>CM060912.1:974865131-976330131 GCA_030737875.1 Allium sativum | reverse complement strand
TCAATGGATTACATCTGAGATTTTTACCACTTGCACTCTTAAAAAATGTAAAATGAAAAAAAAAAAAAAAAAAAAAAAAAAAAAAGAGACACCCCCCTCCCTCCCCCAACCCACCACAAACAACACCCAAGAAGAAGAAAAAAACTCACTTATGCACGTGTCATGCTCCCTCATGTACAATAGATTACTAGGGCAGCCGCACTCGTAACTTCCCCAAGTGTTTCTACATCTACAGCCTGAGCATTGACAAGCAGTCCTCGCTTTGCATTCATCAATGTCTGAAATCATGTTGAAAAAAAAAAATCAGAAATGCTACCGGGTATCCAACAGTTATTCGATGCGAGTTCCAGCACACTGGGGCATGCAGCATACAAAAGGTGCAAAATCGATGAGTAATAGCAGAATAACAAGCAAGTCAAAATGGTTGACACACTAAACAGGGCTCATAAAAGGGGAAATAAATAACAGCCAAAAAGAATAAAGGTAACAATCATAGGGTTATCAGAATTGTTCTTTTGAAAGATCATACAGATAAAGGAGGTGCGTGTCCAACAAAGTGACAGTACGAGGGAAACTAGAATTCTGATATCAAGTGCAGCACCATTTAACCTAAAAATGATAAAAATACGCTTGCAGAGAAATGATAAACAAGCACCTTCACATGAGTTTACACCATCACCCTTGAAGCCTGGAGGACATTTACACCCACTGGAATTATCCTGAAAATAAGAAGAAGAGAGACAACCGTAAGATAAACACCTTCATACTTCCATTGTTATCTTGGAGCCATAATATGACTTCAAAACGGACGTGAATTGAATCTTTTAGGCGAATGAGCTCAATTGATGTGAGCGATGCATAATTGGAATACTTACTGTGCAGGCACTATATGTCCTCCCGTCTTTGCTCTGCTGCCAGCAACCACCGTTGTTAATTGCACACCTACCAGATCCAGAAGCTGCAAAAGATTAAAATATCTTAAATTCATAACAAGTATTTGGAGATTCGACTCAAATAACTATGATGTTAAAACTCATAATTATGATGTTAAAAAGTAATAACAGTGTAATTGCACATCTACACGATTTCAACTATCATATTAGACGTTTGCAAATCTTCATGTAACAATAAAACAAGGCAAACAATGATTGGAAATTCGGAGTTATTTTGGGAATGTATAGTAATTCATTCAAAACCTATTGAAGAGAACAAGAACAAAGTCTATCTTCTTACCAAAGGTTGCAGTTGTGGCTAAAATTGGAAATACAAAAAAAAATAAACATTAAACATCCATAATTTGATGGTTTTTGTTTGTTCACCTAACTGATTGCAATTACACTCGACTGTTTATAACGTTTATATCATTTTGTTTCCCATTAAGAAACATTTCAGGCTAGTCGGAATTATTTTCTCATATTTTTCACATAAATTGAATAATACTGGATAGTTCAAAGAAATACTTCCCCATTAATCACATTTACATACTGACCTTCACAATGCGTGTACCCATCACCAACAAATTTTACCCCACCCACAACAGGGCATTCGCATATTCTTCCACGGAAAGTGTCCTGGCACACATAAATGAAAACAAAATAAAATAAAAAATTGGACAGCTTTAAAATATAATGAATATACAATGAGTGTTTTGTCATGGAAGGATAAACTAGAAGATTAGGTATTTCTTACTCAATCAGACATACTCCATAGATTCTACAAAAAAACTGATAATTTAGACCAAGGTTGTTACTAGTTTTATTGATGAAGATCCACGTGAGTTGGCAAGAAATGTTCGACCAGAAAACAAAGTTCTCAGTCAAATTGATGGTAGCATTCAAAAAATTACCTTGCATGCAGTAACATTGGCAGCTTTATCTTGCCAACATCCTCCATTATTTTCCAAGCATTCATTAGTCTGAACATCTACACAAGCAGAAATAACAAGAATTTAATTTTACATGAATTTTCTATACAAGCATGAACCAAGGCAAGCAAGCAAGCAAAAACTATAAGAAAGTTTTACCATCACTCAAACACACTGCTGGCTCAGTAGTTTCCTCAAAGCCTGCACATATCGCTTTAAGGACTGCACCCTTGTCAAGCTTGCCTAAATATATGCATAAAAAGATAATAAATTATGTAGTGCATAAGTAATTTACAGTCTATGCAAATATATGTTGTACTAATATACCTCTATACTGTCGATTATTTATAACAAGGGTGGGCAATATGGTCACATCTCCACGAGAATTTTTACCAATCTAACACGAGTACAAAGAGTTGCGCGTTAGAAATTTTGAAAAGAATTCATCCAAGAGCATGATATATTAGGAATTTCATATCTAACCTGTGAATCTTGTTCAGCTTTAAGTACCGGATTGTCAACATCAGCTTCAGGGTCTCCAATACAATCATTTACCTTTCTAATATCAACTCCTACGAAATTAGTACAATTTTAGAGCAATCAATACATTGATGGTAGAACAAACATATCACCAATTTTTTTGATTAATAGTAATTAACAACAAACAAAGACATGCATCATAAAATTAGGTACTAGTTATATATTCCACTTAAAACTATGTAGCACAACAGTTGTTTGACCCACTGCCAAATCTTACGATTTTGATTATCAATGCTTGAAGCATTTTCCTGTTAGTTAAAGCGAAGTTTAAAACAACTATGAAAAACCTTACCCAGTGATCGGATTACACCATCAGCACATTCCTTGGTATACTTCTTCTCCTTCATTGGACATCTGATCGAAAAGTCAGTCACATAATCCCACCACAGCCAAGGCTTCCCGCTCTCATTAGCAACCTTAAACACACAAATCTGTCTTAAATTTTGCACAACTACATCTTTCCCATCATATCCTTTAGTAAAATCTTGTTCTGGATCAGGTGCACAATATCTCCCATGGTTGATACATTGTGACTTGCATTGCTTGCTCAAAGTAAAAGCTTCAGGGCAAAACCAAGTAATGTAATGAGGAGTGAATTGGGTATACCCTTTTTGTTCAAGAATCTGAGCTATGCCTTTGAAATTCTTAACAAATTCTATTTGAGCATCACATTTTACTCCACATTCATCATTACTGTTTGTCCAGAGTTCATATTCGACTCGGTCATCTGGGTGAGGAAGGGATTCCCTCCAGTCTAGATTGACATTTATCATACTTCCCTCATTTAAAGCTTTTTTAAGGCTGTCGGCAAAGCTTTTTGTGATAAGAGCAGAAGGAATTGTAATGTTTTGGATATGATCAGATCTATCATTGTCTTCTTCGGGTGTGTCCATAGTGATTAATGGTTCTTCTTTGTCATCAGCAACAAGGATTGCAGCAGCTCCAGCATTTTGTGCGTGCCATGCCTTTGTCGTGAAGAAGCAATCTACATTAAATAAGATATTTTAGGGGCTATAGAAACATGCATCACAGAAAAACTTGTAATAATATTTCCAACATTATAGACATGCATACAGTGGAAATTAACCTAAGTAAAAAAAAACCATTATCCTCTATAATTTATGCAGCTAGGCTCAATATAGTTTACATCTAAACTCGAACTTTTAAGATATACACGTTCAATTTCTTTAACTCTAACAGCAATGAAATTTATGGTGTACGTGGATATTCTAAGGGTTTAGTTTTCATACGATTCAGGCGAGGGAGAATAAATAACAAGTAATTCAGGAAAAACAACCAAAATCAGTGACAATAAGTTCGTAGTTTAGCAAGTCCAAGTTCTGTGATCATTTTGGCAGATTATCACTCCACTTCCTAGAGAACCTCTGAGGATTAATTTACTGATGTCATAACAGAACAATATGATAATGAGAAATCATTTACGGGAGCAAGCATGCAGTATATCAAGTTAAGACTAGTTCAACTGTCAAGAGTAAAAATCAAAACTCGCCTCCTCTATCAACAAGAACGAATGTAGGAAAACTTCCAGGCTTTGACTTGAATGATATATCAAAATCACTGAAACTCTTACACGCCTTTTTGTTCGATTTAGGATAAGTTACGAAGCCAACCATAGTGCCTCCATATTGTGGAATACCAAAGTTGCCAATTGCACATTCATGAACACCTCTTAGTGATTCAGGTGACGTAACTTTTAAACTGTTCTTCTCGACTACAAATTTCCCCAAAGTATTTCCAACAAAAAACATAACCCATAAACAAAATCCTAGTATTCCTCGCATTCTTGCCATAACTCAGACAAAGTCTTTGAATCTCCTACTAAAACTAAAAAGAGATTAAATCCAGAGAAGATCTACTTCAAAAAAAAGGAATTTTGAAGCAAATCCAGATCGGAATTTATAATATATATATATATATACTTCTAATGAAAATTTTGATGCGACTCCACCACAGAAATCAAGGATTTAGTCGTGAAGATTAAATTCTGAAGCAACCACGGATCGCAGAATGGATTAACTTCACCTACTCGGATTTTATTTCACAGTGATTAGGGCTTTTATAGAATGTTCAGGAAGCGAGTTGGGATTTCTACAAATTTAATGAAAGGCGTGGTAGATCTGCAGCTTATTTCCTAAAACACACGAGATTCTTGAGTTTACACCTGGATTAATCTGAACGGTTCACGTTTTCTTTCAATCCTAATGAACGGTGGATATTACTGGCAGCGACGTCAGTTTATTATTGGTTATATAATAATGGGCAGAGTTATCCTATGGTTTACCACATTGCTGCTTACTTTAATCATGCTTGACCCTTATTAATTGTTTCAGGTAATAGAGTTTTTTTTTTGGTTGATGTTAGTTATTTATACTATTATACACTGTTACAGAGCAAGAGAAGCTAGGTATTATTTTCCTTTCAAAACTCAAACATTGCGGCTCTTATTGCAAATTACTAATGAGTGTCTCGTGCTACATACACGGGCAGTGTGAAGTGAATAGCATGATAGTTGTAACATTGGCTAATATAGTTAATTAATTATATACTTGTATAGTATGGTTTTAGTTTATGATTTTGTTTAGTATAAAATATATGCAAGCTAAGGTAATCGATAAAAAGATATGTACATAAATATGTTGTGATTTGTGACATGAAATCACATATGTTGATGGAGACGAGACGTGGATGTGCTTGACGATAGTGGAGATGGAGCAGCGGCAGAAAGAAGGCAAGGAGTAGCAGTTTTGTGTTATGTTTCAGCACAGACGTCTGAGGGATCTTGGTCAGACGTCTGTGCCTGCAGGGTTTTGAAACCCGAGAGCATGGACAGACGTCTGACAGATATTGGTCAGACGTCTGAGCGGATTTTCTGCGGTTTTGACTTGGTCTTTCTGTGACTTATTCTAATGAAGGGGCAAATTGGGTATTTGCCTAGGTCTTCTATTCTCCTATAAAAGCAGCACATAGGGTTGGATTAATGCATGACCGAATAGAGTGGCGGCTGCGTGCCTCTAGGGCTTGGTGCCCTAGAGAGGATTGGTGCCTCCAGTTAATCCAAGGGTTAGTCGTCGTTCTTCATCGTTCTCCTTCTTCAACAAGAGTGTTAGTCATCTAGATGTTCTTTCATTTTCTCAATAAGATTATTGATTCTTGTAATTTGTTTATTTTTGGTTGTTGAACCAGTGAGTGTAAACAAAATTTGTTTTTGTGAATCAATAAAGAGGGTAGTTGGGTGGAATATCTTGTGTTTGTGCGTGTGATTTCATATCTGTGTTTGTTTCCATACAAATCATCTTTAAGTAATTGGGTGAAGAAGATCCTGGTCGCTTCCGCAAAGGCGCGGTTTTCATAACCGTGAACATGGACAGACGTCTGACAGATATTGGTCAGACGTCTGAGCGGGTTTTCTACGGTTTTGACTTGGTCTTTCTGTGACTTATTCTGCAAGTAATGAAGGGGCAAATTGGATATTTGCCTAGGCCTTCTATTCTCCTATAAAAACAGCACATAAGGTTGGATTAATGCATGACCGAATAGAGTGGCGGCTGTGTGCCTCTGGGGCTTGGTGCCCTAGAGAGGATTGGTGCCTCAAGTTAATCCAAGGGTTAGCCGTCGTTCTTCATCGTTCTCCTTCTTCAACATGAGTGTTAGTCATCTAGATATTCTTTCCTTTTCTCAATAAGATTATTGATTCTTGTAATTTGTTTATTTTTGGTTGTTGAACCAGTGAGTGTAAACAAAATTTGTTTTTGTGAATCAATAAAGAGGGTGGTTGGGTGGAATATCATGTGTTTGTGCGTGTGATTTCATATCTATGTTTGTTTCCATACAAATCATCTTTAAGTAATTGGGTGAAGAAGATCCTAGTCGCTTCCGCAAAGGCGCAGTTTTCATAACAGTTGGTATCAGAGCTAGATCATCGCAAAGCTTAGAGTGATTTTGGATTGAAAAAAATTGTTTTTTGTTCGAAAAAAATTGATTTTTTTTTTTACGTCGGATATGATGGCGCTGTTGGTGATGACTAATTTTGATTGGGGATTTGAAGGCCTCAATGGTTTGGTTGATGGAGATGAAGAGAAGCCCTCCGATGTGGATGAGGGAAGATGGAAAAAGACGAAGATGTTGGCAATTGGTTTGATTTGCCTATACCTTGGTGACTCGGTTCATGTTTTCGACAGGGGTCTTCACGTTGATGATGCTCGCGGGATCATGAGTGATCGAGGAAGGAGCTCAGGTCAAGTGTTAGACGGGTGTCGATGTGGAAGGCGAGTGACGGTTGAAGAACCTAGTCCACAACAAGGTGGAGAGGTTAATTTGGTCACTGTTGATGTGTTCGACAGGGGTCTTCACGTTGATGATGCTCGAGGGATCCGGGATGATCGAAGTAGGAGCTCAGGTCAAGTGGTAGACGGGTGTCGTTGTGGAATTGCAAGCATTTTTAGACCACTGGTTTATGCACAGTGCAGCTCAGGCGGTAGATGCATCTTTTGCAGACGGTGGGTTGTGTTTGTAATTGAGGTGTGGTCGTAGTCCTTTCAAATCGACTGGGTGTGATTGTTGCCCTGAAATCAATTGAGTCCCTGTACTCGGAACAGGTGGGGTGTACCTCGTTGCCTGGAAATCGAGGTTGGTTTTAATTGAGAGAAGGTGTCGTTGACAGAGCTAGATGACTTGTGTGTTGGAAGTTTGTTTGATGTGATGCGATTTCATATCAAGGTGGAGTGTTGTAATTTGTGACATGAAATCACATATGTTGATGGAGACGAGGCGTGGATGTGCTTGACGATAGTGGGGATGGAGCAGCGGCAGAAAGAAGGCAAGGAGGAGCAGTTTTGTGCTATGTTTCAGCACAGACGTCTGAGGGATCTTGGTCAGACGTCTGTGTCTGCAGGGTTTTGAAACCCGAGAGCATGGACAGACGTCTGACAGATATTGGTCAGACGTCTGAGCGGGTTTTCTGCGGTTTTGACTTGGTCTTTCTGTGACTTATTCTGCAATAAATGAAGGGGCAAATTGGGTATTTTCCTAGGCCTTCTATTCTCCTATAAAAGCAGCACATATGGTTGGATTAATGCATGACCGAATAGAGTGGCGGCTGCGTGCCTCTAAGGCTTGGTGCCCTAGAGAGGATTGGTGCCTCCAGTTAATCTAAGGGTTAGCTGTCGTTCTTCATCGTTCTCCTTCTTCAACAAGAGTTTAGTCATCTAGATATTCTTTCCTTTTCTCGATAAGATTATTGTTCTTGTAATTTGTTTGTTTTTGGTTGTTGAACCAGTGAGTGTAAACAAAATTTGTTTTTGTGAATCAATAAAGAGGGTGGTTGGGTGGAATATCTTGTGTTTGTGCGTGTGATTTCATATCTGTGTTTGTTTCCATACAAATCATCTTTAAGTAATTAGGTGAAGAAGATCCTGGTCGCTTCCGCAAAGGCGTAGTTTTCATAACCGTGAACATGGACAGACGTCTGAAAGATATTGGTCAGACGTCTGAGCGGATTTTCTGCGGTTTTGACTTGGTCTTTCTGTGACTTATTCTGCAAGTAATGAAGGGGAAAATTGGGTATTTGCCTAGGCCTTCTATTCTCCTATAAAAGCAGCACATAGGGTTGGATTAATGCATGACCGAATAGAGTGGCGGCTGCGTGCCTCTAGGGCTTGGTGCCCTAGAGAGGATTGGTGCCTCCAGTTAATCCAAGGGTTAGCCGTCGTTCTTCATCGTTCTCCTTCTTCAACATGAGTGTTAGTCATCTAAATATTCTTTCCTTTTCTCAATAAGATTATTGATTCTTGTAATTTGTTTATTTTTGGTTGTTGAACCAGTGAGTGTAAACAAAATTTGTTTTTGTGAATCAATAAAGAGGGTGGTCGGGTGGAATATCTTGTGTTTGTGCGTGTGATTTCATATCTGTGTTTGTTTCCATACAAATCATCTTTAAGTAATTGGGTGAAGAAGATCCTGGTCGCTTCCGCAAAGGCGCAGTTTTCATAACAGTTGGTATCAGAGCTAGATCATCGCAAAGCTTAGAGTGATTTTGGATTGGAAAAAATTGTTTTTTGTTCGAAAAAAATTGATTTTTTTTACGTCGGATATGATGGCGCTGTTGGTGATGACTAATTTTGATTGGGGATTTGAAGGCCTCAATGGTTTGGTTGATGGAGATGAAGAGAATCCCTCTGATGTGGATGAGGGAAAATGGAAAAAGACGAAGATGTTGACAATTGGTTTGATTTGCCTATACCTTGGTGATTCGGTTCATGCTTTCGACAGGGGTCTTCACGTTGATGATGCTCGTGGGATCAGGAGTGATCGAGGAAGGAGCTCAGGTCAAGTGTTAGACGGGTGTCGATGTGGAAGGCGAGTGACGGTTGAAGAACCTAGTCCACAGCAAGGTGGAGAGGTTAATTTGGTCACTGCTGATGTGTTCGACAGGGGTCTTCACGTTGATGATGCTCGAGGGATCCGGGATGATCGAAGTAGGAGCTCAGGTCAAGTGGTAGACGGGTGTCGTTATGGAATTGCAAGCATTTTTAGACCGTTGGTTTATGCACGGTGCAACTCAGGCGGTAGATGCATCTTTTGCAGACGGTGGGTTGTGTTTGTAATTGAGGTGTGGTCGTAGTCCTTTCAAATCGACTGGGTGTGATTGTTGCCCTGAAATCAATTGAGTCCCTGTACTCGGAACAGGTGGGGTGTATCTCATTGCCTGGAAATCGAGGTTGGTTTTAATTGAGAGAAGGTGTCGTTGAAAGAGCTAGATGACTTGTGTGTTGGAAGTTTGTTTGATGTGACGCGATTTCATATCAAGGTGGAGTGTTGTGATTTGTGACATGAAATCACATATGTTGATGGAGACGAGGCGTGGATGTGCTTGACGATAGTGGAGATGGAGCAGCGGCAGAAAGAAGGCAAGGAGGAGCAGTTTTGTGCTATGTTTCAGCACAGACGTCTGAGGGATTTTGGTCAGACGTCTGTGCCTGCAGGGTTTTGAAACCTGAGAGCATGGACAGACGTCTGACAGATATTGGTCAGATGTCTGAGCGGGTTTTCTGCGGTTTTGACTTGGTCTTTCTGTGACTTATTCTGCAAGTAATGAAGGGGCAAATTGGGTATTTGCCTAGGCCTTCTATTCTCCTATAAAAGCAGCACATAGGGTTGGATTAATGAATGACCGAATAGAGTGGCGGTTGCGTGCCTCTAGGGCTTGGTGCCCTAGAGAGGATTGGTGCCTCCAGTTAATCCAAGGGTTAGCCGTCGTTCTTCATCGTTCTCCTTCTTCAACAAGAGTGTTAGTCATCTAGATATTCTTTCCTTTTCTCAATAAGATTATTGATTCTTGTAATTTGTTTATTTTTGGTTGTTGAACCAGTGAGTGTAAACAAAATTTGTTTTTGTGAATCAATAAAGAGGGTGGTTGGGTGGAATATCTTGTGTTTGTGCGTGTGATTTCATATCTGTATTTGTTTCCATACAAATCATCTTTAAGTAATTGGGTGAAGAAGATCCTGATCGCTTCCGCAAAGGCGCAGTTTTCATAACAAAATAAAAGAATATAGGCAGTATGCAAGTGTAGAGTGAAATCTCTTAACCTCTATTTTGGCGATGTTACTCCCATAATCTTTTCATCTTTATTTTTATTGGATGTATAAAAAAATACACAAAAGCGAGTTTGATAACAAATTATTGGTCCTATTAGGAAAAATTTAGAGATATGTTGGAAGATGGTTTTGCAACATCTAGATAACCTCATTGATCTATTTTTCTTGTAATATAAGTAGACATTTCATGCATAGAACAATTGTCTACATTTTGTGTAATAATCTCTCTCTTCACACACACATATATGTAGATAGATGCATAAACATGTATACAATAACTAATTATTATGCATAATTCTATGTATTAGACAACAATTCGTTATTCAAAAATAAATGTATAGCTTACAAAAAATATGAAATAAGAGTAAATCTATATTTAAATATATGATTTGTTGGTTTGAACTTTCAAGATTTACCCAAACTAAAACAGGTTACATTAAAGACCAAAAAATAAATTGCTCATGCTTGATCTAACCAATTTTGTCAACCTTTGTTCTATTGGCACATCAGTTTTCTTCTGGGAAGCTTCCGTGATTATTGCCAAGATCGGTAGTAAGTTTAGCAACTATGCAATAATAATGGATGTCATTTCGTGATAAAAGTAAGAAGATTTGGAGAAAATGACTTGCCTTTATTATAGACAACACACTTCTATTTATACAAATTTTTACAATCAAATATAAGGAAAATAAAAAAAGTAGAATATAACATATCCTGTAAAATATATCCGAATAAGTTTCCTGTTATATCTCCATAATAAGTTTCCTGTCATATCTCCATAATAAGTTTCATGTTATATCATGATTCAAATCAAACCAAATCTCCATACTATATCCTGCAAAATATATATGTTTACCCCTCCTCAAGTTGGAGCATGTAAATCACAAATGTCCAACTTGCGCAACAAACATTCAAACTGTTGACGACTAAGTGCCTTTGTCAAAATATCAGTTAACTGATCACCAGTATGTACATATAAAGTATTAATATTTCCATTCTATAACTCATCACAAACAAAGTGACAAGAAACTTCAATGTACTTAGTACGGTCATGAAACACTAGTTCTTTGCTATATGCAAAGCGGATTTACTATCACAAAATAGTTGCACGGGTTTGGAATGGATAACGCCAAGTGAATGCAACAACGATTTTATCCACTTAAGTTCACAAGCTGCAACAACCATAGAATGATATTCTGCTTCAGCTGATGACCGAGAAACAGTCGGTTGCTTCTTAGTCTTCCAAGAAACAGGAGAGCGACCAAGAAGCACAAAATATCGAGACACCGATCGACGCGTCAAAGTACAAGCTGCCCAATCACTATCACAATAAATCATTAACTGCTAATCACTAGGTCGAAACAAAATACCTTGATCGGGTTGACCTTTAATGTATCGTAAGACACGGATGACAGCTTCCCAATCAGCAACCTGAGGATTATTCAAACCTGAGCAAGAGTGTGAATAGAATAACTCAACTCAGGTCGAGTAACAGAAAAATACACTAAGCTCCCCACCAAACGCCTATATTGCTCCAAATGTTTGTAAGTATCACTTGCTACATAAATTAATTTATGATTCTGCTCCATTGCAGTATCAGTAGGTTTACAACCCAACATGTTTGTCCCTGTCAATATATCAAAGGCATATTTTCGTTGAGAATGAAATAAACCTTCATGTGACGGCCCGCCCCGCACCAGCCGACATTTCCAATGAAAGTGCATTGTGCCGATGTCCAACCAGCACGGGACGGTCGCCAAAGAAAGGAAAGGGAAGGAAACTTAATAGTGTACTAACAAGGAATCTGTAGCATATCTCACAGCGCATGGAATAAAATATAATAATAACATACTTTGACATAAAACAGGCGAGATAGTGCATAAGCTGAAAACTAAACATCGTAGCAGCGAAAAATCCAGATACAGCTTATGTTCCACCTCATCATTATTACAACTTTAAAACTGTCTCTAAAACAAAAGAAAAGAAAGGTACGCTACTAATGCCCAAAGCAGTGACCATCAACAACATAAGGAGAATATGTGTAGATAATACGTAGGGGCCTCCTGCTCGTCTCCGGATCAGCTACTCATGCATAACCAGCTAACCTGTCTCTAGTCTCCCCGTTTAAGAGCACCCAGAGTAATAAGAAGAGACATAAAACTCTGGGTCGGAAAAAAGTCTGGTATGAGCGATAAGCAGCAAAACAGAACAAAAACAGGTATACTAAACCATACCTAAACCTGGACCTGCAACCAAAGAGTTAGCACAACATACTGCTCAATACTCTAAGGTAACACTAACATATGGTATAAAGATATGGTGGTGGGGGTGTGCATGTCATAATGATGGCAAACAATCAAGCATAGCAACCATCCTCACATCTCTCACTCAGTGCGTAAAGCATACGATATCCACAGCTTTGATCACCCAAATCCTTGCTATGATCACTCTGCCCCATGGAGTCATGCTGGCTCCACTGCACTGATCCATAGCTAATAGTCCTTTTCTATGTCCATTCTGCCCCATGGAGTCATAACAACTCCACTGCATTGGCACATAGCCTTGCTACGATCACTCTGCCCCATGAAGTCATGACAACTTCACTGCACTGATCCACAGCCAATATTCATCTTTCAGTGGTGAGTCAAAGCTACGATTATCGACAACTCCTCACGTCCCGCAGCAAAGCCCAATTATGAAATTGACTCGTTGGTTCCCATCTAGATCCTGAGTACAAACTTCTTCTTTGGACTACCTTTGCATCTCGGTTTTGGTTATCATCTCTGGATCGGTTCGATATACTCCCAGCTGGTGCTCAACATCTCGGTTCGTGACAAGCCCTTCGGGTTGAATCGGAGAATACCCATTGGGTTCGGGTCGTGCTCAATGCTTCAGCTCGTGGTTCTCCTGTTGGTTCGTAGAAGACATCCTATCTGGTTCGTGATGGCATATCGGTTCGGATTGTGGCACATAGATCAGCTTGAAGCATCGGTTCGTGGAATGATGGTCACGATCGGGTTGGAGATGGGGTCGGTTCGTGACACTTGGGGGCGATCCGATCCGGTCTCTGTATTTCTCCTACACTTTGTCCAACGAGCTGTTTACGCCATTCGACGGCGTTTTCGACCAATCTAACACTTCTAGACAATCACAGAGCATACCATACAGTCATAGCAACTTGTAGAATTGACCACAAACACCAAAACAATAATTTGATAGGTTAAAATGGATCAAACATAACCAAAATTCCATATTTTCCCTTAAGCATGTTTAAGCAAGACTAGTGATAGGATTAGTAAAACTTAACCAAATTAACTTAAATTTCTAACAGAGGTCTAAAACAATATTTCGAAATTTATAAATATTTTTCCAGAATTTAATCATGTATAATTTCGTTAATTAACACTAATCACCCTAATTAACTATAATTAGTGTAAAACAATGCTAATCACTCAACTTTGCCACAATTAAAACTTTCTGAACTGAAACTCCTTTGATTTGGCTGAATACTAATGTCTAACAGCAGCTCCAACCTTGCTTTGGTGCTATTTCTCCTTAATTTGGTGAAGATTAGGTTAATACTTGATTAGAAAGTGATTAGAGGTGATTCTAGATGTTGGAGGCCATTGTTAGGATTTCTATGACGTATGTGACGTCTGGAAAATGAGTAAAAACTGAAATCCCTAACCCTGACAGCCCTTAAATACCCCAAATCCCGAAATCCCCCACTGGGCCTAGTTGTTAATTATCCAATTAAGCCCGGTTAAGCTGTTTTTCACCTTCCAAACCTTAATTCAGCCATATCTCCCAAGCGGTATGTTCATTTGGCTAATGCGAGCACTCTACGGAAAGGTAAACCATCATCCAGATCTAATGGAAGTGGTTTCAGGTCAGAACTCCTTACAATCAAAAGTTATGGCCGAAACAAGATCATCCAGGGGCAAAACGGTCATTTAAAGATCGGCAAAAATCATGCATGGGAAATGACCCCAATAGTCGTCTCCCAAAGTTACATGGCTATACGACTTAGCATGAGAAAGAAATAAATATTCTAAGATCCCTTGATGTGTAGAATGCGGGTCGTTACACTTCATCACCACGTGCTACTTCAATCCTAAGAAAACATTTTACTACACCAAGACCCTTCATATGAAAACACGTACTTAAGTATTGTTTGTACCTCAAGATCACATCATGTGATGTACCCGCAATAGTCAAATCATACACGTAAACTAGTACACGTAGAGAAACCTCATTCTGCTGATAACTAAATAACGAATAATCAGCATATGATTGCACAAAACCAAATTTCCGCATTGCATTAGATAACTTAGCAAACCACCGTCGTGGACCATGGCGTAAACCATACAAAGACTTACGCAACCGACATATTTTCCCAGGGATATGACAATTATAACTTGGTGGAGGCTGCATGTAGAATTATTCCTCCAAATCACCATGAAGAAAAGCATTACACACATCCATTTGATGCAACATCCAATTATGAGCAATACCAACAGCAAGAAAAATACGAACAGTTCCCATTTTAGAAACTGGAGTAAAAGTTTCATTATAATCACTACTAGTTACTTGTTGGTTACCATACACAACCAAACATCCCTTTAGGCTCTTTATATCACCATCAGCACGCCGCTTTATTTTATACACCCAACCACTATCAATAGCCTTCTTACTAGATGGCAAATCCTCTAATGTCCACGTGCCATTTCATTCAAGTGCATCAATCTCCTCTTTCATTGCCTGACGCCAACCTGCATCTTGAACTGCCTCTTTGAAGGAAGTAGGCTCTTTTTGATATGTAATTGCTGCTAAAAACTTTTTATGTCTCACAGAAAATTTATCATAATTCACATAACAAGCTATATCAAAAGGTTTACCGGAGAAACTAGATGGAGGAGGAGAAACAGTGTGTGATGATGTAGAGGGGTCTATCTTGCACATAACTGTGTTACTAACATACCCTTGAAGACGAGACGAAGGAAGCTTGATGCGGTCCCCATGACCTATATTATCACTATTTTCCTCAAGTGTTGAATTCTCCCTAGGCTCCTCATTATTTAAATCAACTTCTGTACTCCCCCTCAATTCCACACCATCACATTCATTCATGCCACCTTTATCATCACCTACCACATCCTCTAAAACCTCGACATCTTGAGCATTATCCAAATCAATCGCAACACCCAACTCATCATTATCAAACAAACCATTCGTGAAATTTTTGGATAAAAACCGGTTCAAACATTCATTAGGGGAGGTGGTAGAAGAATCATGTGTAGAAAAAGAAATACATGCTCAACAAATTTGACATCGCGACTAACAAAATACACATGAGCATCCAAATCTTACATACATCGCCCCTTTTGACCAAAAGGATAATCAACAAATATACTTCTCCTAGAGCGAGGTCTAAACTTATCTTTGACACGAGGCTAATTTGCAACATAGCAAAGACACCCAAACACTTTCAAAGTAAACATACTAGGTGGAATCCCAAAAAGCATTTCATATGGTGTTTTACAATCCAAAATAGGAGTAGGAGTTCGATTAATAAGATGACAGGCAGTCAAAACACACTCCCCCCAAAAATCAATAGGCAAGTTAGCTTGAAAGCTCAGGGCACGAGCAACAGTTAGAATATGTTTATGTTTATGTTTACGTTCTACTCTACCATTTTGTTGGGGTGTATCAACATATGAGGTTTGATGCGGTGTACCTTGTTGAGAAAAAAATTTCCCTCAAGCCTTTAAATTCTTGTCCATTATCAGTACGCAAAATTTTTACTTACCTATTATACTGCGTTTTGACCATATAAAAGAAATTTTGAATTAATTTGCCAACCTCATATTTTCCTACCATCAAATATACCCATGTAGCATGAGAAAAATCATCAAGTATGGTAAAAAAAGGGTGCTACTCTTCATATCCTGATTTACCCTTCTGACCACTTAAACTAAAAGCGCCCTAAATATTTTAAAATTTCTTTACTGGTCACCGTCTAAATTAATAATCTAAAAATGGAGAGGCCACCAGCACCTTCCTCTACACAACGCTTCCTTTATCGCTTACATCATGCATTTATGTATTTTGAGTCATTTGATGTAACATCTTGCAGAACCATCATGTTTATCGTCCAAATAATCATCATTCAAATACTACATCTATCAAACGACAAAAAAGTTAATGTATCAATTTGTAAAAGAAGATACGTAAGTTATATGGATAAAAACCCTACAAGTCAAAACTTACATTGTTATTCTTTATTACAACGTCGTCAAATTTAATGTCCTCCAAGCTTGAAATTTCCAACGGAGTGGAAAAAATATCCTAAAACGCAATGGAAAACCCTAACCATTAAAAAAGCCCTAACAACATGTTCTATAACATAACAGAAAATAATAAAAATCAAGCAATTCTAGCCTCTTTTTTATCTTCATCTTCCTTCTTTATTAGCTAGGCATAAAAGAATATCTGCTTTTGTTAGGTTTTCGGGTTTGAAATTATAGAAAAGCACGTGTTTTTCTTAGAAGAAGTACGGTGATGAATAACTGAGTGAAAGAATAATATATGGTGGCTAGAAGAATATAAAAATTAATTATTTGTATTAAATTTGGAAAGGTGGCCGGAAGTGTAAATCGAGGTGTGAATAGTAACACCCAAAAAAAAATAGTGTGCTCCACAACTGGAAGCAACACGATATGGACCCCAAATATTACCATGTATCAAATCAAACAAATTAGTAGCTTTACTTATACTTAATGGAAAAGAATCACGGGGCTGTTAAGCCATAGAACAGACATCACAATTGTCATCTCAAAGTTTATTTGTACTACTTCCAAAATTTAACAAAGAACGGACCACCTTCATGGAAGGATGACCTAACCGCCTATGCCATAACTGTGTAGAATCCGCAATTGTGGAGTTATTTGCTTGGGACACTTCTAACTGCTCAAAAGATATAGACACAATTACATTGTTCCCCGGCTCCAATCAGGTTCCTCAAACTCTGGTCCTGAGTAGTACATAACTTGTTAGTGAAAATTACAATAAATTCTTTCTCAATCATTTGCAAAACAGACAACAAATTGCAACTAAGGGTAGGCACATACAACAGATTATCAAGAATCAAGTTATTGCTTAATTTAATACAACCCTCTTTAGTTGCAGTGACATGTTTTCCATTTGGTAAACCAACTGGTTCCGAAGCAATATCTTTGATATCAACAAATAAATTAAGATTGCCTGACATATGATTTGAAGCTCCTGTATCAATAATCCACTGGTCTAAAAACTTCTTACTATGCGATCTCGAAGTAGAAGACTTAGTTGCAGTGACATGTATTGAAAGCCGCAATCAACTGTTGTACCTGCTCATCACTGAGAGTGAGCAAAGATGAACGATCTATCTCACATGATGACGATGACGAAGCTTGCTTTCCTTCAGTCATTGCAATTTTTTTTAATTACTTTCTTTGATACCATGACAAAAGTAAGAAGATTTGAAAAAAATGACTTGCCTTCATTACAGACAATACTTCTCTCTTTATACAAGTTTTTACAATCAAATATAAGGAAAACAATAAAGTAGAATATATCATATCCTATAAAATATATCCTATTAAGTTTCTTGTTATATCTCCATAATAAGTTTCTTGTTATATCTCCGTAATAAGTTTCTTATTATATCATGATTCAAATTAAACCAAATCTCCACAATAAGTTTCTAGTTATATCTCTGTAATAAGTTTCCTGTTATATTTCCATAATAAGTTTCCTAATATATATAATGATTCAAATCAAACCAAATCTCCATAATATATCCTGCAAAATATATCTGTTTATTTCGAGAAACATAAGAGCTCACTGCTTATGGTGCACGTGTCTCAATTGAACACTTGAATCCCTATACAAACCAAAAGCCGAGTATTGCTATTTCTTCAACCTTACAGTGCAAATTTTTTATTCGCAAGCTCTGATTCTACATTAAGTTTTATATCACCAAGGGTTCTAACATGGGATAGAGTGGCTCAACTTTCTAGATTGCTTGACCTATTATGCACACTTTCCACTTATTATAAGACAAGTATGTTTTCACAAAATTTCATTTATGAATTTCCCGAAGACTGGACTGTTTCTGTTTTTAAAATCGGAATTGTATCAACTGTACAACAACATTATTTTGAGGTGCTACTTATGCGTACTTTTTATATCTATCTATATCAATGTTTTGTTTTAAGGAAAAAAAGGTTGCAAGGTTTGTTTGCATAGATATGCGACATAAAACACCTACCTATAGTTTATACTTTTCTTGACATGATTTGTGTCAATTTCTGATTCTATCTCGATGCCAACTTATCAAGTTTAACACCCAACTAGTGTTAAACTATCAAAAAAATAAAAATTATTGGTAATTTTTTTTGAAATAAAGAAAATATTTAGAAAATTCTCAACTCCAAGACAGCTAAATGCTTATGTTCTTTAGTTTCCACATCTTAACGACCATTTCATTAATCTCTCCTAGTGAACGTTTAATAGTGAAACATAAATATTAACTTTGATTATAGCAAGTAATAATCATAATATCATTTAAAAGATGACATGAGTATGTTAATAAGTGGAAAGAAAAAAATCATAAAATATACACAACTTCGATTTAGTCATAAAACAACATACGCACACGTTCCAAAGTATAATAACATTAAACCTATTCAAAATTGTAATCAAAATGATTACATGGTTGTAAAAGTAATAAAATATTCACGTGATCATATATTCCTTTCCAATTTACCATGCTAAACGTAATAATTTTAGAATTTATGTTATTTGTAAAGTTATGGATATATTATTCGCTAATACTGTCACTTTATAAAAATATTTGCTAATTAAATAAAAAGTTGCTTTTATAATTAACTCGTAGTCTTCAGTGGTTGTTTTAGCACTATATAATAATAATAATAAGATATTCATAAGAAGATAGTGGAATAGGTCAGGGAAGAAGAAGAAATCTAACCTGTCTTATTTTGTTGAATTTAGGACAATGGTGGGGAAGCAAAATGGAGGCGTGGAAGAGAATAGAATATAGGGTTTAAGGGAGAGGCTATGGTCTTATTTATACTTGTAAAGTATGAGTGGAGATTAGTTTTATAAAATCTGGACAGTATGTTCTAGCATGGTATATTAAAACACCTTAACAAACAAGCCTCTCTCCCACCGCTTCACTAGAAGGACGATCGAAACCTTCCCTAGAATGGCGGTAGGCCCTCTGATCTACCACCTCAAGGGAGCGGTCAAACCCCCTTACGGTCGGGCAATGGAAGATTTTATCTCCATGTCAATTTCTGTTTTTATTAATTACGTAATTAATTTGATTAATTCCTTCCATTCTTTTGATTCTTGTCTCCTTCTTGCATACACACACACACTTTAAAATACAGTGGAATATCCATTATGCAAAAGGTAGATTATTTTTTTCTAGATTTATATTCTTACATTTTGAATTTCGAGTGCTGTGTGTATAAAATTTTCGTGCAACTTGTTTTGTTCATAACTTTTCATACGAACTCCGTTTTCAATAAGTAAAATATGAAACAGATTAGAATCTTGCTAAGAATACAATGTTAATACTTTCATAGCCAAATTCTTAATTATCCAAAATTCATAATTTCAACCCATTAATATTTTATTAATTATTATTGTTTATTCTTAAGTTAATTATCTATGTTTATTTAGGGTTTATTTTATGGGGTGTTACAATTTATTAATTAAAAGGAGTTAAATAATATGATTGAACGATTTATTTCAATATTTAATTCATAATCCAATTATTTAATTTATCCTTATATTTGAGTACAAGTTATTTAGACTTTTTTTGGGAAAAATGACTGATCCTCTATAACAGATGAGAAGTTATTTAGATTTTTAAACATAAATCATACAAATATTTAAATCCAATTAAATATTAGAAATCAAAATGATACTTTTCCATAATGCTATGAGAAAGATCGCTACCTTAAGGTAGATTCATTTCCAAAGCCATTGATAAATGTACTCTTTTCTTCAACATAATCGAGAAAGGAAAAAGGAATTTCATGTAGACGCTAGAGCATGAAAAATTCTTTACAGGCTCTAGTTTATTACCTGGAGAGGTTTCCTATTCTATCTATGCCACTTGATGATGAGAACTTGTTTTATAATCTGGAAGTGTCAGGGGATGCAATGAGTGTCGCATGTAGAGTTCCAAACATAGAGTTTGGCATACTACCTCAGAATATAATTGACTGGTGCAGAAAGGAACTTTCCAAAAATGGACAAGCTAGCATACAAAATATTAATTAATTTGACGAAAATTTGAATCTATTTTCATGTTAATCCGATAAAGGTATCCTTTGGGATTGGTCATATAGCGACTTGAGACTGAAAGGTTGTTGAAATGGAGCACTAAATGCAGCTAGTATGACATATCGTCTTTATAGATCAATCAAGGGTTATATTTTGACAAACTTTGTAGTTGAATACACTATACTAAATGACACTCTAGAGAATAGTGGTGGGCGGAAGATGCATGCAGATGGTGCATCAAATGAGTGTTTTCCTATGTCAGGTGTTGTGTTGGTAAACCAATAAGAACATTTTAGCTTTTTCGCCTTGAAGCTCAATTTAACTATGAGGAACATCAGAGCAAAGTACAAAGCCTTGACTGTAGAATACTGAAATAAAGGAGTAAAAAGATTGCACATATGCCTTGGGAAAAAATATTGCGTATCTTTTGTTATTCTCAACTCGTGGTATGCCAAGCAAGAAAAGAATTTGAAGACAAAGGAGAAAGGATAACTCCTTATTTATACTAAGCCCTTGAATTACTCAGTGAAATTTAATATTACACCATAATGCATATTCATCGAGAGGAGAATGTGAAACCGTTGATGACAAAAAATATCGTAACACCCAAAGATTATCCGTTACTTAGAGAATTACGTTTCACGTGGAAAAATAAGTGCAAAAAGCAGTAAATAACACAATAGATTTATAGTGGTTCGGTCTCATGAGGGAACTATGTCCACTTTGGAAGGGTTGGTGACATTTTATTAACAATAATAAGTTACAAGCTTTGGACTATCTCATGACATCCTTTTACAAACATTTCCAAGTATTTTGATGTCATAATTATCATATATGAATATTAAGAGAAAGTAATTTTGTGCTCCTTCCTCAAACCAAGGATGTCATTAAAGATGTCACTTGAAGCTCTCAATAGGTGTCAAATCAACCAACTTCCAACCTCTTTGAAGTGTGAACTTGGGGGTATTTATAGTGGAGTGGTTAGGTGAGACTATGTGGGATTTGGGGACTACAACAGTACATCTCGTATCCCTAAAGGCTTGAGTCCAGAAGCTCGGATCCCCCTCATGATGTCCAAAGAAAACTCGTATCCCTCTCTGGGGTACGAATTATGTATCCCTAGGGATACAAAATTCGTATCCCGTGGGATACGAAATGATGTGTCCCCTAGAGGTATGTTTATTCCGTATCCCCAGGGGATACGAGGAGTTCGTATCCCAAGATAGGATATGAACTTTAATCCATGGGATACACTGATCGTGTAACGTCGTGGGGTCCGAGACTTGGTGACACGAGGCTTGGGACTCGAGAGCACTAGGCTGCAAGGTGGAGAGGTTTGTGGCTTCAGATATGAAGTAGGAGGGTACTTAGAGGTTCAGAGGTATTTGAAAGGAGGGATATGAGGTATGGAGACACAAAGGTAAGGGATACGAGGATTGGTGGAAGCCGAGGGACACGAGGTGGAGAGGCACGAGGCAGGGATATCCGAGTTTTGTTGCAAGGGGGTTCGCACCTAAGGGGTTCGAAAGGTCAGAGAGCGAGGCAGAGGGGTACAAAAATATGGTTTGAGCATGGTTTTGAGGAGTTGTGAGGCTCCTTCTCACATGACCCTTTCCAGGCTTGTTTCTTTAGGTTCTTGGTGACACTCCGGGCTGTAATGTCACACGATATGTTGAGTCGAGCATTTTTGGTGTGCTTTTGGGAACCAGACCAAAAGGCCGGTTAACATTTGCCCTTTAAAGTACGTCTTGGTTTGACATGATGTTCTTTGAGTTGATGGAGTTTCTTTTTGGTTGAATCATCTAATTCCTATTGACTCATGAATGTGAACGTTAATTTTCGATGTTTGTTTACGTTGTGACGTAAATGAGTTGTTGTCGATGTGGCTTCATATATGCTCACACGTTTTTTGTGTGATTTTATGTTATGCCATGGGAAGTAAAAACGAAAAGTAGTAGATGTAGGAGTGACATGTGTGTGAATGTATGTATGCAAGTTTTTGATCTTTTAGGACACGGTAAGCCGTGCGTAAGAAGTTTACACATACATTGTTCAGTTTCCCATGTAAATATATACACACGTAATACTGCATCGTGGAGTACGTATACTATATGTACACATACATATATATTATTTTATATATGCATATATATTTATATTTGTTATAGGCTCCTACCCTTCATGTGGGGCACGAAATTTTCATATCCCACATGCGGATATGAAATATCGTGTCCCAGTAGGATACGAGATTTTCGTATCCCCGTGGGATACGAGAATTCGTATCCCAATGTGGGATGCGAACTGTCCATTGGGCTAAGGCACGAAGCCCTCCTCCCCTATAAATTTGAGCACCCATCCCCGTCATTCCCCCCTTCTTCTACTTCTTTTTATTTAACTGCGATTTGGACAAGAAACCATAAAACCTGAAAAACTTGAACGTCTGAAAAAAGGTGGGTCTGGATCCGATCATCAATAGTCGTCTCTCGACTCGAGCTCTGCACTGGCCATTGGATCATCTCGAGGTGGACCTTGACATGGTCAGAAACCGTTCCTTCTCTTGACCTTTAGATCGAAGCTTTAGAGACCTGTGAATGGGTTTCGGGTCTATGACGAGGGTAAATCTCGAGGTAGAGCCGGGTACTTGCGTTGAGCCTCATGCTCGAAGAAGGGATAATTCGGGGGAGATTGAATTATAGGGAGGAGGATTTTGGAGAATAAGGAAGAGGGGAGTCGAAGCATTGGGCTAGATGATGGACAACAGAAAAGAAAGGTGTGGTGGAGAGGGGGCTGAAGTTGGGGCTCGCTATGCTGGAACTCGTATCCCCAAGCTTTGGGGTACGAGATTTCGAACCCCTGAGGGGGTACGAAATTTCGTATCCCTATGGGTACGAAATATCTGACCCCTGAAGGGGTACGATATTTCGTATCCCTATGGGTACGAAATTTCGAGTACAAAATTTCGGACCCTTGAAGGGGTACGAGATTTCCTGTCCGAAATGGATACGAGAGTCATTTTTTGTCCCAAGTACTTCACGTCCCGTCTTTGTGACTGAACCATCTCTGTGAAGCACTGTGTTTTTCATCCAAGACTTTGGCCTTTCGACTCTTCTTTTTAGGGATTCGCGTCGTTCTCACGACATTGTACAATTGGACCGACGCTTATGTTGATTGTCCCTTAGTTGGTAACCCAGCCTTGCACATAGGGTTAGAGCATACATTTGGACTGTGACTGAACCGTCGAACTATAGAACATGGTGTAGACTTGTTGAAGTAGTTCAACACATTATTGTACGCAGGACGGATTGTGGTACTATACGAGGTATTTCTGTGAGTCCTTGAAGGGGGTGATAGAAAACAAAAATTGTCTAGACCCTAATTGGTCATGCGGAGACGTGGTTTGATCAAGCTGCTGAGTATTGGAAACAAGCTATAACGCTTACTCCATGTAATTATATTGAAGCACATAATTGGTTAAAAATCATGAGACGTTTCGAATAAAACCATTCGTTAATTTAGAAGAATTTATTTTTGGATTCATCAATTAAATAAAATAGATCATTTTTCATCGATTCTAGTTGTACCATAGTCGCCATTCGATGCGAATCCGGGAACGTTGGTCGACTGCGACGATGGTTATTGTAGTGGCCCACAAATCCGTACTATCTAAGTTGACTAAAACAACACACGTCCAACCAAATTGCACAGAAATATGAGTCATTTGAGTTAAAGAAATAGAAGAAGAACATAAATAACAACACATAATCTTACAGCGGAACAGATAAGATATATTACATAACATAAATTTTTGAATACAAAATATTGTATCATGTATACATACCATTTTTAGAGTACAACACATATACATCACATCGGAAACAACTTTAAATAACTAGTGGTGAAGCCTCCTGCTTCAAGCTCCTCCAAGTGTATCTGTTAAATCCTGAAACACTTGACTGCCCGAACAAATTTGGGTACCCAAGAGTTTACGGTAAAACAAACAAAATAAACTCTGGTCAGTCATGGGACTGATGTGAGTAAACTCCAACCATAATGTTTAACTTTGAAGTTCCTTTTTGAAAGAAAGGGTAATCGTAAGACCAATCCACACATAAATACGGATGGTTTTTACCTTATGATAACTAAAATATTTTTGATATCAAAATCCAGTGATATTATAATAATGTCTAATCAAAATAACTAACCATCTTGTAGAACGCTCGCATCTCACACTCTATATACATAGTATAAAGTCAAAAACCGTAGGGCGCTTATTGGAGATTGGATTCCAATTATGTAAAGGTGTGGAACCACCTCCCAATCAGTGTACTCTAGAGGGGATACACTGGGGTTCAACAAGACAACTTACAACCCGACACCTCCCGATCAGTGTACTCTAGAGGGGATACACTGGGGTTCAACAAGACAACTTGCAACCCGACCACACATGACCGGTCACTCATTTATCTTGAGTGGACAAAATGTATTATCACCACGGTTGTCGTCCCTCCAACCGTAATCTGTAAGATACAAAAGTGAAAGAAGAACAAATGAATTTTCTCTAGGTCGGTGACAATACACCCTGCTTGGGTATGACTCAACTAGCCATGATGTCTGCCCGATTTTTGTCATTTCCCGATTGATGAGGCATGAGGCGACGTCTTGGAACATCCGGCCACCATTCACTTTAAATGTCATATCGTCAAACCTGTCAAATCACTAGTTGACCTTCCCAAAAATATTACGGGTATAAAAGGCTAAGAGAAACGAATTCCTCTGCCACTAAATGTAATACCTTGAAAAGATCGTTTTATGTGATCTGTTTAGCGTACTCTTTCAGACATTCGCTCATACAAGTTGTCCTGGGACAGGACAAACCGAAAGCACTATTCTGTAAACAGAACATCCCTTCCATTTTACTCCGTCTTCAATTATCTTCAGCATAATCTAATTCACAACGCCTATGCCTATAAGGAGTGGTTTTCGGATAATAAATCCAACCAGTCTCTCCATATTGACAACAATGGTCAAAAAAATATTTGATAGCCAATGATTTAACTATCGAAGGAAAACAAACATCCATTAAACAATCACTGGCCCTTTTAAGTTACATTTCACTAAATAAACCACTTTCAATTCTCTTGATAATAGTGAAGTCGTTCAAGTTGGGGTATTTTATTTGCCTCTCAGACCTTGACCGACAACGTTCTTATCTTGAGATTAATAAAAGCTCGTAATTCAAAACCCGATGTCATACAAATCCCCTCTCCTATCTCATTTGAAATATGGTTTTAAATACCATTTCTTATATTCGGAAAATCTGTTTCCAAATTATCTGATGAAAATTTACTTCGTTTATTTATAAATGTTGTTTATAATTTAACTTCCTTATTTCATATATTAAAATGAACTTCCATTTTAATAATCTACTTGAAACTCGATCCCCTGTTTTGGAGTATTTTATTTTTCCTTTTAAATCTTAAATTACCCTTTCATTTTACATTTGGTAATATTTTATTACTATAAACTTCTATTTATAAGCATAGAATCTATTTCCATATTTTTAAATACTGGAAATATTAACTTCTTAAAATTTTAAATTTAAGTTCCTACTAAATAAAATTCAAATGTCATTCCTGAGAATAATTTATTTTTATAAATTTGACATACTCGAATTCTAGTCATAAATCCAAGTGGATTTATTTCAATTCTATTTCATTCCGAACATCGGAAATAATTCCATCGTTACCTTTTCCTGAAACGATTCCCAATTATAAATCCCCCTTTTAATTTCATACTTAAATTCACATTCTGCATATTATCAAATGATAATTTATTTCCCTTCGTTTATAAACATTGTTTATAAATTTAACTACTTGTTTTTTTATTAAAAATAAGTTTCTTTCCTTAGCCCATTCGCAATTCAATTTCTATTTGGAAAAATAATTTTTCGTTTTTAAAACTAAAAATCCTTTTTTATGATATTTTTAAACATCAATATCTGGGGCCAGTGATATTCAACATCCAAACGTAAATAATACCCATCCTGCTTCAAGGCAGGATGTCGCGGTATAGAAGGTCATCCACTCTTATATATCGTGGAGCGATAGGGTCATCCGCTAATGGTACTGCGGAAAATATCCAACAAATATATATATATATATATATATATATATATATATATATATAATTATAATTATATAATAGCGACAACCACCAAGCCTAAATATAACTAATATCTATAATAACCAGAATTCATCAATAAATAGTAATGCAATCAACTAACCAACAAAAAACATATAAATATTATATTAAATAAATATTCGTTATCGAGAGAGTGAGTTTACTCACCTTGATTTTTATTTGGCGAATATCCCGCTTATTTCCGTACCTCGCTACTACGCATCTATTCGACTCGTCTCAAATGAATTCATCTAGCACCTATGAAAATTAAATTTTATTTGATGGTTAAACAATTATTCATTTAAATTTACTATTCCACTAAATAAATAAATTATTTTATGTGTTTTAAAATTTCGGTAAAAATATATACCTTACTGCTTTAAACCATCACTGCCCCATGTCCAGACAAAACTCCACCATCGTCAGTCCCATTTCATGTCACACGTTACCAATAAAGAAATCAATATCATCCATTTACTACAAATACCGTGGGTGTTATGAAATAGTGTTCAACATGTCTAGTGAATCCCACTTTCAAATACCCAGTTCCATTATCAATTACAGCAGCCGGTCGAGAAGCAGCATCCATAACTTGCAAAACTACAACTGCACCATCCTTCCTCTGATAGATCACCGACCCAGTTCAGGAACGCAACAGTCTTCTCCAAGTAACTCAACTGCCATGCTTCTTCACTGTCACAAATCTTGAGTTCACGACAACCATCCACTATCGAACAGAATTTATCCCACTGCCAAGCCACCACTCGCTGTCTCCTCCCCATCGGGAATACCATCATCTCAGCAACTCGCGCACCCCCCAAATTTGTTGCTTGAAGCTCATAGGCCAGTTGCCCCTTACCGCAACCAACAACACAAATACAGTCGGCCTTACCCCTCTACCTCGCCATTCCCTCTCTTTTCAACTCACAGGCGATTGAACATCACGAACAGAAGAAGATCTCGTGCTACAAAAGAAGAGTAGCGACCCTTTTATTTTTGAAATCCATCCATATTTTCACGCAAGGTGCCAATCATCCCCATTAGATCGATATTGACCTTAGTTCCAGATCGCAAGCTTCTTGAATGCTCATGATTTATAGGCTTCATGCACTGTTCGAAGAAAAGGGGCGACATTTGTTATCTTTGAAACCGACCAAACTGAACTACAACATGTTATTTTCCCTTTTAAATTCAAAGTAATACTCCAATTCATCAATCAATCACCAAAATCCCCAATTTCCTAAACTCAGGTTCATGCTAGAGCAAAACTCAAGCTCAGCTACACCCGTCGCATGTCAAAAGGCCCACTCCAGATAAAAGATCTCACACGCGTGAGTTGGACGAATCTAGAGCTAGTCGATTTCGTGTTGAATTTGATTTTATATGAATTATTGAAGAAATTTCAAAGTAGGAAGCTTCGGTTTTTTTTTGCTCAGGAACGAAAAAAATGAGAAGGGTAGGAAGGGAGTCGTGGTGTTTATATAGAAGAGGAACGGGGAACATTTTGTACACGCCATTAAATCGATGTTTCATGGATATCGAAAGTGGAAGACAGATCTTTCTGCTTGAGAAGAAAAATAACTGCGCAGTTTTATTTATAGGTCTGCGTATGTAAATAGGTTGACTTTAATTATTATTTTATTTTATATCGATTTAATACTATTTTTTAATTTAAAATACCCGTTGATTTCGGACTTTATTTTTAATGTAACGACCAACGTTATTTGTTATTCTGGACACAACAGAATAAATTATAAAAATTTATTCGATTGTATGCAGGAGATATTAATTTAAATTGACGATTTACATTAAATTAATTCCAAGCGTTTTTTTCTAACCGTATAATCAAATGATAAATCGAAATGTTGCCAAATCTGGAATCCGATAATAATACACTATTATAGATATGATGGAACTGGTTTTGTTAAATTCTAAGATTATTTGGAAAATCACCATTTTCATATTTTAAATTAAATCAATTAAAATATAAATTGATTTAGAACAATTCAAATTCATCGCCAATAAATTATTATTATCGTTCATATTCACATAGAATTTATATTGATCGACTGAATCATTTGGATTCAGTTTTAACTTAGAATCTAATTATTTATCGTCTTTCGTATTACAATAATTCAATATCTTGTCGATTATTAAATCGATAAATTCCATACTAAAATTTATTTATAATTCTAATATAACATTTAAAATAAATATAAATGTTTAATATTAAAGTGACTGAAAATCCGGGATGTTACATTCCTTCCCCCTTAAAAGAACTTCGCCCCCGAAATTACTAAGGCAGAAGAAATGCTACAAACATGTTAACTTTTCAAAAGCCCACTTTGTTTTAACTCGGTATTTCATATTCTATAACTCAAGTCTTATACAACTTTAAGTTTTCATGGAAATATTTAATTTTTAATTTCCCATTCGAAAACCTTCAACTTAAATTCAATTTGAAAACCATCTCTTTTATCTTTACAAATTTTTTGAATTTTTTTCTAACTCCCTATATTTTGGATTTTTTTTGGCAGTCTCCTCTATACAGAGGAGCTTTTGCAATATACCAAAAGAGAGAAAAAAGTATACATCGACCCACATGGTCGAAAAACAGTTCATATATCCTAATTTGATATTTTGCATATGCGTACCTTATATAAGCATTATTAAGCGTGTAAGCTTAGCTTATAAGAAATCTACATACCCAAAATCAACTCAGGTAGCTTCATGTACCTATACTTACTCAATTTAAACTCATTAGTTTCATAAATATGAAATTTCAATCACTTTCATCCATTTAATTAATTAAACATATAGGTTCAACACAAGCCTGTTATACCATGTATATTTAACCCGTATATGTTAATACAAGTCCCGAAATTTAGTTTATGTCTTATTTCATTCATATTATTCACCATCTACTCACATTCATTTCATTCGAATGATATACCATCAATATATTCACATTCAATTTGTATTTCATTCATATGCAATATTTATTCAAATTGATTCAAATCAATTCACATTGATTCTAATCAATTTATTTGCTTTGATCCATTTAACTTGCTTAAGTAAAATTCTAATTCTAGAATTCAAATTCCCGGGTTTTTATTTCAAAACCCTTTTGAAATCATATAAATATATGTACATATATTTATTCCCATTTCAAATTCAAAACATTTGAACTTTCCGAATCAACTTGTTTTCTCAAATATTTTCCTTTGGAAATTTCACCATGGTAGCAATCCATCACTTAGAAACTCGAAAATGAACACCGATGATGTCCGGATCATCATCGAAAATATTTTTTAGCGACTGAAGTGAGTTCAATGCTTTATTACTTTTAAAATCCATTCAATATGATTTTTATTCAAAAATCCTTCCAAAAGAAAGCTATATTATTTTAATATACCTTGGAAAAATATTTTCCAACTTTCTGGAATTTAAATTCCAATTCTGGTTTGAGTTCGATTTTGGTTCATCTCATTTGTATATACAAGTACTATTTGGTTATATACAACCATTTCATTTTTATAATCTCATTTGATTAATACAACCAACACATCCATATATTATAATAATTTCAGAAAATTATTCCTTTCATATAAAAATATAGTTTTGGGTAAAATTATTTCATTTACCCAACTTTAAAAACATACCATGTCGAATTACTCTGCTTAAGTGTTTAAAAATACCTATCGATACAGTTGTACATTCCGTATGGACCAGAATTCCTAAACCACTCGACAAACCAATCAACACAATATAAAATAGTTTTTATATCAGCTAACAAATAAGCTCTCTCTCTCTCTCATATATATATATATATATATATATATATATATATATATATATATATATATATATATTCCCCCATACTCATTCTAGGTTACTACTGACCCTATCTCTAATGAGTAAACCCCAACCAAAGCCTAGGTGCTTGCTCAACCTAAGCTTTGATACCAAATGTAGTGGCCCGCAAATCCGTTCTATCTGAGTTGACTAAAACAACACACGTCCAATCCAAATTGCACAGAAATATGAGTCATTAGGGTTAAAGAAATAGAAGAAGAACATAAATAACAACACCGAATCTCATAGCGAAATGGATAAATATATTATATAACATAAATTTTCAAACACAAAATTTTGTATCATATATACATACCATTATCAGAGTACAACATATATACATCACAACGTAAGCAGCTCAAAATAACTAACGGCGAAGCCTCATGCTTCAAGCTCCTCATGTGTATCTGTAAACGCCTGAAACACTTGACTGTCCATACAAATTTGGACACCCAAGAGTTTAGGGTTAAGAAAACAAATAAACTATGGATCAGTTATGATACTGGTGTGAGTAAATTCCAACCATATTGTTTAACTTTGAAAATCCTTTTTGAAAGAAAGGATAATCGTAAGACTGATCCGTACATAAATACGGATGGATTTTACCTTACGATAACCAAAACATCTTTAATATCAAAATCCAGTGATATTATAATAATGTCTAATCAAAATAATTAACCATCTAGTAGAACGCTTGTATCTCACGCTCTATATAAATAGTATAAAATCAAAAACCATAGGACGCTTATTGGAGATTGGATTCCAACTATGACAAGTTATGGGACCACCTCCCGATCAGTGTTCTCCAAAGGGATGCACTGGGGTTCAACAAGAACATCTTGCAACCCGGTCACACATGACCAGTCACTCATTTAGCTTGAGTGGACCAAATGTATTATCACCCACGGTAGTTGGCCCTCCAACCATAGTCCGTAAATACAAAAGAGAAAGAAGAACAAATGAATTTTCTCTAGATCATGACTATACACCCTACTTGGGTATGACCTAACTAACCATGCTGGATGCCCGATTTTTGTCATTTCCAGGTTGATGAGGCTTGAGGCTAATTTTTTCTTCTTGGAACATCTGACCACCATTCACTTTGAATGCCACATCGTCAAACCTGTCAAATCACTTTTTGACCATCCCAAAAATATTACAAGTATAAAAGGCTAAGAGAGATGAATTCCTCCGCCACCAAATGTAATATCTTGAAAAAATCGTCTTATGTGATCTGCTAGGCATACTCTGTCAGACATTCTTCCATACAAGTTATTCTAGGACTGGAAAAACCGAAAGAACTATCCTGTAAACAGAACATCCCTTGCATTTTACTCTATCTTCAATTATCTGCAGCGTAACGCAACGCCTATGCCTATACATAGTGGTTTTCAGATAATAAATCCAATCGGTCTCTCTATGACACCCCATGTCCGTTAATGTCACTCATTAAGAGAATGCATTAAGTTTCTTGAAGCGTTATAGGTAAACAGAAATAGAAACATTATAAGACAAATATAAAATAGCAGAGAAAATAAAGAAAACTTCATTGATCATAAAGCATCGTGGTTCAAAACAACATATGCCTGAAAATACATAAACCCAGTACATCATCAAACCTTCTGTCTTGTACTTAAAACATCAGAGTACAAAATAAAAGAAGCATAATCCCCAAATAAAAACATAGCCATAGTAGCAAAGATAAGAGCTTGAGAAATGCATCTAAGCAGCTCCAGCAAAATGATAGCAAAATCCTGGTCAAGCTTGAGTATTTCCACCCTCAGAACCTGGGGGGGAGGGGGGCAGAGAGGAAACAAAAAGGGTCAGACAATGTCGCTGTGAAATAGTCCGGTGAAAATTCAGGGAAAGTCGAGGTAAATGTCGGCAACAAAAATGGAGGAAGTGGTAATCGGGACAGAAACGATGGTAAAAGAAATAGGAATCGTGGGAATAATTCTGGAAAAAGGCCTCGATTTCAAACTTTCGAAAATTACACCGTTGAACGACACTTTAGAGAACATTTATCTGGATACTTATAACGTTTTACAATATAAGAAACCTCCGCCCATGGACTCCACCAAGAAGGAGTTCGCAACTGGGAAATTCTGTTTGTTTCATGGAACTCACGGCCACTCTACTAACGAGTGTCGTCACCTAAGTGATGTTGTTGAAAAATTGCTTTGGGAAGGAAAGATGGATGAGTACAAGGTCACCCCAAGAGACAGAGGCAAGGTAGACAAGCTCCAAATCAAAACCAACCCGCTTATAAGCCCACACCTTAGCAGAAAGGGAAGAGTATTGTTATAAATACCATTGTTAGGCGACCACATCCAGCTGGGTCCAGTAACAGAACAATGGAGTAGTATATTAATGCAGCCAAACATCCAGAAATAAAGGAAGGTAGTAACCTTGAAGAAACCACACCAGTAAAACAACAGAAAAAAGCAACTGATGACATTGTATTCCGAGACAGAGAAAGTGTTGGAGTCGAGGCACCGAGCACTGATCCATTGGTAATAACTACCATTATCGGACCTGCAAAAGTCAAGAAAGTCCTTGTGGATAATAGGAGTTCTGTTAACATCCTGTTTAAAAAGGCTTTCGATCAGATGAAATTGGAAATGAAGGACTTAAAGACATGTGAAGGGTGGACTCGTGGATTTAGTGGAACCTCAACTTCCCCAATTGGAGTGATAGACTTACCCATAGAGTTAGGTGAGGGAGAGTGTAGAAGAGTGAGGATTCTCCAGTTCGTCATCATGGACATTGATTCACCCTACAATGCTTTCCTAGGACGAACAACACTTTCGTAATTGAGGGCTTGCATTGTTCCCTGGTGCATGCTAATGAAATTCCCAACAGATGTTAGGGTGGGGAATGATTCGTGGCGATCAAGTTACTAGAAGAGCCTGCTATATGGCAGAATTGAAAATGTTGCGTAGCGGAAAAAAATTTAGAATCTAAGAATACTTCCTTTCCTGCTAAGGAGAACTCGGCACAGCAACTATAGACAATACTGCCAAGGGAGTCGCCTGACGATCAACCTGAAGATATTGATTGCAGAGAGGATGAGGAACCAGGAATGTGACACCCAACGAGGCAACTGTTGACATTCCAATCGATATCGACGACCCGACAAAGGTCTTGAAGATTGGACCTCATTTGGATTCTTTCCAAACGAAAGAGTTGACGGACGTTTTGAAGGCAAACCTTGATGTGTTTGCTTGGACCCATGCGGACATGTGCGGAATTTCTCCCTCGATCGTGAGCCATTCGCGAAGCCTAAACCCAAAGCATCCTACGATGAAACAAAAAAGGCGTATGTTAGGCTCGGAGAGGTCAGCAGCTTTGAAAGAAGAAGTATAGAAGTTAAGGAATAATGGGTTCATCAGAGACTCAACATATACCGACTGGATATCGAATCTCGTCCTGGTTAAGAAATCAAATGGGAAGTTGCGAACCTATATCTATTTTTCTGACCTCAACAAAGCTTGCCCAAAGGATAGTTTTCTGCTCCCCAGGATTGATCATCTAGTTGATTCAACACCAGGACATGAACTTCTCTCCTTCATGGATGCGTATTTAGGCTACAACCAGATTTCCATGCATGTGCCGGATCAGGAGCATACTAGTTTTATTATGGACTTAGGGTTATACTATTATGTGGTGATGCTATTCGGACTAAGGAATACCGAAGCCACATATCAACGCTTGGTAAACCGAATGTTTTACAATCAGATCGGGAAAACAATGAAAGTTCATGTAGACGACATGCTTGTGAAGTCCAAGCGATCCTCTGATCATACAAAGAACTTGGCGGAGATGTTCAAAATTCTACGGTGGTACGGGGTGAAATTAAACCCTTTGAAATGTTCATTCGGTGTTGCATCAGGAAAGTTCCTCGGGTTCATAGTCAGCTCTCGAGGGATCGAGATTAATCCTGACCAGATTGCAGCGATCAGGAACATAGAAGAGCCACGAAAGATCAGAAACATTCAAAGTTTGGTCGGAAAAGTTGCGGCATTAAGTAGGTTCATTTCTAAAGTCATTGATAAATGTGTTCCTTTCTTTGATTTAATTAAACGAGGTAAACAAAACATCGAATGGACCCCTGACTGTGCAGAGGCCTTTCAAAACTTGTTGAATCTGCTAGAGAAACCCCCAATTTTGTCTAAGCTAGTGGACCATGAGGATCTATTCATATATTTGGCAGTATCATCTCATGCCATCAGCTTAGCTCTGGTACGCAAGGAAGACAAAGTCCAGAGGCCGGTATGTTATGTAAGCAAGAAGTTAGCGGCGACAGAACACAACTATCCAAAGATAGAAAAACTTGCTTATAGCCTCTTGATTGCATCCCGAAAGCTCCATCAATATTTCCAAGCTTATCCGATTGTCATATACACTTATTAGCCACTTCGACAGGTCCTGCAGCGACCTGAAGCATCGGGACGACTGCTTAAGTGGAACATTGAGCTAAGTCAGTTCGATTTAAGCTTCCAACCTAGAAGATCAATTAGGGGACAGGCTTTAGCCGATTTCATCGCTGAATTCACAATCCCTAAAGAGGATATGTTAGATGATGAGGCTAGCCCCTTAGAACAGAAGCTAGAACTTAGTACTTGGAAACTGTACACAGACGGGGCTAAGAACGACCGATGATCCGGCACCATAGTTGTTTTGATAATTCCTAAAGGACCATCAATTTGTTATGCTTTGCGATTGGAATTCTATACCACCAACAATGATTACAAATATGAGGCGCTAATTGTCGGGTTGAAACTCGCTAAAGAATTAGGGGCGACCACGCTAGACATTTTCTACGATTCCAAAATAGTTGTTTGTCACTTACCTTGAAAAGGTTGAGGAGTTGTTAAATAACTTGGAGCGTTATAGAATAACTCATATCATGTAGATGGAAAATCAGAAATCGGACAGACTAGCTAAGTTAGCAAGCTTTGACAATCCAGAAGAGACATAAATGGTTCCGATAGAGGTATTGAATTCACCAAGATTTGATCAGATGGAAGTCGACTCGGTACTGGAAGTTGAACTGGAAAGCAAGAATGACACCAATTAGGAACTTCCTTAAAAGCGGAACACTCCCAGCAAAAAAGAGCGATAGACGAGTTGTGATTCATAAAGCCGCAAGATATGTATTGCAAGACGGAATCCTTTACCTCCAGGGATTTTCCATACCTTTGCTCCGGTGTATAGCGCATGACGACATTAAACGTATACTAATGGAAGTGCACGAAGGTAAACGTGGAGACCTTACCGATGGTCAGACACTGGAAAAGAAAATACTGCGATATGGCTATTTCTATCCCACCATAAACAAAGGCGCAACCGATCATTCACGACACTGTAATAGGTGCCAGAAATTTGCTAAAATTCCCAAACCACCTCTAAACAAACCTAAGTTAATAGTGAGCCCGTGGTTGTTTGCATTGTGGGGAATCGACATCATTGGAATCCTACCAATTGCCAAAGGTGGAAAGAACTATGCAATCGTGGTCGTAGATTACTTTACGAAATGGGTGGAAGCTGAACACTTTACGACGATCACGACGAAGAGGGTGATTAATTTTGTAGTCAAAAACATTATTTGTCGATTGGGATTCCCAAAATTATCATAACCGATAATGGAACTCAATTCGATAGCACCGAATTCAGAGATTTCTGTTAGAAATATAAAATTGACAAAAGATACACCGCTGTAGCTCACCCACAATCGAACGGACAAGTCAAGGCAATAAACAAGATTATTAAGTCCATATTGAAGAAGCGATTGGAGCAGGAAAAAGCTATGTGGGTTGACGAACTACCATTAGCATTATGGGCCTACCGAACGACTTACAAGATGACAACGGGTCATACCCCTTTTTCACTTTCTTTTGGATCAGAAGCAGTTATCCCAGTGGAATTGAAAGTTCCCTCCCATAGGATAATGTACTACGATCCAATGACAAACAAAGCGTTTCTCCTTGAATCCCTGGACATGGTTGAAGAAAAAAGAGATGAAGCAGATTTGTGTGCCTCGAGGCACAGACCCCAAGTGGCATGATACTATGACAGGAAGGTTCGACCTTGGACCTTTAAACCTAGAGACTTAGTATTGAAGCGCGTCTTCCCAATCCCCGTTTATATGGGTCCAAAATGGGAAGGACCATACACCATTCAATAGAAACTTGACAGAGGAGCTTTCAAGTTAACGACTATGGATGGCGAAGAGGTACCGAGAGCTTGGAATGCCCAACATTTGTGGCAATATTTGACTTAGATTTGTACCGCAATCTTTTGTTTTATAAACTATGTAAAAAGGCACGACTTGCCTAGAAAAGTCTAGTTGACGTAAACAAAAGATTATAAACTGGATGTAAATTGAAGATAGAGATCAAGAAATGGAATTTCAATTATTTGTCTATGATTTGGCCAAACCACTATAAAATATCGTGTTTGATTTTTTTTCCCGCATGAATCTCTTTATATATTTTTTGTGATTGTTGTGATCTGATTATGGGACATCAAATTGAAATTGAATTTTTCATGTGTCCAACCGGTAGACTCTACCATAAGAAATTATGTGTGGAAAGAAACCGGAGCAAACGATATGACTGTTTGCGTAACAAGACCAAAAGGATGGGAAGACGATGTCCCAAAGGCGTGAAGGTGCACCACGATAAAAGACCGCCGGGAATACACTCTAACCTGACCATACGACTGGAAAGTATAAAGATGCTATGAACAAGTGCCAATGAAAAAGAATCTTCGCCCCACTGAAGGGCTGGGGGCAATCTAATGTCGAACATAATCAATCTCGAACAAGCCCTGGCCAGGCACTTTCTTCAAGATTAATTGGGGGAATACACATTACATTTCCCTATTGTTAATTGTTTGACTTAATAATGATTAACGTCATGATATTTCACGTATTATTGTTCACAGGGAGCTCAAGTAATACTATTTGTTTTGCTTGATTTACGTCATAAATCACCATTTGCTGCTTATGTTTGTATTTGGTCAAAATGAACGACAAATATGCAAATGTACCATATTACAGAAAAACAAGATACTAAAATAAACTATTTTTGTAACACTAATGCAGGTTTATACAAGGAAACTAGTCAAAAGACGCGAGGCCTGCACTTGCCACGACAGCAGCAAGCTAGTGGAAAACAAAATAGATAAAATTGAGCTACGTTTACTTAAGCTTGGGGGAGATTTTGGACTTTTTGGCGGCTTTGAGCCTGGCTTTCTCCTCTTTCTCATCCTTGGTGAGAATGCGCTTCTTTCTGCCTTTGTCAATTGGGGGTGCATTTGGGTCAGTTGGAGGTTGTTGGCTCAAACTTCCGGTTATTGACCTAGTAGAAAGCTTGACAATTAGTCCTGACTGAGGAGCAATAGCTTGAAGAGGATTGACACTGAGAGGTTCTTCCTTTTCGGCCTTGGCTTTTAAAAGCGCATCTTTTGTCGCCTTCATTTCAGGCAAAGTCATGTCATCAGCCTTCTCCGAACCTCCGGTTACTACAACATCGTCATCCTCCTCATTCCCATCATTCCCGTCGTCATCTTTCAAATCATCTATCATATCCCACTCCTTGTGAGTCTCAGTGCTAGACGGCACGAGAGCTTTATCAATGACCTCTTGCCCTTTATCCTCGGTCTTCCCCGCGTATTTTGAGCCAGTGGCTTCCCCCTTTTTCTCAACAGTCTCCTCAATATACTTTGCACCGAAAATCTTTTTTTGTTGTTCATCGGCCTCAGCTAGTTCTGCACCTATAGAATGAGAAGCGATAGCTATTAGCTCAGGAGAAAACTCGGGTTCTTCAATTGTTTGTCCAACAATATGGCGAAAAGTTGAAATAGCCCTAATAAACTCAGGTGAAAAGGTGGAGATATCTTCAGATGATATCTCAACATGAATGGCGAGAGTCTCTGAAGTTGTTTCAGCAATAAGAGACAAGAAAGATGCCTTTGGAATTCCTGGATTCTCTATGTCATATCCCTCTACTTCAATAGCCCCGGAAGGAGCGGAAAATGAACCAGCTTCAATGGTTTCTTTTCCTTTGGCTTGATGCCTCTCCTTCTCCATAGCAACAGTAATGAGTTTACGCCCCTAGATCAAGCGAACTGTCTCCTCACCCCTTAAATACTTCTCCATAAGCTTATCCTCACTAATGGAATCCACCTTGAGCTCTTGTTTCTCCCATTCGACCACCTGATCCCATACAAATACCAGAGTGGTGGGGGTAATCTTTGATCCATGCAATATTCCGATATCAGATCACCTAAGCAAAGAACCACATCTTGGTCTCAACACTCTCATCCAACTCTTTTTGGGCTTCCGCAAGCTGTGCATTGGTCTTCTCAGAAGACTTTAAAGCTATATCTGCATTCCCCTCGGCAAGCGTTTCCCTTGTCTCAGCCTCCATCAGTTTGGCCTCTAGCTCTGCATTCTTTCTCGCCAACTCCGCTTTCTCCTGTTCAATACGAGCACAAGCTAACTTCGCCTTAATGCTTTCAGACTTAGCATCCTTGGCTTGTTGCTTTAAGTCTATGCGCTCCTGGCTATGAGACTCAAGCTCGTTGTGGTAACACTGTTGTAATTCTTCATATTGCTTCTTATAAGCATCCGCGTCACGTTGTGCAAGGGCAAGTTTAGCTTGAGCGTCCTCAAGGTCTTTCTCAGAAATTTCAATAGCCTTTGCATCATATTCAGCGTTATCTTTCATGTATTTAATATCGGCCAACAAGTCCTTAATAATCTTGGATAAATTCCGCGAATATTTCTTCATCTCTTTGTATTGAGTATCCGCATCATCAATTTTGGCCTTAACCTCTATTGCCCTATTGTAATCTAATTGCTTAAGAGCTGAAAACAAAATGCATGTTCCCGAAATGATGCTCAGGGAATTGTTTCTTTAGGAGCTCCAATTTGGCTTTGTTTCGTTGTCAAATATGACCGACCTCATTGTAGTAATGTCAATGTTCCGACACTTGGATGGTACGATGGATGTTTTTCTTTTCTCTGCTTCTTTGCTTGACTCCTTCTATTACTCTTTTGGATCAGAACTTTTCTTCAAGGATTGTGCATGATGGGTTTTCTGTTAAGATGAAATAGGAACCTTGGGCGGTACACTAATGATCTTCCTCTTTGGTACCGATTCAAAATAACAAAGGATGGGGTATCCTGGGTTCGATGTTTGAAATTGTAGAAGAAGCATACATCTTCAAAGCTGAGCTCCGACCCAAGAATTTCCATATAAGCGATATATAAGGTGTATAGATAAGCATAGGCATTGGGAAGGAGTTGCGTGGGAGTGATGTGCATTCGTCTTAGAAAATCGACGACAAATGGCGAGAATTGAGGTATCACCCAACAAGGCACATTAGCCTACTAATCACCATATATCCTTTGGGTAGATTATGAGGTCGGTCCGTTTTAGTGGGCAACTCGGTGTCCTTTCAAAGAATTCCATGCTTCAAACATATTCGCGCAAGTTTGGCATCGTCAATTATCGATGCGACGGAGTCGCCAGGTGATTCTAAGACAAAGGCATTTTTGAATTCATTAGGAGCGCGTCTGTCTCCTACTCCTCCTTACTCTTCTTCATCCATAGAGACATCATTTCCGGATGATGCTACACTTTTATGTATTTTTGCTTCGCAGTCCGAACCTGCACTATCCCAATCCAGATCTAAAATAGAGGGTATGTCTTCAATAATGGAATTTTTAGACGATCATGTTGTGTCTTTCCTCTTTGCTAGCCTAGCTGAAGGACTTCTAGCCATGATAGCCGTACAATCCATGAAATAACAGAAATTAGAGTGTAGTTGTCCGTCTCCCCCGTGTGTGTATGTGTGCTAAACTATGCAAATGTGTACAATGCTGAAATCAGAGAATACAAGATTAGTAAAGAATAAAGTGATATGGAAAGTGGCCATGTGTTCATTAAAGTCCAGACGACCAAGTTATGAAGGCTCTATCCTAACTGTCCAAAAGTTTGCGATCATGCATTTTTTTTGTCAAGTTATTTACAGTTATGCATGTGTTCCATATGAAAGATATTCGGGTCGGTTCAGGGGTCCCAGTCTTTTAACAATAGCTCGGTTCAGAAGTTCACACATAGGCTTATCAGTTTGGTTCGGGGGAGAAAGAGAAACAATGCTCTGGGTCGGATCAGGCATTGTGAAACTATAACGGTTCGTATCGGTTAACACCGAACTGAACCGGAATAACTTTTTAGAAGTTGACTCCATCCTTTGAGCATCTTCGATCCGAATAGACCCTATATCGCTAACACTTTCCTCTATGCATGAATAAGTCTCAAACCCTTCCGCTCTCAACCAATCCGCTCCTCTCCTATTTATCGTCTTCTCTCCTCTTTCTTTCATCGAATCAGAAGCTCATCCTCACCGTTCCCTAAGAACAACGAACCCAATACTCTAGCACATACATTTTTGTCGAAGTATTGGTGGATTAATGCCCACAGCGCCAGTTCATATCGCCATCACCACCACCTTGAGGTGACAACAAAGCCACCAGCAATAATGGCAGTAGATTAGAAGACGTCCACATCGAGTTTGATATTAATTTGAGTGAAATCATCCAAATCGATTTCAATTTTGGGAATAATTAGAGAAAAAGCGAGAAGAAGCAAGAATTTAAAACCCACCTACAAGCTTAATTTGAAGATTAGAACAATCATTGATGGTTTGAAAATTAGGGTTTTTCTGCAAGAATTGAGAAAGCAACGGTGAAAAACAATAAGTAAGAGAAGGGGGCCTTTAAAAATTTATATAAAGTGAAAGAGACTATTCGTGTTCCAATGTATTTGACTATCCATTTCAATCCATACAGAAAATAAGGCATAATTAAGGCCCTTCAGCCCGTTAGCGCGGTGAGGGACAAGAGTCGGAATGAGTCGGGATTGATCGATCCGAAGCATGATTGTCATTTTGACTCAATGCATGAAATAAAAATTGATAAGTATAAACGAAAGTAACAAAATTTATAAATACGTGTTATAAAGAATCACCTGAAGAAATCGCTTGAACCTTAAATGGAATCTCGAAGTTATTGAAAACGACATAAGATATTCATGACCCCATGGCATATTTATAGGTATCACAATTACACTAAAAGACACGATTTTTTGGAGCGTCATGATAATGCTAAAAGATGCGGCCACTAATCGACACCAGTTCGTGGATAAACAAGTTAATTATTTCGAAGTGCACATCATCTCCAATGAAAACGCACATTGAGGGGGCAAAATGTTAGCCCGCTTTGTGATCGGACTATACAAAGCTTAAGTATCAACAAACGAATGCATTCAAGGACAAGGAGTGTAGAAGAAGAGTTTCCAGATCGGTTCGGAAATCTCTAGTCGAATCCCTTCACGTATATAAGTAGATCAGTAATCCAACTTCAGATTACTTACTCTGGTTCGGTTCAACCCATCGACACCGATCTGATTCGAAGTCCATGCACCGATTCGATCTGAAGTCCATGCACTGATCCAAACCGAAGTTCAGAACTGTGACGGTTATACACCACGTTCCTACATATCCGAGGCGGTTGTTACCCATGAACCCACGTTACAAATGTGTTGGCATCATCTAAAAGCAAGCGGATCTGAAAGTCATGAGATGGGCCCTACGTGGCATCCGAATCGGATGGTTTCACAGTCTATAAATACCCCCAAAACACCTCATTTGAGGGGATAATTTGGCAAAATCATCCATCTTACTCTCATACCAGCGAATTTCATTTGTTTATTCAGATTATATCCAAAATTTTGGAGTATAATTCCACAAATTAAAGAGACTATCAATTATATAAGTGAGATTGAGCAGAGATTATCGTTGTATTTGTATTTGAATCATCAATCAAAGAAGCATAAAGTGGACGTATGTTCTTTAACGTCGAAACACTATAAATCTGGTGTTTTTGTTGCTTTTCTTTCTATTTTATTTAAAATTATTGTTCAATTAGGTGTTAGGACCACATTTTGGTCTAACAGTAATACTTAACCTGTTTGAATCTATAAGGGTTACATGAACCTATCAACTTAAGTAGGGGTTAAGTAAACTTGCTTGAATCAGTGGGAGGGTTAAGTTAATCTTGTTAAATATGTGGGGACGGGTTATACACAGGAATCCGACAAACTTAACTTGTTGGGGTTATGCAATCTTGTTAAATTGGTAGGCATAACCTGTGGAAATCCTAGTAGTGGGGATGAAAGCCTAGGGGGAAGCTTGTATCATCCGGAGTGTGGGACCCGTATCAGTCAGTAACCTATACTGGTATCAAATGGAGATCCCTCGGGGTTAGGGCACACTTACTAAGTTGGTTGTAAGAGGTCCATCTAAGGGATGGTGTGGGCGGCGCATTCCGACGAGGTCATGTGCGTGCATGGGTCCGGTCCAGAGAGGTTAAGACACTGTGACACATGTAGATATGGTTTGCGCACATCTTGTAAACCAAGGGTTGGCACTTTATGAAGTGATACATCCTACTGTGGGGCCAGCACAAGGTATCTACGAGTTGGGGAGCCGATCGATTTGGGGTATTGATTAGGGGTACATCTAGTCTTGCTTGTTTAGTAGCCCGTTATTATTGTTGGGGGTAACACTCGTCAGTTCTATTGGGCTACCTATTATTGTATGGGGTAAAACCTCTCACTATAAGTACATCTATGTTTATCATCTTGTACTTGTTGGGATCATCTTATTCTTGTTTTACTAGTATTAGTGCAGAGAAAAGTATTAGATAAGCGAAATGCATGTTCTGTTCTGTTTATCCTGTTTACCTCGTTATACCTACCTTATGACACTTTTATCTCTCTCTCCAACTTATATGTTTGTCATGATGCTTTTACTTATTTATATGCTAAAAGTAACTGGACTCGCTAGACTTTATGTCTAGCCCATTTTGTTTCCTCTTCTCTCTCTTCCGTTCCTCTTAGTTTCTCAAGGTGTGAGTACTCAAGCTTGATTGGGATTCTTCTTTCATTCTACTTGGAGCTGCATAGATGTACTACTTGATTTCGTATCTCCTCTACTATGGCTATATTTTGGGGATTACACTCCCTTTATGTATTATTGTACTCTAATGCTGATTTTTGTACAAGACAGAAGTTTTATGTTTTCAGTATTCCAAACTTATTATGTAATTGGGTTGGAACCACGAAGCTTTTCTATGTAATAAAGTTTTAATTCCGTTGTTATTTTATATCTGTCTTGTAATGTTGTTGTTTCTATTTACCTATAACGCTTCACGAAACTTAATGCATTCTAATAAAAAGTGACAGTAACGGACGTGGGGTGTCACATTTGGTATCGGAGCTGAAGGTTATCAGATCGGATAAAAGATTTTGAAAATTGTTTTCAAAAAGGTTTTAAAAGAAAGCATTTTCAAAAGAAAAGTCTGTTTTGAAAAACATATTCCCCAAAGCCATATCAAATGTCTTTCGACTCTCTGTTTGAATCCCTTTTTCCTTTTCTTTTCAGCATATCTGGGGAACCTCAAATTCCTGAGGGAATTCAGATACTAGCTTGGTTTCGTAGGTATCTGGAGGCTACGGCACCTGCCGAAGGCCAAGCAGATGCCCCTCCCCTATCTGCAGCCATTATTCCTCCTCCTCCGCATGTTGATAATTTCTCTAAGATATGCAAAGATTTATGTGCTACGGTTGGAAAGCCATTCCGAGGGATCGAGACTTTTGTAGAAGCAGGGAATTGGCTCAAAGAGACGGAGGATTTGTTTGGAATTTTCGAAATTGATGACCGTAGGAAGATTCAGTTGGCCATTTGGCAGTTGAAAGACGAGGCCTCATTCTGGTGGGAAATGATGCAAGCAGGGCATCGAGTGGAGACTTGGGATGATTTCCGACAGAAATTCGAAATGAAGTTTCTTTCTCAAGCCGAGCGAAGTATGCAAATGGAAAGGTTTTTAGCGCTTAAGCGAGGAGGCATATCTGTTAGAGAGTATGTTAATAAGTTTAATGAATTGGCGTGGTTTGGTTTGGAACTAGTAGATACTCCACACAAGAAAGCTTTGAGGTTTGCTAGAGGATTGAATGAACCCCTCCATCGGTTAGCTATGTGTGACAACCCGCACTTCCACCTACTTCAAACCGACCAAAAACCGAAACCCGCGTTGATTTAAGGTAAACAAAAGTATGTTTCGTTAGGGTTTATCATAGCAGACACAGTGGAATACAAAGCTCACAACGGAATAAATAAAATATAATAAGAATATATTATTGCAGCAGAAACATATTGAATACAAAATCTGATTTTACAAATCATTACTCCATAAAGACTTAACATAATATACCGATAACAGAGTACGTCCAACTTTCTCTGAAACTCCAGGTCTTCAAGCTTGAACCCGATCTCCAAAACTGAAAAACAAACTAATAGACTGTCCGTGTGGAAATTGTGGGCACCCGCAGTTTGCAAGGGAAAAACAAACTACGAGTCAGTCATGGGACTGGTGTGAGAAAACTTTATTATTAATCTGATACTTAGCCTTAAATTGAATAAGGTATCTCAGGACCACACTGCATATCGCGGAATGAGTTTCCTCCCAAGGATACGTGCACAACCATAGCAATCAGAACCAAACATAGCAAACATAAAAACAGTTTTGAAAATATGACTTTTAGAAAAATGAACGATTATCAGCCCCAGATCCCATCAAACAATGCAAGCGCACACCAAAGGGTAGGGTTTGCCTTATAATCGCAAAACATTATTGATATAGTTCAAAACAAAAACATTTGATATTATTATAATGACTTGGGTGTGAAAAAATCCTTTCGAAAATAAACTTATGAATCTTAGCTCGCATAGTGCCACATCCCACTATGTTGGCCACATAGGTATACAACTAACAATCGTAAATGGTTTCATATTGGAAGTTGGATTTCCATCACTGAGCCTGGGCTAAGGATCTTCCCAGTCCGATTCGGAACCCCCAGCTAGGTTCGAGGATCCCGTCTGGCTCCTTTAGAGTGGTAGATTCGGTCCACCCCACTTCGTGGATTAAAATAACAGCCAGAACATAATGGCCCTCAGTCTGCGCGTAGACTATCATCTAGGTATATTGACCTAGTCTGAGGCGCCTCATCCAACAACCACATGAGTAAATGTCTGGACTACATACCATGGCGTTACCTTTTGCTAGATGGAACGTTAAGTGCCTACCCCTGCGGTCTATAATCCTGTTTCAACTCAATCCGGGTTGTAAGGTCTGCGAAGTCACGTCATACACAAAGCTACACATTTAAGCCATGCTTTGGTCTTCAACCACAAGGCCCTACTTTTCAACAAAAGACTTGATCATTTCCACTTATCATGCCACATTATCAACGTATAACCTTTGAGCTCGTACGTCTCAAAGAAGAATGTTAAGCAAGAGGATAAATTCTCCGTCACCAAACAGAAGTATGTTTAGTAAATGTCAGTCTATGTTTTATAAAATATAGTGTCAGACAAGAAATCCATTAACAAGTCCATTCCGGGAATAGGAACGAAACCGAAGGTACTTGATTCCACGTCCTCGCCTGAGAGTGCATGTCCTTGCAACCCGATACGCTTCAAGTACGGTCAGATATTTCCATCACTTTACCTCTTGAGGAGCGACCCCGAGGCATCGACAAGTTATCCATCCAATGTGAAGAATACCGGTCGTCTACCGTCATCGTCATCATCTTAATATCAGCATCACGTCGTATATTATTCGAAATAGGTAAAACTCAGCCTTTCCAAATAATTAGCGCAATTTAAAAACACAATTACGGAACACACAGGCTTTCAACCAATCTCCTTCTGTCTTCGATTTGTTAAATTAAACCTCTTTGAACACAATCTCAAATTATCTTTAACAAAGTCCATATTCCCCCCTCCCCAATAATTTACTTATAATTCGGAAAACAGTCCGCGGGTTAAATTTAAAAATAGATTGCTTTCAAAGAAAGTGTAGCAATAATGTTTCAAAGGTGTTACAAAAGCGTTATCTTAACTACTTTGATCAAAATATCGTTTATCTTAGCAAAAACTTAAACTTTACAATTCAAAACACTTTTTCATAATTTATACTAATTTTACAAAAAAATTCCATATTTTTAAAACATTTAAAATAGATGTTTATAGTTATGGTCGACGATTACTCTTACAACGACCTTTTCAAAACGGTTTTAAATATAACTTGAAAATTATAACCCAAAATTAAAATCTGCTTTCACTCGTTTGAAAGCTCTCGTAAATAGGAATCAAACGTACTTTGTTTCATGGAAATCTGATTTAAATTGCAAAAGTTATAAGCATTTAAAGTTTGTAACTAAAATACGCGAATTGTCATTATGCGACAGACACTATTTTGATTGCAACTCTACGATACTTCGAAATACCTTGGAAAACCATTATACACTTATATAAATCATTTAAATTGACTTTCCAAATCATTTAGAGTTTAAAACTCAACTTTTATTTTTCACAAATAAATTAAATCCCAATTTATCTCTAAATTCAAATAATTTCAAATCAGATTTTTTTAATTAACCATTCCATCCGTCGGATTAGTTAGGGATAACCAAAGAGAGCAGGAAGCTATATTTTCTAAACCCAAGCCTAGACACTATCCTCTCTGTCATCCTTGAATGTTCCGGTATTTATTTCTTTATTCAAAGAGACTTTATCATAAATTATTATCCTTCAACTTAAAATATATTGCTTCTAATTACAAAGCAAAATTTGCCGATCACCAATGTAATGTCATAATTGATGTATCATGGCGTGTGCGAAACAACAACCATTATAAACATTGATAGCAACCATCATTAACATAATTAAATAATAACTGTGCACAAGTGTTATAACACTGACTCTTAATTGTTTGTGTGTTCTAAACTACACAACCATCATCCATCATAACAAATATCATACATGCAATCATTAAATCAAGCAACAAAACCCATTAAAAGTTCAGCTTTTCTCACCCCGTAAAGTCCAAGCATTTGCCTAAGCGTCCCTGGTTCCTAGTCTTGCCCTCTTTTCTCCCTTTCTTCCCTTTCCTTTGCTTTATTTTTTTATTAATGAATTTCGGACATGGCCGTGAGCTTAAGGGAGAGGGAGGGAGAAGAAGATGGAAGTGAGATTAAAGTGGAGGGAGAAGGTCCTTTTATTGCTTAGAAAGTCACGTGGATTGGTGACATGTCACAAATCTAAGGGAAGAGAAATGAATGGCTTAGATTCATCCTTATCCATTTTCATACTTATCCAAAAATGTGCTTTCCCATATGTTTTCTCGTCGACTTTCCGATCTCATTTCAGAGTATCAAACGACAAAGGTTTTCAGAAATTCTTCAACCATATTGTCCGTTTTCTAACGTACTTCAATTCTATGTGTTCAAATCCAAAATCGGAGTTCGTTTGGATTTTCAAATAATTTATTTTAATTTTGTTTTCTTAATAACTTTCTATATTCGATACGGGATTTCCCCAGACTTCATACGTAGCTAATATTCTATATTTTTATGGATAGGTCTCAGGTTCTAGTTTTGCCGTTATGACTATCAAATTCCAATTATCGTCAAAATTTGGTTTAAATTTTGGTCTTCTATTTTTTATTTTCCCCATACAGATGTTGTTTTACGCGAAACTTCCTTGAGTACTAAAATTCACTATTCCGGATCCAACGGAGGTGGTCTCATCATCTAGCGATACCCGGTTCTCAAGATATCCCCAAAATCGTCCGTTTTTAGTTCAAATTTTGAATCTTTTGCGAGTTTAATATATCTAACGAATGCCCTTTTTGGCGTAACTTGGTTGACTACCTAATTTCATCAGTCCGGATTTAATGAAACTGATTTCATCAAAATCCGAGTTCGTTAGCTACTACTTCCTTAAGAAACTGCTATTTCTTAAGATAAATCGATATTAAATTGATTTTGAAATTTCTGGGTCGTTACATTCTCCCCCACTTAAAATGATTTCGTCCTCGAAATCGAAGTCGAAATTAATGGTTGTATACTTAACCAATACCTTGATTATTAACCCTAGAGCTCTGTTGATTAACTCCACTGTTTAACTTTATCAGTTTATTCATTGGGCATAGGACTACATAATATTCCTCTTTATAACAACAAACACCCATAAATTTTCCTTTATCCTTATCCTTTCTGGAGTAGCCACGAATATACTTGCATAGGTCCAACCTATTTCCTTTTTTATCCGCTCGTAAATCCTCTTCGCTTGTTTTCGACTCATCATCTTAGGTTAGACCACAGTTATCCATGCCCTACAACATTTAATATTTTACAAAAAGTTTATAATCTTTTCAGCAAATGCTTCGACTGTCCAAAATCATCGAGAATTCAATTTTCTTAATTAGTTATACTAATTATTATCTCCAGCAATCAATTAGTGGATTAAATTTTCCAAAACATAACTTTCATTAAAACATATATCCTTTTTTATGAAAATATACTTTGGACAAAACTATCTCATTTATCCATAAAACTGGGTTAGACTACTCTATATAAGTGTTTAGAAAAACCTATCGATACAGTGGATCCTTACTGTACCGACCAATGTTCATAACCCACTCAACAAATTAATCCAACATAAAACCATTTGTATATCAAATTACAAATACGTCTCTTATATATATATATACACACACACACACTCACAACTCATTCTAGGGTATTACTAACCCTATCTCTAACGAGTTACTTGTCCTAGGATACTACTGGTCCTATCTCTGACAAGTCTATACCCACAGAACCAAGGTTTATTTAACCAGAGCTCAGATACCAAGTGTGACGACCTGCATTTCCACCTACTTCAAACCGACCAAAAACCGAAACCCACGTCGATTTAAGGTAAGCAAAAGTACGTTTCGTTAGGCTTTATCAGAGAAAACACAGCGGAATACAAAGCTCACAGTGGAGCAGATAAAATATAATAAGAATATATTACTGCAACGGAAACATATTGAATACAAAATTTGATTTTACATGTCATTGCTCCATAAAGACTTAACATAATATACTGATAACAGAGTACGTCCGGTCTGCATATGAAACTCCAACTTTCTCTGAAACTCTAGATCTTCAAGCTTGAACCCCATCTTGAAAATTAAAAACAAACTAACAGACTGCCCGTGTGGAAATTGTGGACACCCGCAGTTTGTAAGGGAAAAGCAAACTACAAATCAGTCATGGGACTGGTGTAAGAAAACTTTATTACTAATCTGGTACTTAGCCTTAACTTGAATAAGGTATATCGGGACCAGTCGCATGTCGCGGAATGGGTTTTCTCCCAAGGATACGTGCACAACGATAGCAATCAGAACCAAACATAGCAAATATAAAAATAGTTTTGAAAACATGACTTTTAGAAAAATGAACGATTATAAGCCCCAGGTCCCATCACACAATGCAAGCGTGAACCGGAGGATAGGGGTTTGCCTTAAAATCGCAAAACATGATTGATATAGTTCAAAACAAAAACATTTGATATTATTATAATGACTTGAGTGTGAAAAATCCTTTCGAAAATAAACTTATGAATCTTAAATCGCATAGTGCCTCATCCCACTATGTTGGCTACATAGGTATACCACTGAAAATCATAAACAGTTTCGTATTGGAAGTTGGATTTCCATCACTGAGTCTGGGCTAACGATCTTCCCATTACGATTCGGAACCCCAGCTAGGCTCCAGGATCTCGTCTGGCTCCTTCAGAGCAGTAGGGTCGGTCCACCCTACTTCGTGCATTAAAGTAACAGCCTGAACATAATGTCTCTCAGTCTGAGCGTAGACAGTCATCTAGGTATATTGACCTAGTCCGAGGCGCTTCATCCAACAACCACATAAGTAAATGCCTGGACTCCGTACCATGGCGTTACCTTTTGCTAGATGGAATGTTAAGTTCCTACCCCTGCGGTCTATAATCTTGTTTCGACTCAATACGGGTTGTGAGGTCCGCGAAGTCACGTCATACACAAAGCTACGCATTTAAGCCATGCTTTGGTCTTCAACCACAAGGCCTTGCTTTTCAACAAAAGTATTGATCATTTCTACTTATCATGCCACTTAGATTTTCAAAAATCCAATTAACTTTTCAGAAATTATTTCTTTGGAATTTATACCCGATTTCTTATTTCAAATTATTTGAAATAAATATATAGCTTTCATATCAAATTAGCTTTCACTTGGATTCTCAAACCAAAACATATTTGAAAACCTAAAATATCTACTATACAAGCATATTAAAATATATGCCACCTGATCGAGAGATCCTCCTGATGACCAGGCTCCAGGCACACCTTACCGTCACGATAATAATCCAGGTATGTCCTCTCTCCACCTCGAGAGCGAACCATACCATACATCCCCGACTTTGATCACCAACGTCGTTACCCGATCATTGATAACACATAGAAATCATTTTTATATCTCGAAGTGGTAAAAACCATTTACATCAATAATAATCACAAGTACTTTCAAAGTATAGTACTTCACATCAGCAATCACACATATGATTAGTCACAATTAATCATATAGCCTTTAAGCTCGTGCGTCTCAAAGAAGGGTGTTAAGTTAGAGAATAAATTCTCCGCCACCAAACAGAAGTATGTTTAGTAAATGTCAGTCTATGTTTTACAAAATACAGTGTCAGACACGAAATCCATTAACAAGTCCATTCCGCAAATAGGAACGAAACCGAAGGCACTTGATTCCACGTCCCAGCCGGGAAGTGCTAGTCCTTGCAATCTGATACGCTTCAAGTACGGTCAGATATTTCCATCACTTTAACATCTTGAGAGCGACCCCGAGCATCGACAAGCTATCCATCCAATGTGAAGAATACCGATCTTCAACCGTCATCGTCGTCGTCTTGATATCAGCATCACATCGTATAATTATTCGAAATGGGTAAAACCCGACCTTTCCAAACAACTAGCGCAATTTAAAAACACAATTATGGAACACACAGGCTTTCAACCAATCTCGTTCCGTCTTGGATTTGTTAAATTAAACCTCTTTAAACACATTCTCGAATTATCTTTAACAAAATCCATATACCCCCCAAATCATTTACTTATAGTTCGGAAAACAGTTCGCGGGTTAAATTTCAAAATAGATTGCTTTCAAAGAAAGTGTAACAATAGTGTTTCAAAGGTGTTACAAAAGCGTTACAAAACCGTTATCTTAACTATTTTGATCAAAATATCGTTTATCTTAGCAAAAACTTAATCTTTACAATCCAAAACACTTTTTCATAATTTATACTAATTTCACAAAAAAAATCCATATTTTTAAAACATTTAAAATAGATGTTTATAGTTATGGCCGATGACTGCACTTACAACGATCTTTTCAAAACGGTTTTAAATATAACTTGAAAATCATAACCCGAAATTAAAATCTGCTTTTACTCATTTGAAAGCTCTCGTAAATAGGAATCAAATGTACTTTGTTTCGTGGAAATCCGATTTAAACTGAAAAAGTTATAAGCATTTAAAGTTTGTAACTAAAATACGCGAATTGCTGTTCTGCGACAAACACTATTTTGATTGCAATTCTACGATACTTTGAAATACCTTGGAAAACCATTATATACTTATATAAATCATTTAAATTGACTTTCCAAATCATTTAGGGCTTAAAACTCAACTTTTATTTTTCACTAATAAATTAAATCCCAGTTTATTTCTAAATTCAAATAATTTCAAATCAGATTTTTAATTAACAATTCCATCCGTTGGATCAGTTAGGGATAGCCAGGGAGAGCAGGAAACTATATTTTCCAAACCCAAGCCTAGACACTATCCTCTCTGTCATCCTTGAATGTTCCGGTATTTATTTATTCATTTAAAGAGACTTTATCATAAATTATTATCCTTCAACTTAAAAAATATTGCTTCTAATTACGAAGGAAATTTGCCGATCACCAATGTAATGTCATAATTGATGTATCATGGTGTGCGCAAAACAACAACCATTAAAAACATTGATAGCAACCATTATTAACATAATTAAATATTAACTGTGCATAAGTGTTATAACACTAACGCTTTATTGTTTGTGTGTTCTAAACTACACAACCATCATCCATCATAACAAACATCATACATGCAAACATTAAATCAAGCAACAAAACCCTTTAAAAGTTCGAGTTTTCTCACGCCGTGAAGTCCAAGCTTTTGCCTAAGCGTCCGTGGTTCCTAGTCTTGCCCTTCTTTCTCCCTTTTCTTCCTTTTCCTTTTCTTTATTTTTTTATTAATGAATTTCGGCCATGGTCATGAGCTTAAGGGAGAGGGAGGAAGAAGAAGATGGAAGTGAGATTAAAGTGGAGGGGGAAGGTCCTTTTATAGCTTAGAAAGTCACATGGATTAGTGACATGTCATAAATCTAAGGGAAGAGAAATGAATGGCTTAGATTCATCCTTATTCATTTTCATACTTATCCAAAAGTGTGCTTTCCCATGTGTTTTTTCATCGACTTTCTGATCTCATTTCGGAGTATCAAAAGATAACGATTTTAGGAAATTCTTCAAGTATATTGTGCGGTTTCTAACGTACTTTAATTCTATGTGTTCAAATCCAAAATCGGAGTTCGTTTGGATTTTCAAAAAAATTATTTTAATTTTGTTTTCTTAATAACTTTCTATATTCGACACGGGATTTCCCTAGACTTCATACGTAGTTAATATTCTATGTTCTATATTTTTATGGATAGGTCTCAGGTTCCAGTTTTGCCGTTAGGACTATCAAATTCGAATTATCGTCAAAATTTAGTTCAAATTTTGGCCTTTTATTTTTTCTTTTCCTCATACCGATGTCGTTTTATGCGAAACTTCCCTGAGTACTAAAATTCACTATTCCGGATCCAACGGAGGTGGTCTCATTATCTAGCGATATCCGGTTCTCAAGATATCCTCAAAATCGTCCGTTTTTAGTTCAAATTTTGAATCTTTTGCGAATTTAACATATCCAACGGACGCCATTTTTGGCGTAACTTGGTTGGTTACCTAATTTCATCATTTTGGATTTAATGAAATTGATTTCATCAAAATTTGAGTTTGTTAGCTGCTACTTCCTTAAGAAACTGCTATTTCTTAAGAGAAATCGATATTAAATTGGTTCTGAAATTTCTCGGTCGTTACACTATGTCTCATATTCCGATGAGAGCAACTTTTGAGAAACTCGTTGTGTAACACCCCGTAATTTTAAATATTTAAAATTAGTAAATTAAGGAATAAATAATTATTAAAAGAAGAATTAAGTGAAACAGGTTGCGCCATTGCGTTCGTCTCCGAATTCCGCTTGAGATAGAGCCCGAGTTTGTATAAAACAGATACAGTATAAAGAAGTTATTGAGGTTGGAAGTTTGTATACATAATTAAAATAAAATCAATTTATATTCAAAAATATTCAAAACAGCGGAAGTAAGATGGCAAAATGCGGAACCGGCCACGTTTGGGGGTGTCGACCCAAGACCCGCTAGGTCGACACCAGTGTCGACCCAAACACTTTGGGGTCGACACCGGGGTCGACATAGGTGTCGACCCCCCTTGTAGCGGTCGACCCCATCGGCTAGATCTGGGCAGTGACAATTTTTGATGTGCTGGACAGACCTAATGGACTCTATGGTGATCTAAAGGCTCTAAAACACTCTCTACACCTATAAATTAGTGCCTAGACGTAACCCTAATTCATAACAATTCCTTATGACGCCTCTATGCTGCTGAACTCTCAATTCTCTTAGCCGCCGCCTCTAAAATCCTAAATCATATTAGAAGTTCTTCATCAACAATCAACTCTGAAGATAAATCAACATCAAAATTAGTGTTTCTGCAACAACAACGGTTCGATTATCTTTTCTTAATCCTAGCAAGGTAAGTTCATGTTATTTTCAGATTTGAACACCTAATTGTAATCTTGACATTAATAAAATGAATCAAAGTCTATGCCTGATTGTAAGATAATCTTTTCAGATTTATTCCTATCCTTCTATTGAACCTATGTCTTCACATGCCTTAGAGGTTATTTTCATTGATTAAATCAGGCCTATCTTTGTTGTACATCAGGCATATAATCCTTTTTGGTTCATGATGTTATTCTTATGCCTGCGATAATGATTGTATCAGTTTATTCAAGAATCTATCTTTAGTGGATCTAAATTTCTTGTATTAGGTCTGATGTTACATGCCTATTTTTATGCCTATTCTTATTTTATGCTCCTTCTGTCTCTTCCCCTATTTCCTTTTTCTTTTATGAACCTAGGTTACTTTCGAACCTAGGCTGAAATCGCGAAATACGAACGATCGGAATACGGGGAATATTTGGGTATAACCTATTTTGGGTAAATATTGGGCATAATATATTTAGTGAAATAATTGGGCATAACATATTTGGTGAAATTGTTGGACGTAACTTGTTATTGATATTGGGGCATTATTATCATTATAACTGCAAGTTTGGGTTAATTGGCATGTAAACCAAGTTTTGGGCGTAAACTGGAATATTAAATCCAGATTAGGCTAACTATTGATTGGGACGCCAAGCATAATGTATATTGTGATTTTGGAGCATGGCTATTATTGTAAATATGTGAAGATTGGGTGTAGCCTATTTTGATTAATAACTTGTAGTTGAATTTGTTGGGCATAACTTGAGAGTTGAAACATGACTAGTTTTGTGAAATTGGGATAATTAGCATATAAAATCTAGACTTGGCATGTACGGTAAATATGTAAATTGGCTAAAAGATGAACATGCCTAACCTGATGTTAGATTGATTTGCGGTGTAAAACTGCCCGGAACCGCCCGACACATCCAGTAACCGCAACAACACAGATCTAATGTGAGGGGTTAGCGCGTTTAGCCCAAAACCCGAGGTTAGAATGAGTTTGCGGTAGAAGTCTGCCCGAAACCTCCCGGCACATCCAGCAACCGCAAACAACAGTTCTAATGTGAGAGGTTAAGGCATTAATGAATGAATTAATGCTAATGCCTGATTGTAAGATAATCTTTTCAGATTTATTCCTATCCTTCTATTGAACCTATGTCTTTACATGCCTTAGAGGTTATTTTCATTGATTAAATCAGGCCTATCTTTGTTGTACATCAGGCATATAATCCTTTTTGGTTCATGATGTTATTCTTATGCCTACGATAATGATTGTATCAGTTTATTCAAGAATCTATCTTTAGTGGATCTAAATTTCTTGTATTAGGTCTGATGTTACATGCCAATTTTTATTCCTATTCTTATTTTATGCTCCTTCTCTCTCTTCCCCTATTTCCTTTTTCTTTTATGAACCTAGGTTACCTTCGAACCTAGGCTAAAATCGCGAAATACGAACGATTGGAATACGGGGAATATTTGGGTATAACCTATTTTGGGTAAATATTGGGCATAATATATTTAGTGAAATAATTGGGCATAACATATTCGGTGAAATTGTTGGGCGTAACTTGTTATTGATATTGGGGCATTATTATCATTATAACTGCAAGTTTGGGTTAATTGGCATGTAAACCAAGTTTTGGACGTAAACTGGAATATTAAATCCAGATTAGGCTAACTATTGATTGGGACGCCAAGCATAATGTATATTGTGATTTTGGAGCATGGCTATTATTGTAAATATGTGAAGATTGGGTGTAGCCTATTTTGATTAATAACTTGTAGTTGAATTGTTGGGCATAACTTGAGAATTGAAACATGACTAGTTTTGTGAAATTGGGATAATTAGCATATAAAATCTAGACTTGGAATGTATGGTAAATATGTAAATTGGCTAAAAGATGAACATGCCTAACCTGATGTTATATTGATTTGCGGTGTAAAACTGCCCGGAACCGCTCGACACATCCAGTAACCGCAACAACACAGATCTAATGTGAGAGGTTAGCGCGTTTAGCCCAAAACCCGAGGTTAGAATGAGTTTGCGGTAGAAGTCTGCCCGAAACCTCCCGGCACATCTAGCAACCGCAAACAACAGTTCTAATGTGAGAGGTTAAGGCATTAATGAATGAATTAATGCTAATCAACAAGACATGCTAAGAATGAGACACTTAACCAATAAAACATGATGAATGGGTAGAGTTAAGTTAATAAGAAACACTTAACCAATATAGCATGCTGAACAAGTGGGGTTAAGTTAATAAAAAACACTTAACTAATATAACATGATGAATGGGTAGGGTTAAGTTAATAAGAAACACTTAACCAATATAACATGACGAACGAGTGGGGTTAAGTTAATGGGAAACACTTAACCAATATAACATAATGAATGAACAGGGTTAAGATAATAGGAAACACTTAACCAATACAACATGATGTGTGGATGGGTTAAGTGAACATGAATGGAAAATACTTAACCAATATTACATAAACAAAGTGGATAAGGTTAAGGCAAGCTTAACCAATAATACATATTGACTTGATAAGTGGGAGGGTTAAGTAAACCTTGGGTAGGTGGGTAATATTAGTATATATAGGCCCACAAACTTAACTGTTAAATAAACATGTTTGAATCAGTGGGGGGGTTAAGTACATCTCGTGTAGGTGGGTAATATTTGTATATATAGGCCCACAAACTTAACCAGTAGGAAACCCTAGTAATGGGGACCCATTTCAGTAGCAACCCACATAAATGTATCATGGTACCCTGAACTAGGCAGGGTGGGGCACGATTACTGGGCGATTATAAGCGGTCAAAATAGCGGCAGGGAGACGTCAGTGTAGCTTCCGACGGATTACGGGCGTGCACATACTCCATAGTGGAAAAAGCAGGCACTGGGTACCAGTAGTTATACACTGTGCATCTTGAATCATGTCGGGTTGCTATCATAGGGATTGATACACCTTATGTTGGGACCAATACAGGGTATCTACACATAAGAGAGGGCCGATTGACACAGACACAAGGACAATTAATACAAGTAGGGAGCCGATCGATAAGGTAGTAAGGGTACATCTAGCATATCCATGGAAATTAGGCAGATTGAGGTGGGATCCTCATAATAGATGTACACCTGAAGGCTACCACAATTACGGGGATGGGGATCATATTATCATTTTATACAGATTACTAATTGGGACATTAGTTAGGTGGTGCAGAGTTATAGAAATCAAAATAACAGGGTAGTAGCGAAGCAGAGAAAGAGTAGAAGCGCATTCGGTTTATCTTGCCTTATCATGTCTTATGCTAATCTTATGTTATCTTGTTATCATGGTAGTCTTATATTCAGTTTATTCATGTCATGTTACTTTTACCTGTATACATACTGAAAGTCACTGAATTTACCAGGCTTTATGTCTGACCCATTTTCTTTCGTCTTCTTTTCTTCCGTTTTTCCCCCAGGTAGTCAGGGAGGGAATAGCTTAACTTAGTTTGGACCATTTCTCTTTCCAAGCTTGGAGATTCTGTGATGTATGGCTTGGAACCTCTTATCTTTGGCTATGGCTGTGGTTGCACTTTAATTTAGGGACTTATGCTACTTTGCTATGTTTTATGCTTCTTATATACTTGGAAGTTTTTGAATCAAGACAGAAGTTTTATGTAATACTTTTAAGTATCATTGAGTCAATTGTTGTAAAATCTAGACTGAACTACATTGCTTATAAAATGACTTTTTTTTTTCGCTGCTTCATTTGTCTGTCTTGTAATTATCTGCATCTTTTACCTATAATGCTTCACTGAAGTTAATGCATTCCCTTTGTGAGTGACATTAATGAACGTGGGGTGTTACACGTTGATATGGCATTAATGCATGAGGAAGATAAATGTGAAAAGAAAGAGGCTGAGGTTAAAGAGACATAAAGCAAGAAAGTGTGGCTCAAGAGAGAACAATAACAACAACAAAAGAAGGGCAGTAAGAACGACAAAGCTCGCGATAAGAGGAAATGTCATCATTGCGGATGTGAGGGTCATTTGATCAAGGATTACAAGAAAAGAGAGAACGCTTGTTTCCATTGTGGAGAGGTCGGACATTTTGTTAAGGATTGTCCGAGAAAGCAAGGGCAGGGCCAAAGGGCAGGATCTTCTAGAGGGCAGGTGCATGCACTCGTGGCCAGTGCACCAGATAGAGGTAGGAAAGTTTCCGTTAAAGGTTTGATTTCTCTTTCCAATCATCCAGTTAGAACTCTTTTTGATTCTGGTGCTTCGCATTCTTTTGTATCTGATTTTGTGGTTGAGTCTCTACACCTTAGTACTAGTATGGTTTTGGATCCCCTTTTTGTCTCAAGCCCCATTGGGGGTACGGCTCATCCATCTATGATTTTTCGGGGTTTGAGAATATTCATGTTGGGCGTCGAGTTTGAGTGCAACGCATATGTGCTTGGTTTCATTGTCTATGGTTTGATTCTAGGGATGGATTGGCTAGCCATGTATGGTGTTATTCAGGATTGTGAGAGGGGGGTCGTTTGACTTTTGACTTGCCATGGGAGGACCCCCGAGATTTTTTGTGACCCTAAGGGGTCTATCATTCTTAGTTTCCTAGAGTCGCTTGATACATCTATCGACGATTTACAATCTGTACCAATAGTCTGTGAGTATCCGTTTGTTTTATAGGAGGTTCGAGGCTTACCTCCGAAGCGCGAGGTTGATTTCTATGTATATTTAGTGGACAATGCAAAGCCGGTTACATTGTCTGTGCGCCACATGGCTCCAAGGGAAAGGAGGGAGCTCAGCAAGCAAGTAGGGGAGCTACTTGAGAAAGGATTTATTAGGCGAAGAAAATCTGAATGGGGTGCTCCAGTAGTATTCACCACTAAGGCGGATGGTTCGCTTCGTTTATGTGTAGATTGTAGAGAGTTGAATAAACTCACTAAGAAGAATAGACACCCACTTCCAAGGATAGATGATCTGTTTGAACAGCTTATTGGTGCATCCATTTTCTCTCAGTTAGACTTGGCCATGGGGTTTCATCAGTTGAGGGTGGCCGAGGGCAGTATAGACAAAACCGCTTTTTAAACTCTAGATGGTTTCTTCGAGTAGCTCGTCATGCCTTTGGGGTTGACGAATGCACCTGCCTATTTTGTTGATCTGATGAGTAGGGTGTTCCAGGAGTTTTCAAATAAGTTCATTGTGGTCTTTGTTGATGACATCTTGATTTACTCGAAGAACGAGGAAGAGCATGCCCTGCATTTGAGGGAGGTTTTGAAACTCTCCATGTGCACCAGCTTACGACGAAATTCTCCAAATGTCATTTTTGGAGATAAGAAGTAATATTTTTAGGGCATGTGGTCTCTAAAGATGGGATACCAGTAGACCGCACGAAGGTAGTTGCAGTTCAAAATTGGCAGATCGTAAAAAAATGCAATGGAGGTGAGGAGTTTTCTTGGTTTAGTGGGCTATTATAGGAAGTTTATTAAGGACTTCACAAAGATATCAACCCCACTCACTAGACTGACGAAGAAGAATCTGACATTTTCTTAGAATATAGACTGTGAGGATGCTTTCTAGTGATTGAAGAGGGCTCTGACGACAACCCCAGTCTTGATCTTGCCTGACGGGAACAATGTGTTCACAGTATACACTAATGCATGTGGTACAGGGATTGGTGTGGTTTCGATGCAAAGAGGGAAGGGTAGTATGCTATGGAGGTAGACAACTAAGAGTTCTAAGAAGAACTACCCTATCATGACTTAGAGTTAGCTGCGATAATATTCGCGCTTAAGACTTGGCGTCATTATCTACTAGGAGAGAAGCTCGAGTTGTACACCGATCATAAATCTCTCAAGTACTTGTTCTCGCAGAAGGATCTTAATTTAAGGCAACAAAGATGGATGAAGTTCCTAGCGTCCTATGACTTTGAGATCTCTTATACCCCTGGCAAGGGTAATGTGGTGCCAGACGCATTGAGTAGGCAGAGGATGACTTTGAGTCCTCTGTTTGTGGAGAGGAAAAGCTTGTAGTTTATATCGACTTTTGATTTTAGACCCTCCACCGAGTTTACACCTGGTTTATTGGCATCATTAGAGGTGCGACCTACTCTGTTGGACCAGATAGGAACTTCGCGGCGAGAGGACCCACAACTAGCAGATATCTTGGATAGGCTCAGACGCTCAGTAGAGGGGAGACTTCTAGTCACCTCAGTAGATATTCCACGGACGATAGAGGGTGGTTGCGACGAGATGGAAGGCTTTGTGTTCCCGAGCTGGGAGTTTGTTGAAGACAATATTTGAGGAAGTCTGTCATTCTAAGATGACTATTCATCCCGGTGGTGATAATATGTATAAGGATATGAAGAGGGTTTTCTTTTGGGCTGGAATGAAGAAAGATGTAGCAGAATTTGTTTCTCGATGTTTTATTTTCCAGCAAGTCAAAGTTGAGCAAAGGAAGCCCGGTGGCTTACTTCATCCTTTGGAAGTCCCACAGTGAAAGTGGGAGAGCGTCTCTATGGATTTCATTGATGGTTTTCCTAGATCAAGGAAAGGCAACACTAGTAATTGGGTTGTGGTTGACAGGCTTACTAAGAGAGCTCATTTCATCCCTATTAAGAGTAAGAGGACAACATCATGGTTGGCAGCAGTTTATCTTCGTGAGATAGTCCGTTTGCATGAAGTACCTTCCAGTATTGTGAGTGATCGTGACCCCATATTCACCAGTGAGTTTTGGAGGAGCTTGCAAGAAGCATTAGGTACACGGTTGTGTTTGAGCACCGCTTATCACTTTTAGACCGATGGACAGACGGAGAGGGTGAATAGAGTTCATGAGGATCTTTTAAGCCTATGTATCCTAGACTTCGGAGGGACTTGGGGAGAGCATCTTCCTTTAGTAGAGTTCGCCTACAACAACAATTGCCAGGCTAGTATTGGAATGGCACGTATCGAAGCATTGTACGAACGACCTTGTAGATCACCGACTTGTTGGTGGGAGTCTACAGAAAAGCTTCTACTTGGACCTGAGATGATTAGGGAAACTTCAGAGAAGATTGATCTTATTCGCAGGCGTATGAAGACAGCTCAGGACAGGAAGAAGTCCTACGCAGATAGGAGAAGGACTGACATTGAGTTTGAGGTAGGAGGCATGGTTTTCATCAAGGTATCACCTTTGAGGAATGTGGTTCGTTTTGGATCTGTAGGAAAATTGGCATCAAGGTTTGTAGGGCCATTTCCCATAACATAAAGGAATGGCCAAATGGCCTATAGAGTAAAGCTACCAGAGAGATTGTCCGACGTCCACGATGTTTTCCATGTTTCTCATTATTGGAAGTGCTTGCATGATACTGTAGAAGTAGTTGAGCCGAATATGCTTGAGGAAGTAGAGATGGAACAGGGGGCGATAGTTAGACGAGTTCCTACCCGTATTCTTGGATCAGAATTGAAGAAGCTACGTAACCGAGTGGTCAAGTTGATGAAAGTTCAATGGGGAGATGACCAAGAGGATGCAACTTAGGAGACTGAAGACAAGATTCACTTTGTACCCTTTCTTTTCAAGGGTATGTTCTTGACTTCCTTTCTAAAGTTTTAATCATTCTTGTTTCTACTGTTTAAGTAAATCCTACTGATCGAATCTTCGACCTTTATGTAGGAATCCCATGGATATAAACATGTGTTTGAGACATGTTATGTTTGACGGATGCGAGTGGATGCAAGTGTCTGCTAGTGGTTGCTTGTGGAGGCATATACACACACATTAGACACTAGGTCGGCTCAATCACTCTCATACTGCATATGTTTGTGTGCGCATTTTTGTTTTTATGGATAGAAATGGGTGTACCATCATATGAATGATTGCATTTGGATGAATGATTGTGCACACATATAGAACTTACATGTTATAGTAGGATTATTGGAAAACATGTTGGATTAATGGCACTAACATACATTGCATTAAGGAGGTCAACTTCATCCGTAGACCGCCTGATTTTTCGCATTAGTATAGGGACATATACACACACCTTTTCATATGTTCATATAATCATTAGAAATCTTTTAAGGACAATGGATGCCTATGATTTATGGATGAGTGGATGGAGGTTAGGATATACATTCTTCTTAACTTAGAGATTTCGGGGATGAAATCCTTTAAGTAGGGGAGAATGTAACACCCCATAATTTTAAGAACACTAAAATGATAAACTAAAGAATACTTAACTAAATAATGGGGAATTAAGTAGAACGGATTTCCCCATTTCGTTCATCTTGGAATTATGGTTGGAATAGACACCAAGTTTGCGTAAAACATACACGTAACGGTGCTAAGACACGAGGTTAAGTCGGACTTGTGGAAGAAGTCTGCCCGGACCCGACCGGCATATCCAACATCCACAAGTGGTAGACTTAATGTGGGAGGTCTAGCACATTAATAACCATAAATGAATGAATGGTGATAAACTTGTAATACTTAAACTGTTTGAATCTATAAAGGTTACATGAACCTGTCAACTTAAGTGGGGGTCAAGTAAACTTGCTTGAATCAGTGGGATGGTTAAGTTAATCTTATTAAATATGTGGGGACGGGTTATACATAGGAACCCGACAAACTTAACCTGTTGGGGTTATGCAATCTTGTTAAACAGGTAGGCATAACCCGCGGAAATCCTAGTAGTGGGGATGCAAGCCTAAGGGGAAACATGTATCATCCGGAGTGTGGGACCCGTATCAGTCAGTAACCTATACTGGTATCAAACGGAGAACCCCGAACTAGGTCGGGATTAGGGCATGCTTACTGAGTTGGTTGTAAGAGGTCCAGCTAAGGGACGGTGTGGGCGGCGCATTCCGACGGGGTCAAGTGCGTGCATAGGTCCGGTCCAAGGAGGTTAAGACACTGTGACACCTGTAGATATGGTTTGTGCACATCTTGTAAACAAAAGGTTGCCTCTTTAGGAAGTGATACATCCTACCGTGGGACCAGCACATGGTATCTATGAGTTAGGAAGTCGATTGATTGGGGGTAGTGATTAGGGTACATCAAGTCTTGCTTGTTTAGGAGCCCGTTATTATCGTTGGGGGTAACGCCCGTAAGTTCTGTTGGGCTACCTATTACTGTATGGGGTAAAAACTCTCACTATAAGTACACCTATGTCTACCATCTTGTACTTGTTGGGATCATCTTGTTCTTTTTATACTAGTATTGGTGCAGAGAAAAGTATTAGAGAAGCGAAATGCATGTTCTGTTATGTTTATCATGTTTACCATATTATACCTGCCTTATGACACTGTTATCTATCTCATCTAGTTATATGTCTGTTATGATGCTTTTACTTATTTATATGCTAAAAGTAACTGGACTCCCCAGACTTTATGTCTGACCCATTTTGTTTCCTCTTCTCTCTCTTCCGTTTCCCCCAGGTTCTCAGGGTGGGAATACTCAAGCTTGATCAAGATTCTTCTTTCATTCTGCTTGGAGCTGCTTAGATATACTTCTTGAATTGTATCTCCTCTACTATGGCTATATTTTGGGGATTATGCTCCTTTTATGTATTATTGTACTCTGATGATGATTTTTGTACAAGACAAAAGTTTTATATTTTCAGTATTCCAGACTAATTATGTAATTGGGTTGGGACCACGAAGCTTTTCTGTTTAATAAAGTTTTAATTCCACTGTTATTTTATATCTGTCTTGCAATGTTTCTGTTTACCTATAACGCTTCACGAAACTTAATGCATTCTAATAAAGAGTGACATTAATGGACGTCGGATGTCACATTACCCATGGCGCGTAAAATTTTATTTTCCCTTTCTAAACTACGAGCGTCTTTTCCTAAGGCATGTTTGACTTTTCGTAGTTGTTTAACTTTGGAAGTATAAATGTTAATGCATTGGAGCATGTCCTCACTACACTTTTTGTCATAAAAACCTTTCATGTCAGCCTTAACTTGCCGATACCACCTCCCAACAAAAGAACCGTCTAACTCAGAGGGGAGTTTCCTCATATGATGGCTTGTTTCAATATCTGGAGCTTCAAACTCTTTTGAGGCTTGCCAAGATTCAAATACAGAAGTTTCAGCAATCCGACCGAAAGTGGATTCACAGGCTTTGCACTCTGTTAATGCATGGTCAAATTTGATTTCGAAATCAACAATTTGACAGTGTAACTTGTCCTTTTCTTGATCAAAATCAATGGAGGGATTTGTCTTCACCTATCTCTTTAGCATGTGAACAGCTTTATCTTTCTGCTTTAGTAGACCTTCTAAAACACGTATTTGTTCACTCAAGTGTTACATAGACTATTCTCTAAACAAAGCAGGCCCATCATCAGCACCAACAAGTTGGTCTTTTGAAAACTATTCCCGGCTCACGTTAATTGGTGTATCCCTCTGGGCAAAAGAGGAAAGGTCCTTGGTAAATTCCTCATGTTTTTACAAATATATGAGCAACTACTCATGTGGCTTATTTCCAGAAAACAGATAATAATAATACGTTATAACACTATTTATCCTGAAAGGTTAGTACAAACGTCACCTAACATTCATACAGACAAATGTTAATTACATCAATCATAGTGGTTTAATCAATTCCCCCCATTACATTTGGGTTTATATTGCATATCAACTGCGCATGGTGTGCCCTAAGTCTCTTTAGTATCATCTCCCTCTTATCTCCTAAGAAATTAAAGGAGAGCTGAGGATACTTCATATAGATAAGCTTAAGTTCTTTTAAAAAGCATTCCATGTTGGACTTAAAGGGAGATGTTGTGAAAAGTTCCCTTCTTAGCCAAGAGAAAGAACGCAAGTCATCCTTGAAAGCAGCATCATTAGTAAGAACAAGGTTTTTACTGCAGTAATGATAGATAACAAGAAATATCTTTTGAAAATACATCTCGTGATGTTTAGTAAATATCAATGAATTTCAAGACAATGAAAACTAACCCAACGCAGGAAAAAGGAGTCGCTCGAGGGCTAAAATTTGTACCTGAGAAATAGGGGAGATGGGTTGCAATACTTGCTCCCTTTCGGCAAATTCTGGGAAGACCACCCCCCTAGTAGATGCGTCATCCCTATAAAGAGTAATGGGGGTCACAGAGAGTCAGCATTTGCATCTCCAAATCATAAGGTATCGCCCATGGGCGAATAAAATGTGCCATCTACTTTGCTGGTCAGGCAACTTCTACTCTCAGGAATAAGCCCGTTACTGCAGTCATCTCTATCATCGCTACCAACGTCCTACACCAATTCTTCCTCACCATCAGTTGCTAGGTTTCCTAGTGGTACCTCAATAAATAGGAAACCCTCAAGCCTCACAATATCTTTCCCAGGGACCTCAATACCCAGTTTGGTCAAATCTGTTCTTTCCATGACTCTGCCTCAGATAGAAGGGTAAATAGAGGGAAAATCCATGTTCGGAAACTTTTCAAAATTGTCACGATAAGTTAGGAAAAGAGTCTTCTCATAATATTCTGCCACCACATTCGGGAGATGCATCTTCAAAAATAAGGAAATCCTATCCGAAGCTTCATAAATTATCCGTTTAGCAACAACAAGTGTTTTTTCCTTTACCCCCAACTCATTTGCATACTCAGCCAATACATCTTTCTGCTTACTTTCAAAAGCCGAAACCTCGACAGCCAAAGCGTGGTTATGCTCTCTTTATTTTTCCAAAGATGTCCTCAGTTGTTCACGTACCTCTACAGTTTTGCTCTTTACCATAGTTAAATCATGGATTTGGGACGCCAGCACAACATTTTCTTCTTTGAGATTACTCACCTCAAGAGAGGATGAGGCAACCATCACTCGAGAAATATGCCAATCTTTAAATATCTGAGAAAGAATCAAAGGAATGTCAATTCTCACGTAAAGACAACTGATAAAAAAGAAAAGTAAAATTAGAAAGAGAAAAAGATAACTGAAAGCTCTTGCTTAATGAGATGAAGGAAAAATCTGAGCAATCCGAAGAAGTTGACTCTGGCATATTGGAAACATCAACGGAAGGAAGAATGGATCTAACGATATCATCGAAGTCGGGAGTTGAAAAAGGAGGATCGAAAGGGTTACCATAATGATAAGAAGGAAGTAAGGTCGGCTCACATCCCCTCAATTTCGGAACATCTTGAGAACCAAGCACTAGAAAGCCTGCGACGAAGTCGCTTCCCATCGTATCAGTTAGGGAAAAATCCACATTGGAGGTATTGACAAAAGAAGAGACAGTAGAACTAAACGACAGTTGACTACCAGACACAACAACGGTTCCTCTACCAAGGGAATCAGACTCAAAATTCGCATCATTGTGCTTCTTAGAAGGACCATCATCCACAAAAGAAGTTGGCCTTTTTTCGAACAAGGCCGGATCACGACATGCATCAACACTTGAGGCAACTAGGCTGTCAGAGCATGGAAAAAAGAAGCCTTCTTTGAATGAGATTCAATGGACCTACCTAGCTTAGAGCTACCCAATTGTCGAGCGTCAAACATGATCCTGTCAAGTGATATCATACCATAATATATAACTTAGTTCCGTTTCTCTTTCATAAAAGTGCACACAGGACACGTATAAATCGATAGATAATATAGGAATTTGCTAATAACTATCTATGAGAATTAATGCTAGCCGGGCTTATGTATAAATCATTCATGATCGGAGGACAATTAGGCCTTTAGAACGAAACAATTAGTTGAATCCTTGCCAAAATTCTAGCTCATCCCGAAGCCCGAGGCAAGTGAATCCCCAAATAAACATGCTAAAAAAAAGAGAATTAACTTCAAATTTTGCCGGCACTAGGATCAAAAAATAAAATGAAGTTCGCAATAGCACTTCCGCCACTAACCGAAACTTGTTTGGTCGGAATCAAAAACCCCCTGATGTCAGCAGAATAAGGAACTAATTAAGTAAACAATAGGAATATGGGGGTACACTTATACTAGCTTCACGGAATATAGTTCGTTTGGCAAAATACTCATCTAACATTTAACTTTGCATCCTTAATCCTGGCAGTAAAAAAAAGGGAGCGTGTATATGTACAAGTTTGTTAGGTCCTCCATTAGGCATCATACCGATAATCATCAAGGGATTGAACCATGTTAGATACGCTAAGCTGATTCGAAAAATGATGCAGGCTCACATTCGTGTTAAATCTGAAATACTTACGAAGGATCAAGTTTGAAAATCTTGAAAGAATTTAAGGAGTCGCAATGAACTGTAACCTTGCTTGGAAACGTATTGTGCAGGAAATAAGAGGAAGAAGGAAGAACTTCTAACAAAAAACCAGCTTTAAATCTCAACCACACAAGAAGGAACGAGTTAACAAACCGATCTACCCTGAAAAAGGCAAAAAGCGGGATCTTGCACAATCAGAATCATACAACATCAAAATCAGAAAAGTTTGACTTGGAAAGTCGAAATTACCCCTTCACCAGGGGGCAAATGTCACTTCCAAAATAAAGCACCGAAACAGGCTGGTGGTGAAGGGGTAGCAGATCGTCACAAGCAAATAGGAGTATTCCATCAATAAAAGCCCGACACAAGAAAAAGCCGACAACCTAAAGGAACAGTCTAAAAGCCATGCAACCGGAACCATTATTGAAGTAAAGAGCTCAGAATCTATAAAAAAGGGGATACCGGCAGGGTAGTGACCGACACGGTTGGTAGAAGTTCGTCCAAGACCGGAGGCCAGCGAAGAGGGAGACTAAGATTGCTACCAGCCGGGACCTAGAAGGATGAGAGGGGTTATCGTTATTAACTCGCTTAATACCCATACATCAACAAGCAGTAGAGTCAAAAGTACAAGGGAATCATCCGGGAGCCTTTTATCGAGACCCCAGTAGATGATTACTGGAAGGCCACTCTAATAAGCAACTAATAAAGCATTGGAAGCAACCTCCCAAAAAGCAAAGGCACACTCCATAAGACTACCGATAGGCAAATGGGAACCCCCAGAGAAAGACAAACTATCCACACTAATTGCTTAGTGTCGATACCAATAGGGGTGACGGTCCTGACAACCTTCCATTGAATCACAAAGGAAAGCTCCACAAAGTGTCATAGGCAAGAGCAAGACCCATAACCGAGATCCTACATTCGAAAGTAGAAACCTTCTGAATGCTATTCACAAAGTCAGGTTCATCAGCAATACAAAGAAGATATACATAATATTATCCAAAAGCTCCGAAGACCGGGACCATTCCCCCGAGAGCTACAGCCGATACCTCAAAAGTCATTAGTAAAGCCTTCAGAACCTAAAGAAAAGGCGGGCGAAAACCAAAACTTCCAAAACCATAGGGAGAAGTGTTCGACAGGGGGTACTAGCCCAATAGCAAAAAGGCCCCCGATTTGTCTATAAATAAGACCCCAGAGTTCTCATTTTCGGGGCAATTTTCTTATTCACTTTCTTGTACTCTTTTCTCTAGAGTAAACCCTAATTCCTAAATTAAATTCGGTATTTTGGTAGTAGTCATTTGTATATTCTAAATCAAAGATCAATAAAGAGTGGATCAATACTTAGAACATTTTCCTATGAGTTTCTCATGAAATTTATTAGTTATTGTTGGCATTATATGTTGTATGCTTTCTACATGATTACAAGCCCTTTTCCAAGCCTAAACCCTTTCGTAAAATCAGTGCGGAACCCCTTCCAACAAGCCATTTACCCCTTACCGAGGATTGTGCTTAGGGAACCCTTATCCCAAGATAATTGTTGGTTCTTAATTCTCTTAAGCGTGATGCTCACCCCAATGAGGAAAGAGTAACTTATTGGACGTAATAGCTCCTGCGATGGACTACTGCCATCGCCACCTATTGGACCGTGTGACGTCAGACCTGTTACAGACAACATTATAACATAACGTAAAAGGGCTATGTAAAACAAATAGTATGACAAACATAAGAGGACTATGAGATATAAATAATATGACATGTCATAACATAAAATTATCACATTATAACAAACGGTATGACATGACATAACATAAAATTACCTTTTTAAAATGAGGATCATTGGTTAGTCTTCGTCACTTTCGCTTTCTGACTCTATTTCCTCCTCTATATATGGTTCATCTGTAATCGCATATACTTTAATTAATGCATCCGATTCATCGTTTTGAGGTCCAAAATCTGTTTGATCATCGGTTATTACTATTCCTCTATTTTCCTCGACATCTTCTTATAAGCTTGGTCGTCGGGAATATTACGTCCGTCAAATGTAAGTCTTGCCTTTGTTTTAAAAACAGCCGACCAATCTATTTCGTCTCTTCTTATAGATGGATAAGGAGCGTAATATACTTGAAGTGCTTGTTTGGCAAGTACAAAAGGATCGTACTCATAATAACGCGAAGTATGTTTTATTTATATACACTACAAGAAATATGTTCATTGATAGCGTTGAAAAAACGTTGTTATATCAATTTACAGCATTTTAAAGAACGCTGTCTACCAACACGTTGTTTTAGATCATGGAAATATCACAATACTTTGAAAACGCTGTAGGAAAAGTACATACTACAGCGTTTTAGTTGTTGTTGTTGTTATGTTGCACAGTGTTTTAAATGGCGTTGTTATTATTTTTATACAGCATTTTGTGTGGTTGTGTTTGCATATCTAACACAGATTATTCCTTCTTCATCACATATATAACAGCTTTTTATATGGGTTAGAAACGTTTTTATCGTCTTAATACCACAGCGTTTTTTATGAATATATAATAGCGTTTTAAACCGGCTAGGACCATTTTTATTGCCCACCTATTACAGCGTTTCTAACATATATAACAATGTTTTATAAAGTCCATAAATGTTATGCCTATCCACATACCATAGCGTTTTCCAGCATATATTACAGTGTTTATTTCTGGTTAGAACTGTTGTTACTCCCTTCATATCACAGCGTTTTACCATATGTATCACAGTGTTTTTTATCGTTTTTATATGTCGTTCTTTCCCACATGCCACAACGTTTTTCCAAAATATATCACAACGTTTCTTTAGAGTTGTTGACCTACGTCAATCAGCATTTATCATTTCTACACAATGTAGTTCAAAATAATCACGAAATTCAAACAACACAAAAGAATTATAATTATAAAACTATATCACATAAGTTATAATAATTCCATATGCCAAATAGACAATAGTTGTACATAACATTTTGTAATCGATGTTCCCATCAACAAGTTTTTACAAAAGATGCTTACTGAGAAAGAAGAAAAATATAAACTGTTCAAAGTCCAAGCTTGTGTGCTCCAAAGTTGAATTTCCGTCATGCATCAAACATCTGCACCTGATTTGGCAATAAGAAAATACATAACTACATTTGTTGTATATGTATGAAATTGAGAAACTGCTAACAACTAAACTAAAAAGTATGGCTAAACATGGCAATGTGAAAAGAAAACGAGGTCAAGTGTGCTAAAGTCGTCTTATTGTTGAATTCAGTATAATATAACATTTCTAATATTATCTTGTTTGACTGGTCATAGTGCTTAAACTACTTGACAACATTGGCATAGTTCAGTTTCATGCACAGGCAACATATTTTTTCCAACCAGCATCCTAAACTTCGCAACATTTCTTGTGTCAACAAATATGCATACGGCTTAGTACGATGACATTGTAAGAAAGAAAAATTGTATAAGATCAAAATGTTTGAAGTAACTAGGTCATCGTATCTTTTATTTTTTCTGGTTTTATCTACCTAAATGAAATTTAAATATTCAGTTTTAAGAGGTGAAAAGGGAAATCATACTTGAAGTAAAATTCTACCAACACAATCATAATAAGGAATATTTTCATCATTCATATGGACGATAAGTAAAGAGAAGTATAAGTCATTCTTACTTGAAAACGATTCTACGGTGACATTTGCAGAAGACCAAGCTATAGTAGAACCATTGCATCTTCAATAATATCAAACTCAGATGTAGGTCTCCATCAAGGTGCATTTGGAAGTTTAACAATATCAACCCCAACTTTAACAGCACCTTCTCCCAAACGAACAAAATGGAACATTGCATTTGGGTTAGTCGAAGACACGTGTCCTTCGGCAACAACTTTTTTCGCTCCATGAACACTAGTCAACTTGCGTTTAATGTTTGACTTGAAATCAGTAGTTATCATGCAATATATGAAACAGTTTAAATATGTTTTCTACAAAATAGAAGTGATTATAATAATAAAACAGTATCAAGGTATATGCATGTTTTTATAAATTAAATACATAAACTACACATTACCGCTGAATGTGATACTATATTTGGCGTATCAGTAGATGTCGTAGCAATAAAATCCTCAAGAACGACATTTTTTGCGGCCAAGCTACTTTGCACCCAATAGCTTCTCCAACACATGTCACACTAAATGGTGCCCTCCATAAGAATGCATCTGATTTTTTTGGCGCATCAATCAAAACAAGCGCAGCAGGCTGTCAAAGTGGAATATTATCCACGAGCTGATTTGGATTAGTAGAATACAACCACCCTTCGGCAACCAATTCTTTGCTTCCAACCCAATCATACACTTGCATTTCTTATTTGTTGACGAAGTACTACTCTAGTAAAAAAAATATCAGATTCTTATATTAAATCATAGAGCTAATGAGTGCATAAAGAATTAAGTATACCGCAATTTCATCATTTTCAGAGACTATCGTAGTGTGGAGTACAACCCTGATAGATGGCCATGCTACTATCTCATCCTTAGCTTCTCCAATTTGTGAGATCATCCTTGGAATAGACCTCCATAAATAAGCATCCAATTTCTTCGGGAGTTGTATCAAAATTTTCATGGAATTTGGTCCAAGTGGAATATTGTATAAAAACTCTTTAAGGTCAGTTGAAAGAACGCTTCCTTCAGCTACTGTTTCGTCCATCCCAGTCCAATCCAACAAATTACATCTGACATTCGGTTGGTCATACTTACTCTGCATTTAGTCAAAATCATTTATATTATATATTAAATCAAAATAAATTCCATTGTTATGGCAACAATAATATAAATCATTTGTACCACTTGAGATGGACTCTCATTCTCTTGTTTCCTTTAACCTGATAAAAAATCATGTAAGCAATTTTTAATTGGTGGTGATCGTGATGCAATTATGTAAACAATTATGCAAATTAAGGGGACATCGCACAAAAAATTAAAAACTAGGCGTCTGAATCAACAAACGAGAAGTCTAAAAATTGACAGGGTTAAAATAAAAGACAGGAAAACTAAAATCAGACGTCTGGAAAAATTATTAGACGTCTGAAAATAAACACGGAGTTTAAAAATCATCCAAAACAGATGCCTGAACCTATTCCCCAATGTCTGAAAACTTCCTCAAGTTGAAAAAAAAAACCTGAACCAGACGTCTATTTTTCATACCAGAGGTCTGATTTACAAAACTTCATTTATTTTTATATAAAAATAACCGCAACCTTCTATTCCTCACTCTTCCATTTCATCGATCAAGTCGAACTAAGTTTATGTTCGAACTGGGAACGAAGGTATAGGGAAATAATGTGATTAAGGGATGGATTAAACATTTTTAAAACGGTAATTAAGAGTTTAATTAAATAATTATATTAGTGAATGGTGTTTAATTCAATTCAAAATTATAATTATCGTATCTTTTTCATATGTGTACAAAATTGTGTGAAACAAGGAGCGTTGGAATTGAATCGGAGAATACTATGCGTATGAACTGAAATGGAATACTTCAAAGGTGATTGGAATTTTATGTAATTTGAAACATTGTTTGAAATTATATAAATTAACCTAAACTGTCGATCGAATTGAAATGTTAGTTAAATCTCATGCCTTCTGGAATCCTATGTTGTGATTAAATTTATGAAACTATAATATATTGTTATTAACATAAATTGGATGTTTTGGATCCTATGTTGTGATGATTGGAGCTTCAATTCCTGTCTTCAAAGCAGAAGGTCCGAAAAAATCCATATTACCGATACGGACAGAAGCGTCTAACAATGGACCAACATCTCTGGCCACAGAGCGCCAATACGTGCTGTAATCAATGTCTGGCTCTTTATATATGTACTGTTGACAGTCATCTTCGTATAACGCTTGTTGCATCTCCGCATATGAAGAATCATCAAATCCTCCACAAACTACTTAAGAAACACCCCGACCAGTTTCCCAATCGCGAATCGATAGATGGATGAACAAAGCACCATTGGCAACAGAAAGATATGGATTGATGCAAAATAAAATCCTACATACTGGTCCATTCTACAATCTCATTGATTTTCCGATGTATAAATTACATAGCTTATGCTAGGATGCTGGCCTTGTAACACTGGTCTTATTCTCTTCTAATCACTTTCACATTGACCGACTATCCATATTTCTATTCTATGCGAAATTAGATAGTACATGTTTTTGGAATCCTCAAGTAGAAAAAAATTGGATTTGGTCAAGTGTTAGGCGGGTTACTGTTAGATTCACAGCTAAGGACATAGGAGATATATTGCAATGTTCTAACGTCGGGACAAATATCAATGATATTCCCGATATGCATTTTAAGCCACGGTATATCATTACTCATCAAATTTGGGAAGATGACATGCCTCAGTTTTCTACTAAATATTTAAGACCAAAAGCGAGATTTCTTGCCCTAATTCTTATAAATACAGTGTTTCCTCGGCTTGGAAGTCATGAGAAAATACTTGATCTAGAGCATAGGGCCTTATATGCTATATTTGGTGGTATTCGAGTTAATTGGGCTCAATTTATCTTTGATGAACTAAAGGACTTCTGGAGTAGGTCTCGATAAACAATTATCTATGCTCCATTTATTATGAGATTATTAAAGGCAAAAGAAGTTCTGACTTATTTATCAACATTTCAGGAAATTCCGGTTAAGGAAGCAGGTAAAAAATTCTTCTCCTTAATGCATCTCCTGGAAGAACCACCAACATTTTGCACTCTTGACGAATTGAGAGATAAACGTCAAGGTAAACAAGTTCCGCCCCAAAAACATCCTCAAGAGCATATTCAGGATATGCCAGAATCTTCCTCATAACAAGTTTTTCAATATCAAACTTTTGAAGGTATGATTTCTCCCAAGGCACAAATTCTTCCAAACAAATCATTTCGTCAAGTCGTCATTCATAATCAACAAATATTGTATCAAAATCAAGTTGCCTTGGGGGATCGTATTGCGAATATGGAACTTACACTAGCGTCTCGTCTCATAATAGTTGAGACAACAATGAGTGCAATAGCACGGACTCTCACTGAAATTTTACGACGTACTCGACCACGTACTTCGCCATCTCTATCCTTTTCAGTACATAATTCTGAAGAAAAATAAGATTCGAATAAATCTGGTGACATGGAGGAGAAAGTGGAAGAAAAAGAGGGGGAAGGTGACTCGAAAGAAGCGAGCATCGAACCTAAAGAAGAAGGAGATCCAAAGATATCTGATGACAAGGAGGAGATAGAGGAAGAAAATAAGGGGGAAGGCGACCCAAAAGAAGCAAGCATGGAACCTGAGGAAAAAGAAGATTCAACGAAATCTGATGACAAGGTGGACATATGGGTAGATAAAAAGGGGGACAGCGACTCAACAAAAGCGAGAGTCGAACCTAAAGACGCCGATGCTTAATTTACAATTTATGAAAAATTATGTATGTATTAAACTTTATTTTGTGACATGGTTTTGTTTTGATTATGACTTTGATGTATGTTATGCTTGTGATAACTTGATGATGTTAGTTTGTTGTGTATTTTGGATATGGCTCTAATTCATCACTATTGTATCTCCTTTATGACATACTCGGTTATATTTTTCGACTAATGTTGTATGCATGCTATCTTAAGCAAAATATTCTATATTTACTCAACGTAAAGTATTAAACATTAGGGCTGCCAATAGATGCTTTCAGATACGGATAGTGCCGTATCCATATCTGTATCCAGAATTATTTTCAGATATCGGATATCCATATCCGTTTATTTTCGGATATCAGTTATCTGTATACTCTTAATTTTTGGATACGGACGGATATTGGAATGTAATGATTAACCCTATTTTCTTGTTTTGATTTATATACATTACATCATTTAGTCGGACAGATATTTTTCAGATACGGATACCACTATAACCATAGCCGTATCCGAAAAGCTTTTCGGATATTGGATATCTGTATCCGCTTTTAGGATAATGCCGAATAACGGATATTTCAGATACGGATTCGGACGGATCAGATTTTTCGGTTATTTATTGACAACCCTATTTAACATAGCTCGACAATAAGGAAGACATGCACAACTGATTTTGATGTGTCGGATGTCTGGATATATTCCTAGATGTCTGATATCAGTACCAGAAAACCATCTGAATGATAATCAGACGTCTGATATTTTATCCAGACGTCTGGATTTCATTTCGGTCTAAAATATTATTCTTGAAGGAGTATTTAGACGTCTGGATTTTTTATCCAGATGTCTGGAATTTCTCTCGGCCTAAAAAATTGTAACTGAAGCAACACTCAGACGTCTAGATTTCATCTTGGCCTAAAATATTATGTTTGAAGAATCATTTGGACGTCTGGATATTTTATCCAGACGTCTGGATATTTTCTCGGCTAAGGACATGTCTGCAGAAGCATTCAATATCATAACGAACACAACGATATATTGGACAAATTGATATACATGTAGAACATAGCGATATATTGGACAAACTGATATACATTTAGAATACAACGATATATTGGACAACTTGATCAAATATCAAAACAAACAATATATTGGACGCAACGATATATGATAGCAGTGTAGCCCATTAAAATGTTAAGTAGTGCTGCCATAAATTTTATTTCCAGAACCATGTAGATGAGGTATTCAGTATCTTTAAGGTACTGAGTACCCATCTACATGGATTTGAAAATAACATCATGACAGTACTAATGTTAACCAAGGCAGCATGGCTTCAATTAACCGAGGCGGCATGGCTTGCTCCCGATAGATGCAAGCATGATATCTCTGCTTCATGACTGATATGGTAATAAGGCTTTGCTAAGAGGAAAGAAGTAACTTAAAGACAGTAGGATTGTGTCTTTAACACTACGCCATAGATGGCCTATGACAACGAAAATGCATGGTGTTGCTAGCTACAATGTTGCCATTGCTATGCTGTTTTCTGTCTACTACAACGCACACTTAAATGTGTTAGCATATATATCAACATGTGTTGCAGTAGCTCGTGAATAAAATTATCAATCCGCATCAACACGATCCAACAGTCCAGGTTAGCGATCCGCGTGAAGAAATGTTTAGTCTAGATTAGCAATCCGCGCGTGAAATAATGTCTAGGGCGGGATGCAAAAACAAAGGGGGGAAAACTAAAAAAATATTGAAAATTTCAATTGAACTTTACCAAAGTACTCCGCTGCTCAACCTCCTACACATTCACTCTCAGGTTCAATTAGGGCTAAAAGTTCAAGTTTACAAGCTTAATTAGGGTTCGAGTAGGGCAGGTTCGAGTTCAAGTTCAATTAGGTCTTCAACTAGGGTTCGTCTTGGGTTTTAGATTTCAGTTAGGGTTTCGATTTAATCTGCTGCTTCAGGTATCACTCAGTGTATATTTCAATTTTTTATGATTTGATTGTTGTCTTGCGTAATGTACTGCTTTACTTGTGCCTAATTTACTGCTTTAAGGTATCACTCAATGAACGACGAGGAAAAACTATAAGCATAACTTCCTAAATTCAGTGAAGGGTACATCAGTGGAGTGAAACTTTTTATTCGAAATAATTTTTCTAGATTTGCAGTAGGTGATGTAATTACATGCCCTTGCAAAAAGTGTCATAATCGCAAGTGGCATTGTCAAGAAGTAGTCTACAACCATCTGATTTGGAATGGTCCATCTGAATTGTACATGAAATGGATTTGTGAAGTTTCTGGTTTAGATCCTGAAAGTAGCGATAATAATATGGATTGTGAAGCATGAATAAATTTTGGAGATAATCTCGATGAGATGTTGCAACGTACTTGTGGAAATATGCAGAACAATGAAGATGGATCTTCTGATGGGTCAAATGGAATAGATGTCGATGCTAGAAAATTTCGTCAACGTGTTGAAGAGGGAAAACGGCCATTATATCCCGGGTGTAATAAATTTTCGCGATTAAGTTTCATTGTCAGGCTTTATTCTTTAAAATGTCTACATAGAATCACTGAGTCTGCATTCAGCGATTTATTACAGTTGATGAAAGAAGCTTTTCTAGAAGCCCACATCCCTTTATCTTTCAATGCTACCAAAAATAAATTAAAGATTTAGGCCTCGATGACCAAAGAATACATGCATGTCCAAATGACTGCATACTATATTGGGCAGAAAATGAAAAGGAAAATAACTGCAAAAGTTGTGGTTTTTCAAGATGGGTTATACAGGAAGAGAAAGTGGGTATTGACAAATATTCGGAGAAGCGGATTCACAAAGTACCAGCAAAAGTGATGCGTTATTTTCCACTAAAACTAAGGTTGCAATGGATGTTCATGTCGAAGGAATACACAGAACTTATGTTATGACATGCAGTGGGACGAAAAAGTGATGGCAGACTTCGACATCCAGTTGATGGCGAGGTATGGAAGACTATGGATGTCAGTTATCCTCATTTTTCATCAGATAACAGAAATATTAGGTTAGGAGTGGCATCTGATGGATTCAGTCCTTTTCGTACAATGACTACACAACACAACACATGGCCGATCGTATTGGTAAATTATAACCTTCCACCTTGGTTATGCATGAAGACAGAAAATTTGATACTTTCAACCCTTATCCCTGGTCCAGAGTCTCCTAACAATTACATTGATGTCTACATGCAGCCTCTTATCGCAGAATTGAAAGAATTATGGGATCTTGGCATACAAACTTATGGTTCCTTCACTGGTGATGATTTCACATTATGTGCAAGCGTGTTATGGACGATCAGCGACTTTCCGGGCTATGCAATGTTATCCGGCTGGAGCACGAAGGGTTATTTAGCTTGTCCCGTATGCCATTTCGAGACTTCTTCAACTTACTTGAAACACAGTAGAAAAATGTGCTACATGAATCATAGGATATTTTTAGACCCAGGACATAAGTGGAGGTTTGATAAGAAAAGGTTCAATGGTGAAATTGAAATGGGAACACCTCCCAGTATTTTATCCGAGACTGACATCGAAGAATTGTTGGCTGGTTATGAAAATAATTTTGGGAAGAAAGAGGTGATCAAGAAGCATAAAAATGAATCTCCTTCTAAAAAAGTCAATATTTTTTTATTTACCATATGGTTATTTTTAGTTTACCATATGGTTATTTTGGGAAGAAAGAGGTGATCAAGAAGCATAAAAAAGTCAATAATTTACCATATGCTTATTTTTATGGTTGGCTGGTGGTATGCTTCAGAATTCTTACAATTTCCGCTTGCTGAAGCATCAGTCTAGTTCTTACAATTCTGTAGTTCAATGCTGGTATGTAACTGACCATGTACAAGGCTGATGCTTCAGTAATGAACTACATAATTTTAAGAATTTTATTTTCTCTTCAATCAGTAATGATCGTGTCAGTTCGTAATTGATGCAATGGTTGAGTTTGTACTTGAACGAGTCGTAGAATGTCTAAGTTTTAGTGCCTCAGGCATTGTGTTGCATTCCTTCATATTGTAAATGCTTTGAACAAGCCGAGTCATTGCTTCAATTTGCAACTCTTCCATAGATTGTGAAATGCAATTCTGTGCTGAAAAGCAACTCTGGCCATAGTTTGTGCTGAAATGTCTTTGTGCTGAAGTGCAAGTCAGTTATACTATGGCCATAGTTTGTGCTGAAATGCAACTGAGGCACGCATGTCTTCCATTTTGTGTTGCAATGTAAACAAGGCATTGCATCAGTTTGTAGCTGAGGCATGCATGACTTTGGTTGTGCTGAAATGCATTAGTTGTACTAAAGGCTTTTGCTGATATGCATGACTTTTGAAACTGCTTTATTTTGCAGGTGAAGGAGGCAGTAGAGAGGTACTGAATGCACTGGAGGCTAGGGCTTTATTAATTTGAAACTGTTTTAGTTTGATGTAAACATGAATTTTGTACCGGCTGTGTTTGTAAGTACTCTGTAAAACTGAATTTATTGGCTATTTTTTGTTATTCTACAGTTGACTAACTAGTATTTGTGTTATTGGTTATTAATTTGAAATGAAAAGTTGTTTATTAATTTCAGTGTGTGATGGTAATTGCTGTTATGTTGCAGTATGTTATATAATGTTGCAGTATGCAGTGTTAAATGTTGCAGTATGCAGTGTTAAATGTTGCAGTATGCAGTGTTAAATATTGCCGAAGCAATGATATGGTGTTGCCATAAATTTACATATATGTGGGCCCCACAACAGGATTCCGTGAACCCGACTACAGAATTTAGGGGCTTAACAGGATTCCGCGATCCCAGGATACAGAATTTAGTGGGCCCCACATTTATGTAAATTTAGTGCCTGTAGCAACACCTGTAGCGATGTTACCTTAGGATAGCAAAGTCATTGCCTTTGACTCTAAGGCAACACGGCAAAAGGAAACCCCAAAAAAGTGTTGCCAGAGATCATTTTTGGCCTATACCAACATTATTTTGCACTTCCTGCATCACTTCTCTGGGGTTGCCGTATGCAATCTATGGCGTAGTGTAAGTTACTATGAGTGTGGTCTATTATAATATTTTGAAGTATGGTGAAGACCAGCACATGAAGATATATATATATATATATATATATATATATATATATATGGATGAAAGAGCTAGCTCATTTCTGACAAGGAACAACGTGTACATACAACTCATTTTGATAAGTTCTAAATAAGGAGATACGTGTATATATGCATATTGAGTCATCTTTTATGAACAGGCTCCAACTTTTTATGTTTTGGCATATAGCCATGATTAATTGATTCACCTTTTGAGCATACCACAACATAGAAACCATGTGTACATGCAGCAGTGTAAAGCCTGTACATGCAAGTAGTGTCCAACTTGAATTTATTTTATCTCTGGATTCATCTTTTTCTTTTGCGAAAAGTGAAGTATGAAACTGCTGCATGTACTCAATCTTTATTTTATCTTTAGTTTATATGACAACTTGAATTTTATTATGACAACTGATTGCTACATACAAGCTATAACTTATTGCCACTCGTTTTAGAAATACCTGGATTTGTGATACTAGCATTTGGACCATCTTCTCCAAATCCACAAATCTGTTTTGTAGTTGCATTGTTTGTTTTTGATTAGCTTGTGACAAAACAAACTTGGAGTGGGTCATACCTCTTCCCATTCCTCATAATCATCCTGGTCTATCATTTCCCAGCACTGCTGAAAGAGTATCTTCTCTCACAGAAGTTGTCATGATAGCTTGTGATTTAGCGTTAAACTTTTTAATCTTCTCCTGTAAAGGACAATATACATTGCAACCTTCAACATTATCACATTCTAAAATCATTTGTAATATTTCAATTTAAAATTAAATCACATACAATAGTTTCTTCAACAACCGAGCTCGTCGCCTCACCGTTTTTTCGAGTGTGAGATTTAATCCGAACATCAGATCGACGGATAAAAGAGGGACATGGACTCTCGTTTTTCTACGGTAATAAAAATTTGAATAAAATAATTTATCTTAACTCTATAAATGGCATGACAAGATCACAACATTAAAATTATTTCTGACCATATCAGCAGTTAAGCGTGTCATTCCTTTACGGGTGCATGTATGTGGCATCTGTCTGCCTCTGATGGCTTTGAATGTTTCACTTTGTTGCTGAAATAAAAAATTAAAATATACTGACTAGTTAATTCACATATACAAAGAAGACCATTTATACATAATTTACCTTAAACTTTGCACTAGTTTTCAAGTTGAAAAATTCATTCCACTCCGTTATAGTTTTGATATTATCCAGTTTCATTTGAAGCCTTTCCTCGGACTTTGCTTTAACCAATTTATTAACTAACGTGCATTTTGAACACCTAAAAGTACACCACATTTGTCGAAATTTGGGACCTTTTTCCACTCCTCATCCAACATAAATCTAGCCTGTAATAAAAAAAGGAAAATGTCACGGCCCGCCCCGCACCAGCCGACATTTCCAATGAAAGTACGTTGTGCCAATGTCCAACTAGCACAGAACGGTTGCCAAAGAAAGAGAAGAAACGAATTTTGAACTAACAAGGAACCTATAGAATGTCTCACAGCGCATGGGATAAAATATAATAATAACATAACTTTGACATAAAACAGGTGTGACAGTGCATAAGCTGAAAACTAAACCATGATCATCATAGCAACGAAAATTCAAAATACAGCTTATTACAACTCCAACATACCGTCTCTAAAGAAAAGAGAAAAGGTGCACTACTAGTGCTCAAAGTAGTGACTAGCAACAACACAGGGAGAATATCTATATATATCATACGTGAAAGCCTCCTACTCGTCTCCAGTACAACTACTCATGCATACTACCTAACTTGTCTCTAGTCTGCCCGTTTAAGAGCACCCAGAGTAATAAGAAGAGACATAAAACTCTGGGTCAGGCAAAAGTTTGGTACGAGCGATAAGCAGCAAAACAGAACAATAACAGGTATACTAAACCATACATGAACCTGGACCTGCAACCAAAGAGTTAGCACAACAGGATGTATAATACTCTAAGGTAACACTAACATAAAGTGTAAAGATACGGGAGTGGGGGTGTGCATGTCATAGTGATGGCAAACAATCAAGCATAGCAATCATCCTTACATCTCTCACTCAGTGCATAAAGCATACGATATCCACTGCTTTGACCACCCAAATCCTTTGCTATGATCACTCTGCCCTATGGAGTCATGATATCTCCACTGCACCGATCCATAGCCACTAATCCCTTGCTATGTCCACTCTGCCCCATGAAGTCCTGACGACTCCACTGCACTGGCTCATAGCCATGCTACGATCACTCTGCCCCATGAAGTCATAACAACTTCACTGCACTGATCCGTAGCCTAACATCCGTCTTTGGTGGTGAATCAAAGTTATGGACGTTGATAACCCCTTAGCACACGTCCCGCAGCAAAGCCCAACTCATGAAGTTAACTTATTGGTTCCCAACTGGATCCTGAGTTCTACTTCCTATTTGGACTACCTTTGCATCTTGGGTTTTGGTCTCTTCCGGATCGGTTCAGTCTTCCTTCTCATCTTTGGTTCGGTTCGGTCGTGATCACCCATCGGGTCGGGTCGTGATACCCCACTTGGTTCGGATCGTGACTCCGGCCTTCGTGGCTCCACCAGTTTGGTCTTCCCCTTCAAGCTTCGGGTCGTGGCTTGCTCCCTCAGGTGGTTCGTAGCACAATCCAGGAGAGTGGGTCAGTTCGGGGCTTCGAGTTCGTGGTCCACCAAGTGATTCGGGTTGTGCCACCATGCCAAGATCGGGTTACTTCACAACAGGTCCGTCCGGAGCCTTCGGATGCGGTTCGGGACTCAGGTAGGCAAGCGGTTCGGTTTCCATGTCACGAACGGTTCGGTTCGTAGGGAGGGCGATCCGATCCAGTTCCTGCACAACTTTCCTGCAACTTCCAACGACTGTTTTTACGCCACATGACGGCGTTTTCGACAATTTTAACTATTCTAAACAACCATAAAACATGCCAAACAGTCATAGCAACATGTATAATCATCCACAAACACCAAAACCATAATTTAGCATGTATATAAAGATCAAACATACCCAAAAACCTTTGTTTTTCCCTTAATCATGTTTAACCATAACTAATGATAGGATTAACAAAACTTATCCAAATTAACCCAAATTTTTATCAGAGCCCTAAAATAATATTTTAGAATTTTTCAAAATTTTCCAGATTTTTCAGAGCCATAATTTCGCTAATTATCACTAATTACCCCTAATTTGCCATAATTAGTGAAAAACAATGCAAACCACTCACCTTTGCCACAAATTAAGATATAATATCTGAAACTCTATTGTTTGGGTCGAATTCCTAAGTGACACAGCAGCTCCAACTCTTATTTGGTATTGATTTGCCTTGATTTGATGTAGTTTAGCTTAATCCTTGCTTAAACGGTGATTAAAAATGATTTTAGAAGGTGGAGGCCATTGCTAGGATTGAGAGGATGTTAGTGGCGGCTGAAAAATGACAAAGAAAAGGTTTCTCTAACCCTAAACAGCCCTCATATAGCTCTAATCCCGAAATCCCCCAATGGGCCTAGCTGCTAATCACCCAGTTAAGCCAAATTAAACTGTTTTTCACCTTCTAAACCTTAATTCAGCCATATCTCCCATATTGTAAGGCCGTTTGACAAGTGTGACCACTCTATGGAAAGGTAAACCATCATCCGGATCTAATGGAAGTGGTTTTAGGTCAAAATTCGTTACCACTCAAAAGTTATGACCGAAACAAGATTCACTAGGGGCAAAATGGTCATTTAAAAATAGGCAAAAATCGTGAACATGGAAAATGACCCCAATAGTCGTTCCCCAAAGTTTGTACGACTATACGACCTTATACGGAAAAAAAATATACGATCCTCTGATGCGTAGAATGTGGGTCGTTACACTTTCCCCCCTTAAGATATTTTGCCCCCGAAATTCCTTAACCAAAAACATACAAAGGTGTTCCGCATGCCTATCAGTCATTCACAAACAATCAAACATACACAAAAAACAAAACAAACCTATCCCAGCATGCAGAAAGACTAAATCGAAATGAAAACCTTACCAGGCAAAGAGTTCTGGACACGTCTCCTTGATGCTCTCCTCTGTCTCCCAAGTACAGTCATTCTCATCCCCACCCCACTGATCCTTGACTAGATTCACCTCTTTCCTTGAAGTTTCTTCGTATCATGCTCGACAATACGAATTGGCTTGCGGTTCCCAACCGCCTCAGATTCTACTTTGATATCATCCAACTGATCAGATGAAATAGCCACATTGGGGTCGTGCACGAATTTCCTTAATTGGGAAACATGACATACGTTATGAACTCCTGCCATCTTGTCTGGCAACTAAACTTTATATGCCAAATTCCCGACTTGCCCGAGAACTCGGAATGGACCAACAAATCTTGGTGCTAACTTGCCTTTCCTACCAAATCGAATCGCACTCTTCAACAGAGATATCTTGACAAATACCAGGTCACCAACGTAGAATTTCAAGTATCTTCGTCTTTTATCAGCATAACTCTTCTGCCTATCTTGAGCGGCCTTCATTTGCTGTTGGATAACCTTGATCTTATCTGAGGTTTCTCTTATCACATCTGGCCCAAGCACAAACTTTTCACCGGTTTCCAGCTAACATGATGGTGAGTTGCACGGTCTTCCGTATAAAGCTTCATATGGCTCCATACCAATACTGGACTGATAACTATTATTATATGCGAATTCCACTAGATGCAAATGGTCATGATCCACCAAAATTTAATATGCAAGCTCTCAAGAGATCTTCTAATACTCGATTCACCCTCTTTGTTTGACCGTCGGTTTGAGGATGGTACGCGGTACTGAGATGTAATTCTGATCCTAAAGCCTCCTGTAAGCTCTTCCAAAACCCACTAGTAAATAACGGATCTCGGTCACTTACGATGCCTTTGGGTACTCCATGAAATCTCACTACCCACTTTATATACAGTTCTGATAACTTAGCTGCTATTGTATTTGACTTGACCGGTATAAACCTTGCACTTTTGGTCAGTCGATCCACAATCACCCAAATACTATCATGACCAGATCTATTCCTTGGTAAACCATTAATGAAATCCATTGAGACTTGTTCCCATTTCCATTCGGGAATTTCTAATGGTTGTAACAAACCGCTAAGCTTCTTTTGCTCAGCTTTAATTAGCTGGCAATTCATGCACTTGGATATAAACTTCCGAACGTCTCTTTTCATTCCTTCCCAGTAGTAGGTCTGCTTCATGTCTTGATACATTTTGTTACCACCGGGGTGTATGGTCAACTTTGAGTGATGGCACTCTCTAAGCACTTCATCTCTCAATCCATTCACGTTGGGTACAACTAACCTTCCATTCTTTCGAAGCCGTCCATCTCGATCAAGCCCATACTTGTTCATCTCCTCACTGTCGATACCCATTTCTAACTTGGAGATGATTCCCAAAAGGTTAGGATCGTCCCTCTGACTGGAACCAATCCGCACAATCAAAGTGGGTCTGATCGTCAAACTTGCTAGCATCTCTAGATCCAATTCGTACTTTGGTCTGAAATCGTACCCTGCGATATACTCCAATTGCTTCCACTCAAGAAACATAGCCCCTAAACTGGCATGTCTCCTACTCAATGCATCAACTACTGCATTGCTCTTTCCAGGTGTATATGTGATATCGAAATCATAGGAGGCCAAGAATTCTAACCATCTTTGCTGTCGGAGATTTAGATCCTTCTGAGAGAAGAGATACTTTAACGATTTATGATCGGTAAACAACTCGAATCTTTCTCCCAGGAGATAATGTCTCCACATCTTCAACGCGAACACGATCACTGCCAATTCCAAATCGTGGGTAGGGTATCTTTTCTCATGCGGTTTCAGTTGCCGACTTGCATAAGCTACAACCCTACCTCCTTGCATCAATACAACACCTAGTCCGTGTATATCGTCAGTTCTTCATTCCCTTTAGGAATGACTAACACTGGCATGCACGTCAACTTTTCCTTTAGACTCTTAAATGCAACCTCGCACTTTTCGTCCCAAACAAAAGCTTGATTCTTCTTGGTTAACTCAGTCAACGGTGCCGCTATCTTGGAGAAGTCTTGGATAAACTTACGATAATATCCAGCTAATTTGTTGACACATTTTTTGGCAAAAGCTGTCACACATGGAATTCCTAAATGATAACATGCTCAAGCGATGGAAACAACGTCAGAAGATATTGAGAGATTTGGTCGAAATCATACAGTCAACATAAACAGGCCTGAAACTCCTATCAGACGACCTCTTTTGGGCCCAAAAACAGCAATTACGGAGCTAAGCCTCGTAACTCTTGTAGCCCTCTGAGTTAGCTTCAGTATGAGCTTCGTTTTGGCTCAATCGGACTTATGTTTTGAAAGTTATGACCATTTCCATGAACGCATGTAGAAGTACGGACTAGCGATCACTTGCATGAAGTGACAAAGCATCAGATTCCTGGAACTTGGACTGGGTCGTGGGACATACCTCGATTCGTGAAGCACCATCAGATTGTCCCTTCGGCTCGTCGTACACCCTCAGACCACGACCCGTTTGTGGTACATTTCCTGATCACGACCCGTTCGTGACACACTAGCTTCACCATACAGCTCACGATCAGACCTCGGTTCGTGGACCCCATATCACGATCTGATCCCATGACCACGAACCAACCCCTGCACCTGCTGATACACGCACTGTCTTGACCTGTTCTCAAGGCTATTTATACTCCTACTTTTCTGGATCGGGTGTCACGTACCCCATCATGAACCAGTCTTCCCAGAAGCCCTCCTACAGCTATAAATACACCATTTGAAGGCATTTTCAAGAACTTTTAGCTGGGACTTTCTCCTACATCTAGATAGCCTCTGCCATTACCGATTGCAAGTACTTTGCACCTTTCTACATCTAAATTCTCATCTTGTAATCTCAATTAACACACAGATTGTGCGTCTACATGTAACTGATTCTTGTAATCTATCGGTATAACAATAAGATTATAAAGTGGACGTAGGCTACATCTACAGCCGAACCACTATAAAAACCTCGTGTGTCTCCTGTTTATTTACTCTTTTCTGCATTCTGTGATTTGTGATCTGCATTTGGGTGTTAGGCCTAGATTTTGGTCTAACATTTTGGCACGCCAGGTGGGGGGCACATGACAACTTCAACTTCTGCTTGGATTTTTTGGCTATTGGATAAATGACAATCAAAAGGAAGAAGACTGGAACTTCCGCTCATGCTGATGATGCTGACACTGAAGACACAAGGAACGAGGCAAGCCAGGAAGCTTCTTCTCATGGAGATCCTTCTGCATACTTGACCAGAGACGAGATGGATGGAGTTCTCACTGAACTGAGAGATCAGATGGCACGGCAAGATGATCTCCTCCAGAAACAACAGGAAATGATCAACCAATTCTTCGCTCGGATGGACGGAAGGCAGAGCAACGAATAACGCATTGGAAATGAAGCCACAGAAGCAGCTCGGGCATCACATGGACTCGGGGGCAACCCCCTCGTTATTGGAAATGCACAACGACCGACTTCAGCTCCAGAACGGATGGATATCAGAGCGCAAACTCTCACTCAACAGCAGTAGGAAGCAACTCGTGAACGGGCTCCAGGACCCAGCCGGATCGCCCGCCTGCTCCACGATCTGACCATGCGTGCCAGACCTCACGAACCTGCCTCACGAACCGACCCCCTCGAACCGGGTCGGGTCGCCATCCTCGATCCACGATCCACGAGCCGCGATCCCTAGGCAACAGCTCACCAACAGCTTCCGTTCTCTCCTGCATTCAATGCTGGGGGCACTAGCTCCGATCTCGGCAGTTTGCAGCAGCTTTTTGAAGGCTGTCGACTTGCTGATCTGATTCAACGCCTCTCGAGAGGCCGCACCTATCAGAATGACGTGGATGACGTCAATCACAACCCATTCACTCAGGAAATCAGAAATTCTCATAATCCCCCAGATTTCAAACTTCCACAACTGGAACCCTACAATGGCAGGACCGATCCTACCGTACATCTGATGCACTATAAGCGACATATGGAAGTTCAAATGGCATCGGAAAACGTAATGGCTAAATGTTTTCCCCTCTTTCTGACTGATATAGTAGCCATGTGGATTCGGCTGCTAGAAACGGAATCGATCAATAGTTGGAATATGTTGGTCGCTCACTTCCTTGAGCAGTTTAGGGTCCACATCGCTCGACCCAAGAAGTCATGTCCCTCACTACAATCAAGCAGAGGACCAGAGAAACTCTGCATTCATTCCTGGAAAGATTCAACGTTGCAGCAACATCAGTTGATCGCCCTGAACCATCGATGGTGCTGATGGCAGCAGTATCCGGCGTTGTAGATAACTTAGAGTTCAAAAAGTCTTTGTACAGCGATCCACCGCGAAACCTCAGCGAATTCTACCTTGAAGTAGATAGATTCCTGCGGGAAGAAGATGCAACTTCTGAGAAACGCACTCTCGACGTCAACATGCTTGGAGATGGAGAATCGCCCAATCCTGGAAAAGGCAATGACAAGGGTAAAGGAAAGACCCCTGCTACAAATGATCGTAATGTTCCACCCCGAAGAGGGTCCAGATACGACAAATACACTGAACTGAATGACACTCTGAGCAACATATACGTGGATACAGGGGGTGCCGCCTCATATCCAAGGCCTCCCAAAAGGGAGCCAACGCCAGCATAACGCAATTCCGGAAGACATTGCATATTTCATGACATGGACGGTCATAACACCGATGACTGCAGACATTTGTGAGACCTTATCGAGGATCGGGTCAGGCGAGGAGAACTGCCCGAGTACGTCATTTAACCAACAGTGCCCACACCTATGCAACCACCACCGACTCCCCGGAGAGGGAACGATCCCGGATCGAGCAATCGCGGGCTTATCATTAACTGATCCCACTCAGCGGATCTCTTCAGTTTGCCGGACTCCGGTCCATAGTTCATGTTATTAGGTTTTTAGGCGACTTCTCGCTCTCCTTCGTTTTCCCTGCATGTAATAAGAGCCGTTACATCAGCCAACACGCACGGAACCGACTTGTGGTCTCCAGTCGTGTCCAGCAAATGACCGTTGCATTTTCATGAATTAGTAATAAGCATTGAGCTCCGGCTCCTAACTGGAACCGTCCAGTTTATAAACATTGAGCTCCGGCTCTGAACTGGATCCGTCTAGTATAAACAAATCCTCATGCGCTTTTCCTTGGTCATCTTACTACGATAAGGCCGTCTTGGAACCTTCATTGCTTTTCCTTGGTCGTCTTACTCCGGTAAGGCCGTCTTGGAACCCCTCTAACATCTCCTCAGATGGTTTACTCCGGTAAGGCCATCCAGGAAATATTCTTGCATTGTTTGTTTTATCTTATTGCAGGTACAAACTCCTAATCTTCTTGGATTTCTCTGTCCTTAATACGATCCCGTGTGATCGTCGGTTTTTTGGCCTAAATACGATCCGGCGTGATCGTCGCATTTTGGATTTGGATTTCTCAGATTATCCAGAACACATCTTCCTTCAACCAGCAAGATATGTTCTGGGGGGAAAACGTGTTGACACATTTTTTGGCAAAAGTTGTCACACATGGAATTCCTGAATGATAACATGCTCAAGCGATGGAAACAACGTCAGAAGACATTGAGAGATTTGGTCGAAATCACACCATCAACATAAACAGGCCCAAAACTCCTATCAAAAGACCTCTTTTGGGCCCGAAAATAGTAATCATGGAGCTAAGCTCTGTAACTCTTGTAGCCCTCTGAGTTAGCTTCAATTTGAGCTTCGGTTTGGCTCAATCGGACTTACGGTTTGAAAGTTATGACCATTTCCGTGAACACATGTAGAAGTACCGACTGGCGATCACTTGCATGAAGTGACAAAGCATCGGATTCCTGGAACTTGGACTGGCTCGTGGGACCTACCTTGATACATGAAGCATCATCAGATCGCCCCCCTCGGCTCATCGTACACCCTCAGACCACGACCCGTTCGTGGTACATCTCCTGATTACGACCCGTTCGTGACACACCAGCTTCACCATACAACTCACGATCAGACCTCGGTTCGTGGAGCCCATATCACGATCCGATCCCATAACCACGAACCGACCCCTGCACCTACTGATACACGCACTGTCTTGACCTTTTCTCAAGGCTATTTTTACTCCTACTTTTCTGGATCGGGTGCCACGTACCCCATCACGAACCAGTCTTCCCAGAAGCCCTCCTACAGCTATAAATACACCATTTGAAGGCATTTTCAAGGACTTTTTGGCTGAGACTTTCTCCTACATCTAGACAGCCTCTGCCATTACCGATTGCAAGTACTTTGCACCTTTCTACATCTAAATTCTCATCTTGTAATGTCAATTAACACACGGATTGTGCGTCTACATGTAACTGATTCTTGTAATCTGTCAGTATAACTATAAGATTATAAAGTGGACATAGGCTACATCTACAGCCGAACCACTATAAAAACCTCGTGTGTCTCCTCTTTATTTACTCTTTTCTGCATTCTGTGATCTGTGATCTGCATTTGGGTGTTAGGCCCAGATTTTGGTCTAACATAATCCCAAGAAACTTCTTACGTCTATTGCATTCTTGGGTGTAGACCAATCTTGTACCGTAGCCACTTTCGCAGGGTCCATGGCAATACCATTCTCTGAAACAACATGGCCCAAGAACCTCACTTCCCTCCTCCAGAAGTGACACTTAGAGAACTTCGCTTTCAATTGGTGTTTTCTCAACACCTCCATCCCTATCCTCAAATGTTCCTTGTGTTCTTCCTCTGTCCTCGAATAAACCAAGATATCGTCCATGAACACAAGAACAAACTTATTCAATTGATCTCTGAATACCCTATTCATAAGATCCACAAAAAATGCTGGTGCATTGGTCAACCCAAATGGCATGACCAACCACTTATAGAATCCAGACGGCGTCCGAAATGCCATTTTAGCTATACTCTCAGCTTCCACCCTAAGCTGATGAAAACCTATCGCGAGATCTAACTGGGAGAACACTCTCGCGTCACTCAACTGATCAAACAAATCATCTATCCACGGTAGAGGATACTTATTCTTCCTCGTCACCTTATTCAACTTGCGGTAGTCTACACACAATCGAAGGGAACCATCTGCCTTGGTAGCAAACACAACTGGTGCTCCCTAGTCAGAAACACTTCTTCTGATAAATCCCTTCTTCAAAAGATCGCTCACTTGCACGCCGAGCTCTCGCTGCTCCCTTGGTGCCATACGACGAAGTGGCATCACTATAGGTCTAGCATCTTTCACTAAATCAATCTAAAACTCAATCTCTCGGCGTGGTGGAAGTCCGGTCACTTCCTCGAAGAAATCCAGATACTGGCCAACAATGGGAATTCCTGCTAACTCGTCCTGCAGGATGTCGAGGGAATTTAGAAAACTAGCCATCACCTCATCACTAGGTAGGCCACCAAACACTACCCTCCTCCCATCATCCGCCCTAATAGTCACCGAAAATCCCTCACAGTCTACCACCACCCCATATCTTTGGAGGCAATCGACTCCCAAAATAATGCCGAACCCATTAAAGCCCTAAATAAAGCAATCACAAGAAAACATACATCCATGACTCGATAAGACCGCATTATGACAAATCTTACTAAGGCTAGTCGAACCACCAATCGGGTTCATCACAACTAAAGGTCTATCGACTATCTCGGGTTCCAATCCCAACCTATCTGCCAGGTCACTAGATATGAAGGAATGGGATGCCCTAGTATCAAACAATGCTCGAACAGGAACATCATAAACAGAAAGCATACCTTGAATGACGACATTCTTTCCTTTCTCCGCCGCGGTTGGGGCATTCGACGAAGAAGGAACAACATTAATAGCATATGCTTTCACAATCTGCTCCTCTTTAGGGGGTTGCGGACATTTATCTTTGTGACGTCCCGCTTGGCCGCAGTTGAAGCACTTCATGTCCGCTGGCTTTGCTTGACATTCTTTAGCATAGTGGCCCTTCTTGCCACAGCTAAAGCACTCAACATCTTTCTTACTCTTCTTCTGATCATCCTTAGTCCGATTCTGCTTCCTTTTATTCTGAGAATCATTCTTGTCTCCACCGCTTGCTTGCGGCTTTGGCCCTTCTACAGATGCAACAACGACTTCAGTCTTCGGCTTAGGATAAAGGCTCTCTGATCTCAATGCATTCCCTATAATCGATTCAAAAGTCTCATCAATGTGGTTTATAAGACTTTCCCACAGGTACTGATCTAAGCCTGTTATTAACCTCTCATTCTACTTCTCGGGAGTGTCAATAAGGGATAATCCATAATTCGATAAAGTATCGAACTCAGCAATATATTCCAAGACTGCCCTACCATTCTGTTTAAGCTCCAAGAACTTCCTAAACAACTTCGACTTCTGGGCAGCTGGGATAAACTTATCACTGAATCGGGCCTTGAACTGATCCCAAGTAACTTGATCCTCAAAGGTAGCTGCCTTAATAGCATTCCACCAATTCATAGCCCGTCCTTGCAGCTGATGGGATGTTAGCTTCCTCTTCATCGCATCATCGATCCCTAAGTCCTCGAAGATGCGCTCACACCTATCGAGTCAATCCTGAACTTCTGTAGCTGATTCCGTTCGTGGAACGGTTTCCCACCAAGTGTGACGGCCCGCCTCGCACCAGCCGACATTTCCCATGAAATTGCGCTGTGCCAATGCCCGACTAGCACAGGATGGTCACCAAAGAAAGGAAAAGGAAGGGAACTTTACGGTGAACTAACAAAGAACCTGTAGAATATCTCACAGCGCATGGAATAAAATATAATAACAACATAACTTTGACATAAAACAGGCGAGACAGTGCATAAGCTGAAAACTAAACCATCATAGCAGCGGAATCCAAAATACAGCTTATGATCCAACATCATTATTACAATTTCAAATTCACTGTCTCTAAAGCAAAAGAAAGGAAAGGTACACTACTAATGCCCAAGCAGTGACCAACAACAACACAGGGAGAATATATGTAATAGTACGTAGGAGCCACACCTGCTTGTCTCCGGATCAGCTACTCGTGCATACCACCTAACCTGTCTCTAGTCTGCTCGTTTAGGAGCATCCAGAGTAATAAGAAGAGACATAAAACTCTGGGTCAGACAAAAAGTCTAGTATGAGTGATAAGCAACAAAACAGAACAATAACAGGTATAATCCAATCATACCTGAACCTGAACCTGCAACCAAAGAGTCAGCACAACATACCGTGCAATGCTCTAAGGTAACACTAGCATAGGGTGTAAAGATAATGGGGGAGGGGGTGTGCATGTCACAGTGATAACAAAGAAATCAAGCATAGCAACCATCCTCACATCTCTCACACAGTGCGTAAAGCATACGATACCCATTACTCTGTTCACCTAATCCTTCGGGCGATGACGGAGTCCAACCCCGTATAACTATCACTACAAGTCCCTAATCTCTCTTACTGGTGAACCAAAATTATGGATATCGATAACCCCTTTGCACACGTCCTGCAGCAAAGCCCAATCATGAAGTTAACTCGTTGGTTCCCATCTGGATCATGAGTTCTAACTTCTCAATTGAACTACCTTTGCATCTCGGGTTTTAGTCATCATCAGCTCGGTTCGATCTCCATTCAGTTCGTAGCTCCAAGCTTCCATTCATGTCCATACTTCAGTTCAGATGTGGTTCGTGATTCGCCAGCGGTTCGCGGTTCCTGGTCATGCGCAGCTCATGGGTCTCCTATTCAGGTAATGATCCATGGACGGCTCGTGGTCCTCTTCTACATCAGCTCGTGGTCCTCTTCCTCACGATCGCCCTCCTAGGGTTCGCCATATTCCTCACAGTCGTGGTATGAGAATTCGTCATCTTCCACACAGTCGAGGTGTGCAGATCATCATCTTCCACACAGTCGAGGTGTGCGGATCGTGATCTTCCCTCACGGTCGCGGTGTGCGGATCGTGGTCTTTCCTCACGGTCGCATTGTGTGGATCGTGGTCTTCCATCATGGTCGAGGTGTGTGGATCGTGGTCTTTCCTCACGACCGGGGTGTGGGGTTCGTGGTCATTCCCCCCGATCGGGGTGGGGGGGGGGGGGAGGGGGCGATCCGATCTGGTCCAAATTCCTGCAACTCTTCCAGCGAGCTATTTATGTCATACGACGGTGTTTTCGACCCATCTAACTTTTTCTAAACAATCATAAATCATTTCAAATAGTCATAGCAACATGAATAACCAACCATAAACACAAAAGTAACAATATGACAAGTTTAAACAGATCAAACATACCAAAACCCATATTTTCCCTTTAATCATGTTTAGCATAACTAATGATAGGACTAACAAAAATTATCCAAATTAACCCAAATTTCTAACAGAGATCTAAAATAATATTTAAGAATTTTTACAAATTTTTCCAGATTTTTACAACACATAATTTCGCTAATTAACGCTAATTACCCTAATTAGCCATAATTAGTGAAAAACAAAGCTAATCACTCACCTTTGCCACAAATAAAACTTTCAGAACTGAAACTCCTCTGATTTGGGCAAATACTGATGTCTAACAACAACTCTAATACTGATTTGGTGAAGATCTTCCTTGATTTGGTGTTGCTAAGCCTAATCCTTGATTAAATGGTGATTAGAGATGATTCTAGATGTTAGAGGCCATTGTTAGGGTTTCTATGATGTATGTGGCGGCTGGAAAGTGACCAAAAACCTAAATTCCTAACCCTAACATCCCTTTAATACCCCAAATCCTGAAATCCCCCACTGGGCCTAGCTGTTAATTACCCAATTAAGCCCGGTTAAGCTGTTTTTCACCTTCTAAACATTGTTTCAGCCATATCTCCCAAACGGTGAGTCCGTTTGGCTATTATGACCACTCTACGGAAAGGTAAACCATCATCCGGATCTAATGGAAGTGACTTGAGGTCAAAACTCCTTTCCAATCAAAAGTTACGGACGAAACAATATCAGCCAGGGGCAAAACGGTCATTTAAAAATCGACAAAAATCATGAACATGGGAAATGACCCCAATAGTCGTCTTCCAAAGTCACATGGCTATACGACTTTGCATGAGAAAGAAATAAATATTCTACGATCCCCTAATGCGTAGAGTGCGGGTCGTTACATTCTTCCCCCCTTAAGAAATTTCCTCCCCGAAATTCCTTAACCAAAACATACAAAAGATCCTGCATGCCTACCAATCATTAACAAAACAATAAAGCATACAAAACAACACAACCAGCCTATCCTAGCATGCGGTTTTACTAACAAGGGAGTACTATATCGATATAAAACCTTACTTGGCAAAGAGTTTTGGATACTTCCTCCTTATGTCCTCTTCTGTTTCCCAAGTACAGTCGTTCTCATCATCACCCCACTGAAATTTGACTAGTTTCACCACCTTCCTTCGAAGCTGCTTCGTATCGTTCCCAACAATACACATAGGCTTGCGGTTCCCAACCGCCTCGGGTTTAACCTCGACATCATCAAATTGTTCTGGTGAAATAGCCACACTAGGGTCATGCACAAGCTTCCTTAACTGGGAAACATGAAATACGTTGTGAACTCCCGCCATCTTGTCTAGTAACTCAACCTTATATGTCGAATTTCCAACTCGTTCGAGAACTGGAAATGGACCAACAAATCTTGAGCCGCCTTCATTCATTGTTGGATAATCTTGATCTTATCTGAAGTTTCTTTTATCATCTGGTTCAAGCGTAAACTTCTCACCAGTCTCCAACCAACATGATGGTGAGTTGCACGATCTTCCGTACAAAGCTTCAAATGGAACCATACCAATACTGGACTAATAACTATTGTTATATGCAAACTCAACCAAATGTAAATGGTTATCCTATGACCCTCCAAAATCCAATATACAAATCCTCAAAAGATCCTCTAATACACGATTCACCCAAATACCACCACAACCTGATCTAATCCTTGGTAAACCATCAATGAAATCCATTGAGACTTGTTTCAACTGTTGTGACAAACCACTAGGCTTCCTTTGCTCAGCTTTAACTAACTGGCAATCCATGCACTTAGAGATAACTTCCCAACATCTCTCTCCATCACTTAATCCTTTTACGTTGGGTACAACCAGCCTTTCATTCTTTTGAAGCCATCCTTCTCGATCAAGTCCTTACTTGATTAATCTCTCGCCATTGATATCCATCTCTACCTTAGAGGTGGTTTCCAATAGGTTAGGGTCGTTCCTCTAACTGGAACCAATCCACCCAATCAAAATCGATCTAATCGTCAAACTTGCTAACATTTCTGGATCCAATCCATACTTAGATCTGAAATCATATCTCGCGATATACTCTAATGGCTTCCATCCCAGAAACATAACCGCTAAACTGGCATGTCTCCTACTCAATACAACTATTACCGCACCTAAATCCTTTGCTATGTCCACTCTGCCCCATGAAGTCATGACAACTTCACTGCACTGGCTCATAGCCTTGCTACGATCACTCTGCCCCATCGCTAGAACCCCATAGGTGATAGTCTACCTAATAGAAGAAAAATAGAGACAAACATAGCAACCATAGCATCCATCAAACAAGTTCTATCTATCACCTGCTAAAGCCATGAATACGTCGATACCTATATGTCTGGTCCAACCAACATCAATAACTAATGGAAGCCCAGCCTCCAAACGGACTACCGTACGTCCAACGCACGTTTATCCTCCAAGGATAACTAGATCACGTCCAACGGATCCAAGGTAACGGGCATCCCCAGATACCCCTGCTTTAAGTCCACCTAAAATACTTGAGTCAAACCCAATTCTATCCATTATCTTGCTGCCCTCTCGAGTCCAACTCGAGCGAAATCCAATTCCTTGTAGCCTTCTCGAGTCTAACTCGAGTCAATCTATAACTCAGACCCAGTCTTGAGTATCCATTACCGACAAACTCTATTCCAACGTGAGTCGTCTCCCTATTCGTTGCATCTCCAAGATCAATGAACACCCATTTTCTTTTACGAGTTCAAGTCCAACTTGAATCGTCCTAATCTTCGTTGCATCTTCCATGGTCAACGGACACATCCTATTCCTTCAAAGTTCTACTATCCAAAGAGTACATCAAAATAGTGTCCTAAACAATCCATTACTTTGCATCTTTCTCGAGTCCCATTCGAGTCATCTCATAACCCTATCGAGTCTAACTCGGGGCAGTCCATACCATCGAATAGTCTTATCATGTCACGGCTGCCCATCACTCCTCAAGTAAACCAAGATATCATCCAACGAAAAATCGCAACAACTATTTTTCTCTCACGCGAACCATCCTAATTGAACTCGACATTCCCCAAGCACAAGCCCCAAAGGCCTAAACCAATATCAGATAAGCACCCAAGGAATATCTCCTCCAAATTCAGACAATCCATGTGAGGTGATACTAGCAAAACAACCCAACACTGGAGCACTCATTTGCCTCCCAGAGACAACTAGAACTTATTACAACGATAACCTCTCAGCTTCCTTAACTCCAGTTACTATCGCCATCAATAGGTAGGTACCTAATAACACCCTATACCTTTGGAGTAGATCAACTCCCCAAAATAATGGTAAACCCAGTAAAGCCTAAACAAAGCAAACATACATCCATGACTCGATAAGACCAAATTACAACAAATCATACTAAGACCAGTTGAACCACCTATCGGGTTCGTCACTACTAAAGGTCTATCGACTATCTCGGATTCCAATTCCAACCTATCTACCAGGTCACTAGATACGAAGGAACGGGAAGCCCCGGTATCAAACAACACTCTAACAGAAACATCATAAACGGAAGGCATACCTTTAATAACAACGCCCTTTCCCTTCTACACCACAGTTGGAGCATTCGACGAAGAAGGAACGACATTGATAGCATATGCTTTCACAACCTTCTTCTCTTTAGGGGGTTGTGGACAATCATCCTTGTGATGTCCCACCTGGCCGCAGTTAAAGCACTTCTTTTCCCCAGGCTTTTCTCGACAATCTCTGGCATAGTGGCCCTTCTTTCCACAACTAAAGGACTCGCCACCATTCTTATTCTTCTTATTCTGAGAATTCTTCTTGCCTTCACCGCCTGCTTGCGGCTTTGACTCCTCTGTAGATGCAATAGCAACCTCAGTCTTCGACTTAGGAAAATGGCTCTCTGACCTTAATGCCTTTCCTACAATAGACTCGAACATCTCATCGATATGGTTTATAAGTCTTTCCCCCAAGTACCCATCCAAGCCAGTTATGAACTTCTCGTTCTTCTTCTCGACTGTATCAATGAGGGACAATCCATATTTCGATAAAGTGTCGAATTCAGCGATGTACCCCGACACCGCCCTACCATTCTGCTTAAGCTATAAGAATTTCCTGAACAATTCCGATTTCTAAGCAGTTGGGATAAACTTATCACAAAAGCGAGTCTTAAACTGATTCCAATTAATCTGATCCTCTGGCGTAGCTGCCTTAATAGCATTCCACCAATTCATAGCCCGTCCTTGCAGTTGATGCGATGCTAGCTTCCTTTTCATTGCGTCCTCGATTCCCAGATCTTCGACGATGCGCTCGCAACTATCTAGCTAATCTTGAACTTCTGTAGCCGACTTCGTTCCGTGGAACGGATTCCCACCAAGATAGTATAATCTTTGTTTAGCTTGGCGAAATCGGCCCAAGGCGCCTGCACTACTGCACCATTACCATTCGCAGCATTAGGAACTACTCCCCGAGCATCCTAAGCATCTCTCGCATGAAGGTAGTAAACATCGTCCTCATATCAGGAACATTCCTATTGTTTTCTCCTGAACCCGTACTCCTCATATATCGGCTCATCGTTCAATCTGTAAAGAGAAAACGATTAACCATCAACTTTGTGGTGCCCGTGCAGTACGACTTCTTCCTTATATACTAATAGTATATACATATAGCTTTTGAAAACCAAAATATCACCAATACGCGCTCTTATATACGTATACTATCTCTCCCTGATGACTTCCCTAGGTTAACTACGCAACCTAGAGCTCTGATACCAAATGTGACGACCTGCCTCGCACCAGCCGACATCTCCCATGAAAGTGCGCTGTGCCAATGCCCGACTAGCATAGGACGGTCGCCAAAGAAAGGAAAAGGAAGGAAACTTTACAGTGAACTAACAAAGCACCTGTAGAATGTCTCACAGCGCATGGAATAAGATATAATAATAACATAACTTTGACATAAAACAAGCGAGACAGTGCATAAGCTGAAAACTAAACCATCATAGCAGCGGAATCCAAAATACAGCTTATGATCCAACATCATTATTACAATTTCAAATTCACTGTCTCTAAAGCAAAAGAAAGGAAAGGTACACTACTAATGCCCAAGCAGTGACCAACAACAACACAGGGAGAATATATGTAATAGTACGTAGGAGCCACCTGCTCGTCTTTGGATCAGCTACTCGTGCATACCACCTAACATGTCTCTAGTCTGCTCGTTTAGGAGCACCCAGAGTAATAAGAAGAGACATAAAACTCTGGGTCAGACAAAAAGTCTGGTATGAGCGATAAGCAGCAAAACAAAACAATAACAGGTATAATCCAATCATACCTGAACCTGGACCTGCAACCAAGAGTCAACACAACATGCCGTACAATACTCTAAGGTAACACTAGCATAGGGTGTAAAGATAACGGGGGAGGGAGTGTGCATGTCACAGTGATAACAAATAAATCAAGCATAGCAACCATCCTCACATCTCTCACTCAGTGTGTAAAGCATACGATACCCATTACTCTATTCACCTAATCCTTCGGGCCATAACGGAGTCCAACCCCGTATAACTATCACTACAAGCTCCTAATCCATCTCTTAGTGGTAAACCAAAAGTATGGATATCGATAACCCCTTTGCACATGTCCCGCAGCAAAGCCCAATCATGAAGTTAACTCATTGGTTCCCATTTAGATCCTGAGTTCTAACTTCTCAATTGAACTACATTTGCATCTTGGGTTTTAGTCAACATCATCTCGGTTCGATCTCCATTCGATTCGTAGCTCCAAGCTTCCATTCATGTCCATACTTCAGTTCAGATGTGCATGGTTCGTGATTCACCAGCGGTTCGCGGTTCCTGGTCATGTGCAACTCATGGGTCTCCTATTCAGGTCGTGATCCATGGACGGCTCGTGGTTCTCTTCTGCATTAGCTCGTAGTCCTCTTCCTCACGATCGCCCTCCTAGGGTTTACCATATTCCTCACAGTCGTGGTGTGAGGATTCGTCATCTTCCACACGGTCGAGGTGTGCGGATCGTCATCTTCCACACGGTTGAGGTATGCGGATCGTGATCTTCCCTCACAGTCGCGGTGTGCGGATCATGGTCTTTCCTTACGGTCGCGGTGTGCGAATCGTGGTCTTCCCTCACGGTCGAGGTGTGCGGATCATGGTCTTTCCTCACGATTGGGGTGTGGGGTTCGTGGTCATTCCCCACGATCGGGGTGTGGGGGGCGATCCGATCCGGTCCAAATTCTTGCAACTCTTCAAACGAGATATTTACGCCATATGACGGCGTTTTCGACCAATCTAACTTTTTCTAAACAATCATAAATCATTTCAAACAGTCATAGCAACATGTATACTCAACCATAAACACAAAAATAATAATATGACAAGTTTAAACGGATCAAACATACCAAAAACCCGTTTTCCCCCTTAATCATGTTTAGGCATAACTAATGATAGGACTAACAAAAATTATCCAAATTAACCCAAATTTCTAACAGAGACCTAAAATAATATTTAAGAATTTTAACAAATTTTTCCAGATTTTTACAACACATAATTTCGCTAATTAACGCTAATTACCCTAATTAGCCATAATTAGTGAAAAACAAAGCTAATCACTCACCTTTGCCACAAATAAAACTTTCAGAACTGAAGCTCCTCTGATTTGGGTAAATACTGATGTCTAACAGCAGCTCTAAAACTGATTTGGTGAAGATCTTCCTTAATTTGGTGTTGCTAAGCCTAATCCTTGATTAAACGGTAATTAGAGATGATTCTAGATGTTGGAGACCATTGTTAGGGTTTCTATGATGTATGTGGCAGCTGGAAAGTGACTAAAAACCGAAATTCCTAACCCTAACATCCCTTATATACCCCCAAATACCGAAATCCCCCACTGGGCCTAGCTGTTAATTATCCAATTAAGCCCGGTTAAGCTGTTTTTCACCTTCTAAACATTGTTTCAACCATATCTCCCAAAAGGTGAGTCCGTTTGGCTAATGTGACCACTCTACGGAAAGGTAAACCATCATCCGGATCTAATGGAAGTGAATTCAGGTCAAAACTATTTTCCAATCAAAAGTTATGGATGAAACAAGATCAGCTAGGGGCAAAACGGTCGTTTAAAAATCGAAAAAAATCACGAACATGGGAAATGACCCCAATAGTCGTCTCCCAAAGTCAAATGGCTATATGACTTCGCATGAGAAAGAAATAAATATTCTACGATCCCCTGATGCGTAGAATGCAGGTCGTTACACCAAGACTAGTGTAGTCTTTATAGAGCTTGGCGAAATCGGCCCTAGGCGCCTGCACCGCTGCACCACCACCATTTGCAGCATTATGAACTGCCCTCTAAACATCCCTAAGCATCTCTCTCATGAAGTCAGTGAACATCGTCCTCATATCAAGAGCATTCCCATTATTAGCCTCTCTACCAGTACCCCTCTTATGTTGGCTCATCGTTCAATCTGTAAGGAGGAAAAAATTAACCATCTCTTTAGTGGTGCCAGTGCAGTGCGACTCCATCCTTAGATATACTAATAGTATATATATATATAACTTTAGAAAACCAAAATATCACAAATACGCGCTCTCATATACGTATTATCTCTCCCTGGTATCTTTCCCTAGGTTAACTACGCAACCTAGAGCTTTGATACCAAGTGTGACGGCCCGCCCCGCACCAGCCGACATTTCCAATGAAAGTGCGTTGTGCCAATGTCCAACTAGCACAGGACGGTGGCCAAAGAAAGGGAAGTAAGGAATTTTGAGCTAACAAGGAACCTGTACAATGTATCACAGCGCATGGGATAAAATATTATAATAACATAAATTTGACCTAAAACAGGTGAGGCAGTGCATAAGTTGAAAACTAAACCATGATCATCATAGCAGCGGAAATTCAAAATACAGCTTACTACAACTCCAACATACTGTCTCTAAAGCAAAGAGAAAAAGGTGCACTACTAATGCCCAAAGTAGTGACCAGCAACAACATAGGGAGAATATATATATATATCATACGTGAAAGCCTCCTGCTTGTCTCCAGTATAACTACTCGTGCATACCACCTAACCTGTTTCTAGTCTACCCGTTTAAGAGCACCCAGAGTAATAAGAAGAGACATAAAACTTTGGGTCAGACAAAAGTCTGGTATGAGCGATAAGTAGCAAAACAGAACAATAACAGGTATACTAAACCATACCTAAACCTGGACCTGCAACCAAAGAGTTAGCACAACAGGATGTACAATACTCTAAGGTAACACTAACATAAAGTGTAAAGATACGGGGGTGGGGGTGTGCATGTCATAGTGATGGAAAACAATCAAGCATAGCAATCATCCTTACATCTCTCACTCAGTGCATAAAGCATACGATATCCACTGCTTTGACCACCCAAATCCTTTGTTATGATCACTCTGCCCCATGGAGTCATGATGGCTCCACTGCACTGATCCATAGCCACTAATCCCTTGCTATGTCCACTCTGCCCCATGAAGTCCTGACGAATCCACTGCACTGGCTCATAGCCTTGCTATGATCACTCTGCCCCATGAAGTCATAACAACTTCACTGCACTGATCCGTAGCCTAACATCCGTCTTGGTGGTGAATCGAAGTTATGGACGTCGATAACCCCTTAGCACATGTCCCGCAGCAAAGCCCAACTCATGAAGTTAACTCGTTTGTTCCCAACTGGATCCTGAGTTCTACTTCCTATTTGGACTACCTTTGCATCTCAGGTTTTGGTCTTCTCCGGATCAGTTCAGACTTCATTCTCATCTTTGGTTCGGTTTGGTCATGATCACCCATCGGGTCGGGTCGTGATACCCCACTTGGTTCGGATCGTGACTCCAGGCTTCGTGGCTCCACCATTTTGGTCTTCCCCTTCAAGCTTTGGGTCATGGCTTGCTCCCTCAGGCGGTTCGTGGCACACTCCAGGAGAGTGGGTCGGTTCAGGGCTTCAGGTTCGTGGTCCACCAAGTGGTTCGGGTAGTGCCACCATGTCAAGATCGGGTTACTTCACAACAGGTCGGTCCGGAGCCTTCGGATGCGGTTCATGATTCAGGTAGGCGAGCGGTTCGGTTTCCATGCCAGGAACGGGTCGGCTCGTGGGGGGGGGGGGGGGCGATCCGATCCAGTTCCTGCACAACTTTCCTGCAACTTCCAGCGACTGTTTTTACACCACATAACGACGTTTTCGACCATTCTAACTGTTCTAAACAACCATAAAACATGAAAAACAGTCATAGCAATATGTATAATCATCCACAAACACCAAAACCATAATTTAGCATGTATATAAAGATCAAACATACCCAAAAACCCTTGTTTCCCCCTTAATCATGCTTAACCATAACTAATGATAGGATTAGCAAAACTTATCCAAATTAACCCAAATTTTTAATAGAGCCTTAAAATAATATTTTAGAATTTTACAAAATTTTCCAGATTTTTCTGAGCCATAATTTGTCTAATTATCACTAATCACCCATAATTGATCGTAATTAGTGAAAAATAATGCAAATCACTCACCTTTTCCACAAATTAAGATATAAAATCTAAAACTCTACTGTTTGAGCCGAATTCCTAAGCAACACAACAGCTCCAACTCTAATTTGGTATTGATTTGCCTTGATTTGATGTAGTTTAGCCTAATTCTTGCTTAAACGGTGATTAAAGATGATTTTAGAAGTAAAGGCCATTGCTAGGGTTGAGGGGATGTTAGTGGCGGCTGAAAAATGACAAAGAAAAGGTTTCTCTAACCCTAATCAGCCCTCATATAGCTCTAATCCCGAAATCCCCCAATGGGCCTAGCTGCTAATCACCCGGTTAAGCCCAATTAAGCTGTTTTTCACCTTTTAAACCTTAATTTAGCCATATCTCCCAAAAGGTAAGTCCGTTTGACAAGTGTAACCACTCTATGGAAAGGTAAACCATCATCCGGATCTAATGGAAGTGGTTTCAGGTCAAAATTACTTACCAATCAAAAGTTATGACCGAAACAAGATTCGCTAGGGGCGAAACGGTCATTTAAAAATCGGCAAAAATCGGGAACATGGAAAATGACCCCAATAGTCGTTCCCCAAAATTGTACGACTATATGACCTCATACGAAAAAGAAATAAATATTCTACGATCCTTCGATGCATAGAATGCGGGTCGTTACAAAAAATTTGCATTTAGCCCTCTTCTGAGAACTTATAACGGATATAAATTGTTGGTTTATGCCTCATTTGGGTATAAACTTCAGTGGCCTCCTAAATTAACTTCAATGGCCAAAAATCAAAATTTTCCTCTAAAATTAACTTCAATGGCGTCCTCTTATTGTCAACCGCCTCCTATTAATAAGTTTGCCTAACTTTATTGTATAAAGTTTGTATGTGTATATTTAAAATTAAACTTGTGATTAAAGTTCAAGTTATCCATATTTAGTTGTGTATTTTTTGATTGTGTGATGTACCAATGCATGTATCTTAACTGTTTACAGACTATGAAGCAAACGAAGCGTGACCAAGTTGAAGAATTTACTCGATGATCCACTAGTGGTGCATTTTAGCTCACGGACCTATTCGAGCTTTCATGTGTTCATAGCTTTATTCAAGAGACAAATGTTGCTTCACTTAACGTAATGAAATTTGCAACTACTTGCAGTTCAGGAATTTATTTTGAAGCAACTTTTACTATCTTTGAAGCAAACTGTGTAGTGTAGGTAATATACATTTGTGCTGCTGTAGGGAAGTGTTTTCCTAAGGTTATCTCTTTTTCTTTTGCTGCAATGGAAAAACAGAAAACCCCATGAAAACATTTCCTATGTACAACAACACAGATGTATATTACTTGCACTATATAGTTTGCTTCAAATATAGTAAAGGTTGCTTCAAAATAAATTGCTGAACTGCAAGGAGTTGCAATTTTCATTACATTAAGTGAAACAACATTTGTCACTTGAATAAAGTTAATAAGCATGAAATCCCGAGTAGGTCCGTGAGCTAAAATCCATCCACCTAGTGGATCACCGAGTAAATTCTTAACCATAAATTAAGTTAAAACCTTCAGCTTGGATACGTTATGTTCGATATGCAATTCGGACACGTTGTTGCTATGTTCGTTATGATATTTGGGTATGTTATTGTTATGTAATTCGGATATGCTATTGTTATGTAATTCGGGTATGTTATTGTTAAGTAATTCAGATATGTTATTATGGATGGAAAATATTGTGGATATAGAACTCTAATTATATATGGCTATAGCTCGACAACAAGAAAGACATGCATAGCTGAAACAGGTGTGTCAGACGTTTGGATATATTGCCAAACGTCTGAGAGTAGAAACAGAAAACAATCTGAATATCAATCAGACGTCTGAAATTTTATTCAGATGTCTGCATTTTTCTCCAGCCTAAAGAAAAAGGCCTGAAGAAGTTTTTCAGACATTTGGATATTTTATCCAGATGTCTGATAGTGTTCTCGGTCTAAAGAAATATATATGTAAAAGAATTCAAACTTCTGATATTTTATCTAGACGTCTGGATTTTTTTAGGCCTAAAGCAATATGCTTGGATAAATATTCAGAGGTCTGGATAGTTTATTCAGACGTCTGGATAGTTTATCCAGACGTCTGATAGTTTTTTCGACCTAGAGAAATATATCTGCAGAAGAATTCAAACGTCTAATATTTTATCCATACGTCTTGATTTTTTCTTAGCCTAAAATATTATGCCTGAAGAGGTACTCAGAGGTCTGGATATTTTATCCAAACGTCTTATATTTTTCTGGGCCTATAATATTATGCCTGAATAGATATCCAGACGTTTGATATTTTATCCAGACGTCCGAATTTTTTCTTCGCATAAAACAATGAGTTAAATAGACACAACTAAATAAAAATTACAAAATATACCTAAATGCAATCTAATAAAATGGCTTTCAGACCAGCGTCAAGGTGCCTCCAATTACTAAGTGTAACTGGAACATGCTTTCGTACAAGTGGTCCTAAAAAAGACGATAAATGGATTGATCCTTAACCTATTGGTTTAACATTCTCATTAAATTCCGCTTCAACACGATTTTGAAGTTTGAAGAAAGTCTCTTCATTTTCGTAGGACCTCTACTCTTTCTTTTCTTTGATCGACTTGCATTTGCATTTTCAGTTGGTCTATCGGCTTCCACGTGTTGTTCATTTTGCATTGTACGGTTCTCAAATGCACTAGGACTATCTTGTACTCCTTGTGCATTATTTTCTAATGCGTGTGCTCAATTATCTTCTACTACTTGTGGATTATTTTCTACTGCTTGTGCTCGATTATCTACTACTACTTGTGGATTATCTTTTACTACTACTTGTGGATTACCCTCGCTTTGAACGTTGTTGCCTTCAATATGCTTCTTGCGTTTATTATGCTTGCATAATATACATTTGGCTGCTAAGCTTCTTTGTTGTTGCCGCGTTATTGGCCTCATTTCCTATTACTAAAACATGAAGAAAAACATAAAATATATAGCAGAACTATACAATCCAAACACTTATGCGCTAAGGCCATCCTGAATAGAAGTACAGTTATAGCAACATCAAAATATAAGTTAGCCTAAATAATTTGTTATTGTCAGTTTGTCACCAATCTAGCAGGAATGCAAACAGAAAAAATATAATAAAGTGTTGGATTTTATAATGAAGTTATAGCTAGAAGGCGCAATCTTCCCTAACATAGCATTCCCTAACATAGCTAGTGATATACTACTCAAGTATTCCTTTACAATCTTCCATAACATAGCTAAGATCCTCGGCAGAATCATCAATCTCCATATCGGTTTCTTCAAAATTTCCAGTATCCATGCTAAATTCCTCAAACGAGTCATCTACATCTATTTCATGAAAACATCTTGACAGTGCCCTCATCACAACATACCAATTCGAATCATCATCTTCCCTTGAATATAAAATTTGTTTTGCTTGAGATGCAAGTATATACGGATCATTTGAAAATGAAGCTTGATTTTGTTGTAAATTGACAAGGTTAAATCCATCTTCTATCTTCGCACCATTTCCTATATTTGTCCAATGACACTTAAAGACGGGAACATAAAAGGCATGATAGTCTAATAAAAATATATCGGTCAACAACTCATAATAAGTAATCACGTCAACCACTTGAGAAATATCTTTTGCGCTAGCCCTACACATGGTGGTTGCATCATAAGTGACTCCAGTATTTTGAGTTTTTCTCTCAATATCTTTTGTGTGAAAATGTTCTCCATTGATGATATAACCTATACAAGACAATGCACTACTCGGACCATAGGCAATCCATTTTAACGTTGTGTCATGATCGTTTGCATCATTAGGTATCTATAAATGAAAATATTATTTATGTTAGATCTCAATAATAATATATGTTCAAAATTAATGAGAATATATTTTAAAATTCAACTCATCTTCTTCTTAATCCAATCGGCAAAGTTATTTTTGTGGGTTTTCGAAAGTAAGGTCGCATTTTTTCCTATGCACTTGTTTGAATGTTGCAACTCCTGAAGATGCAAACTATTGTAAAAGAAAAAAACAGATAAGTTGCACTACAAAAAAAATTGAACAATAGAGCAAAATGCACTAGTCACTTACTGTAAAAATGGTTCCACTATAGCCATATTCATTAGCATAGCCAAATGAGCAGCTTGTTTCTCATTCTCGAACAATGTAATTATTTTGCAAGCTGAAGTTGGTCGTCCTTCAGGTATGACATCATTTTCATAATCTTCACTTCAGACTTCCTTCTCTTCTATTTTTCCTGATTTCTTTAAGAAATCACTAAATATTTCATGCACTCCTCTACAAGATAGGATTCTGCAACACACCCCTCAAGACGTGCAGTGTTTCTTACATAATGTTTTAGTGTCTTCATGTATCTTTCTAATGGGTACATCCAACGAAAATGAACCGGTTCACAAATTATGGCTTCTTTTCTAAGATGAACCATCAAGTGTATCATTATATCAAAGAACGAAGGTGGAAAATATCTTTCAAGTTTACATTAAATTAGAATAATCTCATCATCAAGATGTTGTAGTTTTTCTCTATCAAGAACACGTTGGCATAATTTATTGAAGAACAAACATAAAAGAATTATTGCTTTCCTTGGCTTCTTTGGTAACAATCATCTTATTGCAACCGACAACAACTATCGCATTAGGACATGATAGTCATGTGACTTCAAACCACTAATTTTACAATCCTCCAACGATATAGAGCTCTTGAAATTCGAGCAATAACCATTTGGTCCCTTAAAATCATAAAATCTTCTACAATTTTTTTTTTCTAATTTGGACAACGTATATGGAGCTGTGGAAGATATGTTTTTTCCACGAGATTGTGCATAAAGGTCACATCGAATTCCCCACTCTTCTAATCTTTTCTACAATTAATTCCATCTTTCGATTTGTTATCATGCAGCATCGTGCTTATTACTCTTTCACTAACATTTTTTTCTACATGCATTACGTCTAAATTATGACGCATTGGCAGTTCCTACAAAAATCAACAATGTTAAATTTCGTTACTAAAGAACTTTATTATTGATCAATGAAAAATAAAAAACTAACCTCCCAATATGGTAAATCAAAGAAGATTGATCGTTTTTCCACCTTGATAGCTCTATATTCACAAGATCACCATCTTCACATCTATTTTTTTAATTAGTATTTTTTCTCTTCCTGCTCTCCTGCTTAATTTTTTTCTTCTTACCCTTACCATTCTTAATATTATTATTATTATCATTTTTGATTTCTTTCCCAAAATTATTTGGAAAGTTTTTCAAAATAGCAGAGATGTTTCTTCCAGTCAAAACTCTAGGTCTACGACCATTTTTTACAGTATTATCAAACCAGATTTTTTGCTTTTTCAATGAATCTAAAGGGGGTAAAAATTCTCCTATGACCCATATAACCGATCTCCCGACTATGTTTCAACCATCGATGGTGAGTATTGACACCGCATAATGGACAACCATTTTTACCTTTCACACAACATCCAACAAGATTTCCATACGTTAAAAAGTCATTTATCATACATAGTAAAATTGCTCTCATGTTAAAAAGAGATCTACTAAAGGCATCATAAGTTTGAACTCCATTACTCCACAAATGTTGCAAATCTTCAATTAGTGGATCCAAATATACGTCAATATCATTTCCTGGTTGCTTTGGACCAGGAGTCAACAATGTTAAGATGATATTTTCTTTTTTCATGCATAATATTGGCGAGAGATTGTATGTCACAAGCATCACATGCCAACAACTATATTTGGAACTCATTGTCATAAAAGGATCAACACCATTGGTAGCAAGGCCAAGTCTTATATTGCGTTGATCAACTGCAAACGATTCTCATTTCTCATCTACTACATTCCATGTTATTGAATCCATAGGATGGCGCATTTTCCCATCATTGCTTTTGTTACTAAAATGTCATCCTAAATCTTCTGCCATATTTTGGGATCTAAACATTCTTCTTAAACTAGGAGTGATTGGAAAATATCACAAAACTTTAATCCGAATGCCATGCACAATTTCATTAGTACGTTCATTCTTCTTCCATCTTGATACACCACATTTGGGACAACTTTCCAAATCTTTGTACTCTCTTCTAAAAAGGCAACAATCATTTTGACAAGCATGAATTTTTTCAAAACCCATATCGAATATTTTGAGATTTTTTTTACCTCATATAATGTTTTCGGAAGTACATTATTTTTTGGCAACAATAACTGTTGCACATTTAGAAGTTTATCGAAGCCGGTATCAGACAAACCAGTCTCACATTTAAGATTATACAAGGCGAGGATGGCAGATAATTTTGTTTGATCGATACAATCAGGATACAACAGGGCTTTTGCTTCTTCCAAGTTCCTTAACAAATCATCCTCTCGTTTTTGTGCGCTATCTTCATCTTTATCATCATCGAAAAAAATATAATTGATGAAATCTTCATTTTCATAATCGATAGCTTCAAATAAATCATATATGTCATCGAACTTAACATCTATGCTTATATTTATGTGCTCACAATGACAATACCACCTACTTGTTTTACATACACGATCCATTCCTCTTATAATCAGATGCTCAACTACCACCTTCTCATATTGATGACTAAGATTTCGACACTCTAAGCAAGGACAGAATTTTTTCAACATTACCAGAGTTTTTCATAGCGGTATTCACAAACTTCCGAGCTCCTTGCAGATACTCACTACTAGTTCTTTGAAATAAAATTATCTTTTAGCTTTTGTCAAAATATAGGATACGATTTGTAAACTACACTTATGTTGAGAATTATGTAGTTACCGGTGTAGATTCACCCAATTTTTATCCATCATCATCTACAACATAAGCAAGAAAATTTATAAAATTTGAAGTAATAGTCTATTGTTGAGTACAAGCAAATTAACATAACTACTTAAATAAAACAGTGATACTAAATGAGATATAACAACTTATAAACTGCTAATAGCACAGTCAACATTTTCTGCAGGCATACCAGAAGTTAAAAAAACTGAACATTGGCTAATCAATGAAAAATATAAAATAACCAAGGCGACGCTTATGCTAACTTAAGGACGACAAAAACTGAACGGAATCTATGGGTGCGGCCTCCACTGGAATGGAAATTCCTCCAATGGAACCGATGGCCTTCCGTTATGACAACTGAGAGACCAAGAGCAACAGTGCGAAGTGACCGGAGATTTGAAAATGATATGGAGACAAGGCGAACGACGAAAATGCAATGGAAAATTTGTAATTGAGAATATAAAATTTTGGGGAAATTTTATGGATTCGTGGACGATTTTAGTAATAGTGGAGGGAAGTGAAAATTAATTCCACTTTAATTTATCTCGGCGTTTTAGGCTAAAACCAACGTACTCCAGCTTGAGTTTTACAGCATGGAGACCAAAACGCTGTGATTTGAAATTGTAGATAACCCCTTTTCTTGTAGTGATTAATTTATATTTTAGGTGCACGTTGATTCCAGAACCTGAAACGTTGTTGAACCAGTTGCATCTAAACAAAAATACTTCTTCCGTGGGTCATGTGAAATATGTCAGTTGCAGAATCTGGTTCCATACACCATAAAAATCGTTTATATGGTCATTTGGATCATCATTATCTTTAACAAATACACCGCTATTATTAGTTAATTTTTCAGCACCATATTCTTTAGTATTAAATTTATATCCATTGACAAAGTATCTTGGATATGTCTTGACTTTCCTTTTTGGTCCTATTGCTAAATGTTTCGATCCTTTATCTACTACACAATTTGTTGTATCAAAAACATAATTAGTAAACCAAGTAGTGAATTCTTTGCTGATATCATCGTATTGTGATTCGTAAATGCTGCAATTATAAGACAAATGTTACATTATGATTAAAGATACAGTACATGTATAGATGATATAAATTCATTACCTAACAAACGGTGCAACTTCAGTGAAATTGAGAAGAATATATGTGTGTGCTGCATTATAATCTCTATCATCCAACCATTCTTCCATACATATACCAAAAGGCCGACAATGTTTTTTAGACATAGATAAAGTCTTTTGACAATCATCTTGATCAATGCCTTCATCTTTCAAGTAGTACTTTAAAATGATATGTTCACATGATCACTAAAATAATGAGGAAAAACGAAATTCTTCTTCGATGCATGATTTGCAAATTGAACCTTCAACTCGATCTTTCTGTCTCAACTTTTTCTTTACTTGATTTAAATACCTATTTAGAATTATTGTAAATTAATTATTTGTACATTTCATAAACCAATATTTAATTAACTAAATATTAATATACCTTCCAAATGGATACATCCGTCCATATTGCACATGCCCTAGAATACATGCTTCTAATGGAAGATGAATAAATAAATGCTCTATAACAGTGGAAAAACCTGAAGGAAATTATGTTTTTAGTTTGCAGAGCAATATAGGGATTTCTTCAATAATTGATGTCATTTCCAATTAAAAAATGAAAAATATGCCGTATGGTTTTAATAGTCTAAACACAAATAAGGTACATTTAATAGAAAAAATTAATCTACTTGCGTCAAACTGGAGGAGCAAATTTTAATTTTGATGAAGTCTTATATAGTACGTATAATGCAGATTTATTCAATATTATTAACGATAATGATGCAAATGATTGATTGGTGTATACGACATATGTCAAATGTGTCTTTACAAACTGTAACATTTTTCTGATTTAAGTTAGTTGTGGCAACAAACATGATTGTAATTATAACTGCATTTTTTGTGTATTATTTTTTAAGATAGAAATGGTTTAGTAGAGTTATATCCAATTGTATTTACATAGCCATGTATATATGCTTTTTCATTCAGAATTCATATGAAAGAAACATTGTTTTCTTTTTTCCGTCAGTGCACTCATCTATTTCATGGATAATACTAAATAACTTATCAATTTAGTTACCTACATACTTGGAAAATTAAAAATCAAATTTCCACTAAAGTTTAACTTTAGATTTCTTGAATTACCTACCTGAATGCTATAGGAAGAGAATAAAGTTTTAATCCATGCATGCAACAAATAAAGTTCGTGAGAGGCAATACTCGTGTTGAGATGGAGAGAGATGGTTACAGAGCTATGATTATACTTACGCCAATTTGTAATATAACTTTTTAATCTAGGGGATCATGTGACTTTTTGCATTTTGCACTATATATTTATGCATAAGAAAAAAAAATCAGTTTATTATAAATTACATAAGACAGGAATGTAATGTAATAGGTAGACTTGTCATTAGAGACAAGTAAGATTATAACATATATGATATAATTAAAAGACAAGATGGGAAGTAACAAGCTTATTATAAATGGACTTAAACTACGGAAAATGAGCTTAACAAGCGAAACTCACAATTATAGTTGTGATAATATTATAACACAAGGTTATAATTAAATGAAAAGGAATAGAGTATGCTTATTATAATAAATTTATAATTGAGGAATTCAGGTCATTGAATATAATAATAAGCGGAGGTCCGTTCTGACAGTAAGGAATGATTAGGAATAATAAGAGGCCAGTTAAGACTAATAAACAAATATCTTGAATGCAGATTAAACAACCTAATATTTGAGTTTAATAAGCACGTAGTTGATGATTAGACATAGGGTGTAATAACATAATAATGAGATGCGCTTGGACCGGTCCGTACATTTTGGGATGAAGAGCTCAACATGGAATATCATCGTGCGTATCAGGAGATAAGAGGGGAGAAATTCAACTTATTGTTTGACAGTACTCGAAGGAAGTAATAGACTTCTACAGGACCAAAGGATACTTCGTGATGGCCCTCTATGGTAGGCCTAATGTGTTGGATAATGGAGTTTTGATGGCTACAAACTTATTTCAATATTAATTGATTATAAAATATATACTAACATTTTTATCTAGAATATATATATATATATACATATGCATGATTTATATACAGGAATTTATACTGAAGACTGTACAGTTTAATGATGTTAGAGATTCAGAATTCAGAGAAGATTCAAGACTCATGAGTAATCAAGATTTCAAGATGAATATAGTAATAAAGTCTAGTTTATGTAAGACTCTGAATAGCACTCTAGGTTCAAATTCGAATTCAAATTTTGTTTTTTAATTTCTGATTTCAACTTCTATTTTCAAATTCTATTTTCAGTCTCTATCTTCTCTATTTTATTTTCTTTACTTCACTTTTGATTTCAAACTCAAGTTTTATAAGTTTTATATTTATACTTTTATATACTTTATATATTTATACAGTTTTAAACTTTATAATTTTATAAATATGTTCATATATCTTATATTTATGTTTTATGTGTTTTTCCACTTTATAATACTTATTTATAACACTATGTTTTAATTCAAGAATTTCCAGAATTAAATATATATCAAAACACTTGGAAAATGCTTAAATTTCATTTTTGAACCATGATATGTTGACATACATATATGTCTATGTCGACATATAACTGCCACTTTTTTTATCTTCAAAGGAAGTGTCTTTTCACTATTTGTGACGCTCCAGAAATGTTGCAACCTTTCAAATCTTATAAATAGGGGCTGATTTTGAGTTTTTTCATCATCCTTTTTCTCCATCTTCATCTCCTTTTCTTTACACCATTATATTTTCTTATTTTCATGATTTCTACACCTATACTCTACCGAATTCAATTCTATTTACATAAAACTTTTTCTCTTCTTACTCTCTACTCATTACTCTCTAAATCGAAGTGATATTGAAGAGTTATAGGGCTATTGTAATCTTTTGGGAAGTGTTTGGGTAATCAGTATTTTCCGAGGAATGGAAGCGGTGTGTCCCTTGTAGCCGTGAAATCAAGGAGAGAATACTTGATCAAGTGTGTGGAGTCGGTCTTACCCTTGTAACCGTGAAATCAAGGAGAGGATTGTAATTGGATATTGATATAGTAATAAAACTTTGCGCAATTCAGCGTTGCGTGAGACTGGACATAGGAACAATTCCGGACTTGTATAAAATCAGTTGTGTTCTTTCCTTTTCTGCATTTTATTTTTGTTTATCTTTGTGTTTGTGTTTGATTCTGTGTCTGTGGTGTGTGATTCATACAGTAGATCGTATAAGTTTTTGACTTTGTTTAAACTCTTAAAAACACTATTCACCCCCCTCTAGTGTTACTTTTGCCTTAACGATCCATTCTGCAACCCCTAACAATTGGTTTCAGAACAAGGTTTTTCAAAATGTTCATAATCTAATTTTTGAAAATTTTTAAATGGAAAATTTTGAAATATTTGTTAACACTAGTGTCAATTCATGCATTGCATCAATGTTGAAAGAGTCTACATAAAATCATGTTAAAAAGTCATGTGATCTATTGAAATATTGTGCAATATAGGAAAAGATGTGTTTTATGGCTTTTGAAAATTCAAAATTTGAAAAGATGGGTGAAGTGGCTACTAATAGTTCAAATTCTGGAAAGTTGGCTGTTGAAAATTCAAATTACGAACTACTGTGTTACATGGCTATTCAGAATTCAAATTCTGGAAAGCAGTTGGCGGAAATTAAAAAGGACAAATGGATACAGATAGTGGTTGTTCAAGACATATGACGGGAAATCCTGAATTACTCAATAATCCGACATATGAAGATGGTGGAATGGTGAACTTCGGAGATAACTCTAAAGGATACGTTATTGGGATCGGCAATGTTGGTAATTTTGGAACTCCAACTATTTCTGATGTTTAATTAGTTAGGAATCAAAAACACTACTTGCTAAGTATAAGTCAACTTCGCGATAAGGATTATAAAATAAACTTTGAAAAGGATAAATGCTTTGTAGAAGATAGGAATCAAAAGTAATATTCGAAGGAGACAGAAAGAAAAATATCTATATATTGAGTATGAAAATCTCTAGCGATAATCTATGTCTTATGACCAACATAAGTGATCCCTGGATCTTGTATAAGAGATTTGGTCATATAAATTTTAAACACATCTCTAGGATTTCTAAATTAGATTCAATTAGATAGTTACCCAAAATGAAATTTTAGGTTAATAATTTATGCGATGCTTGTCAATTCGGAAAAATAAAGAGAAACTCATCTGAATCTAAAGAGGAAATTACTACCTAGAAACCATTAGAGTTAATTCACATGGATTTATTCGGTCCATCTCAAATTCAGTCGATAAATCATAATAGATATGTTTACGTAATAGTCGACGATTTTTCTAGATTTACTTAGACTTTGTTTCTTAAAAATAAAAGTGATGCTTTTGATCAATTTAAAACTTTTTCTAAAAGAAGTCAAAACTTAATATCTCTAAAAATCAATACAATACGTAGTACCATAGAGGAGAGTTCAAAAGCAAAATTTTTGAAAAATATTGTAATAAAAAGAGAATAAATCATAATTTTTCTATTTCTAGAACTCCTCAACAAAATGGAGTAGTTAAATATAAAAATAAGACGATACAAGAGTGTGCGAGAACTATGCTATCTGATAGTAATTTACTAAATTTTTTTTGGGATGAAGCAGTTGTAACAGCTTGCTATATTTTAAATAGAATATCAATTAGACCTTTAACTCATAAAACTTCTTGTGAACTTCTGTATAATAAGAAACCAAAAGTGTCATATTTTAAAATATTTGGGAGTAAATGTTTTATACTTAATACTAAAGACAATTTAGACAAGTTTGACTTGAAATCCAAAATAGGAATATTTATTGGATATTCAACCTAGTAAAGCATATAGGGTTTTCAATACTCAAACCAATACCATAGAAGAAATCTTAAATGTATCTTCCAACAAAAATTATAAAAGTATAACTCAAAACAATGAAGATGAATGTGAAAATGAAATTAATGAAATAAATCATGAAGATAATCAACCAAATAAACGAATTAGATTACTTAGAGACCATCCTGTAGAAAATATCTTAGTAGATATTGAATCTGTTGTTAGAACTCGTAATCAATTAAATAATATGAGTAATATTGCATTTATTTTAACTATTGAACCTAAGAATCCAAAGTAAGCATCTTCCGATGATTCATGGATACTTGCTATGCAATAAGAACTGAATCAGTTTACTAAGAATGATCTATGGGAACTTGTACCTAGACCTGAGGATAAGACTATAATAGGAACCAAATGGGTTTATAAAAATAAAATTAATGAACACGGTGAGGTCGTAAGAAATAAGGCACGACTAGTAGCACAAGTTTATACTCAAGAAGAAGGGATAGCTTACGATGAAACTTTTGCCCCCATAGAAAGATTAAAAGCCATTAGGATTTTACTAGCCTTTGCAAACCATAATAATTTCAAATTATATTAAATGGATGTCAAAAGTGCTTTTCTAAATGGATTTGTTAAAGAAGACGTATATGCAGAGCAACCACCTCTATTTGAAGACGAAAAATTACCAAATCACGTATATAAGTTAAGGAAAGCGTTATATGGATTAAAACAGGCTCCTAGGGATTGGTGTGATAGATTAAGAAATTATTTGTTACAATCCAGTTTTGAAATAGGTAAATTAGATAATACCTTGTTTATTAAGAAAACTAGTAAAGATATACAATTAGTACAAATATATGTTGATGATATAATTTTTGGATCAATAAACGATAAGATGAATAAAGAATTTTCAAATATTATGACCCAAGAATTCCAGATGAGTCATATGGGAGAACCAACGTTCTTCTTAGGATTACAAATTCGTCAATTAAAGAATGTAATATTTATTAATCAAGAAAAATCCGCAAGAGATCTAATTAATAAATATAATCTAACAACAAATAATGGGAGAATAACACCAATGGCGACTAATATAGCATTAAGTAAAGATGATACATCTAAAGACGTTGATCAAAAACTATACAGAGGATCATTACTATATATAGCCGCTAGTAGACCAGATATAACGCATAGTGTATGTCTCTATGCAAGATATCAATCGCAACCTAAGGAAACACATTTAAAAGCCGTAAAACATATTCTAAGGCATGTAAAACATACATCAGACTTTGGATTATTTTATCCTAAGGATGATTCATTCGACTTAGTTTCTTACTGTGACGCTGACTATGCAAGATGTAAATCGGACCATAAAAATACTAGTGGAACATGTCACTTCTTAGGACATTCACTAGTCTCGTGGTTTAGTAAAAAAAACATTGTATCTTTGTAAACAACTGAAGCAGAATATATCTCTGCTGCTTTGGCTTGTTCACGAGTAATATATATGCAACAAACTCTAAATGATTTTGGATTAAATATAAATAAATCACTAATATACTGCGATAATATGAGTGCTATAAATATTTCTAAAAGTCCAACTCATAATTCAAGAACTAACATATCAATATACGACATCATTTTCAAAGAGATAATGTAAGTAAAGAGAAATATCACTCGAATATGTAGAAACAGATAACAAATAGTAGACATATTAACAAAGCCATTAAACGAAGCAACATTTACTAAATTTAGAAGAGAATTAGGAATTTGTTCACTAAGTGAGTTCGAATAATTCAATATATTAATATATATAAATAACATTAAAAATCAGAAAATTAAAATTAAAAAGACAAGTATGTCGACATACATTTATCACTATGTCGACATATAAATGCCATAATTTTAAATTTAATTCCCACCAAAAGTTAGTTATATTAATCATTTAAACTCTTCAATTCGAATTTTCTTCTTCATTTTCATTTCTCACTTCTGTAAACACTCTAAAATAAACAATGGCCTCCACCAATTTAACACCCAAATCATTCCCAAATCATCCGCTAGACCATCCGAAGGTCCTTTTCAATGTTCTACGCTATCACGTGTCATCAAAATTGAAGAAAATATGGAATATTCTCTGCTAATGCTCACTGAAATACAAGTACCTCAAATTCGGATGAGCCAAGAGCAAAATAGGCAAGGAAAAGTAATGAGGAGTCTTCTCAAGTTTATAACGGATAATCAGGCTAATCCGATTATCATTGAAGATGATAATGAACCTATGGAAGAAGAGGAGGGACCAGAAGAAGAGGAAGAAGAGATAATGGAGGAAGAGGAACCCGAGGAGGAACAACAAGAAGTCTCAAACGAGGAGGATCAAGTTTTTTGCGTGGGTGAAGTTCTATATGTTCATAATGGAAATATGATTGAAAGAAATGGAGATTTTTGTCTCCATTACCCAAATTGCCTTACCCACAAGTCTCCTATAGTTAAGGACAAGTAGAATATAGGTTTTGATTCGATTCTTGTCGTATATTTTTGTTCCTTTTCGTTAATTCAATGTATAATATGTACATGTAATATCGTTTATAAAACAATGGTTAAATATATTGCTTGTTTTGTATAACATAAGTCTTCTATTACTTTGTTGTATAGGCAAGAATTTAGGGGGAGTCATATATATAATCGCTAATTATACACTTAGTATAATATAATTTAGATAGTTATAGGATTTCGGGGGAGTAGTTTTAGAATTTCTTTTTGATAATGCCAAAGGGGGAGAAATTATAAAATATAGAATTAGTTTATATGATTCATATAGACAGAGGGAGTATTAGAAGGATCACCATCAACAGGTATATACAGGTATGAATATATATTTTATAAACTAAGGTTGTCATTATAAAAAAGGGAGATTGCTGGAGAATGGAGTTTTGATAACAACAACCTTATTTCTATATTAATTGATTATAAAATATGTAATAACACTTTTATCTAGAATATATATATATATATACACACATATGTAGGATTTATATACAGGAATTTATACTGAAGAGTGTACGTTTAAGGATGTTAGAGATTCAGAATTCAGAGATGATTCAAGACTCATGAGTAATCAAGATTTCAAGAGTTCAAGACAAATATAGTTATAGAGTCTAGTTTGTGTAAGACTCTGAATAGCACTCCAGGTTCAAATTTAAATTTAAAATTTGTTTTTCAATTTCAAATTTCAAATTTCAAATTTCAAATTCTATTTTCAAATTCTATCTTCAATCTCTTTCTTCTCTTTTTTATTTACATTACTTTTGATTTCAAACTCAAGTTTTACAAGTTTTATATTTATACTTTTATATACTTTATATATTTATATAGTTTTAAACTTTATAATTTTATAAATATGTTTATATATCTTATATTTATGTTTATATATGTTTTCCACTTTATAATACTTATTTATAACACTATGTTTTAATTCAAGAATTTCCAGAATTAAATATACATCAAAACACTTGAAAAATGCTTAAATTTCATTTTTGAACCATGATATTTCAGCATACATATATGTCTATGTCGACATATAACTGTCACTTTTTTTTATTTTCAAAGGAAGTGTCTTTTCACTATTTGTGATGCTCCACAAATGTTGCATCCTCTAAAATCTTATAAATAGGGGATGATTTCGAGTTTTTTCATCATTATTCTTCCCATCTTCATCTCCTTTCTTTACACCATTATATTTTCTTATTTTTATGATTTCTACACCTATACTCTGCTGAATTCAATTTTATTTACATTAAACTTATTCTCTTCTCACGCTCTACTCATTACTCTCTGAATCGAAGTTCTATTGAAGAGTTATAGGGCTATTGTAATCTTTTGGGAAGTGTTTGGGTAATCAGTGTTTTCCTTGTAGCCGTGAAATCAAGGAACGGTAGCGGTGTGACCCTTATAGTCATAAAATCAAGGATAGAATAATTGATCAAGTTAGGGGAAGATCCTTAGATGGAATGCTACCCTACTTTCTCAGACCGGCAGGCTTGTTATCATTAAGGTGGTCCTTGACTCCATGGGATCTCGTATCTTTGCTGTTATGACTCCCACGACTTCCTTTTTCCGTTTGTACCGTTCCCTAGCGTCCTTTTTCTTCTAGGGATCCAAGGATAACACTTCTCGTCACCATTGGATCTCCTGAAGCATTATCTGCCATCTCAAAAGCAAGGGAGGCCTGGGCCTCCGTAACCCTCAAGACGTCTGTGTGGCCTTTGCTTGCAAGGTTTGGGTAAATTTGAAGCAAACAACTCCCTTTGGGCTACGTTCCTTCACACCAAGTACCGAAGGTTGGCAAGTACGCATTACTCTGGTATCCCGTCCTACGCTAATGAGACGTGGAAACAGATGCAATCCGTGAAGGCCATCAGATGCTCATGGAGGGGGCACCACTTGGGACGACAATCCCTTCTAGCTTTCTGCTGCTTGGAATTCTATGCGGAATCCTACACCAGAGCTTCCTCTTTTATCTTTCATTTGGAATGTCCGTATTCCTTTGAAGGTGTCTCTATTTATGTGGAAAACCATGCATAATGGTTTCCCATTAGATAAGAATCTTCAGAAAATCGGTATCCCGCTCGTGTCCAGATGCTGTAGAGTTGGGAGCACCGAAACCTCTTTTCATTTGTTGATCTCTGGGGTTTGTGCTAAGTCTGTTTGGAATTACTTCGAAAAACTGTTAATTTGTTGTAATGCAAACTCGTTTGAAGACTTCCTGAGATTCTGGTGGACTGGCATCTCAGGTAAAAGTCTTTGCGCGAGCCTCTTTCGTCTGATTCCTTGTTTGATTTGTTGGCGCATCTGGTGCGCGCGGAATAAGGCAATCTTCAACGAAGTGGCTATGCACCCTCCGACCATCATACGAAAAATTAGGAATGATTTTTTCCTAACTGTTTGGGGTAAGCCGTTCAGAGGTGTGATAGGTTCCCAGTCTAGCAGGTTGGCTGCTAACTTTGACGTTTCAACGCTAACAGCCATCCCCATGCAAGGTATTGATTGATTCCGCTTTTGTGTGGGTCGTGTGATTTGGTGGTCTTTCTCTTCCCACTTCCCCCCAGGTTCTGAATTTGTTTGCTAGTTTCAGGTATTGATTTACAGGTTGCTGGGTTGGATCTGTTAGGTGCTACGTGCTTGTTGTTGTTCTCCTCCTTGGTCGGACCATTCGATCAGCATGGGCTTTGGTAGCTATTCGAGATCTTGGTTATGTTTTGAGCTTCTCTTCCAGCTCTTAGGGTCCTTGTCATCTTCTTGGATTGGAGAGGAGGCTTCATCGATGGACCTTCATATTGTTATGCATTTTTGGTGGACTTTCTGTATTTTGTTTCTTTTGTTCGTGTGCGTGCACAATTTTAGCTGTCACCAGAAACTGTTTTTGTGAGCCATTGGAGAATGGCTAAATTCTCCCTTTTGTTATGTTATATATTTCCTTTTGTTGAAAAAAAAAGTGTGTGGAATCGGTGTTACCCTTGTAGCCGTGAAATCAAGGAGAGGATTTTAATTGGATATCGATATGTAATAAACTCTGCGCAATCCATCGTTTTGTGGGACTGGACGGGAGCAATTCCGAACTAGTATAAAATCTGGTGTGTTCTTCCCTTTTCTGCATTTAATTTTATTTATCTTTGTGTTTATGTTTGATTCTGTGTCTGTGATTGTTTCTGTGGTGTGTGATTCATATAGTAGATCGTATAACTTTTTTATTTTGTTTAAACCCTTATAAACACTATTCACCCCCTTTCTAGTCTTAGTTTTGCCTTAACGATCCATTCTGCCATCCCTAACATAATGAAGCTGTACACACAAAGGCACGGTCTGTACGGTTCCATCCAGTGAGTATGCCTTCGCTTCATCTTTGACGATGGCACTGCACCAAAACAACAAATTTGGCATACCAGGATGTGGAGATTTGATACAATCTCATAGCCGTATCAAATTTCATTTGCTACAGCTCAACCAATCCGCACCTTCTCAACCCCCTAAAATCTAACCGTAGATGTGCGATGCTTCAGATTAGTTAATTTGATACGAGTTTGAACCATATCAAATTTTCATTTATTTTGCTATGTCCATTGCTTTGTCATTTGAATCTGCCTGGACTCCCTTTTTTCTTCTTTTGTCCCGTTTCCTTTTCTTTGAAAATGGTGATGGCTCCAAGAATAAAAACTAGGGTTTTGACTGTCTTCCTCAATTCGCGGCTTTGTTGACTGAACCTTTAATTCATTGTAGCTCTCTGTCGTCTCCAATGTCAAGTTCGATTTGTGATAGGAAGTGGTATGGATTTGTTTCTCTTTTCAGATTTTTTTTTTGACTTGGATATTATATGCCTATGATGAATGGGTTATATAGGAGTTTAATACCCTATAAAAGTCTGATTTTGATTGCTGATTTTTGCCCAAAAACTCGCCTTGATTTGGTACGACTTTGTTGCCTGTTTTGAATTGATGATTTCGGTCTTGACTGTTGAATTGCTGATTTCTGATATGTTGCCTTTTATTTGATTGCAATCTTTTGTCTTTAAATTACATGGTAATGAATGAATATTTGATTTTCTGCCATATATCGTTTCCTTTGGCCTTAGTTTATATACATGGCAATGAATAAGATTCAATAGAGAAATTATCTCAGTAAACCAAAAGTGTTTCTTCTGTAGCTACAATGGCTGTGTTGATTCTAAGTTAGTAAATGGTTAAAAAGAGATCATATGTCATTTTAAGTTACCAACAGCATAAATGCCATCATTCGATAAAAGAACAGATGTTTGGAAAGAAACTGGAAAATTATAGGCATGAAAAATTACTCACTTTGCTCCAGTTTTGATTGGATGCCATTTCTACTTTCGGGCTATCATGAGCACTTGATTCTGCACCTAATGCTGAAACTGAACCTGTAAACACCCATTGTTAAATAACTTTCTTTATTTTAAGATTCTACTTATTCCTTTGGCCTTTAACTACATATAAATTCATAAATTTATAACTGAACTTTTTGATGTCATTTTCATATAAAGCTGTGAATATGTTACACTACACCAAGTAAGCCATTTTCTAACACAACATTTTTATCACTGCATATTATTATGATGAGTGATTGCAATAACGAATAAAAAGAAGGAATATTATTCTCATTGGCCTTCAATTTATTTACATTTCTTTGTACTAAGCTCTAGTCTTTAGTTAGTAGTTAATTAAGAAAAATGTTTGATGCAATTACTTGATGAAAGAAAAAATGCACATATTAAGAAGTTTGTGTTATTTTTCTTACGTCATACTAAGAAATATGTATACTAGTTATTCTGCAGTAGGGTAAAATGTTACATTCCTTTATTTCATAATTTATGTACTTTGGACTATAACAGGGCATCCATAGGGTTAACCAAAGAGTATTTGAATCTCTCAAATATCTCTGTTTCACATTTTTATTTAATAATTTTATTCTTTGTAATCAAGTTAACTTTCATTTAACAGATTTTATAGTTTCGACTTAATTATTTTACAACGGACCTTCATCTATTATATTTCAACTAAATCACTACTATAAACTCATGTAACTCTAAACCTATTTAACAATCGACTAATAACCAAGTTTAGTTTTCTCCAATATCTCAGTTTCAAATTATTGACTATTAGTTCAGGTATATATGGTGAGTAATGGCAAAAATATTTATGGCCAAGAACTTTGGAATTAGAGCATGCCATATAGATTACGAGATTATCTTAGTGACAGTCCTGGAAACTTTTAATAGTTTCCTTCTCCGATAATATATGATCAACTTTACCACCACATTATTAAACCCCGATTAGTTAATCATGAACCCTATTTATTGTAGTTGCAAGTGCACAAACAATATCTGCTGTCATTAATACTATTATGTAAGCTATGAAGTTTTTTTTTTTGTGATTACGTGGCTATTAAATCAAATTTCAATGCACACTAAGAGCTTGTTGTTCCGAACAGCAAGAGGTTGTTGTTTCGGAATAGCAAGCCATTGTTGTTCCGAACAACAAGCCATTGTTGTTCCGAACAACAAGCCTGCGCTTGTTGTTACGAACAACAATGGCTTGCTTTTCCGAAACAGCAAGCCAAAGAGCTTTCTGTTAGAAACAACAAGCCATTGCTGTTCGGAATAACAAGCGCTTGTAGTTGTCTGTGTTGAATAAACATCCTTTTGTTTTTCCTTGTTTGGATTTTTGAATCAACATGTATGTGCATGTATGCTCAACAAAATTGATGTTGTTGTTGGTGGTGGTTCCATTCAACTTTTCATATTTCTCACTTGACAATACATGGTTTAACCATATAACAACCAATTGTTTTTGCCAGTTTTGGTCGCTCTTTTATAATGAACTTAGAAATAAAAAAAAGCAATCTTTTTCCTCATGAACTTTTTTTTTTGGCAAGACGCCCTGGTTAAAAGTTTAATTATTAAACTACTTCCATTCACTTATGAGACAAGTCAAATTTTCATTTAAGCCTCAAAGTGTACATATATATGATTTTGGCAGAATACAAAGCCAGAATGCATTTTTTGAGCATTAAGAGTGCTTCTGTTTCAATAAAAGCCTATAATATGTTGACGTATTCCGTGCATGGAACCCTTTTTTATAACATGAAAAATAATGTTATTTGATGTGATCTAATTTCTAATGGTTCTATGCTTGCGAGTACAACCTACATACCCATAGATGCGTTGAGCCATGAAAATAAATTCGCTTTGCATGACATGCTACATATGCACACGAAATGTAACGACTCGTATTTTTATACGGTATAATAATTAATTTTATTTAATTATTTAAATAATGGTTTGGTAATTTTAAATGGTTGTTTAATTAAATTATATTGAATATTTAATTAATATAATAATTAAATAATATATTTAATTTTCGAAATAGTTAGAAATAGTGAAATTCACAATATTGTGTGAATTGGATCATTTATAATATATAATTCAGTTTAGAGTTGAATTATATTAATAATTTATTTATAAACGCCATTTGAATATATAAATTATATTATAATTATAATTGAGCTCTAAAGGCACGGCAGTTCGTAATTTGGCGATCCGAACTTTAAACGAATATACAGAATCCGTTTTAAATTGGATTTCTGTGAAATAAGAAACGTTCGGAGCTGGTGAAGTATATTTTTCTAATGAAAGAGAAAAATCGAGATTTTGTCATGTTGATTTTTATTTATGATCAAATCAAATTTTAAAAAAGTCGCTATGGAATTCCTTTATAATTTATAATGATTTATTTATATTATAAATGGATTTTTAAAATAAATTGAATACTGATTTAATCTGGATTTGAAATGTTGAGTTATAAATTCAGATAGGAATATTTTGGAGCTGTATGATATTCTATGTGAATATATACAATAATATTTATTTATTTATATTAAATTTAATTGTTTTTAAATGTATTAATATTTAAATGGGTTTATTTCGAGCTTTAAAAATAGCCATTTTTGCAAATGAACTCTGTTTTCGACGAAACTAATTTTGTTGGATCTGGAATATTAAATTATTGTTAGATTTCAATTTTCGTGATTTTTGAAGTCAGTTTGTGGCCACACGGAATTTTAATTTGAAAAACAGTCGATAATTTGACTTTAACAATATGCTGTGTGAGCAAACGGAATCGGAATTCGACGAAACAAGTTTCGTTGGGTCCGTAATGTCGAACTGTAGCTGCATGCCCATTTTCATGATTTTTGGATATCGTGTGTGATCATAGAGATTTTTAGAAGACAAATTCAAGTAGTGATACAATAAAACAAATATAATAATTGATTAAAAATTTATTATTATTATCCTATAAATACCATACCATTCTCCTAACCCTAAAGATTTATTTCTTTGGTCAAACATTTTGCACCGTCACTCATTCTTTTCCTACAGCAAAATCACCACTTTTAAATTTCCAAATAAATGGAATAAAATTCCAAAAATCCTCAAACCAATTTCGTTCGCCTCCATTGTTCAGGGCTTCACACTGATGTGTATCCTGCTAAGTCTGATGTCCCCTTTTTGCGTTGAAAATTTATACAGTAAAACTAGGGTTAAAGTTTGTGAACAATCGAAGCATCGATTCGACTTTTAACTATTTTATTTGGGCTTATGGAGGGACCGAACACAAGTTTGCAAAGTTTGGGGAGGTGCGGTGGAAAATATTGTCGATCAGCGTGTGTAAGGTTCTGGAGCCGCCGTCGAGATGAAGAACTCGAGCTCGACGAAATGGTTACAGGTTGGTGCAGTTTTGGATGGGGAGTAGTTTGGAGGTACTCGCGTTGAAAGCCATGGAGTATGGTGGAAGAATGGATGCCGTGAAGTGTGGTAATGGCAGGAGGGAGAGGCCAGTGGGATTCAAAGAGAGGGGAGATCGAGCTGAACATATAGGACTGGAGGTGATAGAGGTTTGAATGTGGAGTAATTCAGTATATGTTGTTCCATTTGTTTTAGATCGTTTGAGAAGAGCTTGCGAGTTGAAATCCGAAAGATGGAAGAGGAGGTTACAAGAAAGTGTAACGGGGAAGAAAGAAGTAAATTGGTGCGGGTTAATTCATTTTGGTCCGGTTGTATTAGGTAAAGCCCACTAACTTAAGTTTTAATTTAAAAACCATTTAAATGTTATATAAACTTGTAACCATAATATCTTATTCAAACATTATCAGAATTGCGAATGGTTCGATCTGTTGGGATCGTATGGACGATGGCTATGCAATGGAACTGACTGGGAGTGAATTGGAGCCCGTTACAATTTATAGCGAAATAAATTGTCTGTTTGAATCAACGACAATTATCGTATTTAACGATAACTGCCCAGTGTGAGTAAATCTCACTAACTCTACCCAGTTATATTTTTATAACGTACTTTTAGAATTGATAAATGATGGTTGATTGTTGTGTGTTGTTTGTTTGGATGAACTGCTAATTGATTGGTTGAAATTATAGATAACGATATATACATATACATACATATATACATATATAAATATATATATATATCGTTAATCAAATATTGATTCTGTTTATCAGAATATTTCATATTGAAATGAAGTTGATGTTAATTATATTGTTTAACATCTATGGATGCTGGGAAAAAAGCTGGAGGGATCCAACTGGATTCCTCAATATTTATAATACTGTTTGTTTTCATATATTGTGATATATGATGTGATATATAATTTGTGATTGATTATGGGTGTGTAGATGATGTTGATCATGGTTATTTGGTATTTTAAATACCATAAGAAATATCAGAATGTGAAAAGAGAATTTTCAAAGTGTAAATTGAAAATAATATATTTATAAAATGAAAGAATTTTATAAAAGGAATATTTATAAAATCAAAGAATTTTATAAAAGGGAACATTCAAAGTGTAAATTGAAAATAATATATTTATAAAATCAAAGAATTTTATAAAAGGAATATTTATAAAATCAAAGAATTTTATAAAAGGATTATTTATATAGAAAATAAATAGAAGTATAAAAGGAATATTTATTTAGAAAGTAAATAGAATTATAAAAGGAATACTTGACGAGATATAAAAGAATTATGTGAAGATTGTTTAAAGCGGATATTAAATAAAAATCTGTTTTACAAATAGACTGAGAAGATTAATTTATAGATAATGTTATGTAAATTTAATAAAATATTTATCATTTGATAAATGAAATATATAAGATCGAATTAATATAGAGAAGTAGGAATCGGTTTTAACACTGATATTTTAAATGGAATTTGAGCAGCATTTATAAAGGTGATTATAAATGGGATTATAAGTGTTAGAGGAATAAAATGAGATTTTGTATGAATAATTCTATAATTAGAATCATAAATAGAAATTGGATTTGGGATATTGTTTTTAAATACGAAATCAAACTGTTTTGATTGCAAAAAAGAAATATTATTCACATTTAATGTGAATAAAGGATTTAAGTAAATATTTTGCAAATAAAATATTATAAAGGAATTTGGGGTTTGAATTAGGAATTTAAATGGAATTATTGAAATTAGAAACTGACTGGAAATTAGTTGAGTTGAATGGCTTTCTGGGTATCGATCTGATGTTCGTTTCAGCCTTCGGGGTTTATGCTTGGGAAGTTGTTCTCTTACTAGCTTACGGTTGGAGATTGATAGCGGTGGGAAGATATTGATGCGTGAATCAGAAATGGAAACATTTTCCAAAGTTAATAACGTATATTTTCTAATTTTAGAAAATAAGGAATTTATGTATATATGGAAACCATAAATGGGAAATTGGGAAATGAAATGATGATTGATCGGTATGATTTCCATTTGGAAATATGACCGTTGTTTGTACACATATTTCCCTTTGATAGTTAAATAACCGACTATCAAAGTTTTGACCATTTTTTCGTCGTCAATACGGAGGGACGGGATCAGATTTATTATCTGAAAACCACTCCGTATGGCATTAGCGTTGCGAATCAAATACGATGAAGATAATTGAAGACGGAGTTATGCAAGGGATGTTCAGTAAATCATAGGTTGAAATTGCTTAAGATGGATTTACAGAATAGTACCTTCGGTTTGTCCAGTCCCAAGACGACCTGTATGGAAGAATGTCTGACAGGGTATATTTAATAGATCACGTAAGTTGATCTCTTCAAACGTATTTACGTTTGGTGGCGGAGGAATTCGTTTCTCTTAGCTGTATACCCGTGGTATTTTTGGGGAAATCAATTTGTGATTTGGCAGGTATGACGATGTGACATTCAAAGTAATTAAAGGTGTGATCTATACGTTATGTCCTCTAGCCTCACAACCAGGAAGTGGTATAAAATCGGGTAGGTCGCATGGCTAAGTGGTTAGCTGCCAATTAGGGTGTATTATCACTTGATCTAGAGAAATTCCATTTACTTCTATAATCTATTTCGATGTTGTCCCTTTTCGGAAACGGTTGCTGATCCCAGCCGTTGGTGATAATACATTCGGTACACTCAAGCGAAATGAGTGACCGATCATGTTTAGCCTGGGTTACAAGATGTTCTTATTGAACTAGGTGTATTCCTCTCTTGAGATACACTGTCGGAAGGTCGTCCTATACCTTTCCAGTTGGAATTCATTAACCAATAAGCGCCTGTGGTTTTTGATTATGCATTATGTATGTAGAATTTGAGATGAAAGTGTTCTGCTAGATAATTATTATATTGTGGTTGATAAAGACTATTATAATATCAAAGGATTTTGAAATAAAGATTATCGTTTTCTTCAAAAGGATTGTTTAATAATGGACCAAGTGTTTTGGATTCTCATAAGGGAAAAACCCATTCCGTTATACGGCGTGGTCTTATGAGATATCGTTTAGTTGCTCAAACTGTTTTAAATGGTTTACTCATACCAGCCGCATGACTGACCCGGAGTTTATTTGTTTTGTTTTCCCTAAACTCTTGGGTGCCCAATTTTGTACGGGCAGTCAAGTAGTCAGGATTTTATCGATATAATTGGAAAGATGGAGAAGGAGGCTTCAGGACTTTATAGCAATTGTTTATTTTCGCTGTGTTGTAAGTGTTGTACTCTGATAAATGTTATTGTGTACATATACTAGTTTTATTTCAAAGTTATATTATATTTTATTCGTTCCGCTGTGAGATTCGTGTTACTCTGATTTTGTTGTTGTGATCTTCTTCTTCTTCTATTCTAATTTTATATCTTATCTATTATCACCCTCTAACTTCTTTCTATTAACTATCCGGTATTTCCGATGCTTGGATAGTCGACATTGAGTTTATGTCGATAACAAAGGTCGCGAAAACCAGGGTCGTTACAATTGGTATCAGAGCTGAAGGTTAAGTAATTACCTTGGCTCTGTGGCATAACTCAGTAGAGATGGGGTTAGCAATACCCTAGATTGAGTTTGAGTGTATATATACGGGTGAACGTATTTGTTATTTGATATAAAATGGTTTTATACTATGGAGATTTATTTGTAGAGTTGTTTATGGATTCGGGTCGATCAGTTTGATCCACTGTATTGGTAGGGATTTCTAAACACCTGAATACAATGAACTGACACAATATGTTTTGAAAGAGGGCAAATGAAATAATTTTACCTAACGTATATTTTGATAATAAAAAAATATATATTGGATGTGTTGGTTATTATTATAATCGAATAAAATTATAATTGAAATGATTGTAAATAACCAATCTGAATTCGTATAAGTGTAATTATAAAGTCATAAGGATTAAATCTGAAATTAAAGTCAGAATAGGAATTAAAAACTCTGGAAATTTGAATAAGTGTTTGTAAATGGACTTGGATTGGGCATAAGAGAATTTTAAAATCCTGGGAGATTTTTAAATTGTTTTACAAACAATGTGAATGATATTTTGAAATGTATTTCAAAATGGAAGTATTTAGAAATGGTTTTGAAAGTGTTATAGCATTGAATTCACTTCGATCGTTAGAAAATAAATTCTGAAGATGACTGCGCAGCATCGTTGGTGTTCATTTTCGAGTTTCTAAGCGAAGGATTACTACCAAAGATTTTGTTTTGAATTGTTTTGAGAAAAACAAGTTGATTGATACTCCGTAATGAAAATTTTGATTTTCGAAAAGAGTAAACTGTTTAAAACTCCCAAGGAGAGATTGATGAATTAAAAACAAGTTAAATAATACTTGTGAAAGCAAACTAGAATTGAATTAAAAATAATTAATTAGAGAAATTAATTAGTAATGAAATATGTGGATGAAACTTAACGAGGTTAAGTGCGTTGGATTGATATGTTAAGAATTTGGAACCGATAATGGAACTTGAGATTAGGAATGAAATTTGGCTTGGTTATAAGCTAAAGATTGGATTTGAGAACGAATGATTGGAATTTGATTGGAGAACATTAGTATATGCTGAATGGATAGCAGATGGAAGTGATAGAGTTGATATGCCCGACAAAAAGGTACAAGTTTATATTTTATATTGGGTATGAGATTTTTATGAGCCGAATTGGCAAGCCACTTGGCTGTTTGATTTTCTTTTGGGTTGGAGAAGGTCTAGAGAGGCGAGTTGTAGTTGTACCGAATGAGCCGTACAAAGGAGGTGCTGGCGAAAATTTCCGAAAATTTAAGGTGTTAGAAAATTTTAGTTAGTCGGAATGAATTAATATTTAATTGAAATTAATTGGTACAACGAAACTGAAGTTAAGAAGTGAACTAATAAATTTTTAACCCGATTAATAGGGTTTGTTTTCTATCTTATCAATTTCGAGGACGAAATAATTTTAAAGGGGAAGAATGTAACGACCCATATTTTATACACTATAATAATTAATTTTATTTAATTATTTAAATAATGGTTTGGTAATTCTAAATGGTTATTTAATTAAATTATACTGCATATTGATTAATATAATAATTAAATAATATATTTAATTTCTGAAATAGTCGAAAATAGTGAAATTCACAATATTGTGTGAATTGGATCATTTATAATATATAATTCAGTTTAGAGTTGAATTATATTAACGAATTTGTTTATAAACGCCATTTGAACGTATAAATTATATTATAATTATAATCGAGCTCGAAATGGCATGGCAGTTCGTAATTTGGCGATCCGAACTTTAAACGAATATACAGAATCCGTTTTAAATCGGATTTCTGTGAAACAAGAAACGTTCAGAGCTGGTGAAGTATATTTTTCTAATGGAAGAGAAAATTCGAGATTTTGTCGTGATAGATTTTGATTTATGATCAAATCAAATTTTCGAAAAGTCGCTATGGAATTCCTTTATAATTTATAACGATTTAATTATATTATAAATGGATTTTTAATATAAATTGAATACTGATTTAATCTGGATTTGAAATGTCGAGTTATAAATTCAGATAGGAATATTTTGGTGCTGTATGGTATTCTATGTGAATATATACAATAATATTTATTTATTTATATTAAATTTAATTGTTTTTAAATATATTAATATTTAAATGGGTTTATTTTGAGCTTTAAAAATAGCCATTTTTGCAAACAAACTCCGTTTTCGACGAAACTAATTTTATTGGATCTGGAATAATAAATTATTGTTAGATTTCAATTTTTGTGATTTTTGGAGTCAGCATGTGGCTGTACGGAATTTTAATGTGAAAAACAGTCGATAATTTGACTTTAAATATATGCTGGTGAGCAAAAGGACTCGGAATTCGATGAAAGAAGTTTCGTTGGGTCCGTAATGTCGACTGTAGATGCATGCCCATTTTCATGATTTTTGGATATCGTGTGTGATCATAGAGATTTTTAGAAGACAAATACAAGTAACGATACAATAAAACAAATATAATAATCGATTAAAAAATCATTATTATTATTAAATACCATACCATTCTCCTAACCCTAAAGATTTATTTCTCTGGTCAAACATTTTGCGTCGTCGCTCATTCTTTTCCTACAGCAAAATCACCACTTTTAAATTTCCAAATAAATGGAATAAAATTCCAAAAATCCTCAAACTAATTTCATTCGCCTCCATTTGTTCAGAGCTTTGCACTGATGTGTATCCTGCTAAGTCCGATGTCCCCTTTTCGCGTTGAAAATTTATACAGTAAAAATAGGGTTAAAGTTTGTGAACAATCGAAGCATCGGTTCGACTTTTAACTATTTTATTTGGGCTTATGGAGGGATTGAACACAAGTTTGGGGAGGTGCGGTGGAAAATATTGTCGATCAGCGTGCGTGAGGTTCTGGAGCCGCCGTCGAGATAAAGAACTCGAGCTCAACGAAATGGTTACAAGTTGGTGCGGTTTTGGTTGGGGAGCAGTTTGGAGGTACTCGCGTTGAAAGCCGTGGAGTATGGTGGAAGAATGGATGCCGTGAAGTGTGGTAATGGCAGAAGGGAGAAGCCAGCGGGTTTCGAAGAGAGTGGAGATCGAGCTGTACATATAGGACTGGAGGTGATAGAGGTTTGAATGTGGAGTAATTCGGTGTATGTTATTCCATTTGTTTTGGATCGTGTGAGAAGAGCTTGCGAGTTGAAATCCGAAAAATGGAAGAGGAGGTTACAGGAAAGTGCGATGGGGAAGAAGGAAGTAAATTGGTGCGGGTTAATTCGTTTTGGGCCGATGGTATTGGGTAAAGCCCACTAACTTAAGTTTTAATTTAAAAACCATTTAAATGTTATATAAACTTATAACCATAATATCTTATTCATACATTATCAGAATTGCGAACGGTTTGATCTGTTGGGATCGTATGGACGATGGCTACGCAATGGAATTGACTGGGAATGAATTGGAGCCCGTTACAATTTATAGCAAAATAAATTGTTTGTCTGAATCAATGACAATTATCGTTATTTAACGATAACTGTCCAATGTGAGTAAATCTCACTAACGTACTTTTAGAATTGATAAATGATGGTTGATTGCTATGTGTTGTTTTTTGGATGAACTGCTAATTGATTGGTTGAAATTATAGATAACAATATATATATATATCGTTAATCAAATATTGATTCTGTTTATCAGAATATTTCATATTGAAATGAAGTTGATGTTAATTATATTGTTTAACATCTATGGATGCAGGGAAACATGTTGGAGGGATCCAACTAAATTCCTCAATATTTATAATACTGTTTGTTTTCATATATTGTGATATATAATATGTGATTGATTATGGGTGTGTAGATGATGTTGATCATGGTTATTTGGTATTTTAAATACCATAAGAAATACCGGAATGTGAAAAGGGAATTTTCAAAGTGTAAATTGAAAATAATATATTTATAAAATCAAAGAATTTTATAAAAGGAATAGTTATAAAATCAAAGAATTTTATAAAAGGGAGTTTTCAAATAGGGCTGTTAACGGATACTTTCGGATATGGATAGTGCTATATCCGTATCCGAAATCATTTTCGGATATCCCTATCCGTGGATACGGACGGATATCGGATAATTATCCTATCCGGCAACGATCGATAAATGAAGAAATATAAATGAAATTTTTTAATTTGACATAAATGTTTTTCAATTGTATTGATCACAAAAGTGTTAAAAATATATATATATATATAATGAAATTAAATAGATTTGAGAAATTAATATGCATTTAGTGCACATAATATAAACCTTCAACTTAATAAAGCACTAAAAAATCTCATTACTTCTACTAAAATACATATAATTTTGAGTATTGTGTTAAAAAAATTGGACGGATAATTTTCGAATGTGGATATCTATGTATCCGCATCCGCATCCGTTTTTTTGAATGTCGGATATTTAGCCGCTTTTCGGATACGGATGCGGACGGATATCGGATTTTTCGGGTATCCATTGCCGACCCTATTTTCAAAGTGTAAATTGAAAATAATATATATATAAAATCAAATAATTTTATAAAAGGAATATTTATAAAATCAAATAATTTTATGAAAGGAATATTTATAAAATCAAAAAAATTTACAAAAGGATTATTTATATAGAAAATAAATAGAAGTATAAAAGGAATATTTATTTTGAAAGTAAATAGAATTATAAAAGGAATGTTTGACGAGATATAAAAGAATTATGAGAAGATTGTTTAAAGTGGATATTAAATAGAAATCTGTTTTAACAAATAGATTGAGAAGATTAATTTATAAATAATGTTTTATAAATTAAATAAAATATTTATCATTTGATAAATGGAATATACAAGACTGAATTTATATAGAGAAGTAGGAATCGTTTTTATCACTCCTATATTTTAAATGGAATTTGAGCAGCATTTATAAAGGTGATTATAAATGGCATTATAAGTGTTAAAAGAATAAAATGAGATTTTATATGAATAATTCTATAATTAGAAGTATAAATAGAAATTGGATTTAGGATATTGTTTTTAAATACAAAATCAAACTGTTTTGATTGCGAAGAAGAAATATTATTCACGTTTAATGTGAATAAAGGATTTAAGTAAATATTTTGCAAATAAAATATTATAAAAGAATTTGGGGTTTGAATTAGGAATTTAAATAGAATTACTAAAATTAGAAACTAACTGGAAATTAGTTGAGTTGAATGGCTTTCTAGGTATTGATCTGATGTTGGTTTCGGTCTTCGGGGTTTATGCTTGGGAAGTTGTTCTCTTACTAGTTTACAGCTGGAGACTGATAGCGGTGGGAGGATATTGATGCGTGAATCAGAAATGGAAACGTTTTTCCAAAGTTAATAACGTATATTTTCTAATTTTAGAAAATAAGGAATTTATGAATATATGGAAATGATAAATGGGAAATTGGGAAATGAAATGATGATTGATCGGTAAGATTTCCATTTGGAAATACGACCGTTGTTTGTACACATATTTTCATTTGATAGTTAAATAACCGACTATCAAAGTTTTGACCATTTTTTCGTCATCAATATGGAGAGACCGAGATCAGATTTATTATTTGAAAATCACTCTATATGGCATTAGCGTTGCAAATTAAATATGATGAAGATAACTGAAGACGGAGTTATGCAAGGGCTGTTATGTAAATCCTAGGTAGAAATTGCCAAAGATGGATTTACAAAATAGTACCTTCGCTTTGTCCAGTCCTAGGACGACCTGTATGGAAGAATGTCTGACAGAGTATATTTAATAGATCGCGTAAGTTGATCTCTTCAAATGTGTTTACGTTTGGTGGCAGAGGAATTCGTTTCTCTTAGCTGTATACCCATGGTATTTTTGGGGAAATCAATTTGTGATTTGGCGGGTATGACGATGTGACATTTAAAGTAATTAAAGGTGTGATGTATACGTTATGTCCTCTAGCCTCACAACCAGGAAATGGTATGAAATCGGGTAGGTCGCATTGCTAAGTGGTTAGCTGCCAATTATGGTGTATTGTCACCTGATCTAGGGAAATTCCATTTACTTCTGTAATCTATTTCGATGTTGTCCCTTTCGGGAAACGGTTGCTGATCCCAACCGTTGGTGATAATACATTCGGTACACTCAAGCAAAATGAGTGACCGGTCATGTTTAGCCTGGGTTACAAGATGTTCTTGTTGAACTCGGTTTATTCCTCTCTAGAGGTACATTGTCGGAAGGTGGTCTCATACCTTGCCAGTTGGAATTCATTAACCAATAAGCACCCGCGGTTTTTGATTATGCATTATGTATGTAGAACGTGAGATGAAAGCGTTCTATTAGATGATTATTATATTGTGGTTGATAGACACTATTATAATATCAAAGGATTTTGATATAAAGATTATCGTTTTCTTCAAAAGGATTTTTTAATGTTGGACCAAGTATTTTGGATTCTCATAAGGGAAAAACCCGTTCCGTTATACGGCGTGGTCATATGAGATATCGTTTAGTTTCTCAAACTGTTTTAAATGGTTTTACTCATACTAGTCCCATGACTGACTCGGAGTTTATTTTGTTTTGTTTTCCCTAAACTCTTGGGTACCCAATTTTGTACGGGCAGTCAAATAGTCGGGATTTTATAGATAAAATTAGAAAGCTGGAGCAGGAGGCTTTAGGACTTTATAGCAATTGTTTATTTCCGCTGTGTTGTAAGTGTTGTACTCTGATAAATGTTATTGTGTATATATACTAGTTTTATTTCAAAGTTATATTATATTTTATTCGTTCCGCTGTGAGCTTCGTGTTACTCTGATTCTGTTGTTGTGATCTTCTTCTTCTTCTATTCTAATTTTCTATCTTATCTATTCTCACCCTCTAACTTCTTTCTATTAACTATCCGGTTTTTTCGATGCTTGGATAGTTGACATTGAGTTTATGTCGATAACCAAGGTCGCGAAAACCCGGGTCGTTACACGGAAACTCTATTGCTTATAAGCTTAGGGATGCGATATAAGGCATCAATAATTTCGGAATAACGTGAAACTTTAAAAGACGTTGACCGCATTCAAAAATGCTCTGATAATTTTATTGGAAATTTCTTACGACCAAAACTTTAATACAGTGTTAGCGATTTTTGAAATGATACAGGCGGATGTGCCTATTCAGAATAACAAGATCAAGTACCTTACCAAGGTTGCAACATACTCTTTACTTTAATGTTATATAAAGTTCCATGTTCGGAACAACAATGGCTTGCTGTTCGGAACAGCAAGCCTAAGAGCTTGCTATTCAGAATAGCAAGCGCATGCTTTGGGACAGGTTGTGCACACTGTCTTGTACTCGAGCCTTGGTTCCTGAACTTTATGTTGCTATGTGACTTATTTGCTTACCAAGTTCACTTTGTCCTCTTCATGTCTATTGGATGTTTGTGTATTTTGCAAAACTGACATGTTCACATTTGCATTGACTTGTGACACTTGAACTTATCTTTTTCATGACTGCAAAGATAAATATATATGTATGTTTGTATGTATATATGTGTGTGTGTGTGTGCGTGTATATATATAGACACACATACACACATGCATGTATATATGTATATCAAGTTTGTGGCTTGGCATTCATGGTGTTCAATTATCCTACAGAGCGATGAAGGGGAAGTTGTTGACTGTGTGGATATCTACAGGTAGCCTGCCTTTGATCATCTTTTACTCAAAAATCACGCCATAAAGATTTGATATATTTCATATGATTTTCAGTTTCTATGTTTGAAATTTGAATGATGGATTTACACTATTACATCATGCTTTTGATGTTTACACAATAGACGAGACCAAGTTTTATTCCACCAACTTCAGTAAGTAATAGATCAAGGTATCCCATACAAACTTGGCACAAGAGCCGAAGCTGCCCTGAAGGAACTATCTTATTCTTAGAAGTCGAGCAACAAATCTTACTACCGCCATAAACGGAACAGAATACATTGATACAAAAGGATAATTTGCTAACTGTAAAGTTGAGGTGAATTTTGAGAATTTGCTAACTGTAAATACATCACAAGCTTTACTTATGTTACCAAGTGTTAACTTTACCATCTCCGATGTTGTAAATTTTGTTTACGTTGTTTAGCTGTACGTTTCAGTCATTTCAAATCATTTAAATTGTAAACTGTATTATATATGAGCAAAGCAATTTTGTTTAGACTATCTATATTATATGTATTGATCAAGAATCATGTGCAATATATATTGTATGAATTTGCAGTCTACCACAATCCCTACTTTGTTGTAATGAAGCAGCTAATTGATTTTTTTATCAATTTGATGCGGCCATTAACCGTATCAAATTGAGAATTTGATACTGCTAATGGTCGTATCATTATTCTAAATTCGATACGGTCATTGACCGTATCGAATTGAGAGTTTGATACGAATAATGATCGATTTTTTTTTTAAATTTGATACGTCGATTAACCATATCAAATTGAGAATTTGATACGGCTAATGATCGATTTTTTTTAAATTTGATACGGCCATTAACCGTATCAAATTGAGAATTTGATATGGCTAATGGCCGTATCGAATTTTAAAAAAGATACGACCATTAGCCGCATCACATTATCAATTTGATACGGTTAATGGTCGTATCAAATCGACAAAGACGCCAAAATTTGATACAACCTATAACACTACCAAATTGAATTAGAGACCATGAGCACTACCTAATTGGCATTTCCGGTGTAGTGTGGACAGCCTAAAGACTGATAACAGGGTGTCTTTAGGATGATTCAGTGGTTGCCTCAAGAGTGGAGGCTTTGTGGTCAGGATCCAACAAAGGATAGTAGTCGTCGGATACCTATCACCATCAGTCGGAGCATGTGCGGGAAAAGTTGGAGCTAAGCCAATAGACCAGTGATCTTTTACTATCTGGTCATTGGATGAGTGACGACATGTTTGTTTAGATTGTTTGGTAGGACGGTCATTTAGCACTTTTGAATAGTCTTTCATTATATTGGAGGTAGGCTGGAGTGGGGCCTTCGAGAACCACCGTAGAGACATATCTGAATTTGGATATTTGTACTGTAGGCCTAATGAGTATGTCCTTTACAAGTATGTGTAAAGCCCCCGACTGAGTTTTGTTGAGAAACTCAAGGACTAGAGCGCCCTTATGGTGCAGCGATAGAGCGTTATTCGCTTTCACAACGTAGCCTAGTACGCTTTCGTGGCGGGACGTCGGAGATTTGGTATGCCTTCGCAGCATAGTCTAGTACGCTTTCGTAGCGTGAAAATGGAGGTCTAGTGCGTTTTCGTAATACGACGATGGTGACCACTCGAGGAATATTCTGCGGGAAGTACCTCAATATTGGGTATATAGCTACATATATATTATTTATTAGGTTAATTTACTGGGGAGTAGATGAGTTTGATTTATGCGAAAAAAATCAAAATTGTAACTGTAAAATAAACCCGAATAACTTAATAAATATGAGCTAGTGATAAAACGATATATGTATTGTTATTTGTAGAAAGTATAATTTATCCTTTCACCAAAAAAATTGTTCTGACCCCCTTCCCATGAATACCCCGCAGGTTAGACATGTGGTTAAGATTCTGCAGCTTAGAAACACTAGTTAAAGAGTGTCATTATAATGGTGAATATTTACTTACTATTATATTTTATTCTTTTCCGCTATGAGATTTCTATTACGAGCTCTGTTATATTTATCTTTGACTTTCTGCAGGATACCGGATAAATCAACGGGAGCTTAAGTGAATTGTCTATTGAAATTCGGGTTGTTACAATTTGTGAACCGTCTTCTCCTAGATGAAGTTACTTCCATCGTATTCAATTCTACCCTATAATATCGTAAAGTTTAACAAGTTTGTCATTTTTGCTTATTAGTCAGAAGAATATTCCTCCTAAGAAAGAAATAAATTTGTCTTGATTAAGCAAGATCACGTTTCCATTATGTGTATAACCGTAACTTTTGAGTGATACAGTGGCCAAACTATGTAGGAAGGAGACCCTCAACTTTTCAAGTTCACTATCGTTTAACCTCCACAAATAGTTCTGTTCAAAGAGTTGCTGCGGACTCTTACCTTACATTTGATTCTCTCTTTCACACGTCCATTTCATGTTTTCTTCTATCACACATACCAACGAGATAGTTGCGTTATAGTGCAAGGAATTCAGAAGAATTACATTATTATTTTGATTACCTCTACATTTTAGCCGTCTCTCCTCGAAGTAGTGAATTTGGACATGAAATTGAAGAAGACGACGGTCAGCTTGTTGAAATTTAAATACTGCAGTTGACATTTACAAATCAAAATAAATTGGATTATAAAATTAGAAATAGACCTTTAACAAAAAAAATTGATCACGTGCACTCTAGCAAATTATGCATCAGATTGTGAGAATTAACAAAAGTCAAAAACAACAGTGATATAATTAACATGACAATCATCCTGTGTAAACTGGTTAAAATAATCATGCCGTAGAGATAATCATCCTGTGTAAATCATAGTCTCACGCTAAGTTAAAATGGATTAACAAACTTGCACTCGCTGATGGCCCGAATAAAAGTAAGAAAAGGTACATGATGCCAAATCATAGCAGAGAGATATGATGAAAAGCTAGCTTATCTTATTGTCTTCTTCTACTGGTACTCTTCCTTGTGCTTGCTAGCAGCATGTCCTTCGAGATTCTACTTAAATCTCATGGTGCTAGAAAGATATCTGTCCATGACGCCATGGCAAAATGGCATGTTATCTCTACGGCTATATCCATTCATTTACTTCCAAACCACTTTCTGTTCATGACGCATAGTTGGAACACCATGGTCATTCTCTGTAAGAAACGCGCTAGGAGAGCAAATCTCAACTCCCCAACGTTAGGGCTGTAAATTTTATACGAATGTCCGACATCCGTTCGTGTCCGTGACCAAAATAGTCCATCTGAGTCCGTACGATTTTCATTTACGACATGAGTTAGGACAACAAAATTTATACGAGAAAAAATCACGTTCGGTCCGAGTTCGTTCGAATAATTCGTCTGATTTCCTTGTAATTTGATATATAGTTGATAAAAAACCTAATAAAAAATATAAAATATGATATAAATAGTCATGTCCGACCGAGTCCGCTCGTGTCCGTGTCCGAAAAACGTATGTCCGTCTCCGACCGATTTTATTTAAGGCACGAATTAAGACAAGAAGTTGTCTAAGAAAAAATTTCGTTCGATCCGAATTTTTTTAGGACAGAAACTGAACACACCTTCGTCCGGTCCGATCCGGTCCGACCGATTTACACCCCTACCCAATATTCTCTATCCTCCTGTACAAAACTAATCAGAGTCCCTGATTTCCACCTTTTTGCAATTAAGTTTGAAAAAGAAAGAGGACTCAATTGCAAAATGTAAAAATCGGAGGTTCTGATTGATTTGATACAGAGTGATAAAGAATATTAGGGACAGATGATTTGATTTCGCTAGGACGAGAGCAAATCACCTGTCCCTAATATTCCTTATCCCCGTACAACTAATCAGAACCCCTCATTTCCACCTTTTTGCAATTAAGTCTGAAAGAGAAAGATGACTCAATTGCAAAATGTGAAAATCGAAGATCCTGATTGTTTGGGTACAGAGGAATAAGGAATATTGGGGACAGAGGATTTGATTTCTGGCCGAAGTCATGTCACAGACTCACACCTAAGCTTACCTCGGGATGTTAGCTTAGTGTCTGTTTTTGGTAATGAAAAATTTGAATGGAACATGTAAACGGGAAAGTGGGTTAAATGATGAATGCATTGCGTTGAGAGTGGTGAATCCGAACGGGGCATTTGAATATGTATTTTAAAATTACATTGACTTATAACTAATTAATTAAATCTTAATGAATAATATGTGACATTAATTTGCAAAAATTATAAATAATTCGCATCCAATTCAAATCAACTTCATGATAGAGTAGAGCAATTTGATACAATCATAATGCAAAAAAAATGTATTTTAAATGCACCTTATCTGCACAAGTTATCAAGTTTAAATATTTATACAAGTAAAACTTTACTAACTAAAATTATTAAAAATATATTAAAATAGCAAATATGTGTGTTCACCACGATGGGCAATTAACCCGCTGCTGTTCTTCAAACGTCGGATGCGTTGAGAATGACAATTGGATAAAAAGCTTAGTGTTATAGATTTTCCAAGTATCCACACATCAAGATTTTCAAAGAGTAAAAGAGATATGGTTAAAAAAACAAATTTTTTCTTCAAACAAAACTTTATGTTGCACCAAAAGTTTGCAAAAAGATCGAAAATTGAGAGTCAACCTCAATACCAAAACCTCTTAGTTAAAAATTTCCATTTAGTTTATCCGAATTTATCTTCATAAACAAACTTTTTAAAGGAATTGTGTAGCAAATACCGATTGTTAGAGATTTTTTTCAACGATCTCTAACAACTAGGTTTCCAAAGAGATATTAGATAATAACTGATTTTTTTCCTTTAAACGGAACTTTAGTAGTTCATCAAAGAATTACAAGTAAAACATATAAATTGAGAATCAATCTTAGTACAAAACCCCTTAGTTAAAAAAGGATTCTCCTAATATACAAGTTTATAGCTCGTACCTACCAACAGAAAAATAGAGATATATTTGCTAATATATCTCCCACAATTAAATATAACATCTATTTATTTAAATTAAGATATTTCATAGATATCTCTTTCTAAATCTAATACATATTACATTCCATGGTTAATTAATTAGTTAATCAATTAACTGACATGTAAAATAATTATTGTGTCGCATATCTTTAGCACCTAATATGTAATCATAAATGTACTTTTCTATCTTTATCAAATACTTATTCGGATCTTATTTAGTTGCATATATATATATATATATATATATATATATATATATATATATATATATATATATATGCATACGATAAACACACGAGAATAAATTCAATGGTAATTTCTAAGATATATAAATTTCATTTCATACATATATTTTCTTCATGCTCAATCATAATTCTCTTCATAAATCATCAATGTGCAAGATTCATGCTTTTAAATAAAGTAGCATACGAATCATATTTCGAAATACTTAGATGAAATGCGAGTTTACAATAATTGCTAGCAAAAAACGAAAGCGTAACCTCCGCGTTAGTTGTTATTCTCTGAGTATATATATGTAAACGTCGGCAATTTTGCTGTCTAACCAAGACATAATGAAATGAATGGAACTCATCTTAAAATGTAATTTATCCTCACCATCGTTTGATAAAACAAATGGATGTGTAAATTAATTTGGACAAGCCTCCTTCTAAAATTTAATGAACCCAAGCACTATAACTTTTTGATCCAGTGCTGCCCAATATCCTAATTGGTCATCACCATCATTTGCGTGACTGCAGTGACAAAAGTATCAAAACCATAATTTATTATAATACCAACTTGATTTAGTTATAGAAATGAATTATAACAATATATGATAGGAAGAAGATAGCTAGAATTTACTGAGTAAAAAGTAAAGTTATCTGTTTTCTATGACAAGATTTAATATAGAAAACAACAATTATATCCATTATCATTCACTCCAATGGTCATAGTTGTTCACTATTTTGAATTCTAAATTCAAATTATTCTCAGAACTTACTATTGGACGAGAATCTAGTTTCACTATATAATTTGTGTCCAAAAATAATGTTTAAACCAAAATGCAAACCCGAACTCAAACTCATACCCACCCTAGGATGGTACTACACGGTCAAGTAGATGACAATAATGGTGTGTAGATATAATTAAAGATGAATGGCCTACATTTTCATTACAAGAGAAAACATTAGATACCTAAAAGTCCCAACCTTTCTCTTGTGACCCTTGTATTTACTCATGTACAATAACCAATAATTGGAGGTGTGAAGTACACTTGCTCTTTTTATTATATAAAAAAATAACTCGTATAAAATACTTTTCAAATTTTCTAATAATTCTCCATCAAATTTTAATAAATATGTCCAGTCTGTTATTGCATTAGTACATAAGTACGGATTTCTTGTTGACTATAATTTATATATAGTGATAACCCATTAAAGCATGTCAAAATGAAATAGTTGATTAAGTATTAAATCAACGATTCTCTCATATGTATTGATGTGTGTCATACACGGGTTTTCTCATTCTCTAGATAGTACGAATATGTCGACAATTGTATGACTATACGCAGTTTCATGAAATGACTTTAGAGACTAATCCATAGTTTCATGGAAGGTTAGACCATACCTTCAGGCATGAGCGCGCGGGCGCGTGCGCGCATACACACACACACACACACACACACACATATATATATACGCTCACTCACACATAGAGAGAGTTTTGTTAGAAATGAAATATAATATGAACCAGGTCGGGCCGGGTATGGGTACAGTTACGGGTTTCGGGTCTGGATCCAATAAGAATATTTTCTGGACAAAATTTCAGAACGGTAATATGCCAAATTTTAACCTATTACAGGCCTGGAAATTTAATTTAAAAGGGGCGGGAAATTTGCAATGCTTTGTAGCTATTTAAATGAAAAGAAGTGCTAGTTTAATTTGAAACGAATACGATTTTTTCAAACAATCACGGCGTTTTATGAAGGGACGTTTCCTTTAGGTAACTATAAATTGGAACACCCAATTAATTTGAACATCTTCTTCTTCCTCACAAAAATCTGCAGCACCTTAAAACTGTTTCAGTGCGCCATTACTCTGTTTGTAATGCCTTCAGGGTGTTACAAACTCAAAAAGTGTTGTTGTGATGACCGCCCACAACTCTTGCACTTAATAAGGAAAATAATGAGCTGAAAGACGTGCTAGACAGCTATGGACGATCATCAGGGTAGAATAATATACGCGGAACCTGTCGTATAACTCATAGTGCAAGGATAAAATATAATAGAACATATACAACAAGCAATAATAGTGAAGCAGAATTGAGCAGAATCTTAAAGTTTTTCATATCACCATGAAAAATCCATACAACATTGAATAACTCTATAAGAGTCTGTACAAAGTGCCTCACTACAAGTCTCTGAGAGAATACATCAATATAGCAGTAGAAAAACAACAAATGGTAGGTAATATGAAACTAATACGTAAGCCTCTAGCTCGTCATCGCTCAGTGGCATCGTCCTCATCAAGATCAACTACCTGTCACCTGCTACTCAGTCTGCTTATCCAAAACATAGATGAACACCCGAAGGTAATAAGAGGAAATATAAAACCTTGAGTCAGACAACAGTCTTAATGAGCGATAAAGCAACTATCTAACATCATCAACAAAGTATATGAGAATAGGCATATTAATCAACTAATCTACCAACGTCAACCGAGAAGAACTCAAAGCCATCTTCATTATATCGTATAATGATAGCCTTTACAACAATCAAGTAGAAACAAACAGTACATTCATGGAAACTAGTTATCAAGTGTAGACCATCCTAATCGATGTCGACATCTCCTAAGAACAAGCCTTAAAGGCCTAAACACCCATCAGACAAGCACCCAAGAGATGTCTCCTTCAACGTCGAATAATCTACACAAGACGATACAAGCAAAACAACCATCATTCATGACTCTGGCTATCACTGCCAACCTTGCTTTGAAACTATCGATGATTGTATGACCGGCTCAACATCATGTCATCCGTCAAGGTCTAATGGTAAACCCAGGTTCAAGCAAAAACTCTATACGCCATCGTGACTCGTATCTCTAGGCTCATCATGACTGCCTAGGGTACTCGACCATTCAACCGGCCTTTTAGGCGTCCCTATTATACCCTTGCTTTGAGTATGGTAGAATCCACAACAATGGTAATTTCTCAGCCTTCGGTATCTCTAGCCGTTATCATCGGTGACTAACCATAAGCTCAAAACACACTTGAGTAGCCATTTTCCACGAGATCAAAACACACTTGAGTCGTCTGCATATTCATTGCATTTCACCGATCAACGAGTAATTTACAACACTTCGAACATTCCCACTTGAATTCAAGTCGAAGCTACGATCACCGTTGATCCAAAAATTTCATCATTTGGTCGATGTTCAATCCACAACGTTTTGGTCTTTGTTGTAATAACATTCTATAGCATTTCCAAAACGCTGCAGTTCAATATGCTTAGGCACATTCCATCATAAAGCATTCCCATTTTACAGTGCGTTATAAACGCTGTAGCTTCCTGTAACGATCCAGAATTTTTACCCAATTTAAAATTGGAATTTCTATTACTTAATTTGAATTTAAATTTGAATTTGACATAAATATATATGGTTAGGAATATTTAATAATTTTGATAAGTTAGATGATTGATTGTATTTGAATTATAAATAAGAATGATTATTAATAAGTTTGGATTTATTGATACTATTTATCGTTCGATCGGAATTGTCAAGCCATAACATGAATTAGTAGCATTAGAATTAAGTGTTGTCCTTAGTTTTCGGAGCATTTTAAAGGAAATGCTACCAAAAGATCACTTTCCCTCCTTAAGACAAGTGTAAGGACACTTGTATTTTTGCATTCCTACTTTCATGCATGCCTTACACTTGCCCCCTTATGTGTCTTCCTCTTTTCCACTGCCACCTTGCCAAAGTTCATCGTCATCCTCCTCCTCTTATGATAAAGAGAGAGATTAGTATATATATATATATTTTGCTGAAGAAGACGTTGCGCCGAAATACTGTCCGACAGTTCGCTCAGCTAGGATCGCCTACCAGGGAATTTGGAAAGCTGTTTGGTGAGAACTCTTTAAACACAATTTATATAGTAATTAGACTAATTTAAATATAGTGATGAATTATTAGTGGTTAATGATGATTGATGTTTGTTGTGATGGATGATGGATGCGTAGTTTAGAAACACACACACACTATTAAGCGTTAGTGTTATAACACTTGTGCACAATTATGGTTTATTTAATTATGTTGATGATGGTTGTTATGGATGTTAATAATAGTTGTTGATGTTTTTTTGCACACACTATGACACAACAAGTATGGTATCACATTGGTGATCTACAAATCTCCTTCGTAATTAGAAGAAAAATCATTATTGAAATTTAAGGTTAATAATTGGGAAAGACCATATGTATGAATTCATATATATTTTGATAAAGTTCTTTAAATGAATAAATAAATACTGGAACGTTCTAGGATGACAGAGAGGATAGTGTCTAGGCTTGGGTTTGGAAAATATAGTTTTCTGCTCTCCCTGGCTATCCCTAACTGATCCGACGAATGAGATGGTTAATTTGAAATTATTTGAATTTAGAAATGAATTGGAATTTGATTTATTAAGTAAAAAATAAAAGTTGAATTTTAAACCCAAAATAAATTTGGAAAGTCAATGTAAATTACTTTAAATGGTGTTAAATGATTTACATGAGTATATAATGGTTTTCTAAGGTATTTTGAAGTACTAAAGAATAATTTTTATTTCAGTCAAAGTAGAGCTTGTCGCACAATGGTAATTTGCGTATTTTAGTTACAAATTTTAAATACTTATAACTTTTGCAATCTAAATCGGATTTCCAGGAAATGAAAAACAATTGATTTATATTGACAAGGGCTTGTAAATGAGTTTAAGCGGATTTTAATTTCGGGTTATAATTTTCATGTTATGTTTAAAACCGTTTTGGAAAAGCTCGACGTAAGAGCAGTTGTCGACCATAACTATAATCAACTACTCTAAATGTTTTTAAAAATATGGGAAAAATTTGTAAAATCATTATAAATTATGTAAAAATGTTCTGAATCGTAAAGTTTAAGCTTGGCTAAGATAAACGATATTTTGATCAAAGTAGTTAATATAGCTGTTTTGTAACGCTTTGTAATGCTTTTGAAACACTATGATAACTCTTTCTTTGAAAACAATCTATTTTAAAGTTGTAAACCACGAGCTGCATAATAACCCGGTAATCCGAGCCAATTTAAAATTTTTATTTTGGCAATTTTAGCGGATTTTGAATATTTAAAATAGATTATTTTAAATAATAATGACGAGAAATTTATTTTGAATAGAATTCGAACGTATATATTTATATAGATCGTCGTTAGAATGTAAATATTTATTTTAAAATATAAAAGGAATTGAAAATGGCGCGGTAGTTCGATAATTCGATTTCAAACTTCAAATGAAGGTACAAGATTCAAAATAAACCGGAATTTAGCGAAACCAAAAATATTAGAATCTATTTGAGAATATCTTTACAACGAATCTGAAAAATCAAAATTTCATAGCGGGAATCAAAAGTTATGTCCAAATGAATTATCAGAATAGCCGCTATGGAATTCTAGCCCTTAAAAATGGAAATTTTGCAAACGAACTCGGATTTCAACGAAACTACTTTTGTTGGATCCGGGATGTCAAGTTATTGCTAGATTCCAATTTTCATAATTTTTCGAATCAATATGTGAGCGTGGCAAAGGAAAACGTGTTTTGTCAATTTCGATCGACCTGAAAAGGGCCATTTTTCAAACGGTCTCAGAATTCGACGAAACTAGTTTTGTTAGGACCGTATCGTCAATACGAAGCTATAAAATATTTTTCAGGAATTTTTAGAGTTCGTATGTGACCCCAGTAAATTGAAATGTACGTTTAAAATTCAATATAAGGATTTAAATGTTAAATTCAACGAAAACTGATCGAAACGGCCAAACTAACTTACGATATATATCCCATTGTGTTCGAAATGGGGGTAATTAGCTAGGGGCGACAGTCGTTGGGATTCGATTGGAGTTAGTGGTGATAAACAATTAAATGATGAATTAAAATATTATTATATTATATTATATATATATAATACCCCTCCTTTTCACATAACCCCCCCCCCCCGTTACTTTCTCAAATCAAATTCCCGATCCCCCTTTCAGAAATGGCGGACGACCATCGCCCCCTCCCCCCGCGCCATCGACGCCAGCGCGCACCCCACTCCCCTTCCGTCGATAGCCCCTCCGCTCTCCTCCTTCACCACCGCGATGTAGAACCACCCCTCCTCGAGCCCAACCACCTGCGAGCGCGTTCCCCCTATGCCTTCTCCTCCTCGTGCTGATGAACGCCGACCAGCCCGCAAGCATCAGCTCCTCCGCCTGCGTCTAGGCACAGCCACCGCAAACCCCACATGAGCGCACCCCCGTAAGTTTTCGATTTTCTTTAAGTATATATATAAATAAAAACTGAATTCTTTCAGTATTAATAATCTGAGTTCTTTGAATATCAAAGTCTGAATCTTTGGTGTATGAAAAAAATCTGAATTTTTAGTGAAGAAGAATTTGATTTTTTTTAAGGAAAAAAAGCTTTCATTTTTTTAAGGAAAAAAGCTTTGATTTTTATAAATGAAAAGCTTTAATTTTTATAAATGAAAAGTTTATATTTACATACAGATAAAGAAATGGTTTTTAATTAGATAAAGGAATGATTTTTATGTATGTGAAGATATGATTTTTATCAATAGAAAAGTATGATTTTTAGCTATATAAAAATATGATTTTTATTTATGTAGCGATATTATAAAAATATAATCTTTATACATGTAGGAATAAAATATAAGTTGAGATTTTTATATAGATAAAAATTCGATTTTAATATATATGAAGTAGAAATAGAAATATATTTTTATTTTATTAGAATGAAGTGATAAAAATATATTTTTTATTATAAACAGCGGGGCAAGGACTGCATTAGAATTTCAAATAGATTCAGGCGGTTCAGCAGTTCAAAAGTAAAGCACGGCGGAGTGGAACCCTCAGTGAGAACTCCTCACTTTTATTTTAATTTATTGTTAGTTTGAAATATATACTAGGATGCAGACAGTGTTTAGTAGCACCCGACACCCGTCGTCCACAAGCCATGGACGGCTTGTATGCTTGTTTGTTTGATTGATTTTGATGTGTAGTTGATTGTGTGATGTGAAATGAAATAACATATTTATATAGCTAAAAATATTTTATAGTTAAAAATAGAATTTTTAACGTGTATTTAGAAAGAAATAAATATAAACAGATCGTACGATTTGTTTATATACACACATTTGACTGATATTGATTGAGACGATAAATTTTACACATCGCCCAACTACACAAATAAAACTGTGGTTGATTGTTTGAAACCCCACACGGGTATTGGGGTGATATATGACATACACTAATCCCAATAATTAGCTGTATGTCGATCGGTTGATTGACAGCCTGTTATAAGCGTTGAATATTTATATTTGATGCTTATACAGTGTAGAATGCACTTTGGATGATGGTTGATTATTTGTCATCATTGATATATACATGCGTTGTATGGAAATCCATAGGAATAAAATCTATGGTAAGTGATTGGGCCTCATTCCAGTTTTGAAATAGAATATTTGAATAGAAATATTGGAAAAAGAAATATTTGAAATAGAATATTTGAAAATAGAAAAATATGAAACTGTGTTGATCAGATTTGCGCCATTTTGACGTGAACGGTATTTATATCGATTTTATTCATTTTTCAATGAATATTGAAAATGAATTGAAATTCGAATTAAATTGAAAATGAATTGAAATTCGAATTAAATTGAAAATGAATTGAAATTCGAATTAAATTGAAAATGAATTGAAACTCGAATTGAATTGAAAATGAATTGAAACTCGAATTGAATTGAAAGTGAATTGAAATTAGAATTAAATTGAAAATGAATTGAAATTCGAATTAAATTGAAATGAATAGAAATTCGAATTAAATCGAAATGAATTGAAGTTCGAATTAAATTGGAATGAATTGAAATTCGAATTAAATTGAAATGAATTGAAGTTCGAATTAAATTGAAATGAATTGAAATTCGAATTAAATTGTAATGAACTGAAATTCGAATTAAATTAAAATGAATAAAAATTCGAATTAAACTGAAATAGAATGGAAATCGTTTTGAATTGAATTTAAAAACGAATTGAATTGAAATCGATTTGAAATGAAATTAAAATGATTTATAAAATACGTTTTAAAAAGGAAATCGACGAAATATATATTATATAATGGCCTGAATAGAACGCGCCGCGCTGCGGCAATTCTGAATTTCGACCGTTGACTTCGAATGGATATTACAGGAGATCCGACCGTCGGATCCTCCTAAAACTGGAACCGTTGGGTTCGAATCAAAAAGAGCTTTCCAATGAATATTAGAAATTTGAAATCTAACGGTTGGATTTGGAATTATGTCCAAATCAAATTTGGAAAAGGTCGTTGTAAGTGCAGTTCGATGGCCATTGATGGAAATCGACTGTACGGGCTTTGATAAAATTATTAAAAATAGTAATAATTTGTGTAAAATCATAAGAAATGATTTGGAAAGAATTGGGATGAAAAACTCCATATTTGAAAAGATAAAAATAGATTTTTATCGAAATGAACTAGTTTAGAACTAGAATTATAATCTGTTTATTTTGAAATAAATTAATTGGATTTGAAATGGTTTTGAAAATAACCAGGATTTCCAATATATAGATTGGAAATGGTTTTGAATCAAAATTGTCTTCGGAATATTTCGATGTGGGATTTTGTGATTATGCAGATATTGTTATGGAAATTTGAAAGATATATTTATATCGTTATTTCCAATACGATATTTGTTGGTTGTAGAATTTGATATTGAATATAAGCCGATATATTTTCTATTCAGAGCCTTGTATTTAATATCAAATGGGATTTGGGTTTGTCGTGAATGGTGTCTTCATTAACACTGTTCTTAAAACCAGTTGAGAAAAAGATTAAATCTTTTTGTTTAGATTTAATGAAGTGTACCAATTAAATGATATTTAATTGGAATTGAATTGGAATTGATTTTTAGGTTTATCGTGAATGGTGTTTTAAATAACATTTGTTCTTTAACCCGACAATTAATGGAATGTGATTTTGGATTGTTGTGGACGGTATCTTTAATAATACTGTTCTTAGACCCAATGGAGTTAAGAAAATCAGAAATTAACTAAAGATTAGTTAAGTTGAATGGTTTCTTAGGTATTGATCTGATGTTGGTTTCGGCCTTCGGGGTTATTACTTGGGGAATTGTTCACTTGCTAATTTACGGTTAAAGGCTGGTGGAGATGAAATGCGATTTTGGGTTTATCGTAAACCGTGTTTTAAATGAAATTGGTTCTTTAACCCAGTTAAAGATTAAAACTAAGTGAAGTTTTAATGAATCTTTAATTAGATTGAAAAGTGAATTTGATAATTAAAATTATCAAATTCAAGAAACGATCGAGAATGGAGTATCACTAGTTTTGCTGCAAGCGATAGTTAAATCTTTAATTAGATTTGAACGTGAAATGGTAATTGAATTTACCGATAACACCGTGGTGTTAGATATGAAGTATTACTAGTTTTACTTCATGGGACGAATATGTTGGGGTTGGGAAATTTAACAATTGATTACTTCGGTAAGATTCGTTAATCCCGACTAGTTTGGATAAACCATAATTTGGTTTGAATTGATATTCAAAAGGAGATTAAAGAATAAATTTTAAATAATTTATCTTTGATAAAATTAATGGGAACCTTTCCCTAAGAATATGAAATTTAGCAACTAACTGAAGATCAGTTAAGATGAATGGTTTCCTGGGTATTGATCTGATGTTGGTTTCGGCCTTCGGGTTAATCTTTGGGGAATTGTTCACTTACTAATTTACAGTTAGTGGAAGATGAATTGGAATGAGGCGTATGATGTGTTTGTGTAAAACTTGTTTATTATATATGCGAGTTATTCAAAAAGACCGGGTTTATCCCATTCTGAATAACTGATACGACGATAAGTCGAAGATGAAGACGGTGGTCGAAGACCGGAGGTCTTCACATCGTTTGGATAATTACTGATGATCTGTATTGGGCTGTACACCCAAGATGTGGGAATCAGTTGGTGATCGTCCGGACGTTCTTGGAGATCGATGGATATGCGAGGTACAAGGTGCCTCCGGTTTCGTTCAGACCCGGAACAGACTTGTATGGATTGTGTGTCTGACATCGGATTTCATTTTGTGTGATTGATATCGGTTGCATAGCGTGAATTTCCCGTGTGGCATGTTGAGATGCAAATGATCAAGGCTTCTGTTGAAAAGCAAAGTGTTGTGGTCGATGATCAAAGCACGCCCTTTGTGGCGTAGCTTTGTGTAACGTTTAATTCGCGAGTTTCACACCCTGGCGTGAACCAAAAACTGGAGAGGACATCAGGGAGGACATGCGTCTCTTTCTAATTAGGAGTAGCGTCAGTGCTTGAACTGGCTGACGAGTTTGACTCATGTAGTTGTTGGATATTGAGGCGCCTCGGTTATATCGGTCGATCCGGGACCGATGGAGTCATTCATTGGCTCATTTACGCCACAAAGGGCGGGGAGACACATGTTCAGGCATTTTAATCCTCTCCGTGTGGACCGGCCCTGACGATCCAAGGGCCCACCTGTGTCTGGGTCCTGAGACTCGGACTAGACAGTCTCGAAGCGATGAGGACTATCTTTCGCCTCGGTTCACAGATGGAAATCCAATTTCCAATACGTGACGTTTCGGTTTTAGTTGTAATCCTATATATGGCGACATAGTGGGATGGGGCGCTTATGCCGCCTATGATTGATACTTATGATTGGAATTTTTTTAACACTATACACTTATGGTAATAATAAAAGATGAAATTTAGCGTATCAAGCATGCTTTGGCTATTATAAGGTAAAACCCTATCCTCCGGCTTGCGTTGCATTGTGTGATGGGACCTGGGTCTTATAATAGCTTCATTTTTCTTTATTTAACATTGCGCTGTTGTTTTATGCACTGGTATTCTTGGGAGGAAACACGTTCCGTGTTATACGGCGTGGTCCCTTGATTTAGCTAACTTTAGAATAAAGATTAATAACTGTTTAGTTCTCACACCAGTCACATGAATGACCTGGAGTTTATTGTTTTAACCTAAACTCTGGGTGCCCTTATTTTGCACGGGCAGCTAGTAGTTTTGGTTTTGCAGATTTATATTCACAGGATCCTGGTTTACAGCTGGAACGATATCCGGAAAGCTTTGTATCCGTATATCTCCTTCAGTTGTGTTTTGTGTTATTTTCCGCTGCTATGTTATTCATTGTAATCTATGATATTTATCGAATGTATAATATTCATTTATACTTTGTATATTCTTGTATTCAGATGGGATTGTCGTAATTAACAATGAAATGTTCTTCTGTTTGCGTTCCTTTGTGTGTTGTTCTCAAAGTATCCGCTCTTTCCTTAACGGGGAAGTTACGGGTTCTTACAAGCTGTTTCCCGAATTATAAGTAATCATTTGTAAATGATTAATGGAATGTTTTCAAAGATTTAAAACTATTGAAAATGTCTTATACGGAAATTAAATTGGTTTATTTGATACTAAAACGTGATTTCCAATCTTAAATAATCGGATATGGTTGGAGATAAATCTTCGGATGTTTGATATTAATCCGGTAGATGATGACTCTTATTATTTGAGGAATTTAAAAGGTAATCCACCGTTATTCCGTTTATAGTGTGAGTTGGAAACAGAGATTAATATTAAGTATAAGTGGATGATATTTCTATCCAGATCTAATGTCAAAGAGTTGGATAAATCTTTAAATTATGAAATGGTTTTCCCAATTTGATTGGAATAAGTTGGATAGAAATAATCTTCGGATATTTAATATGAAATTCTTTGGTGTAAACGTATACTATTTGAGGAATTTGGAAGATATTATTATTATATCGTTATTCCACTTATATTATTCGTTGATTATGAGAATTGATATCGAATATAAGTAGATACAATTTCTGTGTAACTTATGTTCAGTATCGATTGATTTGGGTTTTGTCATGATTCATATCTTCTATAATATCATTCTTGAAACCCAATGAGATTGAGTTATGGAAATTCATATCGTAATTTGGGGATTTAATAAAAATTTTGATTTGAGGAAATTAAAAATAAGGAATTGGGAAGGAAGTTTAATCTTTTAGTTAAGATTTAAAGAATTGAATGTTGGGAAACTGATTTAATTGGAAACTATGATCGAAATGTCTGGTAAGGATTTTCAAAGGAAACAGGATTTTGATAACGAGTTATCAAACGGAAAAACAATTAAAGCTTTGAGGCTAAATTATCTTTGATTTAAGGGATGTGTTTTAAAAGAGAAAGGTTAAATATGGATTTTATTATAATTTGAGAATGGATTTAAAGAAGTTTAATTTAACAAATTCAAGATGGAAGGAGATTTGGTAGAAAGCTTGTGTGCTCCGTAGTTTTTTTTTGAATTGCGCTTATTATTTGGAAAGACCGGGATCGAATATATGTTCGAAAACCATTCCAAGTAATAATACGACTTTAAGAAGCAATTCAAGACTTGGAAAAAGACGAATGAAGACCGGGATTCTTTGAATTATTTGGATTGATTGCTGATGTCTCGGTTGGCTTGATCCCCCAATACGAGGTTATAAGTGGCATGAGATTTGAATATATTTGGAGATTTCCGGATTGATGTTTCATTCAGACCCAGAACAAACATATATGGATTGTGTGTCTGACATTGTATTTGACTGCGTAGCACTGATTCCTGTTAAATATATATCTGCTTGGTAGCGGAGAATTTATTCCCTTGCTTAACACCCTTCTCTAAGACGTGTGAGCTTAGAGGTTATATATTGATAGGAATTAGTGATGCGTTGTTAAAGGATAATGTGGCATACTTAAGTTATTGATGAACTATGGATGATCAAAGCATGGCTTGTTTAACCGTAGCTTTGTGTAAATCATGACCTCGGCAAGCCCTACAACCCGGTAAATGGCTAAAACAGGAAAGATGCAGCGAGGTTAAGGGTAGTCATTTCCTTCTAGATAAAAGGTGTACTATGGTATGGAGCTCAGGTATTAACCTATGTGGGTAACTTCTATTTATATGGATGTTGATGTTCCGAGGCCTTGGTTTTAAAGGTTGGTAACGAACGGGAAGTGATATACTCAGGCGTGTTCTATATTACCCAGTTAAGGGGTAACCCGACCTCGTGTTGGCAGAGAGCCCGATTTGGTTCTCGGGACATCCCTCTAGAGGCGTACCCATCGGTTCGGTAAGGAAGTTCCTTTGCCTGGTCATTTGTCGGAAATCCAATTTTCCATTACTAGCCCGTACGATTTTAGTTGTATAGCCTGCTACCAGCAGGATTGTTGGTATAATGGGATGGGGCATTATGCCGGCTATGATTAATACATTTATTTGCGAAATTGTTTTCACACTATGCACTAATAATAATATCAGAGGATTTTCACGTATCAAGCATTTTTTACTATCATAAGGATAAACCTCGCCCATGTGTGCATTTGCATTATGTGTGTGCCGCGAGACCTTATGGTAGTTTCATTTTTCAAAAGTCATAGAGATTTTCTATGTGTGGGAATTCATATGGAGTAAACCCGTTCCGCGTTAGCGGCGTGGTCCGTTGAATTGTCCAAATTTAAAATGAATCCTAAATAACAGCTGTTTTGAGTTCTCACACCAGTCCCACGACTAACCTGGAGTTTATTGTTCCCTCACCTAAACTCTGGGCGCCCATAATTTTGCACGGGCAACCTAGTAGTTTGGTTCGCAGATTTAGCCTTGGAATTGATCGGAGCAGGATTCTGGTTTTAGTTGGAGCTATCTTGTTTTGGAGCATTCGCATTCTTCCGCTGTGTAATCAATGTACTATGATGTATTCCTTGTAACTCTGATGTTAAATTATGGTAATGAAATGAAAAGTTCTGTTGTTTTTGTGCAAATATGTAAGTACCCATAACTATCTGTCTTTATGAATGGTTTAAGTTGGTTTAATTACCGGCGAAAGCCGGTCAAAAAGCCGGGTCGTTAAAGATTGGTATCAGAGCTTTGGTTGATACAAAGCAATGGGTACGACATATTTTAACAAAAGTAAGGACTCATCAGAGTCATGTTATCTCATTAGAGATAAGGTTAGGAATACCCCTAGAATGAGATTTGGGAATATTACGCTTGAGCGAGCGTCCTTTACCATAAAATAAATATGTGTTTTGAATTAGAATGGAATTTATGTGTCGAAATTAACTTATGGAAATATTAGAAAATTTCCATAACTCATAAATTGGTAAGCATTTATAATTTTAAATGGGAATAAATAACTTAAGTGAGTAAAACCCTTAAAAGGAAATTAACTAATTTTAGGTTGCGCTGGAACTTAAATAAAAATTCATTTGGGTTGATAAGTAAGAACAAGAATGACCCAGGTTATGTTAATTAACTCCCTTGATTATTTTAATTAGAAGTTAGAATACTTTGAGTAGGGAATTCAATGTATAAATGCTAAATGTGTAAAAAATTAACTTGTAAATGGATTAGTACGGGATTGGAAACAATTTGAATTGAAATTGAAATAGAATGAGTGTTCTCGAAACATAATTCTTCTCTTGTCGTTGGGTTTAGCTTGACTCATTATCATCTTTTGATAATCAATATCTCCCTGATTGTCATGCTTGGATTTTTGTCCAACTTTATTTATGAATCCTTCTTTTTGCCCTGCTTTGACCAAACCATGGACATGTAGATTAGTGACATGGTTTTGACTTTAAAACGAGTATATTGAATTATCTCTTAATTTGAACTTGAATTTGTATTAAGTGCAAAGGAATTTCAAAATATTGAAAATGATCCAAAATGTTATTTTTGGCTAGATAATTGGATGATTTGGGAAAAGGAATATTCATTTGAGAATTTGGATTCAAATTTTTGTTGGAATCTAACAAATTTGAGGTATGAACACTTATTGTTAAGTAAACTATGGATTCCATAACTTTAGCAGTTAGTTAGAAAGACAATTTCTAAACTTTAAATTTTTAGGGTCATATACATCTAAGTACTGGACATTATCTATCCCAGTTTCTCTTTTGTGGTAGTGGTAGTAGCTCTGGGTCTAACTCAGAGAATTTGATTATAAACATGACCTATAATGACCCTAGTAACTACGAAATTATATAAACCTCTACCTTTAATGAGAATCAGATAAAGTATCTTGAGAATGACATGGGCCTTGGTTTTGGACATTACATTTCCGATATGTTAAGAGTGAAATGGAAATTTAGAACTGGTAAAGGAGTTTAAATTTACTCGTCTTCCTTTTCGAGGATGAAAAGTTTTAAGGGGGGTGAATATAACAATCCAGAATTTTTAACCAATTTAAAATTGGAATTTCTATTACTTAATTTGAATTTAAATTTGAATTTGACATAAATATATATGGTTAGGAATATTTAATAATTTTGATAAGTTAGATGATTGATTTTATTTGAATTATAAATAAGAATGGTTATTAATAAGTTTGGATTTATTGATACTATTTGTCGTTCGATCGGATTTGTCAAACCAAAACATGAATTAGTAGCATTAGAATTAAGTGTTGTCCTCAGTTTTCATAGGATTTTAAAGGAAATGCTACCAAAAGATCACTTTCCCTCCTTAAGTACACTTGTATTTTTGCATGCCTTACACTTCCCCCTTATGTGTCATTATCTCCTTAACCCTCCATTCCTATATAAGGAGGCCTTTTCTCCACTTTTTTACCATTCCACTCCATTTTCTCCTTTTAATCTTCTTCTTAAAGCTTATGGCCATGGTTTCCATGGCATAAGTCTTCCTCTTTTCCACCACCATCTTGCAAAAGTTTGTCGTCATACTCCTCCTCTTATGATAGAGAGATAGAGATCAGTATATATATTTTGGTGAAGAAGATGCTGCGCCGAAATACTATCCGACAGTTCGCTCAGCTAGGATCGCCTACCAGGGAATTTGGAAAGTTGTTTGGTGAGAACTCTGTAACCACAATTTATATAGTAGTTAGACTAATTTAAATATAGTGATAAATTATTAGTGGTTACTGATGATTGATGTTGTTGTGATGGATGATGGATGCGTAGTTTAGAAACACACACACACTATTAAGCGTTAGTGTTATAATGCTTGTGTACAGTTATGATTTATTGAATTATGTTGATGATGGTTGCTATGGATGTTTATAATGGTTATTGATGTTGTTTTGCACACACTATGACACAATAAGTATGGTATCACATTGGTGATCGACAAATGTCCTTCGTAATTAGAAGCAACATCATTATTGAAATTTAAGGTTAATAATTGGGAAAGACCATATGTATGAATTCATATATATTGGTAATGTTCTTTTAATGAATAAATAAATACTGGAACGTTCTAGGATGACAGAGAGGATAGTGTCTAGGCTTGGGTTTGGAAAATATAGTTTCCTGCTCTGCCTGGCTATCCCTGATTGATCCAACGAATGGGATGGTTGATTTGAAATTATTTGAATTTAGAAATGGATTGGAATTTGATTTCTTAAGTAAAAAATTAAAGTTGAATTTTGAACCCAAAATAAATTTGGAAAGTCAATGTAAATTACTTTAAATGGTTTTAAATGATTTACATGAGTATATAATGGTTTTCTAAGGTATTTTGAAGTACTGAAAAATAATTTTTATTTCAGTCAAAATAGAGCTTGTTGCACAATGGTAATTTGCGTATTTTAGTTACAAACTTTAAATGCTTATAACTTTTGCAATCTAAATCGGATTTCCAGCAAATGAAAAACAATTGATTTATATTGACAAGAGCTTTCAAATGAGTGAAAGCGGATTTTAATTTCGGGTTATTATTTTCAAGTTATGTTTAAAACCGTTTTGGAAAAGGTCGCTGTAAGAGCAGTTGTCGACCATAATTATAAACAACTATTTTAAATGTTTTTAAAAATATGGGAAAGATTTGTAAAATCATTATAAATTATGTAAAAGTCTTTTGAATCGTAAAGTTTAAGTTTTGGCTAAGATAAACGATATTTTGATCAAAGTAGTTAATATAGCTGTTACTAACGCTTTTGAAACACTATGAAACTCTTTCTTTGAAAACAATCTATTTTGAAGTTGTAAACCGCGAGTTGTTTCCCGAATCATAAGTAACATTTGTAAATGATTAGTGGAATATTTTCAAGGATTTAAAAGTATTGAAAATGTTTTATATGGAAATTAAATTGATTTATTTGATACTAAAATGTGGTTTCCAATTTTAAATAATCGGATATTGTTGGAGATAAATCTTCGGATGTTTGATATTAATCCGGTAGATGATGACTCTTACTATTTGAGGAATTTAAAAGGTAATTTACCGTTATTCCGTTTATAGTGTAAGTTGGATACAGAGATTAATATTAAGTATAAGTGGATGTTATTTCTAACCAGATCTAATGTCAAAGAGTTGGATAAATCTTTAAATTAAGATATGGGTTTCCCAATTTGATTGGGATAAGTTGGATAGAAATAATCTTCGGATATTTGATATGAAATTATGTGGTGTAAACGTATACTATTTGAGGAATTTGGAAGATATTATTATTATATCGTTATTCCACTTATAGTATTCGTTGATTATGAGAATTGATATCGAATATAAGTAGATACAATTTATGTGTAACTTATGTTCAATATCGATTGATTTGGGTTTTGTCGTGAATCATATCTTCAATAATATCATTCTTGAAACCCAATGAGATTGAGTTATGGAAATTCATATCGTAATATGGGGATTTAATCAAATCTTTGATTTGAGGAAATTAAAAATATGGAATTGAGAAGGAAGTATAGTCTTTTAGTTAAGATTTAAAGAATTGAATGTTGGAAACCGATTTAATTGGAAACTATGATCGAAATGTCTGGTAAGGATTTTCAAAGGAAACTGGGTTTTGATAACGAGTTATCAAACGGAAAATTAATTAATGCTTTGAGGCTAAATTATCTTTGATTTAAGGGGTGTGTTTTAAAAGAGAAAGGTTAAATATGGATTTTGTTATAATTTGAGAATGGATGTAATGAAGTTTAATTTAACAAATCCAAGATGGAAGGCGATTTGGTTGAAAGCCTGTGTGTTCCATAGTTGTATTTTATAAATTGCGCTTATTATTTGGAAAGACCGGGATCAAATATATGTTCGAAAACCATTCCAAGTAATAATATGACGTTAAGAAGAAATTCAAGACTTGGAAAACAATGAACGAAGACCGGTATTCTTTGAATTGTTTGGATTGATTGTTGATGTCTCGGTTGGGCTGATCCCCCGATACGAGGTTATAAGTGGCATGAGATTTGAATATATTTGGAGATTTCCGGATTGATGTTTCGTTCAGACCCAGAACGAACATATATGGATTGTGTGTCTGACATTGTATTTGACTGGGTAGCACTGATCTCTGTTAAATATATATCTTCTTGGTGGTGGAGAATTTATTCTCTTGCTTAACACCCTTCTGTAAGACGTATGAGCTTAGAGGTTATATATTGATAGGAATTAGTGATGCGTTGTTAATGGATAATGTGGCATACTTAAATTATTGATGAACTACGGATGATCAAAGCATGGCTTGTTTAAGCGTAGCTTTGTGTATATCCTGATCTCAGCAAGCCTCACAACCCGGTAAATGGTTAAACCAGGAAAGATGCAGCCAGGTTAAGGGTAGTCATTTCCTTCTAGATAAAAGGTGTACTATGGTATGGAGCCTAGATATTAATCTATGTGGATAACTTCTATTTATATGGATTTTGATGTTGCGAGGCCTCGGTTTTAAAGGTAAGTAACGAATGGGAAGTGATATACTCAAGCGTGCTCTAAGTTACCCAGTTAAGAGGTAACCCGACCTCGTGTTGGCAGAGAGCCCGATTTGGTTCTCGGGGCGTCCTTCTAGAGGCGTACCCATCGGTTCGGTAAGGAAGTTCCTTTGCCTGGTCATTTGTTGGAAATCCAATTTTCCACTACGAGCCCGTATGATTTTAGTTGTATAGCCTGCTACCAGCACGATTGTCGGTATAATGGGATGGGACATTATGCTGGCTTTGATTAATACATTTATTTGCAAAATTGTTTTCACAGTATGCACTAATAATAATATCAGAGGATTTTCACGTATTAAGCATTTTCGACTATCATAAGGAGAAACCTCACCCATGTGTGTGTTTGCATTGTGTGTGTGTGTGTGCTGCGAGACCTTATGGTAGTTTCATTTTTCAAAAGTCATAGCGAATTTCTATGCATGGGAATTCATATGGAGTAAACCCGTTCCGCGTTAGCGGCGTGGTCCGTTGAATTACCCAACTTTAAAATGAATCCTAAATAACAGCTGTTTTGAGTTCTCACACCATTCCCACGACTGACCTGGAGTTTATTGTTACCCCACCTAAACTCTGTGTAACACCCCGTAATTCTGCGACATTAAGATTCTCAAATTAAAGTATAACTAATTTTTAAAAGAAAAATTAAAAGAAAAAGTTCCATGCAGATTGTTTAATTTAAGTATTGAAACTAACATGAAAAAAAAGAGGTAAGGAGAGAACAATAATTATTATTGTTCTAAGACTTATTAACAAAAGCCTCTGTAGCTCAGTTGGTTAAGGCATTGGATTTGTAGCATGGAGGTCGGGGGTTCGAACCCCGGCGGCGGCATAATTTTTTATCTTTGTTTTATAGAGGGCCAACTGAACATGCAAATATATGTACGTATACAAATTCAAAATTTGAAAGGTTAAGAACGTACATATAAGGAAATAAAGAATATATATATATATACATATGAGAATATAAATATATATATATGCAAAAATATATGTATACGAAAGATAAAATTCAAGATAAGGCTACAGTCAATGAAATATGGCAACATCATTTGAATTTTGAAAATAAAATGAAAGTTGTGCGTATATATATACGCGTAAAATGGTCGTTAGAGGAATTGTATACATATAAGAATATTTCATGTGAATAAAACAGTTAAATAAATTCCAGAAATTCAAAAGTTTGAAAATCAAACTTTTACGCCAAAATAGCTTGTGGGACCCAATGCTGACTCAGCACTGCGTGTATGATAAGGTTTGGTTAGATTCATCTACGTACCTGGACTATTTTCTTAACTAGGTTCAATACTGACTCAGCGCTGCGTGTACGATAAGGTCTTGAGCAGCTATATAAACAGCCCTAGTCTTCATTCTCTTTGCACCAATTCTCTTCTATCCTTATGCTGCTAAGATTCATGGCTTCTTCCCCTCCTCTAAATTTTCTTAAATAAATAAAATAAAATATGATTCAAGACGAGGAGATGCTGCTAAAAGACTTTTAAGGAGGGATTCAAATCAAAGTTTCAAGTGAAGAATTCAAAGGCTAGCTCAAACAAGTTTCAAGCAACGACGCACGAATCATAGCCACGCTTTCCTTCTTTTCTAGATCTATTTTCTGTAATTTGGTTATTTCTAGATCTGAATATTTTGTTTTATTTGTGACATGAAATTAAAGGAATAAAGGAATATGCCAAGTCTCTCTCTCTCTCTTCGAATCTGTGTTTATACTCTTGGACTAAATTAAGAACTGTTATGATTCGAGGACAAATAAGACTGTAACCATGACTATGACTATAGAACTGTGGCCTTTGAAAGCATATGCCTTTGGACTATGACATAAGCCTTTGATTTTGGGACATATAAACATTGCCTATGACAATGACTTAGGACTATGGGAATTATTTTCCCTTTTGGACTATGAACATCGCCTATATTGCCTATGACCATGGACATTACTTATGACTAAGAACATAAGCCTTTGAATCAGACATAAACTATTGCTTATGACATAATGAGGACAATTGTGATTTTGACACCCATGATTCATGATTAGGAAAATATTGCTTTAGTTTGGTGATTGTGAAATTGGGTCTAAACCCAATTATTTATTCTACCTGTTCCTTGGTTTTTTCTTTGGTTTTAAGACAGTGGGAATTTACCTATTAAGTTAGGTCTACCCACGTTCTTGAACCTATTTTGCCCATTCTTTGGTTTTAAGACAGTGGGAATTTACCTATTTAGTTAGGTCTACCCATATTCTTGAACCTACATCGTTATCCAAACCTTTTTATGCCAATTATTCCTTCTTGTCATTTTGATTCATTCCCTTTTTATCTACGAATCTAGATTTATTTATAATCTAGGTTGAATCACGATTATTCGAACGGTGGGAATGCGATTTGGGGAAAAACATGGAAATGAATATGAACGTAATTGTAAACTTGGAAATTGGCATAATTTGGAATATGTATTATGACATGCATATTAAAATGAAAACGGGGAAATTTGACATGGATTAGGGAATATGTGATTTTGACATATTAAATTTAGCGTTAGTAAGTAAGCTAAATTTTAGGCATAAAATGTAAACTAGAAAAATAATTCTAGTTTTGCCATAAATTGTGAATTAGGATGTTAAACCAAGATTGGGTTAATTAAGGTTGATTTGGAATAAGTATATTAGCACAATTTTGAATTTATTCATAATTGTGAGCAATTGTCATGTTTAGAATAAATTATGGTTAGCGACACTAAATTTGGTATAATTTACATACCAAAAAAATATAAATATGATAAATAAGAGAGAATGGACCATAATAATAAATGTGACAATGTACATTAAAAGAGTAGTAATGAAATAAGTAAATTAGGAGTAATTTACTTATAGAATTCGTCATAAATGTTAAATTGTTCATTTACCACAAAATATGTAACTTGGTTAAGTTTTGGCCATAAATTATAAACTAGGATATTTAATCTAGTTTCGGCAATGAAATAGGAAATGGCCTAAACTACATGTTGGGTTAGGACTTGGGCCTAGAATATAAGTATACTAGTAGGCTTGACAAATAAATATAGGCTAAATTTGTCTAAAAAGGGGAAATGGGCTTTTGAAATAAATTGTTAACAATTTATAAACAAAAGAAAAGTATTTTGATAACATCCCTTTTTATAACACATAGACCAGAAGGTTCTAGGGTGACAGAGAGGATAGTGTCTAGGCTTGGGTTTGGAAAATACAAGTTTCCTGCCCTCCCTGGCTATCCCTAACTGATCCGAAGGACGGGATGGTTGTTTTCAAAACCAGATTTGGAAATTAATCAAAAACCCTTTGAACTTAGAAAACATGAATATGCCTAACCCGAGGTTAGACTGAGTTGCGGTGTAAACCTGCCCGGAACCGACCGGCACATCCAGTAACCACAGCAATATCTGTCTAATGTGAGAGGTTGCGGCTTTAATTTATTAATTAAAGCTAGAACAAGAATGGGAGAGTTAAGTCCATAGAAACACTTAACCAATTTAACACAGTTAAGAAAGAATGGGTGGGTTAAGTCCATAGGAACACTTAACCGACTTAACAAAGTTAAGCTAGAATGGGAAGGTTAAGTCCATAGGAACACTTAACCAACCTAACACGGTTAAGCTAGAATGGGAAGGTTAAGGAACACTTAACCAACTTAGCACAGTTAAAGCTAGAATGGGAGGGTTAAGTCCATGGGAATACTTAGCCAAATTAACATGTTGACTAGACTAGAAGGTGGGGTTAAGTAAAGTTAATACACTTAGCCAATTTAACATGTTAATTAGACTAGAGGTTGGGGTTAAGTAATACACTTAGCCAAATTAATATGTTAACTGGACTAGACCATAGGGTTAAGTAAACTTGAACGCTTAACCATCAGAATATGATAAATGAATAGGGTTAAGTAAAAAGCATGAAGGGATAACACTTAACCAGTGTAATAGGATAAGGGAAGAGGGTTAAGATAGCTTGAATCGACTAAAGACACTTAACCAACCCAACCTGGCGAGAAAGAAAACTAAGTAGTAGACCTCAGTTGAAAAAGGGACTAAGTAGTAAAACTTAGTTAAGAAAACAAGGAATTTGGAAACTAAGTGGTAAACCTTAGTTAGTAGAACTAAGTAGTAATTCTTAGTATAACACGAAGGAGCAGACATCCATCTGGTTTTAAGAAGGCTCCAACGAATTGGGTTACGAAGCCCGAGGCTTCGAGGGGACTTGAGGGTACTCTTGGTATCCCTCTGCGAGGCTGCAGATGATAATCCTGGGCTCACAGAGGTTAAGGTCTGCGTTAGAAGAACCGAGGGTATGCCTTGGTTGCAATATATATGTGGCAACCTAAAGACTAGGATGGACCAGCGTGATTCGGCGAGAAGACGGTAGCCCTATGATAGCAACTCGTCGTCTACCATCCATCTTGAGTCAGTCGAGATACGTGAAGCGGAAAGGCGGAGAACTCCAAAAGACCATAATTGCTATCTAGTTATGGGTGAGGATGGCCATAGGATAGTGGGGCACCGGGGGCCGGCGTATAGTTCTCATTTTACAAAGGGTGCCTTTCATTAGTTGAGGGAGGGGTCAAGTGGGACCATAGCCACTGGAATAAAAACAGACCTTAGCATCAGCATCGGCAGATATCTGAAAGCTCCCGACCGAGTTCTGTATTCCTTGATTTGCCCTGTCACAGGACTCGGATTGCACATTACAGGACATGTGCATCTAGACAAGCGATAACGATTCGCGATGCATGTGTGGGGAAGCCTAGGAACATATACCACTCTAGGTAGTGTGTCCTAGACTTGGGGGCATTGTTCGACAGGTAGCGTAATCCCTAGTTGGACTAGGTGGCATAAACCCTGAACTCGAAAAGCATTCAGCAGATAGCGTAAAACTATAGTTAAATCTAGAAAGCAGTGGATAGAAAACCCTAGATTAGATCTAGGTAACAACTAATAAATGGATGCCTGAAGGCGATGGAAAATACAGGGATTGGGATCACGTTATAGTTACTAGTTGAAACACTAGTTAGGCGGTGCAGAGATATAGAAACCAGTATAACAAGTAAATAGTGAAGCAGCGAAAGTATTAGAGCGTATCCAGTTTATCTTAGCATATCTTGTGACTACCTTGTCTAATCTTGTTGACCCTATCGTCATGGTGTAATCTTGTATTCAGTTAATTCATGTCGTTTTGTTTTCCATGTTCACATGCTAGAAGTTACTGAACTTACTCAGGCTTTATGTCTGACTCTGTTTTTCTTTTGTCTTCTTTCTTCCGTTCTCCCCCCCCCCCCCAGGTTGTTAAGGAGGAATTAGGATAGCTCAGATTTGTTTTGGGATGATTTCTCTTTCCAAGCTTGAAGAATCTTGGATGCATCGGCTTTGGATTGCTATGGCTGGCTTTTGTTACATTGGGGAATATAAATGTATTTTATGCTTCTTTATTTTGTAAAGACAGTTGATACTCTGATATTGTAAAGGAACCTTGTACAAATTATTTTGTAAACAAAGCAAAGTTTTATTTTCCGCTGTTTAATAATTTGTCTGTCTTGTAATTTATCTGCATCTTTTACCCAAAATGCTCCACAGAACTTAGTGCATTCCCTTTGTGAGTGACACTAACGGACATGGGGTGTTACACGTGGTATCAGAGCTGAAGGTTACCGGATCAGATAAAAGATTTGAAAAATTATTTTCAAAAGGTTTTTAAAGAAGCATTTTTAAAAGAAGAGATTTGTTTTAAAGGCATATTCCCCAAAGCCATACGCACTATCTTCTCTTGCTCTATTTAAATTCTTGTCTCCTTCTTTCTTGAGTCTCTGGGGCTCCTGGCTTTCTGGGAGGTAACCTCATCGAAGGGCAAAGTAGTGCCCGACTTCCATCCATAGCCGTAGTTGTTTCATCTACGGGCAGTTTTCTTTCGAAACTTATAGTGTTTTCCGGACGATGGAGGCAGTTTTCGAGAGATTTGTCAACATGACTACACACGGAAGGGGATGAGGAGTTTGGCTAAGGAGCATAACCCTAGGATGAGGAATTCATGGATGTAAACTTAGTACACGAAGGAGGAAGAAATTATAAAACATAAGACAAGAGGAAGTATCATTACTAGGGTATGATAGGGCATATACTTAAGGACAAGGGCAAGAACGAGGACGAGATTTTCAGAAGGACAAGTACATGCTTTCGCCACCAAGCGTACCTAGGAGAAAGGTAGTCTGGTTGGAAGAGTCTAGTTTTCTGTTCGTGCTATTTCCTTAGGTTCTAGCGCTTCTCATTTGTTCATATCCACTTTCATAGTTGGGTCTCTGCACCATAGTACTTGTATAGTAGAAAGATCCCACTAGAGTCTCAAATCCAATTGGTGGTCCGACCAGTTTATTTTTTTTAGTAGGGATTTGAGAATAGCTATCGAGTTTTCTTATATCATCTCACGTAGATCGTCTAAATTCGGGGAGATATTCCTTGGGTGCTTGTCTGATATTGGTTTAGGCCTTTGGGGCTTGTACTTGAGGAATGTCGAGTTCGGTTTGGATGGTTTGCAGGAGAGATGAATAGTTGTGGTAGGCACCCCAAAGAGCATGTAGTGACCTTTCGACTCTTATAGTTATGGCATGACGTATAAGAGGGAAACCTCTAATCATCTTAGTACGTATACTTGGTACCGTGATTGACACCTGTTTATTTTGGAAATGGAGATTAGGAACTTCACAATCGTGAAGATAAATTGGTTAAGGTACAGTGGAGTAAAGCTCAAGAAGGCTAGATACTAGCAACATGCCCTTTTTCCTTAAGGGTGCATCCTTGATTTCTCTGTTTAGGAGCTTTACGCGTAGTTGTTTCTCTCTTTCCAAAGTATATCCTCTAGGTCGTATCTGCAATCCTTAGGTAGAAGCCAATGGATGTAAACATGTATTTGAAACATGTTATGGTTGAATGGTTGCAAGTGGTTGCAAATGGTTGCTTGTGGATGCATATGCATACGTATTAGACACTAGATCAAGTTCGGACGCTCTCATATTGCATTTACATATATGCATTTGTTTATAAGTTGAACTTGATATGATATCATATGGACGTTGCATATGGATGAATGGATGTGCACGCATGTAGTATTTACATGACTAGGGATGTTTGCATGCATGATTGGACGCATGGCACTAACATGATTTGCATTAAGGAGGTCAACTGAATCAGTAGACCGCCTGATTTTGCATTAGATAGAGACATATACACACACTATGCATATGAACATGAAAGCATTAGAAATCTTTTAAGGACAATGAATGCCTGTGATTGAATGGTTGAGTAGATGGGTGATTGGATGGTAGGACACATTCTTCCTAACTTGAAGATTTCGGAGACGAAATCCTTTTAAGTGGGGGAGAATGTAACACCCCGTAATTCTGCGACATTAAGATTCTCAAATTAAAGTATAACTAATTTTTAAAAGAAAAATTAAAAGAAAAAGTTCCATGCAGATTGTTTAATTTAAGTATTGTAACTAACATGAAAAAAAAGAGGTAAGGAGAGAACAATAATTATTATTGTTCTAAGACTTATTAACAAAAGCCTCTGTAGCTCAGTTGGTTAAGGCATTGGATTTGTAGCATGGAGGTCGGGGGTTCGAACCCCGGCGGCGGCATAATTTTTTATCTTTGTTTTATAGAGGGCCAACTGAACATGCAAATATATGTACGTATACAAATTCAAAATTTGAAAGGATAAGAACGTACATATAAGGAAATAAAGAATATATATATATACATATGAGAATATAAATATATATATATGCAAAAATATATGTATACGAAAGATAAAATTCAAGATAAGGCTACAGTCAATGAAATATGGCAACATCATTTGAATTTTGAAAATAAAATGAAAGTTGTGCGTATATATATACGCGTAAAATGGTCGTTAGAGGAATTGTATACATATAAGAATATTTCATGTGAATAAAACAGTTAAATAAATTCCAGAAATTCAAAAGTTTGAAAATCAAACTTTTACGCCAAAATAGCTTGTGGGACCCAATGCTGACTCAGCACTGCGTGTATGATAAGGTTTGGTTAGATTCATCTACGTACCTGGACTATTTTCTTAACTAGGTTCAATGCTGACTCAGCGCTGCGTGTACGATAAGGTCTTGAGCAGCTATATAAACAGCCCTAGTCTTCATTCTCTTTGCACCAATTCTCTTCTATCCTTATGCTGCTAAGATTCATGGCTTCTTCCCCTCCTCTAAATTTTCTTAAATAAATAAAATATGATTCAAGACGAGGAGATGCTGCTAAAAGACTTTTAAGGAGGGATTCAAATCAAAGTTTCAAGTGAAGAATTCAAAGGCTAGCTCAAACAAGTTTCAAGCAACGACGCACGAATCATAGCCACGCTTTCCTTCTTTTCTAGATCTATTTTCTGTAATTTGGTTATTTCTAGATCTGAATATTTTGTTTTATTTGTGACATGAAATTAAAGGAATAAAGGAATATGCCAAGTCTCTCTCTCTCTCTTCGAATCTGTGTTTATACTCTTGGACTAAATTAAGAACTGTTATGATTCGAGGACAAATAAGACTGTAACCATGACTATGACTATAGAACTGTGGCCTTTGAAAGCATATGCCTTTGGACTATGACATAAGCCTTTGATTTTGGGACATATAAACATTGCCTATGACAATGACTTAGGACTATGGGAATTATTTTCCCTTTTGGACTATGAACATCGCCTATATTGCCTATAACCATGGACATTACTTATGACTAAGAACATAAGCCTTTGAATCAGACATAAACTATTGCTTATGACATAATGAGGACAATTGTGATTTTGACACCCATGATTCATGATTAGGAAAATATTGCTTTAGTTTGGTGATTGTGAAATTGGGTCTAAACCCAATTATTTATTCTACCTGTTCCTTGGTTTTTTCTTTGGTTTTAAGACAGTGGGAATTTACCTATTAAGTTAGGTCTACCCACGTTCTTGAACCTATTTTGCCCATTCTTTGGTTTTAAGACAGTGGGAATTTACCTATTTAGTTAGGTCTACCCATATTCTTGAACCTACATCGTTATCCAAACCTTTTTATGCCAATTATTCCTTCTTGTCATTTTGATTCATTCCCTTTTTATCTACGAATCTAGATTTATTTATAATCTAGGTTGAATCACGATTATTCGAACGGTGGGAATGCGATTTGGGGAAAAACATGGAAATGAATATGAACGTAATTGTAAACTTGGAAATTGGCATAATTTGGAATATGTATTATGACATGCATATTAAAATGAAAACGGGGAAATTTGACATGGATTAGGGAATATGTGATTTTGACATATTAAATTTAGCGTTAGTAAGTAAGCTAAATTTTAGGCATAAAATGTAAACTAGAAAAATAATTCTAGTTTTGCCATAAATTGTGAATTAGGATGTTAAACCAAGATTGGGTTAATTAAGGTTGATTTGGAATAAGTATATTAGCACAATTTTGAATTTATTCATAATTGTGAGCAATTGTCATGTTTAGAATAAATTATGGTTAGCGACACTAAATTTGGTATAATTTACATACCAAAAAAATATAAATATGATAAATAAGAGAGAATGGACCATAATAATAAATGTGACAATGTACATTAAAAGAGTAGTAATGAAATAAGTAAATTAGGAGTAATTTACTTATAGAATTCGTCATAAATGTTAAATTGTTCATTTACCACAAAATATGTAACTTGGTTAAGTTTTGGCCATAAATTATAAACTAGGATATTTAATCTAGTTTCGGCAATGAAATAGGAAATGGCCTAAACTGCATGTTGGGTTAGGACTTGGGCCTAGAATATAAGTATACTAGTAGGCTTGACAAATAAATATAGGCCAAATTTGTCTAAAAAGGGGAAATGGGCTTTTGAAATAAATTGTTAACAATTTATAAACAAAAGAAAAGTATTTTGATAACATCCCTTTTTATAACACATAGACCAGAAGGTTCTAGGGTGACAGAGAGGATAGTGTCTAGGCTTGGGTTTGGAAAATACAAGTTTCCTGCCCTCCCTGGCTATCCCTAACTGATCCGAAGGACGGGATGGTTGTTTTCAAAACCAGATTTGGAAATTAATCAAAAACCCTTTGAACTTAGAAAACATGAATATGCCTAACCCGAGGTTAGACTGAGTTGCGGTGTAAACCTGCCCGGAACCGACCGGCACATCCAGTAACCGCAGCAATATCTGTCTAATGTGAGAGGTTGCAGCTTTAATTTATTAATTAAAGCTAGAACAAGAATGGGAGAGTTAAGTCCATAGAAACACTTAACCAATTTAACACAGTTAAGCAAGAATGGGTGGGTTAAGTCCATAGGAACACTTAACCGACTTAACAAAGTTAAGCTAGAATGGGAAGGTTAAGTCCATAGGAACACTTAACCAACCTAACACGGTTAAGCTAGAATGGGAAGGTTAAGGAACACTTAACCAACTTAGCACAGTTAAAGCTAGAATGGGAGGGTTAAGTCCATGGGAATACTTAGCCAAATTAACATGTTGACTAGACTAGAAGGTGGGGTTAAGTAAAGTTAATACACTTAGCCAATTTAACATGTTAATTAGACTAGAGGTTGGGGTTAAGTAATACACTTAGCCAAATTAATATGTTAACTGGACTAGACCATAGGGTTAAGTAAACTTGAATGCTTAACCATCAGAATATGATAAATGAATAGGGTTAAGTAAAAAGCATGAAGGGATAACACTTAACCAGTGTAATAGGATAAGGGAAGAGGGTTAAGATAGCTTGAATCGACTAAAGACACTTAACCAACCCAACCTGACGAGAAAGAAAACTAAGTAGTAGACCTCAGTTGAAAAAGGGACTAAGTAGTAAAACTTAGTTAAGAAAACAAGGAATTTGGAAACTAAGTGGTAAACCTTAGTTAGTAGAACTAAGTAGTAATTCTTAGTATAACACGAAGGAGCAGACATCCATCTAGTTTTAAGAAGGCTCCAACGAATTGGGTTACGAAGCCCGAGGCTTCGAGGGGACTTGAGGGTACTCTTGGTATCCCTCTGCGAGGCTGCAGATGATAATCCTGGGCTCACAGAGGTTAAGGTCTGCGTTAGAAGAACCGAGGGTATGCCTTGGTTGCAATATATATGTAGCAACCTAAAGACTAGGATGGACCAGCGTGATTCGGCGAGAAGACGGTAGCCCTGTGATAGCAACTCGTCGTCTACCATCCATCTTGAGTCAGTCGAGATACGTGAAGCGGAAAGGCGGAGAACTCCAAAAGACCATAATTGCTATCTAGTTATGGGTGAGGATGGCCATAGGATAGTGGGGCACCGGGGGCCGGCGTATAGTTCTCATTTTACAAAGGGTGCCTTTCATTAGTTGAGGGAGGGGTCAAGTGGGACCATAGCCACTGGAATAAAAACAGACCTTAGCATCTGCATCGGCAGATATCTGAAAGCTCCCGACCGAGTTCTGTATTCCTTGATTTGCCCTGTCACAGGACTCGGATCGCACATTACAGGACATGTGCATCTAGACAAGCGATAACGATTCGCGATGCATGTGTGGGGAAGCCTAGGAACATATACCACTCTAGGTAGTGTGTCCTAGACTTGGGGGCATTGTTCGACAGGTAGCGTAATCCCTAGTTGGACTAGGTGGCATAAACCCTGAACTCGAAAAGCATTCAGCAAATAGCGTAAAACTATAGTTAAATCTAGAAAGCAGTGGATAGAAAACCCTAGATTAGATCTAGGTAACAACTAATAAATGGATGCCTGAAGGCGATGGAAAATACAGGGATTGGGATCACGTTATCGTTACTAGTTGAAACACTAGTTAGGCGGTGCAGAGATATAGAAACCAGTATAACAAGTAAATAGTGAAGCAGCGAAAGTATTAGAGCGTATCCAGTTTATCTTAGCATATCTTGTGACTACCTTGTCTAATCTTGTTGACCCTATCGTCATGGTGTAATCTTGTATTCAGTTAATTCATGTCGTTTTGTTTTCCATGTTCACATGCTAGAAGTTACTGAACTTACTCAGGCTTTATGTCTGACTCTGTTTTTCTTTCGTCTTCTTTCTTCCGTTCTCCCCCCCCCCCAGGTTGTTAAGGAGGAAATAGGATAGCTCAGATTTGTTTTGGGATGATTTCTCTTTCCAAGCTTGAAGAATCTTGGATGCATCGGCTTTGGATTGCTATGGCTGGCTTTTGTTACATTGGGGAATATAAATGTATTTTATGCTTCTTTATTTTGTAAAGACAGTTGATACTCTGATATTGTAAAGGAACCTTGTACAAATTATTTTGTAAACAAAGCAAAGTTTTATTTTCTGCTGTTTAATAATTTGTCTGTCTTGTAATTTATCTGCATCTTTTACCCAAAATGCTCCACAGAACTTAGTGCATTCCCTTTGTGAGTGACACTAACGGACGTGGGGTGTTACACTATGGGTGCCCATAATTTCGCACGGGCAGCCTGGTAGTTTGGTTCGCAGATTTAGCCTTGGAGTTGATTTGAGCAGGATTCTGTTTTTAGTTGGAGCTATCATGTTTTGAAGCATTTGCATTCTTCCTCTATGTAATCAATGTACTATGATGTATTCCTTGTAATTTTGATGTTATATTATGGCAATGAAATGAAAAGTTGTGTTATTTTTGTGCAAATATGTAAGTACCTATAACTATCCGCCTTTATGAACGGTTTAAGTTGGTTTAATTACCGGCGAAAACCGGTCAAAAAGCCAGGTCGTTAAACTTCCCTTCAACGATCCACCAAGGATTGTTTCCAATCCATCTGCCAACTCTCGAGCTAACCCCCCAAAACCACGTGCGCAATTCTTGAAAATCAGCTGATCCGATCACCTATGGATCGTGCCAGATCCATCGGTTTTCACAGCATTTTACCGAATGCTGTAAATTCTGATGGATCCGTTGTCCACCATGCCAAGTGCCTGATCCATCCTTCAAAAACACGGTTGATCCCTTGCTTTTATCGTGCGCAACCTATCCCGATCCATGCCTAGATTGTGCTTGATCCAGAGCTTTCCACAGCGTTTTGGCAAACACTGACTATTCTCATGGATCAGATCTGATCCATTCCTTTGCCAGGCCGCTCTGATCTACTGTCAAAACACTAGCTGATCCATGATTTGAGCGTGCACGATCCACCCATGTATCGTGGCCGATCCATCCCTCTAACATAGCGTTTTGCAGACGCTTTAAACCCACATGAACCAAAACTTTGCTGATCCATGAAAAATACACCCGATCCGCTTGCTTTCTCTTGATGATCTACACTTTTTCCAGTAGCCAAATCCTTTGCCAATCAAGCCAAAACTAAACTTTAGTCGATCCATCGAAATCATCACCAGTCCAACTCAAAACCACTTAGTCATCAACCAATCACTCAATAAACATTAAAACAACGATTCAACAAATGATTAAATAGATCTAATCTTAGAATTGACACACGAAATTTGCCGGTTTAAGTTACTAGATTAGATTCTATTGTGAAATTATACATACCATGATGTAGGTCTATATGCAAACAACTTGAAATGATGAACATAAGATCAAACAACCCATATACTCGATTGAATCCGTGCGAGTGATGCTAATCACTCACAAGTTCTTCAAAATAACTTGAAATCGACTAATCTCAAATCCGGACAACGATGATCAATCTTCAAACCTCTCAATTTGATGCAATCTTCCTTCACTCGATGTAGATCTAGCTTTGCTTGATGTAGATCTTCAATCTTCTTGCGTAGATCTAGAATTTTAATAAAGGAAAGATGTATTTGATTGAGCAAGGAGGTCATGAGCTCAACCAAATGAGAGAACGGAGAAAGTAAACCCCTATCCATGCCTCCTACCCCTATTTATTGCCTCTAACCAGCCCACTAATGGGCCACACCAATTTAGCCCATTAATCACTAGCCAAACCTGTACAGAAATTGTGAAACACTAAAACAAAGATTTCTCCTAAACCACTGAACCAAATCTTTAATCTGACCACTTTACGGAATTGGAAACATCATTTCTTTTCCAATGAAATCAATCACAGCACCTGGTTCAATTTCAGTCAAAAGTCATTCCCTGTACAAAACTAACAGGGGCAAAACGGTCATAAATAAAATTGGTAAAAATTATGGATATGTCTTACCTCCCCATAACTAGCATATCAAAATATGAGAATGATCCAACACTCAGGGAATTAAATAAAAATATTTTATGATCCTTCGATACGTAAAATGCAGGTCGTTGCAGTTCTATTTTCTTTCCTCCTCTTCATTCTTTTCTCTAATTGCATCATCATATATTAAAATCTATAGTGTTCTTAGTCGGATCAAGGTCATACAAACTTTGAACCCGTTTACGTTGTTACAAGGCTTCATCAAATCTTGAAAGCCAATAGGTCGATAACTTGTTTGTGCCTAGTGAGTACTCGAACTATTGTATGAAAGAATCTATTCCATAGATCCTTGAAGTCTGAAGTATGACAATATCTTCCTCGTTGTCGGCTCAAACCACAAAATCGCCATCAACTTTTTTAGACAATATTCTTCAACCATGAAGGTTCGAGCGTACTACTGGTTATAAGTCAACATTTAACTCGATTGGAGCGTTTTGACGGTGATAATTTTACTTGTTGGCAAGAGACGATGAATTTTTTTTTGATCATCATCAAATTGTTCTACAATTTGGAAGATGAATTTAAAGTTATACCAAAGGAACCTGACAAGGATGATGCCGCTCTAAAGGCAAAACATGCAAAGCACAAAGAGGACGGTTTTCTATACAGAGGGCACATTCTAAAGGCATCGTCTACTTTTGTCACAATGCTTATAGAACCTTGGAAACTACAAAGGACCTCTGGACTGCAATAGAAAGCAAGTATCTCATATCCTAGGTAAGTAATAAGAAATTTCTAATTTGTAATTTTATGGGTTTCGAAATGGTCACCAAAAGGTTCACAATCAGATAAGTATGTGAAATCTTACTGTTGGTGAATCAAGTTAAAGATGTTGGAATAGATCTTATTGAATCTTTTATTGTTGCAGTTACTATTTCGAGACTCTCACATTCTTGGGATGAATATAAGAAAAAATTAAAGCGTGCTGAAATAGATTAGGATTTAGATGGTTTGCAGTGTCATCTTTGTATTGAAGAGGATTCTTGTAAATGCGAACTAGATGATAATCCGCAAACAGAATCTCATTCTAAGGCAAATAATATTGAAATTATTGAAAAGTTAAAGCCTAAGAATGAGACACAATTTAAGAACAAAAATAATAACAAGAACAAAAAAAAAGAAGGTTACCTATTGCTATTGTAACAAACTTAGCCACTATGCCCAAGATTGTCGTCTACGGAAGAAACAGCAAAAAGTGAATATGGTCGAAGAATCAATTGTGGCTGTAGTACAAGAAGCGAACTTCGTTAGTGGCATTGATAATGATTGGTGGCTTGATACTGGAGCAACCATTCACATGTGCAATGATCGTAATATGTTCAAGGTTTATGAAGAGAATAATGGATAAACCAACAAAGTTATTGGCGCAAACAAAGTTGCAGGCAAAATTTTGGGAAAAGTTCTTACATTAGTCAATGTATTTTATGTACCCAATATGTGTAAGATTTAAGATGGTTTTCAAGTCTGATAAGTTAGTGTTGTCCCAAAATAGAAAATTCATTGGATAGGGATATTCTTATAACGATATGATTAAGTTGAATCTAATAAAGAGATCTTTTGTTTATATTGCTGATTCTGTTATTTTATGGCATGGTAGATTAGGACATGCTAATTATAAATTTCTTAAAATTATACATAAATTAGGATTAATTTTTGATTGTGATTTTGAATCTATCTCGAAATGTAAAATATGTGTTGACGCAAAAATACACTGGAACTCCTTTGAATATGCAGAAAGGAAAACTGGTTTACTTGGTTTGGTCTATAGTGATGTGGGTGACTTAAAAAGTCATATCACATATGGTGGTAACTAATACTATATAACATTATTGATGACTATACGAGATATGCATATGTATATCTAATGTAAACCAAAGATGAGGCTTTTGATAAATGCAAAATTTATGAAGCATAGGTCGAAACATAATTAGGAGCTAAAATTATAGTTTTATATTCAGATTATGTGAATATTTTTCAAATGAATTAATATTGCTTTGTAAAAAACATGGTGTAGTTCACAAATGTACCACCCCATATACAACACAACAAAATGGTGTTGTTGAAGAAAAAATAGTACTTTAGTACAAATGGTTAATGCCTTACTCACAAGTTCAAATTTAATTTATAATCAATGGGTCGATGCTATGTTATATGCATGTTACATTTTACATAGAATACCACTTAAGAAGAACAATATTTCACTTTATGAATTATGGTTTAATAGAAAACCTAACCTTACTAGACCTAAAGTTCAGGGTTGCTTAGCATATGTTAGAAAACTAGACCCTAAATGACCAAAGTTAGGAAATATGGCAATTAAATGTGTTTTTATAGGATATTCACTTAATAGTATAACTTATAGGTTCCTTATTCTTGGCACCTTAGATGTTATAGAATCTGTAGAATTCTTTGAAAATCAAACAATTAAGGTTCTATTGAGATCTTCTAATCTAGAAGCTAATATGACTAATGATATCAATGGCAATGAATATGCTCCTGCTCAAAACAACAAGGAAGTATCTGTACCAGATAATAGTACTGAATATAAGAGAAGTAAAAGAGCGAGAATAGAGAAGGGATATGGTCCTGACTTCGTAACATATATTGTAGAATGCAGTATGTGTAAAGTCCTTATGTGACAAAATATGTAATGAACGTCGATGATGATCCCAAAACTTATTTTGAGGCTATGAGTTCTAGAGATTCTATTTTCTGGAAAGAATCTATCAATAATGAAATGAATTCCTTATGTTAAATCAAAATTGATTTTTAACCGATTTACCTCCTAGTGCTAATCCTATAGGACGTAAATGGAAATTTAAGAAAAAGTTGAATACAAATGGATTCATTGATAAGTTTAAAGCCAGATTAGTTGCTAAGGTATATAAGCACAGACATGGGTAGATTATTTTGATACACATGCTCCAGTTGCTCGCATATCTTCTATACGCTTCTTAATAGCACTTGCATCAATTCATAATTTTATAATACATCAAATGGATGTAAAGAAAACCTTTCTAAATGGAGATTTAGAAGAAGAGAGATATATGGAACAACTTGAAGGTTTCAAAACCCCAAGCTAAGAAAAGAAAGTTTGCAAATTAATAAAATATCTTTATGGTGTGAAGCAAGCTCCCATGTAATGGCATAAGAAATTTGATAAAGTTGCACTGTCATATGGATCCATTTTTAATGATGCTGATTAATGTATTTATAGAAAATCGGATAACAACGATTATGTTATAATACGTTTATATGTTGATGATATGCTGATATTTGGTTTTAATATATATTGTGTGAATGAAACTAATAAGTTTCTATCTTCTAAATTTCATATGAAAGATATAGGAGAGGATGATGCAATTTTGGGAATTAAAATCATGGCGAAAGAGGGGGTGTTATTATTAAATAAATCTCATTACATTGAGAAGTTTCTATAAAAATATGGTCATTATAATGACAAACCACCACCAACTTCTTTAGATCCTAGTATTAAATTAGAAAAGAACACCGGATGTACCATTTTTCAACTAGAATATTCTAGTGTTATTGGGAGTCTTATGTATGCTATGCATTGCACTAGACCAGACATTGCACATGTTATATGCTTATTATGTCGATTTACGAGTAATCTAGGTTTCAAACACTAGAAATCTGTTTCCATAGTTTTAGCTTATTTGAAAGGAACCATTACCTATGGTTTATCCTATAAAGGATATACTGCTGTAATAGAAGAATATAGTGATGCAACCTTGAACAATGTTGAACCCAAATCCAAGTCTACAACTGAATGGATATTTACATTAGGAGGCATTGCTGTATCTTGGGCTTCCAAGAAGCAGACTTATATATCTGATTCAACAATGTTGTCGGAATTGATTGCATTGGTAGATGCATGTAAGGAGACATAGTGGCTTAGGAATTTGTTAATAGAAATCCCATTATGGAAGAAGCCATCTTCAGCAGTCTTGATTAACTGTGATAATCAAGCAATGCATACAATGTCTCTAATAAAACATATAATGGAAAGTCTAGACATGTGAGTCCAAGACATCAAATGGTAAGACAGTAAGTCAAGAGTGGAGTAATAATTTTTAACTACATAGAAACAAAGAAAAATTCAGCCACTTACAAAAGGTCTTCCAAAGACAACGGTTTCTATAAAGTCAAAAGAAATAGTACTAAGGTCTATGAATGAAGATTGATCATCCTAATAGAAACTCAACTTATGTCTTTAAAAGAATACACAAAGTTCAATGAGTACCAACAAGTTAAGAGAACGATCATAGAACAAATCAATAATCCTATAATATTTAGTGTTGGATTCTGCAAGAACAAAGGATGGATAAATGTCCTTAATAAGTCTAGAGATCTTAAAAAGTGTATCGCATAAACCCCTTAAGAGACTTACCTGTATGAGTGTGGTAATCAAACTTTTTCCAAAGTAAGATCCATGAACCAAGATTAAAAGCACATAGTCATTAACGTGCTAAGCAATACGTAACACTTTACCTAAGGGAATCAACATGTGTGATTGTTTCGGTTTTATCATCAAGGGATACCTAGTTCAAGATTCGTTCCCCATAAAATCTCGATAAAGCTTTGAATGGTTTACATTAAGTAAAGGGTCAAATCCAAAAGATACCTTTTATTTATGTGTTATTTCAACGATAATGCAAAACTTAATCTCAGAACTACATTGGCTTGATCCCACTTGGGTATGTAGGAATTCATTCTAGTGATTTAGCCGTCCGCTTTATTTATTTTTATTATTTTGAAAATGGGGGAAGATTGTCAAAAAATTTCGAAATTGCTTTGGGGTTTATTGGGGTTGTTCTTGAAGAGGGAAGAGAGAAAGGAAGAAGGAAAGGGAAAAATGAATTGTCCCACATTATGAAAATAAGAGGAAGAATCCAAGTATATAAATGGCTTCCTCATAAGGATGTTAGGACTCCCAAATGTATGCTTTATTGTAAGGAAGGAAGCCATGCGTCTTGCACCATACACACGTGCCGCCATCATTGTCCGTTTGACTGAACCAAACTGGGCTAGGTACTGTTTTTGGGTCTGGATCCAATAATAATATTTTTGGATAAAATTTCAGAGCAGTAATTGGCTAAATTTAAGCCCATTGCAGACCCGAAAAATTAATTTAAAAGGGGCGGGAAATTTACAGTGCTTCGTAGTCGTTGCAAATGAAAAGACGCGCTGGTTTGATTTGAAATGGATATGACTATTACAAACAGTCGCGGCGTTTCATGAAAGGACACTTCATTTCAGTCTCTATAAATAGGAGCACCTAGAAACTATTTCAAATTAATTCTGAACATCTTCTTCTTCCTCCTCACGAAAACCTACAATGCCTTAAAACTATTTCAAACAGTGTGCCATTACTCTGATTTATAAATCCTCTAGGATGTTACATATTCAGAAAGTATTGCAGATATATTCTTCTTCCTCCTGTTCATTCTTTTCTCTAATTGCATCATCAGATATTAAATTTAGAGTGTTCTTGGTCGGATCAAAGTCGTACAAATTTTGAATCTGATTACGTTGTTCCAAAGCTTCATTGAATCCTGAAAGTCCATAGTTCGATAACCCATTTTGTACCCAGTGGGTTGAACTATTTTTTGAAAGAATCTATTTCATAGTTCCTTGAAGTTTGAAGTACGAAAATATTTTCCTTGTATTCGTCTTGAACCACAAAATCCATAACAACTTTTGCGAGTGAATTATGGAAGCTAAAAACTGAGGTTTTGAATTACATTTCTTGGCATATAGAGAAGAAGGGAGGCTTGAAAAGAGGCGAATAGAAGCTAACGTATGGAATAGGTTACCGAAGTGTAGATGAGGAGCAACGCAAGAGAGATTGTCTACAGAGCTACCATGGGTGCATTCTTATCATATTTTAAAAGTGAATTGACATATTTATTCTTTGTTTGCTCTTTACATTCCTCCGTTCATTAGTTCGTTCTCTCATTATTCTCGCCCTACCATTCTCCTTTTTTAATTTTGTTTTTTTATATCTCAATACTCACTTTTTTGCATGAATATATATGTTTTTTTCTAAAAAAAAGCCTTTCTCCAATGGCGTAACAGATTTGTAGTCAGTAAACGACTACAAAATCTATAATATAATAATGGACAAATACACTAGAATCGATAAAGACACGAAGTGAAACAAAAGCAGCTAGGCCAAAAGCTGCCTCAACCAATAGAAAGAGGGGCAGAGAGCACAAGCTCATCTGGAGCCGGAGGAAAATTAAAAATCCTCAATCATAGCTAGATCTGACCAACAGTAGACAACAAATACGCCATCCCAAAGGAGCCCAAAGTGGACATGACCAAAAAGCTGTCTAAAGGAAAGACAATGCCAGCCTACTTCAAGCTTAGGCACCAGCCCAGACCCCCAACCAAGCCTAAAAGAAACCTGTAAAATCCAGGTCTTGCATGACTAGAAAACAACATAACACCTGGGTTGGTTTTGGTAGGTAGTCTTTTAGTATGATCTCAGTACTCACATTTTCAACCTTTACTTTCTTCCACTACCCTTTCATTAACCTAATTCCTCCTTCTCGCAACTCTGGTATCCTTGTGTCATGATTTATCTCCGTCTCGCCTCCATAACATTTGAGTTCCACTCTCCTTCCTTATCCCGTCTCTCAGTCAGCTCCTATTTGGTCCTCTACAGCTTAGCCTTTAAATTTGCAACTCCACTTCGTGCATTCTACAACCAAACCCTATCTTGACTATTTCTTATTCCATCTTGTACCTCTTCATACTTGGTTCTAGTACCACAAAAGTAGGTTATTCCACTTTGTATGAATATACCTATGATGTTGTTTATCTTCTCAAGGATAGGTTCTGACTTCGGTACAGGTTTGTCTCGATGCGCTTGGTTTTAGGATTTATTTTGGTATGGCACCTAGGTTGGTTTTGGTAGGTAGTCTTTTAATTTTGTTCTTTGAATATAATGTTTATTGGTGGTTTTGCTTGTGGTTGAACATTAGGTATTGTTCGACCTTCTTGGGTGATTGTGAGTTGGTGTTTCGTCTGTTTGTAGGGATGTGGTTTACGAAGGGTTGCTTAGATGAAGCTCTCCATGGGTTAGCATTGGAGATCCATTGTGTGGTTGCATTTGGCGTAAGTATTGATAGACACTTATCTTTGAATAAGGATTTTTATTGCCTATGTTTTGATCTAAAACTCTAGTTTTTCTGGAGTGGGTTATCATATTATACTTTTGGGTTTTTGGTTTCTACCGCTCGGAGACTAAGTTTTTGTCTATGAATTATTTTGGTTTTTAGATGTTTCCTTTTCCATCAGAAATTGTATTTAGAGTAATCGTTGTATGTACTGTATCATGCATGGTGTTTTAGACAACATTTTGCAACTTGTAGTAGATATCACCCTGTGTGGTGTGGTTAGTTGATGAGAATCTTGCATCAAACTTATTTTTCTTCATAAAAGTAGTATGACAACTATAAAATCCGCTTTCCAGTGTAGAATAATAATAATTTAATTTGTCTACAAATATTTCTATATTTATGAAATTTATTTATAAGATTAATAAAGTTAATTATTTTATAAGTTAATTAATTAATAAATATGTATGCTTGTATTTTACATAATTATGTTATTTTAAAACGTTTAAAACAACTTAAGTTTATATATATATACACACACACACAAACACACACACACAAACACACACACACACATATATATGAATTGAATTTTGAAAGTTAATATAATATAATAATTAAAATTGTTCAGACAAATAAATTAATATAACTTAATGAAAGTTATTTAACAAAATTAACTAATTAAAGCTTAATTAATAAAATAAAGGGCAAATTTTCAAAAGAGGCTAGTTTCTGAAACTAATAGCACAAATAGGCTAGTTTAAAAACTATTTGCAAATATTGGCTGGTTTTTGGCCAACTCAGCGATGAGCTGGCTTGGGAAAAAAACAATACGGGGCGCACCTGACAAGTGCGCACCGTTATATTAACATGGGCGCAGTTGTCAAGGGCGCCCATAATATTTTTTCCAACCACGCTGGGCTACACTTGCTAAGCTTTATTTTCAATGGTCTAAGTTTATATGTGAGTGCAGAAACTATAAATTTATCAATGTTTTATGGTTTTAATCATCGTTGTAATATTACTTCCAGTTTTGCAAGATAGCAAGGGCAAGACGCATATTGATGTTGGAGTTAAAACAGATGGAAAAATGATATATAAACATATGGTTGTTTTATGCAACATGTTATGTTATGTTATGATGATAACTTGACTAGAGAATTGTCACTTCCATTTCATTAGTGGTTCACTATACTTTTTCCGTGGTGTTAACGATATTTTTCATCAACACCGAAGATAGTTCTATGTAAGTGGACCTAAGGGAAAAATTGGTTGTTTAGCCTTCACAAGTTTGAGTTAGTCCACCGTCTCCTAGATATCAAGGTTTAGAATCCAAAATAATAGTTACTCTTCACTCGATGGGATGAGTATCAGGCTTAAGTGATTCAAGAACCACAAGTTATCTTAGGATGAAAGATACCGAAACGCAACCCTTAGCGAAGTGACTTAACGACTTGTGGAGAGGGGTTCTACACTGAGCTTGCAGTAGGGTCTAAATTTGTAGGAAGAGGGTGTTTCAGTTGGTTTATAGAAAGGTTTGGATATGGATTCATATACATGTAGAAAGCAAAAAGTGCGTTGCGGCAACAATAACTGAGAAATCATATAACAAACCCATAAAGGAATACTCTAAGTATTGATCCACCCTTTATTGATCTTTGATTCAGAATACATGAACAGGATAGAAGAAATCCCTAAATCGATCTAAGAATTAGGGTTTACTCTAGAGAAGAAAAGAATACAAGAATAAGAATGAAAAAATCCTCCTCAAAATGTGACCTATAGGGTCTTATTTATAGAGAATTTAGGGCTCCTTCTTCTGTTGGGCCATTGGGCTTGCAGAAGCCTCTGTCGGCCGCTTTTCTCCGTGGTCTCGGATGTTTTGCTTCCGGCTGCCTTTGCGGTGCTGATTATGGCTTCCGGAGTGAGGTCTCGGTCAGTTGGGTCTTCTTTAAGATTAATATGAGCTTGTTGATGAAAATGGCTTTCGGAAGACATTTGTGCTCCCGGTTGTTGCTTCCAGGTGTAGGCTTCCGACTTTCTCATGAATACTTTGATGAGATTGCCCTAGTGATATATGTAGATAGCTGTCGGTTCGGAACCCCTGTTGGTGTTGGCACTTGGCAGGTTTGTATGGATAGCTTGTATCCCTTCTAGGGTTCCAATTTGCTTTCCAATGCAGTCTTTGGATATAGCTTGGTCTTCCGGGAGGTAGCTCTGGGTGATTTGTCTGTTGTTTATCAATGTGGCTTTTCGGCGCTTATGCAGTGGATATTTCGGAAGCTAGTTCAATATAACTCCTACGTGCTTTTAGCTTGATATTCTTGATGGTTTTGTCTTCAGATGTATCGGTATTAAGCAGGTTAATATCGACAGCCCTTTCGTCTTTCTGGGTTTTGGTTATCGGAGCTCTTGCCTCCCTCTTTCTCAGCTTCTAACTTAGATGACCTTTCATATAGAACCCCCTCCCCCGCTGGACATACCCTGCCGTGTATATCTTGTCAGATATACTCCAACGGTATTCTGTAGATTTTGAGCTCCTTTACGCTAAGAAAGTGTCGTTTATGTAGTTCTCGTATCATTTTTTATGCTCTTGGTTCTTCCTAGTATTTGGCTCTTGCTTTTGGAGAATTCTTATGTGCTTGTGTTCATCCGATACCCCTTCACTGTCAGCTTTCTTCGGAGTCAATTTTGGTAGTAACATTTGTCCCCCACTGAAGGGGTATTTTTGACTTTTCAAGTTAAACTTTTAAGCGGATTTCCTATCTCTCTCTTCCAGTATATGTACGCCTTTCTTATCGGCTCCTTATTCCTTTCCTTTCTCATTTCATGGAAAAAATTTCTCAAGGAAGTATCAGCTATTTAGATAATTATATTGGTATGGTATCCATATTTTTAGTTTCTTAACTACTAGTTTCGGGTGAATAACGCCAAGTTTGATAGCTTAAATTAGCATTTTCATTTCGCTACTGGTGGGTTTTATGCAGAATAATAAAATTCATACCTTTTCGAATATTAATCTTACCTTGTTGTGTAAAAATTTGACAAATCATACCTGGTATTATGGGAAAGAAGCACAGTGCTTTCAAACCTGATAGGAATGGCCCTCTTCCAAACGATCTCTCTACCTCTAGGAAAGTTAGCGTTGTTGAGAAGCGTTCTTTGATTACGTCACAAGATCAAGTCAATGCTATCCTCCAGGATTCCGGAATTTCGGGTGTTGGGACCATCCTTCCTTGTAAAAAGGACACCATTTCCTCTCCTCCGGAGGGTTACTTTGCTATTTATGTAGTTCATATTATGGAGATTTTATTCCTTTTCCGAATTTCCTTCATCGTTATCTACATCACTTGGGGATTGCTCCAGTTCAGAACACCTACACCTACCTGTTGGACTTAGAACTTTTATCTTTAGAATCGGGTAACGGTTCTCTAATTCCTTCCACTCTTGACTACTTGGTTCGTCCTTACAAACTTATTGACGCCAATCCTCAGATTTTTCGTGCAAATCCTATGAAGAAACTATTGTCCGAAGGACCGATAAAGTTCAAAGATTAGAAGAATCAATTTTTCTTCATCTGATGCCCTTCGGGCATCACAGGCAGTTTTCGCACCCTAAGTATGCACACCCGATATTTTTTTTGATAACTTGTCTTCCTCTTTGCAGATGTTGTTCCCAAATTGCCAAATTTCACGGATAAGGAGCTAATTGATGCCCTGGGTGTTGCCTCTGGAAAATTCAGTAATCGGTCTCTGCTGCTTACTTCTTCTGTCCTTCGGAAGCATTCTTCATTGCCAGTTGGTCAATTCATCATTAGGCAACCACCTTTGGTTCTACTTAGCAAGGGGATCCTTTTTTGTCATTGGGGAGAGATGTTCCTTTCTCTTCAGTTTTTCCTTTATCTCTTGACAACTCAGGTATTCCTTTTCTTATCTTTAAAACGAAATTGTACTTTATCTTTCTCTTCGTTCTTTCTCACTGTGTGTTTTGAAGATGCTTATCTGAGTCCACTAAGACTGGTTCCGTTTACTTGGTTCCGAGAGTTGGGGTTTCTTCACTCAAGGATGCATTATTCAAATCTAGAGAAAATGTGAAGAGGAAACTTTTGGAGTAAGGCTTAGAAGATTCTATGCCGAAGAGGCCTAAATGTGTGGGGGGACTAACTGCTCATTCTGATGTGGTTCTCGATATCCCGGAGATTACTTCTCCAAAGAATATTTCTGGCTCGAACCCTCGTTGGTTGGGTCTTCTGAAGTCTCCAATGAGTTGCATGATACGATGGGTTTCTCTTCTTCCACTGAGGACATTGCCCCTTGTGATTTTACTAGTCCCACTAATTGTAACACCCCACCTCCGTTAATGTCACTCACAAAGGGAATGCCTTAACTTTGGTGGAGCATTTTAGTAAACAGAACAGAAACTTACAAGACAGATAAAACAGTACTTGAAATTTTTTAACTTTATTATAGCGGAAAAAGAAATTAATATGGTTACATCCTTTCAAATTTCAGAATTCAAGTACAAAATATCAGTCTTGTACAAAAGCCTTCAAAATGCATGGTTTAAAATCATAATCCCCATGGAACGGAAGCTATACAGAGCCAAGCCATACTTTAAGCACTTCAAGCAAAGAGAAATCCGGATCAAGCTAAAGTATTCCCTCCTTGGATAACCAGGGGGGGAAACGGAAGAAAGGAGGCGAAACAACAAGGGTCAGACAAAAAGTCTGGCAAGTCCAGTGACTTTCAGCATATGAACAGATAATAATAATATGATATGAACATAAAACTGGATGTGAGATAACTGTAACAGGTGTAGCAGATATAACAGAAAAATAGAATGACATAAACTATTGTTTTACACTTCTCTGCACTAATACTAGTATAACAGAATTAGGTGTCACCCTAATGTCTAAATTGAAGCAGGAACGGGTACAGAATACTTTAACAGAAACAAAATGCTTATAATGGGCCTTTACTACCCGATCAGAAACAGACAGAAGCAGAAACAGATTTATCCCTACGGAAACAGAAGGTAGAATTAGGTGTACACTAGTAATGGGCCTTTACCACCCGAACAGACGGTACCACACAGAAACAGACAGGTGTTACCACCCAACAGAAACAGACGGTACCAACAGAAACAGACAGAACTAAGCGTACCCTAAAACCCTACCCTAAGCGATCGGCTCCCTAATACATAAATATCCTGTGTCGGCCCCACAGTAGGGTGTATCACTCCCTAAAGTGACAACCAATTGGCACAGACCTATTTACAGATGTCACGGCGTCTTACATCCTCAGAGGCAGACCGGGATCCATGCACGCACATGACCCGGTTGGAACGCACCATCAACACCCCTCGCCATTATCAGAATGAACCACTTATAATTAGTTTAGTAAGCGTGCCCGGACCCTACCTACTGTTGGGTCAAAGTTTTGATACCAGAAAGGGTTACTGACTAATATGGGTCCCAAACAACAGATGACACAAGTAATTCCCCTCCTAACCTTGTGTCCCCAGACTAACAGATCTCAGATTAACTTGTTTACAAGTTCAGACATACAGAATTCAGATTTACTAGTTCACAGATTAAGTTAACAAGTTTTCAGACTAACAGATCAGATGTACATATTTTTCAGATTTGTCTAACTTTGTATTGGGCCTACAGATTCATGGACGGGTTTACTACACCTATTAATCCAGTTGGTTTAACCCTATTTTCCCCTAATACGTTTTAGACGTCATTCTTATCTTAGATTTGCATTAATTAATTATTAATGCCCAGACCTCTCACATTAGGTCGCTAGCTTGTGGCCGCTGAATGGGCCGGGCGGTTCCGGGCAGACTTCTGCCACAAGCCAGACCTAACCTCGTGTCTTAAGCAGGTTATGACTAACTTCTCACATTAGAACCTATTGTTTGCGGCCAATGGATGTGCCGGGCGGTTCCGGGCAGAATTACGCCGCAAACTCATTCTAACCTCGAGTTAGTCACGTTTATCTTTGCGGCCAATTAATTAATAATTTACCGTTTATGCGCACGCCCAATATATATGCCAATTCAGATTATATCAATAACAGGATGATTATATCAACACAGCAGATAACAGATTTTAGCAGATAACAGATTTTATATGACTTAACGGATTTAACAGATTTAGCAACTTAGCAGATTTTGGCATATAACAGGTTAGGCATTTCAACCGACAAATTTAACAGATTAGGCATTTCAATCTAATTAGCAGTCTAGGCAATATAACAAAACTAGCAGTTTAGGCAACTTGGCAAATTAGCAGATTTAGCAAATTTAATATTTCTAAAGGTTCTATTTACATGCCTTGCCTAATCATAAATTGGCCTAAATTCATATGCCTACATAATTGTCATGATTCACAACATATACTCCATGTTTGCATAAGCGCAGAATATGGACATAATTTGCCATATAACATATGTTCCATTTTTTGTTAAACTAGCATTTTACAGCAGATTCATATATAAATTATACCAAATATAACCATTAATTTCAATGCATGCCATATATCCAAAAATCCCTATTTAGGTGTAATCACAATAACAGATATCCTAATTAATGTAAATCTTTACACCTAAGTTTCCATATCTTCTTCTTTTTAAGTCATGAATCATTATGCAAACTATACCCAACAATCTAAATCTTTAAATCATATCTTCTAAAAATCAGATCTTGACTTTTATATGCATTTTGTCCAAAGTCTCAAATCATATGTAATCTTACAGTGGTTCCTCTTCTTCTTTTATCACAGAATATGCATAGGTCTAAAACTAGTTTATAACATATGCTTATTTTTCTAATTAATTACAGATCTAAATAACATATGTTCATTTCTCTAATTAGTTACAGATCTAGATTACAATGTACACTATGCATACAACATATATAAATTATATGTTTACAGTCAAATTCATGCATCCAATCCCAAGTCATATGTCAATATATTTTATGCCTCAGATCTAAAGTCATATGTTCAATTCGGTCTCGTCAAATTTCGCATCATTCATTATTTATCCCAAAATTTGCGTTCATACGTTAATCTCTTATGAGATTAGGCACAGGCTCGTGGTAGCCTGGCTATAGAAACAGAAAGGAAGCAGAAAGGGATACAGAACAGTCACAGAAAAATAGATCTGATAGATATACAATCTCAGATTCAGATTTAAAAGCATATCAGAATTATAATTAATGTTTATAGCAGAAAATAACTGTACTTGCCTTGATTGGATTAAAGAAAGAACTTTAGTTGTTACAGAATTATTGCAGAAGCTTTTATCTCAAATTTGAATTTAGGATGATGTTGATTGACTTCTAGTTTTGATTCTAGCAGAGTAGCGACGCCATTTTTATTTTTAATTAGAAGAAGAGAGCAATGGAGGCTAGAGAATTGTGTAAGAGACTTAGGTTTAGGTTAGGGATGTATTTATAGGACGATAGGGTGATTTAGAGCCTTCAGATCAGTCCAGAAGTCATTAGAATCGCACAGCTCGAATACACATCATCCAGCCACTCAAAAGAAGACACGTCACCTCAGAACACTCCAGAATTCGGTGCTGGATTTGTATGGGCGCACTTGGCAGGTGCGCCAGTGTATTTTTGTACTGGCGCACTTCACAAGTGCGCCAGTGTATTCTGGCCTGTTTCCGGTTTTTCTGCCTAACTTCGTTCGTCCATATCTTCTTCATACGGACTCCGATTTACGCAAATTCGGACTCTATTTCGCGTATTTTTCCGAGACGAACACAATGGCGCAACCCATTTCCCTTATTTCTTCTCCTAAAAATTAATTATACCTTGATTTTTAACTCTTATGTTTACAGAAAATACGGGGTGTTACATTCTCCCCTCCTTAGAGGATTTCGTCCCCGAAATCTTCAAGTTAAGAAGAATGTGTCCTACTATCCAATCACCCATCTACTCAACCATCATACACTAGCATCCATTGTCCTTAGAAAACTTCTAATGTTGTATGAACATATGCAAAAGTGTGTGTATATGTTCCTTATCTAATGCAAAGATCAGGCGGTCTACTGATTCAGTTGACCTCCTTAATGCGAATTATGTCAGTGCCATGAGTCCAACATGTATGCAATAGAATCTTAATGATATATATTATTTCTATATGAGTGCACAATCATTCACTCAAATGCAACATCCATGTGTTGAATCAATCATTTTGCATCCATAAGAATTGAAAAATGCTCACCCATCCATATGCAGTATGAGAGTGTTTTCGAGCCGATCTAGTGCCTAGTGTGTGTATATGCATTCACGGGCAACCACTAGCAACCACTTGCATCCACTTGCAACCATCAAACATAACATGTCTCAAACACATGTTTACACCCATTAGTTTCTACCTAAAGTTCGAAGATTCAATCGATAGGATACAGTCGAATGATGGAAGCGAGTACAGATAGAACGAAAATTTGGTTCCCATTAGACATGGGTCCTAAGTATCGGCCCCAAAGACCGAAACCAACAGCAAATTGACACCCAGAGGATTACCTTCTTTAGACAATGTCAAAACTGGAAATCCTATCAAAAGTATTTAGATATTTACAGACTACTGGTACAGATCAGGTTCCCTAATGATTCTTAGGAAGCTAAGCATGATAAAATCATACCCCACGAAAACTCAGAATGTATGCGTCATACTTGACGCCTAACACAGATACCCCTCAAACCCCAATCTCAAACAGATGATCCATAACCCTTATGGGTCTGAGTCTATAGCGGAATTCAGAAATAATACTAGTATTAAAGTGCAGAGTATCGATTACAAAATCAAAATACCAGAATCAGAAAAAGTCTTAACTCCATAATCAGATAAAGAAATTAAACCTACTATAGAAATTTTCCTATTTCTATCCTAGCCACTAGCCTCAAGAGTGTTCGCCTGCCCTCCTTGTCCTCGTCTCTTCGGGCAGTCCCTAGTGAAGTGTCCCATCTCCCCACAGTTGAAGCAAGCGCCCTTCCTTTTTCTGCAATCCTTGTTCAGATGAGTCGAGCTCCCACAAGTAAAGCACTTTTTCCCCTTCTTATTTTCAGACTTCTCATCCTTCTTTTGTGTTTCCTTTTTGGGCCCCGCTTTCTTATTCTGTGGTTCTTCCTTCTTTGTCTCTTTCGGGCCCTTGTCTTCCTCGTGCAGTAGTGCCATATCCACTAATTTCTCGTAAGTTGCTCCCATGGGTACATGGGTCATGGCTAGGCTGTGCAGTGGCTCATTCAATCCTTTAACAAAGCGGAGAGCCTTTTTATGCTGAGTGTTGACAATCCGAATCTTGCTAGTTGGTTGAACTGGTTGACGTATTCCTTGACCGTCATACTTCCTTGCTTAAGAGATAAGAACTTTTCCAATTGTAAACATCGTTCAGCTTGTGAGAGGAATTTTGTCTCAAACCTTGTTCTGAAATCCATCCATGTCTCAACCGGCCTCTCGGCGTTAGTGACTTCCCACCAGTAGGAAGCTTCATCTTTGAGCAGCCATACTGCCAACTGTACCTTCTGCCTATCGTCCACCTCGAAGATAACGAATAGATCCTCAGTTTCTTTGAGCCAATTCCTTGCTTCTACGAATGATTCAGTTCCTTTGAAATCCTTCCCACCCATGGCCCTAAAATCTCTACAGATCTTTGAGAAAGCAATTGCACGAGGAGGGGGTGGAGGAGGGGGATCATTTGCTGGACCTGCAGTGGCGGTCCTAGCCTCAAGATATTGACGAAACCAACCGGGTACATGAACACCCTCTGGTATCTCAGATGCTTCAGACATGCTGGAACGAAAAAGGAAAGGTTCAATACAAAAAGGACTGAAAGAAAGATATATGGCTCTTGGGGATCATGTTTTTCAAAATAAGCTTTATTTTTGAAAATACTTCCTTCCAAAACCTTTTTGAAAATAGTTTTCAAAAACTTTACCCAATCTGGTAACCTTCAGCTCTGATACCAAGTGTAACACCCCACCTCCGTTAAGGTCACTCACAAAGGGAATGCCTTAACTTTGGTGGAGCATTTTAGTAAACAGAACAGAAACTTACAAGACAGATAAAACAGTACTTGAAAATTTTTAACTTTATTATAGTGGAAAAAGAAATTAATATGGTTACATCCTTTCAAATTTCAGAATTCAAGTACAAAATATCAGTCTTGTACAAAAGCCTTCAAAATGCATGGTTTAAAATCATAATCCCCATGGAACGGAAGCTATACAGAGCCAAGCCATACTTTAAGCACTTCAAGCAAAGAGAAATCCGGATCAAGCTAAAGTATTCCCTCCTTGGATAACCTGGGGGGGGGGGAAACGGAAGAAAGGAGGCGAAACAACAAGGGTCAGACAAAAAGTCTGGCAAGTCCAGTGACTTTCAGCATATGAACAGATAATAATAATATGATATGAACATAAAACTGGATGTGAGATAACTGTAACAGGTGTAGCAGATATAACAGAAAAACAGAATGACATAAACTATTGTTTTACACTTCTCTGCACTAATACTAGTATAACAGAATTAGGTGTCACCCTAATGTCTAAATTGAAGCAGGAACGGGTACAGAATACTTTAACAGAAACAGAATGCTAATAATGGGCCTTTACTACCCGATCAGAAACAGACAGAAGCAGAAACAGATTTATCCCTACGGAAACAGAAGGTAGAATTAGGTGTACACTAGTAATGGGCCTTTACCACCCGAACAGACAGTACCACACAGAAACAGACAGGTGTTACCACCCAACAGAAACAGACGGTACCAATAGAAACAGACAGAACTAAGCGTACCCTAAAACCCTACCCTAAGCGATCGGCTCCCTAATACATAAATATCCTGTGTCGGCCCCACAGTAGGGTGTATCACTACCTAAAGTGACAACCAATTGGCACAGACCTATTTACAGATGTCACAGCGTCTTACATCCTCAGAGGCAGACTGGGATCCATGCACGCACATGACCCGGTTGGAACGCACCATCAACACCCCTCACCATTATCAGAATGAACCACTTATAATTAGTTCAGTAAGCGTGCCCGGACCCTACCTACTGTTGGGTCAAAGTTTTGATACCAAAAAGGGTTACTGACTAATATGGGTCCCAAACAACAGATGACACAAGTAATTCCCCTCCTAACCTTGTGTCCCCAGACTAACAGATCTCAGATTAACTTGTTTACAAGTTCAGACATACAGAATTCAGATTTACTAGTTCACAGATTAAGTTAACAAGTTTTCAGACTAACAGATCAGATGTACATATTTTTCAGATTTGTCTAACTTTGTATTGGGCCTACAGATTCATGGACGGGTTTACTACACCTATTAATCCAGTTGGTTTAACACTATTTTCCCCCAATACGTTTTAGACGTCATTCTTATCTTAGATTTGCATTAATTAATTATTAATGCCCAGACCTCTCACATTAGGTCGCTAGCTTGTGGCCGCTGGATGGGCCGGGCGGTTCCGGGCAGACTTCTGCCACAAGCCAGACCTAACCTCGTGTCTTAAGCATGTTATGACTAACTTCTCACATTAGAACCTATTGTTTGCGGCCACTGGATGTGCCGGGCGGTTCCGGGCAGAATTACGCAGCAAACTCATTCTAACCTCGAGTTAGTCACGTTTATCTTTGCGGCCAATTAATTAATAATTTACCGTTTATGCGCACGCCCAATATATATGCCAATTCAGATTATATCAATAACAGGATGATTATATCAACACAGCAGATAACAGATTTTAGCAGATAACAGATTTTATATGACTTAACGGATTTAACAGATTTAGCAACTTAGCAGATTTTGGCATATAACAGGTTAGGCATTTCAACCGACAAATTTAACAGATTAGGCATTTCAATCTAATTAGCAGTCTAGGCAATATAACAAAACTAGCAGTTTAGGCAACTTGGCAAATTAGCAGATTTAGCAAATTTAATATTTCTAAAGGTTCTATTTACATGCCTTGCCTAATCATAAATTGGCCTAAATTCATATGCCTACATAATTGTCATGATTCACAACATATACTCCATGTTTGCATAAGCGCAGAATATGGACATAATTTGCCATATAACATATGTTCCAATTTTTGTTAAACTAGCATTTTACAGCAGATTCATATATAAATTATACCAAATATAACCATTAATTTCAATGCATGCCATATATCCAAAAATCCCTATTTAGGTGTAATCACAATAATAGATATCCTAATTAATGTAAATCTTTACACCTAAGTTTCCATATCTTCTTCTTTTTAAGTCATGAATCATTATGCAAACTATACCCAACAATCTAAATCTTTAAATCATATCTTCTAAAAATCAGATCTTGACTTTTATATGCATTTTGTCCAAAGTCTCAAATCATATGTAATCTTACAGTGGTTCCTCTTCTTCTTTTATCACAGAATATGCATAGGTCTAAAACTAGTTTATAACATATGCTTATTTTTCTAATTAATTACAGATCTAAATAACATATGTTCATTTCTCTAATTAGTTACAGATCTAGATTACAATGTACACTATGCATACAACATATATAAATTATATGTTTACAGTCAAATTCATGCATCCAATCCCAAGTCATATGTCAATATATTTTATGCCTCAGATCTAAAGTCATATGTTCAATTCAGTCTCGTCAAATTTCGCATCATTCATTATTTATCCCAAAATTTGCGTTCATACGTTAATCTCTTATGAGATTAGGCACAGGCTCGTGGTAGCCTGGCTATAGAAACAGAAAGGAAGCAGAAAGGGATACAGAACAGTCACAGAAAAACAGATCTGATAGATATACAATCTCAGATTCAGATTTAAAAGCATATCAGAATTATAATTAATGTTTATAGCAGAAAATAACTGTACTTGCCTTGATTGGATTAAAGAAAGAACTTTAGTTGTTACAGAATTGTTGCAGAAGCTTTTATCTCAAATTTGAATTTAGGATGATGTTGATTGACTTCTAGTTTTGATTCTAGCAGAGTAGCGACGCCATTTTTATTTTTAATTAGAAGAAGAGAGCAATGGAGGCTAGAGAATTGTGTAAGAGACTTAGGTTTAGGTTAGGGATGTATTTATAGGAGGATAGGGTGATTTAGAGCCTTCAGATCAGTCCAGAAGTCATCAGAATCGCACAGCTCGAATACACATCATCCAGCCACTCAAAAGAAGACACGTCACCTCAGAACACTCCAGATTTCGGTGCTGGATTTGTATGGGCGCACTTGGCAGGTGCGCCAGTGTATTTTTGTACTGGCGCACTTCACAAGTGCGCCAGTGTATTCTGGCCTGTTTCCGGTTTTTCTGCCTAACTTCGTTCGTCCATATCTTCTTCATACGGACTCCGATTTACGCAAATTCAGACTCTATTTCGCGTATTTTTCCGAGACGAACACAATGGCGCAACCCGTTTCCCTTATTTCTTCTCCTAAAAATTAATTATACCTTGATTTTTAACTCTTATGTTACAGAAAATACGGGGTGTTACACTAATGGGAATAAATTCGATGAATTAGTTAGCCAGGTTATTTCTTCTTCTGCTTTTTCCAGTGTCGACTCCTCATTTGATTCCCTCCAAAGCTATCAATCCTTGGTCAAGCCACTACTTATGGTATTATATTTTCCGCTTTCCCATTTTTTGACTCTCTTCAAGTATTTTGTTTATGTCTGTTATGTCCTTTATAGGCTATCAAGCGGTGGTTTGTGACGCAAGACAATACTCCAGATCCTAGTTCTGAGTTGTTGAGGCTTAAAAGAGAGAACATGACTTTGAAGAAGGAAAAAGATGCTCTGGTTCTCGAAAATGAGGGTTTATCGGTGGATCGAAGAAGGTTGTAGCATTCTTTATCGGAAGCTAGGAGTTTTGTTGCCTTGGGAAAAGAATCCTACTTGGCCCTGATTGAAGAAAATAACGCTTTGAAGAGGAGCCTGGAAAGATCCAAAGGGGACATCGGCCTCCTCGATTCTCGTTGTTCTTCCTTCTATGATCAGAATTCCCTTCTGGAAAAAGAGAATGGTTCCCTCAAGATCGAACTTGCTAGGAAGGAAGCGTTGCTGGCCAGGTTTTCTAGTGTAGTCAGTGACGCTAAAACGGAGAATTTCCTGCTTCCTTCAGACCATTTTGAACGAAATCATGGTTAACTCCTTCGAAGATGCATTCCTCCTTATTTATGCAGATAACATGGATAAATGTTCGGATTTAAACTTTTCTTCTCTTGACCCGTCTTTGGTGGAAAGGTTTATGTCCAAGATATCTTGTATGAGGTAGAAAGAAGAAGTTCCTGCGAGGAGGGAGATTGACGTATTTGAACTTTTGTTTATTGAAGATGTTCCTCTCGAGGAGCTGCGTGCCGACAATGAAGGAGACCTTGTTGTGGCATCGCAGGCTGTTTGCATCAGTGATGATAACTTCAAGAGTATCAATGTTATTGTGGGTGAAGAGGGAGAAAGAGGCGATAACTCCGCGGGTGTCGGTGGTACCTTTTCGGCTTTTAATACTCTAGATGAAGCATGAGGCAAGGGTACTAAAGACGTTGAAGGAGTCTTTATCTCAGTTGGCCCCTCCGACCATCCTGATGCACGAAGGATGGGGAAAGGTCCAAATTTCCCGGGTTCCCTTTCCATTGAAAATCCACAAGTTTCTGTTCCTACTTCTGAGGTATGACCTCTTATTTTATACATATATTCTTTTTTCCTTCTTTGACAATCAACCTATAATCCTTTTTGTCTAGACGGGAGGGAAACGGTTAAGTTTTTGGAATTCCACCCTTAAAAGGACTCGATTGGAAGCGATTCGTCTCACTAGGGAACTTGACAAATAGACGAATGAGTATAATATATTGTCCCACAAATATTATCTCCTTGATAAGAGTGCTACAAAGTTACTTCTTTTTAAAGAAAAAGAAGTGGCTCTAGCCTTCATACGACCCGATTGCGATGTGAGAGGCTCTTAAAAGAAAATTCTGAGCATGTGACTTTATTTTGGATGTTAATCAAAGACATGGATACATTAGTAAAACTTTTATATCAAACTTATCATGGATATGAAAACATGGATATCTCCTTTTTAGGTGACCATAGAGGGGGTCTGCTTAAACATCTTCATAGAAGGTGCCTACATGAATGCGGCGTGGACCTACACCCGAGCGAGTGCAGGAACCATACCCAAGTTACCTCTATTCCTAGAAAGTTTCCTTTAGATAAACTTAAATTTAACAAGCATCTATTTGTAACTAAGACTTTTAAGAGATCAGTCTTGTATGATCGAGAGGAATATTCATGATGAATGTACTTGCTTGGTTGATAGTATAATGATTTATCTTTTCTCTAATTTCTTTTGACATTTTTCCTCAGAACTTGTCTTCTGCCTCGCATTTACTCTCTAGGGCTTTCTTAGAAGATTATGTTAAATTGAAGAGAGACTATCGGGAGAAATTTCCTTTTATTGAGTCTTCTTCCTTGGCACAATTTTGCTTCTTAAGGGATCTTGAGAAAGTTTGTACTTGTTATCCTCAGGTTCGCCTTGATTTCCTTAGCGAGAATAAGAACCAACTTTTAAGAGAGTTTCACACATATTGGTCGAGGTTGGTTCGTGGTTATGACAGCCTGCCTTCTGGAAAGTGGGACTATCGTAAGTATCCTCCGGTTTATACATGTGATGGATTCGAAGTCCCTTTAATTCCTCAATTGACCTTACTACTGGCATCCTAGATAAAGTGAGGATGGCTGCTTCCTTACCCTGATACGCATGATAAACACTTGTAATGGTGCTTTTATTGAGAGCTAGGTTATGCTCATATGAAATTTCTAGTATTAGCATATAGGTGTTCTCCTTTCTGGAGATGTGTTTGTTTTACAATCTTTTTGTAAACAATTATGTATGATGTGAAGTATTTGGTGCATCACCTGTCGCATGTGATATTTTATAATGATGGTGCTTATGAAAAGAGGCAAGACCTATAATAGTATTACTTAACGTGCGATCATGCATTTCAGCGTAAAGTTTTTCTTTCGTTATGGTTTTACCATGACATGGTGCACATATTTGGCACACTTTGTTAGAAGTTTGCCTTATCAGCCTTTGTAAAGCACCACTCACTCTCAAAAGGGTTAATAGTGTCGTGGTACGTAGGATATGAAACGTCTATAGTGCTTACTTATGTTTTGTGTGTTAGTGCAAACATTTGGCATACTTGGATAATAAATTGATGAATGTATAAGTTAAAGACACTTCCCTAAGAAAGTGAGAAAGCTATGAGTTTGCACCTAGTAGTAGTGGAAATGTGATTCCAAGCTAGATTCGGGTTGGTGAGAAGGTTGATAAACTCCCTCTTGTTTAGATTTAAGATTCTGAATTGATCAAGATTCGGATATTCATGGTCAGACTAGAAATATACCCCTTAGTTGTGATTGGCACTTGAATCAATCCAAACTTGGGTATCAAGATAGACCAGAAGCCTGCTTCTGGCCTTGGCTGAAAGTCGAATCAACCCAGATTCAGTATTGAGATAGGATCAGGATTTCCCTTCCGGTATTTGTGAAGATCTGAACCAACCCAGATTCGGGTTATTAAAGTGGGAGACCAGAAATTCGCTTCTGGTTTTTGTTGAGAACCGAATCAACTCAAATTCGGGTATTAATATAGAAGACCCAAACTAAACCTTGTTCAGGTAATTAGAGATTGAGTACCAGAAATCCACTTCTGGCATTAATGTTTTGGTATCCCTCTCGGATTTGATTTGTGAAGCAGAGGTTGTACATGCTTCTTGAGCCACTCTATGGGCTTTTGATGTCAAAGCAGAAGATGTACGTGCTTTGTTGGCTACTCTCTGGGCCTGTGCATCTAGTGCGCTTGGCTAGCTTATCCACAAGCAGGGCCCAAGGACTTACCCGACCTCCCTCCAAGAGGCGCTTTATCCTGACCATCATGGGCGATGACAAGGTCTTAGAAACTTAAACCGGGCCAATGTAGACAAGGAATTAAGGTTTACTCTTTTGATACTCTATACTGACCATCGTAGGTACTAATAGAAGCTTACACACCACCCCCCTTCGAGGGTTTCCTTATCCTGACCATCATAGGTGATGATAGGGTTTGGTGTTCCCTTCTGCGGGTAACGCGGAACATAAGCAGAGGTAGGACGTGCTATTCTACAAGCAGAGGTAGGACATGCTTAGTTCATAACAGAGGCAGGGCGTACTTTTCTATGAGCAGAGGCATGGCATGCTAATTTTAGATGCTCTGCCATCACCATTTCTGGTGTGAAACGAAGACTTACGCTTTTGATGCTTTAACCTAGCCCCCTATGATTTGGGAAAATGGAAAAGGACTAATAAACCACCCCCATTCGGGGAGTGCCTTTCCCTGACCAATTTGGCGATGACAACAAATTTGATCCGTTTGTGGTTTGACACCTCTTGGGTTTCTTTAAGCTTCGAAAGAAGGGTTTTCCATACCCTTGTTCGTGTTTGGTAATCCTTTCCCTAAGGAATTTTATTGAATTTAATCTGATTTTTTTTATAAACTCTTATAATTAGCCTTGGTTGATGAGTTTGATGACCATTTCCTCAAGGATTCTACATTGACTAGTTTCATGTCCATTCATTATGTGTTAATGATAGTAGGGTCCTCCGGAATTCCTTTCGTATTTGGGTTTTTTCTTTGTGAACGGCCAATAGTTGAGTTCGTATTTGGTTAGAAAGTAGATATTTTTCATCGAAGTGGTAAAGTAGTATCCCTTGGGTGATCCTAGCGCAAGCCTCTCTCCATGCCGCTGGGACCTAACCCTGTTGCAACCCAGTTTTGTTGTTTTACCTATATTTTTGTTTCTACTTCCTAAGATAAACTGAGATTGAGGTGTTATCCTTTCAAACCATTTGTTAGTGAAGTAGTCAAAATCATCCATTATTTCTTGTTCAAACATCATTCCTCTGATTTGCTCATGGAGAGTTCTCCTTATGTGAAAGAAAATATTAATATCCTTTGATGTAAAGCCACTTGGAGGAGGTGTCAGGGTTTTTCCTATGCGGTAAAGGCTATTATCCCAAGCGTCGAAAGCATATTATTTTATTTCCTTTTTCCGCTTCATTATCCATAAGGCTTCCACTCTCAACCATTGTTCTTCTGTCACTCTTGGGTCAGTGATTTCGGACTTATCTATTTGAGATCCAGAAGACTCTTATCGGGACCACTTACCCATAACTTTTCTTATTCAAAGCCTTAGTCCAATCCGGGATGGAATTTCACAGGTAGATATGTGGCTGTTAACCACAAGGTTGGAGGTTCATGCCCTCCTTCTAGCACCAAAATGTTAACGAAATTTTTCGTCAACACCGAAGATAGGTTTATGGAGGTGGACCCAAGGGAAAAATAGGTTGTTTAGCCTTCAAAAGTTTGAGTTAGGTCACCATCTCCTAGATAGCAAGGTTTATAATCCAAAAGAATAGTCACTCTTGCCTCGATGGGGGTGAGTATCACGCTTAAGTAATTCAAGAACCAACAGTTATCTTAGGATGAAGGATACCTAAACGCAACCCTTAGCGAAGTGACTTAATGGCTTATGGGGAGGAGTTCTACACTGAGCTTGCAGAAGTTTCTAAATTTGTAGAAAGAGGGGTGTTTCACTTGATTTACAAAAAGGTTTGGATATGGATTCATATACATGTAGAAAGCAAATAGTGTGTTGCGGAAACAATAATTGAGAAATCATATAACAAACACATAAAGAAATATTCTAAGTATTGATCCACCCTTTACTGATCTTTGATTTAGAATACATGAATAGGATAGAAGAAATCCCCAAATCGATCTAAGTATTAGGTTTTACTCTAGAGAAGAAAAGAATAAGAAATCCTCCTCAAAATGTGACCCCTGTGGTCTTATTTATAGATAATTCAAGGCCCATTCTGTTGTTAGGCCATTGGGCTTCCAAAAGCCTATATCGGTCGTTTTTCTCCTTAGTCTCGGATGTTTAACTTCCGGTCGCCTTTGCGGTGCTGATTATAGCTTCCGGAGTGAGGGCCCGATCAGTTGGGGCTTCTTTGATATTGATATGAGTTTGTCGATGCAAATGACTTTCGGAAGACATTTGTGCTCCCGGTTGTGGCTTCCGTTTGTAGGCTTCCGACTTTCTCCTGAATACTTTGAAGAGCTTGCCCTCATGATGTATGTAGATAACTGTTGGTTTGAAACCTCTGTTGGTGTCGGCACTAAGCAGATTAGTATGGATAGCTTGTATCCCTTCTGGGGTTTCGGTTTGCTTTTCGGTGGAGTCTTTGGATATAGCTTGGTCTTCCGGAAGGTAGGTTTATGTGATTTGTCTATTGTTTAGTAATGTGGCCTTTCTGCACTTATGCAGTGGATATTCCAGAAGCTGGTTCAGGATAACTTCTACGTGCTTTCAGCTTGATATTCTTGATGCTTATGTCTTTTGATGTGTCGGTATTAGGCACATTAATATCGACAGTCCTTTCGTCTTTTTGGGTTTCGGTTATCTGAGCTCTTGCCTCCCTCTTTCTCAGCTTCTGACTTAGATGACCTTCCATTATAGAACCACCCTGTCGGACATACCTTGCCGGGTATATCTTGCCGGATATACTCTGCCGGTATTCAATAGATTTTAAGCTCCTTTCTCCTAAGAAGTTTTCGGTTTATGCAGCTCGTTATCATTCTTTTATGCTTTTGGTTCTTCCTAGTATTTTGCTCTTGCTTTTGGACAATTCCTATATGCTTGTGTTCATCCGATACCCCTTCACCGTCATCTTGCTTCAGAGATAATTTTAGTAGTAACACGTGGTTTTTATTTTTCTTTCAAAAGACGTGTTTGTGAAATTGAAAAGCTTTAATGCTGGTCTAGCAAAATTTCCAAATACAGTGCCTGCTGACTGTAGTAGAAAAATACACCACATAAAAAACTGGCACTAAAATTTACATTTCACCTTTTATACATCAAACGACCTTCTTGCAAATTTATTTCAATTTCGAATTCATAGGCGTACATATATATCATATTTCTCAAACTAATATGGATCAACTTTCTCACAGATGTTGAAGCCATACTTGTAGTTGCGTCAAAAAGAAATGATATTGATATACTATTATTAGACCAAAAAGTGGTCCTAACACCCAATTTTAATGATAATTAAGAGAGAAAAGCAAAGAGAACACATGATTTATAGTGGTTCGGCGTTAAAGAGCCTACGCCCACTTTATACTTTGTTGATTGATGATTCAAATACAAATACAATGATGATATCACTCAATCTCCCTTTTACAATATGTAAATTCACTCAATATTTAATGAAATATGCTCTAAAAGTTTGGCATGATCTGGATAAAGTGATGAAATTCGGTGGCAGTGAGAGTTAAAGCCAACAATTTGCCGAAAGATCCTCTCAAATGGTGCTAATTGGTGTATTTATAGGCAAAAAATCAAACCGGTTAGGAGCCACGTGGCATTCATCCCGCTCGGTTTGGATCAGGCGTGCATCAGGATGATGACAACGCATTGAGATCATGGGTTCATGGGAAGAAACCACTCCGCGTCTTCAGGGGATCGTGCATTGTTGGTGCAGCATTGTTGGTGCAGCATTGTTGGTCCATGGTTCGGATCGGATGATCAAATGGGGGATCCGAATCAGAAAGCTCGGATCTGATCCGATTGTGCCTTCTGTTTACCATCTCCTGGGCTGCTCGCTTTGAAGTGGGAGAGTTCGGTTCGGGGGTCCCCGAACCAATCCAATTTCCTGCTGCAAATTCTTTCTACACACCTATTCGTTGAGTCATGTCTTAGCTTTTTGTAGCTCGATCACAAAGCGGGCTAACATTTTGCCTCCTTGAAGTACGCCTTTACTGAAGATAAGGCGTGCTTCGAAAGGATCCTTCTTTCTGCTTTTGAATTGGTGTCATTCAATGGTTTCCTTCACCTATCTATGCAATCACGTCATTTCATGAAGTCTGGAGCTTATAAATATCCTGCGAGCTTGGGTGATGCCATTATTTCTTTTACCATTCCTATATTTTGAGCAAGGCTTTGAGCAAATCCTCCAAGTACTCCTTTGATATACATACGAGAATTTTTTATACTATTCTTTGGATTTCTTCATCATATGTTGAGTGGCCTTTTTGAGTTAACATTCATGCTTAGGCTCAAAATAATGTAATCCGATCCGCGTCGTGTTTGGTTTTTTATCCCATTTTTGGGCCAAAAAGGATTTTAATTGTTTAATTCTTCTTCTAGGCGGATCGACTTGGGCCGTCACGTCCAAGAATACTAACAGTCCTTTCCACCCAATATATAAGTCTGATCCAACTTCTCTCTCTCTTCCTCACTTCTTTTAATCCGTCTGTGCCTGACTGCTTCCACCAAACCGAAACCCTAATCCCCCTCTTCTTAATTTCACTCCAATTCTTGGATCCAAATATTGGTATAATATTAAATCCTTAATCTCACATGCTTTTAAACTTTGAATTCACATGTAAATACTCGAATCGCTATGTCAATCCGCTTCAATTTGACCAAATTAATGGTGGAGCCCTCATCAGGGTCCTTCGCACCATGGCCAACGATGGCGACATCATATCTAGTTCTAGGTAACGAGTTGGGTGGTTTGTGCTTGGTGGCATAAGGTTCGGTGTTAGGAATATTTACACGGCTTGGTGTGAGAAGAGGGAATGGTGGAGGTTTAATTCTTGGCATAATGAGAAGGAAGGAACATATGGTGGATTAAGGAAGAAGGGTATGGTTTAGACTAGGGTAAATGGTCTCGAAGTGAATTGTGAAGTATTTAAGTAAAGTAATAGAGTAGTGGTGAGCTGGACGGTTCGGTTCGGTTGGAATTTTTCTTAATTCGCTTCGATGGGGATTTTGATCCGATCCGGACCAATAGAGTTTCTCATAAGATTCCGACCCAAACCGGATCGACTTCATTGATTGCCCCAAACCGTATTGTTTTTCTCACTTCCTATCTTCTGAACTAATCCGGTGATTTCAATGCCAATGTTTCTGGACAATTTGCTGCATTGCTTAAACTCCCGAACTGATCCGATATACTAATTCTAAGAACCCCGATCTGAGCCGTTGCTTTTGATATGGATTATAAACACAACTTAGCTCCATTGAACTTGGGTAAAAATCAAAACTCTGAGGGTGTAAATCTATAACATAATCCTATATATAATCCAACTAAAAACAAGCATAACTCGTGAATTTGTGGACAGTTTGGATAGATCCTTCTCGATTGAACCTTCGGACTGTTATGAACACAAATTGCTCGGCCTGTTTTTTCATTGCACTAAATCAAGTTGCTTTTTATCTTTGTTGATATTGTATCTAGCATTGTACACGCTTGCATCACTTAATGAACACACACAGGGGGCACGGGCATTTATACTCTAACTTTCACTATTGTTTCTTCGATTGTACAGCAACAATGACCGAAAGACGTTCATCCAGATTAGCAGAAAGGAGAGAAGCTATGGGGACATCTGGAAATCTTACTATTGAAGATATACCCTCCACCTCATATCCGGAATGGGATAGTGGGTCCAGAATATGAAATGGGAACTCATGATAGCGAAATATCATCCGGAGGTGATGTCTCCATGAATGAAGAGGATGAAGGAGGAGTTGGAGATGACCGTGCTCCCGATGAGTTTGAGAATATTACAATCTTGGAGAAACCTAGTGATTCAGTTGCCTCAACAGTTGACAATGACAAACTCACACGTATATGTTTGAAACATGGAATACTTCGAAGAGATACCGAGTTGCCTTCCAAAACAGACCGGCCTCACAATCCCCCCGAAGGGTACACGGCCATCAGCAGATTAATGTGCCTTGTTGGGGAGATACCTCCATTTCCTCCATTCGTCGTCGATTTTTTGAGATAGATGCGGATTGCCCCAATGCAACTTCAACCCAATTCTTATGCTTATTCGTATACTTTGTACATAGCATATAGAGAAATTCTAGGTGTAGAGCTTACTTTCGAGGACGTTCATTTCTTCTATAATTTCAAGCATAGAACTCAGGATACCCCTTCCTTTGTATACTTTGAATCGGTGCCCAAAAAAATCATAACCATTCCTTTTAGTAGTAAGATTGGCGATCCAAGACTTGAATGGTTCTATATTAAGCAGCAACCGGGATGTGTCGGGAGATGGCTTAAATCAAGTACAGACATCAGCCTTTGATTTCTAGTTCTGATCTCTATTATAAATATATTAACCATTACTTATTTTCACCTGCAGTCCCTAACCCGCCACAGGAGAAGCACCAAGTGTACTTCAATCGTCTGAACCGACTGCTTAATGATGATCAAAATTCTTTAACCATCAGAGACTGCCTAGTGGATGAACACCTCCATCGACATCGCTTGGTTGCTATAACTCGTAGCATAGGCCATAGAGAAGGTCCTTACGTGTATATCCCTCCGGTTGAAGGGCCAATTGAAACTTTACCCGGGAAGGGAGAAAGTTCAAAAGATCCAATGATGCCTCTTAGGGATCCTCCTCCTCCCTCTTCGACTCAAGATGACATATTGGAAAATATAGTAGAAAAAGATAGAGATAAATATATCACTCCTGAGGTTGCGGCCACTCCTGAAAAAATAGTTTTCCCAAAAGAGTTGCCGTTAGTCATTCCTCAAGGATATAATCCCACTGTAGATAATTCTATATATCAGGGTTTGGGAAACCTTCCATTACCTAAGAACCTTTACACTTCAGAAGATTTCGCAATGAATCCCCATACCTTCAACTTCCAAAGAAGAAGTTACTCCTGTGAAGGCTAGGGAACTTCACATACCGGCCTCACCCCAGGCTCTAGTCTGTTAGGGGAGGGGATATCACTTAGGATATACACTACACTCTAGCACTGCACATCACAGCACTTGTGTTCTATACTAATGTCAATACTAACACTTTCTTGCTTCATTTCATAGGACAAATGGGATGTTCCCATTACTACACGAGAGATGTTCGTTTGAGCATGCCCCTAATGGGTTCTAGTGCAAGGCATGATCAGCATGAGAGTCGGGGAAGAGATGATAGAAGGAATCGACCTCCATAGCCTTACCGGTCTTCTCGTTCTCGATCCCTGCCCCATACAGATCCGAAAAAACATAAGAGTCAACCATCATATCGTGAGGGGGATAAGCATGCCCCTAAGCCTCCTGCTTCATCTAATGATAAAACTCCTCAAGATGGCTCTTCAAAGAAAGGACCCGATACAAAAGAGAAACAAAAGGAATCGGGGAAAGAAGCGAAGAAGAGCAGGCCCATTATGAAACTAAAGCGTCACACTGTCGACATTACAGCCATCACAAGGCTAGTTATACTTGATGATGAAAACTAGGACAGACTGAAAATTTTAAAGGAATAATTTCCTGAGCACCACTTCGGGAACATGCACTTCGTCCCAAAGATCTAACCAGTAGATCCTGACTGGGCCACCGAAGTTAAAGCTTCTATAGATTTCGTGGATACCTAATATAAGGAGATGAAGAGGTATGCAAAGAACCTTTCCAAAATCATCAGTGATCTGATAGCAGATGTGAAAATCATGACCGACGCTGCTGAGTATGATGCAAGGACTATTGAAAACTCGAAGAAAGACCTTGAGGATTCTCAAGCCTTACTTTCCCTTGCTCAATGCGATGCAGACAAATATAAGCAGCAATCTGAAGAACTACAAAAGCACTATCATGCCGAGCTCGAGTCCCATGGTTATGAGCACATAGACTTAAAGAAACAAGCTGAAGATGCTAAGTCTGAAAACATCGCTGCAAAGCTGGTCTGCACTCATCTCGAGCAGGAGAAAGCAGAATTAGCTAAAAAGAATGCAGATCTCGAGTCCAAATTGCTGGAGGTTGAAACAAGGGCAACTCTTGCCGAGGGGAATGCGAGTGTAGCTTTACAACAGGTCGAGAAGGTCAATGACTAGCTTGTGGATGCTAAAAAGGAGTTGGATGAGAGTGCTGAAACTATGATTGGATTTTTTTGCACAGGTTATCCATCACCGAAACATTTCATGGCTTAAGGATTATCCCATCCCTCTGGTGTATGCATGGGATCAGTTGGTCGAATGGGAAAAGCAATTACTCAAAGTGAATTCGATTGACGAGTGCGAGCTAATAGAGAAATATCTGATGGGTGAGGAAACAACATGCTTTGCCAAAGGACGCAAACTTATTGCTGCAGCTATGGAGGATGAGAGACGTCAGGCCAAGGGGAAAGAATTTATCGAAACCGATTCCTCCTCTTCTACCTCTGGAGCTACTGAAATGGAAGGATATGATCCGAAGAATCCGGGAATTCCAAAGGCATCTTTATTATCTTCTATTGCTGAAACAAATTCAGAGACTCCTATTACTCATATTGAGAAATCATCCGAAGGTATCTCCACCTTTTCACCTCAATTTGTTAGACCATCTCAACTTTTCATCATATTATTGGACAAACAATTGAAGGACACGAGTTTTCTCCTGAGAATAATAACTGTTGTTTCTTGTTCTGTAGGTGCAAAACCGGTTGAAAAAGCCGACGAGCGACGAGAAAGAGTGGCTAACTCGAAGTTAACTGAAGAGACTCAGGAGAAACATGATGAAGCTGCTGGCTCGAAACTTTCAGAAACGGTCGAGGATAAGGAAAAGGTTGCTGAGAAAGCTCCCATGCCGTCTAGCACTGAGGTTCCCAAAGACAGGGATATGATAGATGCCCTGAAAGATGATGGCGGCAATGATGGGCATGTGGAGGAGGATGACATCGTCATGACCGGGGATTCGGGGAATGCCGATGATATAACTTTGGCAGACAGGAATGCTAAGCAGGATATGCTTTTAAGAGCTAAAGTTGAGAAGGAAGATCCCGAGACTGTCAAAAACCTCGTAAAAATTCCTCCTGGGTCAAGGTTAGTTGTTAGAATTTCAACTAGGTCAATTACTGAAGAGCTTGCTGAAAAATCTTCCATTGATCCTAGTGCTCCAATCCCGGGGAAGAAGAAGCCAAAGCGTATTTTTACCGAAGTTGAGAAAGAGGAGAAAGAAAAGCTCAAGGCTGCTAAAAAGGCGAAGACCACTCCGAACTCAAAATCAAAGGCGACCTTATATTTTGTTTAGATTTTTTTTTGCATTGTCGTTGTTGTAGCGAGTGCGGCCCTCGCATCTCTTTGTTTACTTCTTTTGTATGAACCTGCAGTCTTGTAAATACAATAGTTTGTTTCTCACTATGTCAAATACGTGCAAGTTCATTACTTATCTTTATCAATTCAGCAATGGTCAAGATGTTAATAAACATAAGTGGTACACAACAGTCTACGTCACGATTGAGTTTCTCTGTAAGTGCATAAATAACAAAATATAATGTGCAGAAATCGCTGCTTTATTAGATGATTAATGACAGGGGGTGTGATGCGTATGCCCCCAATCAATCTTGAATGAAGTGTCGGGCCAAGGCTCATTCGAGATTGATTAGATTCGACATTAAATTGCCCTCAGCCCTTTTAGTGGGGTTAAGATTCTTTATCATTGGTACATATTCCCAATACCTTTATACTCTCCTGTCGTATGGTCAGGATAGAGTGAATTCAAGGCGGTCTTTTGTCATGGTGCACCTTCATGCCTATGGGACGTCGTCTCCCCATTCTTTATACTCTTTCTCAAGTCGTGAGAGTTAGAGTTTAGGACGTCGTCTTCCCGTCCTTTTTATGCTGTTACACAAACAGTCATTTCGTTTGTTCGGACATCGATCCGAATTTTTGGTGTTTCGCGCTTAGATTATAGCAATCACATAGTATATATATACGAAGCAAAGTTTGTGCAGGAAAAGTAAATCACACACGATATTTTTATAGTGTTCGGCCAAGTCGTGACCTACGTCCACTTTATAATCTTTTGTTTATGCTAACCAGACTTTTCTAGGCAAGTCGTGCCTTTTTACATGGCTTATAAAACAAAAGAAAACAGTACAAATTTAAGTCAAGTATCGCCGCAAATGTTGGGCGTTCCAAGCTCTAGGAATCTCTTAACCATCTACGGTAGTTAACTTGAAAGCTCCTATGTCAAGTTTCCGTTGAATGGTATATGGTCCTTCACACTTTGGACCTAGATGAACGAGAGATGGGAAGACTTGCTTTAGTACCAAGTCTCCAGCTTCGAAGGTCCGAGGGTGAACCTTTCTGTCATAATAGCATGCCACTTGGCATCGGTACCTCGAGGCACACAAGTCCGCTTTGTCCCTTTTCTCTTCAATCGTGTCCAAGGACTCGAGGAGGAGCGCTTTATTTGTCGTCGGGTCATAATATGTCACCTTATGAGAGGGGAATTTAAGCTCCACCGGAATTATCGCTTCTGATCCAAAGGAGAGTGAAAATTGGGTATGACCAGTAGCCGTCTTAAAGGTTGTCCGATAGGCCCACGAAGCTAGTGGTAATTCATCAACCCACATGGTTTTTGCTTGTTCCAACCGCTTTTTAAGAATGGACTTAATAACTTTATTTATCGCTTCAACTTGTACGTTTGACTGTGGGTGAACTACGACGGTATATCTCTTGTCAATTTTATACTTCTGGCAGAAATTTCTCAATTCTGTGCTGTCGAATTGGGTTCCATTGTCAGTTATAATGGTTTTTGGTATCCCAAATCGACAAATGATATTCCTGACTACATAGCTTATCAATCGTTTTGTTGTGATCATGGTTAAGGGTTCGGCTTCCACCCATTTTGTGAAATAATCCACGACCACAATTGCATATTTAGCTCCTCTTTTTGCGATTGGCAGGGTCCCGATGATGTCTAATCCCCACATAGCGAACGGCCATGGGCTGACTATTGATTTAAGCTGTCTTGGAGGTGCCTTTGGAACTTTAGCGAATCTCGGGCATTTATTGTAGCATCGTGAGTGATCAGCTGCATCTTTATTTACGGTAGGACAAAAATAGCCATATCGTAATACTTTTTTCTCCAAAGTTTGGCCTCCGGTGTGGTCTCCACACTGACCCTCATGTACTTCTCTCAGTACATGCTCGATGTCGTCGTGTGCTATACACCGGAGTAGAGGCATAGAAAATCCTTGGTGATAAAGGACGACGTCCTGCAAGACGTACCTTGCTGCTTTACATATTACAGCTCGTCTGTGACACCCCACGTCCGTTATAGTCACTCACTAAGGGAATACGTTAAGTTTGGTGAAGCGCAATAGGTAAACAGACACAATATAATTACAAGACATATATAAATAAGGCAGCAGCGGAAAATTTAAATTTTTTATTTCAACCATAAAGCATAATACCGTGGTCCACAATTTCATAAGTCACAAAAACCCTTACAATAAAATAACTTATGTCTTGCACCATCATAATACATAAGTAAATAAAAAGCATATTTTTCCCCAATTAAAAGAGTTAAGCCATAGTAGAGACAAGAGCTTGAACCATATGTCTGAAGTAGCTTCCAGCAAGATGATATCTGAGTCCTGATTAAGTCTGAGTGTTTCCTCTCTGAGAACCTAGGAGAGGGGGAACAGAAGAAAGAAGGAGAAACAACAGGGTCAGACATAAAGTCTGGAGAGTCTAGTTACTTTTAGCCAGTGGATAAATAAAAGCAACATGATAGACATATAAAGTGGATAAGAGAGAGATCACTACATAAATGGCAGGTGTGACAAGGTAAGCAAGATAAGGTGTATGTGCCCCACTAATGATTACTCTGCACTATGACTAGTATAACTAAAATGAGATGATCTCTTCCACTATAAGTTGGTAGACTTAGGGCATACGTCCGAGTGTACCCTAAACACTATCCTAATCGATCGGATCATTACTCCGTAGATATCCTGTGCTGGCCCAACAGTAGGAGGTATCACTTCCTAAAGTGGCAACTGAAGATTTGCACAACCATATCTAATGGTGTCATGGTCGTTTTAGCCACCTCTGCCCGTCCCATGCACACACATGTCCCCGGTCGGTTTGCGCCGCCCGCACCGTCTGTCTCGTTTGGATCTCTTACAATCAATCAGTAAGCGTTCCCCTTCTCCGCCTAGTACGGAGTTATTTATTTGATACCTACTCCGGGTTACTAACTGAAATGGGTCCCACACAATATGATACAAGCTCTCCCCTTGTCTTGTATTCCCACTAGGTTTTCCACTGACTATGTATACCCTTAGGTGTCTTTGATTACATAGCCCTATACTAGTTATGCTTAACCTATAGGGTGTCTTTAATTACATAACTTCATTGCATTATCTACCGGTTATTTATACCACTAGGTGTCTTTAATTACATAACCTTATTGGGTTATGTTCGTGGGCATATATATAAATATTACCCACCCCCTCTAATTTACTTAACCCACCCACTATGCGTCCAACTTTACTTAACCCCAACTTAAGTTCATAATCATACAATATTTAAATTAGATTAAGTAGTCCAATTTAATACCATGTCCAATTATGGTTATAATGGGCTAGACCTCCCACATTAGGCCTACAACGTGTGGATGTTGGATATGCCGGTCGGATCCGAGCAGTCTTATTCCATAGTTGGGCCTAACCTCGCATCTTAGCCCGATTCATATTTATGTACTTAGACCTCCCACATTAGGTTCAACATTAGTGGCTGCTGGATATGCCGGTCGGGGCCGGGCAGACTTCCGCCACTAGTGTAACCTAACCTCGTGCCATAAGTACAATTACAATTCCTAATTGTGATTACTAAACATTCCATTTTTATCCAAATCTACCTATGTCATTATAGGTAATTATTTCTACGTTTCCTCATTTAAATTAAATGTCAAATATTACATAAATTATGCTAATTATAAACCCATTTCCCCCCGTTTCTTAACTAACGTATTCGCGCGTATTTTGGCGGCATCTAGGCTATAAAGTAGCCTAGCCACAACAATGAAAAAGGGAATATGACAAAGGATGATAGTTTTCAACATGTCTTGGAATACACATAAACTTAACATGATAACAAGGTGAGTGGACATGTAATTTTCATCATAACAAGGTGGACATAAAACTGATTAACTTGTGGCAACTACGATGTAAAAGCAACATAATGAGATCTAGTCCAACTATTTAGATCTAGCATAATTAGTGTGACATAACAACATGTTTAGATCTAAAAATGGCTTCACATGTCAAGTTTACAACATATTTAAACTAATCACAATATGACAGGTGAAAGGTGATTTACATAAAGAACTAGATCTAGCCAATGTTACAACTATCCAATAGATGTACATTCACCATAATACAGTTACATGTTCAGATCCACATAGACAACATAATAGAATAACCACAATTGTATTAGATCTAGGGAATTAGATCTATCATGACATAGTATATGATTTAATACTAGCACATAATCATGTTTTACAACATATCCAATTTACAGTCTTTCACAATTCACTTTCATTTATCTAAAACTAAAAGTAATCTAGAAACTCACAGCGTTAGGTTTAGAGAATTGAGAAAGAACGTATCTAGAATTTCTGAATTTGATTTGCAAAGTATGTTGTTGTAGAAAACGGTTCAGTTCACACTCCAGCAGCATATGGCCTCCATGACTTCCAATGAAGAAAATATGAGAAATAGCCATATATTTATAGCTGCAGAGCCCTCTGAAATCGACTGCCACCTCAGCCCTAGGGGTGTCGACACCCCTGTGGGTGGGCCGACCCTTAGGTCGACACCCCTTTAGGGGGGTCGACCCCCAAGAGCGGGAATTTTGCCGCTCTGACGAATTTTTCAAATCTGAACTGTTCTGGATAGAATTCTGACTCAGCTCTGACTCATCTCTGACTCATACGTATGTATATAATTTTTCTGCGTGTATACAAACTTAAAACCCTCATAACTTCCTTATATGATGTCCGTTTTATGAAAACCAAATGTCTATCTTGACCAGAATTTGGAGACGGACGCAATGGTGTAGTCTGTTTCCTCTAATTCTGAATATTAAATTAATTATTATTTTATTTATCCTCTTTTAGTGTCGGTACAAATTCTGGGTGTTACATTCTCCCCTACTCAAAGGATTTCGTCTCGAAATCTCTAAGTTGAAAAGAATGCATATCCTACCGTCCATTATCCATCTACTCATCCACCAATCACTGGCATTCATTGTCCTTAAAGATTTCTAATGCTTATATGAATATATTCGAAGGTGTGTGTATATGTCCCAACACTAATGCGAAGATCAGGCGGTCTACTGATTAAGTTGACCTCCTTAATGCAATGTATATTAGTGCCATGAATCCAATATGTATGCAAATAAACCTATCATATCATATAAGTTCTATATGTGTGCACATTCATTCGTCCAAATGCAACATCCATATGCTAACTCATCCATTTCCATTCATAAAAGAAAAGAAAATGCACACACATCCATATGCAGTATGAGAGTGATTGAGTCGATCTTAGTGCCTAATGTGTGTGTATATGCATCCACATGCAACCACTAGCAAACACTTGCATCCATCAATCATAACATGTTTCAAATACATGTTTATATCCATAGGATTCCTATCTAAAGGTCAAAAATATGATGGATAAGATATATTCTATTAACAGAAACAAGTACTAGTAAAAATTAGGAAAAAGGAGCTAAGAACATATCCTCGAAAAGAAAAGGGTACGAAGCATGAATCTTGTCTTCGGTCTCCCAAGTCACATCTTCTGGGTTATCTCCCCATTGAACCTTTAGCAACTTGATCTCCTTATTGTGCAGCTTCTTAACTTCTAACCCAAGAATAAGGGTAAGGACTCGTCTGACTATTGCCTCCCGTTCCACTTCGACTTCCTCCAACATTCTCGGCCGAACAACTTCTACGGTGTCATGTGGGCACTTCCGCAGATGAGAGACGTGGAAAACGTCATGAACACCGGATGGATTTTCTCTGAGCTTTACTCAGTAGGCCATTTGGCCAATTCTCTTAGTTATGGGAAATGTTCCTACAAACCTAGGTGCCAACTTCCCTACTGATCCGAAGCGAACCACATTCCTTAAAGGCGATACTTTGATAGAAACCAAGTCTCCCACTTCGAATTCGATGTCAGTCCTTCTCTTGTCTACATAGGATTTCTGCCTGTCTTGAGCTGTCTCATCCGTCATCGAATAAGGTCAATATTTTTGGACGTTACTCTAACCATATCTGGTCCAAGTAATAATCTTTCTGTAGATTCCCACCAATAAGTTTGCGATCTACAGGGTCGCCCGTACAATGCCTCGAAGGGTGCCATGCCGATGCTAGCTTGAAAACTGTTATTATATGCAAACTCTACTAAAGGAAGATGCTCTTTCCAAGTCCCTCCGAAGTCTAGGATACACAGTCTTAAAAGATCTTCAAGAATTCTGTTCACCCTCTCCGTCTGCCCATCGCTCTGAGGATGATAAGCAATGATCAAACACAAGTGTGTACCTAATGCTTCTTGCAAACTCCTCCAAAATTCACTGGTAAAGATGGGGTCATGATCGCTCACGATGCTGGAAGGTACTCCATGAAGATGAACTATCTCACGAACATAAATTGTTACCAACCATGATATCGTCCTCTTACTCTTAACTGGAATAAAATGAGCGCTCTTAGTGAGTCTATCTACTACCACCCAAATACTGGTATTACCCTTCTTTGACCTAGGAAAACCATCTTTGAAATCCATTGAGACGCTCTTCCATTTCCACTGCGGAACCTCCAACAGATGAAGTAATCCACCGGGCTTCTTTTGCTCATCTTTGACTTGCTGGCAAACTAAACATTGAGAAACAAATTCGGCCATATCTTTCTTCATCCCAGCCCAAAAGAAAACCCTCTTCATGTCTCTATACATCTTGTCACCACCTGGATGAATAGTCATCTTAGAACGGTGGGCTTCTTCTAGGACTGCCTTATCAAGCTTCCGGTTTGAGGAATAAAAAGCCTTCCATCTCGTCGCAACCACCCCTTTTCATTTATGGCATATCTACTAAGGTGACTAGAAGTCTCCCCTCTTCTGAGCTTATCCATGATGGCTAGAATCTGTGGGTCACCTTGTTGCGAAGCTCCTATATGATCCATAAGGGTCGGTCGTAACTCCAAGGATGCAAACAAATCAGGAAAAACCTCGGTGGAGGGTCTAAAATCAAAAGTTGATATGAACTCCAAGTTCTTTCTCTCCACAAACAGAGGACTCAGGGCCACCCTCTGCCTACTTAGTGCGTCTGCCACCACATTACCCTTGCCAGGGGTATAAGCAATCTCAAAATCATATGAAGCTAAGAACTCCACCCACCTTTGTTGCCTTAAGTTGAGATCCTTCTTTGAGAATAGATACTTGAGAGATTTATGATCGGTGTATAACTCGAACTTCTCTCCAAGTAAATAATGACGCCACGTCTTTAACGGAATACCATGGCAGCTAGCTCTAGATCATGGGTGGGGTAGTTCTTCTCATCAACTCTCAACTGTCTACCCCCATAACATATTACTTTCCCTTCTTGCATCAGAACCGCACCAAGCCCTGTACCGCACACATCAGTGTAAACAGTAAACACTTTGCTTCCATCTGGCTAGGTCAAGATAGGGGCTGTTGTCAAAGCCCTTTTCAGTCGTTGGAAAGCAACGTCACAGTCTATGTCCCATGAGAATGTCAAATTCTTCTTTGTCAGCCTGGTGAGAGGGGCTGATATCTTCGCATAGTCCTTAATGAACTTCCTGTAATAACCTGCCAACCCAAGAAAGCTTCTCACCACAGTTGCATTTTTAGGAATATTCCAATCTTGCACTGCGACCACCTTCGCGGGATCTACAGCTATCCCTTCTTTGGAGACTACATGCCCCAAGAATCTCACCTCCTTTTTCCAGAAATGGAAATTGGAGAACTTTGCTTTTAGTTGATGGTCACAACAAGTTTTCAAAACTTCTCCCAAATGTTGGGCATGCTTTTCTTCATTCTTGGAGAAGATCAAAATATCATCAATGAAGACTATGACGAATTTGTTTAGGAACTCCCGAAACACCCTACTCATCAAATCAACAAAATAGGCGGGTGCATTTGTCAACCCGAAAGGCATAACGAGCCATTCAAAGAAACCATCCGGAGTTCTGAAAGCAGTCTTATCTATGCTATCCTCAGCCACCCTCAACTGATGGAACCCCGTAGCCAAGTCCAACTAAGAAAATACCGAGGCACCAACAAGCTGATCAAATAAATCATCAATCCTCGGAAGTGGTTGCCTATTCTTTTTGGTGAGCTTATTCAATTCTCTATAGTCAACACACAAACGAAGTGAACCATCCTCTTTAATTGCGAATACTACTGGAGCACCCCATTCCGATATGCTTCGTCTGATAAACCCTTTCTCAAGTAGCACCCATACTTGCTTACTCAGCTCCCTCCTTTCCCTTGGAGCCATGTGGCGCACTGGTAATGCAACTGGCTTTGCATTGTCCACCATATATATGCGGAAGTCAATCTCGCGCCTTGGAGGTAAACTCCGTACCTCATCAGAAACATCGGAATAATCTCGAACCACTAGAACGGATTGCAAATCATCTATGGATGCATCTAGAGACTCTAGGAAGCTAAGCATAATAGACCCTTGGGGGTCACAAGAAACTTCGAGGGTCTTCCTATGACAAGTCAGGAGTCTAACAACCCTCCTCTCACAATCCAGAATGGCCCCATACGTGGTAAACCAATCCATTCCTAGAATCAACCCATAGTCCATAAACCCGAGCACATATGCGTCACATTCAAACTCGATACCTAACACAGATATTTTCAAACCCCCAAAAAATCATCGATAAATGAGCCAAACCACCAATGGGGTTTGAAACAACTACGGGATCTACTACCATACTAGTAATTAAGTGCAGAGATTCAACCACAGAACTAGATATAAATGAGTGTGAAGCACCAGAATTAAAAAGTGTTCTAACTGGATGGTTCGAAAGAGAAACTAAACTTTCTACGGAAATTATTCTACCTCTTTCAGGAGCACTAATCACGAGAGCATGCACCTACCCTCTAGAAGTCCCTGCTCTTTGACCTTGTCCCTGCGATCCCTGCTTCTTCGAGCACTCTTTGGAGAAGTGTCCGACCTCTCCACAATTAAAGCAATTGGCCTTCTTCTCTTACAATCTTTGATAAAGTGACCCTCCTTCCCACAATTGTGACATTTTCTCTTATCCTTGCCTTTATCATATTTCCCTCCTTTCTTCTGCTGTTGTTGCTGCCCCTTCTTGGACCACACCTTCTTATTCTGCGATGTACCCTCAGCTTTTGTTTCCTTCTTTTCTCTCTTGTCCTCCTCATGCATTAGGGCCACATCAACAAGCTTTTCAAAGGTGGCCCCCATTGGAATATGGGACATAGCTAAACCATGTAGAGGCTCATTCGGCCCTTTAGCAAACCGCAAAGCCTTTTTATGCGGTGTATCCACCAACTCTAACCCGAACCTTGCCAGCTAGTTGAACTTGTTCACATACTCCTTTACCGTCAAATTTCCTTGTTTAAGTTCCAAGAACTTCTCCATCTGTATGCTCCTCTCAGCTTGGGAAAGAAATTTCATTTCGAACCTCTGTCTAAAATCTTCCCAAGTTTCCACCGGACGTCCAGCTTGGGTGATTTCCCACCAAAATGAGGCTTCGTCCTTTAACAGCCAAGCAACTTACTGAATTTTTCTTTGGTCCACCACTTCAAAGATTACGAATAAGTCCTCGGTCTCCTTAAGCCAATTTCGAGCTTCTACGAATGTCTCATTCCCATGGAATGGCCTTCCTCCCATAGCTCGGAAGTCTTTGCAGATCTTGGCAAAGTTGTCAGCTCTTGGAGGGAAAGGAGGAGGAATGAATGGTGCAGCTGGGGGAGGAACGTCTCTTTGGCCTTCGGCCGACGCCGTGGCCTCCAAATACCTACGGAACCATCCGGGTATTGTTTTTAAAACAGACTTTTCTATTGAAAATGCTTTCTTTTAAAATCTTTTTGATAATAATTTCCAAAAACTTTTATCTAATCTGGTAACCTTCAGCTCTGATACCAGGTGTGACACCCCACGTCCGTTAATGTCACTCACTAAGGGAATGCATTAAGTTTCGTGAAGCGCTATAGGTAAACAGACACAGAATAATTACAAGACATATATATAAAAGGCAGCAACGGAAACTTTAAATTTTTATTTCAACCATAGAGCATAATACCGTGGTCCATAATTTCATAAGTCACAAAAACCATTACAATAAAATAACTTCTGTCTTGCACCATCAGAGTACATAAGTAATTAAAAAGCATAATTTTCCCCAATTAAAAGAGTTAATCCATAGTAGAGACAAGAGCTTGAGCCATACTTCAGAAGTAGCTCCTAGCAAGATGATATCTAAGTCCTGATTAAGTCTGAGTGTTTCCTCCTTGAGAACCTGGGGGAAACAGAAGAAAGAAGGAGAAACAACAGGGCCAGACATAAAGTTTGGCAAGTCTAGTTACTTTTAGCCAGTAGATAAATAAAAGCAACATGATAGGCATATAAAGTGGATAAGAGAGAGATCACTACATAAATGGCAGGTGTGACAAGGTAAGCAAGATAAGGTGTATGTGCCTCACTAATGATTACTCTGCACTGTTACTAGTATAACTAAAATGAGATGATCCCTTCCACTATAAATTGGTAGACTTAGGACATACGTCAGAGTGTACCCTAACCACTACCCTAATCGATCGGCTCCCTACTCCATAGATATCCTGTGTTGGCCCCACAGTAGGAGGTATCACTTCCTAAAGTGGCAACCCAAGATGTGCACAACCATATCTACTGGTGTCATGGTCATCTTAGCCCCCTCTGCCTGGCCCATGCATGCACATGTCCCCAGTCGGTTTGCATCGCCCACACCGTCCGTCTCCTTTGGATCTCTTACAATCAATCAGTAAGCGTGCTCCTTCTCCGCCTAGTATGGAGTTCTTTATTTGATACCTACTCTGGGTTACTGACTGAAATGGGTCCCACACAATATGATACATGCTCTCCCCTTTGTCTTCTATCCCCACTAGGTTTTCCACTGACTATGTATACCCTTAGGTGTCTTTAATTACAAAGCCCTATACCAGTTATGCTTACCCTACAAGATGTCTTTAATTACATAACTTCGTTACATTATCTACCTGTAATGTATACCACTAGGTGTCTTTAATTACATAACCTTATTGGGTTAAGTTCCTGGGCCTATATATAAATATTACCCACCCTTTCAAATTTACTTAACCCACCCACTACCCATCCAACTTTACTTAACCCTAACTTAAGTTCATTATCATACAATCTTTAAATTAGGTTAAGTAGTCCAATTCAATACTATGCCTAATTATGGTTATAATGGGCTAGACCTCCCACATTAGGACTACAACGTGTGGATGCTGGATATGCCGGTCGGGTCCGGGCAGTCTTATTCCACAGTTGAGCCAAACCTCGTGTCTTAGCCCGATTCGTGTTTACGTACTTAGACCTCCCACATTATGTTCAACATTAGTGGCTGCTGGATATGCCGGTCGGGTCAGCGAAGACTTCCGCCACTAATGTAACCTAACCTCGTGTCATAAGTACAATCACAATTCCCTATTGTAATTACTAAACATTCCATTTTTATCCAAATCTACCTATGTCATTATAGGTAATTATTTCTTTGTTTCCTCATTTGAATTAAATGTCCAATATTACATAAATTATGCCAATTATAAACCCCTTTTCCCCCATTTCTTAACTAACGTATTTGCACGTATTTTCGCGGCATCTAGGCTATAAAGTAGCCTAACTACAACAATGAAAAAGGGAATATGACAAAGGATGATAGTTTTTAACATGTCTTGGCATACACATAAACTTAACATGATAACAAGGTGAGTGGACATGTAATTTTCATCATAACAAGGTGGACATAAAACTGATGAACTTGTGGCAACTACGATGTAAAAGCAACATAATGAGATCTAGTCCAACTATTTAGATCTAGCATAATTAGGGTGACATAGCAACATGTTTAGATCTAAAAATGGCTTCACATGTCAAGTTTACAACATTTTTAAACTAATCACAATATGACAGGTGAAACGTGATTTACATAAAGAACTAGATCTAGCCAATGTTACAACTGTCCTATAGATGTACATTCACCATAATATAGTTACAAGTTCAGATCCATATATACAACATAATAGAATAACCACAATTGTATTATATCTAGGGAATTAGATCTACCATGATATAGTATATGATTTAATACTAGCACAAAATCGTGTTTTACAACATATCCAATTTACAGTCTTTCACAATTCACTTTCATTTATCTAAACCTAAAAGTAATCTAGAAACTCATAGCGTTAGGTTTAGAGAATTGAGAAAGAACAGATCTAGAATTTCTGAATTTGATTTGCAAAGTATGTTGTTGCAGAAAATGGTTCAGTTCACACTCCGGCATGATATGGTCTCTATGACTTCTAATGAAGAAAATATGAGAAATAGCAATGTATTTATAGCTGCAGAGCCCTCTGAAACCGACTGCCACCTCAGCCCTATGGGTGTCGACCACCCTCTAGGGGGTCGACCCCCTAGAGAGGGAATTTTGCCGCTCTGACGAATTTTTCAAATTCGAAATGTTCTGGATAGAATTCTGACTCAGATCTGACTCATCTTTGACTCATACGTATGTATATAATTTTTCTGTGTGTATACAAACTTAAAACCCTTATAACTTCCTCATACGGTGTCCGTTTTACGTAAACCCAATGCCTATCTTGCTAGAATTTCGAGACGGACGCAATAGTGCAGTCCGTTTCCTCTAATTCTGAATATTAAATTAATTATTATTTAATTTATCCTCTTTTAGTGTCGGTACAAATTCGGGGTGTTACATCGTCCTCGCTCTTCTTTGATGGGAGTGTTCCACTTCTAAGGAAGTTCTTAATCGGTGTCATCCATGACTCCCTTTTTGGTTCAGCTTCCACGGCTAAGTCGACTTCCATTTTGTCAAAGCTTGGCGATTCCAATACCTCTATTGGAACCATCTCGGTTTCTTTTGGGTTTTCAAAACTTGCTAACTTAGCCAGTCGGTCTGCCTTTTGGTTTTCTATTCTCGGGATATGAGTTATGCTATAATGTTCCAGGTTACCTAGTAACTCCTCTACTTTTTCAAGGTAAGTAACAAGTCAAGGTCCCATGTTTTCAAATTACTTTCGAACTTGGCAGACAACTATCTTGGAGTCACAGAATATGTTCAGTGTCTTTACCCCTAGTTCCTTAGTGAGTTTTAGCCCGACAATCAGGGCCTCGTATTCGGCATCATTGTTGGTGGCGGAGAATTCCAATCGCAGGGCGTAGTAAATGGATCGTCCTTCAGGAGTAGTTAAAACAACTCTGGCACCAGACCTTCGATCATTCTTAGCCCCTTCTGTATATAATTTCCAGGGGTTAAGTTCTAAATTATGTTCCGAAGGGTCGGCCTTGTCATTCAACGCTTCTTCCTCGGAAATTATGAATTTTTCTATGAAATCGGCTAGGGCTTGCCCCCTTATCGATCTCCTTGGTTGAAATTTTAAATCGAATTGGCCCAACTCGATATCGCGCTTAAGTAGTCGCCCCAATGCTCGGGTCGTTGTAGCACCTGTCTCAGTGGTTGATTAGTGTATGTGACTATCGGGTGTGCTTGGAAATAGTGACGGAGCTTTCGGGATGCAATCAAGAGGCTATAGGCAAGCATTTCTATTTTCGGATAATTTCGTTCTGCCGCCGCTAGGCTCTTGCTTACGTAGTACACTGGCCTCTGGATCTTGTCTTCTTCACACACCAAAGCTGTGCTGATGGCATGAGATGACATTGCTAAATACACGAACAAATCTTCGTGATCCACTGGCTTCGACAGTATCGGAGGTTTCTCTAACAAGTTCAACAGATTTCGAAAGGCATCTACGCAATCAGGAGTCAACTCAAAGTTTCGCTTCCCTTGTTTAATTAAATAAAAGAAAGGGACACAATTGTCCCTGGATTTGGAAATGAATCTGCTCAACGCCGCAACTTTCCCAGCCAAGCTTTGAACATCTCTATTCTTCTGTGGCTCTTCTATGTTCCTGATTGCTGTTATTTGGTCAGGATTAATTCAATCCCTCGAGAACTTACAATGAAACCGAGAAATTTTACTAATGGAACCCCAAATGAGCACTTTAAGGGGTTCAAATTCATCCCGTACCTCCATAGAATATCAAACATTTCTGCCAAATCTTTTGTAAGATCAGGAGACTGTCTGGATTTCACAAGCATGTCGTCTACATAAATTTCCATAGTTTTTCCGATCTGATTTAGAATATTCGGTTCATCGGACGCTGATATGTGGCTCCGGCATTCTTTAGTCCAAATGGCATCATCACATAACATAATAATCCCATGTTTGTAATAAAACTTGTGTGCTCTTGATCCAGTACATGCATAGGGATCTGGTTGTATCCCGAATACGTGTCCATGAGGGAGAGAAGTTCGTGTCCTGCTGTTGAGTCCACTAGCTGATCAATCCTGGGGAGTGGAAAGATATCTTTTGGACAAGCCTTGTTCAAATGGGAAAAGTCAATGCACATTCACCATTTCCCATTTGATTTCTTGACTAGAACGGGATTCGATATCCAGTCGGGATATGTCAAATCTTTAACGTACCCGCTGCTCTTTAACTTCTCTACTTCTTCCTTTAATGCTGCTGACCTCTCCGGGTCCAACATATGTCTCTTCTGCTTAACGGGTGGATGCTTTGGGTTGATACTCAATGAGTGGCTCATAAAGGAGGGGTATATCCCACACATATCAGCGTGGGTCCAGGCAAACACATCCAAATTTGCCTTTAGAAAGTCAGTCGATTCCTTTGCCCGAAGCGGATCTAGCTGAGATCCAATCTTTAAAACCTTTGTCGAATCAACATCATCAATGGAGATATCCATAGTTGTTTCGTTGAGGGTCACCATATTACCCCCAGGCTCCTCATCCTCTCTAGCATCTATATCCTCGAGTAGTTCTCTGGGCGACTCCCTTGGGGTCAGCCCCCATAATTGCTATGCTGGGTTTTCTTTCACAAGGGAGGAAACACCTCTGGTTTCTATGTTTAATACTTTTTAGCAACATCTTCAATTCCGCATGTAGCAGGCTCGTCCGGTGGCTTGATCACCTCTTATTACTCCCACTCCCGCTTCGGTTGGGAATTTCAGCAATAAGCACCAGGGCGCGATGCAGGCCCTGAATTCTGCGAGGGCCAGTCGGCCCAAAAAGGCGTTATAGGGTGAGTCAATGTCTAAAACTTAAAACAGGAGGATTCTCATTCTCCGGCAGTATCCCTGTCCCAATGCCATTGACAATTCTACATATCCCATTGGAGTTGTCGAGGCCCCATTGAAGCCGCGTATCCATCCCTCGCAAGGCTTCAAATCTTTCTCTTCAAGTTTCATCTGATCGAATGCTTTTTTAAAGAGAATATTAACAAACTCCCATTATTCACTAATACCTTGTGAACTAGAGCAGGACCGATAGTGGTAGTGATCACATATGGGTCCTCGGTAGGCGATTGAACTCCAATATCATCTCTGTCACGAAATATGACATCATCTGACATCGTTTTCTATTGTTTCACCGGGGTGGCATCTTCGGAGTTATTGCACTCCCCACTTCGAGGTGCTTGGACACATTTACATATTGGTCCGTTGCCCTGTAGCTATGGCCAGCTGGATGGGCCCCCCTACTATAGTGTTGATAATGATTCCCTTACCTTTCTGTTGAGCTGTGGGTTTAGGAACTGACTGACTTTGATTCGGGGCTTGCCCTCCTTGCCCCTATCCTTGGGGCAACCTTGTATTCATCTAACTTTCCTTCCCGCAACAGTTTTTCAACAACGTCTCTTAGATGCCGACACTCATTAGTAGAGTGACCACGGGTTCCATGAAATAAATAAAATTTTCAAGTCGCAAGCTCCTTCTCGGTGGATTCTCTAGGGGGAGGTTTCTTATATTGCAAGACAATATATGTATCCAGATAGATGTTTTCCAATGTATCGTTCAATGGTGTGTAGTTTTCGAAAGTTTGGAATCGAGGTCTTTTCCCGGAGTTGTTTCCTTGATTCCTATTCCTTTTATTGCCATTTCCATTCCTGTTGCCACTTCCTTCATTTTTGTTGCCAACGTTTACCTCAACCTTCCCCGAACTGTCGTCGGACTGTTTCACAGCAACATTACTTTGAATATCTTCTTTTGAAGCCCCCTCAGATTTTCTTTTTCGACTGGCGTATATTTCCTCCTGTCGTAGGCGAATATTTGCCTTTTCATAGAATGTCTTCCTAGTTAATGGCGGTTTTCTAGCCAAATTCAGTGTCTGGATCGACCCTCTGTATTAATGCCATCAAAATGGTTGGCTCATGAGGATCGCTTATTTTGATGACCACTAAGTTGAAACGGTCTAAGTATGATTTCAGGGGCTCGCCAGGGGCCTGCTTGATGTTGGATAGCTCAATGACGCTTTTAGCTCTCCGGGCATGGAGCCCGAACCGGTTCATAAAACGTTCACTTAGTTCTTTAAAGCTCGATACCGATCATGGGGGAAGTCGAGTGAACCACATTAGTGCAACATTTCTAGATATATCGGGAATGCTTTGCATTTCACAGCGTCAGGCGTGACTGCGGCGTTCATGTACTATGCATTCCTCATCAAATGTTGTCCCGGATCTGTTCTTCCATCATATCGGTCAATCTGTGGCAAGTTGAATCGTCAGGGAAATTAGAAGTCCAGGATGTTATTGGTGAACGGGATGTAACTATGATCGTACCCTAATCTTCATTGGTATAACGCCGACTATCAGCCATGATCTGGCGCACCATCGCTTCTACTTCAGTGTTAGTTAAGGTAGGTTCAAGGTACACAATTCTATCTCTTCTAGCATTTCCAGCGCCTACATCAGGCGATATTCTTTGGTTCCGAGTTGTGGCTGAACTTCCCCGCCTTCTACGATCCCGGTCATTAATAGAATGAGTTGGTTGGAGAAGCTGGCCTTGAGCAGAATTGACGATATTTGGGTTTCTAGGTAAAACACGTGATCCCCTCAAACCTGGGTTGTTAGCCCTAAGGGTCCGGGCTACATCCTCGCGAGACTATAGCGATCCAAATGTTAACTGGTCTAAATTCTCGGGCCTTTCATACGGCCTTCTTAGACGTGGGCATTCTTCATCTAAATACGATGAATGATCCATGGTAGGGCGATGAGTTAGAGTGGATACTCTTTGTCAACGAAGTTCACTTATCTCCCTACTCATAGTTTTCATATTCTCCCGCATAAGAACGCTGTGTTGTTTATGGGCCTCTAAGGCCTCCCGGGTGCTGTCAAGCATATCAAGCAAGCGCGAAAAATCTCCATGTGTGACGAGTGCAGAGGGGGTAGGCTAATCACTAGTTGTCACGGTTGCTATCGAAGGATTTGTACGGGCTCGAATAGAGTTTCTAGCCTCAACTGCATTTGGTTCGGATCAGGCCATATTCGCCTCTATGATTCAGATCAAGGGGAACTATTAGCAGCATTCAGTAATCCGATTTGGTTTGGCATCAATGGATCGGTACAGAGCTTCATGGTCGGATCGGTTCGGAGATGCTTTTAGCTCCTGAACTTTGCACCTGTGATCTGGTTACAACCATAGCTTGTTGATCTTCATTCGTCTCATTCTCCCGAGCACTTTGCACTTCTTTTCCTTTGCCTTTGGTCATGATGTCCAATTCTTTGGGGATTAACCAGAAAATTTCCAAGAATCCTGAAGAAAGTGGATTAACTTCTTTGAACTTGAGGGTTCAAATTGTAGAACGATAATCCAAAACACTGAGAACTCAAAAATTCTTAGTGAAAGCACCAAAATGTTAGACCAAAAAGTGGTCCTAACACCCAATTTTAATGATAATTAAGAGAGAAAAGCAAAGAGAACACACGATTTATAGTGGTTCGACGTTAAAGAGCCTATGTCCACTTTATACTTTGTTAATTGATGATTCAAATACAAATACAATGATGATTATCACTCATTCTCCCTTTTACAATAGGTAAATTCACTCAATCTTTAATGAAATTTGCTCTAAAAGTTTGGCATGATCTGGATAAAGTGATGAAATTCGGTGGTAGTGAGAGTTAGAGCCAACAATTTGCCAAAAGATCCTCTCAAAAGGTGCTGATTGGTGTATTTATAGGCAAAAAATCGAACCGGTTAGGAGCCACGTGGCATACATCCTGCTCGGTTCGGATCAGGCATGCATCAAGATGATGATAGCGCATTGATATCGTGGGTTCGTGGGAAGAAACCACTCCACGTCTTCAGGGGATCGTGCATTGTTGGTGCAGCGTTGCTAGTCCACGGTTTGGATCAGATGGTCAAATGGGGGATCCAGATCGGGGAGCTCAAATCCGATCCGATTGTGCCTTCTGTTTACCATCTCCTGGGCTGCTCACTTTGAAGTGGGAGGGTTCGGTTCGGGGGTCCCCAAACCGATTCGATTTCCTGCTGCATATTCTTTCTACACACCTATTCGTTGAGTCATGTCTTAGCTTTTTGTAGTCCGATCACAAAGTGGGCTAACAACTATTATGTCAGGTTGTTCCATATTATTGGAAAAAATAATTTGGGCGCACTTGGCAAGTGCGCCCATGTTAATATAAAGAGGCGCACTTGGCAGGTGCGCCCCGTATCGTTTTTTTCTAATCCAAGCCAGCTTATCGCTGAGTTGGCCAAAACTAGCCTATATTTGAAAATAGCTTTCTGAACTAGCCTATTTGTGCTATTTGTTTTAAAAACTTATTTCTGTTAACTGGCTGCCTTTGCTTGGTGTTGATACGGATTGGTAACGAATGATTCTAGGTACTAATGCATCTATCGGTTGGGCACATATACTATACTTAGGCGTTGCGTTATGATAGGTTTGAGTGAGTAATCTCTTTTGAGTTTTGACCAAACTCAACGCTGAAGTGAGATTTGGACAATGAACATCAGTTAGGAATTTTATATGATATAACCGATAAGGAGTTATCCGTTGTTAGTGGGTCTGTGATTTATTGGGAAAACTTAAGCATATAAATCAAAGATAATGTGTCCTAACACCATTAAGTGTAAAACATATATCTTCTACTTAGTGTTCATAGAAACATAAAAGACTAATGGTAGCCTCATTATAAAATGAAATGATAACATGTAACTATTCTAATATTTTAAGAACTACATTGTATAAGTGAATTTGCGCATTAAATACAATTGGTAAAATGTTCATAAAAATATATACATGAATTTATTAAAACTTACAAATAGAAATAAAAGATATACTTACCAATAAATGGTTGCTACAAGAGAATGTTTTTATACCCATGCAAATGCCTAATTTTATAACTACCCAACATGCTCAAAATTTGATTGCTTATTTGTTTATTTAGTCAAATTATCTAATTTATTCTATGAGTTATGAACTTAAAATAAATATATGATTGGATATTGATCATATACTGTCACATATAATTATTATATAGTGAATAGTCATAGTTCATAGTGTAAGAAACTTTAATAAAATTTGTTCATTCAAAGAAAATAAATAAACATTATTATGAGCTAAAATTTTAGTTTAATTGATTACAACAAAGATCCTATTGTATTGCATAACACCAGTCCAAAACTATAAGATTTATATAAGAATGCAATCACGGAAATGACTGTTTGGTGAGTTTTTTGCATGGTACAACATATTTAATATCCTTCAATTTTAAGGACAACTGAATGCACTTCTGTAAATTATTTGTTATGATATTGTAGTTATAGTTTTCTTGTAAATTATTTGACTAGTTAAAATGAAAATGAATATACAATTATAGATGTGATTTAAGGTACAAGTGGAGTGATGAGTTAATAGTCACTTCTTCTTCATAAAGGAACATCTTGGTGATAAAAAATAGTTAACATTGGAATAAGAATTGTGATTTCTATTTTAAAATATATTTTGTTATAGAATTTTTTCTTCGAGTTCAAATTATTTGATTAAAAAAATCTCTAATATAAAATAGCGGGAGTATATTAAATAAAAGGCTCATTTTATGTGGATGATGGGTATCCATATTCATTACGCTATTACAATGTTGGTGGAAGAAGAGGGAGCATGTCATATAATATTCATTGATTGCATCAAGTAGCAAAATTTAATTTTGTAATACGCATTGCATAACACCTCATAAAATCAACCCTAAATGAACATAAGGAAATATAACTATAGTAGTAATAAATAATAAAAAGCGAAAAATACAGAAAATTTATAAAAGTCATAATTTGACAATGGAAATTGTTCCATGGCAATTGTGGCACGATTATATTCTGTTTCCATATATAATAGGCTCAAAATGGAGTCCATATAAAGAAATTATGAGTTGATGAAGTTTCAGATTTAAATAATTTAAATTTGAAATTTGAACTCAAAATAAAATTTATAAATAAATGGTTAGATATTAAATTCAATTTTAAATTTAACTGTGTGTATAGATGAGGGATGAGTAATGTTAATCAATTAACTAATGTTAGAGATTAAATTAGGGGAACTAAATCAAATAATTTAATGGAAAAACTGACTATCGCTTAGAATAGAAGGCTAGTTGACATGGCCAAGTGGTCTACTTAGCGGTCGACCAGTGTTTGTATAGAGGATTGACCTATTGAGCAAGTGAGGAGTGGCGAGGATAACTCTTCGAAAGATGCAATGTCTATTTCGGCAAACAAGGTATATTCAATCAGTACATCCTTTTATTGAGAACACCGGATTAGTTTGATTAATTCATTATTTTTATCAAACATTCCTTAATCGTTCATAGCACCTATAAGAGACCCTAGACCTCCTCATCTCATTCACAACTTATAGGAAAAAGTGCTATTCCAACAATTTTCTTTCCTCTTAGATCCTGAAATTATCCTTAGGGATTCAGGTTAAGATTCTATTTTTCTTTTTCCTATTCCGACTCCTTTCTTTTATTTTATTGGATCAAATAATATATATATATAATTCATTCCTGTATATATACATAAAGGAAAGATTGAAGGAGATTGTAAAACAAATCTAATGGATAAAAAGACAAGATTCGCTGCATACTTGTGTGTAAAATTATTTTCTATTAGTTTTGTCATTTATTTTCATGTATTTGATTATGCGTTGGAGTTTTGAGGATTTTAGAAAAAATTTATAGATAACGCGCACTCCATATTCCTTCTATTTGGAATGTCAATTCTTTGTATCGACCCTTTGGGTATGCGAATAGATCTGATGAGATTTAAAGACAAATATGGTTTTTATATTGTTTCCTGATATATTTTACTCATTCCGTCCATTCTCTAATTATTTCCTTTTTCTTCCAATTTCTTTATTAAAAAAATAATATTCTACATATAGATCTTTTTTATAAAGTAGAAATCTTATTTCTATATAAACTTCTATTAGTTTTTCTTTTAGAAAGAGAGTAAATTAAAATAGTTGAAAATATGGATTTTGAATTTAATTTCACCTATGAACTATAAGTATACAAGTCCATTATCATTATTATTTGATATTTCTTGTATGTGATAATGCCAATTATTGTTCACTGGGGATATTTTTGGATGTTTAGGCTGCAGAAAAAGGACTTGTAATGTTTTAGGGAAAGAATTGACAGTGTAACGCTAATATAGGATGTATAACCCGTTCATTCAAATTATTTCAAGTATATATACTATTTATTTACTTAACGTATATAACATACCATTTATGCATATTATTTAATTTTTGTTTCTTTCCTTATTTATCTTCCATTCTCGGTTAAACGTGTGTGAGTAATGAACATGACTAAGTCGTTAGTTATATGATAAGTAACACATGGACATAAGGTCATCCCAATTTTGTAAGGTAAATTCCAAAGCTAATCTGGCTACCAGTTCCTACAAAAGGTTGAATTAATGTGAGATGTCATAGAATTATAATTCATGGTGAAACAAAGGGCCCTCTTTGGGGAATTAGATATTATGTGGTTGGTTCTGCCTTTGGCGGTACTAAGTGATTGAGACTTACTCTTTTCCTCATGACTTTACCTTAAGGAGTATGGGGAGTGGCCATAAAGTCTGCCTCATTAGGTATTCATTGATTAAAGGGCATGCCTTTTTCCCTTAAGAAGTAATAAATGGAAGAAATGATATCACTGGAAGGGTCTGCTTCTTATTAGGTATTAAGTGATTCGGTGAGAGTCAATTTCAGAGTAAATATTGAATGACTAAGGGAACTGGATACCCTAAGGGAATCAAATGGTTATGGCATTATCATATAGTTCCAGTTAGATAACAATGGTGGATCTGGCTTGGGGTGGGTCGTAATTGACGAAGGTCTACTTACTCTGTAGTTATTAAGTGGTTGTTACTATCTCTTACATCATTAGATATGCATATGTGTGTATATGTATATATGTTAGTTAAGAGTGAAACCGTCTACTTATGGATGAAGGTATCAAGTGGTCAGATGAATCCAACTATGGGTATTAAATGATTGTGAGGATTTGGCTCTTTTTATGGATAAAAGATATTAAGTGGTTAGAGGATCTGCCCTTTCGAAAAATGTACTAAGTAGTTATAGTCCCCACTTCTTCCTTATCATACTGAGTAGACAATTCCACAGTTATTGTTGATATTTCATAAGACAAATCCATTCATGTAAGGTATATATTACGGACGTACTATAAAAGACAAAGTTTAAGATCTTATTCACAAGAACTTGTTGTTCTAGCTCCCTCCTCATAACAATATTGGTCAGAAGGGTGTTTTAGAATAATGAAGATTGGTGGGCAGAAGCGATCACGGGAGGTAGTAACATATTATTAATGATTATTATTACATAGCCATGAAATTATGTATGAGAGATTTCTTTATGATATATGATGGCTTTATGAACTCGGACAAATTTGTAATATTTATGATTTTGAAAATAAATAGGTACATATTTAATATTATATTTTGATCCGTCCACTATGAGATCTAATTGTATAATAGTTATTTTGTACTATTTTTTATTCAATAATTGTTTGCCTTAGAATGGTTCTAAGTTTCCATGGTTCTTTTTTGAGTTGAAATTTAAACCCATTCTGGGTTGCTTGTAGCATATTGCACCTCATTTATGAAATAATGGCTACTTCTAGTTCCGGCTGCTAAATTAACATGGTTATATTATGATGTGAATGCCATGAATGTTTGTTATGAAAATAAAATAAAATGTGTCATTAGTTTTCATTACAAAAATGATGTAGTAAAAAATAATGAAGCATGCTTATTATTTACATTTACTTTTGGTTTACATACTAAGTCATAGTTTTAAGAAATAAGTTTATTATATAATTATGAATCGTACGATATTGGATAATTATATCTTAAAAAATTAAAGACAATTACTCATTTGGTGAGAGCATCATATGATTTGATGAACTCTTTGGACTAATGCATATTGATGTATATAATCTCAAGTCTAGTAATACCATATTTGTTCCATATATACTTGGCTATGTTCATTGTTGACTTATCATAACAATGGGCTTCTGCATTTAATACAATGTTAATAATAAGTTCACCATGTATAAACTATTGTAAATAAAATAACATGCAATAAAAGGATTCAATATGATAAAATGGGTAAGTATAGTTGGAGTTATTCTGTTTTGCACCTAATATGACTAAAATTTCAACCTCAAAAGTCACTACTCCATGTGATTTGTAGTGATAATGATGTATATATAAGGGGTAACTGAACTTTTTTAAAAAGAGTATGATTAATTTTTACAAAGTAAGTTAATTTCTTTATATAAGTCCATTCACATTAGAGTAGACAAAATTATAATATTATTCTATCTTCTATTCCTTCTAGATGATGGCTAATAAAACCATACAATATAAGGTAGTGTAACAAACCCCAATATATCATTTGCCTAGGAGTTAGCAAGTTGTGTGACTCAATAATCTAGACATAATAATTAATCATAAGGATTTTATATGAATTTGCCCAAAAGGAGTTTGGGAAAGATTGTCATTGGATGACATATTTAAGTGTTCAGCATAATTTTCATAAAGTGATACGAACCATTTTTGAAAAAGAAGAAATTCATAACATGTTTATGAATTCGTATTCGTTTGCACTGAGAAAATGTGTTGTTCCATAAAGTACCAACTTTATAGTGAAAGAATTTCATTGAGAAATTATTGGTAGTAGAATGGAATTAGATACGATCCAAAAGAAAAAACTAATTACATGAAATGAAATAAACAAAACCTATATGAACACATCAAATCATAATATCTAATAAGTATTTCCAAACATGTAGAGAAATTATGAGCTTCTTATCAATATCAAATAGTTAACCCTCAGTTATCAAGAGTACCGACTCTATGAAATGATATGATGCGTAGATATTAAATAAGTCTAGAATACATTACCAAAATTTGCTTTTGGTAATCAATATTGAAGGAATGTGATCCATTAGCCGTGGTTTGTATAAAAATGAAAGACAAATGCAATTAGAATAGAGTGAGTAATGTTGACAAGAATAGTCTCGTAAATCTCAGTAGTCTCGATTGGCATTTGTCACTCAACAGGCTCAAGTTATTTTGGATTTACTCACAAAATTATCGGTTAATAAGACTTTGTACTTAGGAACATACATGTTAAAACTGAAATTCAAAATTATGATGTAGAGTATGTTATATATGTAAATAACCAAAATGACTCGAATTAGTGCGAGCGATATTGAATTTTTGGTATTGATCCAAGAAATGATACGAAAGTATTATTTTATAAGAAACAAATCGAATAAGTGTTTTCATAGATAGAAGTATTAAATAGTTTGATTTTTACCCAAAACACAGAGGATGCATTTTGTAACGACCTAGAATTTTAGCCATTTAAAATTTTAATTAAAAGTAAAATATGTTGAAAATCAATAATTCAGTACTATTTTGATAGCCTCAAAACTGACATTTTGCAAACGGCCAAGGAGTTCGATGAAACCACTTTCATCGGATCTTGAATGTTAAAGTATAACAGGGTTTCAAATTTCATATTAATTGGATTTAGTATGTGAGCATATGCAATATAAATGCGTATCAGAAAATCTATTGAAATTTAATAAAAGCTTAGAAAAATACCAATTTTCAAACGGTCTCCGGATTTGGGAAGACCAATTTATTGGATGCGTATCAATGAAATGTAGTAGGATTTCAAATTTCGTATCGATCATACTTACAGTTTGAACGAACGAGTTGAAAGAGTAAAAGGTCGTTTAAGTAAATGCAAGTTTAAATTAATCGAAGACAAGCTTTCTTAAATCACTCTCTCCATGGCACCTTAATGGTACTCTTCCATGATAATGTCTTTGTACTCTTCCATGATGATGCTCATGTAATAATTATTTCTTTACACTTAAAATAAGAAAGGAATGAATTAATAAACCATGAAAAGGAAAATTGCTGTAAAGTCCTTACTTCACCATGAAGCTAACCACTCATGTGTTGACACCAAGGCGACATTTTGCACTCAACACCATGTCTCTTGCCAATAAATATATCCTTCTCCTTCACTTATTCGTCCTTTCCATTTCCCTCTTCCTTATCTTCACTTTTCTTCCTCCTTCCTCCACATTCTCTCACCTTCCTCCCTATTCTCTCACCTCCCTCAACATGTGTGCCCCACCCGCGCCCAACAGCCAACCTGCACCCTGCCCACCTTGCCACGTCAATCCCATCACCCTCCTCCCCTTGTTGTGGACTCCATCACCTCCTAACACCCCTAAACCACCTCTAAACCACTTAAAACACTAAAAAACTATACCTTTACACCCCTACACCATAAAAATACACCAAGCCATGGACCCCTCAGCCCACACCCACACCCACACCCACATGGACCCCACACCCCTCGGTTGCATCCCTTAAGAAAAAAGATCCGACCTGTAGTCCCGAAACAAATATATATCCAAATATATTCAAGTGTAAACCATAAAACCCATATGCATCAAACCCCTGTCCACGGAAAAACTGATATTGCATGGTTACGCCAGAAGGCTGCTGGACTTAATCGAAATAGCAGAGGGGTCCTACATTCGAAGTAACAAAGGAGTGGATAGTTCGGTGAGAAACTACGTACTTAAATGGTTAAGTAGTGTAGGGTTTTTAATATTAAATCATGTTTGAGTTTAATAATGATTAATGAAGTAAAAACCTGACTTTTAAGTGATAAACATATGATACTTAAACTAATGACACCCTACGATGATGATTGCGTTGATATTGGATGTTGATTATGGATATAAACCTTATTGGGTTGATTGAATACTATTTTGAATAGTAATAGGTTAATGGATATTACCTTGCTAGTTAATAACACCTTTTTTGGTTGATGTTGGATGTTATAATGATTGTTTATGACATGGTATATGACACCGTAAGTAATTACACCCAAAAAGTTGGATTATTGGGTTAACGATTAAGTCTCTATTCAATTAAGTTATTTAATTGAATATTTTTATTAATTAATTAACTAGTGAAAAATAAAAGTTCGAATTTGATATCCGACTTTTGATAGATACAAAGTATAAGTTATTACGATAAACATTTACAAAAGAAGGAAATTGAGTTGAAACAATTTTCAAGTAATAAAGGTGTGTTCAATTTTTTAATTAAAAATGAATAGTAGCTTTGAAAATTGAAGTTTAGTTTAGGTATATAAGAAATGTTTTAACAAGATTTTCTTTTCCAAATTACTTTATTTATTTTTATAATGGATTTAAGGAAAGTTTGAATTTCAAAAGACAAAGTTTAAAAAATAATATTATTTTAATAATATTATAATATTTAAATAATGGAATATTTGAATATGAAGTTAAATATTGGAAATGTAGCATTCGAAAGTTATTGTATAGTTAATAAACTATTTTGAAAGTAATTCAATTTGATTTTAATTATAAATTGAAGTTTGGCCTGAAAAGGACTAGATGCGCAGTGGTAGTTAGCAAATTTCGATCGTTGACATCAAACTGATGTACCAAGAGATCCGACCGTCGGATTTTCGCGAAACGAAAAATGTTTGATTCAGAATGAAAAGAGTTTTCAAATTCAAAGAATTAATTGAAATCAACGGTTGGATTTTGAAAAAAGTTACAATCAAATTTGAATAAAATCAACGCTAGTGCAGTTAAGAACCCAAAATGAGATCTTATTGCATTTGATTATTTTTTAATAACTAAAAATAGAAAAAAAATGATAAATCATAATAAATGATTTGAAAGAGTTTTGGATTAAATATATGGGGTTTTAAATGATAAAAACCTGTTAACCAGAAATATGCTATTTTGTAACGCCTTTTGTAATGGTTTTAAGAAACGTTTTGAGATTAAAGGTTTTAAGTTCCCAAATTGAATATAAACCTTTGTGAACCTTTTGTATGGTTAGTAAAGAATTGCGAGGGTGAATTTGGAAGTCTAATGACTTAACCATGTCTAAGAATAAGATCAAATCTTGTGAAATGTTTTCCAATTAAAAGAGACTTAATTGGATAGCTAATAATCTAAAAGGATTGTGTTTTAATGATAACTATTTCGAAAAGACCAGGTTCAACACATTTTTAATAATTACATAATGAGTTTGAAGTCGAAGAGATTGAAGACAGTGGAGACCGAGAATCTTCACACCGAATGGATTGCTTGCTAATGCCTTGGGTAGCTTCCATTATAAGGTTATAAGTGGCAGTTGTCCGGACGTAGTTATTGATTGTCCAGATATGTAAGGGGCTTTCTCCTTTATTGGACAAGTAATAAGGTGCCTTCGGTTTCGTTCACAACCTAGAATGAACGTGTATTGGATGTATGTCTGCCATTGTATTTTGCGACATAACCAATTGGTTGCTATTGATGATATATCAATTGGTGGCAAAGGATTTATTATTTTAGCTTAACACCCTCCGCTGAGAATTATGTATTCAGAGGGTTATACATTAATAGACACCGATTATATGTTGTGAATTGACAGTATGGCATGCTACATGGTGATGATAGATAGATCAAAGCTTTTTGTTGAAAAGCAGAGCTTTGTGGAACGTAACTGCATAACCTCACAACCGGTAATGAGCCAAAACAGGATGAAGTACGATAAAGTTTGTGAAGATCCACTATTTTTACTGGTCCAGAATCAATTATAAACGTCATCCAACACGCTTACAACTAATTTTAGATATTAAAAGTAGTGGACCTTAAGTATATAAGTGTAACAACCCTGAAAATGCGAGCCAATTTAAAAAATTTAAATTGGTTATTTTGAAAGAATTTAAAACAATTGAAATAAAATATTTCATTGAAAAATGAATTGGAAATAGTGTGGCAGTTTCAAAATTTGAATTAGAACTTTGACTGACTGTACTGGGTGCAAAATATAACGGATTTTAGTGAAACCAAAAATATTTAAATCTGTTAGTGAATATCTTTCTAACGAATCTGAAAATTCGAAGTTTCATAGTGGGAATCCAAAGTTATGGCCAAATGAATTTTCAGAAAGGTCGCTATAGAGAATATATCACCCTTGAAAATAGACATTTTGCATACGACCTCGGAATTCGATGAAACCACTTTTGTTGGATCCGGGATGTCAAATTATTGCTAGGTTTCAAATTTCATAATTTTTGAGGCTAGTATGTGAGTGTGGCAAATAAAAATGTGTTTGGTCAATTACAATTAAATCGGGTCAACCAGAAAAGGGCCATTTTACAAACTGTCTCAGAATTCGACGAAATCAGTTTAGTTGGGACCGTATCGCCCTAACATAGCTAGATAAATTTTTCGGGAATTTTTAGAAGCAGTTTGTGGCCCTGGCAAATTAAAATGTACGTTCAAAATAGAATTTGAATGTTTTATACTTTAATTTGAAGAATAACTGACTGTAACAGTCGAATTGGCTTACAAAACATATACCATTGTGTCCGGAATGGGGGTATTTAGCTAGAGGCGACAATCGTTGGGTTTGATTTCGAGCTCGTTTGAGAAAACACTATTTTAAAATTTAATAAAACCACGGGCCAATCATATTTTGCCATCATAATTTGTTTTTAAAAAAAAAAAAAACCCGTCAGCTCCAGGTCGCGAACGGCGGAAGTGCTCCAGATCTTCCCGGCTTGATTTCTCTCTCGTTTCTCAATGAAATCATTTGATTCTTGATTCATTTTAAAGCTCTAGATCTCCTCTTCAAATCAATATAGAGTTTGGAATTTTTCGTGGCCTGTGGAGCTCGAATCGAGCTCGAGAACAACCGACGTTTGGACCGCCGCTGGCGACGCCAGGGACCATCGAACTGGCCCACTCCCCCACGCGCGTGAAGCTCTCTCCTCCCCCTTCGACGCTGCACCGCCCGATCCTCACATCGTTGCATGGATTTGCCGCAAATCCGAAACCTAGTTTTGAACAGGTTTGAAAAGTTACGGCTGTGTATATTTTGAACTGCTTTTGCACTTTTAAGTGTTGCAAACTTTGAAAAATCGTATCTTTATCATGTGTTGATGAAATTCGATGAAACAAGAAACATCATGACCGCAAGGAGACTCTCTACATTCTAGAAGAGACCGCGGATTTTTCTGAGCTTGTTTGGATTCTTAGCAAAGCAACGAACCAATGTGAGAAATCTAAATTAAATTGTGTGAATGGAAATCGTGTTGTATAAGTTATATAAGCGAAGTGTAAATTATATACGCATTGTATACTTCATGTACATGTGTTTATAAGTTATATGAGCGATGTATAAATTATACAAGCGTTGTATGAAACATATATGCTTTGAAATAGTGTTGAAATGAAATGAAATATTTATATATATATATACTCCCCTCGTCCACAAACCATGGACGATATTTATTGCTTGTGATTGGCGTGAAAATATGTGGTATGACGAATGGTTGAAAATAATTGTTTGTGGTTGAGATTGTTGGATTGTGGTTGAAAAATACCTTTGTGGTTGAAAAATACCCTCTTGTGGTTGAAACAAATTAGAATAGGATTGTGGAAATGAAAATAAAACATGCCGCCTGCATGCGAACTAGATGCATGAATCCCCATTGTCAAAAACCGCAAAGTTTTAAGGTAGAGCGAGGAGCCGTACATCGATACGGTCCCGGTTTTAACTACCCTGTCGTTATGCTGCCGAAATTTTCAATAATATTCATGTGTTAGATTTAATTTCATGTGTTGAAACCATATTCATTTGTTGAAAACATATTCATGTGTTGAGAAAATATATTCATGTGTTGAAAATAAAATTCTTGTGAAGAATGCATTCGTGTGTCGAATAGAAATTCATTCGTTGAATAGAAATTCATGTGGTGAATGACATTCGTGTTTAAATAAATTCTTTGAAAATAGAAATCACATTTCTTATTTCATACATAAACTAGATAAAATATTCGTGTTTAAAATAAATTGTTTTAACAATAAAAATCACATTTTCATTATATATATATATGAACTGTAAAGAACATTCATGTGTTGAATAAAGGACTAGAACGATAAAAATCATATTTTTATCGTATAAGTGAAGTTGAAACATTCATTCGTTGAATATGTGAAGTGAACAACAAAAATTACATTTTTTATTGAGAATATGAAGTGTTAAAAACAATTATGTGTTGAATAAAATTTTTTGAAGATAAAAATATCGTTTTTATCATGTATGTGGCTTGCTAAAAATATACAAGTGTTGAAATAAATATTTGTGTGGTGTGAATATTAATTTTTAACATGTATAGAAAACCAAATAGAATAGAAATGTGTTGAAATATTTTTACTTCGCTAAAAAGATCATTTTTATATGAAGTGTGAAGTGTCAAAATGACCACTCGTTCGGATAGATATGCATGAGTCGAAATTATTCATTAATTAGCTAAGAATATGATTTTTGCTTATGTATGCAACATTGGAATAAATGGTAACTTTAAACCAAATCGAATCAAGTATGGAATTGAAATTGAAATTTGAAAAGTGATTAGAATTGCACACATGTACATGCATATTTATTTGAACAGGTTATGGCAAAGAGGCTAGAGAAGAGGAATAAAATTTTGTGCCCGACAAATAGGTACACATTTACCGTTTTGCTTGGGTGATGATTTTATGAGCCGATTGGCTTTTTCTTTTTCTTTTTGAGATGAGACGCCCGTATGGCTGTTTGGGGATTTTCCCGACCCTTCCCGTACAAAGGAGGTTATGGCGAAATTTTCCAAAATTTAAAGGCGTTAGTGAAATTTTAGAAGTGAAAACGATATAGAAATCGTTGAAAGAATTATATTTATATATTTATATAAATATAAATTAAATTAAAACGAAATAAGGCCGTGTAGTTCGCGTTTTGAAATCGTACTTTTAAACGATTATACCGAAAGATCCGACCATCGGATTTTGACGAAACTGGAAATGTTGGGTTCGCTTTTGAGAGATATTTCCAACGATATAAACTTTGTTAAGATCCAACGGTTAGATTTTCAAATATGTGTAAAATAAATTTAGAGAAAAACAGCGCCAATGGCACGACGCGACCTGAAACGTCGTTTAATTAAATAAGGCCATTTTTAATTAAATAAAAAATGGCGAAAAATCGTTATAAAATATTATAAGCGATATGAAGTGAAAATAAACCAACTTTACTTAGTTTGCTTGATATTTGATATAAAAATTATACTAAAGAACTAAATGTGAATGTCGAATAATTTAACCACAGAAATAATTGATTTGAATTTTAATATATGCGAATTATTTAAAAAGGCTGAGTTAATTCTCGCTTCAAATAATTGATCGACGATTAGAAATCGAAGATGTGAAGGTGATTCAAGACCGACGATTTTCATATCGGATGGATGGGCGCTACTGAGGTTCCTGATTGGAGTAGCTACCTTGAAGGGACTGAAGTAGTAGCCGTTTAGACGTGTGTGTTGATTGGACGGATATGCGAGGAGTGGTGCCTCCGGTTTCGTTCAGACCCAGAATGGACGTGTAAATGGACTGTGTGTCTGACATTGGATTGTATTATGTGCTAATTGATCTTTGTTAAATATATATCTGTTTGGCGACGGAGAATTTATTCTCTTGCTTAACGCCCTTCTCTGAGACGTACGAGCTCAGAGGTTATATATCGATGGAAATCAGTCGCATGGAGTGAACTGGCTATGTGGCACGCCTAAGTGGCATGTGATCAAGGCTTCTGTTGCAAAGCAAAGTCTTGTGGTTGTTGATCAAAGCCGGCCTACGTGGCCAAGCTTTGTGTATAACGTGGATTCGCGATCCTCACACCCCGGTATGAGTCAAAAAGGGGATACAGACTACAGGGAGAACACGACGTTTCTTTCTAGCTATGGGTGGTGTCGGTGCTTAAACTGGCCGACATTTATATACTTTTCACCTGTGTGGTTGTTGGAATGAGGCGCCTCTATTTTAGGTCTGTTAGGACCGGGAAACGTGTGTTCAGGAATAATTAATCCTCAAAAGTAAGGTAGGACCGGCCCTGAAGATCCAAGGATCATAGTGGGGTCCTGAGAAATTTGCTGGAGTGTCTCAAATCGGAGAGGAGCTTGCCCCTTGCCTCGACTCATGATGGAATCCAATTTCCAATACGTGACATTGCTGATTTGATTTGTAACATATATATGACGACATAGTATATGGTATCTATGCCGCCTAGGATTGATATTTATGATTGAATTTGCCTTTGAAACATATATGCACTAGTAATAATATCAAGTGATTTTGCTTTACATGTATTAAGCATATTTTGGACAATATAAGGTAAAACTCTATCCTACGGTTTGCGTTGCATTGTGTGATGGGACTTGAGTCTTATATCGACCTCATTCTTTTTAAAAGCATTGCGTTATTTAAAGAATTTACTTTGTGATAGTGTAGTGACAATCACTGGAGTAAACCCGTTCCGCGAAAGTGGCGTGGTCCTATGATTTGCCTTATTGTTGTTATTTTACCAGTTAAGTAGATTTCTCATACCAGTCCCACGGCTGACTCGTTGTTTGTTTCACTTTGCAAACTCGGGTGCCCTTATTTTCACACGGGCAGCCTGATTGACAGATGACAGGCATATTTTGGCTAGCACTGCAGCACGGAGTGCGTTTTTGGCTCGATGGCGTGGATTTGATTTACTTATATTTTGGTTATTCACTTTCCGCCATTCTTATATTATGTATATAATTCCGCCTCTGGCGATGTAGAATGTTTTATTCCCAGCATGTATTACATTATGTATATGTACCGCCTCAGGCGATGTAGACTGATACTCCTATTATGTCCTACTGTATGTATATATTCCACCTCAGGCGATGTTGATTGATCATTTCCTTCTATGCACTAAGTTATATCCTACTTTGTGCTACTCTAATATTGTTACATGTTATGATTCCGCTGTCATATATATGCAAATTACACTATTTTATGTTCATGCTATTATCTGTACTCTACTAATGATGATTATTGTGTTATATTCCTATGAGTATCCTTAACACCGTCCGTACAGGTTTTGGGATCGTCACAGTTGGTATCAGAGCTTTGGTTAATCTTAGTTCTGGAATTTAACACATTAAACACCTCGTCAGAATAGAATCAGTAGTGTTCTAAGGCGAGTAGCTCATTAGAGATAGGATTAGTAATGTCCTAGAATGAGCTAAGCAGAATAGCAAAACAAATTGATCAGTACATCATTATCTTACCTTAAGTTCTTCGGCTTTTACCATATCTTAAAGTTATCATTTCTTTGAGCTTGACTCTTTTCTTTCTTATACAGAACTTGACTAGATGGCTACGAGAGCAGCAGCAGGCCGAGGAGGCCGAGCTGGAAGACGGGGGAATATCCCCGTAGCAGAAGAAGGGCCTATGATACAGCCACCAGCCCCTCAGCAATTCGAGCTTGACCGAGTTGCTAAGAGATACAAGAACTTAGGGGGCAAAACCTTCTCTGGTACAGGCATAGTGACAGAAGCTATTGCATGGTTGAAAACTGCTAATAAGATTCTAAGTGGCATGAGACTGGAAACCCATGACAAAGCATTTATGGGTGCTTGGCTTCTACAGGAAGATGTCGAATTATGGTGGGAGGCCATCACAGCTGCAGATGAGGAAGGTACAGTGCGCACTTGGGATGAGTTCAGTACACTATTCAGGGGGAAGTACGTTCCCGAGCAGGCATTAGAGCACATGCATGATGAGTTCGCTAATCTCCATTAGGGAGACCACTCTGTTCAGGACTATCTCAATAAGTTTACCCAGCTCTCACGCTATGCACCCGAGCTCATCTTGATTAATAAAGCAAAGAACAAAAGGTTTATTCATGGGTTGCAGCGCAAGTACCATGACAGGGCCATGAGTAACATAAAGCTTCCATTTTCAGAACTGGTAGAGATGGCTTGTGATTATGAAGACTTGGATGAGTGGAACTCCAATCAAGACTGTGCTAAGAGCCAAGCAGGAAACAAGTGCAAAGCTTCTGCAGATCAGCCTGGGTCTAGCAATGCAGCAGCCTCCAAGCAGCGAACTGGCTAGATAACCAAAGGAAGCTGTTACAATTGTGGTAAGAAGGGGCATTACTCTAATGTGTGCACCGCCCCAAAGCGACTGAAGACAGACCCACCGAGCTCCAGTCAGCAGCCTCAGGGTCCTAGAGCATGCTTCAACTGCAAACAGACTGGGCAACTTGTTAAAGACTGTCCATTGATGAAGAAAGCAGCGATTGCTCATGTTTATGACGGGGGAAACCCGCCAGCTTCTACTCCTGGATCAGGTAAACCCGATGTCTTGGGAGGTACCCTTACTATTAAGAATATTCTGGTTTCTGTACTTTTTGACACTGGTGCATCACATAGTTTTATTGCAAGTAATATTGTTCGAAAGTTAAAGTTTAAAGTAAGAAATCTTAAAGAACCGCTTAGTGTTCAAAATCCGATAGGAGGGTCTATTGTTCTTAGTTCATGTTGTAGAGTACCCATCTCTTATTCTTGTTACAAATTTCCTATCAATTTAATCGTCATGGATCTCTCCGAATTCGATGTTATTCTTGGGTTGGAGTGGTTAACAAAATATAAGGCAGAGGTTAGATGTGCCGAAAGAATCGTTAAAATCAAAACAAAGCTTGGGCATATCACTATACCATGCCATGGCTCAGAAGCAGAGAGAAAAGCATTTTGGTCTGCTCTTGAAGTTATTTACACCTTACTAGAAAAGATTCCAGTTGTTAAAAACTATGCGGATGTGTTTGAAGAAGTTAAAAACTTACCTCCGCAAAGAGAAATTGAATTCAAAATCGATCTAATCCCGAATGCCAGACCAGTGGTACATCCAATTCGAAGAATGGCCCCAAAAGAAAAAGAAGAGTTGGGCAACCAAACTCGAGAATTGCTGTGGAAAGGTCTGATAAGACCAAGCTTTTCAGATTGGGGTGCATCAGTAGTGTTTGTCCTGAAATCAGACGGTTCTCTACGACTATGTGTTGATTATCGAGATCTCAATAAGCAGACACTGAAGAATAAATATCCTTTATCGCGAATTGATGATTTGTTGGACCAATTGAATGGATCACGAGTGTTCTCCAGAATGGACCTAGCTACAGGTTTTCACCAATTACGTATAGCCGAAGACTGTGTTCCTTTGACAGCTTTCAGAGGTCCAGACCTATTTTATGAATGGTTAGAAATGTCGTTCGGCTTGTGTAATGCTCCAGCATACTTCGTCGATCTAATGAATAGAGTGTTCCGTGGTGTTCAGAATAAATTTGTCCTCGTATTCATTGATGACATCTTAATCTACTCCAAGTCAGAAAAAGAGCATGCAAAACATTTAGAACAAGTGTTAGAAATTCTGAGAAGGAATATCTTGAAAGCTAAATTTTCTAAGTGTATCTTCTAGCAAGATGAAGTTAAATTCCTTGGCCATGTAGTATCAAAAGAAGGGATTGCTGTAGATCCAAGCAAAATTACAGCGATTCAAGATTGGAAACAACCGACTAGCCCCACAGAAGTTTGAAGTTTCCTTGGATTGGCTAGTTACTATCAAAAATTCGTTAAGGACTTTTCGAAGACATCCGGTGCAATAACAAAGCTTACAAAGAAGCATGAAAAATTCAAGTGGACTCCAGAATGTGAGGAAGCTTTCCAAGAGCTGAAATAGAAATTGACAATTGCTCCAGTATTAACAATTATTGATGGCAATCAGGACTTAACAGTTTGGACAGACACTTCTATTAGAGGTCTTGGCGCAGTATTAATGCAAAGAGGCCAAGTGGTCGTTTATGTTAGCCGTCAAGTGAAACCGCATGAAAAGAACTATGCGACTCATGATCTTGAGTTGCTAGCCATCGTGTTTGCTTTGAGAATCTAGAGACATTATTTACTGGGGGAGAAGTTCAAACTATTTACTGATCATCAATCATTGAAGTATCTCTTCACTCAGAAAGATCTGAACTTGAGACAACAACGTTGGTTAGAATTTCTGGCAGCATACGATTTTGAAATTTTGTACACTCCAGGAAAAGCCAATGTTGTAGCGGATGCGCTCAGCAAAAAGAATGTACTCGTCGCTAGTTTTATTCTTACGACTTCGTTGATGGGTAAAATATCTGCTCTCCAGGAAGATGATGAATTTGTTCAGAGGATCAAGGAGGGAATACAGAAAGGCGAACCCTCGAGCTTTCAAATTGATAACCAAGGGGTTCTAAGGTTAAAAGTTTGAATATGTGTTCCAAACATTTCTGAGCTCCAGAAAGAAGTACTTGATGAATGCCATAAGTCCAAACTGAGCATCCATCCAGGAGTGAGCAAAATGTATAATGACATCAAATGCACCTTCTGGTGGAAATCGATGAAGAGGAACATTTCTTTATATGTTAGCAAGTGTTCTACTTGTCAATTAGTCAAGAGCGATCAGCAGAAACTAGCTGGACTATTACAACCCTTGGATATTCCAGTTTGGAAGTGGGAGCATATTTCCATGGACTTCATAGCTGGTTTGCCGCGATCAAAGAAAGGTAATGACAGTATTTGGGTGATCGTAGATCGTCTCACAAAGACCGCCCATTTCATACCTGTCAGATCCAATAGAACCGCTCAAAGTCTAGCACAGATTTACTTCAAAGAAAATGTTAGGCTACATGGAGTGCCGCTCAGCATAATCAGTGACCGAGACCCATTATCTACTAGCAAATTCTGGGAAGCATTCCAGACAGAATTGGGAACCAAATTAAATTTAAGTACCGCTTATCACCCTCAGACGGATGGCCAAACTGAGAGGGTAAACCGTATACTAGAGGATTTATTGCGGGCTTGTATTATTGATTATGGCGGATCATGGGAAGACTATTTGCATTTGGCCGAATTCTCATACAATAACAGTTATCAAGCAAGCCTGAAAATGTCACCGTTCGAAGCCTTGTACGATAGACCTTGCAGATCTCCCGCCTGTTGGTTTGAAACTGGAAATAGACTTGTATTAGGTCAAGATATGATCCGTGATGCTTCAGACAAAGTTGACCTCATCAAGAAAAGATTACAAACCGCTCAAAGCCGACTGAAAAGTTATGCGGATTCTAGAAGAAGAGATGTGTCATTTGCTGTTGGCGATTATGTTTACCTAAAAGTTTCTCCGATGAGGGGAGTAATCAGATTTGGCAAAACTGGGAAGTTGGCACTGAGATTCATTGGTCCCTTTCCTATTCTTGAACGGATTGGAACTCTTTCTTATAGAGTTCAATTGCCTGATTGGTTGCCAGGAGTACATAATGTATTTCACGTATCTCAACTTCGAAAGCATGTACATGATCCCGATTTGATCGTGGAAGAAGCAGCTCAATGGGATATAGATATTACTCCAGAATTAGCAGTCAGAAGAGAGCCATTAAAGATTATGGGCAAAGAAACCAAAGAGCTTAGGAGCAAAAAGGTTCATTTAGTTAAAGTACAGTGGAGTAGTGATCCTAGAGACTGTACTTGGGAGACTAAGGAAAGCATCAAGCAAGCTTACCCCAAATGCAGAGTGGACATCTCTGACTAACTCTGGTGTAAGGTACATTTACAATACTTTACATTTCCGTGTTGTTTCCGACTGTACTGTTGTTTCCTTTTCGGGGACAAAAAGTATTAAGTGGGGGAGATTGTAACAACCCAGAAAATGCGAGCCAATTTAAAAATTTTAAATTGGTTATTTTCAAAGAATTTAAAACAATTGAAATAAAATATTTCAATGAAATAATGAATTGGAAATAGTGTGGCAGTTTCAAAATTTGAGTTAGAACTTTGACTGACTGTACTGGGTGCAAAATATAACGGATTTTAGTGAAAACAAAAATATTTAAATCTGTTAGTGAATATCTTTCTAACGAATCTGAAAAATCGAAGTTTCATAGCGGGAATCCAAAGTTATGGCCAAATGAATTTTCAGAAAGGTCGCTATAGAGAATATATCGCCCTTGAAAATAGACATTTTGCGTAGGACCTCGGAATTCGACGAAACCACTTTTATTGGATCCAGGATGTCAGATTATTACTAGGTTTCAAATTTCATAATTTTTGAGGCTAGTATGTGAGTGTGGCAAATAAAAATGTGTTTGGTCAATTACAATTAAATCGGGTCGACCAGAAAAGGGCCATTTTACAAACGGTCTCAGAATTCGACGAAATCAATTTTGTTGGGACCGTATCACCCCAACATAGCTAGATAAATTTTTCGAGAATTTTTAGAAGCAGTTTGTGGCCCCGGCAAATTAAAATGTACGTTCAAAATAGAATTTGAATGTTTTATATTTTAATTTGAAGAATAACCGACTGTAACAGTCAAATTGGCTTACGAAACATATCCCATTGTGTCCGGGATGGGGGTATTTAGCTAGAGGCGATAGTCGTTGGGTTTGATTTCGAGTTCGTTTGAGAAAACAATATTTTAAAATTTAATAAAACCACGGGCCAATCATATTTTCCCATCATAATTTGTTTTAAAATAAAAAAAAACCAAAAACCCGTCAGCTCCAGGTCGCGAACGGCGGAAGTGCTCCAGATCTTCCCGGCTTGATTTCTCTCTCGTTTCTCAATGAAATCACTTGATTCTTGATTCATTTTAAAGCCCTAGATCTTGTCTTCAAATCAATATAGAGTTTGGAATTTTTCATGGCATGTGGAGCTCGAATCGGGCTCGAGAATGGCCGATGTTTGGACCGCCGCCGGCGACGCCAGGGACCATCGAACTGGCCCACTCCCCCAGGCGCGCGAAGCTCTCTCCTCCCCCTTCGACGCTGCACCGCCCGATCCTCACATCGTTGCACGGATTTGCCGCAAATCTGAAACCTAGTTTTGAACAGGTTTGAATAGTTACGACTGTGTATATTTTGAACTGTTTTTACACTTTTAAGTGTTGCAAACTTTGAACAATCATATCTTTATCATGTGTTGACGAAATTCGATGAAACAGGAAACATCGTGACTGCAAGGAGGCTCTCTGTAACGACCCAGCGATTTTCGGCCTCGAAAATCAACATAAATACCTTACCATATCTTATGTCGATCCTCCAATACCGAGAACACCGGATTGTTAATGAAAGAATTTAGAGGGAGAGGTAAGAAAGAAAGAAATATTAGAATAGAAGAAGAAGAAGAACCAACACAGAGTCTCACATCGCAGCGGAACAAAATATAATACAGAAATAGACCTTTATTGAGAGCTTTTGCAAATACTTACAATATCAGAGTACAACACACATCTGGACAGTTTTGATAATCTGTCCTCATATATATATAATCACCCAGCAGTATATCATTCATCTGAACATCTTCAGCTCGTCTCTGGACTTCTCAGTACCTGATAACCTGAACCTGTATACCTCGGTCTAACCCGAGCATTTACAAAACACCGGGTCAGTCTGGTGGACCAGAGTGAGAAAACTCGCACAGCATTAAGGTATCACACAACTTGATTTTAAAGTTAAAATCCTTTCAAAAGAAAAAGATAATCGTAAGACCGATCCACACATAAACACGGACGGTTTTTACCTTACGATAACCCAAATCAGTTTTCGAAATCAATATCTTTTCTGATATTATAATAATGTCTAAATACAAATAATTAGCAAATCTAGAGGAACGCTTGCATCTCACGCTCCCCGTATATAGTATACAATCGAAAACCGCGGGTGCTTATTGGATATTGGATTTCCAACTTGACATGGTATGGGACCACCTTCCGCACGTGTATCTCTAGAGGTGAATACACAGGGTTCAACAAGAACGTCTTGCATCTCGACCCTCACATGACCGACCACTCATTTCGCTTGAGTGTATCGAATGTATATCACCAACGGTTGGACTCAAACCACCGTTCCCGAATGGGCAGAATCGATAGATTAAGAAACAAAAGGAATTTCTCTAGATAGGTGATTATACACCCTAATGGGAGCGACCCACATAGCCATGCTGCCTGCCCGATTTCTGTCACTTCCCGGTTGATGAGGCTTGAGGTCAAATCTCTTGAACACCTGGCCACCATTCACTTTGAATGCCACATCGTCAGATCCGCCAGGTATCACTGAACACTGATTTCCACAAAAATACTCTGAGCGTTAAGCTAGAGAAGGTGTCCAATCTTCTCTGCCACCAACAGAGATACGTTTGTAGAAAATCAATATACGTAATCCCTTTTGAAATACGTTGTCAGACACTCGTCCATACAAGTCATCCAGGAACAGGATGAACCGAAGGCACTCTCCTACTGCATCTCATATAGGAATCACCCCATGGATAAGTAGCGAGAAGTCCTTGCAACCCGTGGATTCCAATCACGACCGAACCACATTTTATCTCTAGGAGCTCACCAAAGATTTATTAGCAGTCCTTCCGCTTATGAAAATCCACGGTCTTCAATGCTCCATCTCGACCATCTTCAAATATCTTCACGTATTTGTTGGCCGGAATGGTTTTCGAATATAAATTCGATCCCGGTCTTTCCACACCAACAATCGTATTGGTCAGGCTTTGATAGTCGGTGATTTAACTATCAAATAACACATGTGTCAATAAAATGATTTCACTGGTTCATTACTTGGCGTGACTTGGCCTTTTAAAAATATATTTAACAAAGTTGTTAATCAATTCTAATATTTGACCTAACACTATTTGCTTGACTCTAGATCGCAGCAATCACAATGGTTACGCCTGATTCCCTCAGGAAACATCCGTCCGCCGTAGGTTATCTGCAGCCCTGCGAATTTCGCTAGCAGTCGTACGTAATGGAATTCTTTTTGATTAACTATATTTGATTAACTCTACTATATTCAATCCACTCTAATTAAATAATAATGGTTCGATATAAATTTGAAATCAATATCCTTATCCCTTTTTAAAACAATATTGAAATATTCCTTAATTTCCCCAAATTCTTGCATTAGCGTTCAGTATTTCTTGGATAAGATAAAACCAATTTAACATCTTCACTTATGCCAAACTAATACCGTCCTTTGATAATAGTGAGGCCAACCAAGTTGGGGTATTTTAGTTACCTCTCAGACCTTGATCGACCCGTTCTTACCTCAGAACAATATTAGCTTATCACATAACTATCGATACTAAATCTCATCCCAAATCTTGATTTCAAATCTAGGTTATTTAACCTTTCTTATACTCGAAACCCTTGTTCGAACATCTCATCACTTAACCCTTTTAAAGTATCATTCCAATTTGGATTTGCTTTACTTAATTTGAAGCATTGAGTAAAACCCTTATTTAAATAACATTTATTAATTCTTTATACCTCAATTCTTTTTATAAAGTTTTGTTTATAAAACCATGGTCCTGTATAACTCCTTATTTATCACTTTCCTTTATAAAATCATTTAAAACCCAATTATAAATTCAAATAATAAATATTTGCCTTTTTACAACTTTAATTCAAATAATAGATTTAAAAATCCAATTTCAGTTATAAAATGAATCTTATAACTTTATCTCGTCGATTTACCTGACAGTAGATCGATATTTTTAAAATGGTAAATTCCCAGGCCATGTACTGCCAATCACTCAACCAATAATACCTATTGGTTTAAACCAAGCAAATGGTAAATCATCAGGTCCATACTCAACCATCAAACAATTCAATAATGGTCTTATAAAAGTTTATAATGACAATTCAAGGTCGACCACAACAATCAATCAAACAATTCATTTATTAAAAACACGTTTATTTTATAAACGTGACCAATGAGGCAACTTACCTCTTTTGGAACCAATCGTTAAAATTAACGATTAGGATTTTCTGAAATTAAACGACGTTTAATTCCATCAGTTCAACAATAACTGGATATATATCAGCAATTAGTCAATCACTAGCAACCATAGCATACAAAAATAAACACCCAGCTTATAAAATATAAGCGGGAAATAACTGAGTGAGTTTAACTCACCTTTGAATTTGATTTCGATAAATCATCTTGTTTTCAGTTGAATTGAACAACATTTCTGAAAAATCTAGCTGCTGCCTACCCTGTCTGGTTCTCATTCATCACGTAGTGCTCATCTTCATGGTCATGATGTTTTTCGTTTCGTCGGAATCTGACCACGTATGTATACGATATTAATTTTCTAAGTTATAAAAATATTTAAACCTTTAAAAATTTATAAACTCTTTGGGCCTTACCACAAATATGTTCAGCCCAATACTAAAATATCCGGGCCGCATCCCCTATCCTTATCAAAACCACCGGTCCCTTTGCTCCCTTCACATCTCAAACCCTAAAACAAACCTTCCGCCGCCACACAATATCTCCAGCGAAAAAGAAAACCCTTCACCGAACCCAACCGCTGACGCTGCGCCTTCCTTCCACCGGATTCCGCCAGGCCGACGCTTATTCCAGCAATCACGGCGCCACTCCAACTCCCTAAAAGCTAAGTTATTTTTCCCGAATTAATCTCTATTTGATTTTGATTTTCTTTCTTTCTTTCTCGTTGGGTTTCGAATTGTCTTACTTCGTTTATTTCGAAACTGAGTTGGCTTGGGTTAGTGGTTTGATCACCGTGTATTTATAGTGGAAAGTGTTACAGTGATTCATGTATTGTTACATCCTACATAGAATTAGCTGCGCCTAGATTTTTAGGCGTTTACTTCTCATTCAGTTCTGCCATGAATTGTCGAACTGGTGTGATTGATGTTTGATCCTTGCGTGTGTTTTTACAGTGCACAATTCGGTATTGTGATTGATTTTGTGTATTGTCCCTGATCAGACATATACCATACCGAGTTGTTCCTATGTGTATTTTCAATTTCCCTGTTGAAATCTGGGTTTGGTTTTTTAGCTTGAGGCATATCCTTAGTTGTAGCTATATCCTGGTTGATTTGAACCATGCTATGTATTGTCTGGTTTCCCCCTTAGCTGTTATCGACTCGTCTATATATGTTCTCTGTTTTGTATTGTCAACTCGTATTGAAATTCAGATCTTTCCTGTTCACAAGAAGATGTTGAATTGTTTATTTTAGTTAAAGATTTTGGACTGTGATCCCACATGCAATGCAGGACAGTGGGTACATGAAGTTTACAGATTTTGTATACAAGTACATTAGCTGTTTTCGATTTGTTGAATTCATATATTTTCTCTACTTGAATTGTCTTTTCATCTCGTCCCTTGTCTGTTCGAGTTGTCCATTTATGTACAAGTAGCCATTGAGTTGTTAAATTCATTTCCAGGTTCTGAACTGATGAAATTTTGTCTGAAAATCCTACTGTTTTGATTTCAGAATTGAACTATGACAAGTATGTAGTTAAAACAGCCTTTTGTAGGTTGGTACACAATTCATACATATAAAAATACATATATTAGTTGTCCCTATTACTATAGTTCTACTGTTTCAATGGAGACATTGTCATCCTATTAGCTTTTAGCTTCTATAGCTGTTATCTTTACTGTTCCTGATTTGCTGTTGCATTCATTTACTTTTCTTTTCAAAGCTTTCAAATTTCAAATATTTACCTATTTAGCTACTCATAGCCGTATCTTTTTCTTCTTCTTTCAGGTTGATATGGGGTGATCGAAGACATGGCATTTATGAGGAGATTCTTGTTGTGAATTTTCTTTCATTTGTATATGAAATTTTCTGTACATATTATATGTAGTACTATTACCATACAATTAGGCTTATATGTTGTATTTTGGATCTGGCGCATGATGTATGTAAATGAAAGCTATTGCTAATAATCATGTTTAGCGTGACTTGATGGTATTGTATCAAGTGTTTGATATCGTAATATATTTTGGTTACATTGTTTCTTGTATTATTCTCATTGGAGATTTTCCCACTTCATATATATATTTAGTTGTTCTTTATTTTATTTACTAACGTTCTTTAATAGCCGTTCTTGTATTATATATCTTTTTTTTTTACTGTCGCAACTTTTCCTTGATCTGTTTTCCTTTAGAGAAGTTTGCTTCTAGGTTCTTAGTGAAAGAAACAAAATAAGCTACTGCATTCAATTTGAAATGAAATTGTTATTTACTTTGTATGCCACTCCCAACTGATATGTAATGATTTCAGATGATTAGCCGAATGTGAAGGTTGATGGATATATACTGAAAACGTAAGTTGTGTGAATGTTGTACACAAGTTATGGGTTATTCATATATACTTTTCTAGCGTTGATACAATACAAATTAAATTTCAAACCAGCTTAATTGAATGGTAATAAACCAATATTATTGTATAACTTCAAATAAACTCAACCTTATAAAATATTTGGTTTAAACGAATATTCAATAACTATTAATAATATTTTAAATATTCAAATTAAAAATGGTCAAATCCCATTAATTAAACTCAAATAAATATTTTAAATAAATAAAATACTTTAAACAAAAGGTCAGAAAATACAGGACATTACATTCTTTCCCCCTTAAAATAATTTCGTCCTCGAAATTGCTAAGGTAAGAAAATGTTGTAAACCCCATAAAAATTTCCTCAGTTTATTTAATGCTTATCAATCCATGGATATACTATATTCAATCAAGCAAACAACAATCAATCAACAAATCAAGGCACAACAAACTAAATCCAATCAATTAAATTTATATTTAATTTTATACAACACATTCAAATATCAATCGATTGATATTCGATTAATTTTCATTTAATTAAACTCCCAAATCAATTTCATTTAATTACAACAATGTTTCTTAATTTTATTTTCACTATCATTATTAATTATTTAATTCAATTTCACTTAACCCCGTTAAGTTTCAACTTCAAAAATTTCAACCAAATTTCGAATTCCATTCAAATATTTGAATTTTATTCAAATCAACCAACACACAATAATTTCATAAAATTATTTCCTTTCTATATAAAAATAAATTTCAGGTAAAATTATTTCATCTACCCCCTTTACAAAACAATATTGTGTCCCTGATCCGTTCAACGCTTTTCAACACTTGAACCGACCAAACAACACAATACAAAACATTTGTATATAAAATTCACAAATACGCTCTCATATATATATATATATATATACTCAAACTCAATCTAGGGTGTTGCTAACCCCATCTCTATCGAGTTACGCCACAGAGCCAAGGTTATTACTAAACCAATAGCTCTGATACCACTGTAACGACCCAGCGATTTTCGGCCTCGAAAATCAACATAAATACCTTACCATATCTTATGTCGATCCTCCAATACCGAGAACACCGGATTGTTAATGAAAGAATTTAGAGGGAGAGGTAAGAAAGAAAGAAATATTAGAATATAAGAAGAAGAAGAACCAACACAGAGTCTCACATCGCAGCGGAACAAAATATAATACAGAAATAGACCTTTATTGAGAGCTTTTGCAAATACTTACAATATTAGAGTACAACACACATCTGGACAGTTTTGATAATCTGTCCTCATATATATATAATCACCCAGCAGTATATCATTCATCTGAACATCTTCAGCTCGTCTCTGGACTTCTCAGTACCTGATAACCTGAACCTGTATACCTCGGTCTAACCCGAGCATTTACAAAACACCGGGTCAGTCTGGTGGACCAGAGTGAGAAAACTCGCACAGCATTAAGGTATCACACAACTTGATTTTAAAGTTAAAATCCTTTCAAAAGAAAAAGATAATCGTAAGACCGATCCACACATAAACACGGACGGTTTTTACCTTACGATAACCCAAATCAGTTTTCGAAATCAATATCTTTTCTGATATTATAATAATGTCTAAATACAAATAATTAGCAAATCTAGAGGAACGCTTGCATCTCACACTCCCTGTATATAGTATACAATCGAAAACCGCGGGTGCTTATTGGATATTGGATTTCCAACTTGACATGGTATGGGACCACCTTCCGCACGTGTATCTCTAGAGGCGAATACACAGGGTTCAACAAGAACGTCTTGCATCCCGGCCCTCACATGACCGACCACTCATTTCGCTTGAGTGTATCGAATGTATATCACCAACGGTTGGACTCAAACCACCGTTCCCGAATGGGCAGAATCGATAGATTAAGAAACAAAAGGAATTTCTCTAGATAGGTGATTATACACCCTAATGGGAGCGACCCACATAGCCATGCTGCCTGCCCGATTTCTGTCACTTCCCGGTTGATGAGGCTTGAGGTCAAATCTCTTGAACACCTGGCCACCATTCACTTTGAATGCCACATCGTCAGATCCGCCAGGTATCACTGAACACTGATTTCCACAAAAATACTCTGAGCGTTAAGCTAGAGAAGGTGTCCAGTCTTCTCTGCCACCAACAGAGATACGTTTGTAGAAAATCAATATACGTAATCCCTTTTGAAATACGTTGTCAGACACTCGTCCATACAAGTCATCCAGGAACAGGATGAACCGAAGGCACTCTCCTACTGCATCTCATATAGGAATCAACCCATGGATAAGTAGCGAGAAGTCCTTGCAACCCGTGGATTCCAATCACGACCGAACCACATTTTATCTCTAGGAGCTCACCAAAGATTTATTAGCAGTCCTTCCGCTTATGAAAATCCACGGTCTTCAATGCTCCATCTCGACCATCTTCAAATATCTTCACGTATTTGTTGGCCGGAATGGTTTTCGAATATAAATTCGATCCCGGTCTTTCCACACCAACAATCGTATTGGTCAGGCTTTGATAGTCGGTGATTTAACTATCAAATAACACATGTGTCAATAAAATGATTTCACTGGTTCAGTACTTGGCATGACTTGGCCTTTTAAAAATATATTTAACAAAGTTGTTAATCAATTCTAATATTTGACTTAACTCTATTTGCTTGACTCTAGATCGCAGCGATCACAATGGTTACGCCTGATTCCCTCAGGAAACATCCGTCCGCCGTAGGTTATCTGCAGCCCTGCGAATTTCGCTAGCAGTCGTACGTAATGGAATTCTTTTTGATTAACTATATTTGATTAACTCTACTATATTCGATCCACTCTAATTAAATAATAATGGTTCGATATAAATTTGAAATCAATATCCTTATCCCTTTTTAAAACAATATTGAAATATTCCTTAATTTCCCCAAATTCTTGCATTAGCGTTCAGTATTTCTTGGATAAGATAAAACCAATTTAACATCTTCACTTATGCCAAACTAATACCGTCCTTTGATAATAGTGAGGCCAACCAAGTTGGGGTATTTTAGTTACCTCTCAGACCTTGATCGACCCGTTCTTACCTCAGAACAATATTAGCTTATCACATAACTATCGATACTAAATCTCATCCCAAATCTTGATTTCAAATCTAGGTTATTTAACCTTTCTTATACTCGAAACCCTTGTTCGAACATCTCATCACTTAACCCTTTTAAAGTATCATTCCAATTTGGATTTGCTTTACTTAATTTGAAGCATTGAGTAAAACCCTTATTTAAATAACATTTATTAATTCTTTATACCTCAATTCTTTTTATAAAGTTTTGTTTATAAAACCATGGTCCTGTATAACTCCTTATTTATCACTTTCCTTTATAAAATCATTTAAAACCCAATTATAAATTCAAATAATAAATATTTGCCTTTTTACAACTTTAATTCAAATAATAGATTTAAAAATCCAATTTCAGTTATAAAATGAATCTTATAACTTTATCTCGTCGATTTACCTGACAGTAGATCGATATTTTTAAAATGGTAAATTCCCAGGCCATGTACTGCCAATCACTCAACCAATAATACCTATTGGTTTAAACCAAGCAAATGGTAAATCATCAGGTCCATACTCAACCATCAAACAATTCAATAATGGTCTTATAAAAGTTTATAATGACAATTCAAGGTCGACCACAACAATCAATCAAACAATTCATTTATTAAAAACACGTTTATTTTATAAACGTGACCAATGAGGCAACTTACCTCTTTTGGAACCAATCGTTAAAATTAACGATTAGGATTTTCTGAAATTAAACGACGTTTAATTCCATCAGTTCAACAATAACTGGATATATATCAGCAATTAGTCAATCACTAGCAACCATAGCATACAAAAATAAACACCCAGCTTATAAAATATAAGCGGGAAATAACTGAGTGAGTTTAACTCACCTTTGAATTTGATTTCGATAAATCATCTTGTTTTCAGTTGAATTGAACAACATTTCTGAAAAATCTAGCTGCTGCCTGCCCTGTCTGGTTCTCATTCATCACGTAGTGCTCATCTTCATGGTCATGATGTTTTTCGTTTCGTCGGAATCTGACCACGTATGTATACGATATTAATTTTCTAAGTTATAAAAATATTTAAACCTTTAAAAATTTATAAACTCTTTGGGCCTTACCACAAATATGTTCAGCCCAATACTAAAATATCCGGGCCGCATCCCCTATCCTTATCAAAACCACCGGTCCCTTTGCTCCCTTCACATCTCAAACCCTAAAACAAACCTTCCGCCGCCACACAATATCTCCAGCGAAAAAGAAAACCCTTCACCGAACCCAACCGCTGACGCTGCGCCTTCCTTCCACCGGATTCCGCCAGGCCGACGCTTATTCCAGCAATCACGGCGCCACTCCAACTCCCTAAAAGCTAAGTTATTTTTCCCGAATTAATCTCTGTTTGATTTTGATTTTCTTTCTTTCTTTCTCGTTGGGTTTCGAATTGTCTTACTTCGTTTATTTCGAAACTGAGTTGGCTTGGGTTAGTGGTTTGATCACCGTGTATTTATAGTGGAAAGTGTTACAGTGATTCATGTATTGTTACATCCTACATAGAATTAGCTGCGCCTAGATTTTTAGGCGTTTACTTCTCATTCAGTTCTGCCATGAATTGTCGAACTGGTGTGATTGATGTTTGATCCTTGCGTGTGTTTTTACAGTGCACAGTTCGGTATTGTGATTGATTTTGTGTATTGTCCCTGATCAGACATATACCATACCGAGTTGTTCCTATGTGTATTTTCAATTTCCCTGTTGAAATCTGGGTTTGGTTTTTTAGCTTGAGGCATATCCTTAGTTGTAGCTATATCCTGGTTGATTTGAACCATGCTATGTATTGTCTGGTTTCCCCCTTAGCTGTTATCGACTCGTCTATATATGTTCTCTGTTTTGTATTGTCAACTCGTATTGAAATTCAGATCTTTCCTGTTCACAAGAAGATGTTGAATTGTTTATTTTAGTTAAAGATTTTGGACTGTGATCCCACATGCAATGCAGGACAGTGGGTACATGAAGTTTACAGATTTTGTATACAAGTACATTAGCTGTTTTCGATTTGTTGAATTCATATATTTTCTCTACTTGAATTGTCTTTTCATCTCGTCCCTTGTCTGTTCGAGTTGTCCATTTATGTACAAGTAGCCATTGAGTTGTTAAATTCATTTCCAGGTTCTGAACTGATGAAATTTTGTCTGAAAATCCTACTGTTTTGATTTCAGAATTGAACTATGACAAGTATGTAGTTAAAACAGCCTTTTGTAGGTTGGTACACAATTCATACATATAAAAATACATATATTAGTTGTCCCTATTACTATAGTTCTACTGTTTCAATGGAGACATTGTCATCCTATTAGCTTTTAGCTTCTATAGCTGTTATCTTTACTGTTCCTGATTTGCTGTTGCATTCATTTACTTTTCTTTTCAAAGCTTTCAAATTTCAAATATTTACCTATTTAGCTACTCATAGCCGTATCTTTTTCTTCTTCTTTCAGGTTGATATGGGGTGATCGAAGACATGGCATTTATGAGGAGATTCTTGTTGTGAATTTTCTTTCATTTGTATATGAAATTTTCTGTACATATTATATGTAGTACTATTACCATACAATTAGGCTTATATGTTGTATTTTGGATCTGGCGCATGATGTATGTAAATGAAAGCTATTGCTAATAATCATGTTTAGCGTGACTTGATGGTATTGTATCAAGTGTTTGATATCGTAATATATTTTGGTTACATTGTTTCTTGTATTATTCTCATTGGAGATTTTCCCACTTCATATATATATTTAGTTGTTCTTTATTTTATTTACTAACGTTCTTTAATAGCCGTTCTTGTATTATATATCTTTTTTTTTATTTTTTTTTTTATTTTACTGTCGCAACTTTTCCATGATCTATTTTCCTTTAGAGAAGTTTGCTTCTAGGTTCTTAGTGAAAGAAACAAAATAAGCTACTGCATTCAATTTGAAATGAAATTGTTATTTACTTTGTATGCCACTCCCAACTGATATGTAATGATTTCAGATGATTAGCCGAATGTGAAGGTTGATGGATATATACTGAAAACGTAAGTTGTGTGAATGTTGTACACAAGTTATGGGTTATTCATATATACTTTTCTAGCGTTGATACAATACAAATTAAATTTCAAACCAGCTTAATTGAATGGTAATAAACCAATATTATTGTATAACTTCAAATAAACTCAACCTTATAAAATATTTGGTTTAAACGAATATTCAATAACTATTAATAATATTTTAAATATTCAAATTAAAAATGGTCAAATCCCATTAATTAAACTCAAATAAATATTTTAAATAAATAAAATACTTTAAACAAAAGGTCAGAAAATACAGGACATTACACTCTCTACATTCGAGAAGAGACCGCGGATTTTTCTGAGCTCGTTTGGATTCTTAGCAACGCAACGAACCAATGTGAGAAATCTAAATTAAATTGTGTGAATGGAAATCGTGTTGTATAAGTTATATAAGCGAAGTGTAAATTATATACGCATTGTATACTTCATGTACATGTGTTGTATAAGTTATATGAGCGATGTATAAATTATACAAGCGTTGTATGAAACATATATGCTTTGAAATAGTGTTGGAATGAAATATTTATATATATATATATATATATATACACACTCCCCTCGTCCACAAACCATGGACGATATTTATTGCTTGTGATTGGCGTGAAAATATGTGGTATGTCGAACGGTTGAAAATAATTGTTTGTGGTTGAGATTGTTGGATTGTGGTTGAAAAATACCTTTGTGGTTGAAAAATACCCTCTTGTGCTTGAAACAAATTAGAATAGGATTGTGGAAATGAAAATAAAACATGTCGCCCGCGTGAGAACTAGATGCATGAATCCCCATTGTCAAAAACCGCAAAGTTTTAAGGTAGGCGAGGAGCCGTACATCGATATGGTCCCGGTTTTAACTACCCTGTCGTTATGCTGCCGAAATTTTCAATAATATTCATGTGTTAGATTTAATTTCATGTGTTGAAACCATATTCATTTGTTGAAAACGTATTCATGTGTTGAGAAAATATATTCATGTGTTGAAAATAAAATTCTTGTGAAGAGTGCATTCGTGTGTTGAATAGAAATTCATTCGTTGAATAGAAATTCATGTGGTGAATGACATTTGTGTTTAAATAAATTCTTTGAAAATAAAAATCACATTTCTTATTTCATACATGAACTAGATAAAATATTCGTGTTTAAAATAAATTGTTTTAACAATAAAAACCACATTTTCATTATATATATATGAACTGTAAAGAACATTCATGTGTTGAATAAAAGACTAGAACGATAAAAATCATATTTTTATCGTATAAGTGAAGTTGAAACATTCATTCGTTGAATATGTGAAGTGAACAATAAAAATTACATTTTTTATTGAGAATATGAAGTGTTAAAAACAATTATGTGTTGAATAAATATTTTTGAAGATAAAAATATCGTTTTTATCATGTATGTGACTTGCTAAAAATATACAAGTGTTGAAATAAATATTTGTGTGGTATGAATATTAATTTTTAACATGTATATAAAACCAAATAGAATAGAAATGTGTTGAAATATTTTTACTTCGCTAAAAAGATCATTTTTATATGAATTGTGAAGTGTCAAAATGACCACTCGTTCGAATAGATATGCATGAGTCGAAATTATTCATTAATTAGCTAAGAATATGATTTTTGCTTATGTATGCAACATTGGAATAAATGGTAACTTTAAACCAAATCGAATCAAGTATGGAATTGAATTGAAATATGAAAAGTGATTAGAATTGCACGCATGTACATGCATATTTATTTGAACAGGTTATGGCAAAGAGGCTAGAGAAGAGGAATAAAATTTTATGCCCGACAAATAGGTACACATTTACCGTTTTGCTTGGATGATGATTTTATGAGCCGATTGGCTAGCCGCTTGGCTTTTTCTTTTTCTTTTTGAGATGAGACGCCCGTGTAGTTGTTTGGGGATTTTCCCGACCCTTCCCGTACAAAGGAGGTTATGGCTAGTGAAATTTTAGAAGTGAAAACGATATAGAAATCGCTGAATGAATTATATTTATATATTTATATAAATATAAATTAAATTAAAACGAAATAAGGCGGTGCAGTTCGCGTTTTGAAATCGTACTTTTAAACGATTATACCGAAAGATCCGACCATCGGATTTTGACGAAACTGGAAACGTTGGGTTCGCTTTTCAGAGATCTTTCCAACGATATAAACTTTGTTAAGATCCAACGGTTAGATTTTCAAATATGTGTAAAACTAATTTAGAGAAAAACAGCGCCAGTGGCACGACGCGACCTGAAACGTCGTTTAATTAAATTAGGGCATTTTTAATTAAATAAAAAATGGCGAAAAATCATTATAAAATATTATAAGCGATATGAAGTGAAAATAAACCAACTTTACTTGGTTTGCTTGATATTTGATGGTTGAATATGTTTGATATGAAAATTATACTAAAGAACTAAACGTGAATGTCGAATAATTTAACCACAGAAGTAATTGATTTGAATTTTAATATACGTGAATTATTTGAAAAGGCCGAGTTAATTCTCACTTCAAATAAATGATCGACGATTAGAAATCGAAGATGTGAAGGTGATTCAAGACCGACGATTTTCATATCGGATGGATGGGCGCTACTGAGGTTCCTGATTGGAGTAGCTACCTTGAAAGGACTGAAGTAGTACCCGTTTAGACGTGTGTGTTGATTGGACAGATATGCGAGGAGTGGTGCCTCCGGTTTCGTTCAGACCCAGAATGGACGTGTAAATGGACTGTGTGTCTGACATTGGATTTTGTTCTGTGCTGATTGATCTTCGTTAAATATATATCTGTTTGGCGGCGGAGAATTTATTCTCTTGCTTATTGCCCTTCTCTGAGACGTACGAGCTCAGAGGTTATATATCGATGGAAATCAGTCGCATGGAGTGAACTGCCTGTGTGGCACGCCTAAGTGGCATGTGATCAAAGGCTTCTGTTGCAAAGCAAAGTCTTGTGGTTGATGATCAAAGCCGGCCTATGTGGCCAAGCTATGTGTATAATGTGGATTCGCGAGCCTCACACCCCGGTATGAGTCAAAAATGGGATACGGACTGCAGGGAGAACACGACGTTTCTTTCTAGCTATGGGTGGTGTCAGTGCTTAAACTGGCCGACATTTATATACTTTTCACCTGTGTGGTTGTTGGAATGAGGTGCCTCGATTTTAGGTCTGTTAGGACCGGGAAACGTGTGTTCAGGAATAATTAATCCTCAAAAGTAAGGTAGGACCGGCCCTAAAGATCCAAGGATCATAGTGGGATCCTGAGAAATTTGCTAGAGTGTCTTGAATCGGAGAGGAGCTTGCCCCTTGCCTCGACTCATGATGGAATCCAATTTCCAATATGTGACATTGCTGATTTGATTTGTAACATATATATGGCGACATAGTATATGGTAGCTATGCCGCCTCGAATTGATATTTATGATTGAATTTGCCTTTGAAACATATATGCACTAGTAATAATATCAAGTGATTTTGCTTTACACGTATTAAGCATATTTTGGCCAATATAAGGTGAAACTCTATCATCCGGTATGCGTTGCGTTGTGTGATTGGACTTGAGTCTTATATCGGCCTCATTCTTTTTAAAAGCATTGCGTTATTTAAAGAATTTACTTTGTGATAGTGTAGTGACAATTACTAGAGTAAACCCGTTCCGCGAAAGTGGCGTGGTCCTATGATTTGCCTTATTGTTATTATTTAACCAGTTAAGTAGATTTCTCATACTAGTCCCACAAATGACTCGTTGTTTGTTTCACTTTGCAAACTCGGGTGCCCTTATTTTCACACGGGCAGCCTGATTAACAGATGACAGGCATATTTTGGCTAGCATTGCAGCACGGAGTGCGTTTTTGGCTCGATGGCGTGGATTAGATTTACTTGTATTTTGGCTATTCACTTTCCGCCATTTTTATATTATGTATATGATTCCGCCTCTGGCGATGTAGACTGTTTTATTCCCAGCATGTATTACATTATGTATATGTACCGCCTCAGGCGATGTAGACTGATACTCCTATTATGTCCTACTATGTATATATTCCGCCTCAGGCGATGTTGACTGATCATTTCCTTTTATGCACTAAGTTATATCCTACTCTGTGCTACTCTAATGTTGTTACAGGTTATGATTCCGCTGTCATATATATGTAAATTACCCTATTTTATGTTCATGTTATTCTCTGTACTCTCTAATGATGATTATTGTGTTATATTCCTATGATTATCCTTAACACCGTCCGTACAGGTTTTGGGATCGTCATAATAAGATTTTAAAAAATATGCTAGAAACAATGAATAATATAGAAGGTCTCATGACGGAATAATTTACATAAATAAATCATTATAATGCATTTTATTACATTAAACATCCATAGAACAAAACGTCAACAATACGTAAGAAATGAATTTAAAATAAACAACCTGTAGATCCAACATGCAGGCTATGCTCCCTTCTGCTTCTTCTTTTGTCTTCTTATTGCAATCTCACATCTTCTAACTTTACAAATTCTATACGAAGAGGAAAAAAGGAGTTTCAGCTAAATTTGGATTGCGCCTAACCCTATACACCCCAACCCAATCTAAGGGTTCTAGTGGCTATTGCATAGGAAAAGACTACCTGTACCCCTTTTGGGGGATCAAGCCCACGTAGTTCTATTTCCTGCTCTTCTCTTGCATCCAAATACTCGTTAGTACATTACAAGCATTGCATCCATTCAATCATTTTATCCATTCAACCATTGCAATCAATATGATTCAATACAATCAGTACAATCTTGGCAATTGATGCAATTAACATAATTAATACAATCACTACATTAATGTAACCAAATAAGAGCAGAAAATAGTATAATATTAATATGTCACAACATCTTACAACATGAAGCAAATAAAATAAAATTAACATGCAGCCTTCAAAAACCAATAACATCCCATGGCAATGCCAACTTGTAAAATAAGAAGGTAACAACTTTTACATACTTACACAATTATTATTTATCGATCAATAACTATACACCATCAATGCAAACATAAACCATTTTGTGTATACTAATCAGTCCAAAATAGTAACACGGTCACCAACGCATAGTAATTCAATCAATATTGGTTATACAACATTCACCATTAAATAACCATAACTAAACTACACATCAATTTGTACTAATCAATGGTGTAACATCTCATAAACATCCTTAATGCGATCTATCAACGTGAAATAAAACATAGTGTATTAGAACCAATTACATTTAGCACAATTGTTTTATTACAAGCATAAGATTATCATATTATTGTTCATTGTAAGGGAAGCTTTCTTATCTTTCAAAACAATCAAAATATAACATCATCAAAAATGACATGTAATAAATCGATTATCAATCGTATATTTTAACCTTCCAATCATACTTTATTTTCTATTTGATATCTTATTCCTTCCTTTTGCCTACTATTTAAGACTTATTTTTATTTATTACTTTCCATTCATTTGGAAGTCTTATTTCATTTTCATCTTATTGTCTACCTTTGGAATTTACTACATTCTAATCTTTAGCAGTTAGAGAAATGATTAGTTAGAAATTCATAGGCCAATTATAACAATTCTCCGTCATTTTACATACAAAATAAAAATATAATTTCAATCCATCAATTTTAAACCAATTAAAAATGTTTAGATCTAAGATAGAGATAGATGACTTATCCAAAAAAATGCATATATCAAATCAATTAGCTTGCATAAGTTTATGATATTTACATCTAAAAGTAAACTTGGATGAAATAGTGCATACATCCAACAAAGCAATTTACATAGGTCTAGCATGTTTAGATCTGGAATAAGAATTCATGACTTGTTGCAAAGATATAAAATCATGTAATTTTAGAGAAATATTTCTAGATCTTAACAAGTATTAAACCAACTTTTAAAATAAATCTTACATATATACAAAAAATCAGTAAACATGAGGTTATCACTTAACTTTGCCTAAAATGATAAATCAAAGAAATCTTTCTAGATCTGAAATGGAACAATCATACAAATGAGTTTCTTCCTCCTTAAAACTATAGATCTTCCCCTTCTAGGTTTAGACTTTGAATCATCCCCTTTTTTCACGAGGAAGAAGAAAAGAAAGAAGATGTATGTCTGGATCCTCTATCATTTAGGTTTAGCTTGCTTATATAGAAGTTAGGGATTGATTTCGTCCATTAGATTAACCCTAAAAATTGTTAAATTACATCACAACCGCTCTTCTAATTACTTCATAATAAAGTAATATCTTTAGTCACATCTCATAAGTCTATTATTATTCTCTTCATACAACACCTGACAAATAGAGATTTGAATACCGTTTAAAAAGGATAATAAATGAATAGATTTTAAGACCTACAAATAAAATACCATCTATATAAGAGAATAATTTGTAGTCTTTTGGAAATAAATCTCTAATTTTAACAAATCTATGTCAATTAATGACTACTAATCTTCATATGCACAATTAATCAATTATTACCCCACTGATACCTAAAATTACAACATTTACATATATAGGGAAATTCATGTTTATACTGATTAATGTCTAATAGCTACAAGATATGCAGTAAATGCCTACAACTATCCATAAATGAAATATATTGTCAATTAATACACAATTAATCGCTAATATATTTTCAAAAGTGAAAATCTAGTATATAATTTTAAATCCTTCTTTTTATTTTCTTTCTACTTTCCCTATAAAATGCGAAGTCAACGCATAATCAAGTTACATACATGCATATATATTTATATCCATACTCACATACACACACATAGGATTTGAATAATATGTTAATTAATGTACAATTAATTCACAGCCTAAGAAATAAATGTATTATAATTTGGAAGTAGCATACACCCTATGTATACATACATACATACATACATGCATACATACATACATACATATATATATATATATATATATCTACACACATAAAATCTTTTCTTATATGCAACATTTAACCCTATGTCTTCCATTTATATATGCATACATTACACATATACTCCTTACTTGGAACATGCATCTAAAAATAAAAGAAATATAACATTGACAGGAATAGAACTCATGACTTCATGTATCAAAGTCTACTCACTTAACCACTACACCAAACACTATTTTTATTCTTAAAATAGGAACATTGATAATTAATTGTTTCATGTGCATATCTTTCATTCTAAAAATAATAATATCTTGTAAATTATAATTTCAAATATATCAAAATTATATATCAAACCGATCGTCTCGGAAAGACCTTCGCAATGGTAATAAATACGACATTCGGTTTATCCTCTAATAATAATTAATTCTTAATTACTTAACTTTTACAACTGTAAAAGTTGCGGGATGTTACAGAGTTAGTGACTGACATTTCCTTCAAGTTGAGAAAGTGATGCCACGGTATAGAGACCAGACAATTTGCTTAGTGGATGATGGAGCGAGGCGCCTCGGATAATGGTCGATAGCTACTAGGGAACATTACGTTCAGGAGAAACCCAAACATTACCTGGTATAGGTAAGCCGGCTTTGCCGATACAGAAGAAGCATTTATTGATCCTGGGACATCCTGCAAGAGGTGTACCAGAATCACGGTTAAGGAAGATCCTTTGTCGTGGTCATTGATGGAACCTAACTTCCAGTACGAGCCTTTACGGTTTTTGTTATAACCTATGTATGTAGACGTAATATATGGGTACCGACATTTGCTAAGATCTATACATTTATTTTGAAAAGGTTTTCAAAGATAGACATTAATTAAAGTATCAAAATATTTTCGTGTGTCAAGCATATTTAGTTATAATAACACAAAATTTGCTCCTAATGGTATGTATTTGCATTGTGTGATGGGATGCGAGTCTTATGGTAGCTTCATTTTCAAAAAGCATTGTGTGTTTTTATGCACTAGTATTCCTAAAGGTGTAGGATCTAAATTAACCCTAAAGGGGGGTGAATAGGGTTTATCGCAGATTTTGACAGAGTAATTAAATAATAACAACACGGATAATAATCAGAATAAATGCGGAAAATAAATAACACATAGATATACCCAGCTTCGGTAAAACCCTGCTTACTGTTGCATTCCCCAAGGTTTCTACTAGGAGTTAAAACAATCTCTACACTTACAATCCCCTGTAAACTCGTGACACTCGCTCCCAACTGTTCTTGACCCTACGCTCAAAACCCTGCACTAGTTTCTATCCTCGAAACCAAATTTCCCCGAATTACATTGTAATTCGTCTCCCTAGTTTTAGAGACAAACTAGAAAACTACAGATTCGATTACAAATTGAAATTAAAAAAATGAACAAGAAATAAAAACCCTTGAAAGTTTAAAACCCTAGACTAAAATAAATAAAGTATCCTTCTCCCTTTTAATTTGGCCGGCCACTTTGAAGTGATGCACCCCTCTTTGCTTTGTCCCGATCTCTTTGCTTTCTCTGAATAAAAAAAATGGTGGCACCTTTGTTAGGGTTTACTGAAATCTCCCAAATTGATTCGATATTTACTGAGTTTCTTAATCTCTGAATCACGAGCCCCTTGATGCTCTATCGTCTCTGATGTTCTTCAATTCGTAGTCGCGATCTCTCTTAATTGAGTTGAAGGATCCAAGTACTCTCCTTTTTCCTGGTATGGATTCAATTCAAATTTTTGTTTTTGCTTGTTCGAACTTGGATAGGGAATTGTCGATGATGATATGGGTGTTATATAGGATTTAAAAATATGAAATTATCTCTGATTTCGTATTAGACTTGTTCATGATATATACGAAATTCTGGGGCTTGAAAACTGCTTTGAATTGTTCTGGAGCTTTCGTGATTTCTGAAATTTCGTATACACATTCTGGTTGACCATTTCTAAAATACACTTTTCAGTAAATTTCGAATTGGTCCTTTAGTTGCTTCCTGGATATTTAAAGCTGAACAGATACTATATTTGATTTACCAATCATTTTAAACGGATGCTTCATTTGAAATCTATAATTCCTTAAGAACTAAACTTGAATCATGCAGTGTTCTCCATGTTTACGCTGCTCGACTTGTCCATCCCTTGTTAGACAAAAACTATTGCGTTTTTAATTTTCTGGAAATAAGAACTGATATGAACTGAGACTTTCCTTGATCGTGTTGATTTTCAAACATGCTTGTGCGCTCTTGCACTTATATGCCTTGATAAATCTGGACTTGATTATTGTCTTGAAAAAAACAGATTTTCCCTTTTAAGAAAATGAAATCTCTCGGCTTTGAAATCTTCATAACTTCTGGAATTTGATTGATCATTACAAACTTGATTTTGAATTCATTATGATTTCTTGAGTATGTATATAATATATTTAAGCTTGTAAATAAAAGGCTGCTATGTTTTTCTTGCTTGTGCACTTGGGTATTTTATGTTGCTATTTAACTGTAGTGCCAAACACTTTGTATGTACCCTCTTTCATTAGATTGATGCCATACTGTGAACTCCTCCTTGACATTTGTACACTTGTTGTTGATGTATTCTAGTTTGCTCTGCCCAGACTGTTTTCACCCTTACATGCATGTTGTATTATTTCATGCTGCTTTGATCATTGTTGTGCCATTTTGTTGAACCATGTTGACCTCACTTGAACTTGAACTATCTTGTTTATTGACTTGAAATGAGCTGCTGACTTTACATTGAGTTTGCACCCTGACTTGATTTGAACCAGAACTGTCTTTGATACTTTGCTTTGTGTTGAGTCTAAAATGAATTGCCTCGGCCTTGCTTGACTTATATTGCTGCACCATTTTGCTATAGCTCCATTCATGTACTTGTACATGCTCTGTGTTTACTAACTTGACATTTGGAGTATGTATTTTCACCTTGCTGTTGCCATGTATTTATCACCATGTAGCTGCACCATGTCCATTCATTGTTCCTTATATTTGAGTAGCTCGACCACTGTGACTTGTTCACCCAGTTCATGCTTTTATTCAAATTTGTTGAACATGTAGTGTATCCATGCATTTGAACCCATACTTAATGCCCAATTCACTTGAAACTGATCATTGCTACTACATATACATGATAGAGGCTGAGCCATTATGCCTTGAACTCATTTATATTTTGACTATGCTAATTTGTGTATTGACTTTTAAAATTGTGTCATGTCTACATGTACTTATGTCTTGACCATCTTTGAACTAGAGACTGAGTTTTGTGTTAGCACTTGTACTTCAGACTTGAGTTGCTCCATCTTGTTATTGTTTAAATCTGATTTGTTTGGGATGGTTCGACCATGTATGTTGAAATGTAATTTGAAATGTTGTATTTGACACTTTGATTAAAAAAATATTATTTCATTTTGCTGAAAATGATTTGCTCCATCATGTTTCACTGTTTTGACCATGCTTTCACTTTGGCTAGTATTTTGTCTTTACTTGATCATGCCTCGAATATTGGCTTTGAAATAACATGCTGAAATATTTGCACACTATTTTGCATTGTGCACTGAGTCGAGAAGGTCCTTGTGGCTACTCCTAAGATGCATATTGAATGGCGTGGTAGTGCACATGTGTATATCTATACGCGTGTGTATATGCAGCCATCAGACTGATTTTCTGTCCCTGCATATCAGACCAAGTCTCGAAAATTGATGAGAAACACACCGTAATTCTGAGGCAAATAAATTTTTTGTTTTCTTTTATTTAATTTTATTTTTGTTGTAGTCTACTGTGTGTATTCTTCTGTATGTGACAGGTATGAAGATGACTGGACTGACATAAGAATGCTGTGAAGACAGAAGATTGAAGATAAAGACAAGAACAGTGTTAGTGTGTGTTTGTATTTGTTGTAGAGAGAAGCTGAGTATGAAATTGAATGTATATCAGTGATGTATATACAAATAGTGGAGTTGTAAATATGTACTGTTTAAATATTGAAATAAAATATTCTTATTCAAATAAAATACTGTGTGAATATTTAAATTTCTGTACAGTTGTATTTTATTTAAATAGAAATATTATATTCCTGTCTGTTGTGTAGTATACCAGTACAGTTACAAACACATTCAATAATAAAATATATTTGGTTGTTATCATCAAACAAAAATCATATAATTGTGTATACAACACTATTATATACAACAAAAGGGAAACCCGTTCCATGTTAAGTGGCGTGTTCATATGATTTACCTTAATACCCTTTTAAACACAACTATTTTTTTCTTATTACACCAGCCCCATGACTGACCTGTAGTTTGTTTTTCCCTTGAAAACTCGGGTGCCTTTAATTTCCACACAGGCAACCTAGTGTGTGTATATATATATATAATATTAGTAGTTAAGTTCATTTGGGAGCTATGTATCGAAGTTGTTTTGGATTGGGAGCAAGAGAAGAAGTTAGATTTTCTTTTTGGATTCTCTCTGAAGAATCTATCATGTTATCTCCATTGTGTATATATTTCTTATTTTCATTGTTCTGTACTATTGAACCTTGTCGTTTATATCAAACTCTGAAGTATTCCTGCTGTAATATGTTGTATAATATGATGTTGAAATGCAATATTAATTTTCTGATGTTATGTAATGTGTTATACTCTAAAGGCAAAATTTCCTTCCTGTACTTGGAATGTCGATACAAGATGTACTAGTATCGAATCCCAGGGGCCGAGAGGGTGGGTCGTCATAGTCTAGTATCATAGTAGAGGATTAACGTTAGAACTGGAGTATAACTCAATAAAGGACTCATCAGAGATAGAATAAGAAATATTCTAGGACAAGTGACTCAATAGAGATAGGGTTGGTATCTCCCTAGAATGAGTACAACTAGGGAAGAACACGCACTTGTCAAGTCAGTTTTCATTCGTATATGTTCGTATGCTTTACTGTATTCCCTAAGATATCTTGTATGCTTGCCTAACTCTTTTCTTACTATGCAGATAGCAAAAAACGAGTGGAAGAAGAAGACCAGGTAGGGGAAGGGATAACGCCGCAATAATTGTTCAAGCCCCCGTAGTAGCAGAAGCATAGACTAAAGTTGTTGTGCAGAACAACCTGAGCTAGATAAGTTTTATCAAAGAAGTACAAGAAACTTGGAGGGCCTTAGAAGAGAATCAGTTGTTGAGGCACATTTTTGGTTGTATACAAGTGAAAGAATTTTCAAAGGTTTGAAGCTTAGTGATGAGAAGAAGAGATATTTGGCAATTTGGTTACCGAGCGATGAAGCTCTAGTCTGATGGGAGACAGTTATATTGGAAGAACCCAAAGAGGACTTCTCTTAGGAACAATTTAAGAAAATTTTGAAGACTGGTTTGTACCATTTAAAGGGATATCTAGCTTATACTATGAGTTTTCCAACTTGAAGCAAGAAGATATGACTATTCAAGAACATCTGAGTAAGTATAATGAACTTTCTCATTTTGGACCGGAGCTTATTCAAAATCTAGTCAAGAAGAATGAAAGGTTTATCGAAGGATTGCAAAGGAGGTACTAAAGAAGAACTATGGCTCATGTGAAAGCGTCATTCATGGATATGGTTGATATGGCGTATCGGTTTGAATCCCTGGAAAAACAAAATGCTATGGATGATACAGGTAATTAAAAGGACAATTCATGGAAGAAGAGGAAATTTGGAGGCACGAAGTCATAATCTGATAAAGAGACAAAGAAACCCAAAGAGGATTGGGTGAAGAATGCCATGTGTTTTAGTTATAATGAAAAAGGGCGTTTATCGACTGATTGTAAAAAAGCTAAAGCAGCCAAATAGGAATGATCAAGAACTCAAGAAGAAAACTCAAGATACTAGAGAATGTTACAACTATCATAAGACCGACCATATTGCAAAGCATTGTCCATTGATGAAGAAGTTAGAGGTAGCATATGTTTATGATGTTGAAGATGTACCATCAACCACATCGGGAGGGAAGGGAAAGGAAGTTCTTTAAGGTAAACTTTCTATTAAGAATATTCTAATTAAAGCATTATTTGATACCGGTGCCTCACTAGTTTTATATCAAGCAAAAGGGTTAGGGAATTAAACCTAAACTCCCGATATATTGAGAAGCCTGTTTGCATTAGAAGGAGGTTTTACCAACTTATGTTTGCGCAGTAAAGTGCTTATTTTATATTCTCTTTATCAATTTCCCTTTAATTTGATTTACTCGGATTTTACCGATTTTGATATTATACGTGGGATGGATTGGTTGAGCACGTATGAAGCTAGTGTTGATTGTTTGAAAAGGATTGTTAAAGAAAAACAAGATTTGGGATTCTTTTTAGACATACCGTGTATAGGACGAATTCATGTATGGACAATTTCTTGTATGCTATAGATGCTTCCCTTACCATGATAGAAACTATTCCAATTGTTAAAAGATTTGTAAATGCGTTTGATGAAGTTAAGAGTCTTCTTCCACGTAGGGAGATTGACTTTAGAATTTATTTGGTTCTGAATGCAAGACCAGTTGTGCATGCGATTCAGAGGATGGCTATGAAGGAGAAAAAGGAGTAGAATGATCAAACTCAAAAGCTTTTGAAGAAAGGTCTGTTAGGCCTAGTTATTCAATTTGGGGAGCAATGGTAGTATTTGTTCTGAAGTCTGATGGTGCTCTAAGACTGTGTGTGGACTATAGAGATTTAAATAAGCAAACTCTTAAAAATAAATATTCTCTCCCTCGCATTAATGATTTGTTGGATCGCTTGAGTGGAGCGCGGATATTTTCAAAGATGTACCTAGCTACGGGATTTCACCAGCTAAGGATTGCGGAATATTATATTCATCTAACTACTTTCAGGGGACCATATTTGTCTACTAATGGTTACTAATGCCTTTCCGATTGTGCAACGCCCCTGTTTATTTTATGGATTTGATGAACAAAGTATTTAAAGAAGTGTTAAATAAGTTCCCGCTGGTCTTTGTTGATGATATTCTCGTTTTCTCTAGGACAGAAGAGGAGCACGCTAGACATTTAGAAGATGTCCCGGAAATTATGAGAGGGAATGTGTTGAAGGCGAAGTTCTCCAAGTGTCATTTTTGGGAATAAAAAGTTAAATTTCTTAAGCATGTAGTGTTATGAGAAGGAATTTAGGTAGATCCGAAATAAGTTTCTACTATCCATAGTTGGAAGCTACCTAGAATCCCCACTGTGGTTAGAAGTTTTCTTGGACTATCAGGTTATTACCAAAGGTTCATAAAAAATTTCCTAAAGTTATCCAACCCTTTGACGAAGTTAACCAAGAAAAACACTAGATTTGTTTGGATCGCAAGATGCGAAGAAGTCTTTCAAGAGTTGAAAAGGAGGCGGATAATTGCTCCAGTCCTAATGATTATTAATGGCAACAAAGGACTGACCGTTTATACAGTTGCCTAAAAAAAGGGGTTGGTGTAGTATTGATGCAAGATGGAAAGGTAGTTGCTTATGCTAGCAGGCGACTGAAACCGCATGAGATGAAGTATGCAACTTCTGATTTAGAATTCTTTGTTGTTGTATTTGCTTTGAAGATTCGGAGACATTATTTGTTGGTTGAGAAGTTCGAGCTATTTACAGATCATAAGTTGTTGAAGTACCTTTTTACTCACAAGGATTTGAATATAAGGCAGCATCGTTGGTTAGAGTTTCTAGCGGCGTATGATCTGGATATTTTTTATACTCCAAGTAAAGCTAATATTATAGCAGATGCACTCAGCAAAAGGCATGTCATTATTGCTCATCTTATTGACACACCCACCTTGATTGATAAGGTTGTTGGCCATCAGAAGGATGATGAATTTATCCAGAAGATCTGTAGAAGGATTCAACAGGGAGAAGCTTTAAATTTTAAAATCGATGATCGAGATATTGTAAGATTAAAAAGGCGTATTTGTGTTCCAGATATTCTGGAACTCAAGAGAGAAGTATTGGATGAGTTTCGTAAATCCAAGTTTAGTATTCATCCAGGAATCCACAAGATGTATCAAGATTTGAAACGTAAATTTTGGTGGAAGTCAAAGAAGAGAGCGATCTCAATCTATATCAGCATACTCCCGACTTGTCAATGCGTTAAAAGCAATCAGCAGAAGGATGCTGGATTATTCCACCATTGAAGATCCCTAAGTGGAAGTGAAACCAAATATCGATGGATTTTATTGATGGGTTGTCTTGAACTAGAAGATGTAATGAAGAAATCTAGGTAACTGTAGATCGTCTAACAAAAATTCCCATTTCTTCCACTGAAGCCAACGAGAACAGTTGAAAGTCTTGCGCGGCTGTATATAAGCGAAGTTGTCCGGTTGCACGGGATACCACACTGTTTAGTAAGTGATCGAGATCTGATCTTTATCAGTCATTTCTGGGGAGCACTTCAATTAGTTGGGAACAAAGTTGAATTTGAGTACTGCTTACATCCCCAAATAGATGGGCAAAGAGAGAGTAAATTGAATTTTGGAAGATTTGTTGAGAACTTGCATTCTTGATTTTTGAGGATCGTGGAAAATCATTTACATCTAGCAAAGTTCTCTAACAACAATAGTTATCAAGCAAGCATAGGTATGTCACCTTTCGAGGCATTGTATGGTTGACCTGGTAAGTCGCCAGCATCTTGGATTGAGTCGGGAGATAGACTTGTAATGGGTCCTGATATGATCCGTGAAGCAACTAAGAAAGTGGACTTCACTGAAAAGAATTTGAAAGTATCTCAAAGCAGGCATAAGAGTTATGCCGATCAACGGAGAAGAGAATTGAAGTTCTCTGTGATCAAACAGGTATTTCTGAAACTTTCTCTATTATTGGGAGTCATCAGATTTGGAAAGATAGGGAAGTTATTGCTTAGATACATTGAACCCTTCCCAATGTTAGAAAGGATCGGAGCCTTGGCCTACAGAATTCATATCCTGAATGGTTGTCGGGTGTACATGATGTTTTTCATATTTCCCATCTTCGAAGATATGTTCATGATCCTGGTTTGATCATTGAAGAAGCTGCATATTAAGACTTAATGACCACATTAGAGTTGACAGTTCCAAGAGAGCCTTTAAAGATTATTGGCAAGGATATAAAGAAACTGTGAAACAAAACGATGAAATTAGTCAAAGTGCAATGGAGTGGTGATCCGAGAGATTGCGCTTAGGAAACAAAAGATAATATACAATAGTATTATCCCCCTTGTAGAGTGGATACATTGGAATAGTTCATTTGCGAGGTAAACTCATTTCTTAAATGTCATTTCTTTTCAATACCTCTTTAATTTCAATTTCGAGGATGAAATTTTTTTTAAGTGGGGGGAGATTGTAACAACCTAAAATTTTAGCCAGTTTAAATTTTAATTAAAAAGTAAAATATATTGAAAATCGATAATTCAGTATTATTTTGATAGCCTAAAAACTGATATTTTGAAATTCGACAAAACCAATTTCATCGGATCTGGAACATTAAAGTATGATGACTTTTCAAATTACATATTAATCGAAGTTAGTATGCGAGCGTGTGCGATATAAACGCGTATCGAAAAATCAGTTGAAATTTAATAAAAGCTTAGAAAATGGTCATTTTTCAAATGGTGTTGGAATTCGACGAGACTAGTTTCATTGGATGTGTATCAATGAAATGTAGTAGGATTTCAAATTTCGTATCGATCGGACTTACGGTTTGATCGTATGAGTTGAAAGCATAAAAGGTCGTTTAATTAAATGCAAGCTTAAATTAATCAGAGACATGCTTCCTTAAATCACTCGCCCTATGACACCTCATCGGTACTCTTCCATGATGATGTCTATGTAATAATTATGTCTTTACACTTAAAATAAGAAAGGAATGAATTAATAAACCATGGAAAGGAAAATTGTTGTCACGGTCCTTACTTCACCAAAATGCAATCCTCTCAGGTCTTGACACCTAGGCAAAATATTGCACTCAACACCTTGGCTCTTGCCTATAAATAGACCTATCTTCTTCACTTATTCCTCCTTTCCATCTCTCTCTTCCTTCTCTTCTCTTGTCTTCCTCCATATTCTCTCTCCTCCCTCCACCCATGGACCCCACCCACACCCAACAACCAACCCGCAACCCCCCACCCCTGCCACATGGATCCCATCACCCTCCTCCCCGTGTCGTGGACCGCATCACCTCATAACACCCCTAAACTACATCTAAACGCCACAAAACACTAAAAGGCCACACCTTTACCCCCTACACCATAAAAATACTCTAAGCCATGGACCCCACATCCCACACCCGCATCGACGTGTACCCCATTCTCTTAGGCCATACCCCCCTAAAAAAAATCCGACCTTTATTCCTCAAAACCAATATATACTAGAATATATTCAAGTGTAAACGGTAAAACCCATATGCACCGAACTCCTTTCCATGGAAAAACTGATATTGCACGGTGATGCCGGATTTAATCGAAATAGCAGAGGAGTCTTACATTCAAAGTTACAAATGAGTGGTAGTTCGGTGAGAAACTACATATTTAAATCGTTAAGAGGTGTAGGGTTGTTAATATTAAATAACATGTTGTTTTAATATTGATTAGTGGAGTAAAAATCTGATTTTTAAGTGATAAACATATGACACTTAAAGTAATGACACCCTATGATGATGATTGTGGTGATATTTGATGTTGATTGTGGATATAAACCTTATTGGGTTAATTAAATACTAATTTGAATAGTAATGGGTTAATGGATATTACATTGCTAGTTAATAACACCTTGTTTGGTTGATGTTGGATGTTATAATGATTGTTTATGACATGGCATATGACATCGTAATTAATTATTCGCAAAGAGCTGGATTATTGGGTTAATAATTAAGTCTCTATTCAATAAATTATTTAATTGAATATTTTACTAATTAAATAATTAGTGAAAAAATAAAAGTTCAAATTTGATATCCAACTTTTGAAAGAAAAAAGTTTAAGTTATTACGACAAACATTTGTAAAAGAAAGAAATTGATTTGAAACAGTTTTCAAGTAATTGACGCATGTTCAAGTCTTTAATTAAAAATGAATAGAACCTTTGAAAAGTGAAGTTTAGTTTACGTATATAAGAAATGTTTTAACAAAATTTTCTATTCCAAACTATCTTATTTATTTTTATAATGGATTTAAGGAAAGTTTGGATTTCAAAAAGCCAAGTTTGGAAAATAATATTATTTTAATAATTTTAATAATATTTAATCTTTAAATAATGGAATATTTGAATATGAAGTTAATATTAGAAACATAGCTTCCGAAAGTTATTACATAGTTAATAAACTATTTTGAAAATAATTTGATTTGATTTTAAATCTAAATCGAAGCTTGGCTTGAATAGGACTAGTCGCGCACCAGTAGTTCGTGAATTTTGACCATTGACTTCAAATTGATGTACCGAAAGATCCGATCATCGAATTTTCCCGAAACAAAAAACGTTTGGTTTGAAATGAAAAGAGTTTTCAGATGCAAAGAAACTTTTTATAATCCAACGATAGGATTTTGAAATAAGTTCAAATCAAATTTGAATTAAAATAACGCTAGTGCAGTTAAGAACCCGAAATGGGATCTTACTGAACTGGACTATTTTTAATTGATTAAAAATAGAGAAAATTTATAATTAATCATAATAAATGATTTGAAAGAGTTTTGGATTAAATACATGGGGTTTTAAATGATAAAAACTTGTTAACCAGAAATAAGCTATTTACAACTCCTTTTGTAACGATTTTAAGAAACGTTTTGAGATTAAAGGTTGTAAGTTCCCAAAATTGAATATAAACCTTTGTGAACCTTTTATACAGTTAATGAAGAATTGCAAGGATGATTTTGGAAGTCTAACTACTTAACAAAGACTAAGAATAAGATAAATCTTATGAAATGTTTTCCAATTAAAAGAGGCTTAATTGTAGATCTGACAATCCAAAATGATTTTGTTTTGACGAAAATGTTAGGGATTGTGGATTTAGGATCTTAAGGCAATACAAACATTAAAGGAGGGTGTGAATAGTGTATATAAGGAATTTATGAAAATCTTAAACTTATTTGATATACTATATGAATCACACACACACACACCAGAGATGATCACAAACACAGAATCAAACACAGACACAGAAATAAACAAATATAAAATGCAGAAAAGGAAAGAACACACTAGATTTTATACTGGTTCGTATTACTCCTACGTCCAGTCTTACGCAATGCTGGATTGTGCAGATTTTTATTGTTTTCAATATCCAAGTACAATCCCTTGATTTCACGGCTACAAGATTAACACCTCTTCAAACACCCTTGATTTCACGGCTTCACGGTTAACACTGCTCCCTTTCCTTGATTTCAAGGCTACAAGATACACACCCTTCCCCAAATAATTCCCAAATAATTACGACAACCCTATAACTCTTCAATAGCACTTCAATTTAGAGAGTATTTTATAGAGATTGAGAAAAGAAGAAGTTTGATATAATTTGGGTAGAAATCGGCAAAGTATAAGTGTAGAAATCAAGAAAAAGATGTATTTTAATGGTGGTATGTAAAAGGGTGAAGATGGAGAAGAAGAATGATAAAAAAGTTTGAAATCAGCCCTTATTTATAGTGTCTCAGTGGTTGCAACGTTTCAGAAATGTTACAAATAGTGAAAAGACACTTCCTTTGGAAACTGAATTTATGACAGTTGTATGTCGACATAGGCAAAAATGTACGTCGATGTATGTCTTATATGTTGATTTTTTAAAAACTATTTTTCAAATGTATAAACTAATATATATTCTGGAAATTCCTAAAATAAAAACTAATGTTTAAAATAGATTTTATAAAGTATAAAAAAATATAAAACATAGTAATATATTATGTAAACATATTTATAAAGTTATAAGATATAAAACTTATAAAACTATAAAACTATATAATTATAAACTTATATACATATGTTTGAAATCATAAGCAAGATAATAGTTTAAAATCAGGATTTGAATTTTGAAAATAGAATTTGAAAATTGGAATTTGAAATTTGAAAATCTGAATTTGAACCTGGAGTGCTATTCAGAGTCTAACATATAAACTAGACTCAATTACTATATTTTTCTTGAACTCTTGAAATCTTGATATTTTGATAACTTGATAACTCATGAGTCTTGAATTTCTCTTGAGTCCTGAATCTCTTAGAACTCTAAAAACTGTACAGTCTTCAATATTTAAGTCCTATATACAAATCCTACACACACACACACATATATATATATATATATATATATATATATATATTCTACATTATAATCAACATACTGCACACACTAGTTGGGGCTTGTTAATGGCGACAGGCGATTTTCAACGCCTGCTTTCGCTATGCGTGAGCCCTAATTCTTATTTCATTTGTCACTTCTAATTGTTTTCCTTTATAGATTTCAGATCGATTTCGATATGCCATAACCTTCAATGAATCTTCTTTCGTTGATAAGCTAATTGTTTTGTTTTGTTTTCTTTAATTTCATTTCTACAAGCAAATACAGATCCAAGAGCTGCTTCGTTCCTATGCCGATTTAAATCGGTTTCAGTTCCAAATTTGATTCCTCATCACCAAATGCGGAAGTGGTTCTCCAAATCTTCAACAAAAATTCTGATCGTTGCATCATCCTACTACTTTAGATCTAAGTATTCTCAAATCAGGTTGCCTCAGATCTCTGCATTGTACCTATTTCTAATACGAATCTTTTTAAAAAATAAGAGAATAAACAATTGGGGGAGTTGGGATCTGGCATTGCTGGTGTAAGTGTAAGTTCACTTCCGACTCCTCATAACCGATCTATCGGTTTTTTCATTATTTTCGTGACGAAAATTATGGGTTGGTTTGCCTGCGATTTGGGTCTTTTTTGATCTGGTTATATTGGATTAGAAAGGTAAACCGAGATGCTTGTCCAGTTTTTGGTCAGGTTTTACATAATGGTGCTAGATTCGGTTTGGAGTTTTTGTTTGATGTCAGGAGCCAATGTTCATTAGTTCTTGGTGATCATGGAGTCAGTTTCAGATTTTAGTTGGCAGATTACCCATATTATACTGATATTTTTAAATGTGTTAAAGAATGCCCATAATCAAGTTCTCCTAGTAATGCAGTTTAGGATTTCAGCATGCCATAGGTGGAATTAAATGCACTGGTTAATATGTGACTGATGTAAATTTAGTAAAGCTGCAGGCCTCGTCATGACTTTCACCCCAAAATTATTCATGGTATATACTGTACCCTAATAACTTGTTCTTCTCGAATGGATTTTGTCTCTGAAGGTATTTAGTGTTCTTAAAGGAAAACATGTTTAATGGGTATTTGATTCTGGATGAAATGGATAGCATGAAGAGGTGATAATGCATTCTGGCACAAGCGGTATATGGTTTTATGAACCTCTACCTATTAGTAGCTACATGTGGTTTTATGAACTGCTTTTTATTAAGTTTGTATTTCTGCATACGGTGGTATGTTTGCTTTCAGGATTCCAATTCAACCAGTAGTTGTGCGATATCCATATTTTCTTTGATCCATCATGGAGTAATGTTTGTGGAAGCAGTTCTACAATTATGGAGGTTGAATGCTTTCTGCTTACTATCTTGAAGCATAACATGCTATGTTTGATTTTGGTACTGAGGTTTCTGTTCTGGTGTCTTTTATGTGATGATCGGTTGATGATCATGCACAAGTGGAGCCCTTGGCTCGTGTGAGGTGCAGAGAGTTGCACGCTACAGTGGGATGGTGGCCTCATCATGGGCCGATTTATGTTAGTTAGGTTTTTATTTACTTGTATTTTCAGTTTTTCACGCTTTTGATTTATATTGTATTGGTTAGTATGCTCACCTGCCTCTTGTACAGTTTTTTTAATGGAAAATAAATTGGACCAATTTTCAAAAAAAAAATGTATATATATTCTAGATAGAGATGTTAGTATATATTTTATAATCAATGATAATTGAAATAAGGTTATCATCATCATCAGAACTCCATTCTCCAACAATCTCCCCCTTTTGGATGATGAAAAAATGATTTATAAAATGTTCATATTGTCCATACCTGTTGAAACTTTTTGATCTGATCTTTCATATACTCCCCCTTAAACTAAGCCTAACTAATCCTTATTATATAGTTTCTCCCCCTTTGTCATCAACAAAAAGAACCTCTAAATATACTCCACCTAAATCTATACCATAAATAACTATCCTATATCTATCTATCTATTCTAAGTTTATAATGCTTAATTCTATACTAATATACATGACTCCCCCTAAATTCATGCCTATATTATCCTAAAAGTGTAAACAAATCAATCTATCCAAGTATTATAGTTAATATTTATAGATGTTTCAATCCATATAAACAAGTTTCAAATCCAAGCAATCCAAACCAAGCAATATTTACAAATAAGTTCAAACAAACTCAAATCAAACCAATCAAACAAATCATACCAAACAATTCAAATCAAACGTCCCTTGGAACTTCCACCCATCCGCCTCCTCCAAAGATTGGATCCTTCTTGATGACCTCCCAATCTTCATCTTCTTTTATGGGTGGTGCTTTAGCTAGATTATTGTCTTCGTCTCTGAAAAGATAAGATATTAGCCAATGGATGACATCAAAGTGCTTCTCTTGATGTTATACCATCTTTATTTGACTTAATTCGAGATGACACTGATTACATAGTATTATGGATAGGATATTCTTAAATGAATTCAAAGTTTTTTCAAGATTCTCACTTAAATTATGAATGGGATTTTCCATTATTTGATATTATAGAAAAGATATGATTAGAGAAGAAGGAGGAATGTTAGAATGAGTTTTTCTGGAATAAGGAGGTATTTATAGGGTTTGGAATTCATTGGAATTGAATAGATATTAGTTAGTTATTTAAATTTTAAATTTTAAAAAAATGGCAGTTATATGTCGACATAGTGAAAAATGTATGTCGACATACATTAGTAACTTTTTATTTATTTTCAATTTTTAGTTAATTATTATTGTATTGTTTTAATTTATTTAATTCTAATATGTTTTTACAGTAAATTAAAGATTGTTTTGTCAGAAATAAACACCATTCATTGCTACTTGAAAGCAAATACATTCAACTAATATAAGATACTAAAGACGAGATTTGAAAGCAAATACAAAAGATAACATATAATAGATAAGCTTAGATTTCAGCGGATGATGAGGAGGAAGATGATATTCTAAGTTTTCTTCTTATTTTCCAATGAACTTAGACATAAGAGTAAGAGTCTTTTTGATCTTCTTTTGGTTCTTGACTAACTTTGCTTGATTTTGGACAAGCATTTATTTGGAAATGTTTCTAGTTTTAGGTGGACACTCTATGCTTTCCAAAGAAGTTTCTTCTTCTTCTTTGATATCCATAGTGTCTTGATGTTATTGCATACGAGCTTGTTTATCTTCGAAAGTTTCATAAGGCTTAAAGGTGAGTGGAATTTGCATAAGATGTATATTTGACGAGTCAAATACCTTTCTAGACACAAGTTTTTCTCCTTTGAGATCCACTCCAAAATATTTAATAATCTGAGTAAGATAAACTCCATAATAAAGAGTGTTTTCTCTTGTAGACATTTCTTTGGGCTTAAATTCTTTTAAAATCATATTGGCCCAATTGATGTCATAAACACCAATAATAGCAAAGAGTGCTTTTTGAAATTTGTGGGTAGGGTTGTTGAAATTTCCGGAATGAGGAGTGATTGTATGTTAAAGGAGGAGGTTGGTAATTCTTTCTTTTTGGCGGAAAAAGTGATTTTTGGATTCCAAATGAGAATCTCTTTCAAATATGTGATGAAAGGTTTGCAAATCCGTTTCATCAATTTCGAATTTCGAAAATTTCGAGCCCGTACTCTTACAATTCAAGATATTACCCTAAATTTCACAATCTAAAACAATTTGAGTGCCTTTTACGCTACTCCAAACTTGATTTTCATCTCCTTTGTAAAAGGCACGATTTAAATTTGCATAGAACATTTTGACTCTATCAGGATAACATACTTCATTGTTATCTCGTGAATCTATTAGACTCAAAACTCCATTTCGTTCGAAAAGAGAATAAAGATTGTAAGATGGAAAATCTTTAAAGATGGCGAAGGCTCTTGTATTGACTTTTCCATTTGCTAGGTAGTCAACATAAGCATTTTTTGATTTTTTTTATCATTGTAGAGATATCCTTTGACAGTTTTAGATATTCTCATTGTTTGAGGTGTGCTTGAGGAAGCCATTAAAGAGTTGCTTTTGAAGAGTATAGATATGAAGAAAGTAGTTTGAAATTTGAATGAGAGGTAGGGAGAATAGGATTGAATAGATAAATAAATAGAGGTTGAATGGACACAACTTTCTAGAAATTAAAGATACCTTTTCAGACCTTGGGGTTGGTGAAAAGTTGGACGGAAGTTTGAAAGTTTAAAATTTTGAAATCCAAAATTTGAATTTCAATTACAGGCCTATATGTCGACATGTCTATTTATGTATGTAGACATACATGTTAAATTTCAAAAGACATGTTGTTTTGACTATTGTTATATTATATTAATGTTTTATATTTCCGATTTATTATTTTCTAAAATAATATTAATCCTAACAAACATCTAAACTTAATTTTTATTATTTACTATTTTATTATAGTTTTGAATTTCAAAATTCAAAATTCAAATTTGAATTTTAAAGTTTAAGTTTGAATCTTAAAATTTAAACTTCAAGTTCAAACAACGTAAACAAACAAAACATCCATTCATCCAAATCAACCAATTAAAAAATCAAAAATTAATTAAGGTGTACTTAGTTTTTAGATCCATTTCTTTGATGTTTTCTGAATTCGGAATTGCTATGAAACACATATTTGAATTTCCAGTTTCTGGCTCTTCATCACTTGATGACGAACCTGAATCGTCAAAAGTTGCTGCATATGCCCGCTTTCTCTTTTTTGATGAATTACTATTGTCTGTTTGTTGATTTGATCTGGATAAGGACACATTCTCTTTATATGGCTAGGTTTGTTGTAGTTATAACATCTATCATCATTTCTTCCCGAACTCCCTTGATTATTTCTCTGAAAATTATTTCTCCTTTTATATCTCAGAAATTTTCTAAAATTTCTTATCATTAAAGGAATTTCTTCATCTCCTCACTGCTTGAATCAGAACCACTTGTTGTCACTTTGAATACTATAGATTTCTTTTTTTGGGGCTTATTTTGCTTTCTTTTCTGTAATCAAACTTCAAATGACATCAAATTTCCAATTCACTCCTCATTCTTTATTTCACTGACATTATTGGCTTCTTCAATCGCCAATGCTTTCTGACCCCATTATGGCGTCAATGAACTAAGTATTTTCCTGACCTAATCTTCTTCTGAATATGTTTTTCCCAATGCTATTGATGAATGCACGATCTGTAACAACCCGTATTTTTACGGTATAATAATTAATTAATTTAATTATTTAAATAGTGATCTAGAGATTTAAATGGTTATTTAATTCAATAATATTGAATATTTAATTAGTATAAATAATAGAATAATATATTTATTTTCAAAATAATTGGAAATAACAGAATTCACAATATTGTGTGAATTGGACAATTTAAAATATATAATTCAGTTTAAAATTGAATTATATTAACGAATTTATTTATAAATGTCAGTTGAACGTATAATTTATATTATAATTATAATCGAGCTCGAAGTGGCGCGGTAGTTCGTTATTTGGCAATTCGAACTTTAAACGAATATACAGAATCCATTTTAAGTCGGATTTCTGTGAAACAAGAAACGTTCGGGATCGTGAAGTATATTTTTCTAATGGAAGAGAAAAATCGAGATTTCGTTGTGTAGATTGTGAGTTGTGTCCAAATCAAATTTTTGAAAAGTTGCTATGGAATTCCTTTATAATTTATAATAATTTATTTATATTATAAAAGGATTTTTAATATAAACTGGGTATTGATTTAACACTGGATTTGAAATATCGAGTTATAAATCCCGATATATTTATTTTGGAGCTATATTATATTCTATGTGAATATATGCGATAATATTAAATTATTTTTATTTAATTTAATTATTTTTAAATATATTAATATTTAAATGGGTTTATTTAGAGCTTTAAAAATAGCCAGTTTTGCAAACGAACTCCTTAATTGACGAAACTAATTTTGTTGGATCTGGAATATCAAATTATTGTTAGATTTCAATTTTCGTGATTTTTGGAGTCCGTATGTGGCCGTACGGGAATTTAATGTGAAAAACAATCAATAATTTGACTTTAAAAATACGTTGTGTGAGCAAACGAATTCGGAATTCGACGAAACAAGTTTCGTTGGATCCGTAATGTCGAACTGTAGTTGCATGTCCATTTTTATCGAATTTGGACATTGTACGTGATCATAGGAATGTTTAAATAGTAAAATAAGTAGCAATTCATTATAAATTAATATTATAATTAAATAAAAAATATTTAAATTTTCCTATAAATATCCACACATTTTCCTAAACCATAGAAATCATTTTTTCTCTCGCCAAAACATTTGGCCGCCATTCGTTCAAAGAAAACGTGAAAAATGGATCTTCAACAAATTCAGTGAATTCAAATAAAATAGTATAAATCGATATACTTGTATACATTGCTCCCCATTGGCAACTAGTATAAAATAGTATAAAGCGATTCAGTGAATTCAAAAGTAAGCAGTAAACTAGGGTTGGCAACTGGAGGCAGTTGACCGATTTGGGAAGGAGGTGTCAAAAGGGAATAGGAGCGAAAGAAGGTGGAGAAGCTGTTCGAAGAGGTGCGATCATCGATGATCATCTATGGTGATTGATTTTGTGGTTCGAAGTCGCTGTTGTTTGTTAGAGATTTCGTGATACAGAAGTTGATTGGAAAGGGGTCGTTGGTGTCAATGAAGCGCTGGTGTTGGGGCGCGTCGGTGATTACAAGCAGGGGTGGTCCGGTGGTGCATGGCGTCGCTGGCGATTAGTTAAAGAAGCACGTCGCTTTGTTTCTACTGAAGCCTGGAAATCAATTGTGAAAAAGGAGCATCAGTGGGGTAACGGTTGGTTAAGTAAACATGGTAATAAAAGGGATCAGTGAAACTCAACGAGGAAATGGCAGTGGTGTAGTAAGTGTAGGGTGATGGAGAATGGTATTGGGATTTCTAGTGATTTATAGTTGAAAGATTTAGTTCGGCTGAAGTTAGAAACTCTGGTGAGGCAGTGTGATGCAGTGTAATGGTGATGGTTGCTTTATAGCAGTTTGTAGTGGATGAGAACAGATTTGATGATGAATGCATTTGAAAATAGAAGTGGTGCTTGGGAAGATGAGTAATAACAGGGTGACGATGGTCTGTTGTGAATTTGTTGCAGTAATATGAAGTGGATGCTCACGAAGTAATAAAGCGGCTAATTAACATCAAAAGGGGTAATTATTAATTAGAAAATAATTAATTATATTAATCACTATTTTATATAGTTAAAATGTGTAAAAATTATATATCGTCCATTCGTGAACAGAATTGAACGCGACAAGATCCGTTGGCATCGTACGGACGAGAGCTACACAATGGAACTGACTGGGAGTGAATTGAAGCTTATTACAATTTATAGCAAAATAAATTGTTTGTCTGAACCAACCGACAGTTATTGTTATTTAACAATGATCGCCCAATGTGAGTAAATCTCACTAGCTCTGCTCAGTTATATTTTTATAACGCATTTTTAGAATTGATAAATGATGGTTGATTGTTGTGTGTTGTTTGTTTGGATGAACTGCTAATTGATTTGTTGAAATTATAGATAACTATATATATATATATAAATCATTAATCAAATATTGATTCTGTTTATCAGAATATTTCATATTGAATGAAATCGATGTTATATTATATTGTTTAACATCTGTGAATGCAAGGAAACAGGTTGGAGGGATCCAACTGGATTCGTCAACATTTATTTTACTGTTTTCATATTTTGTGATATATGACTGAGTATATAATCTGTTATTGATTATGTGTGTTTGGATGATATTGATCATTTTCATTTGATATTTTAAATACCATAAGAAACCCTGGGATGTAAAAAGGAAAATTTCAATGTGTATATTGAAATAAGAATATTATTTAAAATCAACAGATTTTATAAAAAGGGAAATTTCAATGCGTATATTGAAATATATTATTATATAAAATCAAGGGATTTTATAAGAGAGATTTCAAGGTGAATATTGAGAAAAAGGAATTTTATAAAATCAACAGATTTAATAAAAGGAAATATTTGAAAAAAATAAATAGAATTATAAAAAGGGGATTTCGGTTATAATAAAGATATGAATTGATTTATTTAAAATAAGTATTAAATAAAAATATGTTTTTAAATAAATTGAGAAGAATGATTTTTAAATAATGTTTTTAAATTAAGGAGAATATTTATCATTTGATAAATAAAGATATATAAGTCTGAACTTATATAAAGAAGTAAATAGATAAATGGAGCTGATTAATTTATAAACAATATTTTATAAATTAAGTAGAATATTTATCATTGGATAAATGGAATATATAAGTCAGAACTTACATAGAGAAGTAAGAATCAATTTTAACATTGATATTTGAAACCAAATATGAACGTAGTGTTAACAAGACTTATTAACGGAATTATTAAAGTGTTGAATATAAAATAAGATTTTATATGAATTGTTTATAAATAGAAGTATAAACAGAATATTTAAAATAAGATAATATTTTAAATACGAAACCAAACTGTTTTAATTATCTAAAGAATATATTATTCATATTGAATATGAATAATGGATTAAGGCAAGTATTTTTGCAAAGATGAAGATTATATAAGAAATGTTATTCATATTGAATATGAATAATGGATTAAAATAAATGTTTTGAAAATAAAAAAAAGAACATTTATAAAGAAGATCAGAATTTTGAAATAGGAATTCAAATAGAAATGAAATTTCAAATGGCTAGGAATAAATAACTTGTTTAATAATAAAAACAAGTTGTGTGATTTATAAAAAATGTTTATAAATAAATTAAAAATAATTATCAGTGGATAATTTGGATTGTAAATTCAGCAGTGAATATCGAAGAGTGTTAATCGAATATTAGTTATGTAACGGTAAAGAATTTCGCTCGATCTGAATCGATCGTTTAACCGACTAAGACCGTTCGAAACCCCTGATCGTTCTGAGAACAAGACAAATTGGAACATAGACAGAAGAACATTTCATTACTATTACAACAATTCCATCAGATACAAGAATATACAGAGTATAAACGAATACTATACATTCGATAAATATCAGATATTACAATAAATTACATAGCAGCGGAAAAACAATAGAAAACACAACTGAAAGTAATACACGGATACAGAGCTTTCCGAGCATCGTTCCAGCTGTAAATCAGGATCCTGTGAATATAAATCTGCAAAACCAAAACTACTAGCTGCCCGTATCGAAAATAAGGGCACCCAGAGTTTAGGTTAAAACAATAAACTCCAGGTCAGTCATGTGACTGGTGTGAGAACTAAAACAGTTATTTAAAACTTTACTTCAAAAGAGAGTAATTCAAGGGACCATGCCGTATAATACAGAACGGGTTTCCTCCCAAGAATACCAGTGCATATAAATAAACAGCGCAATGCTTTTTCTAAAAATGAAGCTATTATAAGACCCAGGTCTCATCACACATTGCAACGCAAGCCGGAGGATATCCCTTATAATAGCCAAACATGCTGGTATGTTTTAAAAACAAATCATTTGATACTATAATAAGTGTATAGTGTCAAAACAATTTCAATCATAAATATCAATCATAGACGGCATGGGTACCATATATCATGTCGCCATACTAGTTCTACAAATAAAACTGAAATACACGTATTGGAAAGTTGGATTTCCATCATGGTGTCTCCTGATTCGAAAGATCGATCGCGTAGTGCAATTTCCCCACGGCTTACGTCCCAGCAAGAGAAAACACCGTAATGCACATCCGCACTTTTGGGACTCGAGTATCACTGCGGCTTACGTCCCAGCGAGAGAAAACACCGCTTACTCTATCCCTCTGAGCACTAAGCTCATCTCGGTCGATCGAATCCATGACACCACTAAGGCGTCTATCCTCTAAAAAAGTGTACTGATCAAACCATCAGTTTACCACCATACCGGTGTGTGAGGCTCGCGAATCAACGCTACACAAAGAGATGCCACAAAGACCATGCTTTGATCATCAACCACAAGACTTTGCTTTTCAACAAAAGCCTTGATCATTTGCCACTTAGGCGTGCCACACAGGCAATTCATGCCATGCGACTGATGTCCATTGATATACAACCTCTGAGCTCGTACGTCTCAGAGAAGGGCGTTAAGCAAGAGAATAAATTCTCCGCCGCCAAACAGATGTATATTTAATAGAGATCAATCGACATAGAATAAAATCCAATGTCAGACACACAGTCCATTTACAAGTTCGTTCTGGGTCTGAACGAAACCGGAGGCACTTTCCTCGCATATCCATCGATCTCCAAGTACGTTTGGACGATCACCAACTGATTCCCTCATCTTGGGTGTACAGCCCAATCAAGATCATCAGTAATCACCCAAACGATGTGAAGACTTCCGGTCTTCAACTACCGTCTTCATCTTCGACTTATCGTCGAATCGGTTATTCAGAATGGGTATAAAACCCGGCCTTTCTGAATGACCCGTGTATATAATAAACAACTGTTACAAAAACACAACATACGCTTCAGTCCAATTCATCAGTCACTAACTGTAGATTAGCAAGAGAACAGTTCCCCAAATATTAACCCCGAAGGCCGAAACCAACATCAGATCAATACCCAGGAAACCATCCTTCTTAGCTAACCTACAATTAGTTTCTAAATTTCACATTCTTAGGGAAAGATTCCCATTAATTTTATCAAAGATAAATTCTTTTAAATTTATTCTTTAATCTCCCTTTGGATATCATTTCAAACCAAATTATGGTTTTCTAAACTAGTCGTGATTAGCGAACCACACCGAAGGAATTATTTTATTTTATTTCCCCATCCCAACCTATTCATCCCATGAAACAAAACTGGTAATACTCCATATCTAACACCAGGGTGTTATTGGTAAAATTAATTACCATTTCACGTTCAAATCTAATTAAAGATTTAACTATCGTTTTGGAGCAAAACTGGTGATACTCCATTCTCGCTCACTTTCCAAATTTGATAATTTTCATTATCAATTCACATTTCAATCTAATTGCAGATTCATTAAAACTCCCTTTACTGGGTTAAAGAACTAATGTCATTTAAAACACAGTCCACGATAAACCCAAATCACATTCTATTTATTATCGGGTTAAAGAACAAGTGTTTTTTAAAACACTGTTCACAATAAACCCACAAATCAATTCTAATTCTATTCCAATTTATTTATTTAAAAATAGTTGGGTTTTAATTTTAGTTCAAAACTAGTTCATTTCGATAAAATCTATTTTTATCTTTACAAATGTGGGATTTTTCATCCTAGTTTTTCACAAATCATTTCTTATGATTTTACACAAATTATTGATATTTTTAATAATTTTATCAAGGCCCATATAGTCGATTTCCAACAACGGCCATCGAACTGCACTTACAGCGACCTTTTCCAAATTTGATTTGGGCATAATTCCAAATCCAACTGTTAGATTTCAAATTTCTAATAATCATTAGAAAGCTCTTTTCGATACGAACCCAACGGTTCCGGTTTTAGGAGAATCCGACGGTCGGATCTCCCGTAATGTCCGTTCGAAATCAATGGTCGAAATTCACGAACTGCCGCGGCGCGTTCTATTCAGGCCATTATATTATATATATAATATATATTTCGTCGATTTCCTTTTAAAAAGTATTTTATAAATCGTTTTAAATTCGTTTCAAAACAATTTCAACTTCCATTTCAAATTCAAATCAAAATTGAATTTTTTTCTTATAAATTCGTTTTACCTTCATTTCTATTTGATTTCAATTCAAATCGATTTCAATTCTATTTCAATTCGTTTTCAACTGAATTCAATTCAATTTTGAATTCATTTTCTATTCAAATCAATTCGAATTTATTTTCTATTCAATTCAATTTGAATTCGTTTTCTATTCAATTCAATTCGAATTCCTGTTATAATTATTCGATTTTTATCTCTTTTCAATATTCATTATAAAAACAAATATAATCGATATAAATATTGTTCGCGTCAAAATAGCGCATCTCTAATCAACACGGCTTTATATTTTTCAATAACTTCGTTATTCTATTCAACAAATGAATTTATATTTCTTTCAATACATGACTAATCTCAACAAATGAGTACTGTCAACATGCGACTATTTTGTTATTTAATATATGTTATAAAAATTATGGTATCTATCGTTTGATTTCAAATCAGACTCCAACCGTAAATTAGTAAGAGAACGATTCCCTAAATATTAACCCCGAAGGCCGAAACCAACATCAGATCAATATCCAGGAGACCACTCATCTTATCTATTTTCCAGTTAGTTTCTAATTTTATATATGATAAAGATGTAAATTTTATTGTTAAAATATTTCGTTCAACACATGACTAATCTCAACGGATGAGTACTGTCAACACATGAACCTTTATTTTATAATATTCTTTATTTTCCCAATTGGAATGAGGCTCAATCAATTACCATATAATATTAATTATATGGATTCCATACAACACATGTATATAATAGCAATGATAAATAATCAACCATCATCCAAAGTGCACTACACTGTATAAGCATCAAATATAGATATCTAATGCTTATAACAGTCTGTCGATCCATCGATCGACATACAACTAATTATTGGGATTAGTATATGTCATATATTATCCCAATACCCGTGTGGGGTTTCAAATCAATAAACACAGATTTTATTTGTGAAGTTGGGGGATGTGTAAAATTTATCGTCCCAATCGATATCAGTCAAATGTGTGCATATAAACAAATCGTCCGATTTATTTGTATTTATTTATTTCATTTCATATACACGTTAAAAATTCCATTTTTAACTATACCATATTTATTTTCTATATAAATATTTTATTTCATTTCACATCACACAATCAACTACACATCAAAATCAATCAAACAAACAAGTCGTCCATGGTTTGTGGACGACGGGTGTCGGGTGCTACTAAACACCGTCTGCATCCTAGTATATATTATAAACTAGAAAACAAAATTAAAAGGTGAGAAGTTCTCACAGAGGGATCCACTCCTCCTTTTTTATTTCTGAATTGTCTAGATTCTGTTTTGTCGCCGGTCAATTCCATCGCACTTTTATTCACACTGTTCATAATAAAAATCACATTTTTATTTCAACGCTGTAAAAATCACATTTTTATTCCATTATATATATAATAAAAATCAGATTTTTATTTCGCTATATATAAAAAAAATCATATTTTTATATTCTCTACTTTATAAAAATTATATTTTGAACTCTCTACAATAATAAAAAATGATATTTTTAACCTCTCTATAAAGTAAAAATCTAATTTTTATCCTTCCTATAATATAAAAATTATATTTTTAACCTTCACATCATATAAAAATTGTATTTTTAATTCGCTGCTCATATAAAAATTATATTTTTATATAATTAAAAATCACTTCTTTCATTTATATAAAAATCGTTCATTTCTCTTGTTTTCTTTCATATAAAAATTGGATTTTTAAACTAATGACCTTCATATAAAAATTGGATTTTTAAACTATAAAAATCGAATCCTTTTATTAAGGAAAATCAGGTTTTAATCTGTGAAGAAAACTGAAAAGGAAATTCAGTTAAAAATCTCACCTTTGCCAAAAATCGAGTCATTGTTGTAGGGGGGTGTTGCGTTGGTCTTCACCGGAGCAGGGGTGTCGGAGCTCCTCTACTGGTCGCTGGCGCTGCGGCATTGAGGGAAGGTGGCGCTGCTTCGGATTTGGGGGAGAAGAAGGGTGGGAGGTTCGGTTGTTTCAATTAGAGGAAGGGGAAGGAGGTGGGGGGCGCCAGAGGGGCATCGCCGGAGATGCTTGCGCGAGGAGGGGGGGTCCGGTGAAAGCCGCGTTGGCCGACGCGGTGGCGATGGGGTGGTCCTTCGATTTAGGGCGTAGCAGGTTTTTTTTCCTTCATCTTTCGGTTGAACGAGAATGAGGATAAGGGGAGGGAGGGGCTAGACCGGTATAGGGGAAAAGGGCTTGGCCCTTTTAATTTAAATAATTATATTTTAATCCAATAAAGTGCAATTTTCGTTCTGATTCAGAATCGAACCCAACGACTGTCGTCCCTAGCTAATTACCCTCATTCCAAACACAATGGGATATGTATCGTGAGCCAATTCGACCGTTTCGACCAGTTTCCATCAAAATTAAAATATAACTCTATATATTGAATTTGAACGCACATTTCAATTTACCGGGGCCACATACGAACTTGGAAAATTCCAGAAAAATATTTTCTAGTTTCGTATCAACGATACGGTCCTAACAAAACTAGTTTTCGTCAGATTCTGAGACCGTTTGAAAAATGGCCATTTTCCAGTCGATTAAAATCAATTGAAACTGGTCAAACGCGTTTTCCTTTGACACGCTCACATATTGATTTGAAAAATTATGAAATTTGAAACCTAGCAATAACTTGACATAACGGATCCAAAAAAAGTGGTTTCGTCAAAATCCGAGGTCGTTTGCAAAATTTCTATTTTTAAGGGCCAGAATTCCATAGCGACTATTCTAAATTTTCAACTGGACATATCTTTTGATTCCCGCTATGAAATTTTGATTTTTCGGATTCATTGGAAAGATATTCACAAATAGATTCTAATATTTTGGTTTCGTTAAAATCCGGTTTATTTTGCACCCGGTACATTCATTTGAAATTTGAAATTGAATTATCGAACTACCGCGCCATTATTCAATTCCTATTATATATATAAATAGATATTTATATTCTAACGACGACATATATAAATATATACGTTCTAAATATATTCAAAATAAATTTCTCGTCGAATTATTTAAAATAAATCATTTTAAATATTCAAAATTCGCTAAAATTACCAAAATAAAATTTTAAATTGGCTCGCATTTCCGGGTTGTTACAAGTTATTCGAAAGAGAATTAAATCGAATTTAGACCATTTGAAAAAGGAGTTAATCATATAAGTTATTCGAAAAAAGTTAATCGAATTAGTTATTCGGAAAGAGTTAATCGAAATTAGTTATTAGAAATAGAGTAAAATCAAATATAGTTTATTCGAAAGAGAATTATACATTGGGATTCGATTATATCGAAGGTAGGAAGGTACTATTTACTTTCCGTTTTTAAATCGAGATTCATTTATTTATTTAATAAATTATTATTATTCAATTTAAGAAATAACAGTATAATTTGGAGTTAGATTATATCAAAAGTAGAGATTATAACATCATCGTTATAACCAACGTTTTATAAAAGAACAAAATTTATAAACTGAATTCGAGAGTTGCGTAAGCAACGATTTGATAAAAAGATAAGAAATAGAGTTAAAGAAATTAGAAACTGACTAGAGATTAGTTAAGTTGAATGATTTCCGGGGTATCAATCTGATGTTGGTTTCAGCCTTCCGGATTAATACTTAGGGAATCGTTCTCTTGCTAATTTAGGGTTAGAGACTGATGGACGTGAAATGATAGTTGAGCGTGATAAGAAATGGAAACGTTTTCCAATGTTAATAAGGTATACTTTCTAAATTTAGAAAATAAGAATTTATGGAGATATGGAAATGGGTAACTGAATAAATTAATGATGAATTAATTTAAAAAGAGAAAAAGTTGATTGATGATTGATCGGTAAGATTTCCATTTGGAAATACGACCGTTGTTGTACACATGTTTTTCTTTGATAGTTGAATCACCGACTATCAAAGTTTTTGACCATTTTTCCGTCATCAATACAGAGAGACCGGGAGCAGATTCATTATCTGAAAACCACTTTGTATGGGCGTTAGCGTTGCGAATCAAATATGATGAAGATAATTGAAGACGGAGTTATGCAAGGGCTGTTCTGGCGATCCTAGGTAGAAATTGACTAAAATGGATTTACAGAATAGTGCCTTCGGTTTGTCCAGTCCCAGGACAACCTGTATGGAATAATGTCTGACAGAGTATATTTAATAGATTACGTAAGTTGATCTCTTCAAATGTATTTACGTTTGGTGGTGGAGGAATTCGTTTCTCTTAGCTGTTTACCCATGGTATGTTTGGAGAAATCAATTTGTGATTTGGCGGGTACGATGATGTGACATTCAAAGTGAAGAAAGGCATGGTTTGTAAAAGGATACGTTATGGCCTCTAGCCTCACAACCGAGAAATGGTATAAAACCGGGTAGGTCACATGGCTAAGTGGTTAGCTGCCAATTAGGTGTATTGTCACCTGATCCAGAGAAATTCCATTTACTTCTATAATCTATTTCGATGCTGTCCCTTTCGGTAAACGGTTGCTGATCCCAACCGTTGGTGATAATACATTCAGTACACTCAAGCGAAATGAGTGACCGGTCATGTTTAGCCTGGGTTATAAGATGTTCTGGTTGAACCCTGTGTATTCCTCTCTAGAGATACATTGTCAGAAGGTGGTCCCATACCTTGCCAGTTGGAATTCATTTCCCAATAAGCGCCCACGGCTTTTGATTATATATTATGTATGTGGAACGTGAGATGAAAGCGTTCTGCTAGATGATTATTTATTGTGGTTGATAGACACTATTATAATATCAAAATAGTTTTGATATAAAGATTATCAATTCTTACAAAAGGATCTTGAATGTTAAATTAAGTGTTTTGGATCCTCATAAGGGAAAAACCCGTTCTGTGTTATACGGCGTGGTCTTATGAGATATCACTTATTTTCCCAAACTGTTTTAAAGTGTTTACTCACACCAGTCCCATGACTGACCTAGAATTTATTTTGTTCTGTTTTCCCTAAACTCTTGGGTGCCTAATTTGTACGGGCAGTCAAGTAGTAAGATTTTTTACATATATACTTGGAGAGCTGGAGCAGGAGGCTTCAGGATTATATAGCTATTATTTATTTCCGCTGTGATGTAAGTGTTATACTCAAATGACAGATTTGTGTTTCCAAGTTATGTTGTATACTATATTTTATTCGTTCCGCTGTGAGATTCGTGTTTACTCTAATACTGTGTGTTCTTCTTCTTCTTCTATTTTAATTTTTAACTTATCTATCCTCACCCACTAGTTTCTTTCATTAACTATCCGGTATTTCTGATGCTTGGATAGTCGACATTGATTTTATGTTGATAACCAAGATCGCAAAAACCCGGGTCGTTACAGTGGTATCAGAGCTGAAGTTTAAGTGATTACCTTGGCTCTGTGGCGTGACTCAATAGAGATGGGGTTAGTAATACCCTAGATTGAGTTTGAGTGTATATATATGAGCGCGTATTTGTTATTTGATATAAAAATGGTTTTATATTGTGGAGATTTATTGGTTGGGTTGTTTATGAGTTATGGTCGATCAGTCTGATCCACTGTATCGGTAGGGGTTATGAACACTCGAATACGATGAACCGACACTGTATGTTTTGAAAAGAGGGTAATGAAATAATTTTACCCAAAATATATTTTGGTATAAAAAAAGTATAGATATTTGAAATATTATATTATATTGTATGTGTTGGTTGTGATTATAATCAGATAAGATTATAATTGAAACAATTATGAAAATAATAAATCAAAATTCAGATAAGTGTTATGAAATGAATTAAATCTAAATTTAAACCAGAATTGAAATTACAACTCTAGAAATTAAAAAAATTAAAAAAATGTTTGTAAATGGATTGGATTAAATATATGAGAATTTTAAAATCCTAGAAGATTTTAAATTGTTTTACAAACATCGAGATGGATATTTTGAGCTAATTTCAAAATGGAAATGTTTTAAAATGAATTTTGAAAATGTTATGGTATTGAACTCACTTCGGTCGCTGGAAAGTAATTCCGATGATGATCCGGACATCATCGGTGTTCATTTTCGAGTTTCTAAGTGGCAGATTACTACTAAAGATATTCAATTTGAATTGTTTCGAGAAAAGCAAACTGTTTTGAATCTTGTAACAACCCGGAAAATCAGAACCAATTTAAAAATTTTAATTTGGCTATTTTAGTTAATTTTTGCATATTTAAAATAAATTATTTTAAATAATAAAGGTCAAAAGTATATTTGAATCGATGTTTGAAAATAAATATATTTATTTTAATTATAAACAATGCCTGAAATGGCGTGGCAGTTTGAAAATTTGAATTCAAACTTTGACCGACTGTACCGGGTGCAAAATAAAACGGATTTTAGTGAAACCAAAAATATTTAAATCTGTTTATGAATATCTTTCTAACAAATCTGAAAAATCAAAATTTCATAGTGGGAATCAAAAGTTATGGCCAAATGAATTTTCAGAAATGTCGCTATAGAGTTTATATAGCCCTTGAAAATTGCCATTTTGCAAACGACCTCTGTTTTCGCCGAAACCACTTTTGTTGAATCCGGGATGTCAAATTATTGCTAGATTTCAAATTCCATAATTTTTGAAGTTAATATGTGAGCGTGGCAAAGGAAAAGATGTTTGGTTGATTTCAGTCAAATTGTATCGACCAGAAAATGACCATTTTTCAAACGGTCTCAGAATTCAACGAAACTAGTTTTGGTGGGACCGTATCGTCAAAACATAGCTAGATTTATTTTTCTGGAATTTTTGGGATCAGTTTGTGGCTCCGGAAAATTGAAATGTACGTTCAAATCAAATATTGAATGTTTTATATTTTAATTTGAAGAAAAACTGACTGAAAGAGTCGAATGGGCCTACGAAACATATTCCATTGTGTTCAGAATATGGGTATTTAGCTGGGGACGACAGTCGGTGGGTTTGATTTGGAGTTCGTGTGAGAAAACCCTAATTTTCAAATAAATATATATTCGGGCGAATCAGAAAATTCCTTTTATAATTTTTTAAAAACCGAAAAATCCTTTTATCTCTCTCCCCGATAGCGCTCGTTGATGGAAACGATTTCCATTCTTCCCAGCCATTTTCCGATGAATCCACGCACAATTATGCCTTGCTCCAGTTGGGAATTTTGTAGCCCTCTCCACCACCTTCAAATCCATACCACCTGCTCCCCGTCTCGTCGCTCCATCGTCGAGATCTCCTCCTCGAAAGTCACCCGCTTCAGTTCGCCACCCCGCTCGCCACGTCACATCGAAGTGGGCCCCGTTTCCCTGGTCAAGCGCGCCTCTCGAGGCACTCCACTATGGTGAAGGACGATTGTTCAAGCGTGCAACGGATTTGAAGATAATTCGAACCCTAGTTTTGAATCCATCAGGAAAGGTGCGGCCTTTGTTTTTGAAACTGAATATAACGCTTTAAAGCGCTACGAATTATGATTTTACAATAAAAATCATATCTTTTTGCTATGTTAACGAAGTTCGATGAAATAGGAGACATTGGACTCGTGTGGACGTCTTCTACATTCTAGAAGAGACCGGATATTTTTCTGAGCCTTCTACAGTTTTTGGAGGAGTGGAACCCAATGTGAGATTTCTGAATTATAAACGATATGGAAATGATGATGTATAAATTATATGATCGATGTATGAGTTGTATAAGCATTGTACACTTCATGTATAAGCGTTGTACAAGTTGTATGTTCGATGTATAAGTTATATATGCATTGTAAAAATCATATATGCGTTGAGATGATATTGAAATATATTGAAATGAAATCGAAATATATTTATATACGAATATATATATATATTATACTCCCCTCGTCCACAGACCATGGACGATTTATATTGTGATATTGTTTGGATTTGGTTGATGTGAAATTTGGTGAATATCATGAATGGTTGATTGGAAACGATTGATTGTGGTTGAAATCCCAATAGGATTAGTATATGGGAAAATCCGTCTACGTACGAACTAGATATTGAAATCCCCATTGTCAAAAGCTGCGAGGCTTTAAGGTAGAGCGAGGAGCCGTACTCGGGACGGTGCCGGTTTTAACTACCCTGCTGTTATGCTGCCAAAATTTTCTGAAATATTTCTGTGTTTGATTTCTATTCATGTGTTGAAATATATTCATGTGTTGGGAAAATATTCATTTATGAAATAAATTGTTTGAACGATAAAAATAACATTTTTATCGAATGAATGGAATAAATTTTTAAAACGATAAAAATAACCTTTTTTATCGAATGTAAGAAATAGAAATGGTTTGAAGGATAAAAATAACATTTTTATTGACTGTATGAAATAAATTGTTTTAACAATAAAAATCACATTTTTATTGTATGTATAAAGTATATAAAATAATCATGTTTTGAAATAAATTGTTTTGACAATAAAAATCACATTTTTATGATATACATGAATTGCTCGAAGCGGTCACTCGAGCTCTGATTCTGAGACATGGGCTAGATTGTCTCGAAGCGGTAAGGACGATCCCTTGCCTTGGTTCATGACGGAATCCAATTTCCAAATACGACATCATGCGTTTTGATTGTACACCTATATATGGCGATATGATATATGGTTCCCATGCCGTCTATGATTGATATTTATGATTGAAATTGTTTTTGAAACATATAAACACTAGCAATAATATCAAATGATTTGTTTTGCTTGTATCAAGCATTTTTTGGCCATTATAAGGTAAAACTCTATCCTCCGGTTTGCGTTGCATTGTGTGATGGCAACTGAGTCTTATAATGGCTTCATTTTTATAAAAAGCATTACGATGTTTAAAAGATTTACTTGTTTTAAAGCACTGGCAATCCAATGGAGTAAACCCGTTCCGCGTTAGCGGCGTTGTACTGTGATTGGCCATATTATTATCAAAGTAAGTTAAGTAGATTTCTCATACCAGTCCCATGACCGACTCGTAGTTTGTTTCACTTGCAAACTCGGGTGCCCCTATTTCTACACGAGCAGCCTTGTATTTAGGTTTTAGCAGGCTCTTTCTGGATAGCTGGAGCTGAAGATGGATTATATCATTTCTTTCTTTTTATGCTGTTCAGCTCCTATTGTACATATTATGTTTTGATTACGCTATAGACATTTATGTAAAGCTGAACTGTATTTTGTACTAAGTACGATCCTGTATACTGTGTAACTCTGATGATTATATTTATCCAGTGTATTCTATTATACATTATCTGGTGTATTTATTTATTTCAGTTCTGCTATTATATGCTTATGTATTATATTCCAAAGATTACCCTTGCTACCGGGGAACGGGGGTTTGGGGTCGTCACAACGTGGTATCAGAGCTTTGGTTAAGCTTAGTTCTAGAATATAACATATTAACGAACTCGTCAGAAATAGAACCAGTAGTGTTCTAGGACGAATCACTCATTTCAGATAGGATCAGTAATATCCTAGAATGAGTGTTGCATAATGAAATACACCCCAGTAGACACATTTACATTCAAGTATATGTCTCTATGTTTTAAAAATACCTTTTCTGTTGACCTGACACTTTGTCTGCTATTTGCAGACATAGAAAATGAGTGGCAGAAGCAGAAGAAATAATCCTATGGTTCAACAAACTAATGAGCCAGTTGTGCTCCCTCAGCCAGGATCGGATATAGAAGCTCTATTGAAGAGACATCGAAATCTGGGTAGAGTACCTTTCTCGGGCTATGAATCTATTATTCGAACTCAAGCCTGGATGCGCTCTACTGAAAGAATATTTGAAGGTTTCAAGCTGAGAGATGATCAGAAAAGATTACTGGCATCTTGGGCGCTTAAAGAAAAAGTGTTAATCTAGTGGGAAACAATCATTAAAGATAATCCAGAAGGTGATATCACCTGGGATAGATTCAAAGAAATTTTCAATGAAAGATTTATTCCTCTAGAAGCAATTGAGCAGTTAAGCGATGAATTCTATTATTTGATACAAGGGGATATGACCATTCCATATTATCATAAGAAATTAAATGAACTTTCTCATTTTGCTTCGCATTTAATTCAGAATCCAAAGATGAAGAATCTGAGATTTATTAACGGGCTTCAAAGAAAGTATCAAAGTAAGGTAATTGCACATGTGCAACAATCTTTTTATGAAATGATATATATGGGTTACCAGTATGAAGATCTTGATAAACAAGGCCTTTTGGTTGATGAAGAGGAAGTCAGTACTAGCAACAAAAGGAAATTTGAAACTGATATCCCGGAGACAAGTACACAGCCTGAGGCCAGTACGAAGTCTGGGTTCAGAAAGAAGCCTAGAGTCGATAAGAAAAAGGTTAAGTCTGAAAAAGGACTAGTAACAACTGCAATATGTAACAACTGCAAGAAGCCAAGGCATTTTCAAGGGAATTGCAAATCCTCGAAGAAAGAAACAAATGTTGGGTCAAAATCCAATAACAAGTTTCAAGAGAATAGAAAATGCAATCTTTGCCACCAGGCGGGTCACCTTTCAAAGGTTTGCCAGCTATTCAGAAAATCTAAAGCAGTACATGTAAATGAAGTGGCAGAAGTCCCTGCATCTTCATCTAGTCAGGAAAGGCCAGATGTTTTAGAAGGCACTCTTACTGTCAAGGATATTCTAGTTAAAGTACTATTTGATACAGGCGCGTCGCGAAGCATTATTGCAAATAATGCGGTTAAGAAACTAGATTTGGATTTGAAAAAGCTTAAAGAACCTATGACTGTTCATAATCCGGTTGGGGGTTCCCTTGATCTTAGTTGGATTTGTGGGGTGCCTGTCTCTTTTTCCCGTTATCGGTTCCCTACCATCGCGATCGTCGTGAATTTCACAGAATTTGATCTTATTCTAGGATTGGATTGGTTAACCAAATATGAAGCTGAGGTTAAATGCACGACAGAGTCGTAAGGGCGAAGATTAAATCAGGAGATCATATAACCATTCCATGTGAAGGGCCGAATTCTGATAGAAAAGATTTCTGGGTAGCTATGGATGTTTCTCCTGCTCAATTAGAACCTGTTCCTGCCGTTACAGAGAATATTCCGGTCGACATCGAAAATATTCCAATTGTCAAGAACTATGCGGATGTGTTCGAAGAAGTTGTTAGCTTACCTCCGTGTAGAGAAATTGATTTCAAAATCTCTTTGGTTCCAAATGCAAGGCCAGTAGTTCACGCTATTCGAAGAATGACCTTGAAGGAGAAAGAAGAGTAAGACAGTCAAATGCGACAGCTTGTATGGAAGGGTCTGATCAGGCCTAGTTTCTCTGATTGGGGAGTAGCTGTGGTATTTGTTCCGAAGTCAGACGGTACTCTTAGACTATGTATGGATTATCGTGACTTGAATAAACAGACATTGAAGAACAAATATCCATTTCCGCGAATCGATGATTTGTTGGATCGATTGAATGGCGCGCAAGTATTTTCCCGAATGGACCTAGCTACAGGTTTCCATCAGCTTCGTATTGCCGAAGAGTGTGTTCCTTTGACAGCATTCAGAGGTCCAGATTTATTCTACGAGTGGTTAGCAATGTCATTCGGCTTATGTAATGCTCCAGCTTATTTTGTCGATCTAATGAACCGGGTATTCAGAGAAGTATTGAATAAATTTGTTCTGGTTTTCATTGAAGATATACTAATCTTCTCTAAGTCAGAGAGCGAGCATGAAAAACATTTGGAACAAGTGTTAGAATTTCTCAGAAAGAATGTTTTAAAAGCAAAATTTTCCAAATGTATATTTTAGCAAGAAGAAGTCAAATTCCTCGGTCACGTCGTGTCAAAGGAAGGAATTTCTGTGGATCCCAGTAAAATCACTGCTATTCAGAATTGGAAACAGCCTCATACACCCACAAAAGTCCGAAGTTTTCTCGGATTGGCCAGTTATTATCGGAAGTTCGTTAAGAATTTTTCGAAGACATCTGCTTCCTTAACAAATCTTACTAAGAAACATTCGAGATTCAATTGGACTCCAGAATGTAAGGTAACTTTCGAAGATCTGAAGTTAAAACTGACAATTGCTCCAGTGTTAATAATTATTGATGGCAATCAGGACTTGAAATTCTGGACCGATGCTTCTAAAGAAGGTCTTGGTGCAGTATTAATGCAAAGAGGCCAAGTAGTCGCTTATGCTAGCCATCAATTGAGGCCATATGATAAAAATTATGCAACTCACGATCTTGAATTGTTAGCCATCATGTTTGCTATGAAAATCTGGAGGCATTATCTATTGAGTGAGAAATTTGAATTGTATACTGATCATCAATCATTGAAGTATTTATTCACCCAGAAGGATATGAATATGAGACAGCAGCGTTGGTTAGAATTTCTCGTGGCATATGATCTTGATATTTTGTATACCCCGGGGAAAGCCAATGTTGTGGTTGATGCGCTCAGCAGAAAGAATGTAATTATCGCCAGTCTTATCATCATGCCTTCATTGATTGATAACATATCTGCCCTTCAAAAGGATGATCACTTCATTTAGAAGAACAGAGGGAGAATTCAGAAAGGCGTGCCCTCGAGTTTTCAGATTGATAACGATGGGATTCTGAGGTTGAAGGGTCGGATTTGTGTTCCGAACATTCCTGAACTCCGGAGATAAGTATTGGATGAATGTCACAAAGCCAAGCTTAGTATCCATCCAGGAGTGAGCAAAATGTATAATGATATCAAACGCACTTTCTGGTGGAGATCTATGAAAAGAGACATTTCTTTATATGTTAGCCGGTGTCCTACTTGTCAACAAGTCAAAAGCGATCAGCAGAAACTCGCTGGATTGTTACAACCATTGGAAATTCCAAGTGGGAAGTGGGAACAGATTTCTATGGATTTCATAGATGGTTTGCCCAGAACCAGGAAAGGAAATGACAGTATTTGGGTGATCGTAGAACGTTTCACGAAGACCGCCCATTTCATACCTGTCAGATCAAACAGAACTGCTCAGAGTCTGGCGCAGATTTATTTTAGAGAAATTGTTAGACTGCATTGGGTTCCATGAGCATCGTTAGTGATCATGATCCGATTTTTGCTAGTAAATCATGGGAAGCATTCCAAGTAGAATTGGGAACGAAACTGAACTTGAGCACCGCTTATCATCCTCAAACAGATGGTCAAACTGAGAGGATGAACCGTATTTTAGAAAATTTGTTGCGGGCTGGTGTTATTGATTTTGGCGGATCATGGGAAGACCACTTGCATTTGGCTGAGTTCTCATAAAACAACAGCTACTAAGCGAGCCTGAAAATGACTCCATTCGAAGCATTGTATGGTAGACCGTGCAGATCCCCCGCTTGTTGGGTGGAACCTGGTAATAGACTTGTATTGGGACCTGATATGATTCACGAAGCTGCGACAAGGTCGATTTCGTTAAGAAACGATTACTCGTCGCTCAAAGCCGACAAAAGAGCTATGCAGATAAGAGAAGAAGAGATATATCATTTGCTGTTGGTGACAACGTATATTTGAAGGTATCTCCGAGGAGAGGAGTAGTCCGGTTCGGTAAAACAGGGAAATTAGCGCCCAACTTTATTGGTTCATTTCCTATTCTTGAACGGATTGGAACTCTCGCTTATAGGGTTCAATTGCCGGATTGGTTGCCTGGAGTACATGATGTATTTCACATATCTCAACTTCGAAAGCATGTGCATGATCCAGACTTGATCGTGGAAGAAGCAGCGCAATGGGATATAGAAATTACTCCAGAATTGGCCGTGAGAAGAGAGCCGATCAAGAATATTGGCAAAGAAACAAAAGAGCTGAGGAACAAGAAGGTTCACTTAGTCAAAGTGCAATGGAGTGGAGATCCGCGAGACTATACTTGAAACCGAGGAGAGCATTAAGAAAGCCTATCCCAATTGCAGGGTGGATATCTCTGATTGACTCTGGTGCAAGGTACATTTACCAAATTTTGCATTTCCATTTTGTTCTCTACCTTGTTGTTGTTTTCCTTTCATGGATGTAAACTTTTTAATTATATAGTTTGAATAATTTAAAAAGAGTATATGAATTAATTAGTATGTTTTTGGAAAGTTAATCAATAAATTGATTGTTGTTTGTGTTATGTGATTTAGAATTTGATTAATCAAATTATTAGAATGATAATTAATTTAATCGGTAAGAGGATGAATGGTAAATTTATTCGAATGAATCAAGTATTTATGCACGTACATTATATATGTTTGAACAGGTAAATGGATTAGCTGTTGAGTAAAGAATTTATTTGCATGCCCGACAAATAGGTAAACCTTAATGAGTTGGATGCGCAATTTTATTATTATATCAACTCCTGTGAATGCCATTGGATGCGGAGTGCTGGTTGTTCTGTGTGTAATAATAAATGTCGCCATAGGATAGTAACAATTAATTTTGAACTACACTGCATGGCATACTTCTTGAAGATAGCATACTTCATCATATACCACATAAGCATTTAGAGCTTGTGTGATGAGGTTGAAGATTTACCATACGAGCGAGAGGCTTGTATGGCAATGACTATATTTTACAGGTTGAACTGGTGACTGATATGGACTATATAAAATATACGGGAAATTGCCAGATTAATAAAAAAAAACCACACGGCTCTGGAGATGACAATAAACACGTCTCTCTAGTCTTTAAGGCACAAAAACCATTTATAGGGTGACGAGAATTTATTCTCTGGAGTTATTATCTATACACACTCCCATGTGGACACTAGAATATATAACTATAAATATGTGTATGCTTATTAGGATTTGTTGGGTACCTAATACGGCCCAATAAATTTCCAAACCCCTCCCCGTACAAAGGAGGTTATGGCGAAATATTTCGAAAATTTAGGGTGTTAGCCAAATTTTTTGAAGAATTTGAAAATCCTTAGAAACTGAAAAGTTGAAGAATGAAAGCTAGAATGAAAGTTGAGTTGGTTAATTAAACAACTTTCGGCTTCGTTCCTTTTCGGTGACGAAAAGGTTTTAAGTGGGGGAGATTGTAACAACCCGGAAAATCAGAACCAATTTAAATTTTTTAATTTGGCTATTTTAGTGAATTTTTGGATATTTAAAATAAATTATTTTAAATAATAAAGGTCAAAAGTATATGTGAATCGATGCTTGAAAATAAATATATTTATCTTAATTGTAAACAAGGCCTGAAATGGCGCGGTAGTTTGAAAATTTGAATTCAAACTTTGACTGACTGTACTCGGTGCAAAATAAAACGGATTTTAGTGAAATCAAAAATATTTAAATCTGTTTATGAATATCTTTCTAACGAATCTGAAAAATCGAAATTTCATAGCAGGAATCAAAAGTTATGGCCAAATGAATTTTCAGAAAGGTCGCTATAGTTTATATAGCCCTTGAAAATTGCAATTTTGCGAACGACCTCTGTTTTCGATGAAACCACTTTGTTGGATTCGGGATGTCAAATTATTGCTAGATTTCAAATTCCATAATTTTTGAAGTTAATATGTGAGCGTGGCAAAGGAAAAGGTGTTTGGTTGATTTCAGTCAAATTGGATCGACTAGAAAATGGCTATTTTTCAAACGGTCTCAGAATTCGACGAAACTAGTTTTGTTGGGACCGCATCGTCAAAACATAGCTAGATTTATTTTTCTGGAATTTTTGGGATCAGTTTGTGGCCCCGGCAAATTGAAATGTACGTTCAAATCAAATGTTGATTGTATTATATTTTAATTTGAAGAAAAACTGACTAAAACAGTCGAATGAGCCTACAAAACATATTCCATTGTGTTCGGAATGGGGGTATTTAGCTAGGGGCGACAGTCATTGGGTTTGATTTGGAGTTCGTGTGAGAAAACCCTAATTTTCAAATAAATATATATACAGGCGAATCAGAAAATTCCTATTATAATTTTTAAAAAACCAGAAAATCCTTTTTTCTCTCTCCCCGATAGCGCTCGTCGACGGAAACGATTTCCGTTCTTCCCAGCCATTTTCCGGCGAATCCACGCACAATTAGGCTTTGCTCCAGTTGGTAATTTTGTAGCCCTCTCCACCACCTTCAAATCCATACCACCTGCTCCCCGTCTCGTCGCTCCATCGTCGAGATCTCCTCCTCGAAAGTCGCCCACTTTAGTTTGCCGCCTCGCCCGCCACGTCACATCGAAGTGGGCCCTGTCCCCTTGGTCAGGAGCACCTCTCGAGGCACTCCACTGTGGTGAAGGCCGATTGTTCAAGCGTGTAACGGATTTGAAGATAATTCGAACCCTAGTTTTGAATCCATCCGGAAAGGTGCGGCCTTTGTTTTTTAAACTGAATATAACGCTTTAAAGCGCTACGAATTATGATTTTACAATAAAAATCATATCTTTTTGCTACGTTAACGAAATTCGATGAAACAGGAGACATCTGACTCGTGTGGACGTCTTCTACATTCTAGGAGAGACCAGATATTTTCTGAGCCTTCTACAATTTTTGGAGGAGTGGAACCCAATGTGAGATTTCTGAATTATAAACGATATGGAAATGACGATGTATAAATTATATAGTCGATGTATGAGTTATATAAACGTTATACAGCTCATGTATAAGCGTTGTATAAGTTGTATGTTCGATGTATAAGTTATATATGCATTGTAAAAATCATATATGCGTTGAAATGATATTGAAATATATTGAAATGAAATCGAAATATATTTATATAAGAATATCTATATATATTATACTCCCCTCATCCACAGACTATGGACGATATATATTGGTTGTGATATTGTTTGGATTTGGTTGATGTGAAATTTGGTGAATATCATGAATGGTTGATTGAAAATGATTGATTGTGGTTGAAATCCCAATAGGATTAGTATATGGAAAAATTTGTCTATGTACGAACTAGATATTGAAATCCCCATTATCAAAAGCTGCGAGGCTTTAAGGTAGAGCGAGGAGCCGTACTCGGGATGGTGCCGGTTTTAACTACCCTGTCGTTATGCTACCGAATTCTGAAATATTTCTGTTTTGATTTATATTCATGTATTGAAATATATTCTGTGTTGGGAAAATATTCATTTATGAAATAAATTGTTCGAACGACAAAAATAACATTTTTATCGAATGAATGGAATAAATTGTTTGAACGATAAAAATAACCTTTTTTTATCGAATGTAAGAAATATAAATGGTTTGAAGGATAAAAATAACATTTTTATTGACTGTAAGAAATAAATTGTTTTAACAATAAAAATCACAATTTTATTGTATGTATGAAGTATATAAAATAATCGTATTTTGAAATAAATTGTTTTGACAATAAAAATTACATTTTTATGATATACATGAATTGCTAAAAATTAACATGTTTGAAATAAATTGTTTTACAAATAAAAAAAATCACATCTTTATTGTATGTATGAAGTATATAAAATAATCGTGTTTTGAAATAAATTGTTTTAACAATAAAAACCACATTTTAATTATATATATGAATTGTTAAAAACAGTCATGTATTGAAATAAATATTTGTTGGTTAAAAATATTATTTTTATCAAATATATGAAATGAATATGGTTTTGAAATCGAAGAATGGATTATATATAATTAAAATAAATCGAATAATGAAGCTGCAGTTCGTATTTTAAAACCGTGTTTTCAAACGATTATTGCGGGAGATCCGACCATCGGATTTTCCCGAAACCGAAACCGTTGGGTTCGCTTTGGAAATATCTTTCCAATGACACCAACTTTGTAAAGATCCAATGGTTGGATTGTCTGGAATGTTTAATTCAAATATGAAGAAAAACAGCGCCAGAATCGATTATATATATATATATATATATATAATTAAAATAAATCGAATAACGACGCTGTAGTTCGTATTTTGAAATTGTAACTTCAAACGATTGTACCGGGAGATCCAGCCGTCGGATTTTCCCAAAACTGAAACTGTTGGATTCGTTTTGAAAAGAACTTTCCAACGATATAAAATTTGTAAAGATCCAACAGTAGGATTTTCAGATATGTGTAAATCAAATCTGGAGAAAAACAATGCTATGGTCGCGTTATGGCCTGAAGCGTTGTTTGAATGAATTGGCTATTTTTAAATGGATAAAAATAGCGATAAATCGTGATAACACATTATAAACGATATAGAATGAAAATAAACCGAATTTACTTGGTTTATTGGATATTTGATGGTTGAATGTGTTTGACGTGAAAATTACATTAATGAACTGAATTATTGATGTCAAATAATTTAACCATTGAAATGAATTGATTTAAAATTCTAAATATACGTGAATTATTTGAAAAGGCCGAGTTAATTCTCATTTCAAATAGTCGATCGACGGTTAGAAGTCGAAGATATGAAGACGGTGCAAGACCGAAGATCTTCACATCGAATGGATGGCTACTGATGCCTTTGATGGGAGTTGCTGCCCTGACGGGGTCACAGTGGTAGTTGTCCGGACGTACTTGTTGATCGTTCGGATGTGCGAGGAATAAAGATCCTCCGGTTTCGTTCAGACCCAGAACGGACTTGTAAATGGATGTGTGTCTGACGTTGTATATTGACAACGTGGCATACAAAGTTGCTGTGAGCAGAGCTTTTGTTGAAAAGCAGAGCTTTGTGGTTGATGATCAAAGCATGGTTTGAAATAGCTAGCTTTGTGTTTAGCGTTGATTCGCGAGCCTCACACCCCGGTATGGACCAGAAACGGGAGAGGACCTCAGGGTGGACATGCGTTTCCTTCTAGCTAGGGTGGTGTCGGTGTTTTTACATGGCCTGACATTTTATTTATATGGATGATGGATTGCGAGGCGCCTCGGTTAGTTCGGTCTCTTTGGAGCCGATGGTTTGGTCGGTATATGACCAGTTTACGCCCCATAGGGCGGGGAAATGCAATGTTCAGGCATTTTAATCCACTCCGTGTGGACCGGCCCTGACGATCCAAGGGTCGCTCGAGCTTTGATCCTGAGACATGGGCTAGATTGTCTCGAAGCGGTAAGGACGATCCCTTGTCTTGGTTCATGACGGAATCCAATTTCCAAATACGACATCATGCGATTTTGATTATATACCTATATATGGCGACATGATATATGGTATCCATGCCGTCTATGATTGATATTTATGATTGAAATTGTTTTTGAAACATATAAACACTAGCAATAATATCAAATGATTTGTTTTGCTCGTATCAAGCATATTTTGGCCATTATAAGGTAAAACTCTATCCTCCGGTTGCGTTGCATTGTGTGATGGCAACTGAGTCTTATAATGGCTTCATTTTTATAAAAAGCATTACGATGTTTAAAAGATTTACTTGTTTTAAAGCATTGGCAATCCAATGGAGTAAACCCGTTCCGCGTTAGCGGCGTGGTCCTGTGATTGACCATATTATTATCAAAGTAAGTCAAGTAGATTTCCCATATCAGTCCCATGATTGACTCGTACTTTGTTTCACTTGCAAACTCGGGTGCCCCTATTTCTACACGGGCAACCTTGTATTCAGGTTTTAGCAGGCTCTTTCTGGATAGCTAGAGCTTAAGATGGATTCTATCATTTCTTTCTTTTTATGCTGTTCAGCTCCTATTGTACATATTATGTTTTGATTACGTTGTAGACATTTATGTAAAGCTGAACTATATTTTGTACTAAGTATGATCCTGTATACCGTGTAACTCTGATGATTATGTTTATCCAGTGTATTCTATTGTACATTATCTGGTGTATTTATTTATTTCAGTTCTGCTGTTATATATTTATGTGTTATATTCCAAAGATCACCCTTGCCACCGGGGAACGAGGGTTTGGGGTCGTCACAAATCTTGAAAAGGAAAGTTTGATTTTTGAGAAAAGCAAAGCTGTTTAAAACTCCCAGGAAGAGACTGTTTGAATTAAAAGCAAATTAAATAGAAATTTGTGGAAACAAATTGAAACTGAGCTAAACCCCGTTAAATGGAAATTGAATTGAAATAGAAAATATCGAGTAAAATTGGATGTTGAAATATAATTGGACTCACGTGAGTAAATGGTTTGATTCTTCAAATGAAAATCGGATTGAAGTTCTGAGATAAAGATAACTAATTAGAGGAATTGATTAGTTAGTAAATTTTGTGGAATATAATTTAACTTGGTTAAGTAATTGAATTGGGAGATATATAGGAATTTGAAATGGAACCAGATTAGCGAATTATGAGTTTGGAATCAAGAATGAAACTTGAATTTGAAATTGAATTTGGCTTGGATAAGAGAATGGTTGTGTTGGAGATAAAAGTGATTTGAGTTTGATTGGGATAACATTTGTATATGTTGAAATAGTAGCAGATATGAAAGATGGAATGATATGCCCGATAAAAAGGTACAAGTTTATATTCTAATTGGGTATGAGATTTTTATGAGCCTATGTGGCAAGCCGCTTGGCTGTTTGATTTTCTTTTGGATTGGAGAAGGCCTAGAGGGGCGAGTTGTTGTTGTACTGATTGGGCCGTACAAAGGAGGTGCTGGCGAATTTTTTCGAAAATTTCGGGTGTTAGAAAATTTTCAGAATTTTTGAAAATTTAGTTGGTAAGAGTAAATTAATAATTTAATTGAAATTAATTCGGTTTAGTTAAAACTGAAGTTAATAAGTAAACAAATAATTTTCACCCAGTTAATAGGGTTTGTTTTCTACCTTAGCAATTTCGAGGACGAAATTATTTTAAGGGGGAAGAATGTAACGACCCGTATTTTTACGGTATAATAATTAATTAATTTAATTATTTAAATAGTGATCTAGAGATTTAAATATCTGTTTAATTAAATAATATTGAATATTTAATTAATATAAATAATAGAATAATATGTTTATTTCTGAAATAATCGAAAATAACAGAATTCACAATATTGTGTGAATTGGACAATTTAAAATATATAATTCAGTTTAGAATTGAATTATATTAACGAATTTATTTATAAATGTCAGTTGAACATATAATTTATATTATAATTATAATCGAGCTCGAAATGGCGTGGCAGTTCGTAATTTGGCGATTCGAAACTTTAACCGAATATATAGAATCCGTTTTAAGTCGGATTTCTATGAAACAAGAAATGTTCGGAGCTGGTGAAGTATATTTTTCTAACGGAAGAGAAAAATCGAGATTTTGTCGTGTAGATTGTTAGTTGTGTCCAAATCGAATTTTCGAAAAGTTGTTATGGAATTCCTTTATAATTTATAATGATTTATTTATATTATAAAAGGATTTTTAATATAAACTGGGTATTGATTTAACACTGAATATGAAATATCGAGTTATAAATCCCGATATATTTATTTTGGAGCTATATTATATTCTATGTGAATATATGTGATAATATTAAATTATTTTTATTTAATTTAATTATTTTTAAATATATTAATACTTAAATAGGTTTATTTAGAGCTTTAAAAATAGTCTGTTTTGCAAACGAGCTCCTTTTTCGACGAAACTAATTTTGTTGGATCTGGAATATTAAATTTATTGTTAGATTTTATTTTTTGTGTTTTTTGGAGTCCGTATGTGGCCGTACGAGATTTTAATGTGAAAAACAGTCAATAGTTTGACTTTAAAAATACGTTGTGTGAGCAAACGGATTCGGAATTCGATGAAACAAGTTTCGTTGGGTCCGTAATGTCGAACTGTAGCTGCATGTCCATTTTTATCGAATTTGGACATTGTACGTGATCGTAGGAATTTTTAAACAGTAAAATAATTAGCGATTCATTATAAATTATAATTATATTGAAAAAATATATATTTAAATTTTCCTATAAATATCCACACATTTTTCCTAAAGCCTAAAAATCATTTTTCTCTGGTCAAAACATTTGGCCATCACCCGTTCAAAGAAAACGTGAAAAATGGATCTTCAACAATTTCAATGAATTCAAATAAAATAGTATAAATCGATATACTTGTATATTGGAAATCCTCAAGCATTGCTCTCTGTAACAGCCCGGATGTTTGGAGGGTAATAGTAACGACTTGGGAATTTTATTGCTTAAAACATAAACTAAAATAAATAATAATAATAATAAAATAAATAATAATAATAATAAAATATGATTTATTTCAAGATTTTATTCACGACATATTTAGGTTGTTGGAATTTAGAATGCTGATATGATGCGTTCTCGTTGATCTAATTTATCGTTTGATACTTGTTGAAATTTATAATGTCTTTAAAATGGATAAACAACGTTGTTGGCATATTTCATTTCAACCGTGTTTTGGCATAGCCGCTCGTTCATACCATTTCCCTTCGTGCAGCCCAAACGTTCGTTCAACCATATTTATTTCTAAGAATGTTGAATTTCGGTTCTAAAAATTTAGTGTGCTGCTATTCACACCCTCATTTAGACTACTGGCCACCTTTAAAAAATTAATAGATTGTATTATGTTTGATCTACTTTCTACCACCACTTTATTTCTTTTCACTCAGTCAATAACAGCCGTACTGTCTCTTCTCTTCTCTTCTCAAACAACATAAATTCTTATATATTAAACCCTAAACCATAAGAAAAAAATATTTTTTTTGGCTGAGTAGAGGATGGAAGATAATGACAAAAAAGATGTTAGTTTTGTATATCATGCAACATAATCTATTCTGTCGTTATAGATATATATATATATATATATATATATATATATATATATATTTTTAGGGTTTTGTATTAATTTTTGTAGGAGCTTTCTTTCACCATTCTCTCTACTTCGAGTTTGAAAGACATTAATTTCGATGACGTTGTAATAGAGAATGACACTGTAAGTTATTGAATTTTAGGGTTTTCTTCATACAACAACAATTTATATGTCAAAATTTACAAAAAAAAAAATTCATTTTAATTATTTTTATTTGATTTTTGTAGAAAGATAATGTGATTGACGATAAACTTGATAACTATGTGGATGATAGCAATAGGCCGCAAGATGATCGGTCAAATGCCGTTGAAGACACAAAAGTTGATTTGACAGATCATTTTACAACTGATGAAGTATGTAGTTTGTACTTAATTTACAATCACTATTATTCATGTAAAATCGGAAGTATGTTAATTTTTTTTGTTAAACGATGTGATTTCGGGTATTTGATTCGCAGAACACACTGATTCGTTGGTGTAAAACAACAGGGAAAAACTTGAATACTATTATAGAGCGATTCGATGGTGTTAATCAGCTGATTGGACGCTTGAAATTGCGTTGATAATTTAGGGAAATCTTCAAGCTTGTAGAGCGATGGAGAAAATTTCAGGAAGAAGACGTTTTTTTTTTGGAACGATGAAGAATTAAAAGCAGATATGGTAGCCGATTAGAAATTGAATAATTTAGGTGGTGTAAAGGAGTAGAGGGACATAAAAAAGAGGTGACCTTTAGTATGGGTGGCCAGAAGTCTAAATGAGGGTGTCATTAGAAGCACACAAAATTTATTGCCACTTGGCTTTTGCCATATGAATTAGGTTCCACGTGTTTTCTTTTCGGTGAATGTCTGAATCCTTCGTTCAAGTTAGGCTGCGTTTGTTTTTTTATCTGAATGCTGAATGCTGAAATCCGAATGCTTAATAATAACTGCTGAATGCTGAATATTAAAATGTTGTTTGTTTTTTGTTTTGTCTGAATATTTTTAGTAAGATCAAATGAACAAAAGCCTTTCGACTCAAATTCAAGACATAATAAACTAAAGTTATTTAAAACAGAAAATAAAAACAAACTGACAGTTATTACATTATTTTCATGCTACTAATTACAGGCAATTGGCAATTTGATCACGCATGTTATTCATGAATACTTGAGATTGAGCTGAAAATATATCACCGTGACTTGGTGGAAAATGCGATGGATCTGTTTCATCGATAGTGTTGGCTATTTCAGTACTGCCATTCTCGTCTTTCTCGTCTTGTTCAGCTTGCTCAAACAACTCATCATGAAGAGAAACACGACGTAAAAAATTATGTATTGCCATACAAGCAATAACTATATCTCCCTGTACTGAAAATTTAGATGGAGACATTTTATTTAAAATAGGAAACTCTTTTTTAGCACACCAAGCTTCTCTCAGTGACATTTCTTAGCTTAAAAAAGAATGGCCACTGTGGTTTCGCCACCGCCTCTGGCTACCGTGAAAGACATCCACCAAGAATCCGCCTCCTCCCTTTAAATCGGCCTGCTTCTCCACTGGCCATTCGAATGGTCACCGCATCTCCAGCTCACACGATGAACGAGGTAGGCGACGACCAGCACGAGCAGCGCCTCCTCCATTGATGTCCGAAACCGTATCCTTGACTGCAGCTCTCCTTTGCCAGCGTAAAGATCGAGCACCGTTAAAAGAGACCCTAGGACAAACAGGGTCCGCAGCCTCTCCAGCGTTGACTTGAGCAGTGCCATCCACCTGAAGCGCACCGCGAGCCGCAAACACCGAGGATCCGCTTCCAGTCCAGCGTACAAGTCAAGATGGAAAGCCATCCGAAAGTTTCCCTGTTGTAACCTAAGGTAAGTTGCTTACGATTAAGCTTATTTCAAATTAGCTACTTCACATTTTGGCGGATAATATTGTTTGTGTGTGTTGACCGTTGGGATTGGATTTTCCTGTTATTGTTGCTGTCGTCTGCTGTCCTTTTGTCTTTTGGGTTTGGAGCAACCATTCGCATGTACCTTACTGTCCTCCCTTTTGGATTTTGTTACCTTTTGGTTGGCAAGTGTCTCCTTTTTCATGCATAACCCATGAATGCTGCATACTTTAAATTGGGCAATTAATTCTTATATTATTGGAATTTACTTTTTCATGTCAATATTTTGCTTCCTAAATCTGGCCCATGTAAAAGAATTTGGGTGTCATGACAGTAGTATTGTACTTTGTGGTTTGAGGCCCTCACCGTTTCTGCTTCATGCATTTAGTGCTCATAAATGATTACTGGTACTGTATGTTATTTTCCTTTGGTTGGATAACATTATTTTTGGAACCCATAAGCGTGCTGTCTCGGTGTAGCACAATTTTGCCATCACTACATGGCCTTAAACTATCACTTAAGTCAGTGTAATAGTGCACCGCAAGCCGAACTGCTTAAGGACCTTTTTACCGACCTTGTGAGAGACAGTTGTGCATTGTTTTCCGAGTACCACCAGCAAGGTTATCACGACGCCAAGTCGACCCACTACCGTCTAGAAGACTAGTCGACAAGTCGTCTGACTAGTCGTGACTAGTCGACAAGTCTTTTATTTACATATATTTATTAGACTTAAAAGTATAAAATAATTAGATATAAATATAACATAATAATAGGTTCAATTCAACAAAGATAACATAATAATAGGTTCAAATTCAACAAATATCAATTTCAACTACTGCATATATAATTAAAAACAAATCAGTTAATTATTATTTTCTAAAAAAATAAAAAAATCAGTTAACATACATGGGCTAATTTTTAACTACTGCATATATAAACTTATATAATATAATTAAAATCTCTCACGCATCGTATTCTTTCTACTAAAATCTGAACTAACTTTTACGATGCCCAAAAAACAAAAAACAAATCGTGTAACATACCTGGGCAGGCAGCGACGAGCAGGGCGGAGGAGTGGCGGCGAGGAGCAGGGCGGAGGAGCAGCGGCGAGCCAAGATGAGAAGCAATTAGGTTTTTTTTTTAATCGATGATCGATTTCTGTTATGAGAGGAGAATCGATGTCGGTTTATGTCAATTTAGGGTTTTGTGTGCTCGATTTAGGATTTGTAGGATAGATTTAGGGTTTTCTGGCCAAGCATCGTGGAAGTGGAAAAGTTGATCAATCGTCGAAATTATTTGAGCGACTGGTCGACGTGATAACAATGATCACCAGACTGCGTTTATCTTTTTTCTTGCTACTGCATAGACATGAAGGTTGAATACCTGTATATAAGTGTATTGTTGTGTGGTATCTTGATTTGGTTTTCTAAATTCCTGAGATTTTTGGTTGTAATGTCTGTTTCTATTATACTCTTTTTTTATTTATTTACAAATGGTCTGCCATCGACTTTAAGAAAAATGGAACACATACCATGAAATGAATAAGGCAAGGAAGAAAATGATGACATTAGACTTTGTTTCACCTTTATAAGCTAGAACTGAATTGAATTATAAGTTAACACACATTTTTTATTCTTTTCCAAGCATAATCTCAGTTTTTACTAAGCAAACTTTCCTTAGTTTATACTGATAGTAGGCGCTGGGTATATCTATTTAGTACATATATTGCACATTTTACAATGATGCATGTCTAGTACATGAAAGCTTTTAAATTTGAATATATAATTGTCTATGATGTTTCCAATAGGCATAGGCTGTAGATAGAAGTTTGCTTTGCAAGGCTCTAGCACTTAGTTTGCCACAGTTGAGAGTTGAAATCAATATCATACGGTTACTAGTCATCTACTATAACAGTGTGGTTAAGCATCTTGTGTATCAGAATTTTGTTTTTTTTCTTACTGCACGTATACTTTTATTTTGCCATTTTATTTGTGTAGGCTTTTATCAAAATTAAAAAAAAAAAAAAAAAAAAAGGGAGATCAATACTGCAACTTTTAGACTAATAATGAATCCCTAAGAAACTGAGTTTTGATTTATATTCCTCTTCAGAAAATTAAGTATGTTTTCTTCTGTTGGCTTCTAATTTTTGTTTGTCCTGAACAAATTGTTTTTTTTCTTCTTCTTAGTTTACATGATATCCAATTGACAACGTGTACTTGAGCATGTTAAACTGCGACTATACAATGAACTAGTTTTGTTTAGAACTGCTAGATGCTTTTCTCATGATATTTTATTATTTTGCCAACTTTTCAATGTTTTGTAACTGAGGTTAAATTTTGTAATGAAGTGACTTGGTTTATAAATAGCTTGAATGTTATATTATCTCAGGTTGTGAATTTCTGTTCTTCATACCAAACATATTTTTTGATAACTACTCATAATTAAAGTTAAAACAACTTGTGGTTTATTTATCTTTTTATTATCTATTTGAAACGAATTAGACTATATATATATATATATATATATATATATATATATATATATATATATATATATATATATATATATATATATAAAGAATGCTCTCCTGAAAAAGAAAAAAAAATTGTGTTCCTAAATGATTTTCACCTCTGCTACAAACTGAGTAAATTGAGTTGTCTAAGAGGATACAATGGATTTGCTACAATATTATATATAAGATGCACATCAATATGAATGTTTTTACTGTACTATGTAATAAATAGTGTGTGCATGGGGGACGCAATTCACAAGTAAAGTTTTCTTCTTCAAATTCTTATCACACGTAGATAGCATAAGTGTGGATTTTCTTTCTATTAATTTTTCCCCTTCATATACCATATAAATTATGAAGAAAGCATGCTCATGCTGCTACCATCAAAATATTACCATATATGTTACTTTTGTTATAATTTAAGGGATCAAAGATATCCCACCTAAATATGAATATATGACAGCGGAGAAACTTAGCGTAATACTGTTTAATTGCTTGTTTATTGTGTTTATAGTTATTAATTTTTCCTTTCAATATTATAAGCTATATTTGGATGATTCACCATCTTATTTTACGCTAATTACTGGTAAAGTTAAGATAATGAATATATGATCAATGGTAAAGATGAACTGGATGCATAACCACTTGTATTGTTGGGTGTATACATGGCTATTACTGAAATAGTAATGTTGCGATTATTTAGTTACTAAATCTTTTTAATGGACTGACTTAGTGTGTCCAGTTGATCCATGATCCAAGTTTTATACTACTTTTTGAAGACCATCGTCATATATTAGTCCTTCAGTTATGTTTTTATAGCTCATAGATATAGACTTTAAAGACTATCTATAACTTTATCAATTATTTTTCTTCTTCTTGGTTTTGAGCAACGCATTGGCCTTAAACTATATATATATATATATATATATATATATATATATATATATATATATATATATATATATATATATATATATAAAGAAGAAGTAGTTGGTTCATTTCTGTTCTATTGTTTTCTATTATGACTTCACATTTAATCTTGTGCACTTTAGTCTCATGATTCCTCTTGTATCTTCGTCGAATGATTCACATGACACTTTATTCAACTACTGCTGTCCTGTTTAGTGAAAAAAAAAAAGGTTTGGATACCTGTTACATGCTGCTAATTCACACTGTGCCATCACATTTAAGTTGATGCTACTGTTCTTCTTTGGGATAGGAGTTCTTGTTAAATGTATTGGCTACCGAATAGTCTTACAGCAAAACACAGTAGGAGCCACGAATAGTCTTACAGTGATATAAGGCAAAGCAAAGAAGGAGCACAGCAGGAAAAAACTCTATTTTTTATTATTACTTTTTACTTTCGTTCTGACTTTCTAAACAAAAAGCTACATATATAAAGATTCAAGAATGCTAAAAAATAGGATCATAAATTTGAATTATTATTACTTATCACGCCATAATAGCTGCTCCTAAAAACTTGGTCTTCTCACGCCAGAATATGACTTATTCTCTCTATTATATCTGCTCCTAAAAACTTGGTCAAAGTGCTGAGCTTAATTTGTCAACAAATCCCTCCTTTAAGCTCAAGCATTTACCATCCTTTATTCCAAGCATCTTCATGCAATTTTCAAACAACAGCTTTGGCAACGGCTTAGTGAAGATATCTGCTACCTGATCACGACTCATTACATGATTCAGCTGAACATCTTTTTCCTTGACATGCTCTCGGATGAAGTGAAAACGAACATCTATGTGCTTGCTCCTTTCATGATGAACAGGATTCTTTGCTAACTCGATCGCAGACTTGTTATCGATCCGTATCTCAGTGGGCTCGTGTTGTGGGAGCTGTAACTTGGATAGCAGTTTTCTTAGCCACATTGCATGGCACACACAGGAAGAGGCTGCAATATACTCTGCTTCGCAGGTTGACAATGCCACTATCGACTGCTTCTTTGAGAGCCATGTAAAAGCTGTGTCGCCCATGTAAAACACATATCCGGATGTACTTTTCCGATCATCAATATCACCACACAAATCACTATCTGAATAACCAATCAGTCTGTACCCATTTGTTTTCGAGTAAAATAACCCAAGTGACTTTGTTCCTTGAATGTATCGAAGAATTCTCTTGATAGCTTTCCAATGCGAGTAGCACGGATCTTCCATAAATCGACTTACAATGCCAACGCTGTATGCTATGTCTGGTCTTGTACTCACGAGATATCGCAGACTTCCGACTAGACTTCGATATATGCTTGCATCGACTTTTTCTCCTCCCTCAAATTTTGAAAGCTTTGCACCAGGTTCCATTGGCGTTGCAACTGGGTTGCAATTCTCCATTTTGAATCTCCTCAAAATATCATTAGCATAAGCTTCCTGCGACACAAAAATTCCTGATTTTCCTTGTTTGATTTCAAGACCAAGGAAATACTTCATTAGCCCCAAGTCCGTCATCTCAAACTCACGAGTCATGGCGCTTTTAAAATCTTTGATCATCTCCTCATTATTTCCCATGAAGATGAGATCATCAACATAGAGAGCAACAAACAAAAATTTATTTATTTTCTTTTTCACATACAGCGCATGCTCATAAGGGCATTGCATAAATCCATTCTCCTTGAAGTAAGTGTCAATTCGAGTATTCCATGCTCGCGGTGCTTGCTTCAGTCCATATAGCGCTTTCCTCAACTTCAAAACTTTTCTCTCTTCGCCGGCTTTCATGTACCCGGGTGGTTGCTCTACGTATACTTCTTCTTCGAGCATACCGTTCAAAAATGCAGATTTCACGTCCATCTGATAGATCGGCCATTGGAACTGTGCTGCTAGAGATATAAGAAGTCGAATTGTTTCCATCCTTGCTACTGGAGCAAAAACCTCGTCATAATCGATCCCCGCCTTTTGTCTATAGCCTTTAGCAACAAGTCGCGCCTTGTATCTTTCTATCTCACCTTGGGCATTCATCTTCTTCTTGTATATCCATTTTACTCCGATCGGTTTATGTCCTTCCGGTAACTCGACCAAGTCCCAAGTTTCATTTTTCTGAATGGATTTGATTTCCTCATCCATTGCTGCCTGCCATTTCTTGTTCCGCACAGCCTCTTCAAATGTAATATTTTCTGCATCTGCCAAAAGGCATACTAAGTGAACCTCTGGTGCTGATTCGTACAGATCTTGCAAAGTCCGCATTCTTGGTTGTCTTTGCTGATCCTCGTCATCGGATGTACATGGGCTGGCAGGTGTAAATGTCGGTACAGGAACCAATGCTTCGGCTTTTTCTTCCTTGTGCATTATTTCCTTTTGATTATTCCAATCCCACGCACTTTCTTCATTAACATGTACATCTCGGCTTACGACTACTTTATTCTCGATCGGATCAAACAACTTAAAAGCTTTTGTCTTTGTGTCATATCCGATAAACACAAACTTCTTACTTTTATCATCTAGCTTAGTTCTCTTCTGATCTGGTACATGTGCATAAGCCACACTGCCAAATATCTTTAGATGTGACACGGTTGGTTTCTGTCCACTCCAAGCTTCCTGTGGTGTTTGATTCGCTAATTTTGCATGTGGACAACGATTTTGTACATACACAGCACACTGCACTGCTTCAGCCCAAAACTCCTTCGGCATGCCTTTAGTTTTCAACATTGACCGCACCATATCAAGAATAGTCCGATTCTTCCTCTCAGCCACACCGTTTTGTTGTGGTGAGTAGGCTGTAGTCAAGAACCGCTTTATGCCTTACTCTTCGCAGAACCTTATGAACAACGTTGACATGTACTCCCCTCCTCTGTCCGATCGTAAAGCCTTTATATAACAGCCGGTTTCATTCTCTACTGACAACTTGAACTTCTTAAATGCCTCCAAAGCCTCTGACTTTTCTTTCAGAAAATAAACCCATGTCTTTCTCGTGTAGTCATCTATGAACGTGATAAAATATCTCTTCTCGCTAAATGACTTAGGTGTGATCGGACCACATATGTCGGTATGTATTGTCTCAAGAGGTTTCCGTGCTTGATATCCCGCCTTCCTTTGGAAAGTACTCCTTGCATGCTTGCCAAGCACGCATCCTTCACAAAATTTTCCAACATAATCCATGGCGGGTAGCCCATGAACCATGTCCTTCTTGACTAATTCTCTTAGTCCGCCAAAGTGTAAGTGCCCAAACCGCAAATGCCATAGCAAAGATTTGTCCTCTAGGTCAACTTGTAGGCATTTTTCTCGTATGCTTCTCAAGTTGAGTTTGAACATACGATTATTGGCCATTTCCACACGCGCGATCAATCGACCTTTCTTGTTCTTCAAATACATAAACCTATCTTTCATGATAACTAGATATCCATTTTCAAGTAGTTGCCCCATGCTGATAATATTATTCTTCATGTCTGGAACATAATATACATCATCGATCAATACCGCTCGGCCGTCTTCTTGGAAAAAACGAATTTTTCCTTGACCCTTTACTTGGACCTTTGAAGCGTCTCCGAACGATACTTCTCCGCACTCTATGTCTTGCATCTCCATAAATAGATGTTTGTGTCCACTCATGTGATTGCTCGCTCCGGTGTCTAGATACCAGACTGTGTCGCTGAATTGGTCGGTATCTCTATAGGCCATCATCAGAACACCTTCTTCTATTGTCTCCTCTTTCTCGACTAGATTTGCATCTTCTTCAACCTTCTTGTCTGACCAGCACTCTCTAGCATAATGTTCATACTTTCCACAATTATAGCATTGAATGTTTGATCGATCCGACCAGCCACCATTTCCACGTCCGCGTCCTCGATTATGCCAACTTTGTTCGCTCGACTGTCCCCTTTCCTCGGAATTGTTGTCTCTACGTCCACGGCCTCTCCCGCGACCAAAACTAAATCCTCCACGGCCGCGTCCTCTTCCTTGGTTCTGCTGTGCAAGTAATGACTCCTCATCTTTGATTTTCACCTTGGCCTGTAAAGCTTCCTCAAGCGACTCATGCTTCTTCCTTTTGCGTTGCTCATGTGCCTCGAGAGAGCCTGCGAGTTCATCGATGGTTAACTCTCCTAAATTTTTCGACTCCTCAATAGCGCAGACGACGTTCTCAAAATTCTCGGTTAATGACCGCAAGATCTTTTCAACAACTCGCGCATCGGTCATAGTCTCTCCATTACGTTTGAGTTGATTCACCACCGTTTGAACTCGGGTGATGTAATCGGCTACTGCTTCAGACTCCTTCATCTTCATGGTTTCCAATTCTCCTCGTAGAGTTTGAAGTCTAATTTGTTTAACACGATCAGCACCCTTGTAGGCTTTTTGCAAAGTCTCCCATGCTTCCTTTGACGTCTTTGCACCGGCAATTTTTTCAAAACCCGACTCATCCACTGCTTGATACATGATATAAAGAGCCGTTTTATCTTTCATAAGTGACTCTTTCAATGCGGTTAATTGGGCTGCCGTGTAGTTAACGGTATTCTCCGACTCCGTGTAGCCATTCTCCACTACCTCCCATGCATCCTGTGCACCGAGCAATGCTCGCATTTGTATACTCCAGTTGTCATAGTTCGTCTTTGTAAGCCGAGGCAGCGGCATATTCCCCAAGGACGTGCTTCCGGAACTTGCCATCGGCTCCGATACCAACTTGTTAAATGTATTGGCTACCGAATAGTCTTACAGCAAAACACAGTAGGAGCCACGAATAGTCTTACAGTGATATAAGGCAAAGCAAAGAAGGAGCACAGCAGGAAAAAACTCTATTTTTTTTTATTACTTTTTACTTTCGTTCTGACTTTCTAAACAAAAAGCTACATATATATAGATTCAAGAATGCTAAAAAATAGGATCATAAATTTGAATTATTATTACTTATCACGCCATAATAGCTGCTCCTAAAAACTTGGTCTTCTCACGCCAGAATATGACTTATTCTCTCTATTATATCTGCTCCTAAAAACTTGGTCAAAGTGCTGAGCTTAATTTGTCAACAGTTCTCATATTTAGATTTAGTGACTGGGTGTACTAACCACATACATATCACGCATCATAAAACAAAAAAAAAGGGGGGGGGGATGGGGGGGGGGGGCACAAAAGTACACATGCATGGGGGCTTTCATTTTGTTGCTTCTTCCTGGTAATACATTTCACTTCTCATCTAATGAAACTTTGTTTTCATTCTTCCCTTGTGCATGAAAAGGCCACAACAATTCACTCCTCACAAGCACAGTAAGCTCTTATCTCCTTTTCCCCTCAGCAGCATGCGTGTAATATATATTAGTTTGGCATATATATATATATATATATATATATATATACATACATACATACATATATATATACATATGTTTTGCATTTGTGTGTATTTTATGAATTGTTGTGAGTGTGTGTGTGTACACACACACACACATCTTGTGTGCCTATATACCACCGTTGTCATATGTATATACGGGCATACCCGTGCTTCCCCAGAATGATTGATATAATCGGCTTACTGCCTGTTTCTTGTACTCTGTAACAGCGGTTATTAAATCTTGAATGCACACACTACTAGATTTGGTTTGTCCGTAAAAACATGACCATGTTGCTGCAATTTTTTAGCTCGCAAATCAACTGCATATGAAATTAAAATGAGAACCTAGGGTATTTGTATTTATTTGCATAGTTATGGATTATTATGCTCAAGTCGTTTAATATATTATCGAGATTAACAATTATATTTATGTGCTTCGAAGTGACTGACTTGAAATAAGTTTAATCCTGACTCGGGTGTTTTATGTTTTTGCATGGAACGCTTGAGTCGGACCCCGAGTGTTGCAGATGCAAGGTTTTTAGCACTTAAAGAGGAAAGGCATGGGAAGACATATGCGCGTGCAACGCTCGACAAAAATGTAAACTTTTATTTATTAAAATCCATGCATTCATTTTATATTTCTTCCGCTCTATAAATATTTGTATTAAACTCTGATATTTATATAAAATTTTATTTCGCTGCAAATTATTGTACGTTGTGATTTTGTGTTAATTCTATTTAAATCCTGTAAGTTGATAACAATCTGTCATTTTGAACGCTTCGAGTTGGTGTAATCACCGACTTGGGGCGGTCAAAATGACAGGCTGTTACATTTGGTATCAGAGCCGTGGTTTTTCTAAAACTTGGCTTGTTGGGTTTAAAACTCATTAGCGATAGGGTGGAAATACCCTAGAATGAGCGGAATTGTTATAGAATCACTTTTGAGAGAGCGCGTTTTGGAGTTTTAAAAAATACTTCGAAATTGACAAAACGGGATTCGAGCAATGTCCGATTTAAAAATGGTTGTTAAACAAGAACTGAATCAGTTTTGGAATTGGCTCAGATCGGTAATTGAAGTAAAGTAAGAATACTGGTAATAATAAATAAATCACTACAAGAAAACAGGCTATTTGCGACGGCTAATTTGCGACGGCTTCTGACGGGCTGTCGGCGGCCGTCGGAAGCCGTCGGAAATTATCGTGATAAACTGCCAGCCGCACTCTTTTTTCCACATTTCTTTCTTCCTCTTTTTTCTTACAGCATACGGATTTTAAACCCTATCACCCCTAAATCCGGTTTTTTTACCTTCAAACACCATTTTCTTCGAGTAGGAACCTCCCCGGCTTCAATTCAGACGTCTAGAGCAAATAATTTGAGGTGCAATCTCTTTTTTTGCATAAAAATCAAGTTTTTACCTAAATCTTTATTTGCTTAAATTGGAAATTTAGGGTTATCTATTGATTCCAATTGGTTCCAATAGCGTTCTAGTGGAAACGTATATTTGCATTCCCTTTTGTTTACATCGACCCCAAAAAGTATGAGACAACTCTACGAAAATTCTTTCCTGTTGGAAAGGGGCCAATTACTGACATAGATCCTATTGGAAATTCTCCCGTTGTAACCGAAAAGGTATTAAATATGAATTTTTTTAGTATCATTAGCTTTTTTGGTATTTCATTAACATTATCTTTGTTTCCACATTAGGCTTCTCTTCAAATGATAGCGCCCACATGGTTGAATGTTTCACTGGCAATGAAGAAAGATCCCGAAGCTGATAAGACATTTGGTTAGGTACTTAAAATGTAAGTTTTATACTTGATCAGTATATGTTGTCAAATGTCAATGTGTTATGGCCCAAAATATTACCAATAACATATACCTTAGTCCGTTCGAATTGGATATGTAAGGTAAGACCGTGTGTGTGTTATACTTGTTTAATTTATTGAACAAAATGTACATTTTATAGCATTACAAAACATTGTTATACAATTTACATATTTTGTTATTTTCTATGTTTCTTATGTTAATACACATGATCTTTTTGCTCTAAATCTTGATTAATACACATGATCTTTTTGCACTAATCGGTTTTGTATGTTCAACATATATTGATATGTAGGTATGCCTATGCTATCCCGTTTGCACTGCATGGTGTGGGCAACATATTACGGAAAGATTTTATGATTCAGGTATGACATCAAGTCATTTCTAAGCATATATCACTATTATATTTTAAATAGTTATTTAATTATTATTTTTCCCTATTTTTAATTGTAGCCTCCATGAGACTTGGAAATTGGTAAGAGTTACATTATTCACTACACCTATGACTGTGACTATGATACGAGTGTAAGATATTCCCTTAAACAATAGTCACTGAAATAAATTAAATCTAATTTAGAAAAATTGTGACAGTACTTCGAACAATTTGCAGGGTAAGTTGACTTACGGTAAAATTAGAGAATAGAGGTTTGATAAAAGATCGCATACTAATAAATCGGTTCCACGAAATCTTCCTTTGCCATCGCCTGAAGTCCCCGAGAGTGCGGTATGAATTCGGTCTTTTGCTACTGTTAATTATTTTTTACGGATGTTAGCTTACACAGTTATCGTGCTAACCTTGTAATTCCCCCAATAACTTATATAGTGTACTTTGTCTTAACTTGAAGGATAATTTGTTCTACATAATAAGCTAGCTTGCATTAGTAAGCAACATATAGTAATTTTATGTCTGTTCTTCAGCTTTTTCCTTATCCTATTGAATATTTTGATATTGCTAACATATATTAAAAGGTTTAATTATTATTTTTGTCGAATTTTGATGGACTCGTCCTTGGATGTTCTAGTCGTATGAACTTCTAGACAATCATCTTGCACTTTTTTTCAACTATTGTTGGCGAGTGGTTATCTCTTTCAAGGATTTACCGTAGAATTATCTATTATCATTGTATCGGGTCATTTTCAAAAGTATAAAATGTAGTTGGAAGGCTCAATAGCAGCTGAATAACAAAAAAAAAAATGCAGGTTTTCCGACGGCTTCCGACGGCTGCGTCGAAAGCCGTCGTAAAAACGAACGACAGGCTGCGTCGATAATCGTCGCAAAATCTGTTTTTCGACGCCTCTAAAAGCGACGGTTATTTCCGACGTCTTCCGACGGCCGCCGACAGTTTTCAGCCGTCGGAAATAGCCTGTTTTCTTGTAGTGAATAATACAAACAACTAACGGTAAATTAATCATTTTTCTTTGATAGATATATGATTTGAATCGAGTGCAATTTCCATTGAGATATTCTGTATGATGAGGATTTTGAGTAAACGAATTAGTAATACCAAGCGGTATGAGACGTTTGGTAATACTTTTCTGGTTACTCTCTTGACTTTTCATATGGAATATTCGGTTGTTTTTGTATTTTCGGTTCTGAAATATACCGGTAACATAAAGTGGTATAACAACATGTGTTACTGTTTGAAAGTATACTTCAATTACTGAATTGAAGTGTTTTGTAAGTTGACATGCTTTCATGACGATACTTTTTGTTCTCTTTCACAACTATTGTGATTTGGTTTATTTTGTCATATTGTTTTATATTTGATATTTCTTATGAGTATCATATTGATTTATATATGATACTCTGTCTTGATTTATTTTATCATATTGTTTTTATGTATGATAAAATTGAGTATCAGCTTTGGTTTGTTTAATTAAAGTTGTGATTATTATTTTGTTTTGCATGTGATGGTATATTTTCGAAGCATGATTAAGTTTATAAAGTGTTTTGACGTTATAAACACTTTGAACTTCATGGCATATATATATATATATATATATATATATATATATATATATATATATATACAACAACAACAAAGCCATATATCCCATACATACATACATACATACATACACACACACACACACACACACACACATATATATATATATATATATATATATATATATATATAAAGGGTTTAAAATAACCAATCAAATAAAAAGTCGTCCGATAAAGGTTTTTTTTAAATAATAATAATAATAATAAGTAAATATGTTCAATAAAAGTGAAATAAAATCTGAAATAGTAAATAAAAAGTAAAAAGGTTAAGTAAACGTGAAATAAAGTATATATATATAAAAAAATACTTTTCATTTTGGGATTGGGATAGATTGGACTCTGTTGTACCAATGAGCCAAAACTCCATCTTGGTCGACCTGATTCAGGTTCGCTACCTGAATCTTGGTGGTTTTAAATTCCGCCCATCTACCACCAAAGGTTAAACGGTCTGCTACATTGGGCAATTTTGTTGTTTTGATCGGGATTCCCAATTGGCGCGTCACGAACTACATCAGATGGAGGCATGGGGGTCCCACGTGTAGTGCCGTGAACGGGTAGCATACGGTTTTCGCCTTAGACCGTGTTGGTTATCTTGGGTTGATCGCCAGGTGTTGTTATGGCGTTATGAGTAAGTTACGGTGTGGATGTCTCGATGCGCACTCAAGCTCTACTACTGTGATTTTACAATACTAGCGTCTGTTTATTTGGTATTTATGAGTCAAGTTACATTTATCCCATAATCCCCTAATATTTTATTACATTACTATAATTGATTAATTTTACATTATCATATTGATTTATATATGATAATTGTTATGAGTATCGTACTGATTTTTATAAGATACTCTGATTTGATTATATGATCATATTGATTTATGTATGATAATTGTTATGAGTATCGTATTGATTTATATATGATACTCTGATTTGATTACATTATCATATTGATTTATATATGATAAATGTTATGAGTATCGTATTGATTTTATATATTATACTCTGATTTGATTACGTTATCATATTGTTTTATATATGATAATTATTATGAATATCGTATTGATTTATATGATACCCTGATTTGATTATATTATCATATTGATTTATATATGATAATTGTTATGAGTATCGTATTGAGTTATATATGATACTCTGGTTTAATTTAATTTATCATATTGATTTAAATATGTTAATTGTTATGAGTATCGTATTGATTTATATATGATACTCTGATTTAATTTACAAAACGACAAATGCCATGAAGATTTTATCGACTTGATTAATTATCATAAGATATTATAAGTATCTTATTGTTTGGTATATGTGTTTGTTATGAGTACCGTATTGATTTATATATGGTACTCTGTTTTGGGTTATTTTATCATATTATTTTATATATATGATAAATGTCATGTGGATTTCATTAGTTTATGATACTCTAACTTAACTATTATGAGTATCCTATTAATTTATATATGATTTGTTGAGAGTATGTGATACTCTGTTTTGTTTCATTTTGTCATATTGAATTATATAGGAGCATCGCATTGATTTATATGTGATACTCTAACTTGGTTTATTATAAGCGTCATATTGTTTTACATATGATAAAAGTTAGAGGATTTTTGATTCATACATATATATATATATATATATATATATATATATATATATATATAGTTTGTTTCTACTTTATTATAGTTTGCTTTTACCCTCTTGTTTTTGTTATGAGTATCGTTTTGATTTATAAATGATACTCTGATCTAATTTCTTTATCATACTACGTCATATATGATAAAAGTTATGAGTATCGTATTAATTTATATATGATACTCTGATTTGATTTATTTTATCATATTGTTTTACATATGATAAATGCAATGAAGATTTTATTCATTTTATCATATTTTCTAAAATTAGTATGAATGGAATCGTATTGATTTATATACGATACCTTTATATTGAAAATGGAGAGTGGGCGTCCCAAAATACGTAAGAGTAGAAATTCTTACAATTAAGTAATCAAGTTTGGAATTTTCTTTCGGGAAAGATTACAAAAAATCCAAATTCTAAGTGTTGAATATTTAAATTAAAAGGAAGAAGTTGAGATGTGACGTTGGAAATTCGTAATGTTGTATTTTAACTTGCATAGATTGCGAGGACGCAATTTCTTTGAGGAGGGGAGTCTGTAACAACCCGGATGTTTGGAGGGTGATAGTAACGACTTGGGAATTTTATTGCTTAAAACATAAACTAAAATAAATAATAATAATAATAAAATAAATAATAATAAAATAAATAATAATAATAAAATATAATTTATTTTAAGATTTTATTCACGACATATTTAGGTTGTTGGAATGTAGAACGCTAATATAATGCGTTCTCGCTGATCTAATTTATCGTTTGATACTTGTTGAAATTTATAATGTGTTTAAAATGGGTAAACAACGTTGTTGGCATATTTCATTTCAACCGCGTTTTGGCATAGCCGCTCGTTCAAACCATTTTCCTTCGTGCAGCCCAAACGTTCGTTCAACCATATTTATTTATGAGAATGTTGAATTTCACTTCTAAAAATTTATTGTCACTTGTCTTTTGCCATCTGAATTGGGTACCACGTGTTTTCTTTTCGGTGATTGTCTGGATCCTTCGTTCAAGTTATAAAACCGGTTTACCCCTCTGCTTTAGGGGAACAAGAATTCTCTTCAGCCGCTCACTTTTAATCACCAAATCGAAAATCATTTTTTCCCCAAAATAAAAAAGAATGTCCACTGTAGTTTCTCCACCGCCTCTGGCTACCGCGAAAGACTTCCACCAAGAATCCGCCTCCTCCCTTTAAATCGGCCTGCGCCTCCACTGGCCATTCGAATGGTCACCGCATCTCCAGCTCACACGATGAACAAGGTAGGCGACGACCAGCATGAGCAGCGCCTCCTCCATTGATGTCCGAAACCGTTTCCTTGACTGCAGCTCTCCTTTGCCAGCGTAAAGATCGAGCACCGTTAGAAGAGACCCTGGGACAAACGGGGTCCGCAGCCTCTCCGGCGTTGACTTGAGCCATGCCATCCACCTGAAGCGCACCGCGAGCCGCAAACACCGAGGATCCGCTTCCAGTCCAGCGTACAAGTCAAGATGGAAAGCCATCCGAAACTTTCCCTGTTGTAACCTAAGGTAAGTTGCTTAAGATTAAGCTTATTTCAAATTAGCTACTTCACATTTTGGCGGATAAAATTGTTTGTGTGTGTTGACCGTTGGGATTGGATTTTCCTGTTATTGTTGCTGTCGTCTACTGTCCTTTTGTCTTTTGGGTTTGGAGCAACCATTCGCATGTACCTTACTGTCCTCCCTTTTGGATTTTGGTACGTTTTGGTTGGCAAGTGTCTCCTTTTTCATGCATAACCCGTGAATGCTGCATACTTTAAATTGTGCAATTAATTCTTATATTATTGGAATTTACTTTTTCCTGTCAATACTCTGCTTCCTAAATCTGGCCCATGTAAAAGAATTTGGGTGTCATGACAGTAGTATTGTACTTTGTGGTTTGAGGCCCTCACCGTTTCTGCTTCATGCGTTTAGCGCTCATAAATGATTACTAGTACTGTATGTTATTTTCCTTTGGTTGGATAACATTATTTTTGGAACCCATAAGCGTGCTGTCTCGATGTAGCACAATTTTGCCATCGCTACATGGCCTTAAACTATCACTTAAGTCAGTGTATTAGGGCTGTTATGGTAATGGTAAATTTACCAGTACCATACCAATGTACCACACCAATACCAAGTAATTGGTAAAAAAAGTTAAGTCACTTTTGTTTACCAATGTTATCGGTATGGTAACGGTAAATTTACCATTGTTAACGGTAAACTTAGCGGTAAAGAAAAGTCAAAACCAGTGGTAACGGTAAATTTACCAATCATATTGAATTTATTTTTCACTGTTAGATCAAACCTTAACCATAGACACTTTTAACGATACGTCGTGGTTTTTAAGAAGATTTTGTAGTATTATTTATGATGATGATTCTTTTCAAGTTTTGTTAGACTCAAAGTTTGAGATTATAAATGTTACTATTTCATATTATTGTAAATAAGTTGTGATAGATTAACAAATACTTAGATGTCAACTAAAACATGTCCCGATACTAATATAAATATCATAGAGTAATAATAAAAAATAAGATAATTGCTTTTTTTCCAAATTTTAGCGCAACAAAATTTGAATGTTTGTTGTACTGGTAAATTTCCCATTACTAGCCAACGTTATACCAGTTTATCGTTGGCTGGTAATGGGAAATTTACCAGTACAACAAACATTCAACGGTATACCAGTTTATCGGTATACCAATGAATATTTAACCATTGGTAACGGTAAATTATCGGTAGTTATTTTCGACTTACCTGTAGCACTGGTATGGTAATGGTTCTCATGTACCGGTAGCGGTTACCATTACCATAACAACCCTAAGTATAATAGTGCACCGCTAGCCGAACTGCTTAAGGACCTATTTACCGACCTTGTGAGAGACAGTTGTGCATTGTTTTCCGAGTACCACCAGCAAGGTTATCACGACGCCAAGTCGAGTCACTACCGTCTAGAAGACTAGTCGACAAGTCGTCTGATTAGTCGTGACTAGTCGACAAGTCTTTTATATACATATATTTATTAGACTTAAAAATATAAAATAATTAGATATAAAGATAACATAATAATAGGTTCAAATTCAACAAAGATAACATAATAATAGGTTCAAATTCAACAAATATCCATTTCAACTGCTGCATATATAATTAAAAACAAATCAGTTAATTATTATTTTCTAAAAAATAAAAAAAAATCAGTTAACATACATGGGCTAATTTTTAACTACTGCATATATAAACTTATATAATATAATTAAAATCTCTCACGCATCGTATTCTTTCTTCTAAAATCTGAACTAACTTTTACGATGCCCATAAAGCAAAAAACAAATCGTGTAACATACCTGGGCTGGCAGCGAGGAGCAGGGCGGAGGAGTAGCGGCGAGGAGCAGGGCAGAGGAGCAGCGGCGAGCCAAGGTGAGAAGCAATTAGGTTTTTTATTTTTATTTTTTATCGATGATCGATTTCAGTTATGAGAGGAGAATCGACGTCGGTTTATGTCAATTTAGGGTTTTGTGTGCTCGATTTGGGATTTGTAGGCTCGATTTAGGGTTTTCTGGCCAAGCATCGTGGAACTGGAAAAGTTGATCAATCCTGGAATCTATTTGAGCAACTGGTCGACTAGTCGTTGACGTGATAACAATGACCACCAGACTGCGTTTACCTTTTTTCTTGCTACTGCATAGACATGAAGGTTGAATACCTGTATATAAGTGTATAGTTGTGTGGCATCTTGATTTGGTTTTCTAAGTTCCTGAAATTTTTGGTTGTAATGTCTGTTTCTACTATACTTTTTTTTTTTTTTTTTTTTTTTTTTAATTTTATTTACAAATGGTCTGCCATCGAGTTTAAGAAGAATGGAACACATACCATGAAATGAATAAGGCAAGGAAGAAAAGGATGACATTAGACTTTGTTTCACCTTTATAAGCTAGAACTGGATTGAATTATAAGTTAACACACATTTTTTATTCTTTTCCAAGCATAATCTCAGTTTTTACTAAGCAAACTTTCCTTAGTTTATACTGATAGTAGGCGCTGGGTATATCTATTTAGTACATATATTGTACATTTTACAATGATGCATGTGTAGTACATGAAAGCTTTTAAATTTGAATATATAATTGTCTATGATGTTTCCAATAGGCATAGGCTGTAGATAGAAGTTTGCTTTGCAAGGCTCCTAGCACTTAGTTTGCCACAGTTGAGAGTTGAAATCAATATCATATGGTTACTAGTCATCTACTATAACAGTGTGGTTAAGCATCTTGTGTATCAGATTTTTTTTTTCTTCTTACTGCATGTATACTTTTATTTTGTCATTTTATTTGTGTAGGATTTTATCAAAAAAAATAATTTTTTTTTTTTTTTTTTTTTTTTTTTTTTATTGAGACCAATACTGCAACTTTTAGACTAATAATGAATCCCTAAGAAACTGAGTTTTGATTTATATTCCTCTTCAGAAAATTAAATATGTTTTCCTTTGTTGGCTTCTAATTTTTGTTTGTCCTGAATAAATTGTTTTTTTTCTTCTTCTTAGTTTACATGATATCCAAGTGAAAACGTGTACTTGAGCATGTTAAACTGCGACTATACAATGAACTAGTTTTGTTTAGAACTGCTAGATGCTTTTCTCATGATATTTTATTATTTTGCCAACTTTTCAATGTTTTGTAACTGAGGTTAAAATTTGTAATGAAGTGATTTGGTTTATAAATAGTTGAATGTTATATTATCTCAGGTTGTGAATTTCTGTTCTTCATACCAAACATATTTTTTGATAACTACTTATAATTAAAGCCAAAACAACTTGTGGTTTATTTATCTTTTTATTATCTATTTGAAACGAATTTGACTATATATATATATATATATATATATATATATATATATATATATATATATATATATATATATATACATACATACATACATATATAGGCAAGCGTTCCGTTGCACCCGAAAAGCCCCCTGATTTCCACCTCTCATTTATATTAAAAAAAATGAATGGAAAGTGAGAGAGTTAGTAGAAGGGGAGTTAGTGGGAAATGAGTGGTGGAAAAGTGGTAGGTTAAAGGGGTGCTCGCTGTTTGGGGTGCCATTGAACCTGCCTCATATATATATATAACTCAAGAATGCTCTCCTAAAAAAAAAAAAAAATTGTGTTCCTAAATGATTTTCACCTCTGCTACAAACTGAGTAAATTGAGTTGTCTAAAGAGGATACAATGGATTTGCTACAATATTATATATGAGATGCACATCAATATGAATGTCTTTACTGTACTATGTAATAAATAGTGTGTGCATGGGGGACGCAATTCACAAGTAAAGTTTTCTTCTTCAAATTCTTATCACACGTAGATAGCATAAGTGTGGATTTTCTTTCTATTACTTTTTCCCCTTCATATACCATATAAATTACGAAGAAAGCATGCTGCTACCATCAAAATATTACCATATATGTTACTTTTGTTATAATTTAAGGAATCAAAGATATCCCACCTAAATATGAATATTTGACAGCGGAGAAACTTATGCATAACCACTTGTATTGTTGGGTGTATACATTGCTATTACTGAAATAGTAATGTTGCGATTATTTAGTTACTAAATCTTTTTAATAGACTGACTCAGTGTGTCCAGTCGATCCATGATCCAAGTTTTATACTACCTTTTGAAGACCATCGTCATATATTAGTCCTTCAGTGATCAGTGATGTTTTTATAGCTCATAGATATACCCTTTAAAGACTATCTAACTTTATCAATTATTTTTCTTCTTCTTGGTTTTGAGCAACGCATTGGCCTTAAACTATATATATATATATATATATATATATATATATATATATATATATATATATATATATATATATATATATATATATAGAGAGAGAGAGAGAGAGAGAGAGAGAGGAGGGTTCCGCTACCGCTACACCTTTTATTTTGCACGTGAGATTCCCCCTGAATCACAGCCGCACATCCACCGTTTGTGTAATATTGTGTAGTGGAAAGAGAGAGAATGAGTGAGATTTTATAGCGGAAAGAGAGAGAAAGAACGGTGGATGTGCGGCTGTGATTCATGGGGAATCTCACGTGTAAAATAAGAGGAGGAGCCGAACCTTCCCCATATGATGAGGGTTCCGCTACACCTCTTATTTTGCACGTGAGATTCCCCCTGAATCACAGCCGCACATCCACCGTTTGTGTAACATTGTGTAGTGGAAAGAGAGAGAATGAGTGGGATTTTATAGTGGAAAGAGAGAGAAAGAACGGTGGATGTGCGGCTGTGATTCAGGGTCTCACGTGCAAAATAAGAGGTGTAGCGGAACCCTACCCTATATATATATATATATATATATATATATATATATATATATATATATAGGGACCGGCTATTTAAACACAAAATTAGACACAAAGAGAGAGACACAGATCCTCAACCGTTAGATCTTTTTGTCTTTATATGGAGAGGTGTAATTCATGGGGTGATCCAATGGTGCAAATCAATTGTGTCACCATTTGTGTCTTTATAGACTTTCCCATATATATATATATATATATATATATATATATATATGTGTGTGTGTGTGTGTGTGTGTGTGTGTGTGTGTGTGTGTGTGTTTGTGTGTATGTGTGTGTGTTTTGCATTTGTGTGTGTTTTATGGATTGTTGTGAGTGTGTGTGTATATATATATACACACATCTTGTGTGCGTATATACCACGTTGGCATACGTATATACGGGCATACCCGTGCTTCCCCAGAATGATTGATATAATCGGCTTACTGCCTGTTTCATGTACTCTGTAACAGCGGTTATTAAATCTTTAATGCACACACTATTAGATTTGGTTTGCCCGTAAAAACATGACCATGTTGCTGTAAATTTTTAGCTCGCATATCAACTGCATATGAAATTAAAATGAGAACCTAGGGTATTTGTATTTATTTGCATAGTTATGGATTATTATGCTCAAGTCGTTTAATATATTATCGGGATTAACAATTATATTTATGTGCTTCGAAGTGACTGACTTGAAATAGGTTTAATCCTGACTTGGGTGTTTTATGTTTATTCATGGAACGCTTGAGTCAGGCCCCGAATGTTGCAGATGCAAGGTTTTTAGCACTTAAAGAGGAAAGGCACGGGGAGACATATGCGCGCGCAACGCTCGACAAAAATGTAAACTTTTATTTATTAAAAGTCATGTATTCATTTTATATTTCTTCCGCTGTATAAATATTTGTATTAAACTATGATATTTATATAAAATTTTGTTTCGCTGCAAATTGTTGTACGTTGTGATTTTGTGTTAATTCTATTTAAACCCTGTAAGCCAATAACAATCCGTCATTTTAAACGTTTCGAGTTGATTTAATCACCGACTTGGGGCGGTCAAAATGGCGAGCTGTTACACTCTCCATTCCCATATGAATTTTATGGGTTGCGATCTAATTTTTGGTGGAGCTCGAAAGTAAGCAGTAAACTAGGGTTGACAACTGGAGGCAGTACGATCGATTTGGGAAGGAGGCGTCAAAAGGGAATAGGAGCGGAAGAACGTGGAGAAGCTGTTCGAAGAGGTGCGATCATCGATGATCATCTGTGGTGATTGATTTTGTGGTTCGAAGTCGCTGCTGTTTGTTGGGGATTTCGCGATACAGAAGTCGATTGGAAAGGGGTCGTTGGTGTCGGTGAAGCGCTGGTGTTGGGGCGCGTCGATGATTGCAAGCAGGGGTGGTCCGGTGGTGCATGGCGTCGCCGACGATTGGTTAAAGAAGCACGTCGCTTTTTTTGTCCTGAAGCCTGGAAATCGATTGTGAAAAAGGAGCATCAGTGGGGTAACGGTTGGTTAAGTAAACATGGTGATAAAAGGGATTAGTGAAACTCAGCGGGGCAATGGCAGTGGTGTAGTAAGTGTAGGGTGATGGAGAATGTGGTATCGGGATTTCTGGTGATTTATAGTTGAAAGATTTAGTTCGGTTGAAGTTAGAAACTCTAGTGAGGCAGTGTGATGGAGTGTAATGGTGATGGTTGCTTTACAGCAGTTTGTAGTGGATGAGCAGTTTGTAGTGGATGGGAACAGATTTGACGATGAATGCATTTGAAAATAGAAGTGGTGCTTGGGAAGATGAGTAGCAGCAGGGTGACGATGGTATGTTGTGAATTTGTTGCAGTAATATGAAGTGGATGCTCACGAAGTAATAAAGTGGCTAATTAACATCAAAAGGGGTAATTAGTAATTAGAAAATAATTAATTGTATTAATCACTATTTTATATAGTTAAAATGTGTAAAAATTATATATCGTCCATTCGTGAACAGAATTGAACGCGACAAGATCCATTGGGATCGTATGGACGAGAGCTACACAATGGAACTGACTGGGAGTGAATTGACGCTCGTTACAATTTATAGCGAAATAAATTATCAGTCTGAATCAACCGATAGTTATTGTTATTTAACGATGATCGTCCAATATGAGTAAATCTCACTAACTCTGCCTAGTTATATTTTTATAACGTATTTTTAGAATTGATAAATGATGGTTGATTGCTGTGTGTTGTTTGTTTGGATGAACTGCTAATTGATTGGTTGAAATTATAGATAACGATATATATATATATATATATATATAAATAAATCATTAATCAAATATTGATTCTGTTTATCAGAATATTTCATATTGAAATGAAATCGATGTTATATTATATTGTTTAACATCTGCGAATGCAGGGAAACAGGTTGGAGAGATCCAACTGGATTCTTCAACATTTATTTTACTGTTTTCATATATTGTGATATATGACTGAGTATGTAATCTGTTATTGATTATGTGTGTTTGGATGATATTGATCATTTTCATTTGATATTTTAAATACCCTAAGAAACCGTGGGATGTAAAAAGGAAAATTTCAATGTGTATTGAAATAAGAATGTTATTTAAAATCAACAGATTTATAAAAAGGGAAATTTCAATGTGTATATTGAAATAAATTATTATATAAAATCAAGGGATTTTTGTAAGAGAGATTTCAAGTTGAATATTGAGATAAAGGAATTTTATAAAATCAACAGATTTTAGAAAAGGACATAGTTGAAAAAAATAAATAGAATTATAAAAAGGGGATTTCGAGTTATGATAGAGATATGAATTGATTTATTTAAAATAGTTATTAAATAAAATATGTTTTTAACAAATAAATTAAGAAGAATGATTTTTAAATAATGTTTTTAAATTAAGGAGAATATTTATCATTTGATAAATAAAGATATATAAGTCTGAACTTATATAAAGAAGTAAACAGATAAATGGAGCACATGAATTTATAAATAATATTTTATAAATTAAGTAAAATATTTATCATTGGTTAAATGGAATATATAAGTCAGAACTTATATAGAGAAGTAAAAATCGATTTTTACATCGATATTTGAAACTGAATATGAACGTAGTGTTAACAAGACTTATTAATGGAATTATTAAAGTGTTGAATATAAAATAAGATTTTATATAAATTGTTTATAAATAGAAGTATAAATAGAATATTTAAAATAAGATAATATTTTTAATAGGAAACCAAACTGTTTTAATTATATAAAGAATTTATTATTCATATTGAATATGAAAAATGGATTAAGGCAAGTATTTTTGCAAAGAAGAAGATTATAAAAGAAATGTTATTCATATTGAATATGAATAATGGATTAAAATAAATGTTTTGAAAAAAAAAACATTTATAAAGAAGAATGAATTTTTGAAATAGGAATTCAAGTAGAAATGAAATTTCGAATGGCTAGGAATAAATAACTTGTTTAATAATAAAAACAAGTAGCGTGATTTATAAACATTATTTATAAATAAATTAAAAATAATTATTAGTGGATAATTTGGATTGTAAATTCAGCAGTGAATATGGAAGAGAGATAATCGAATATTAGTTATTTGAAAGAGAATTAAATCGAAGGTAGATCATTTGAAAAAGGAGTTAATCGTATTAGTTAACCAAATTAGTTATTCGAAAAGAGTTAATCGAAATTTGTTATTCGAAATAGAGTTAAATCGAATATAATTTATTCGAAGGAGAATTATACATTGGGATTCGATTATATCGAATGGAGGAAGGTACTATTTACTTTTCGTTTTTAAATCAAGATTCATTTATTTAGTTAATAAATTATTATTATTCAATTTAAGAAATAACAATATAATTTGGAGTTAGATTATATCGAAAGTAGAGATTATAACGTCATCGTTATAACCAATGTTTTATAAAAGAACATGATTTATAAACTAAATCCGAGAGTTGCGTAAGCAATGGTTTGATAAAAAGATAAGAAATAGAGTTAAAGAAATTAGAAACTGACTAGAGATTAGTGAAGCTGAATGATTTCCGGGGTATCGATCTGATGTTGGTTTCAGCCTTCGGGATTAATACTTAGGGAATCGTTCTCTTACTAATTTAGGGTTAGAGACTGATGGACGTGAAATGATAGTTGAGCGTGAATAAGAAATGGAAAAGTTTTCCAATGTTAATAAGGTATATTTTCTAAATTTAGAAAATAAGAATTTATGGGGATATGGAAATGGGTAACTGAATAAATTAATGATGAATTAATTTAAAAAGAGAAAAAGTTGATTGATGATTGATCGGTAAGATTTCCAGTTGGAATACGACCGTTGTTGTACACATGTTTTTCTTTGACAGTTAAATCACCGACTATCAAAGTTTTTGACAATTTTTCCGTCGTCAATACGGATAGACCGGGAGCAGATTCATTATCTGAAAACCACTCTGTATGGGCCTTAGCGTTGCGAATCAAATATGATGAAGATAATTGAAGACCGAGTTATGCAAGGGATGTTCTGGCGATCCTAGGTAGAAATTGTCTAAGATGGATTTACAGAATAGTGCCTTCGGTTTGTCCAGTCCCATGACAACCTATATGGAAGAATGTATGACAGAGTATATTTAATAGATCGAGTAAGTTGATCTCTTCAAACGTATTTATGTTTGGTGGCGGAGGAATTCGTTTCTCTTAGCTGTTTACCCGTGTTATGTTTGGAGAAATCAATTTGTGATTTGGCGGGTATGACGATGTGACGTTCAAAGTGAAGAAAGGCGTGGTTTGTAAAAGGATACGTTATGGCCTTTAGCCTCACAACCGAGAAATGGTATAAAATTGGGTAGGTCGCATGGCTAAGTGTTAGCTGCCAATTAGGGTGTATTGTCACCTGATCTAGAGAAATTCCATTTACTTATATAATCTATTTCGATGTTGTCCCTTTTGGGAAACGGTTGATGATCCCAACCGTTGGTGATAATACATTCGTTACACTCAAGCGAAATGAGTGACCGATCATGTTTAGCCCGGGCTACAAGATGTCCTTGTTGAACCCGTTGTATTCCTCTCTAGAGATACACTGTCGGAAGGTGGTCCCATACCTTGCCAGTTGGAATTCATTTCCTAATAAGCGCCCACGGTTTTTGATTATATATTATGTATGTGGAACGTGAGATGAAAGCGTTCTGCTAGATGATTATTATATTGTGGATGATAGTCACTATTATAATATCAATATAGTTTTGATATAAAGATTATCATTTCTTGCAAAAGGATCTTGAATGTTAAATCAAGTGTTTTGGATCCTCTAAGGGAAAAACCTGTTCCGTGTTATACGGCGCGGTCTTATGAGATATCGCTTATTTTCCCAAACTGTTTTAAAGTGTTTACTCACACCAGTCCCATGACTGACCTAGAGTTTATTTTGTTTTGTTTTCCCTAAACTCTTGGGTGCCCAATTTGTACAGACAGTCAAGTAGTCAGGTTTTTTTTACAGATATACTTGGAGAGCTGGAGTAGGAGGCTTCAGGATTATATAGCTAATATTTATTTCCGCTGTGATGTAAGTGTTATACTCAAATGACAGATTTGTATTTCCAAGTTATGTTGTATACTATATTTTATTTGTTTCGCTGTGAGATTCATGTTTACTCTGATATTGTATGTTCTTCTATTCTAATTTTCTGTCTTATCTATCCTCACCCTCTAACTTCTTTCATTAACTATCCGGTATTCCCGATGCTTGGATATTCGACATTGAGTTTATGTTGATAATCAGGATCGCAAAAACCCGGGTCGTTACACGATCTCCTGAAATCTGCAATACATATCAGAGATAGATTCATTCTCATTCATTTTAAATAACTCAAACTGATTAATTAGCATTGATATTTTCATCTGTTTAATTTTATTGGTTCCTTCATGAGTAACTTGTAGTGTTCTCCATATTTCATAAGCAGATTTACAAACCGACACACTATTAAATTCATTTCTATCTAATGAACATAACAACATATTCAAGGCTTTAGAATTACTCTATGCAACAACCTTTTGTTCATTAGTCCATTGTGCAAAATTTGTAATGGGTTCAACATATTCAGTCTACGTACCATTCCATGTGTCTAATCCTAATGATTGTAAATATATTTTCATGCTACATGCCCAATATAAATAATTAGTACCATTAAATAGTGGTGGTCTAACAATGGACCGACCCTCTACAAAAGAACTATTATTATTAGTGTTGGTTGTCATTTAATATTTTCAAAAATAAGATTATGAACTTTCTGAAAACCTATTCTACGATACCAATTGATAGGGATTGCGGAAAAAAGACGTTTGATATAATTTGAGTATTTGATAGCACTTCAATAGCGCTTCAGTTCAGAGAGTATTTGATAGAATTGAGAAAAGAAGAAATTTGATATAATTTAAGTAGAAGTCGGTAAAATATAAGTGTAGAAATCAAGAAAAAGATGTATTTTAATGGTGATACGTAAAGGAGTGAAGATGGAGAAGAAGAATGATAAAAAAATCGAAATCATTCCCTATTTATAGTGTCCCAATGGTTGCAACGTTTTAGAAATGTTACAAATAGTGAAAAGACACTTCCTTTGAAAATTGAATTTATGACAGTTTTATGTCGACATAGGCAAAAATGTATGTCGACATATGTCTTATATTTAGATTTTTTTTAAAACTATTTTTCAAGTGTATAAACTAATATATATTTTGGAAATTCCTGAAATAAAAACTAATGTTTAAAATAAATTTTCTAAAGTATAAAAATATAGTAATATGTTATATAAACATATTTATAAAGTTGTAAGATTTAAAACTTGTAAAACTATAAAACCATATAATTATAAACTTATATATATGTTTGAAATCATAAGTAAGATAATAGTTTGAAATCATTTAGAAAATAATTTGAAATCAGGATTTGAATTTTGAAAATATAATTTGAAATTTGAAAATCAGAATTTGAACCTGGAGTGCTATTCAAAGTATTACATAGAAACTAGACTCAATTACTATATTTTTCTTGAACTCTTGAAATCTTGATAACTCATGAGTCTTGAATTTCTCTTGAATCCTGAATTTCTTGGAACTCTAAAAACTGTACAGTCTTTAGTATTTAAGTCATGTATACAAATCCTACATATATATATATATATGTATATATATATATATATTCTAGATAGAGATGTTAGTATATATTTTATAATCAATGATAATTGAAATAAGGTTATTGTCATCAAAACTCTATTCTCCAATAGATAATTATTTTGAAAAGACCGGGTTCAACCCATTTCAAATAATTATACGACGAGTTGGAAGTCGAAGAGATTTAAGGTGGTGTAAGACCGGGAATCTTCACATCGCATGGACTACTTGCTGATGCCTTAGGTGGCTTCCATTATAAGGTTATAAGTGACAGTGGTCCGAACCTACTTGTTGATTGTGCGGATATGCAAGGGCCTCTCTCCTTTTATTGGATAAGGAATAAGGTGACTTTATTTTTGTTCACAACCCAGAACGAACTTATATTGGATGTATGTCTGACATTGTATTTTGCGACATAATCAATTGGTTTCTATTGATGATATATCAGTTGGTGGCGAAGGATTTACCCTTTAGGTTAACACCTTCCTATGAGACTTATGTATCCAGAGGGTTATATATTAGCAGACACCGATTACATGTTGTGAATTGACAGCGTGGCATGCTATGTGCCAACGACAGATAGATCAAAGCCTTTTGTTAAAAAGCAGAGCATTGTAGAACGTAACTTCACGACTTCACAACCGGTAATGAGATGAAACAGGATGAAGTAACGCAGAGTTAAGGACTAACGTTTCCTTCTAGTCGAGAAAGTGATGCCCTGGTATAGAGACCAAGCAATTTGCTTAGTGGACGATGGAACGAGACGCCTCAGATAATGGTTAGTAACGACCAGGGAACGTTATGTTCAGAAGAAACCCGAACATCACCTGGTATAGGTGGGTCCGCTTTGCCGATACAGGAGAATTTTTTGATCCTGGGACATCCTACTAGAGGTGTGCCTAAATCGTGGTTAAGGAAGATCCTTTGCCTTGGTCATTGATGGAACCCAACTTCCAGTACGAACCATTACGATTTCAGTTGTAACCTATGTATGTAGACATAATATACGGGTACCATCGTCTCCTAAGATCTATACATTTATTTTGTAAAGGTTTTCAAAGACAGACATTAATAATAATATTAAGCGATTTTCGCGTATCAAGCATATTTGGTTATCATAAGGCAAAACTCGCTCCTCATGGTGTGTGTTTGCATTATGTGATGGGACGTGAGTCTTATGGTAGCTTCATTTTCAAAAAGCATTGTAAGTCTTTGTGCACTCGTATTCATAAGAGAAACTCGTTCCATGTTAAGCAACGTGGTCTTATGATTTACCTTAACACCCTTTTAAACACTATTTTTTTGGTTTCTTACACCAGTCCCGTGACTGGCGCATAGTTTTGTTTTTCCCTTAAAAACTTTGGTTCCCTTATTTTCCATACAGGCAGACTAGTATGTAGATCAATAGTTAAGTTCATTTTGGGAGCTGTGTATGGAAGCTATCCGTCGAAGCTGGTTTTGGATTTGGAGCAAGAGCAGAAGTTAGATGTTCTTTTTGGATTCTCTCTGAAGATTCTATCGTGTTACTATTTTCATTGTGTACTTATTTCTTATTTCCACTGTTATTACTATTGAACCTTGTCGGTTGTATTAAACTCTGATGTATTCCTGGAGAAATATGATGTACAATATGATGTTGTAATGCAATATTTATTTTCTGCTGTTATGTAATGTGTTATACTCTAAAGACAATTTGTCCTTCCGGTACTTGGAATGTCAATATAGGTTGTATTAGTTTCGAATCCCAGGAGCTGAGAGAGTGAGTCGTCACACATGTGTTCATACGAAAGATGTTTAAAATCTATATTTATATTTATAAACTATAAGTAAGTGGCATATTACTAAAATTTAACAATGTACCTACATATACATAAGCCTTAGTTTTTTTAAGACTCAATTTTGGATTTGTACATGATGTCTTTATATTAAGTGTAAAATATATTAAAAATGTGTGAAAGTGATAGACAAGGACATTTTATAAAAATGTTTGATACAAAGTATGTAAGATGGAATCCTTATGTGTTGTCGATATGAATAATCATATATGTTTGTTGTATATGATATAGTAATTTGTTTATCTATTTGACACATGATGAAAATATCAAATTCAAATTTATATCATTAAACGGTAGTTTGGAGTGTTCTTGGGTATTTACAGATTACCTTTTAGTTGTTTATAATATAGCGAATTCCTTATGAAGAAGTTTTTGAACTCAAATTTCATAAGCGATTGAGTCTAATATGTCAATAATGAAACCAAACTAAGACTTTTAAAGTAGGAAATGTTCCAAAAAGGAAGACAATGAACGATTCAACAAAAATACCAAGTACATCACCTTGCATAGTATGGCAATACAAACAATGTATATAAAATCTAAATGCACAAATAAATAACTGATCTAAAAGCGATTCAAATGTTGTTAGTATCCCATAACATTATTATATGATAACATATTACGATACAGTTCATAAATGAATTAGAAGTTATTAAAAGTCAAGGTATATTCCACAAAGGTTATTATGTAATTACATATATCTAACCCATTAACCACTTTCGTTCAAGGAAAAAGTATTTTCGATCTATAATATCTTGATATGCCATGTTATATTAATTAATCAATTTAATTAAAAGTACATTTACCAAAAAATCATAAATTTAATATTTCAATAATGCAAGTATAAAGTTTTGTAGCTGTGAGCATTTACCACGATAAATATAAATATACCATTTTAAATGATTTTAGCCAAGATGCAATAAGGCTGGAGATCTATGTATCCATTGAGACTAAGAGTATGTAACAATTTCCGAATATTAGGCAGTATAATACTCATGATTGTAGAGACCACTAAAGGGTTGCACACTGGTAGTTATTAATAATCCAGAGTGACAAAATGTGACTAAATTTACATATTTTTATCGAATTGAGAATATCATCGATTTTCAAAGTGAAATCTTTGCTTTGATTACAGTCAATTTATGGCAAGACGCTCATCAGTGACTATAGTTGGGTCTAGTGGAGATATTGGATATCAAGCACAATTTATAAGAGGATTTGCGCCCTCGGTTATATAAGGTAAGAATCATGGTCAACTCAATTAAACTCAAAGTCAAATTCCTTGTCCAGAGTATTTCAGTTAATAATGATTGTTAAAATTGAATAAAGGATTTTGTGTTTGGACTAATAGACTAAAATATGGGCAATATAGGAATTTTGACTATTAACAAACTCTATAATTCCTAAGTGATATAGTTTTGAAGATGAGAATTGGTGTAAATAAGTTTAATAATTGGGTAATGCTTAACAATGTAAAATAGATCTTTGACTAAACCTAAGTAAGCAATGAATTTGGAAAAATGTTACTGCACCAACTAAGTGATGTATGAACACTGACATTTGAATAATTTAGTGTTAATCCCTAACTGAATTTACACCTGAATCATGCCGCCGAAAATATAGAATCCATTTTAGACTGAACGATTTGATTAGTTTAAATTGTTATAAATTAATAAATATTTATGAAATATTTCTTGTAAATTTTAATATTATGTGAGGAATAAATTTTGATCTATATTAGTTACATTGACTGATATGGGATATTAATATGGAATTGAATTTTAATTAATTAAATATATATTTTTAGGCTTAAATGAGCTATTAGACCAAGATGTTGGAAACTAATTTTGGCTAAAAACGTAAGATGGGGGAGGCCAAAGTATGACAAAGGGTTTTGTGTTGAATAGTTGAGATTTTATGAGAAAATGCGCGTCTTACTTTCCTCTCTGTTTCAACCATTATAAATAGATCTAACCATACCTTTAAAAGGACCTATGCTACCTCTTATCTCCATCTACTAGTCGAACCATGCCTATTAGAAGCTCTATTATATTTAAATTCAAATCAGTTCACTTCAAATCAACCATAACTTGATAAAAAAAATTGTAGACTAAGGACTAGAAATATTTCGAATTAAGAAGGTTCCAAAAATGAAACGACCACCCTACACTTTTGACACTCAAAACCCGAAAAGTGCACTGCTATGTTGTCTCGACAATGTAAGGTGACTATTTATGGAGGAAATAACAAAAACTACATAGAACAAGTCATATATCTCACATCGCTTGGAATAAAATATAATAGTAAACATATTGATATAAATAGGAGAGATAGTAAATAGTTGAAATAAGTCCTAGAAATTATAGTAACAGATCAAAAATAGAGAAATACGATGTTATTTGAGTTAAATAGAAGAAATAACTTTAATAGAAGCTATCTTTAAAGTAAAAAGGATAAAGATACTTCTGATCCCCAAAGTATTGAACAACAAAAAGAGATAAAGTGCATATAAATAATACATGGATAGCCTCCTGCTCATCTCTCGGTCAGCTACTCATGCTCATTCCTAACCTGTCTTTAGTCTGCTCATGTGAGAGCACCTAAAGTAATAAGAAGCAAAACATAAAGCTCTAAGTTAAACAAAATCTAGTGTGAGTGATAAAATTTCAAGTATAGAAATAAGTGGAACACACATTATGGTAAACCATAACTGACTTGTCCCTGCATCTAAAGAGTTAGTACATATGAGACGACCCCAAACCCCGTACTGACGGCGGCAAGGGTAATCCGTGGAATATAACACAGAAACAGGTAAAAACAGAACAGGATTAAATAAATACACCAGATAATGAACAATAGAATATACTGGATAAAAGTAATCATCAAAGTTACACAGTATACAGGATCATACTTAGTACAAATACAGTTCAGCTATACATAAATGTCTACATCGGAAATGAACAAAATATGTACAATAGGAGCTGAACAGCATAAAAAGAGATAAATAATAGAATCCATCTTCAGCTCCAGCTATCCAGAATGAACCAGCTAAACCTGAATACAAGGCTGCCCGTGTAGAAAAAGGGGCACCCGAGTTTGAAAGTGAAACAAACTACGAGTCAGTCATGGGACTGGTATGAGAAATCTACTCAACACATTTAATATGGCTAATCACAGGACCACGCCACTTTCGTAGAATGGGTTTACTCCATCGGATTGCCAGTGCTTTAAAACTAATCTTTCTATTTAAACAACGCAATGCTTTCTATAAAAATGAAGCCATTATAAGACACAGTTCCCATCACACAATGCAACGCAAACCGGAGGATAGAGTTTTTACCTTATAATGGCCAAGATATGCTTGATACGATTAAGAAAAAAGCATTTGATATTACTACTAGTGTTTATATGTTTCGAAAACAATTTCAAATCATAACTATCAATCATAGGCGGCATGGGTACCATATATCATGTCGCCATATATATATACAATCAAAATCGCACAGTCACGTATTTGGAAATTGGATTTCCGTCCTGAACCAAGGCAAAAGATAGTCCTTACCGAATTCGAGACGCTCTAGCTCGTGTCTCAGGAACAGCCGCAACCGCGCCCTGGATCGTCAGGGCCGGTCCACCGATGTGGATTATTATGCCTCAACACTATGCCTCCCCGCCCTATGGGGCGTAAATGAGCCAACGAATGACTCCGTCGGTCCCGGTTCGACCGATAAATCCGAGGTGTCTCGCAACAGCAACAACCACACAGGTGAAAAGTATATAAATGTCAGGGCTGGTAGGTCACTGACACCACCCTAGCTAGAAAGAAACGCATGCCCTCCCTGATGTCCTCTCCCGTTTCTGGTTCATACCGGGGTGTGAGGCTCGCGAATTCACATTATACACAAAGCTACGCCACACAGGCGGTGCTTTGATCATCATCACAAGACTTTGCTTTTCAACAGAAGCTCTGATCATTTTCCACTTAGGCATGCCATACTGGAAATTCATGCCATGCGACTGATATCCACCGATACACAACCTCTGAGCTCGTGTGTCTCAGAGAAGGGCGTTAAGCAGAAGAATAAATTCTCCGTCGCCAAACAGATGTATATTTAATAGAGATCAATCAACATAGAATAAAATCCAATGTCAGACACACAGTCCATTTACAAGTCCGTTCTGGGTCTGAACGAAACCGGAGACACTAAATACCTCGCAAACCCATCGATCACCACGTACGTCTGGACGATCACCACTCATTATCCATATTTCGGGATGCCTCCCAATCAGGACCTCGGTTACCATCCAAACGAGGTGAAGATCTCCGGTCTTCGACCACCGTCTTCATCTTCGACTTTCAATCGTCGGTCAATTATTTGAAATGAGAATTAACTCGGCCTTTTCAAATAATTCACGTATATTTATAATTTCAAATCAATTTATTTCAATGGTTAAATCATTCGACAACACCAATTTTGTTCTTTAATGTAATTTTCACACCAAACACATTCAACCATCAAATACCACATAAATCGAGCAAATTCAGTTTATTTCCATTCCATATCATTTATGATATTTTATAACGATTTATCGCTATTTTTATTTATTTTAAAATAGCCAATTTATTCAAAACGACGCTTCGGGCCATAACGCGGCCGTGGCGCTGTTTTTCTTCAGATTTGATTTACACATATCTAAAAATCTAACCGTTGGATCTTCACAAAATTTACATCATTAGAAAGGTCTTTTCAAAACGAATCCAACGGTTCCAGTTTCGGGAAAATCCGACGGTCGGATCTCCCGGTACAATCGTTTGAAGTTTCGATTTCAAAATACGAACTGCAGCGTCGTTATTTGATTAAATATAATTATATATATATATATAATCGTTTCTAGCGCTGTTTTTCTTCAGATTTGAATTAAACATTCCAGACAATCCAACCGTTGGATTTTTACAAAGTTGGTGCCGTTGGAAAGATATTTCCAAGGCGAACCCAACGGTTGCGGTTTCGGGAAAACCCAATGGTCGGATTTCCCGCACCAGTTGTTTGAAATCATGGTTTCAAAACACGAACTGCACGACCACGTCATTTTAATTTTATTTATATTTATACATTTATATAAATATAGTTCATTCAACAATTTCTATATCGTTTTCACTTCAAATATTTCACTAACGCCTTTAAATTTTGGAAAATTTCGCCATAACCTCCTTTGTACGGGAGGGGCTGGGAAAATTCCCAAATAGCCACACGGGCGTCTCATGTCAAAAAGAAAAAGAAAAAGCCAAGCGGCTAGCCAACAGGCTCATAAAATCATCACCCAAACAAAACAGTAAATGTGTACCTATTTGTCGGGCACAAAATTTTATTCCTCTTCTCTAGCCCCTTTGCTATAACCTGTTCAATAAATATGCACGTACATATATACAATTTTCATCACTTGTCATTTTCCATTCAACTTCATATTTGATTTACTTTGGTTTAAAAACACCATTCATTCTAATGTTGCATGCATAGGCTAAAATCCTATCATTAGCTAATTAATGTATATTTCAACTCATGCATATTTTATTTGAACAAGTGGCTATTTTTAACACTTCATATTTCAAAGATGATAATTTTGGCGAACTAAAACACATTTCAACACATGACTATTTTCTTTAGTTCCTATGCATATTGAAAATAATATTTCTTCACAAATATTTATTTCAACGTCCGCATATCTTTAACATATCACATAGATGATAAAAAAGATATTTTTATCATTTAAAATATTTATTCGACAAATAGATGTTTTCAACACTTCATAGTTTCAATAAAAATGTAATTTTTATTGTTCGATCTTTTTATTCAACACATGAACTTTTCCACTACACACACTTCTCAACACATGAGCATTTCCACACATGGATATTTTATTTATGTTGCATATAAGAAAGATAGAATTTTTGTTGTTGAAACTATTTATATATAAGGCGAATATTTTACATACTTCATATATATTATAAAAATGTAATTTTTTTTGTTTAGACACTTCATTCATTCACAAATGAATTTAATTTTCACACATCACTTTTCAACACATGAACATTTCCACACATGGATATAGTTTCAACATATGACTTTAATTTCAACGCATGAAAATAATTTCAACATATGAAAATTATTCTAACACATAAAGATTATTCAAAATTTCGGCAGTATAACGGCAGGGTAGTTAAAACCGGCACCGTCCCTAGTACGGCTCCTCGCTCTACCTTAAAACCTCGCGGTTTTTGACAATGGGGGTTCATGCATCTAATTCGCTCGCAGGCGGCATGTTTTATTTTTATTTCCACAAATATTTCCAATTCATTTCAATCACCAATGGTTATTTTTTTCAACCATAACCAATCAATATCAACCACAAACAATTCCAATCAACCATTCGCTATTAATCAATTTTCACACCAATCACAACCAATAAATATCGTCCATGGTTTGTGGACGAGGGGCGTATATATATATTTATATATAGCAATTCACTTCTATTTCAACACATATATATACATTTTACAACGCATATATAACTTATACATCGAACGTACAACTTATACAACGCTTATACATGAGGTGTACAACGCTTATATAACTCATACATCGACTATATAATTTATACATCGTCGTTTTCCATATCGTTTATAAATTAGAAATCTCACATTGGGTTCCACTCCACCAAAAATAGCAGAAGGATCAAAAAAATATGCGGTCTCTTCTAGAATGTAGAAGACGTCCACACGGTCACGATGTTTCCTGTTTCATCGAATTTCGTCAAGAATCGAAAATGATATGATTTTTCAAAGTTTAGATGTAATAAAAGACGCACTTTTCACGATGGTTCAAAACTAGGTTTTGATCTTTCGATCAAACTGTTGCGCGATAGGAGAATCAGCTCACACAGCATCGAAGAGCTTCGAAAGACCTTCGCGCGCGTGGTGGTGAGGTGCAGTATATACCATTCCAATCGAACCAGTAATATGGGTGTACTATACATCTGAGCACTGGGATGTCTAAATATCTGCATCTGCACTGATTTGTGTCAGTGCTACATTTAATGACATCCTTGAGATGATAAATGACTAAAAAATCATAATAAACATCACCCTTCTCACGTTCACCCACTCACTGCTTCAGATACGTTGTACCTTTGGTTCCACGGTAACGGTGCCCTATATGAGATGAAATGGTCTACATTAGACTGACAACCTTCTTTTGGTTGATAATGAGCATAAGTGGCATTCGTGAATCCCCTCTTTGGTAAATAACATACGGTCTAGTTTAACATCCGATGGCAGCCTCCAAACTCACTTACTACCTACATTAGGTTGAAGACTCAATACATGCTCAAGCCTCGACTATCGAAGTACACGGCCAAACCTACATACTAATGATTCCTCTTGGAAATGTATTTCCACTTGCAGATCTATTCTAGGTCTGTCCTTGTACTCCATCCGAAGTCCTTTACTCAGAAACTACCTAAATAACCATGTTTGTAGTCTGACTCTGCTCCCTAAAACCCCTCCAGACAATTTCTCCATCTTTATTCATAGTTATTGCCCTGCACCAAGGAGTTCATCTAGTCGTCGTTGGAGTGGTACCCTCAGAGTTTATATAGTTATTAAGAAACAGGAATATGTAGCCTTCATGTCAATGTTACTATGATGTAGACCACTATTAACGTAGGAAACTAGTGATTTCTCATGCTAACTCTCAAGTCCGAATAATCTAGCCACAATGTGCAGAAAGTGTAAATAACACCAGAGATTTATAGTGGTTCGACAACTTGTGCCAACGTCCACCCCGATGTAACTTCATATATTTAAATTGTATAATTACAAGTACAACCCTTATTTATTACAACGTTAACTGTTAGCAATAGAAAATTTCTTGCTTAAAGCCCAAATACTTTTCAATGTCCAAAAGTCTAAGAAGATGCTTCTATGTCCAAATGAGTCTAAGAAAGCAAGCCAAATGCCAAGATTTACAAGATAAATCAAAGAAGAAAGTTCACAAGTCTAAATGTGATTCCAAGGAAGAAGAAGCCATGAGGGAAGCGATTTAAGTGTCCAATCTCCCAGGTCTTCAATAAGTCCCAAAAGAATCCTAAAACTAGCCCCAAACAGGGGTATTTGTAGGCAGTGAGATATGGGCTTGAATCCCAAAAATTCATCATTGGGACAGGTAATGATTCCTGGATCGGTACTGACTTCCTTACCTCCGCTTCACTTGAAGCTCCTTGTTCACATCTTCGAATGCCATAGTTCCATCGTCTCCCCCGATTTCTTATCCGGGGATACGAAATCACATTGCCTACGAGGATATGAAAATCCGACGTCAATCCATGTAACCTTGTTTGATTTATTTTGGTCCACAAAGACGGAAGAGAAATACCGATCCTAAAAAATACCGATCCCGAAAGCCTTGTTTTAAACTACCAAATATTGCTTCGTATAAGCGAATACGAATTACTACCACCGAGCCGAGGATATGAAAAATGAATACTGTTCGTGGGATACTTAGGAGAATTTCCATCATCCTGAAATTCTAAGTGTGACTGCCTTGTAATAACGTGGGTCGACGCTTTCCATATAAAATATGTCTTTCCGTGGAAGATGTGTTTTGTGTAGTCTAGAAATCCATGAAACTAGAAGCCGTAATCTGAGAGGAGTCCAAATAGAACTCCAATAACTAAAGACTAGAAATCCAAAAAGCCATGATCGCATCGGGTCATATCAATAGAAAACCAGAGTTCAAAATCCAAAGGAATACCACAATCACTCAGAGCGTATTATGGAAGAAAGCCAAATCCAAAAAACTAGAAATCCAATATCAAGAAGGACATAGAAATGCGAAATGCACGATATCTAGTGCAAGCGTAGTCCATATCTTCAAAAACCAAATGAATCATTTTGCCAAATCCTGACAAAACGACCCACAACTAATCGATTATAGCCCACACCCAAGCCTTGTCCGAGTGATCCTGTCAAGTCCGGACAAGATGACCCAGCTATTTCCCAATAAAGTCCTTACTGTAACCAGTATAAGAATTTTATACCTCATGAGCATAGTCCATACTCTAAATCCCTAAAGTTCAAAATTCCAATTTCTGATTTCATACTTCACATGCATAATCCATACGAATGAAGTACTTTTATTATAGTTTTGGAATAGTTTTAAGTTTTTAATAAAGCTAAAAGGAAACCTAATGTTTTATTGCTAGACATAGAGCACGCTTAGGGGTTAAGCCATAACCCCGTACGTGGGTAAGCAGACTTAGCCATTTCTAATGCCAAGTTCATTAATGTTGGAGAATAGAATGTTGATGATGTTTTGATGACAACAACGTTGTTTTAATCATTATTTATTATAAGATATATACTAGCACCTTTATCCAGAATATATATATGCAGGATTTATATGTGGGAAATAAATATTGAAGAATGTACAGTTTAAGAGATTCAAGATTTCAAAAGAGATTCAAGACTCATGAGTATTAAGATATTAAGATTTCAAGAGTTCAAGATTATCAGAGTAATAAAGTCTAGTTAGTATGTAAAAATCTGATTAGCACTCTCAAAATTTGTTTTCAAATTATTCTTTTAAATTGATTTTAAATTATTTCAAACTCCTTACAAAAATGATTTTAAATCATCCAAAGATTTTTTACTTACGATTTTAAATATATATAAGTTTCTTACATAGTTTATATATAATTATATATATATATGTGTGTGTGTGTGTGTGTGTGTTTATAATTATATTATAAAGTTTTATCTCATATATATATATATATAGTTTTTATATCATATGGTTAAATAATATTTTATATGTTTTTATACTTTAGAAATTATATTTTAAAAATGTAGTTTTGTTTCAGGAGTTTCAAAAATAAATATATTAGCTAAAATACTCTAAATATGATTTAAAATTCAAAATTCAAATACATATGTCGACATACAAGAATTGCCATGTCAACATATAACTGCTAGGGCTGCACAAAGTATGGATTGGGTCGGGTTAGACCAAATACTTCATCCGACCCGCATAGGTATGGGTTTAGGATAGTTCAACCTGTATCCGACCCAATATGAGGTTGGATATGGTTGGGCTGAAGTATGAGTTGTGTAACAACCCGCATTCTACGCATCGAAGGATCGTAGAATATTTATTTCTTTCCCATATGAAGTCGTATGGTCATGTAACTTTGGGAAACAACCATTAGACTCATTTCCCATGTTCATGATTTTTTTCGATTTTTAAATGACCATTTTGCCCCTAGCTGATCTTGTTTTGGCCATAACTTTTGATTGGAAAGGAATTTTGACCTGAAACCACTTCCATTAGATTCGTTTGATGGTTTCCCTTTCTGTAGAGTGGTCATAATAGCCAAACGAACATACCGTTTGGGAGATATGACTGAAGTAAGGTTTGGAAGGTGAAAAACTGCTTAACCAGGCCAAATAGCGTGATTAGTGAATGTGCCCATAACCCATTTCGGGATTAGGGTTATGGGGAGGCTGAAAAGAGTTAGAGAATCATTCCATCTCAGTTTTCTAGCCTCCACTTATCTCCAAGAAACCCTAAAAATGGCCTCCAACCTCTAAATCACCTCCAAATCATCTTCTAATCAAGGATTAAGCTTAGCAACATCAAATCAAGGGAGATCTACACCAAATCAACATTGGAGCTGCTGTTTAGCATCGAGATTTGCACCAAATCAGAGATCTATTTCAGATCTTAGTTTATTTGCGGCTAAGGTGAGTGATTTGCATAGTTCCTCACTAATTATGGCTAATTAAGGGTAATTAGTGTTAATTAGCGAATTTAAACATGATAAAATTCTGGAAAAATATTTATAAAATTCGAAATGATGTTTTAGACCTCTGATATGAATTTGGGTTAATTTGGTTAAGTTTTGCTAATCACATCATTAGTTTTACCAAAACATGCTTAAGGGGAAATATGGGGTTTTTGGGTATGTTTGATCCATTTTACATGGTATGATTGTTGTTTTGGTGTTTGAGGTCACTTCTACTTGTTGCTATGACTGTATGGTATGCTTTGTGATTGATTAGAATAGTTGGAATGGTCGAAAACGTCGTCGAATGGCGTAAAACACTTGCTGAAAAAGTTTCAGGAAATAGTGCAGGTTTTCGGATCGGATCGGAGGAATGGGCTCGAACCGGAAAGTGGGCTGGGCGAGGATCACCGAACCGATCCGGAGATTGGCATAGGATGGAGTTTGGAAAAAAGGAAGGCCATGTTGGTTAAGCTGGGGATCGGACCGGAGTACGGCAAAGGGATCGGATCGGATTAGAATAGGGAACGGGACCGGACGAGGCAAGAGGAGCCGGAGCATGAACTGGATGGGAGATGGCAACCCGACCCGACCCGAAGTGGGACACCCGACCCGAACCGATGCAACGTTGTGAACCCGAACCGAACCGTTACCAGAGGAAGACCACGAATCGAACCAATTCAAAGTAGAGGACCCGACCCGATGGCTAGAAGGGGAACCCGACCCGATCCAGTATTGACCAATAACCCGAGATGCAAAGGTAGTCCAAATGGAAGTTAGAGCTCAGGATCCAGTTGGGAACCATTGAGTTCACTTCATGGTTGGGCTTTGCTGCGAGACGTGTGCTAAGGAGTTGTCGACGTTCATAACTTCGATTCACCACTGAAAATGGATGATGGGCTACTTATCAGTGCAGTAGAGTCATTATGACTCGAGGGGCAAGGTGATGGTAGCAAGACTGCATTATCAGTGCAGTAGAGTCATTATGACTCGAGGGGCAAAGTGATGCGTAGTGAGACTATGAGCCAGTGCAGTGGGGTCATTATGACTCCATGGGGGCAGAGTGGACATAGTAAAGGATTAGTGAGGCTATGAGCCAGTGCAATGGGGTCATTGCGACTCCATGGGGCAAAGTGGACATAGCGAAGGATTTGTGGCTATGTATCAGTGCGGTGAAGCCATTTATGACTTCATGGGGCAAAGTGATCATAGCAAGGTATGTTGGGTGATCGAAGTGGTGAATATCGTATGCTTTATGCACTGAGTGAGAGATGAGAGGATGGTTGTTATGCTTGATTGTTTGCCATCACTATGACATGCACACCCCCACCCCCGTTATCTTTACACCATTTGAAATGGCACCTTAGAGTATTGTACAGTATGTAGTGCTAACTCTTTGGTTGCAGGTCCAGGTTCAGGTATGTTTCAGTCTACCTGTTATTGTTCTGTTTAGATGCTTATCGCTCATACCAGGCTTTATGTCTGACCCAGAGTTTTATGTCTCCTCTTATTACCTTGGGTGCTCACACGAGCAGACTAGAGACAGGTTAGCTGGTGGTGCGCGAGTAGCTGATTCGGAGGCGAGCAGGAGGCTTCCACGTATGATATATATATATTCTCCCTTTGTCGTTGGTGGTCGCTACTTGGGCATTTGTAGTGTACCTCCTTTATCTTGCTTTTGCTTTTGAGACAGTTGAAAAGTTGTAATAATGTTTAACTTTGGATCATAAGCTGTACTTGGATTTTCCGCTGCTATGTTAGTTGTTTCAGCTTATGCACTGTCTCATCTGTTTTATGTCAAGTATGTTATTATTATATTTTGTTCTATGCGCTGTAAGACATTCTGCAGGTTCCTTGTTAGTTCGTTTCGTTCTTCCCTTTCCTTCTGACGAACCGTCCCGTGCTAACTGGACATGTGTACATCGCACCTTTGGAGTAAATGTCGGTTGGTGCGGGGCGGGCCGTCACATTTGGTATCAGAGCTTTAGGTTGCGTAGTTAACCTAGGGAAAAACACTAGGGAGAGATAGTACGTATATGAGAGCGCGTATTTGTGATTACTTTGGTTTTCAAAAGCTATATATGTATATACTATTAGTAGTATAAGAATGAAGTCGTACTGCACTAGCACCACTATAGGGTCGTTAATCATATCCCCTTTTACAGATTGACGATGAGCCGATATGCAAGAGGTGCTGGTAGGGGAGCCAATAATGGGAATGCTGCTGACATGAGGGCGATGTTCACTGACCTCATGAGAGACATGCTTAGGGAGGTGCAAGGGGCAGTTCCCAATCCCGAAATTGGTGGTGGTCCAGTAGTGCAGGCGCCTAGGGTTGATTTCGCCAAGTTGTGCAAGGATTACACTAACCTTGGTGGGAAGCCGTTCCACGGAACAGAGTCGACCACAGATGTTCAGGATTGGTTGGATAGCTGTGATCGTATCTTCGACGACTTGGGTATCGAGGATGCGATGAAGAGAAGACTAGCATCTCGTCAGCTGCAAGGACGAGCGATGAATTGGTGGAATGCCATTAGTCATCTACTCCAGAAGATCAGGTTACTTGGGATCAGTTCAAGGCTCACTTTAGCGAGAAGTTCATTCCCGCTGCCCAGAAGTCAGTGTTGTTTAAGAGATTCTTGGAACTCAAGCAGAGTGGTAGGGCAGTCTCTGAATATATTGCTGAGTTCGACACTTTGTCAAAGTATGGACTATCTCTTATCGATACTCCTGAGAAGAAGAATGAGAAGTTCATTACTGGTTTGGATGGATACTTGGGGGAAAGGCTTATCAACCACATCGATGAGACTTTTGAATCGATTGTGGGGAAAGCTTTGAGATCAGAGAGTCTTTACCCTAAGTCAAAGACTGAGGCTGCATCTGCAGAAGGGCCGAAGCCGCAAGCAGGCGGTGGAGGCAAGAATAACTCTTAGAGTAAGAGGAAGCAGAGCCAATCTAAGGATGGCCAGAAAAAGAGCAAGAAAGATGTTGAGTGCTTCAGCTGTGGTAAGAAGGGCCATTATGCTAAAGAATGTCGGGCCAAGCCAGCGGAAAGGAAGTGCTACAACTGTGGTCAAGTGGGACATCATAAGGATAAGTGTCCGCAACCTCTTAAGGAGAAGCAGATTGTGAAAGCATATTCTATTGATGCTGTTCCTTCTTCGTCGAATGCCCCAACTTCGGCGGAGAAAGGAAAGAATGTTGTTATTCAAGGTATGCTTTCTATTTATGATGTACCAGTTCGAGTTTTCTTTGATACTGGGGCTTCCCGTTCCTTCATATCTAGTGACCTGGTAGATAGGTTGTGACTGGAACCCGAGATAGTCGATAGACCATTGGTTGTGACGAACCCGATTGGTGGTTCGACTAGCCTTAGTATGATTTGTCGAAATTTGGTCTTATCGAGTCATGGATGTATGTTTGTTTGTGATTGTTTTGTTTTGGGCTTTACTGGGTATGGCATTATATTGGGAGTCGATTGGCTCCAAAGATACGAGGTGGTGGTAGACTGTGAGGGCTTTTTGGTGACAGTTAGGGCGGATGATGGGCGGAGGGTAGTGTTTGGTAGTCTACTTAGTGATGGGGTAATGGCTAGTTTTATAAATTCCCTCGACATCCCGCATGATGAGTTGTCAGTTGTGCCCGTGGTTGGCCAGTATCCGGACGTCTTCGAGGAGGTGACCGGGCTTCCACCACACCGAGAGATTGAGTTCCGTATTGATTTAGTGAAAGATGCCAGACCTATAGTGATGCCACTTCATCGTATGGCACCAAGGGAGCAGCGAGAGCTCGGGGCGCAAGTCAGCAATCTTTTGAAGAAGGGATTTATTAGAAGAAGTGTCTCCGAGTGGGGAGCACCATTTGTGTTTGCCACTAAGGCAGATGGTTCCCTTCGTTTGTGTGTGGACTATCGTGAGTTGAATAAGGTAACGAGGAAGAATAAGTATACTCTACCACGGATAGATGATTTGTTTGATCAACTGGAAGGAGCAAGAGTGTTCTCCCAGTTGGACCTCGCGACAGGATTTCATCAGCTCCGAGTAGCGGATGAGAGTGTTCCGAAAACAGCATCTAGGACGCCGTCTGGATTCTATGAGTGGTTGGTCATGCCATTTGGGTTGACCAATGCACCAGCCTATTTTGTGGATCTTATGAATCGAGTATTCAGAGATCAGTTGAATAAGTTTGTTCTTGTGTTCGTAGACGATATCCTTGTTTACTCGAGGACAGAGGAGGAACACAAGGGACACTTGAGGATAGTGATGGAGGTGTTGAGGAAACACCAATTGAAAGCAAAATTCTCTAAGTGTTACTTTTGGAGAAGGGAAGTTAGATTCTTGGGCCATGTTGTTTCATAGAATGGTATTGCCATGGACCCTGCGAAGGTGGCTACGGTACAGGATTGGCCTACGCCCAAGAATGCAACAGATGTAAGAAGTTTCTTGGGGTTAGCTGGATATTATTGTAAGTTTATCCAGGAATTCTCCAAGATAGCAGCACCGTTGACTCAGTTGACTAAGAAGAATCAGGCCTTCGTCTGGGACGGAGTGTGTGAGAATGCATTCAAGAGTCTAAAGGAAAGGTTGACACGTGCGCCAGTGCTAGTCACTCCTAAAGGGAATGAAGAAATGACGGTATACACGGATGCTTGTGGTACCGGACTAGGTGCTGTGTTGATGCAAGGAGGTAGGGTTGTAGCTTATGCTAGTCGGCAACTAAAGCCGCATGAGAAGAAGTATCCTACCCATGATTTGGAATTAGCAGCGATCGTGTTTGCGCTGAAGATGTGGAGACATTATCTCTTGGGAGAAAAATTTGAGTTGTTCACCGATCATAAATCGTTAAAGTATCTCTTCTCTCAGGAAGATCTGAATCTCCGTCAGCAGAGATGGTTAGAGTTCTTGGCTTCGTATGATTTTGATATCGCTTACACACCTGGGAAAGGTATTGCGGTAGCCGATGCCTTGAGTAGGAGACATGCTAATTTAGGGGCTATGTTTCTTGAATGGAAGCAACTGGAGTATATCGCGGGGTTTGATTTCAGACCAAAGTGCGAATTGGATCCAGTCATGCTAGCTAGTTTGGCGATCAGACCCACTTTGATAGAGCGGATTGGTTCCAGCCAGAGGGACGATCCTAATCTATTGGAAATCATCTCCAAGTTAGTGATGGACATCGACGGTGAGGGGATGAATTTGTATGGGCTTGATCGAGATGGATGGCTTAGAAAGAATGGAAGACTAGTTGTACCCAACGTGAATGGTTTCAGAGATGAAGTGCTTAGAGAATGTCATCACTCAAAACTGACTATACATCCCGGTGGTAATAAGATGTATTGAGACATGAAGCAGACTTACTACTGGGAAGGGATGAAAAGAGATGTTGGGAAGTTTATATCCAAATGCATGAATTGCCAGCTAGTTAAAGCTGAGCAAAAGAAGCCTAGTGGGTTGTTGCAACCATTAGAAATTCCCGAATGGAAATGGGAGCAAGTCTCGATGGATTTCATCGATGGGTTACCAAGGACTAGATCGGGATATGATAGCATTTGGGTAATTGTGGATCGATTGACTAAGAGTGCAAGATTTATACCAGTCAAATCGACTAGAACGGCAGCTAAATTAGCAGAATGGTATATGAAGTGGGTAGTGAGATTTCATGGAGTACCTAAAAGCATTGTAAGTGACCGAGACCCGTTGTTTACTAGTAGGTTTTGGAAGAGCTTACAAGAGGCTTTAGGGTCAGAATTACATCTCAGTACCGCATATCATCCTCAGACCGATGGTCAGACGGAGAGGGTGAATCGTATATTGGAAGATCTCTTGAGAGCATGTATATTGGATTTTGGTGGATCATGGGATGACCATTTGCATCTAGTAGAATTTGCATATAATAATAGCTACCAATCCAGTATCGGTATGGCTCCATATGAAGCTTTGTACGGAAGGCCGTGCAACTCACCATCATGTTGGATAGAGACCGCCGAGAAGTTTATGCTTGGACCAGATGTGGTGAGGGAAACTTCAGATAAGATTAAGATCATTCAACAACGAATGAAAGCTGCCCAAGATAGGCAGAAGAGTTATGCCGATAAGAGGAGGAGAGACTTAAAATTCTCTGTTGGTGACTTGGTGTTTGTCAAGATTTCTCCGTTGAAGAGTGTGATACGATTTGGCAGGAGAGGCAAATTGGCACCAAGATTTGTTGGCCCATTCCCTGTTCTTGAACTAGTCGGGAATTTGGCATATAGAGTTGGCTTACCAGAGAAGATGGCGGGAGTTCACAACGTATTCCATGTCTCCCAACTAAGGAAGTTCGTTCACGACCCAGATATGACTATTTCACTTGATCAGTTAGAGGACTTCGAGGTAGAACCCGAGGCGGTTGGGAACCGCAAGCCGATTCGTATTGTCGAGCACGATACGAAGCAACTTCGAAGGAAGGCAGTGAAGCTAGTCAAGGTTCAGTGGGGCGAGAACGAGAATGATTGCACTTGGGAGACAGAGGAGAGCATTAGGAAAACATATCCAAAACTCTTTGCCTGGTAAGATTTACCTTGTAATTTAGTTATTCCGCATGCTAGGATAGACTTGTTTTACTTGTTTTGCATGTTTGATTGTTGTTTTATGGTTGATAGGCATGCGGGACCCTTTTGTGTGTTTTGGTTAGGGAATTTCGGGGGCGAAATTTCTTGGGGGGGGGGGGGGGGAGAATGTAACAACCCGCATTCTACGCATCGAAGGATCGTAGAATATTTATTTCTTTCCCATATGAAGTCGTATGGTCATGTAACTTTGGGAAACAACCATTAGACTCATTTCCCATGTTCATGATTTTTGTCGATTTTTAAATGACCATTTTGCCCCTAGCTGATCTTGTTTTGGCCATAACTTTTGATTAGAAAGGAATTTTGACCTGAAACCACTTCCATTAGATTCGTTTGATGGTTTACCTTTCTGTAGAGTGGTCATAATAGCCAAACGGACTTACCGTTTGGGGGATATGGCTGAAGTAAAGTTTGAAAGGTGAAAAACTGCTTAACCGGGCCAAATAGGGTGATTAGTGAATGGGCCCATAACCCATTTCGGGATTAGGGTTATGGGGAGGCTGAAAAGAGTTAGAGAATCATTCCATCTCAGTTTTCTAGCCTCCACTTATCTCCAAGAAACCCTAATAATGGCCTCCAACCTCTAAATCACCTCCAAATCATCTTCTAATCAAGGATTAAGCTTAGCAACATCAAATCAAGGGAGATCTACACCAAATCAACAGTGGAGCTACTGTTTAGCATCGGGATTCACACCAAATCATAGATCTATTTCAGATCTTAGTTTATTTGTGGCTAAGGTGAGTGACTTGCATAGTTCCTCACTAATTATGGCTAATTAAAGGTAATTAGTGTTAATTAGCGAATTTAAACATGATAAAATTCTGGAAAAATATTTATAAAATTCGAAATGATGTTTTAGACCTCTGATATGAATTTGGGTTAATTTGGTTAAGTTTTGCTAATCACATCATTAGTTTTACCTAAACATGCTTAAGGGGAAATATGGGGTTTTTGGGTGTTTGATCCATTTTACATAGTATGATTGTTGTTTTGGTGTTTGAGGTCACTTCTACTTGTTGCTATGACTGTATGGTATGCTTTGTGATTGATTAGAATAGTTGGAATGGTCGAAAACGTCGTCGAATGGCATAAAACACTTGCTGAAAAAGTTTTAGGAAACAGTGCAGGTTTTCGGATCGGATCGGAGGAATGGGCTCGGACCGGAAAGTGGGCTGGGCGAGGATCACCGAACCGATCCGGAGATTGGCACAGGATGGAGTTTGGCAAAAAGGAAGGCCATGTTGGTTAAGCTGGGGATCGGACCGGAGTATGGCGAAGGGATCGGATCGGATTAGAATAGGGAACGGGACCGGACGAGGCAAGAGGAGCCGGAGCACGAACTGGATGGGAGATGGCAACCCGACCCGACCCGAAGTGGGACACCCGACCCGAACCGATGCAACATTGTGAACCCGAACCGAACCGTTACCAGAGGAAGACCACGAACCGAACCAATTCAAAGTAGAGGACCCGACCCGAACCGATGGCTAGAAGGGGAACCCGACCCGATCCAGTATTGACCAATAACCCTGTAATGACCCGCATTGGCAGGGGTATTATGATTAGTTTATTTAATTATATCAATGGTGATGTAGTGAATTAAATGGTCGTAGAATTAAATAATGGTGAATATTTAATTAAAATAATAAATTAAATAATATATTTAATTCTGAAATAATCAGAATTGGCTGAAATGACGATATGGTGTGAACCAGATCATCTGTGATATATAATTCAGTTTAGAATTGAATTTGAATAACGAATATATTCAGTCGACGTCAGTTTGAACATATAATTATAATATAATTAAAATAGAGCTTGAAATAGCGCTGCAGTTCGCTATTTGGCGATTTGAACTTCAACTGAATGTACATGATTCGTTTTAAACCGGATTTCTGTGAAACAAGAAACGTGTGGAGCTGGTGGAGTATATCTTTCTAGTGGAAGAGAAAAATCAGGATTTCGTCGTGTAGATTTTGAGATATGTCCAAATCAAATTCTGAAATAGTCGCCATAGAATCGTTTATCGACCGTAACGATTTATTCGATATAACTAGTTATCAGATTCAAATTTGAACAAGGTTCTTTTGAGAAGTAGTGATAATTTAATTTTTAGAATTTTTCTATAATTTTTAATTAATTTAATAAGCAACTTTTTATTTGAAGTACTTAACACCCTGTATCGACATTTCGGGATTTCACAGAAAAAGATAACGGACTGATATTATTATATTTTTAGAATCGTGGCATGTTGCTCTACACGATGGTACTTTAATATCTGTCCATAACCATTCAATTCAAGGACAACATGGAATCTTTATATACTTGCTAACGTTGGTTTGTCCCTACCTTATCACTTCTACCCAACAAATCAAACGGCCTGGTTTCTATTTCAAGCGGTAATTTCATTGGTTATATATGTGTACGATAAATACTGCTAATCACTTTTGTTTCAAAACAAGCCAAGTAGAGCTCAACTTTTAAGCAGTCAATAGCATGAATTGTTGACAAAATCAAGGCAAATTGTATTCGATTCTAACTAAAGCTACGTACAAAAGATAATGTATATTTGCTCCTTCACATGTACACAAGGTACCCATTCCGCCACATGGAAGCTTCCCCTCTATAAAATAAAAAGGAACCTAATATAAATAGCCCTTTAACAATCCTCTAAACCTAATTTCCTACACCCTTCGGTCAACAACCAGTCCCGCCGTCGTTTCTTCCTCAAACAAAGAGACCGAACTTTGAAATTAAAAATCAATTCAAAGAAAAATACTAAATTCCTAAACCCAAGTTGTTTGAGCAGCTGATGAGGAAAGCTTCCCTCCTATACCATTGTTGTTGGGTGCGCACTGGATTTTGTCGTTGGAAAAATAGCCGAGCGTGTTCTAGGGTTAATACCATCCTCGAATTTGAGGAAGTTGGAATGGAAAACAGAGTTCGCCAACGAATCCAGGGAATGCGAGGGTCAGTCTGACGGGGGATAAGGGAAAGTCGATGGCTGTTTTGGGGTCCGACGTCTTCTATTTTTGTCCAAATGGAAGTCGAGTTGGATTTAGGTGTGGGGTACGGACCTAGGTTGGTGGCCGCCGTGGTGTGGTGTTTGTGGAGAGGAGTTTAATGGTCAGTTTGTTGGGTTTTCGGTTGCCTGAATGATGGTGGAACGAAAACAGAAGTGTAAGGGTAGGAAGAAGAAGTATTGGAGCAAGAGAGCAGCTTAGCGTGGTGAAGCTGACATGAAATAGGAAGGGTATTATAAATACAAGAGCTCGTTTTCATTTGGAAAGTGTAGTGAAAGGCACGACACCAGTTTTGTTTGGTGCTGCTATGTACTGACTGATCGACGCAAAGGGATTGGTTTGAATTCTGGTGAAGAAAAAAAATGTGTAGTAGGTCATTATTTTATTTTTGGTAGAAGGCGGTGTACTGTTCAAGCAGAAAAGCAAGTTTTGACCCAATCTAAGTGAAAACAATATACTGGAAAATGGGAAGTTCAGAGAGTAATTTGGTCCCTTTTCGTATCTAAGCGCGGGTTCGCATGTACTAGAAATGGAAGTCAAATACCGGAGGTCGAGATCTTTCTGTGTAGTTCGAGTCTTGCTTTCTGATGATGGGGAGGATGGAGTGAATGGAGGCGTTACTCTACTGTGTTTTGCTGAAGTATTTTCGATTCCTATAGAAGGACGGAAGTGCTCCAGTTCACCATCGGAGAAGGAGCGCCAGGCAACGGCGAGCACCACGGTGGCAGCAGTCTGGGGTCTAATGACTTCGAAGGCCGACAACGGCAATGAAGTCGGAGGAGTCCAGCTCAATATGTGCTACAGACAAAAATCACGATGACAGGGAGTGATTAATGAAATTGACGAAACAAGATTCGTTGGGATCGTAGGGACGGGAGCAACACAATGGGACTGACCGCGAGTCAATCTGAGCTCGTTACAATTTATGGCGAAATAAATTGTTCGACTGAATCAATGAACGCAAACCGATATTTATCGGTTAACGCGCAAAAGTGAGTAAATCTCGCTAACTCTGAACAGTTTATAATTTCTTGTTGTATTTTTAGAACTGTTAGATATTGGCTGTTTGACTGTATGTTGACTGTTTGATTGAACTGCTAGTCAGTTGATTTAATTTCTATATTGATTCTGTTTAACAGAATATATCATATAGAACTGAAAGTGATGTTATCTATATTGTTTAACATCTGTGATGCAGGGAAACAGGTTGGAGGAATCCAACTGGATTGCTCAACATTTATTTTACTGTTTTCATATATTGTGATATATGATGTGTTATATAATCTGTTATGGATTATGGGTGTTGGAATGATGTTGATCATTTTTATTCGATATTGTAAATATCATAAAAGACCCTGGGAAGTAAAAAGAAGTATTTCAATGTATATTGAAATAAAGGAATTTTATAAAATCACAGGATTTTATAAAAGGAATTATTTATAAAACGAACACGGTTTTATAAAAGAGGTATTTATTTAGAAAATAAATAGAAATAGAAAAGGAATATTTATTTAGAAAATAAATAGAAGTTATAAATAGGAAATATTTGTAACGGTAAATAGAAGTTATAAATAGGATATATTTGTAACGGTAAGTAAACGTTATAAAAAGGAAATAGTTGTAACAGAAAACGTAGTTAAAGTAAAAGAAGTTAATCGATGTTAGTTAATCGATTAGTGTTAAAGTAAAAGAAGTTAATTGATGTTAGTTAATCGATTAGTGTTAAAGTAAAAGAAGTTAATCGATGTTAGTTAATCGATTAGTGTTAAAGTAAAAGAAGTTAATCGATGTTAGTTAATCGATTAGAGAATAAAGTTAAAAAGAAGTTAATCGATGTTAGTTAATCGATTAGAGAATAAAGTTAAAAAGAAGTTAATCGATGTTAGTTAATCGATTTGAGAATAAAGTTGAAAGGAGATAATCGATGTTAGTTTAATCGATTAGAATAGAAGCAAATGAGTTAAATCGAATATAGTTATTCGAATAGAAGCAAATGAGTAAATCGAATATAGTTATTCGAATAGAAAGTAAAAGGAATTATCGAATATAGTTTATTCGAAAAGAGTAAGTGAATGAGTAAATAAATAGCGTTAGTCAAATAGTGTTAGTCCAATAGAGTTAATTGATAGGGGTTAGTCCAATAGAGTTAATTGATAAGAGTCAATCGAATATAGTTATTCGAAGGAGGGTTAAGTAAGGAAGTTTGTTTAAGAAATATAAAGTGAACTTTGTCTATTTCAAAGTTAGAAATGTTGTTCAGTTAAGGTCTGAGAGGTAGTTCTACCCCAACTTGATTGACTTCATTTTTAACTAAGGAATAGTTAAGGTTCGACAGTAAAGGAAATGGTTTGAGTTGACATCGCGATGGTTTGTTTAAACAAATGTCTAAGTCCAATGAAGAAGCTTTGGAAATGTTTTCCAAATAAGAAACCAGAAATGTATTCTAATAAAGAAACAAAGAAATGGAAATGTTTTCCATTGTTAATAACGTATATTTTCCCAATTTAGAAAATAAGAAATATTGAATATAGGGAAACAGGAGATAAGTAAATTAATGAACTAAAGAGATGAATGTTGAATGATGTTTGATCGATATAATTTCCATTTGGAAATAATATCATTGTTTGCACACCTATTTTTATTCGATAGTTAAATCACAGACTATCGAAGTTTTGACCATTTTAACGTTGTTAATATGGAGAGACCGGTTGGATTATTATCCGAAGAACCACTCTGTATTGGCATAAGCGTTGCGAACCATATATGCCAAAGGAAATTTGAAGATGGAGTTATGCAAGGGCTATCCTGTTTACAGAATAGTGCCTTCGGTTCATCCTGTTCCTGGATGACTTGTATGGACGGATGTTTGACAGAGTATTTCCAGACGATCACGTATATTGATTTCTCCAACCGTACCAAGAGTGGAAGCGGAGAAAGAAACTTCTTTTAGCTAACACATAATGTATTGTTGAGGACGTCAATCAGTGATTGGATGGATTTGATGATATGGCATTCAAAGTGAATCTAGTATGATGGTAAAGCGTAGCTTCTAGCCTCATAACCAGTAAATGACAGAAATCGGGCAGGCAGCATGGCTAAGTCGGTCGCACCGAAGTAGGGTGTATAATCACCTGATCTAGAGTTTCATTTACTTCTAAAAATCTATTGTTGATGCTGTCCCATTCGGGAAACGGTTGCTGATCCCAGCCGTTGGTGATATACATTCGATACGCTCAAGCGAAATGAGTGGTCGGTCATGTGTGGCCGGGTTGCAAGATGTTCTTGTTGAACCCAGTGTATTCCTCTCTAGAGGTACACGAGCGAAAGGTGGTTCCATGCCTTGTCATAGTTGGAAATCCATTACCCAATACGTGCTTGCGGTTTTGATTGTATACTATATATGTAGAACGTGAGATGAAAGCGTTTCTGCTAGATGATTATATATACTATGGTTGATAGACATTATTATAATATCAAAAGGTTTTTGATATAAAGTTATTTTGGATTCTCATAAGGGAAAAACCCGTTCCGTTATGCGGCGTAGTCTTATGAGATATCGTTTACTTGTTCGAACTGTTTTTAAACTGTTTACTCATACCAGTCCCATGACTGACCCAGAGTTTACTTTGTTGTTTTCCCTAAACTCTTGGGTGCCTAAATTTGTATGGGCAGTCAAGTAGTCGGGATTTTACAGATATAGTTGAAGAGCTGGAGCAGGAGGCTTCAGGATCATATAGCTATAGTTATTTCCGCTGTGTTGTAAGTGTTGTACTTTGATAATGATATGTATATGCAAGTACTGATTTGTATTTCAAAGTTATGTTATGAAATATATTTATTCGTTCCGCTGTGAGATTCGTGTTACTCTGATATTGTGTTCTTCTTCTTCTTCTATTCTAATTTTCTATCTTATCTTTCCTCACCCTCTAATTTCTTTCACTAATTACCAGGATTTTTCGACGTTTTGGTTATCGACGTCGTGCTTACGTCGATAACCAAAGTCGCTCAAAATCCGGGTCGTTACAGTTGGTATCAGAGCTTAAGTTAAGAATTACTTGGCTCTGTGGCGTGACTCGGTAGAGATAGGGTTAGTAATACCCTAGACTGAGATTGAGTGTATATATACGAGTGAACGTATTTGTTATTGATATAAAAATTGTTTTATATTGTGGAGATTCATTGGTTGAGTCGGTTATGAGTTCTGGTTGATCAGTTTGATCCACTGTATCGGTAGGAGTTGATAAACACTCGAATACGATGGGTCGGCATGATATGTTTTGAAAGAGGGTAAACGAAATAGTTTACCCAACGTATATTTTGAATATATTGGATATATTGGTTGTTATTATAATCGAGTAAGATTATAAAGTGAAATGGTTATGTAAATAACCAATCATAATTCATGTAAGTGAAATACGTGAAATCAGATGAGTTAAATCTGAAATTTAAACCAGAAATAGAGTTAAAACTCTAGAGAATGGGATAAGTGTTTGTAAATGGATTTGGATTAAAAATAAGGAAAATTTAAGATCTTGGGAGATTTTAAATTTGTTTTACAAGCAGTATGAATCATATTTTGAAATGAATTTCAATGTGGATATGTTTAGAAATGGTTTTATAGTATTGAACTCACTTTGATCGCTGGAAAATAGATTCTGATGATGACAGCTGCATCATTAGTATTCATTTTCGAGTTGTAAGTGACGAATTACTACCAGAGATACTGTTTTGAATTTGTTTTGCGAAAGTCAAGTTGTGTTGAATTTCAAAATGGGTTTTGAAAAATAGAATTTGAATTTTTAAATAGATTTGAAATATTAACTCGTTTTAAAAGAAATAAAAACGAGAAGTTCCTTTATAAATGAAGCTTATAAATAGTTCTTTTATAAACGAAGTTTATAAATAAAGTGGAAAGAATTATCATTGGACAATTCAGAAATAAAATACAAGTATGAAATTGAAAGGGAAATCTATTTTCCAAAGGTAGAAATATCGATTTCAAAAGGAATTGAAACCGGGACTTATTTAAAGGAATTTGAATAAAGGAAGTTCGAATATAGAATTTAAATATAGAAAATATAAGAGATTTCAAGTATAGGATTTGAATATCGAAGGTGAAATGGAATTTGAATAAAGAAGATTTAAATAATGGAAAATTGAATATAGAATTCATATAGAGTAATAATAGGATTCGAATATAGAAATTCAAAGGGAGTTTGAATATATAGAATTTGAATAGAATTGAAAATGGAATTTGAATAAAGAAGATTCAAATAGAATTGAATTTGAAATTTGAAAATAGAAGATTCAAAGGGAATTGAAATGAAACAAAGAGAATTCAAATAGATTTGAATATAGAAATTCAAATGGAGTTTGGAAATAGATTTGAATAATAAAATTCAAATATGGAATTTGAATAAGAAAATATAAGAGATTTCAAATATAGAATTTGAATAAGGAAATTGAAACGAAATTCAAATATGGAATTTGAATAAGAGATTTGAATAATGAAATTCAAATATAGAATTTGAATAAGAGAATCGAAATGGAATTTGAATATAGGAAATTCAAATAAAATTGAAATGGAATTCAATTAGTTGATAAGCAAGTTAAACCTATATTTGAACATGTATATTCGAATAAAAAGGTGAAATGGGCAACCCAGTAATTTGAAAATCACTTAACGAACCAAGTTAAAATGATTGGATTAAGTTGAAATGAATTAGAAATGTATAAATATACATGAGATAGGTATGGATAAGGTATGAAGGTATATAAATAGAATGCTCGACGAAAGGGTATGTATTTAATTCATATATGAGATTTTATGCGCCGTATCGGCTAGCCGCTTGGCTTTTTCTTTTTCTTTTGGATTGGTGAGGGCCATGGGAGGCTATTCGAAATATCCCAATGCTCCTAGTACAAAGGAGGTTATGGCGAATTTTTCCGGGAATTTAAGGAGTTAGAATATTTTTAAGATAATTTGATAGTTAGAAATCAACGTATCGATATATATATATATATATATATATATATATATATATATATATATATATATAGAAGTCGATAAGGAAACAAACTTAGAAATAGAATAGAAAAATCGAAAAGGAAGTCTAGAATAAAATCTAGTAAGAATAGAAAGAGAAAGTGTATACGTGTTTAAAAGTTAATCAGTAGTTGTATGGTATTGATTATTCGAATAAGTAGTCATATCTGTTTTGATGTTATAAATGTTATTCAGTCAAGGTCTGAGAGGTAGTTATACCCCAACTTGATTGATTTCATTATTAACAAATAAATGGTAAGATTTCAGGCTCGAAGATCAATGTTGAATAAGAGTTAGTTGAATATAGTATTTGAGTTGTCGTAACGATGTTTTACACAACATCCGTTTTAACCCAATGAAATGTTAGATTGGAAATATAATAAAAAAATATTTCCTAAGTATAGAAATAAACGAGATCGGAAAAGAGATAAATAATTAGAATATTTTCCAATTATAAGTAGCATATATTTTCTAAAGTTTAGAAAATAAAGGAAGGCGATATTCGGAAATGTTTTCTAAATAACATAAAAGGCCAATATGGTTATTGAAAATATTTGGTTAACAAATATTGTTAAAGAAATAGAGAAGTGATTTAACTAATGGAATATTGATTATGGGCTCAGTTGAATTTCAAAAAGGAAAATTTGATTTTTGAAAAGAGTAACTGTTTAAAAATTCCCAGGGAAAGACTGTTTAAATTAAAAACAAATTTAACAGAAATTTGTGAAAGCAGATTTGAATTAAAGTAAATTCAGTTAAGTGGTAACTGAAGTTGAATTGAAATCGAATAAGATTGGATTTGTGAAATTAGAATCCGAAATGGTATTGGATTGAGGAGTTAAGGAATTGAAATCGAGAATGGAACTCGAATTTGAAATAAAATTCGACTTAGGATATAAGCGAATGGTTGTGTCGTGGATAAAAGAAGATGGGGATTTGATTGGAATGATCCTTGTATCCGCTGAATTGATAACAGGTGGAAAGGATATAATGATATATCGACAAAAAGGTACAAGCTTATATTTCGATTGAATATAAGATTTATGAGCCGAATTTGCATGCCGCTTGGCTGTTTGATTTTCTTTTTGGGTTGGAGATGGCCCAGAGAGGCGAGTTGGAGTTTGACCGATTGACCACTACAAAGGAGGTGCTGGCGAAATTTTTGAAGAGTTAAGGAGTTAGAAAATTTTCAGGATTTTTGAAAATTTTCGTTGATAAGAATTAATTAATAATTTAATTGAAATTAAATTGGTTCAGTTGAAACTGAAGTTAAGAAGTAAAAAATATGTTCTAACCAGTCGATAGGGTCGTCCTCTACCTTCTAGCAATTTCGAGGACGAAATTTTTTTAAGTGGGGAAGATTGTAATGACCCGCATTGGCAGGGGTATTATGATTAGTTTATTTAATTATATCAATGGTGATGTAGTGAATTAAATGGTCGTAGAATTAAATAATAGTGAATATTTAATTAAAATAATAAATTAAATAATATATTTAATTCTGAAATAATCAGAATTGGCTAAAATGACGATATGGTGTGAACCGGATCATCTGTGATATATAATTCAGTTTAGAATTGAATTTGAATAACGAATATATTCAGTCGACGTCAGTTTGAACGTATAATTATAATATAATTAAAATAGAGGTTGAAATAGCGCTGCAGTTCGCTATTTGGCGATTTGAACTTCAACTGAATGTACAGGATTCGTTTTAAACCGGATTTCTGTGAAACAAGAAACGTGTGGAGCTGGTGGAGTATATCTTTCTAGTGGAAGAGAAAAATCAGGATTTCGTCGTGTAGATTTTGAGATATGTCCAAATCAAATTCTGAAATAGTCGCCATAGAATCGTTTATCGACGGTAACGATTTATTCGATATAACTATTTATCGGATTCAAATTTGAACAAGGTTCTTTTGAGAAGTAGTGATAATTTAATTTTTAGAATTTTTCTATAATTTTTAATTAATTTAATAAGCAACTTTTTATTTGAAGTACTTAACACCCTGTATCGACATTTCGGGATTTCACAGAAAAAGTTAACGGACTGATATTATTATATTTTTAGAATCGTGGCATGGTGCTCTACACGATGGTACTTTAATATCTGTCCATAACCATTCAATTCAAGGACAACATGGAATCTTTATATACTTGCTAACGTTGGTTTGTCCCTACCTTATCACTTCTACCCAACAAATCAAACGGCCTGGTTTCTATTTCAAGCGGTAATTTCATTGGTTATATATGTGTACGATAAATACTGCTAATCACTTTTGTTTCAAAACAAGCCAAGTAGAGCTCAACTTTTAAGCAGTCAATAGCATGAATTGTTGACAAAATCAAGGCTAATTGTATTCGATTCTAACTAAAGCTACGTACAAAAGATAATGTATATTTGCTCCTTCACATGAACACAAGGTACCCATTCCGCCACATGGAAGCTTCCCCTCCATAAAATAAAAAGGAACCTAATATAAATAGCCCTTTAACAATCCTCTAAACCTAATTTCCTACACCCTTCGGTCAACAACCAGTCCCGCCGTCGTTTCTTCCTCAAACAAAGAGACCGAACTTTGAAATTAAAAATCAATTCAAAGAAAAATACTAAATTCCTAAACCCGAGTTGTTTGAGCAGCTGATGAGGAAAGCTTCCCTCCTATACCATTGTTGTTGGGTGCACACTGGATTTTGTCGTTGGAAAAATAGCCGAGCGTGTTCTAGGGTTAATACCATCCTCGAATTTGAGGAAGTCGGAATGGAAAACAGAGTTCGCCAACGAATCCAGGGAATGCGAGGGTCAGTCTGACGGGGGATAAGGGAAAGTCGATGGCTGTTTTAGGGTCCGACGTCTTCTATTTTTGTCCAAATGGAAGTCGAGTTGGATTTAGGTGTGGGGTACTGACCTAGTTTGGTGGCCGCCGTGGTGTGGTGTTTGTGGAGAGGAGTTTAATGGTCAGTTTGTTGGATTTTCGGTTGCCTGAATGATGGTGGAACGGAAACAGAAGTGTAAGGGTAGGAAGAAGAAGTATTGGAGCAAGAGAGCAGCTTAGCGTGGTGAAGCTGACATGAAATAGGAAGGGTATTATAAATACAAGAGCTCGTTTTCATATGGAAAGTGTAGTGAAAGGCACGACACCAGTTTTGTTCGGTGCTGCTATGTACTGACTGATCGACGCAAAGAGATTGGTTTGAATTCTGGTGAAGAAAAAAAATATGTAGTAGGTCATTATTTTATTTTATTTTATTTTATTTTTGGTAGAAGGCGGTGTACTGTTCAAGCAGAAAAGCAAGTTTTGACCCAATCTAAGTGAAAACAATATACTGAAAAATGGGAAGTTCAGAGAGTAATTTGGTCCCTTTTCGTATCTAAGCGCGGGTTCGCATGTACTAGAAATGGAAGTCAAATACCGGAGGTCGAGATCTTTCTGTGTAGTTCGAGTCTTGCTTTCTGATGATGGGGAGGATGGAGTGAATGGAGGCGTTACTCTACTGTGTTTTGCTGAAGTATTTTCGATTCCTATAGAAGGACGGAAGTGCTCCAGTTCACCATCGGAGAAGGAGCGCCAGGCAACGGCGAGCACCACGGTGGCAGCAGTCTGGGGTCTAATGACTTCGAAGGCCGACAACGGCAATGAAGTCGGAGGAGTCCAGCTCAATATGTGCTACAGACAAAAATCGCGATGACAGGGAGTGATTAATGAAATTGACGAAACAAGATTCGTTGGGATCGTAGGGACGGGAGCAACACAATGGGACTGACCGCGAGTCAATCCGAGCTCGTTACAATTTATGGCGAAATAAATTGTTCGACTGAATCAATGAACGCAAACCGATATTTATCGGTTAACGCGCAAAATTGAGTAAATCTCGCTAACTCTGAACAGTTTATAATTTCATGTTGTATTTTTAGAACTGTTAGATATTGGCTGTTTGACTGTATGTTGACTGTTTGATTGAACTGCTAGTCAGTTGATTTAATTTCTATATTGATTCTGTTTAACAGAATATATCATATAGAACTGAAAGTGATGTTATCTATATTGTTTAACATCTGTGATGCAGGGAAACAGGTTGGAGGAATCCAACTGGATTGCTCAACATTTATTTTACTGTTTTCATATATTGTGATATATGATGTGTTATATAATCTGTTATGGATTATGGGTGTTGGAATGATGTTGATCATTTTTATTCGATATTGTAAATATCATAAAAGACCCTGGGAAGTAAAAAGAAGTATTTCAATGTATATTGAAATAAAGGAATTTTATAAAATCACAGGATTTTATAAAAGGAATTATTTATAAAACGAACACGTTTTTATAAAAGGGGTATTTATTTAGAAAATAAATAGAAATAGAAAAGGAATATTTATTTAGAAAATAAATAGAAGTTATAAATAGGAAATATTTGTAACGGTAAATAGAAGTTATAAATAGGATATATTTGTAACGGTAAGTAAACGTTATAAAAAGGAAATAGTTGTAACGGAAAACGTAGTTAAAGTAAAAGAAGTTAATCGATGTTAGTTAATCGATTAGTGTTAAAGTAAAAGAAGTTAATCGATGTTAGTTAATCGATTAGTGTTAAAGTAAAAGAAGTTAATCGATGTTAGTTAATCGATTAGTGTTAAAGTAAAAGAAGTTAATCGATGTTAGTTAATCGATTAGAGAATAAAGTTAAAAAGAAGTTAATCGATGTTAGTTAATCGATTAGAGAATAAAGTTAAAAAGAAGTTAATCGATGTTAGTTAATCGATTAGAGAATAAAGTTGAAAGGAGATAATCGATGTTAGTTTAATCGATTAGAATAGAAGCAAATGAGTTAAATCGAATATAGTTATTCGAATAGAAGCAAATGAGTAAATCGAATATAGTTATTCGAATAGAAAGTAAAAGGAATTGTCGAATATAGTTTATTCGAAAAGAGTAAGTGAAATGAGTAAATAAATAGCGTTAGTCAAATAGTGTTAGTCCAATAGAGTTAATTGATAGGGGTTAGTCCAATAGAGTTAATTGATAAGAGTCAATCGAATATAGTTATTCGAAGGAGGGTTAAGTAAGGAAGTTTGTTAAAGAAATATAAAGTGAACTTTGTCTATTTCAAAGTTAGAAATGTTGTTCAGTTAAGGTCTGAGAGGTAGTTCTACCCCAACTTGATTGACTTCATTTTTAACTAAGGAATAGTTAAGGTTCGACAGTAAAGGAAATGGTTTGAGTTGACATCGCGATGGTTTGTTTAAACAAATGTCTATGTCCAATGAAGAAGCTTTGGAAATGTTTTCCAAATAAGAAACCAGAAATGTATTCTAATAAAGAAACAAAGAAATGGAAATGTTTTCCATTGTTAATAACGTATATTTTCCCAATTTAGAAAATAAGAAATATTGAATATAGGGAAACAGGAGATAAGTAAATTAATGAACTAAAGAGATGAATGTTGAATGATGTTTGATCGATATAATTTCCATTTGGAAATAATATCATTGTTTGCACACCTATTTTTATTCGATAGTTAAATCACAGACTATCGAAGTTTTGACCATTTTAACGTTGTTAATATGGAGAGACCGGTTGGATTATTATCCGAAGAACCACTCTGTATTGGCATAAGCGTTGCGAACCATATATGCCAAAGGAAATTTGAAGATGGAGTTATGCAAGGGCTATCCTGTTTACAGAATAGTGCCTTCGGTTCATCCTGTTCCTGGATGACTTGTATGGACGGATGTTTGACAGAGTATTTCCAGACGATCACGTATATTGATTTCTCCAACCGTACCAAGAGTGGAAGCGGAGAAAGAAACTTCTTTTAGCTAACACATAATGTATTGTTGAGGACGTCAATCAATGATTGGATGGATTTGATGATATGGCATTCAAAGTGAATCTAGTATGATGGTAAAGCGTAGCTTCTAGCCTCATAACCAGTAAATGACAGAAATCGGGCAGGCAGCATGGCTAAGTCGGTCGCACCGAAGTAGGGTGTATAATCACCTGATCTAGAGTTTCATTTACTTCTAAAAATCTATTGTTGATGCTGTCCCATTCGGGAAACGGTTGCTGATCCCAGCCGTTGGTGATATACATTCGATACGCTCAAGCGAAATGAGTGGTCGGTCATGTGTGGCCGGGTTGCAAGATGTTCTTGTTGAACCCAGTGTATTCCTCTCTAGAGGTACACGAGCGAAAGGTGGTTCCATGCCTTGTCATAGTTGGAAATCCATTACCCAATACGTGCTTGCGGTTTTGATTGTATACTATATATGTCGAACGTGAGATGAAAGCGTTTCTGCTAGATGATTATATATACTATGGTTGATAGACATTATTATAATATCAAAAGGTTTTTGATATAAAGTTATTTTGGATTCTCATAAGGGAAAAACCCGTTCCGTTATGCGGCGTGGTCTTATGAGATATCGTTTACTTGTTCGAACTGTTTTTAAACTGTTTACTCATACCAGTCCCATGACTGACCCGGAGTTTACTTTGTTGTTTTCCCTAAACTCTTGGGTGCCTAAATTTGTATGGGCAGTCAAGTAGTCGGGATTTTACAGATATAGTTGAAGAGCTGGAGCAGGAGGCTTCAGGATCATATAGCTATAGTTATTTCCGCTGTGTTGTAAGTGTTGTACTTTGATAATGATATGTATATGCAAGTACTGATTTGTATTTCAAAGTTATGTTATGAAATATATTTATTCGTTCCGCTGTGAGATTCGTGTTACTCTGATATTGTGTTCTTCTTCTTCTTCTATTCTAATTTTCTATCTTATCTTTCCTCACCCTCTAATTTCTTTCACTAATTACCAGGATTTTTCGACGTTTTGGTTATCGACGTCGTGCTTACGTCGATAACCAAAGTCGCTCGAAATCCGGGTCGTTACAAACCCGAGATGCAAAGGTAGTCCAAATGGAAGTTAGAGCTCAGGATCCAGTTGGGAACCATTGAGTTCACTTCATGGTTGGGCTTTGCTGCGGGACGTGTGCTAAGGAGTTGTCGACGTTCATAACTTCGATTCACCACTGAAAATGGATGATGGGCTACTTATCAGTGCAGTAGAGTCATTATGACTCGAGGGACAAGGTGATGGTAGCAAGACTACGTTATCAGTGCAGTAGAGTCATTATGACTCGAGGGGCAAAGTAATGCGTAGTGAGACTATGAGCCAGTGCAGTGGGGTCATCGTGACTCCATGGGGCGGAGTGGACATAGTAAAGGATTAGTGAGGCTATGAGCCCGTGCAGTGGGGTCATTGCGACTCCATGGGGCAAAGTGGACATAGCGAAGGATTTGTGGCTATGTATCAGTGCAGTGAAGCCATTTATGACTTCATGGGGCAAAGTGATCATAGCAAGGTATGTTGGGTGATCGAAGTGGTGAATATCGTATGCTTTATGCACTGAGTGAGAGATGTGAGGATGGTTGTTATGCTTGATTGTTTGCCATCACTATGACATGCACACCCCCTCCCCCGTTATCTTTACACCATTTGAAATGGCACCTTAGAGTATTGAACAGTATGTAGTGCTAACTCCTTGGTTGCAGGTCCAGGTTCAGGTATGTTTCAGTCTACCTGTTATTGTTCTGTTTAGATGCTTATCGCTCATACCAGGCTTTATGTCTGACCCAGAGTTTTATGTCTCCTCTTATTACTCTGGGTGCTCACACGAGCAGACTAGAGATAGGTTAGCTGGTGTTGCGCAAGTAGCTGATTCGGAGGCGAGCAGGAGGCTTCCACGTATGACATATAGATATTCTCCCTGTGTCGTTGGTGGTCGCTACTTGGGCATTAGTAGTGTACCTCCTTTATCTTGCTTTTGCTTTTGAGACAGTTGAAAAGTTGTAATAATGTTCAACTTTGGATCATAAGCTGTACTTGGATTTTCCGCTGCTATGTTTGTTGTTTCAGCTTATGCACTGTCTCACCTGTTTTATGTCAAGTATGTTATTATTATATTTTGTTCTATGTGCTGTGAGACATTCTACTGGTTCCTTGTTGGTTCGTTTCCTTCTTCCCTTTCCTTCTAACGAACCGTCCCATGCTAACTGGACATGTGTACAGCGCACCTTTGGAGTAAATGTCGGTTGGTGCGGGGCGGGCCGTCACAAGTTGGGTCAGGTTTAGTAGGGTTGGGTTGCTTGAATATAATAAAAATTGAGAATATAACAGATTTTTTTAAAATAATATTAAGATATTCAGCATAATATATTTGATTTTAGCTAACATAATACATTTAAAATAGTGAATATTAGGCACACATCCCTAAAACGAAACTTAATTAGGCTCACATCCGGTCATAAACTTATTGTAAATTAGGTCCCTATTTTTCAAAAACATATAAAAAAGTATAAAAAAAATATAAAAAAAATCATGTAAATTCGTAATTAATTAAGTCAAATAATCGTGAAAAAAATCAGACCAAAAAAACATCAAAAACAACGTCGAAATCACGAAATACAGAAAATCAACGAAATGCAGTAAATTGCATCAAAACATGCATATAAATCGATTAGTTGCATAAATGTATGCATTTATTTCAAATCTGCGTCAAAACTGCAGTATAAATGCATACATGTATGCACATATTGTTGAAACATGCATCTGCCGATGCATTTATTTAAAAACTGCATACCTACATGCAACTTATTCACGTTTGCATGTATTTTGACATATATGCACACATGTATGCAGTTATATAGAAAAACTGCATACATGTATGCAATTTTTCAAACAGGCGTGCATAAATATATGCATGTGTATTCGAATAGTTGCATAAATGTATGCAACTATTCGTAAAAGTTGCATACATTTATGCAACTTTTTTTTTTTAATTTCTGTGGACTTCCGAGAATGTTTACAGATTTTAGAATTTTTTTTTTTTTTAAGTGATAGCGCCTGAAAATTTGGACAGAAAACGAAAGAGGCGGAGGTATGGAAAGTGGCAGGCGGAAGATTCCAGGCGGCAGCTAAAATAGGGGGCGGGTTTACAGAGAAAACATTAATTACAGGGATGTATTGCGAATTTAAAACTTGCAAATAGTTGCATACATGTATGCAACTTTTGCCAATAGTTGCATACATGTATGCAAGTATTTCTGAAGCTGTTTCAGTTGAAAATGCATGCAGAAACCTGCATACATGTGTGCAACTATTTGAAATACTTGCACACATGTATGCAAGTATTTACATGTGAAAATAAAATGTGTGCAGAAACTTGCATACATGTATGCAACTATTTTAAATACTTGCACACATGTATGCAAGTATTGCATGTAAAAATATAACAGAGAAATACTTGCACAGATGAATGCAAGTATTCCAAATATGTGCATGATTTGATGCAAATTACTGCATTTTTCGTTGTTTTCTGTATTTTTTTGATTTTGATGCATGTTTTGATTTTATTATGATCTGAATTTTTGGGCGAGTACATGTTTTATTTAAATACGAATTATCGTGATTTTTTTATATTTTTTTGATGACTTTTCAGAAAATAGGGACCTAATTTACAATAAGTTTATGACCGGGTTTTTTTTATATTTTGAAACTTAATAGGGACCTCTAAAAAACGCACCCTTTAAAATAACTGATACATTATAAGACATATTTTTATTAAATTTTCATTGTAAAACACATCATATGAAATTAATTTACTACATAGTAGAACAAGTGATTCATTTTAAAATACATTAAAATGGTCCTTAAAATATATTTTCTAAATCTATCTAGTCTGGATTGACATGAAATATGTTTTTTTTTTGTAAATTTACTATAAATTACATAAATATTATTCTAGGATTGTACTATTCTAATTTTAAATAGACTGATATTAAATTAGTTTTTTAATATAGGGTTGGGTTGGATTAAAATACGGTTGGGTTGAACAACATTTCAAACCCGACCCGTATATATTATGGGTTACAAATTGTAACCCATATCCGACCCGAACTAGGATGGGTTGGGTTGGGTTTATGTGGATTGGGTCAGGTTGGTAGGTTAGGTCAGATTGGATAAGGGTTGTGTGTAGACCTAATAACTGCCACAAATTTTAAATTTAAAAAATGTGACTTTTCATATTTAAAACTGTGATGGCCAGCAAATCCGTACTACCTAAGTTGACTAAATACCACACATGCCCAACTCAAATAACACAAAATTATGAGTCATTAGGGTTAAAGAAATAGAAAAAGATAGAAGATACAACAAAGAAAACATCAGAATCTCACAACGGACTGAACAACATATAATATCATATATCATAACTTTGAAATACAAATCTGTATATACATACCATATCAGAGTACAATACATATACATCACAGTGGAAATAACTATAAATAACTAACGGTGAAACCTCCTGGTTCAAGCTCCTCCAAGTGTATCTGTAAAATCCTGAAACACTTGACTGCTCGTACAAATTTGGACACCTAAGAGTTCAGGGAAAACAAACAAAATAAACTCTGGGTCAATCATGGGACTGGTGTGAGTAAACTCCAACCATATTGTTTATCTTTGAAAAAATCTTCGAAAGAAAGGGTAATAGTAAGACCAGTCCACACATAAACACGGACGGTTTTTTACCTTACTATAACCAAACCATTTTTGATATCAAAATCCAGTGAGATTATAATAATGTCTAATCAAATCAATGACCAAATAGTAGAACACTTGCATCTCACGCTCTACATACATAGTATGAAATCAAAAACTGCAGAGCGCTTATTGTAGATTGGATTCCAACTATAACAAGGTATGGGAACACCTCCCGATCAGTGTACTCTAGAGGGGATACACTGGGGTTCAGCAAGAACATCTTGCAATCCGGCCACACATGACCGTCCACTCATTTAGCTTAAGTGTAGAGAATATATTGTCACCCACGGTTGTCAGCCGTCGAACCGTAATCCGTAAGATACAAAATCAAAAAGAAGAACAAATAATGAATTTTCTCTAGATCGGTGACAAATATACCCTACTTGGGAATGACCCAACTAGCCATGCTGCCTACCCAATTTTTTTCATTTCCCGATTGTGAGGCTTGAGGCTATGTATACCTTTTTAGAACATCTGGCCAACATTCACTTTGAATGCCACATCGTCAAATCCATCAAATCACTAGTTGATCTTCCCAAAAATATTATGGGTATAAAAGCTAAGAGAAACGAATTCCTCATCCACCAGACGTAATAACTCGAAAAGATTATCTTATGTGATATGTTAGGAACACTCTATCAGACATTCGTCCATGCATGTTGTCCTGGGTCAGGAAAAACCGAAAGCACTATCTGTAAACAGAACACCCCTTTCATTTTACTCTGTCTTCAATTATCTTCAGCATAATCTAATTCGCAAGGCATATGCCTATACAGAGTGGTTTTCGAATAATAAATCCAACCGATCTTTCCGTATTGACAACGAGGGTCAAAAATCTTTTATAGCCGATGATTTAACTATTAAAGGAAAACAAACATCCATCAAACATTCATTGGCCCTTTTTAATTAATATTCATTCATTTACTATTTTCCAAATTCCTTCCAATTATATATATATATACACACCAATATATTGATTTTTAGTTATCAAAACTTCTTAAAAATATTCTAACTCCTTAAATTTTCGGAAAACTTCGCCAGCACCTTCTTTGTACCGGTCAATAGCTCAAACCTTAACTCGCCTCTCTAGGCCCTTTCCATTCAAAAAGAAAATCAAAAAGCCAAGTGGCTTGCCTAATAGGCTCATAAAATCTCATATGGAATCAAAACATGTACCTTTTGTCGGGAACTCAAATTAAAATCTTCATTCTTCTCATTTCATACCTGTTTAACATGCATACGCCAATTCCCAATTTATTTTAATCAATTTAATCCTTTTTAACTCAATTTGCTAATTAATTCTCTAATTAGCTCTTTTTCCTATTGCACTTTCGATTTGAACATATCATAGTCAAATATAATTTAATTCGCTTATACACATGTTGAATTCCGTTTCTAACTCGAGTTTCATATTTGATTTCACACTTGAATACGTAAATCAGATTTACTTAACAAAGGTTAAGTTCGATTCAAAATCCCATTAACTAATTCCTTTTCAAATTAGTGAGTACTATACCACAATCCAAAAATATGATTTTTATATTAAAAATCACTTCATTTACTCTGCTTGAGTTTATATTTATTTGATAACTCAACTCCAGATTTTTCTAAAAAGATTCGGGTTTTATTTACTCTAAATCCCTTTAATTTATTAAATAAACCGTTATGGTTTAAAAACGATTATGGCGTTGTTCATCTGAAAATTTGATTTTGACATAACTCAAAATCTATAAAACGAAATCCATATTTTTCTCTTCCAATAGAAAACTATCATTCAATACTCCCGGGCATTTCTTGTTTCAGCGAATTTCGACTTATATTGAGTTTTATATACTCAATTGAAGTTCAAATCGTCAATTTACGAACTACCACACTGCGACAAGTTTATTTTAATTAAATTAATTATAAACGTTAAGCCTCATTATTAAATAAAATTTCAACTCTACTTCTTTGACAAATTAATATAAATTAAACAGTTTTTCCAAATTAAAATAAAACTCCAATTATTTAGAATCATTGATTATTTTACTTAAACTCACAAATCAGTTGTAATTTATATCTACAACTCAATTACAATATTAAAATTCCCATTTCCTATATTAATAAATTATTTATAAAATTTAATATAATCGAATTCCCAATTTTAAATTTCCTTTATGAGAAAAATCAATTAATTCAACTTCGTTTACTATTACAAATTAATATCATCCCTTGATAATAGCGAAGTCGTTCAAGTTAGGGTATTTTATTTACCTCTCAGACCTTGATCGACAATGTTCTTATCTTGAGATTGATAAAAGCTCATAATTCAAAAACTTGATTAAAATCCCACTTTCTAGTCCATTAAAAGTATGTTTATGAGCCACGTTTACTTTGGAATAATCTATTTCCAAATTATCTAACTTCATTCCATTTATAAACGTTGTTTATACATAAACTGCCTCATTTCATATCTTAAAGCAAAATTCCAATTTAAATTCCACTTGACACTTAATTTCCATTTATTTTATTATTATAACTTATATATATATATATATATATATATATATATATAAACGTCGAATATATTTTCATATTTAAATATTGATGTATCAGCTTCTTGGATTATAGTTATAATTTCAACTAAATATAATCATAATTTCCTTTCTGAAACAATTAGCATTCGTAATTTTGACATAGTCGAATGCTAAAAATAAATTTGATGGATTTATTTCAATTTAATTTATATTCCAAACAATGGAATAAATTTTATCGTTTTCTTCTCAAAACAATTCCAAATTCACTTTTTAAATTCATACTTAAATTAAAAATTCAAATTATCCAATAATAACTATTTTTATTTATTTATAAATATCATTGATAAATTTCACTTCTTGTTTTAAATATTAAAACAAGCTTCGATTTCAGATTCCATTTGAAAATCCAATTTCCACTTCAGAAAAATAAATTTTTCCTTTTTGAATTCATACTTGAATTTTAAAATTTAATATTATCAAATGATAATATTTCTTCCATTTATAAACATCGTTTATAAATTTAGCTATTTGTTTTTATTATTAAAAACAGGTAAATATTTCTCAATTCATTCGAAATTCCATTTCTATTTCAAAAATTAATTTTACCCTTTTAAATCTAGAAATCCCTTTGTATAATATTTTTAAATATCAATATCTAGGGCCAGTGATATTCAACATTCCAAACCCACAATTTCAAATCATGGGTTTATAACACATCATATACGATTATATATATGGAAACAAGGAATAATAAATTTTGAGGAGTCCAGTTGGATTCCTCCAACCTGTTTTCCTGCATTCACAAATGTCAAACAACATAAATAATACCAATCCTGCTTCAAGGCAGGATATAACGGTATGGATGGTCATCCACTCATATATCGTGGGGCGATAGGGTCATCCGTTAATGATACTGTGGGCATCCACTAATGGTACTGCGGGAATATCCAATACATATATATAGCCACAACCACAAAGCCTAAATAACTAATATATATATATATATATATATAACCACAATTTCTAAATAAATAGCAATGCAACCAATCAACCAACAAATAGCATATAAATATTTGTATTAAATAAAAATTCGATTATAATAAATTATAATCGAACCAGAGAGTGAGTTAACTCACCTTGATTTTTATTTGTCGAATATCCATTTAAATTCCTATTGCCGTGGCTACCGGTCGAGTCGTCTCAAATGAATCCATTGTACGCCTATGATTTTATTTTTAAAAATCAATTCAACCTTTATTTAAATTACTTAACAAATGAATAAGTAAATTATTCTATGTAATTTAAACTTCTAAATAACTTATACCTTATTGCCTCAATCAACAATGAAGTAAACTCAAAAATTCATCAATCCACTCTCACCGCAAACGACCCCAAAATGTTTCTCCATTCATTACGACATATCATCGAACACCATACCGTCATCAACAACTCCCACCCCTCCGAACTGTTGCAACTGTTTCCTATGAAAAAACCTGTCTACACAGTTTACTGACCACCCTTTAACAATAGTACAGCATCACCACCCTGACCATTTCAACCCAAATTCCTAAAAGCTAGTTCGAACAATGCCTAAACATGCTTACTACTTCCCCTTTCCACTATAAACTCAAAACTGAACTTTCTAACCCAAATTCTAGCCGCAACAATCACAGTAATTCACGCAATACCGTTTCCCCAAAATTTAGAGATCGCACTCCTCATCTCATCTACCTAACACCTGCATTTAGACCATTTATGACCTTGCAACCCTCCAACATTTCAAACTTCTCCAAAAATTTCCATGCCAAATCCCCAAAATCCAATCGCTAATAATTCCCATTGTCATCGCGCCTCGTAAGGGATCCCCACTGACGCAACCTAAATCCCCCAGTCCCGTTCACTTTTTAACACCGCACCACCCCTGTTCTTCCCATCGTGCACCTCCAGGCTCGGAATTCCCTTCGCAAACTTAGCTTAATCCATAAGCGAGTCACACTTCCGCTCTACACGCGAGCGCCGGTCTCGAGCTCTAGGAAATTGATTGGAACCCTGTTGCGATTCCGATTTCAACACATTTTTTTTAATTTATGCGGATTGATTTTCGATTTGATTGGAAGGAAAGTGAGAACAAAGAGGGAGGCTTTGGAATGATTTTGATTTGTAAATGAACGATGGAATGATTACGGGTTTTTATAAATCAAAAGAGGACAGTTAATTTGGCTCGATGAAAGGAATATGTCTGCGTGAATAGCTCTTTAGGTATGCTCCATTACTTGCTTGTTTTCTTTAGACGTGAAGGAAAGAGACATGGCGTACGAGAATTAAATGAAGAAGAGATGCAGATAGGTCTGCGTAGGAAACAAATAATGTCGGAATTTATTTGATTAAATTAGATAGGGATTTATTTTGATTTTATTTCATATAATAAAATCCTTCGTGGTCTATAACATGCCATCATGAACCGCTAACTTAACGCAACGGTCAACGTTACAAGATTATAATTCGACTGTATAGAAGAAATAACAATTTAAATTAACGATTTAAATTATATTCGATTTTAAAATATAAATCAATTTCAAATAATTAAATTCATCGAAAATAAATTATTATTATCGTTCTAATCCAATATAGAATTTATATCGATCGATTGAATTGTTTTGATTTAGTTTTAACTGTGAATTCAATTATTATCCATTTGTATTACGATACCCGATATATTCGATATTAATCGTATATCAATTATTAAATTGGTAATATAAAATACCATTTATAATTTTAATTCAACATTTAAAATGTTCAAAATAAATGGCTAAAAATCCAGGATGTTACAAAAACATTTCAGGAATGGTTATGTCCCTTGGAACACTATATATATGATCTGATTTCGAGTTTTATTAATATATATATTTTCCTTCTTCCTCCTTTATCAAACCACCATTATTCTACTTAATTTTTTAAGTTTCTACACTTGTACTCTGCCGATTTCAATACAAATTATATCATTCTTCTTTTATTCTCAATCTCTATCGTATACTCTCTGTTTGAATGTGCTACCCAAGAGTTATAGGGAAATTGTAATCGATAAGAAAAGGGTGTGTTCGTAAGGGATAGAAAAACAAAGAAAAGGAGCGGTGTTAAACTTGTAGTCGTGAAATCAAGGGGTTGAATCGGTGTTAACCTTGTAGCCGTGAAATCAAAGGGGTTGTAACTGGATACATATATTTATAAAACTCTGCGCAATCCAGCATTGCGTGGGGCTGGACATAGGTGTAATCGGAACCAGTATAAAATCTGGTGTGTTCTTTCCTTTTCTGCATTTTACTTTTGATTATATATGCATTTGTGATTGTTTCTGTTGTGATATTCATTCTGTGATTCATATAGTAGTTTTAGTAATTGTTAATATTTTAAGATTTCTATAAGTTGTTTAAAAACACTATTCACCTTCCTTTAGTATTAGTTTTACTTTAAGATCCTTGATCCTCATCCCTAACAATTAAGTGAAAGAGATTGGCTGGATCTTCGTCCGCAAAGAGCATACCTAGTAATCTTGTCGATTTCCGTATATGGGTAGGCAGACTTAGCCATCCAAAGCCCAAACCTAGATTAATCAATTACACATTTATCAAAGATGATATGAATGTTTTATCATAAGCAAAGAGCATGCCTAGGGATCTCGTCAGTTCCTATACATGGGTCGATAGGTTTAGCCATTCGAAGCCAGATAACCAAAAAAACAAGAAACAACATCCAAATGGCCGAAGCCTAAACAACCGAACCCAAATGAAAAAAAGCCAAAATCTAGTCACCAAGAAACCAAAATTCAAAAGCCAAAAATCTAGAGAGGCATATCCAAAAGCTAAAAGACCAAAGCATGAGAATCCAAAAGCTAAGAATACCAGAATACCAAAAAGCCAAAACCTAAATGCTAGGAAGCCAGAAACCAAACAACCAAAATCCAAAAAATAGCAAAGTCTCAACAACCAAATAAACATGGTCCAGAAAGCCACAAATCCAGAGAAATCCAAATTAACAAATGATCAATCCACTCGGGCCATGTCCTGGCTCATCCCTACTCTGAGTTGGGGCAGGCAGTTGTACATGTTCCGCTATCACAGACCGCTTCTTAATATATTGTGCCATTTTGCCACACCTTATACGTTCCTCAATTATATCCCAAAGAACGAAGATGCCTGCAATCATTTGTATTATGGACGTCAAGCTCACGAGACATACATCATTAACCGGAATCATTTTCCGTCTGAGTTGGCTCCGTCCAGGAGGTTTTCTGAAGGGAGCAGTTGGATGAATATTCAGTAAATCTTTTCCACATAATAAGTAAATTCCATATAGGAAGGGAATTTGGGCTCCCTTCGTAGAAATGGATTCCCATCACTGCCAATATTAACCTTTCCTTTAAATTTATCCTTGTTGGAGTTGGACTGTCCCTCACCCTTAACCATGTTTACCTTGATAATTTCCTCATCATTCCTAGCATCCTCTTCCCGTAGAAACCTATCTACTTCTGATTAAAATTCACCAAGGTCTCGTGGTAGGTCCCACTGAAGCGAGATCTTGAAATCCGTCGTATCCAAAGTTTCAGAAACAGTAGCCATCAATGCCATAGACAGATCTGGTTGATCAACTGACACCACCGTTGCATTAAATCTTTCCAAGAATTTCCCCAATGTTTCTCCAGACCTTTGCTTGTTTGTCATGAGAGTCATAATGTTCATGGGTTGAGAAATGTAGTCCCTGAACTATTCGATGAACTTTTCAACCAAAACGTTCCAACTTCCAATACTTTTCTATTCCAACTGTCGAAACCACAATGTTGCAATATCCATAAGATAAAGTGGAAAGCATTTTGCCATGACATTATCCGGTGTTGCTAGCACTTCCATGTAGCGCCCATAATGCATCAAGTGAAAGGTAGGACCCTTTCTACCATTTTAAGAATATAAAACCAGTAACTTGAAATCCGATGGGTTCTGCGGATTCCTGATAGCCTGAGTGAATGTGCTGCGATTGACGTTGTCTAGATCCAAGTGAGACTCTCCACCTCGAGTAATCTGTTGAATCACATCTGCAATTTGATTACCATTTCCAAGAAACTACCTCTACTCTTCCAAGCCTACATCGGTGCCCCCGGTGTCAAATCCAGCAATAGCCATCTATTGAATCCCAACATGAACACCCAATTCAGCCTTGACATGAGGAGCTATCATGGGATCAAACCTAACTTTTGAATCATAGGAGTTCTTACAACATCCATACCCTTATGCGACGACGCTTCAATCACAGTTCTAACACCATATCCCATAGCCTGACCAACCAGAACATCCCGAACCACATTTCCATCAGGATTGGAGGAGATGACCCTAGTCGAGCCGGCTCGAGGCTAATTTGAGGGAAGTACCCCCGAGTCCTGCAAGCCTTGGGCACCTTGTGCTCTTGTTCCTGCCTGAGTTTCTTGGCCTGTTGGCCTCCCAAATCCTTTCATTTGAGTAAAAAACGTATTCATCATTTCTAGTGTGCCTTATAACAAGTTCTTCTTAGTGCTGCTTGCATGCACGCAAATCCTTAACCAATCTATTCATCTCTTCTCTGGTTAGATAGTTTGGTGGATTTCCAGTAGAGGAAACCTCCTGGCTTCCTTCTGTTCCTGCTCCTTCAGAACGAGCTAAAAGAGCAACCTTTTCCTTTTCACTATTGTTAAATCTCAAGCAATCCAAATCCTAAGTAATACAAAGTTGTGTTCCCCCTTTCCCGACATGCCAAAATGTTAACCCGCGAAATTGGGCACTTTTCGCACAACACCAAAGTCCGAATAATCCAGTCACAGAGTGAATAAAAAGTAAATAACACAAGAAATGTATAGCAGTTTGGCAATGTGACACCCTACGTCTGTTAATGTCACTCATAAGAGAATGTGTTAAGTTCCGTGAAGTGCAATAGTTAAACAATATAGAAATTTACAAGATAGATATAAAATATGCAGCGGAAAATTTCAAATTCATTATTAAAAATAAAACGTAGTCTCAACAAGTTACAACAAAACCAATCACATAAAATCTGTCTCATAAAACATCTCATAAAACAATGCATCAGATTACATAAAATCATATCCCTTGCCATAAGCCAAAATAGAATAGAGAGAAAGTCGCAAACAGTACATCTCAGGTAATCCAAGTCCAACTAGGGGGGTGTGGAAGGAAGAAAGAAGCAAAAGAAAAAGGGCCAAACATAAAGTCTAGTGAGTTCCGGTATGCATAAAGTAGAAATTCCAAGACAGGTAAATAAGACAGGATGAGAAAGGTGCAATGTTATATAGGGTAAACTAAACTCAAATAGAACATCAGGATAGACAGGAAATAGACTATGATCGAGTAATTCTTCACATTTACATCCTAAAATAGGTATGTTCGCCCCAATACTAGTATAACAAGATTAACAAGATTAGGCATTTAACCTAATTACACAACAACAGAATTAACAACAGGATTAAGCGTACCTTAATTACATAACAGCAGGATTAGGTGTTAACCTAATTACATAACAACAGGATTAGGTGTACCCTAATTACTACCCATGCAATCGGCTCCCTACTACGTAAATACCCCATTTCAGTCGTGGAAGTAGGGTGTATCACTCCCTAACCCAGCAACTTTGTAATACAGACGTATATGCTGGTGTTACAGCGGCTTAGTTTCCCTAGTTGGACTCATGCACGCTCAGGAGTCCGCCGGAGTGCGCCTGTACTCACCTTCCCCATGTGAACCTCATACTATCTAGTTCAATAAAGCAAGCCCTAGCCTCTACCTAGTGCGAGACCCCCTCTAACAAAACACCAACAGGGATATTGACAGGGTTTTAAATCTCGGATATCGGCCGCGTTTCGTCTTGGGGATTTTATAGACTCGGTCTCGTATCAGGGGAGATCTCGAATGAGATGGGTCTAATTTGGGAGTTCGTCTCGTATTTTCATCTCGGGTCTGAAAGTACATGATATGCTAAAAATGATATTTTAACAAAATGATTTTTATGAATGTTATCAAAAACATAGTAACTTAAAATGCAAAATAACTTTATTATTCTTTATTTTGCGAAAGATCATTCATACTCTAAATCGTAATATGCTTAAAACAGGAATATTGTTAGATAGGAAACATTAAAAGGATCCAAAACACTAAAAAATTCAACATAAATAGACCATAAAATACAAAATTTCATAAGTAACATGTATGTAAAAAGACGAATATGAAAATAATAAGCATTGTGAAACATATACGAACATACAATACAGTCATTTAACTTGCAAAATGTAAAATAACAAAAGATTGATATGGCTAGATTTGAGTTTTTTAATTATAGTTCTAGTTCAGGTACAATTTTAAATTTTAACCAAAAAAACTAAGATCTGGGACGATATTCCAGTATTTCGTCTCGGTCGATATATCATTCGATATTGCAATATCTCGGGCGATATATTCGAAAGGAGATTTAGATTGATATTTGCTGTTTCGTTTCGGAAGGAGCCAAAAACAAGATCTCAGAGGAGATCTCAGACGATATTTGCGAGATTTGAAACAATGGATATTGACGTATATAGGTTCTAAACAGCAAATTGACACAAGCCAAACGCCCTAAGCTTGTGACCTAAAAACTAGGATTTAAGAGTCCCCAAGACCCGATACAACACCAGAATGAGGGACTTCTTACCTTGTTAATACTCATGTTTATCCTAGTAGGTTTAGGTTTACTAATAAGCATGGTTGTAATATTACATGTCATTATGTGTGTACAACCCTTCCAAAAAACACCTGCCCAGATGTATACAATTGCTACAGCATTTCAGTTTATTAACCTACATCTAGTAGTCACAATATTCTTAACATGTCATTTACTTAATGTATGTATTAAGTCAAATCTAACATGTCCAGTATATGCATACTATTCATCAACTATGTTATGAGTTTACAACATGTACAAGCTTATGCATATTATCCATTCACAACAAGTATATACACATTATCCCTTTTTATTAGTTAACAACAAGTGTAACGACCCGAATTTTTGATTGATTAATTTTAAATATTTAATATTTAATTTAAATATTAAATTGATAATATAAATGTATTTTTATATTGAGTTATCAATCAATAATCGATATAGGATTTAATTTTGAATATATGTAATCATCGTAATACAAAAATAAATTTGATTGAATGTAAAGTTAAAACTGAATTGAAAACAGTTCAAATGATTAGTACAAAATTCTGTTTGAATTAGAATAATAATATTAATTTATTATCAAGGAATTGATTTATTTTGAATTTAAATTATATTTTATTAGTTTAATATGGTAATTATATATATATATATATATATATACATTTGAATTAAATTTCAGAATCTGTCTAGTTGAGTTTAGAATAGTGTTATAACATTGGAACGTCTGTGGTTACGCTAAAATAGAGGTTCATGATTTAAATTAATGGACCTTGAGATATTTGATTGTGGATAGGTTCGAAATCAAATCGATATCCATCTAAAAATAATAAAAATCTCTTTATGTCAAATCGAATTGAATATAAATCAAATCGTATTTAATTTAATGTACCCTACATTGACTAAAATTCCTTTACGTTGAAGTATTCCACTATATAAAATCGCGATGACCCCTTCCTCATTTATTCTCTTCTGGCTTGCGAAAAGGGATGGAAAATGGTTCCGTCTCCGTTAAAATCAAGATTTAAAACCCAATCACCTCTAAATAAAATCATTCCACTTCAAATTAAATCCCTTAAATTCCAAATTTGAAAATCCTTCGAAGCCAATCCCTGTCCTCATTTCATTTACATCAAACGAAATTGAAAGATCTGTTTTCTAAGAAAATGAAATACTTTGAAATCGATATAAATTAGATCGAAAATCAGAAAAATGTATGGCTTGATTCGGCGAGCTTCTACTAGTCGGTACTTCATCTTGGGATGGGCTATGTTGGACGCGATGGGCCTGTGGAATTCTTGACTTCAGGAACAACGAACAAGGGTTCGATTTGGGTAGCGATTATCAATTTTGAGCGAAGGGGGCGGAGTCGCGATATGGGGTGACATTGCGAGGTTAAAGGCGTGGAGCTAAGGGTCCGATTCATTCTGGAAGAAGGGAGGTATTGCGAGAAAGCCGTGAGTTTTTTGGAGTTCGACGAGCTCGCGAATGGAGAAGGGAGGGGATGCGTAATGAGGATTCAATGGTGGGTAAGGGAGGGAACGACATAGTTAGGGTTCATTGTTGTGGGATCTTTAGCGCAGCTAGAGTTCGAGATCTAGGGTGGGTCGATGTTCTTCTGCGAAAAGGAAGCATTGCGTGTTAATGAAAAGAAAGGGGTGTGAATGGAAGAAGGTTAGTGTGGTAATTACAAATGGAAGCTGGCGTGAAGCAACTAAACTAGAGATGAATTTTGGCACATAAGGAGCAGAGGAGTTGAACGCAAACCATAGGAGAAAGCAGCATGATGATGATAGTGTTTAGGTACAGGGAGGGATCGTGTGCAGTGTGAAAGAAAACTAGGAAGTTTAAATCGAAGAAGAGAGGAATGGATTAGTGTTCAATAGTTGGGTTCGGTCTTCTGTAAAGCACAGTCTGGAAGAGATTTCAGTAGTTGGGTTGTGGGTGGCGTGACAATGAATCATGGATTTAAGGTAATTAAATTTTATTTAATTATTTTAGTAAATGGAAAATATATAATTGGTAAAATATGGAAAAATAATAATAATATACGTTTTGTCATACGAGGCACGATGGGTTTGTAGCTATGGACTGAAAAAGTCAGAGTTAGCAAAAGTTTTAAGGCATGATTCGAATTAATTTGAAAAGAAATAGGAGTGGATCGCGAATAAAAATCAATGTGAGTAAATCTCACTCATATTTTTGTTTAGAATTATTTTATTTGTTAAAATTATTGTTCATTGGTTATTTGCATGCATTAAAATATTATTGTGACTATTAAATATATATTAGTTATTTAGGATTGGTTGTTGTGGTTATTATATATATTGATGGTTGGATTCTCGTAGTATCATTAGCGGATGCCCACAGTATCATTAGCGGAAGACCCTATGCGCCCCATGCTATGATAGTGGATGACCTTTTATACCGCGATATCCTGCCTCGAAGCAGGATGGGTATTGTTTATGTTGGCTAACATCTGTGGATGTAGGAAAATAGGTCGGAGGGATCCAACTGGATTCCTCAAAAATATTATTATTTGTTTGGTTTCATATATGTTATCTTATATGATGTGTTAGAAAAACCGATGATTTGTAATTTGGTGTATTGGAAGTTTGAAATATCACTGGGCCAAAATGGTGATTTATAAAAATACCGTGAAAGGAAATTTTGAGATTTAAAAGGGGAAATTCTATTTTCAAAAATAGAATTTGAATTTAGAATAGGCTAAAGATATTAACTTGTTTGAATAAATAAAACAAGTATTGAATTTATAAACGATGTTTATAATTTAAATAATGCAGGAAATTGAAGTAAATTTATAAACGGTGTTTATAAATAAAATAAAATGATTTTCATTGGATAATCCAGAATTGAAGTGAATTTATAAACGGTGTTAATAAATGAAATGGAAAAAAATTATCATTTGGATAATTTAATATTTAAATTCAAATATGAATTTAAAGTGAGAATTAAGAATCGTGTTAGGAAAACGACGAAGTCTATTCTGGTATTCAGAATGTAAATTGAACTTAAAGTAAATCCATATGGATTTATGATTTGAATTCGATTAGATCGAATGTATTTAAATACATATTTTCAGAAAAATATATGAGGATTATATTAAATTAAAATATAAAATAGATTCTATATTTATATAGATAAGTTATAATAAATAGAATATTCCAAAATAAGATTTTGGTTTTAAATAGATTTGAAATGGATCTTGTTTGAATTTATAAAACAAGTAAGTTTATAAACGATGTTTATAAATGTAGTGAATTTATTATCTGGAGATGACCTATAATTTTAAATTCAAGTATGAATTTAAAATATAATTTGAAATCATTTCGAAAAGGGAATGACAGTTTTATTCCAGGATTCGGAATATAAAATGAATTGTGTTTCAAATGGATTTGAAATTGAAACTTGTTTTAAATTATAAAACAAGGAAGTTAAATTTATAAATGAAATTTATAAATTGGGAGAGAAAAATATCATTGGATAAATTTTAAATTTTAAATTCAAGTATGAATTTAAAAGTGAATTGGAAAACATGTTGAAAAATAGAATGATTGATTATATTTCGGGAATTTGGAATATAAACTGAATTGAAATAATTGTAAAGTATTATAATTGAAATTTGATTTATATCGAATTTATAAAATAATTTATTTCAAAGGAAATTGGAATGCTGTATAGAAGATTGAATTATAAATAAATTTATGACCGAGATACGAAATAATTGGCGATTTGGAACACTCAGAATTATTAAGTTGAATTGGGAAAATTGGTTTAAAATATATTAGAATGGAGTTGAAATTTATTTATAAACGAAGATTAAACTCTTATATTTAAATATAATTAAAACGAGCTTGTCGCAGTGCGGTAGTTCGTAAATTGGCGTTTCGAACTTCAATTGAGTATATAGAACTCAATTTAAGTCGGAATTCTTTGAAACAAGAACCATCAGGAATGATTTGATAATAGTTTTCTAATGGAAGAGAAAAATCTGGATTTCGTCGTATAGATATTGAGTTATGTCAAAATCAAATTTTCAGAAAAACAACGCCATTACCATTATTGCACCATAACGGTTTATTTAAATAAATAAGGATTTTAAACAACTAAAATTTGTATCTTCATTAGAAAAATCCAGACTTTGAGTTATAAAATATATCTGAACTCAAGTGCAGTGATGAATGATTTTTGAAACAAAAGTCAGATTTTGTTAATTATTGAATAGAATTAACTAGTTTGAAGAATAATTAGTTAATGGAGTTTGAATTGAAATTGGGCTTTGGATAAGTAAATTGGGTTTGTAAATTTATATTCGAACTCGAATATGAAACTTGAATTAAAAATGGATTTCGATTGGTTTATAACCAAATTAAAAATAGTATATAAACGTGATATGTTCAATTAAAAAGTGGAATAAGCAAAAGAGCTAATTAGAGAATTAATTAGCGAATTGAATTAAAATGACCAGATTGAGTTAGAATAAATTGGGAATGGACGTATATGGCTTAGACAGGTATGAAATGAAGAGAATGAAGTTTATAAGTTTAGTGCCCGACAAAAAAGTACATGTTTAAATTCCATATGAGGTTTTATGCACCGAATCGGCAAGCAAATTAGCTTTTTGATTTTCTTTCCCAAAGAGGCGTTTTGTAGCTGTACCGAGTGACCCGTACAAAGGAGGTTATGGCAAAAATTTTCGGAAATTTAAGGAGTTAGAATATTTTTAAGAAAAACTGATAATTAGAAATCGATGTATCAATATGTGTAGAATTCGATAAAGAAACAAAATTAAAAATAGAATATTGTAAACAAAAAGGAAATCAATTAATTAGATTTGTTAAAAATAGAAAGAGAACCATATACATATTTTTAAAATGAATAATTGGTTTTTATGGTGTTGTTATTCGAGGTAAGTGGTCTAGTCTGTTTTGAAGTTAAGGATGTTTTCAGTCAAGGTCTGAGAGGTAGTTATACCCCAACTTGATTGATTTCATTATTAACCGATAAGTAACAAGATTCAGCCTCGAAGAGAGATGTTTAAAGAAATTTAGTTGAATGAAATATTTTGGGTTGTTGTAACAATGTTTTATACAACATTCGTTTTAACCCTAGGAAGTGGAATTTTGAAAATATAATAAATAAATATTTCCCGAGTGTAGAAATGAACGGGCGTGAAAGAGATAAGTAATTGGAGTGTTTTCCAATTATAAATAGAAGATATTTTCTACGTATAGAAAATAAAAGAAGGCGATATATGGATATGTTTTCCAAATAGTGTAAAAGGCCAAGATGATTGTTGAAAATATTTGGTTAACAAATATCAATAAGGAAGTGGAGTAGTGATTTAATTAATGAAATATTAATAAAGGGCCCAGTGACTGTTTGATGCTATGAATGGATGCTTGTTTTTCTTTGATAGTTAAATAACCGACTATCGAAGTGTTTGCCAATATCGTTGTCAATATGGAGAGACCGGTTTGATTATTATACGAGAACCACTCCGTATTGGCAATAGTGTTGCGAATCAGATTATATGAAGATAATCGAAGATGGAGTGGAGTGCAAGGGATTTTTCTATTAATGGAAATTGTGCCTTCAGTTTCGTTCAATCCCAGAACGAACGTATATGAATGAGTGTCTGACAGAGTATGTCCGATGATCATATATGTTGGTTTGTATAAATATATATGGTGGCGGAGAATTTTTTCTCTTAGCATAACATCCAGAATATATTTTTGCAAATCAATTAATGATTAACGGATCTGACAATGTGGCGTTTAAAATGATTGTGCTATCAATGAATGATAAGAAATCGTAGCCTTAGGCCTCAACAACTGGGAAATGGCAAAAAATAGGGCAGGCAACATGGCCAAGTGGGTAGCTCCCAATTAGGGTGTATTATCACCTATCTAGAGAAATTCATTTCATTCTTTATTCTATTCGATGTTGTCCCATTCGGGAAAACGGTTGCTGATCCCAACCGTTGGTGATATTCATTCGATACACTCAAGCGAAATGAGTGGTCGGTCATGTGTGGTTGGGTTACAAGATGTTCTTGTTGAACCCAGTGTATTCTCCCCTAGAGATACACTATCAGAAGCTGGTTCCATACCTTGTCATAGTTGGTAATGCATTACCCAATAAGTGCTCGCGGTTTTGACTGTATATTATATACATGTGGAGCGTGAGATGAAAGTGTTCTACTAGATTTCTATTTATTTGATTTAGACATTATTATAATATCAGAAGAGTTTTGATATAAAGATTATCATTTCTTTCAAAAGGATTTTGAAAGTTAAATCAAGTGTTTCGGATTCTCATAAGGGAAAAACCCGTTCCGTGCTATACGACATGGTCTTATGAGATATCGTTTATTTTTCCAAACTATTTTAAATTGTTTACTCATACCAGTCCCATGACTAACCCAGAGTTTATTTTTTTTTGTTTTACCAAAACTCTTGGGTGCCCAAATTTGTATGGGAAGTCAAGTAGTTCAGGAATTTACAGGTCTATGTAAAGGAGCTTGGAGTAGGAGGCTTCAGTGTTAGATATATAATATTTTTATTTCAGCTGTGTTGTAAGTGTTGTACTCTGATAATTGTATGTTATACAGTTAAAATTTTGTATTTCAAAAGTTATGATATATTATATTTTGTTCCACTGCAATGTGAGATTCTGTGTTGTTATTTCTGTTCTTCTTCTACCTTTTTCTTCTAAAAAAATGATTTGTATTTCTGTGATATTTGGGTTAGACGTGCAATGTATGTAGTCAACTCAGATAGTACGGATTTGCGGTTCGTTACAGTGGTATCAGAGCTTAGGGTAAGCGAATATCTAGGCTTTGGTGGGGTTTTGCTCATTAGAGATAGGGTCAGTAGTACTCTAGAATGAGTTGAGTGTATATATATACAAGAGAGAGTATTTGTTAATTGATATAAAAAAATTGTTTAATATTGTGTTGGCTAGTGTGTTGAGTGGTTTATGAATTATGGTCAAACTGTGGGACGCCACGACGTCGATAAGAGTTTGTAAACACTTGAACAGAAAAATTCGACATGATATTTTTTTAAAGTAGGTAAATGAAATAATTTTACCCAAGATTCTATTTTGATATATAAAGAATAATTTTCTGAAATTATTATAATATGGACGTGTTGGTTGTTATTATTATAATCCAATGAGATTATAAAATTGAAAGGGTTATGCATAACCAAATAGAACTTGTATATGAATTACATATACAAATGAGATGAATTAAAAGTGAATTCAAACCAGAATCCAGAATTTAATCCTGGGAAGTTGGAAAATATTTTCTAAGGCATATTAAAATAATATAGCTTTGTTTTAAAAGGATTTTTTGATCGAAATCAATTCAGATGGATTTTGAAAGTGATAAAGCATTGAACTCACTTCAGTGACCGGAAAATAATTCTGATAATGATTATTGCAACATTATCAGGGTTCGTTTTCGAGTTTCTAAGTGATGAATTGCTACCTTAGAAAAGTTTTTGAAGGAAATTTGTTTGAAAGAAAACAAGTTAGTTTGGAAATCCAAATACTTTGAATTTGAGATGAATACATATATATGTCTATATTTATGGGATTTCAAAAGGATTTGAAATAAAAACCCGGGGATTTGAATTTTGGAATTTAAAATTTAACTTAAGCAAGTTAAATGAATTGAAGTGAAAAAATTGATTTAAATCAATGTGAATGAAAATGAATTAGATATGAATGAATGGGTTGAAAATTATTCGAAGTAAATAAATGAAGACCAAAAGTTTTGGTAAGACTAAAATTGTTGAAATGTGAAATGATGAGTTTAAGCATAAGTGAGTTTGAAAAGTAAATGGGTTTAAGGCATTTTTCCTACCTTAATAATTTCGGGGACGAAATTCTTTTAAGGGGGAAGAATGTAACGACCTAGAATTTTGATCGATTAATTTTAAATATTTAATATTAGTTTTAAATATTAAATTGATAATATAAAAGAATTTTTATATTGAGTTATCGATCAATAATCGATATAGGATTTAATTTTGAATATATATAATCATCATAATACGAAAATAAATTTGATTGAATGTAAAGTTAAAACTGAATTGAAAACAATTCAAATGATTAGTACAAAATTCTGTTTGAATTAGAATAATAATATTAATTTATTATCAAGGAATTGATTTATTCTGAATTTAAATTATATTTTATCAGTTTAATATGGTAATTATATATAAACATGTTTGAGTTAATTTTCAGAATCTGCCTAGTTAAGTTTAGAATAGTGTTATAACATTGGAACGTCGGTGGTTACGCTAAAATAGCGGTTTATGATTTAAGTTAATGGACCTTGAGATATTTGGTTGTGGATAGGTTCGAAATCAAATCGATATCCATCTAAAAAGAATAAAAATCTCTTTATGTCGAATCGATTTGAATATAAATAATATCGTATTTAATTTAATGTACCCTACATTGACTAAAATTCCTTAACGCCGAAGTATTCCTATATATAAAAGCGCTATGACCCCTTCCTCATTTATTCTCTTCTGGCTTGCAAAAAGGGATTGAAAATGGTTCCCTCTCTGTTAAAATCAAGATTTAAAACCCAAGCACCTCTAAACAAAATCATTCCACTTCAAATTAAATCCCTTGAATTCCAAACTTTTGAAAACCTTTCGAAGCCAATCCCCGTCCTCATTTCATTTACATCAAACGAAGTCGAAGGCTCTGTTTTCTAAGAAAATGAAATACTTGGAAATCGATATAAATTAGATCGAGAACCAGAAAAATGTAAGGCTTGATTTGGTGAGCTTCTACTAGTGGGTACTTCATCTTGGGATGGGCTATGTTGGACGCAATGGGCCTGTGGAATTCTTGACTTCAGGAACAACGAACAAAGGTTCGATTTGGGTAGCGATTATCAATTTGGAGCGAAGGGGGAAGAGTCGCGATATGAGGAGACACTACGAGGTTAAAGGCATGAAGCTAGGGTTACGATTCATTCTGGAAGAAGGGAGGTATTGTGAGAAAGCCGTGAGTTTTCTGGAGTTCGATGAGCTTGCAAATGAAGAAGGGAGGGGATGCGTAATGAGGATTCAACGGTGGGTAAGGGAGGGAGCGATGTAATTCGGGTTCATTGTTGAAGGATCTTTAGCATAGCTAGAGTTTGAGATCTGGGGAGGGTCGATGTTCTTCTGCGGAAAGGAAGCAGTGCGTGTTAATGAAAAGAAAGGGGTGTGAATGGAAGAAGATTAGTGTGGTAATTGCTAATGGAAGCTGGTGTGAAGCAACCAAACTGGAGATGAATTTTGGCACGTAAGGAGCAGAGGAGTTGAACGCAAATCATAGAAGAAAGCTATGTGATGATGATAGTGTTTAGGTACAGGAAGGGATCATGTACAGTGTGAAAGAAAACTAGGAAGTGTAAATTGAAGAAGAGAGGAATGGGTTAGTGTTCAATAGTTGGGTTCGGTCTTCTACAAAGCACGGACTAAAAGAGATTTTAGTAGTTGGGTTGAGGGTGGTGTGACAATGAATCATGGATTTAACGTAATTAAATTTTATTTAATTATTTAGGTAAGTGGAAAATATATAATTGGTAAAATGTGAATAATAATAATATACATTTTGTCATACGAGGCATGATGGGTTGGTAGCTATGGACTGAACAAGTCGGAGTTAGCAAAAGTTTTAAGGCATGATTCGAATTAATTAGAAAAGAAACAGGAGTGGATCGCGAATAAAAATCAATGTGAGTAAATCTCACTCATAATTTTATTTAGAATTATTTTATTCGTTAAAATAATTGTTCATTGGTTGTTTGCATGCAATAAAATATTATTGTGACTATTAAATATATATTAGTTATTTAGGAATTGTTGTTGTGGTTATTATATATATATATATTGGTCGTTGGATTCCCGCAGTATCATTTCCGGATTCCCATAGTATCATTAGCGGATGACCCTATGCGCCCCATGCTATGATAGTGGATGACCTTCTATACCACGATATCCTACCTCGAAGCAGGATGGGTATTATTTATGTTGGCTAACGTCTGTGGATGTAGGAAAACAGGTTGGAGGGATCCAATTGGATTCCTCAATAATATTATTATTTGTTTGGTTTCATATATGTTATCTTATATGATGTGTTAGAAAAAACTGATGATTTGTAATTTGGTATATTGGAAGTTTGAAATATCACTGGGCCAAAATGGTGATTTATAAAAATACCGTGAAAGGAATTTTGAGATCTAAAAGGGGAAATTCTATTTTAAAAATAGAATTTGAATTTAGAATGGGCTAAAGATATTAACTTGTTTGAATAAATAAAACAAGTATTGAATTTATAAATGATGTTTATAAATTAAATAATGCAGGAACTTGAAGTAAATTTATAAACGGTGTTTATAAATAAAATAGAATCATTTTCATTGGATAATCCAGAATTGAAGTGAATTTATAAACTGTGTTTATAAATGAAATGGAATTTTTTTATCATTTGGATAATTTAATATTTAAATTCAAATATGAATTTAAAGTGAAAATTGAAAATCGTGTTAGGAAAACAACGAAGTCTATTCTGGTATTCAGAATGTAAATTGAACTTTGAACTTAAAATAAATCCGTATGGATTTATGATTTGAATTCAATTAGATCGAATGTCTTTAAATAAATATTTTCGAAAAAATATATATTAGGATTATATTAAATTAAAATATGAAAATAGATTCTATATTTATATAGATAAGTTATAATAAATAGAATATTCCAAAATAAGATTTTGGTTTTAAGTTGATTTGAAATGGAACTTGTTTGAATTTATAAAACAAGTAAATTTATAAACAATGTTTATAAATGTAGTGAATTTATTATTTGGAGATAATCTGTAATTTTAAATTCAAGTATGAATTTAAAATATAATTTGAAATCATTTCGAAAAGGGAACGAAAGTTTTATTCTAGGATTCGGAATATAAAATGAATTGAGCTGCAAATGGATTTGAATTGGAAACTTGTTTTAAATAAAAAAAAAGGAAGTTAAATTTATAAACGACATTTATTAATTAGGAGAGAAAAATATCATTGGATAAATTTTAAATTTTAAATTTTAAATTTTAAATTCAAGTATGAATTTAAATGTGAATCGGAAACGTGTTGAAAAATAGAATGATTGATTATATTTCGGGAATTTGGAATATAAACTGAATTGAATTAAGTGTAAAGGATTACAATTGAAATTCGATTTATATCGAATTTATAAAATAATTTATTTCAAATGAATTTGGAACGCAGTATAGAAGATTGAATTATAAATAAATTTATAACTAAGATATGAAATAATTGGCGATTTGGAACACTCAGAATTATTAAGTTGAATTAGGAAAATTAGTTTAAAATATATTAAAATATATTAGAATGGAGTTGAAATTTATTTATAAACAAAGGTTAAACATTTATATTTAAATATAATTAAAACGAGCTTGTCGCAGCGTGCCAGTTCATAAATTGGCATTTCGAACTTCAATTGAGTATAGAACTCAATTTAAGTTGGAATTATTTGAAACAAGCATCAGCAGGACCGATTTGATAATAGTTTTCTAATGGAAGAGAAAAATCTGGATTTCATCGTATAGATTTTGAGTTATGTCAAAATCAAATTTTCAGAAAAACAGCGCCATAACGGTTTATTTAAATAAATAAAAGGATTTTAAGCAAATAAAATTCAAATCTTCATTAGTAAAATCCATATTTTGAGTTATAAAATATATCTGAACTCAAGTGGAGTAATGAAATGATTTTTGAAACAAAAATCATTTTTTGTTAATTATTGTATATAATTAACTAGTTTGAAGAATAATTAGTTAATGGAGTTTGAATTGAAATTGGGCTTTGGATAAGTAAATTGGGTTTGTAAATTTATATTCGAAATCGAATATTTAAATTGAATTAAAAATGGATTTCGATTGGTTTATAACCAAATTAAAAATAGTTTATGAACGTGATATGTTCAATTAAAAAGTGGAATAAGCAAAAGAGCTAATTAGAGAATTAATTAGCGAATTGAATTAAAATGACTAGATTGAGTTAGAATAAATTGGGAATGGACGTATATGGGTTAGACAGGTATGGAATGAAGAGAATGAATTTTATAAATTTAGTGCCCAAAAAAAATAACATGTTTAAATTCCATATGAGGTTTTATGCGCCGAATCGGCAAGCAACTTGGCTATTTGATTTTCTTTTTGAATGGAAAGGGCCCACAGAGGCGTTTTGTAGTTGTACCGAGTGACCTGTACAAAGGAGGTTACGGCGAAATTTTCTAGAAATTTAAGAAGTTAGAATATTTTTAAGAAAAACTGATAATTAGAAATCGATGTATCGATATGTGTAGAATTCAATAAAGAAACGAAATTAAAAATAGAATATTGTAAACAAAAAGGAAATCAATAAATTAAATTTGTTAAAAATAGAAAGAGAACCATATACATGTTTTTAAAATGAATAATTGGTTTTTATGGTGTTGTTATTCGAGGTAAGTGGCCGTGTTTATTTTGAAGTTAAGGATGTTTTCAGTTAAGGTCTCAGAGGTAGTTATACCTCAACTTGATTGATTTCATTATTAACCGATAAGTGACAAGATTCAGTCTCGAAGAGAGATGTTTAAAGAAATTTAGTTGAATGAAATATTTTGGGTTGTTGTAACAATGTTTTATACAACATTCGTTTTAACCCAAGGAAGTGGAATTTTGAAAATATAATAAATAAATATTTCCAGAGTATAGAAATGAACGGGCATGAAAGAGAGAAGTAATTGGAGTGTTTTCCAATTATAAATAGAAGATATTTTCTACGTATAGTGTGACGACCCAAACCCCGTACGACGGTGGCAAGGGTAATCTTTGGAATATAACACATAAACAGATAACAGCAGAACAGAAATAAATAAATACCCCAGATAATGTACAACAGAATATACTGGATATATATAAACATCAGAGTTACACAGTATACAGGATCATACTTAGTACAAATACAGTTCATCTTTACATAAATGTCTACAGCGGAAAACAAAACATAATATGTACAATTGGAGCTGAACAACATAAAAAGAGATAAATGATAGAATCCATCTTCAGCTCCAGCTATCCAGAAAGAGCTTGCTAAAACCTGAATACAAGCTGCCCATGTAGAAATAGGGGCACCCGAGTTTGCAAGTGAAACAAACTACGAGTCAGTGATGGGACTGGTATGAGGAATCTACTTCAACTTATTTTACAATATGGCCAATCACAGGACCATGGCGCTGACGCGGAACGGGTTTACTCCATTGGATTGCCAGTGCTTTAAAACAGGCAAGTCATTTAAACATCGCAATGCTTTTTATAAAAATGAAGCCATTATAAGACTCAGTTCCCATCACACAATGCAACACAAACCGAAGGATAGAGTTTTACGTTATAATGGCCAAAATATGCTTGATACGAGCAAAACAAATCATTTGATATTATTGATAGTGTTTATATGTTTCAAAAACACTTTCAATCATAACTATAAATCATAGACGACATGGGTACCATATATCATGTCGCCATATATAGGTATACAATCAAAACCGCACGAAGTCGTATTTGGAAATTGGATTTCCGTCATGAACCAAGGCAAGGGATCGTCCTTACCGCTTCGAGACGCTCTAGCCCTCCCCTCAGGAACAACCGCAACTACACCTTGGATCATCAGGGCCGGTCCACCCGATGTGGATTATAATGCCTGAACACTGCATTTCTTGGCCCAATGGGGGCGTCACTGGTCATATCCGACCAAACCATCGGCTCCGAAGAGACCGAACTAACCGAGGCCTCGCTTTCCATCATCTACATAAGTAAAATGTCAGGCCGTGTAAAACACTGACACCACTCCTAGCTAGAAGGAAACACATGTTCTCCCTGATATCCTCTCCCGTTTCTGGCTCATACCGCGGTGTGAGGCTCGCGAAACAACGCTAAAAACAAAGCTAGCTATTCAAAACCGTGCTTTGATCATCAACCACAAAGCTCTGCTTTTCAACAAAAGCTTTGATCACAGCATCTCTGCATGTCACGTTGTCAATATACAACGTCTGACACACATCCATTTACAAGTCCGTTTTGGGTCTGAACGAAACCGGAGGATCTTTATTCCTCGCACATCCGTACAATCAACATGTACGTCCAGACGACAACCACTTCAGCCCCTTCAAGGTAGCTACTCCTATCCTGAGCATCAGTAGCACCCCTCCATTCGACGTGAAGATCATCGGTCTTGCACCGTCTTCATATCTTCAATTTTTAATCGTCGATTAATTATTTGAAATGAGAATCAACTCGGCCTTTTCAACTAATTCACATATATTTAGAATTTTAAATCAATTCATTTCAATGGTTAAATTATTCGACATCAATAATTCTTTAATGTAATTTTCACGCCAAACACATTCAACCATCAAATATCCAATAAACCGAGTAAATTCAGTTTATTTCCTTTCCATATTGTTTATAATATTTTATCAAGATTTATCGCTATTTTTATTTATTTAACAATAGCCAATTCATTCAAACGACGCTTCAGGCCATAACGCGGCCGTGGAGCTGTTTTTCTTCAGGTTTGATTTACACATATCTGAAAATCTAACTGTTGGATCATTAAAAATTTTATATCATTAGAAAGATATTTGCAAAACGAATCCAACAGTTCCAGTTTTGGGAAAATCCGACGATCGGATCTCCCGGTACAATCGTTTGAAGTTACGATTTCAAAATACGAACTGCAGCATCGTTATTCGATTTATTTTAATTATATATATATATATAATCGATTCTGGCGCTGTTTTTCTTCAGATTTGAATTAAACATTCCAGACAGTCCAACCGTTGGAGCTTTACAAAGTTGGTGTCGTTGGAAAGATATTTCCAAAGCGAACCCAACAGTTTTGGTTTCGGGAAAATCCGATGGTCGGATCTCCCGCAACAATCGTTTGAAATCACGGTTTCAAAATACGAACTGCAGCTTCGTTATTCGATTTATTTTAATTATATATATATATAATCCATTCTTCGATTTCAAAACCATATTCATTTCATATATTTGATAAAAATGATATTTTTATCCAACAGATATTTATTTCAACACATCACTATTTTTAACAATTCATATATATAATAAAAATGTGATTTTTATTGTCAAACAATTTATTTCAAAACACGATTATTTTATATACTTCATATAGATGATAAAAATGTGATTTTTATTGTAAAACAATTTATTTCAAAACACGATTATTTTATATACTTCATATAGATGATAAAAATGTGATTTTTATTGTAAAAATTTATTTCAAAACACGATTATTTTATATACTTCATATAGATGATAAAAATGTGATTTTTATTGTAAAAAAATTTATTTCAAAACACGATTATTTTATATACTTCATATAGATGATAAAAATGTGATTTTTATTGTAAAAAAAATTATTTCAAATCATTCGATAAAAATGTTATTTTTATCGTTTAAACCATTCTATTTCATTCATTACATGAATATATTTCAATACATGAAAATAAATCAAACACAGAAATATTTCAGAAAATTTCGGCAGCATAACGGCAGGGTAGTTAAAACCGGCACCGTCCCGAGTACGGCTCCCCGCTCTACCTTAAAACCTCATGGTTTTTGACAATGGGGATTTCAATATTTAGTTCGTACGCAGACGAATTTTCCCATATACTAATCCTATTGGGATTTCAACCACAATCAATCATTTCCAATCAAACATTCATGATATTCACCAAATTTCACATCAACCACCAAACAATATCACAACCAATATATATCGTCCATGGTCTGTGGACGAGGGGAGTATATATATAGATATACGTACACAAATATATTTCGATTTCATTTCAATATCATTTCATCGCATATATAATTTTTACAACGCATATATAACTTATACATCGAACATACAACTTATACAACGCTTTTACATGAGGTGTACAATGCTTATATAACTCATACATCGACTATATAATTTATACATCGTCTTTTCCATATCGTTTATAGTTCAGAAATACGACATTGGGTTCCACTCCTCCAAAAATTGTAGAAGGCTCAGAAAAATATCCGGTCGCTTCTAAAATGTAGAAGACATCCACACGAGTCTGATGTCTCCTGTTTCATCGAATTTCGTCAACATAGCAAAAATATACGATTTTTATCGTTAAAACATATTTTGCAACGCTTTAAAACGTTATAGCCTTTAAAATTTATACCAGCCGATACCTTTCAGATTGGTTCAGAATTAGGTTTCGAGTTTTCCTTCGATCCACTGCACTTGAAGACGATCGGGTTTCTTCACGTTGACAGGCTAGGGGAGGCGCAGCTGCACCGAAGGTGGGGCCCAGTTCGGTGGCGCCAGTGAGCGGCGACGTCGGTTGGAAGTCAACGACTTCGAGGGCGTGGATCTGGCGAAATTCAACACGGGAGAGGGTGTAGTGGGTATGGATTTGAAGAGGAGGAGGATATCTACAAAAACTTCCAAAGGACCCTAGGGTTATGATGCGTGGATTAGGAGAAATGGAGGAGGGAAGGTGGGAAGGTCTTTCCGCCGTCGATCGTAGCAGTGGGGAGAGAGAAAGCCGCCCTTTTTTTATTTTATTTTTAATAAATTTTCTGATTGGCCCATGGTTTTATAATTTCAAAAATACCCCTTTATCCACACGAACACCAAATCAAACCCAAAGACTGTCGCCCCCAGCTAAATACCCCCATTTCGAACAATATGGGATATGCCCGGTAAGCCAATTCGGCTATTACGAATAGTTTTTCTTCAAATTAAAATATAAAACATTCAATATTTGATTTGAACGTACATTTCAATTTGCCGGGGCCACATACTGATCCCAAAAATTCCCAAAAAATAAATGTAGCTATGTTTTGATGATACGGTCCCAACAAAATTAGTTTCATCGAATTTTGAGACCGTTTGAAAAATGTCCATCTTCTGGTCGATCCAATTTAACTAAAATCAACCAAACACATTTTCCTTTGCCACGCTCACATATTGACTTCAAAAATTATGGAATTTGAAACCTAGCAATAATTTTACATCCCGGATCCAACAAAAGTGGTTTCGTCGAATTCTGAGGTCGTTTGCAAAATGTCAATTTTCAAGGGCTATATATTCTCAATAGCGACCTTTCTGAAAATTCATTTGACCATAACTTTTAATTCCCGCTATGAAACTTCGATTTTTCAGATTCATTAGAAAGATAATCATAGACAGATTTAAATATTTTTGGTTTCACTAAAATCCGTTTTATTTTGCACCCGGTACAGTCAGTCAAAGTTTGAATTCAAATTTTGAAACTACCGCGCCATTTCAGGCCTTGTTTTTAATTAAAATAATTATATTTGTTTTCAAACATACTTTTCGTCGTTATTATTTAAAATAATTTATTTTAATTATTTAAAATCCACTAAAATAGCCAAATTAAAATTTTTAAACTGGTTCAGATTTTCCGGGTTGTTACATATAGAAAATAAAAGAAGGCGGTATATGGATATGTTTTCCAAATAGTGTAAAAGGCCAAGATGATTGTTGAAAATATTTGGTTAACAAATATTGATAAGGAAATGGAGTAGTGATTTAATTAATGAAATATTAATTTAGGACCCAGTGATTGTTTGATACTATGAATGGATGTTTGTTTTTCTTCGTTAGTTAAATAACCGACTATCGAAGTGTTTGCCAATATCGTTGTCAATATGGTGAGACCGGTTAGACTATTATCCGAGAACCACTCCGTATTGGCAGTAGCATTGCAAATCAGATTATATGAAGATAATCGAAGACGGTGTAGAGTGCAAGGGCTTTCCCTATTAATGGAAATTGTGCCTTCAGTTTCGTTTAATCCCAGAACGTACGTATATGGACAAGTGTCTGACAGTGTATGTCCGATGATCATATATGTTCGTCTGTATAAATATATATTATGGTGGAGAATTTATTCTCTTAGCATAATATCCAGAATATATTTGTGCAAATCAATTAATGATTAACGGATCTGACAATGTGGCATTTAAACTGATTGTGCTATTAATGAATGATAAAAAATCGTAGCCTCAGGCCTCAACAACCGAAAAATGACAAAAATCGGACAGGCAACATGAATAAGTGGGTAGTTCTCAATTAGGGTGTATTATCACCTATCTAGAGAAATTCATTTCATTCTTTATTCTATTTGATGTTGTCCCATTTGGGAAAACGATTGCTGATCCCAACCGTTGGTGATATACATTCGATACACTCAAGCAAGATGAGTGGTCGGTCATGTGTGGTCGGGTTACAAGATGTTCTTGTTGAACCCAGTTTATTCTCCTCTAGAGATACACTACCGGAAGGTGGTTCCATGCCTTGTCATAGTTGGAAATGTATTACCCAATAAGTGCTCGCGGTTTTGACTGTATATTATACACATGTGGAGCATGAGATGAAAGCGTTCCACTAGATTTCTATTTATTTGATTTAGACATTATTATAATATCAGAAGAGTTTTGATATAAAGATTATCGTTTCTTTCAAAAGGATTTTAAAAGTTAAATCAAGTGTTTTGGATTCTCATAAGGGAAAAACCCGTTCCGTGTTGTACGGCGTGGTCATATGAGATATCGTTTATTTTCTCAAACTGTTTTAAATCGTTTACTCATACTTGTCCTATGACTGACCCAAAGTTTATTTTGTTTTGTTTTACCAAAGCTCTTGGGTGCCCAAATTTGTACGGGCAGTCAAGTAGTTCAGTATTTTACAGACCTATGTAAAGGAGCTTGGAGCAGGAGGCTTCAGTGTTAGATATATATTATTTTTATTTCCGTTGTGTTGTAAGTGTTGTACTCTATAATTGTATGTTATACAGTTAAAATTTTGTATTTCAAAAGTTATGACATTATATTTTGTTCCGCTGGGATGTGAGATTCTTTGTTGTTATTTCTGTTCTCCTTCTACCTTTTTCTTCTTAAAAAATGATTCGTATTTCTGTGATATTTGGGTTGGATGTGTGATATATGTAGTCAACTCAGATAGTACGGATTTGCGGTTTGTTACAGCAAGTCTAAACATGTGTATTTTATCCTTTTTCCCAAACTAAAGTTAAACAGTCCCAATTTAATTACATGCCTATTTTCCGATCCTTTTATGTCATTCATTATTGCCCCAATTATATGCACACTCAAATCGGGTATTGTAACGAACCATCATTTTCCCGATCCTGATTATCGATACAAATACCAAATCGACTAACCAAACACCAGAAATTACCGGATCATTAATAAAAAGAAGTTAGAGGATGAGAAATAGAAAGAAAGAAAATTAGAATAGAAGAAAATAGATAGAAGACAGAACTGAAACAACAACATAGAATCTCACATCGCAGTAGAATAAAATATAATATATATCAAAGCTTTTGAAATACAAAATTTTAACTGTATACACATCATTATCAGAGTACAATACTTACAAAACAATAGAACATAACTCTATATAACTAACGTTGAAGCCTCCTACTCCAAGCTCCTTCAAGGATATCTGAAAATACATGAACTACTTGACTACCGTACAAATTGGGGGCACCTAAGAGTTTAGGGTAAAACAAAACAAAATAAACTCTGGGTCAGTCATGAAACTGGTATGAGTAAACAATTTAAAACAGTTTGAGAAAATAAACGATATCGCATATGCAACGACCCGCGTTCTACGCATCGGAAGATCGTAGAATATTTATTTCTTTTTCATATGAAGTCGTATGGTCGTGTAACTTTGGGGAACGACTATTGGGGACATTTCCCATATTCATGATTTTTGCTGATTTTTAAATGACCGTTTTGCCCCTAGCTGATCTTGTTTCGGCCATAACTTTTGATTGGAAAGGATATTTGACGTGAAACCACTTCCATTGGCTTCGGATGATGGTTTACAATTCCGTAGAGTGGTCACATTAGCCAAACGGACTCACCATTTGGGAGATATGGCTGAAACAAGATTTAAAAGGTGAAAAACAACTTAACCGGGACTAATTAAGGTGGTTAGCGAGAGGGCCCATAACCCATTTCGGGATTAGGGTTATGGGGAGGCTGAGAACAGTAGGGAAGCGAATTTTATTTCATTTTTCAGCCATCTAAAACTATTCCTTAACCCTAGCCATGGCCTCTACCTTCTAAAATCATTCAAAATCGCTCTCTAATCAAGGATTAAGCTTAGCAATGCCAAATAAAGGAAGATCCTCACCAAATCAGTGTTAGAGCCGCTGTTAGACATCAGTATTCGCCCAAATCAGCGAAGTTTCAATTCTGAAAATTTTAGTTGTGGCAAAGATGAGTGATTTGCATTGTTTTTCACTAATTACGGCTAATTAGGGGTGATTAGAATAGTTTCTGAATGATGTTTTAATGTTTTTGATTGATTCTATATATTGTTACCGCTGTTCGGAATGTTTTGTGATGTCGTAGAAAGGTTAGAATGGTTGAAAATGCCGTCGTTTGGCGAAAATAGCTTGTTGGAAAAAGTGGCAGATTTTCAGAACCGGTTAGGAGGAACACTCGATCCGATCCGGATAGGAGCAAGACACCCGATCCGATCCGGATAGGAGCAAGACACCCAATCCGATCTGGATAGGAGCAAGAAACCTGATCCAATCCAGATAGGAGCAAGACACCCGATCGTATCTGGATAGCAGAAAGACACCCGATCCGATCTGGATAGGAGAAAGACACCCGAACCGATCCGGATAGGAGGAAGACACCCGAACCAATCCGGATAGGAGGAAGACACCCAAACCGATCCGGATAGGAGAAGGATACCCGAACCGAACCGGATAGGCGAAGGAGAGAAGGAGGCCTGAATCGAACCGGATAGGAGGAGGAGACCCGAACCGAACCGGATAGGAGGAAGAGACCCGAACCGAACCGGATAGGAGGAAGACCCGAACCGAACCGGATAGGAGGAGGAGACCCGAACCGAACCGGATATGAGGAGGAAACCCGAACCGATCCGGAGGAGACCAAAACCCGAGATGCAAAGGTAGTCCAAATGGGAAGTCGAACTCAGGATCCAGATGGGAACCAACGAGTTGACTTCATGACTGGAATTTGTTGCGGGACGTGTGTTAAGGTGTTATCGACGTCTATAGCTTTGACCCACCACGGAAAGATGGATATTGGCTACGAATCAGTGCAGTGAAGTTGTCATGACTTCATGGGGGCAAAGTGATCGTAGCAAGGCTATGAGCCAGTGCAGTGGAGCCATCATGACACCATGGGGAAGAGTGGACATAGCAAAGGAATAGTGGCTATGGATCAGTGCAGTGGTGTCATTACGACTCCATGGGGCAGAGTGATCATAGCAAGGAATAAGGTGATCAAAGTGGTGGATATCGTATGCTTTACGCATCGAGTGAGAGATGTGAGGATGGTTGCTGTGATTGATTGTTTGCCATTTCTATGTCATGCACACCCCCACCCCCATATTCCTTACACCATATGTTAGTGGCACCTTAGAGTATTGTACGATATGTTGTGCTAACTATTTGGTTGCAGGTCCAGGTTTAGGTATGGTTTAGTATACCTGTTATTGTTCTGTTTAGCTGCTTATCGCTCATACAAGACTTTTGTCTGACCCAGAGTTTTATGTCTCTTTTTATTACTCTGGGTGCTCATAAACGGGCAGACTAGAGACAGGTTAGCTGGTTGTGCACGAGTAGCTGTCCAGAGATGAGCAAGAGGCTTCCACGTATGATATATATAAATATTCTCCCTGTGTCGCAGCTGGTCACTACTTTGGGAATTAGTAGTGTACCTCCCTTATTTCGCTTTAGAGACAGTTTTCAGAAGTTGTAATAATGATGATGTGGAACATAAGCTGTATTTGGATTTTCCGCTGCTATGATGTTTTGTTTTCAACTTATGCACTGTCTCGCCTGTTTTATGTCAAAGTATGTTATTATTATATTTTATTCCATGCAATGTGAGACATTCTACAGGTTCTTTATTAGTTCTTCATCTCCTTTCTTTTCTTTGACGACCGTCCCGTGCTGGTTGGGCATTGGTACAGCGCATTTTGGAGGAAATGTCGGCCGGTGCAGGGCGGGCCGTCACATTTGGTATCAGAGCTCTAGGTTGCGTAGTTAACCTAGGGAGAGACACCAGGGAGAGATAGTACGTATATGAGAGTGCGTATTTGTTATATTTTGGTTTTCAAAAGCTATATATATACACTATTAGTATAGCTAAGGATGAAGTCGCACTGCACTGGCACCACTGAAGAGATGGTTAATCGTTTTCTCCTTACATATTGAACGATGGGCCGATACACGAGGAATACTGGTAGAGGAGCTAATAATGGAAATGCTCATGATATGAGGACGATGTTCACTGACTTCATGAGGGAGATGTTTAGAGATGTCCAGAGGGCAGTTCCCAATGCTGCTAATGGTGGTGGTGCAGAGGTGCAGGTGCCTAGAGACGATTTCGCCAAGCTCTGTAAGGATTACACTAGACTTGGTGGGAAACCGTTCCACGGAACGGAATCGGCCACGGATGTTCAAGATTGGTTGGATAGCTGTGAGCGCATCTTTGAAGATTTGGGTATCGAGGATGCGATGAAGAGAAGGCTAGCATCCAGTCAGCTGGAAGGATGGGCGATGAATTGGTGGAATGCTATTAAGGCAGCTACTCCCGAGGATCAGATTACTTGGGATTAGTTTAAGACTCGCTTTAGCGACAAGTTTATTCCTGCTGCTCAGAAGTCAGTATTATTTAAGATGTTTTGGGAGCTAAAGCAGAATGGTAGAGCTGTCTCGGAGTATATTGCTGACTTCGATACTTTATCAAAGTATGGATTATCCCTCATTGACACTCCCGAGAAGAAGAATGAGAAGTTCATAACAGGCTTGGATCAGTACTTGGGGGAAAGGCTTATTAACCACATCGATGAGACGTTTGAATCGATTGTGGGGAAAGCTTTAAAATCGGAGAGTCATTACCCTAAGTCAAAGACTGAAGTTGATGTTGTATCTGTAGGAGAGCCGAAACCGCAAGCAGGCGGTGGAGGCAAGAATAATTCTCAGAATAAGAGGAAGCAAAATCAAGCTAAGGACGGCCAGAAAAAGAGTAAGAAAGATGTTGAGTTCTTTAGCTGTGGCAAGAAGGGTCATTATGCTAAAGAATGTCGCGCAAAGCCAGTGGACAGGAAGTGCTTCAACTGTGGCCAAGTGGGACATCACAAGGACAAGTGTCCGCAACCCCCTAAAGAAAAGCAGATTGTGAAAGCATATGCTCTTAATGTCGTTCCTTCTTCGTCGAATGCCCCAACTACGACGAAGAAGGGAAAGACTGTCGTCATTCAAGGTATGCTTTCTATTTATGATGTTCCTGTTCGAGTACTGTTTGATACTGGAGCTTCCAGTTCCTTCTTATCTAGTGACCTGGTAGATAGGTTGGGATTGTAGCCCGAGATTGTCGATAGACCTTTAGTAGTGACGAACCCAATTGGTGGTTCGACTAGCCTTAGCATAATTTGCCGTAATGTGGTCTTATCGAGTCATGGATGCATGTTCGTTTGTGATTACTTTGTTTTGGGCTTTACTGGGTTTGGCATTATTTTGGGAGTCGATTGGCTCCAAAGATACGGGGTGGTGGTAGACTGTGAGGGCTTTTTGGTGACAGTTAGAGCGGATGATGGGTGGAGGGCAGTGTTTGGTAGTCTACCTAGTGATGGGGTAATGGCTAGTTTTCTAAATTCCCTCGACATCACGCATGATGAGTTGTCATATGTGCCCGTGGCTGGCCAGTATCCAGACGTCTTCGAGGAAGTGACCGGACTTCCACCACACCGAGCGATTGAGTTCCGTATTGATTTGGTGAAAGATGCCAGACCTATAGTGATGCCACTTCGTTGTATGGCACTAAGGGAGCAGCGAGAGCTCGGGGTGCAAGTGAGCGATCTTTTGAAGAAGGGGTTTATCAGAAGAAGTGTTTCTGAGTGGGGAGCACCAGTTGTGTTTGCTACCAAGGCTGATGGTTCCCTTCGATTGTGTGTGGACTACCGCGAGCTGAATAAGGTGACGTGGAAGAATAAGTATCCTCTACCGTAGATAGATGATTTGTTTGATCAAGTTGAGTGGAGCGAGAGTGTTCTCTCAATTGGATCTCGTGACAGGTTTTCATCAGCTTAGAGTGGAAACTGAGAGTATAGCTAAAACGACATTTCGAACGCCGTTTGGATTCTATAAGTGGTTGGTCATGCCATTCGGGTTGACCAATGCACCAGCATATTTTGTGGATCTTATGAATAGGGATTCAGGGATCAATTGAATAAGTTTGTACTTGTGTTCGTGGATGATATTTTGGTCTACTCGAGGACAGAGGAAGAACACAAGGAACATTTGAGAGTAGTGATGGAGGTGTTGAGAAAACACCAATTGAAAGCAAAGATTTCTAAGTGTCACTTCTGGAGGAGGAAAGTGAGATTCTTGGGCCATGTTGTTTCAGAGAATGGTATTGCCGTGGACCCTGCGAAGGTGGCTACAGTACAAGATTGGTCTACGCCCAAGAATGCATTAGACATAAGAAGTTTCTTGGGGTTAGCCGGATATTATCATAAGTTTATCCAGGACATCTCCAAAATAGCAGCACCGTTGACTAAGTTGACTAAGAAGAATCAAGCTTTCTTCTGGGACGAGAAGTGCGAGAATGCATTCAAGAGTCTAAAGGAAAAGTTGACATGTGCACCAGTGTTAGTCATTCCTAAGGGGAATGAAGAGATGACAGTATATACGGATGCATGTGGTACTGGACTAGGTGCTGTGTTGATGCAAGGAGGTAGGGTTGTAGCTTATGCAAGTCGGCAACTGAAACCGCATGACAAAAGATACCCTACCCACGATTTGGAATTAGCAGCGATCATGTTCGCGTTGAAGATGTGGAGACATTATCTCCTGGGAGAAAGATTTGAGCTGTTTACCGATCATAAATCGTTGAAGTATCTCTTCTCTCAGAAGGATCTAAATCTCCGACAGCAAAGATGGTTAGAATTCTTGGCTTCCTATCATTTTGATATCGCATATACACCAGGAAAGGGAAATGCAGTAGCTGATGCATTGAGTAGAAGACATGCCAGTTTAGGGGCAATGTTTCTTGAATGGAAGCAACTAGGGTGCATCGTAGGGTATGATTTCAGACCAAAGTGCGAATTGGATCCAGAAATGTTAGCAAGTTTGACGATCAGACCCACTTTGATTGAGCGGACTGGTTCCAGTCAGAGGGACGATCCTAACTTACTGAAAATCATCTCCAAGTTAGAGATGGGCATCGATGAGGAGATGAACAAGTATGGGCTTGATCAAGATGGATGGCTTAGAAAGAATGGAAGACTAGTTGTACCCAATGTCAACGGATTGAGAGATGAAGTGCTTAGAGGATGTCATCATTCAAAACTGACCATACACCCCGGTGGTAATAAAATGTATCGAGACATGAAACAGACCTACTACTGGGAAGGAATGAAAGGAGACATTGGGAAGTTTATATCCAAGTGCATGAATTGTCAGCTAGTTAAAGCTGAGCAAAAGAAGCCTAGTGGTTTGTTACAGCCATTGGAAATTCCAGAATGGAAATGGGAACAAGTCTCAATGGATTTCATTGATGGGTTACTAAGGACTAGATCGAGCCACGATAGCATTTGGGTGATTGTAGACAGATTGACCAAGAGTACAAGGTTCATACCGGTCAAGTCGAATAGAACTGCAACTAAGTTAGCGGAACTATATATGAAGTGGGTAGTGAGATTTCATGGAGTACCCAAAGGCATTGTGAGTGACAGAGATCCATTGTTTAGTAGTGGATTTTGGAAAAGCTTACAAGAGGCTTTAGGATCAGAATTACATCTCAGTACCGCGTATCATCCTCAAACCGACGGACAGACAGAGAGGGTGAATCGTGTATTAGATGATCTCTTAAGAGCTTGTGTATTGGATTTTGGTGGATCATGGGATGACCATTTGCATCTAGTAGAGTTTGCCTATAACAACAGTTATCAATCCAGTATTGGTATGGCTCCATTTGAAGCCTTGTACGGAAGACCGTGCAACTCACCATCATACTGGGTAGAGACCGGTGAGAAGTTCGTGCTTGGACCAGAAGTAATAAGAGAAACTTCAGACAAAATCAAGATCATTCAACAGCGAATGAAGACTTCCCAAAATAGGCAGAAGAGTTATGTTGATAAAAGGAGAAGATAATTGAAATTCTCCGTCGGTGACTTAGTATTTATCAAGATCTCTCCATTAAAGAATGTTATTCGATTTGGTAGGAGAGGAAAGTTGGCACCAAGATTTGTTGGTCCATTCCCAGTTCTCGAGCAAGTTGGGAATTTGGCATATAGAGTCGAGTTGCCTGACAAGATAGAGGGAGTTCACAACGTATTTCATGTTTCCCAGTTAAGGAAGTTCGTACACGACCCTGATATGACTATTTCACCTGATCAGTTGGATGATATCGAAGTAGAACCCGAGGCGGTTGGGAACCGCAAGCCGATTCATATTGTCGAGCACGATACGAAGCAATTTCGAAGGAAAGCGGTGAAACTAGTAAAGATTCAGTGGGGCGAGGATGAAAATTACTGTACTTGGGAGACAGAGGAGAGCATTAGGAAGGTGTATCCAGAACTCTTTGCCAGGTAAGATTCTACTTGCGATTTAGTCTTACGCATGCTAGGATAGACTTGTTTGTTTGTTTTGTATGTTGATTGTTGTAAATGATTGGTAGGCATGCGGGACCCTTTGTATGTTTTGGTTAAGGAATTTCGGGGCGAAATTTCGTAGGGGGGAGAATGCAACGACCCGCGTTCTACGCATCAGAAGATCGTAGAATATTTATTTCTTTTTCTTATGAAGTCGTATGGTCGTGTAACTTTGGGGAACGACTATTGGGGACATTTCCCATGTTCATGATTTTTGCCGATTTTTTAATGACCGTTTTGCCCATAGCTGATCTTGTTTCGGCCATAACTTTTGATTGGAAAGGAGATTTGACCTGAAATCACTTCCTTTGGCTTTGGATGATGTTTTACAATTCCGTAGAGTGGTCACATTAGCCAAACGGACTCACCGTTAGGGAGATATGGCTGAAACAAGGTTTAGAAGGTGAAAAACAGCTTAACCGGGCCTAATTAGGGTGGTTAGCGAGAGGGCCCATAACCCATTTCGGGATTAGGGTTATGGGGAGGCTGAGAACAGTAGGGAAACAAATTTTATTTCATTTTTTTAGCCGTCTAAAACTATTCCTTTACCCTAGTCATGGCCTCTACCTTCTAAAATCATTCAGAATCGCTCTCTAATCAAGGATTAAGCTAAGCAATGCCAAATCAAGGAAGATCTTCACCAAATCAGTGTTAGAGCCGCTGTTAGACATTGATATTTGCCCAAATCAGCGAAGTTTCAATTCTGAAAATTTTAGTTGTGGCAAAGATGAGTGATTTGCATTGTTTTTCACTAATTACGGCTAATTAGGGGTTATTAGTGATAATTAGCGAAATTATGGCTCTGAAAAATCTGGAAAAATTTGTAAAATTCTTAAATATTATTTCAGGGCTTTGATAAAAATTTGGGTTAATTTAGACATATTTTACTAATTGTATGGTTAAGTCCGGATTAAGGGGATTAAGGGGATTAAGGGGAAAATCTTGCTTTTTGGGTATATTTGATCTAAAATATTTCATGTGAATGATGTTTTAATGTTTTTGAATGTTTCTATATATTGTTATCGCTGTTTGGAATGTTTTGTGATGTCATAGAAAGGTTAGAATGGTTGAAAACGCCGTCGTTTCCCGAAAATAGCTTGTTGGAAAAAGTTGCAGATATTCAGAACCGGTTTGGAGGAACCCCAGATCCGATCCGGATAGGAGCAAGACACCCGATTCTATCCGGATAGGAGCAAGACACCCGATCCGATCTGGACAGGAGCAAGACAATCGATCCAATCCGGATAGGAGCAAGACACCCGATCGGATCCGGATAGCAGAAAGACACCCGATCCGATCCGGATAGGAGAAAGACACCCGAACCGATCCGGATAGGGGGAAGATATCCAAACCGATCCGGATAGGAGGATGACACCTGAACCAAACCGGATAGGAGAAGGATACCTAAACCGAACCGGATAGGGGAAGGAGAGAAGGAGACCCGTACCGGATAGGAGGAGGAGACCCGAACCGAACTGGATAGGAGGAAGAGACCCGAACCGAACCAGATAGGAGGAAGACCCGAACCGAACCGGATAGGAGGAGGAGACCCGAACCGAACCAGATAGGAGGAGGAGACCCGAACCGATCCGGAGGAGACCAAAACACGAGATGCAAAGGTAGTCCAAATGGGAAGTAGAACACAGGTTCCAGATGGGAACCAACGAGTTGACTTCATGACTGGAATTTGCGGCGGGACGTGTGTTAAGGGGTTATCGACGTCTGTAGCTTTGACCCACCACGGAAAGATGGATATTGGCTACGGATCAGTGCAGTGAAGTTGTCATGACATCATGGGGCAGAGTGATCGTAGCAAGGCTATGAGCCAGTGCAGTGGAGCCATCATGACTCCATGGGGAAGAGTGGACATAGCAAAGGATTAGTGGCTATGGATCAGTGCAGTGGTGTCATTATGACTCCATGGGGCAGAGTGATCATAGCAAGGAATAGGGTGATCAAAGTGGGGGATATCATATGCTTTACGCACCGAGTGAGAGATGTGAGGATGGTTGCTATGATTGATTGCTTGCCATCACCATGTCATGCACACCCCCACCCCCGTATTCCTTACACCATATGTTAGTGGCACCTTAGAGTATTGTACGATATGTTGTGCTAACTCTTTGGTTGCAGGTCCAGGTTCAGGTATGGTTTAGTATACCTGTTATTGTTCTGTTTAGCTGCTTATCGCTCATACCAGACTTTTGTCTGACCCAGAGTTTTATGTTTCTTCTTATTACTCTGGGTGCTCTTAAACGGGCAGACTAGAGACAGGTTAGCTGGTTGTGCACGAGTAGCTGTCCAGAGACGAGCAAGAGGCTTCCATGTATGATATATATAGATATTCTCCCTGTGTCGCAGCTGGTCACTACTTTGGGCATTAGTAGTGTACCTCCCTTATTTCGCTTTAGAGACAGTTTTCAGAAGTTGTAATAATGATGATGTGGAACATAAGCTGTATTTGGATTTTCCGCTGCTATGATGTTTAGTTTTCAACTTATGCACTATCTCGCCTATTTTATGTCAAAGTATGTTATTATTATATTTTATTCCATGTGATGTGAGATATTCTATAGGTTCTTTATTAGTTTTTATCTCCTTTCTTTTCTTTGACGACCGTCCCGTGCTGGTTGGACATTGGTACAACGCATTTCGAAGGAAATGTCGGCCGGTGCGGGGCGGGCCGTCACAACATAAGTCCACGTGTATAACACGGAACGGGTTTTTTCCTTATGGGAATCCAAAACACTTGATTTAACTTTCAAAATCCTTTAGAAAGTAATGATAATCTTTATATCAAAACTATTTTGATATTATAATAGTGTTTAAATCAAATAGATAACAATCTAGTGAAATCTTTGCATCTCACGCTCCACATATATATAATATACAAAAAAAACCGCGAGCACTTATTGGGTAATGAATTTCCAACTATGACAAGGTATGGAACCACTTTCTGATAATGTATCTCTATAGAGGAATACACTGGGTTCAACAAGAACATCTTGTAACCCGACCATAAATGACCGACCACTCATTTCACTTGAGTGTATCAAATGTATATCACCAATGGTTGGGATCAGCAACCGTTTCCCGAATGGGAAAACATCGAATAGAATAAGGAATGAAACGAATTTCTCTAGGTAGGTGATAATACACCCTAATTGGGAGCTACCCACTTAGCCATGCTGCCTGCCCGATTTTTGTCATTTCCCGGTTGTTGAGGCTTGAGGCTACGCTTACTTACTTTTCATTGATAGCACAATCACTTTGAATGACACATTGTCAGTTCCGTTAACCATTAATTGGTTTGCACAAATATAATCTAGATATTACGCTAAGAGAATAAATTCTCTGCCACTATATGTATATGTATGTATGTATATATATATATATATATATATATATATATATTTACACAGACCAACATATGCGATCATTGGAAATACTCTGTCAGACATTCGTCCATACAACTTCATTCAAGGACTAAACGAAACCGAAGGCACAATTTCCATTAATCCATCTTAGGCAATTTCTACCTAGGATTAATCGAAAAAGCCCTTGCACTTTACTCTATCTTCGATTATCTTCATATAATCTGATTCGCAATGCTACTGCCAATACGGAGTGGTGTTTGGATAATAATCCAACCGGTCTCTCCATATTGACAACGATATTGGCAAATACTTCGATGGTCGGTTATTTAACTATCGAAGAAAAACAAACACCCATTCAAAGCATCAAACAAATCACTAGGCCTTTTAATTAATATTTCATTAATTAAATCACTTCTTCATTTTCTTATCAATATTTGTTAACCAAATATTTTCAATAATCATCTTGGCCTCTTACGCTATTTAGAAAACATTTCCATATATCGCCTTCTTTTATTTTCTATACTTAGAAAATATATTCTATAAATAATTGGAAAACATTCCAAGTACTTTTCCCTTTCACGACCATTCATATCTATACTTAGGAAATATTTATTATTATATTTCCAAAATTCCACTTATCTGGGTTAAAAAGAATGTCGTGTAAAACATTGTTACAACAACCCAAAATACTGCATTCAACTAAATCTTATTCAAAACATTTATCTTTGAGCCTGAATCTTGCTATTAATTGGTTAATAATGAAATCAATCAAGTTGATGTATAAAAACCTCTCACAACTTGACTGAAAACATCCTTAACTTCAAAACAGACAAGACTACTTATTTCGAATAATCCACATCATATAAAACCAATTATCTATTTTTAAACATGTATACGTTTCTCTTTCTGTTTTTACGAGATTTAATTATAGATTTCTTTTTGTTTATAATATTCTATTTTAAGTTCGTTTCCTTATCAAATTATATATATATATATATTGATATATTGACTTCTAATTATCAAATTTTCTTAAAAATATTTATCAAATTTTCTTAAAAATATTCTAACGCCTTAAATTTTTGGAAAATTTCGCCAGCACCTCCTTTGTACCGGACAATAGCTTAAACCTCAGCTCGCCTCTCTAGGCCCTTTCTATTCAAATGAAAACCAAAAAGCCAAGTGTCTTGCCTATTCGACGCATAAAAACTCATATGGAATTTAAACGTGTACCTTTTTGTCGGGAACATTAATTATAATCTTCATACACTTCGTTCCATACCTGTCTAACCCATATATGACCATTCCCAATTTATTCTAACTCAAGTCAATCATTTTTAACTCAATTTGCTAATTTATTATTTAATTAGCTCTTTAGCCCATTTCACTTTTTATTTGAACATAACACGTTCGGGTATATTCTTAATTTACTTAAAGCCTAATCTAATTCCATTTCAACTCGAGTTTCATATTCGATCTCGAATATAAATTCATAAATCCCATTCACTTATCCAACGCCCAATTTCGATTCAAAACAAGATTAACTAATTATTCTTAAAATTAGTTAATTCTATTCAATAATTAAAAATCTTAATTTTGTTTCAAAAATCAGTTCACTTACACCACTTGAGTTCATAATTATTTATATCTCAAGTCTGATTTTTCTAATGGAGATTCAGATTTTGTTTACTTAAATTCCTTTTACTTATTTAAATAAACCATTACGGTTTTATAATGGTTATGGCGCTGTTTTTCTGAAAATTTGACTTTGACATAACTCAAAATTTATAAGACGAAATCCAGATTTTTCTCTTTCATTAGAAAACTATTATCAAATTGGTCCTGACGATTCTTGTTTCAAAGAATTCCGACTTAAATTGAGTTCTATATACTCAATTGAGGTTCGGAACGCCAATTTAGGAATTACCGCACTGCGGCGAGTTCGTTTTAATTATATTTAAATATTAATGTTTAAACTTCGTTTATAAATAAACTTTCAGCTCCATTCTTATATATTTTAAGATAAATTAAACCGATTTTCCCAATTCAACTTAATATTTCTGATTTTCCTTAATTACCGATTTATTTCATAATTCGGTTATAAATTTATTTATACTTCAATCTTCTATATTGAATTCCAATTATCTTTATAATAATTTATTTTATAAATTCGATATAAAACAAATTTCAATTATAAATTCTTTAAACTTATTTCGATTTAGTTTATATTTCGAATTCCCTAAATATATCTTTCTATTTTTCAACACATTTTCCCATTTCACTTTTAAATTCATACTTGAATTTAAAATTTCAAATTATCCAATTATAATTATCTCACTTAATTTACAAACGTCATTTATAAATTTAACTTCCTTGTTTTATATTTTGAAACAAGTTTCCATTTCAAATTCTTTTGAAACCTAATTCCTATTCTGAAATATTTTATTGATTTTAGCTTATATATATATATATATATAAACAGTGAATCTATTTTTATATTTAAATTTAAACTTCTATTCAATACAATCCTAATATCTTATCTGAAAATAATTTATTTAAATAAATTCGATCAAATCGAATTCAGATCATTAATCCATATAGATTTATTTAATTTAATTTACATTCTGAATATCTAAATAGGTTTCATTGTTTCTTTTTGAAACTAATTTCAATTCCCTTTTTAAATTCACATTTGAATTTAGATTTCCCGAATTATCCAAATGATAATTCTTCCCATTTCGTTTATAAACACCGTTTATAAATTCACTTCAATTCCCTGCATTATTTAATTTATAAACACCGTTTATAAATTTAGTACTTGTTTTATTTATTCAAAACAAATCAATAATTCCTAGCCCATTCAAAATTCAAATTCTATTTAAAAAAATAGATTTTCCCTTTTTGAATCTCAAAAACTTTATACGATATTTTTATATATCAATATTCAGGGCCAGTGACATTCAACCAATCAAAAACACCCAATTATCAACCAAAGATTTTCTAACACGTCATATATGATAATATATATGAAAACAAACAAATAATATTTTTGAGCAATCCAGTTGGATCCCTCCAACCTGTTTTCCTGCATCCATAGACGTTAGCCAACATAAATAATACCTATCCTACTTCGAGGCAGGGTATCGCGGTATAGAAGGTCATCCATTATAACATATTGTGGGGTGCATAGGGTCATCCGCTAGTGATACTGCGGGAAAAATCCAACCACCAATATATATATATATATATATATATATATATATATAGCCACAAACACCAAGCCTAAATAACTAATATATATTTAATAGCCACAATAATATTTCAGTGCATGCAAATACCAAACAAACAATTAATTTTTATTAATAAAAATAATTCTAAATAAATCTGAGTGAGATTTACTCACCGTGATTTTATTTTTCCGATCCATTTCGATTCTAAATCTAACCTCAGCTTATGTAACCCTCAGCTAAGAATTTCTCGACTGACTCCATTTGGTAAAAATCTTGTATATGTTTTAATGTGACATTAATTAGCTAACAAGATTTCATGTATATGTATATACGTATAAACAAAGTAATGAATTTTTGCGTGAAATTATTAAATCAGTTACCTTAATCCTTTTATCTAATACTTCTTCCGCAAATTGCACGCTCCAACCGCCGCTTTTCACCACCCAACTATCAAACTTATTGCCTCTTCACGAACTCATCAGCACCGATCCTTACGAATAACAACAATATAATCAAACCAATGGTTATGCTCTGTCGAACTTCATCCCTCCATCTACAAAAACCCCCTCTAGAAAATCGCACCTGTAGTAACACCTCAAATCACGACATTGAATTTCACAGTAGCAATGCGGAAAAAGTATGAACCTTATTGGTTCGAAACCTCTCAAAATTTTGGGCGAAGATGCTCACAACCCCCAGGAACTCAAATCAAATCTCACCTCCTTTCTTCGTTGTCAGTTCCGCTCTCGAACTGCAACCCTAGACTTTGATTTTGCCAACATTGAGCTCATCAGTATCATCGTGATTTCCAAGATCGAAAAGCCCTAAGTGAAACTTGCAAGAGTGAATTACACCATCAGTCGCGATGAACGAGGGACTGTCAAACCTAAGCATCATCGAGTTGAACTCGCCAAACCCTAAATTGAAATCCCGATGTCAGAACAACCTTCAGCAACACAATGGTAGGGTCGACTCTGCCTTTCACCACTTTAACCACTCGTGCACCCCATCCCTCTGTTGCGCTCGAACTGTCGAGCTCTACAAACCACCACGATGTTCAAAGTCCACTTACCATTTGGTTTGATTTGGTAAAAATATGGTTTTGGTTTTTATTTTTTTCTGGAGAAATAATTCGAGGGAAATGAAATTAAAGGAGAGAAGGGAGGGATTCCTCGTGATTTTATACAGATGTATTCTTCAGCATTAAGCAATTAGTCTGTGTATAGCACAATATAGGTAGGTAGCTTAAGGTACATTTTATTAAATTATGATTTGATTATACATTAATACGATTTGATTTAAAGAGATTTTTATTCCTTTTAAAACGATACTGATTTGATTTCAAGATTATCCACTAATCAAATATCTTGGGTTCCATTACTTGAAACCAAGAACCATTATTTTAACATAACGACTGGCGTTTAAATGCTATAACGCTATTCTGAACTGAACTGAATATATTCTAAAATTTAATTTGAACGTATATACCATATTAAATTAATATAATATAATTTAAATTCAGAGATAATCAATTCGTTGATAATAAAATATTTTTGTATTATCGTTTGTATTCAAATACAATTAATACTGATCATCTGGATTGTTTTGATTCAGTTTTAAACTTCGATTCAATTATATATTTCGTATTACGGTAATTTAATATATTCGATATTAAATCGAAATCGATTATTAAATTGATAACTTAAAATAAAATTCATTTATATTATCAATTCAATGTTTAAAACATTATTAAATATTTAAAATAAATCAATTAAAATCCGGGTTGTTACATTCTTCCCCCCTTAAAAGAATTTCGTTCTCGAAATTACTAAGGTAAGAAAAATGCTAAAACCCATTACTTTTCAAAAACTCACTTATCTTGAAGCTCAACATTTCATATTCATACAAATTTTAATTCCTACAAAACTTTTGGTTTTCCATTCATACAGCACATCATATGTATTTACATCCATTTAATCTGAATGATTTACAATTAATATATTTACATCCTTCATATTCCATTCATATGAATTTAAATTCATTCAAATTGATTCTAAATCAATTTATTCCTTTCAATCCATTTAACTTGATTAAGTTAAATTTAAATTCCAACATTCAAATTCCCAGGTTTTTATTTCAAATCCCTTTTGAAATAATATATAAATGTAAACATATTTTATTTTCCATCTCAAGTTCAAAACATTTGAATTTTCAAACCAATTTTTTTATTTTAAACAAATTTCCATCAAAAACTTTTCTAAGGTAGAAATTCATCACTTAGAAACTTGAAAATGAATACTGATGATGCTACAGTTATCATCAGAATTATTTTCCAGCGACTGAAATGAGTTCATTACTTTAACACTTTTAAAATCCATCAAAATGATTTTTATCCAAAATCCCCATCCAAAACAAAGCTATATTATTTTAATATACTTCGAAAAAATATTTTCTAACTCCCCAGGATTAAATTCCGAATTCTGGTTTGAATTAAAATTTAATTCATCTCATTTGTATGTCTCATTTATATACAAATTTTATTTGGTTATATATAACCATTTCAATTTTATAATCTCATTTGAACAACCAGCAAATCCGTCCGATGCAATAATATTAGAAAATTATTCCTTTTATATCCAAAATAGAATGTTTGGGTAAAATTATTTCATTTACCCACTTTAAAACAATATCATGTCGAATTTTTCTGTTCAAGTGTTTATAAAATCCTATCGACTTCGCGGCGTTCCATGATTTTATCAGAAATAATAAACCACTCAACAAACAAACCAACATAATATAAAACAATTTTTATATCAATTTACAAATACGCTCTCTTGTATATATATACACTCAAATAATTCTAGGGTACTACTGACCTTATCTCTCTTGAGAAACTCCCACCAAAGCCTAGGTATTAGCTCAACCTAAGCTCCGATACCACTGTAACGAATCTTTTTTTACCCGATTCTGATTATCGATACAAATAATATATCGACTAACCAAAAACCAAAAATTACTAGATCATTAATTGAAAGAAGATAGAGGATGAGAAATAGAAAGAAAGAAAATTAGAATAAAAGAAAATAGATAGAAGACAGAACTGAAACAACAACATAGAATCTCACATCGTAGCGGAATAAAATATAATATATATCACAGCTTTTGACATACAAAATTGTAACTGTATATACATCATTATCAGAGTACAATACTGTGATTCCCCACCCCGAGACCTTCATTAGTAAAGGGAATCACTGAGTAATCCTGTCTACTAATGCATAGAATAGGGCTAGTTAAGGGCGACCATCATAGTAATACGTTAGTTAAGAGCTAAGCATGTCAACTATGTCTTTTTTTTACCTCGCTTACACTAAGCTAAAAATTGTTTATTTAGTTTATTTTGGTGAAATCCCGTAGTGCTTTTTATGAGTTCTTTTGATAGCTCGTATGTCTGAAAGTGCATCATAGTAAAACCATCATGTCTTCCTCGTTTCTTATCAGAATCAGTCAATTTTTTTTGTTAGAAACTAGATTCGATAAGCTACATATTTCGTTCATATTGTTTTTCGAAATTTTATCGTCTCCTAGGCCTGAAACAGATTTCAAACAATAGTACAATTCCATCTTTTTATCAAAATTTCTGAGTTTAGATTCTGAAATGTGTTGTAGTCATCATAGTGTGTAATAGTTGTGGATTAGACGTGTCAACCACTTGTGGTAAATGAAAACGAATATAGACACTATTTGACATGTTTAGTTCATGACTATTGTATGCTATGTTGGACTCCCTCAAACAGTCATATTCTCTGCATTAGTAGACATAATTACTAGTTGATTCCCATTACTAATGTGGGTCTCGGGGTGGGGCGTCACAACTTCGTATAAAACGACAATTTTTCTCCATGTAAACAACAAAAGCTTACAAAACTTAAAACATAAAAGTTGTTGCATTTTTCATGAGGATTCCAGAACATCAAGAATTTCTAAATTCCAATTTAAAACGCAAAAGTTGTGCTGAAAATACTATTCAGCCAACCACTATTTTCAGGTGGCTATCAATGACAAGCCAGCAGTAAAAAAAATCAGTTTTTCTCCATTTAAACATCAAAATATAGAGATATAATCTAAACAGAACTTGTTCCTTACCGAGTCTAGTTTTCGCACAAAATATTTGAGCCAAATCGGACTAGAGACGATAAAGTTATGCCTGTTTTACTAACATGCATTTTTAGCAAAACGGGATATAAACAAAACCCTAAAAGCAACTACGGTTTTTCACTAAATCCAAACAAAAATCAATTGATAGCTTGCTATAAGTTATAAACTTACCTCCACCAGCGAATGGAGATGATTTAGGGGAAAAAGATGGAGCTTTTAGTTGCAAGGACACAATCAGCAAGATTTAGCACCAATATCACATGTAGATGCTGAGGAAGAGACATGCAAGAAGATTTTTCATCAAAACAATAACAACAGCAAATAAAACTTTGGTTTCCCATGGATTGTTTTTACTTGTTGATGATATGAGACAAGTCAGAGTTTGTTATATATTTATCGTTGAATCAACACGATAAGTCTAGAATTGTGTATTCGCCGATGAAGTGAGGCGATATGATTTTCTTGATTTATGATTTTCCTAATATGGAATCGACGGATGATTAGTAAACCATTAGGAAAAGATACATGGTATAGGACGTGTATTGATTTCTTTTGGGGTCCTATATGAGATGTTGAGGCACATTCAAGATTTTGACTAGTACCATAGACCACGAGTACTCGGGGATTCGAGACTTAAGATTATTTCCCCAATTACGATTTCATGATTTATATTACTCGGGTCTTTGACGTCATCGATTGGGATCTCTATATTATAGACTATGTAGTCGTTATGAATGTCAAGATTTTCTAGATTATTTTGACTTCTATGATCCCAATCATCACGAATTATGGTACCATAGTATATTACTAGTGATGATTTAAAAGCACATGCAAATTCTTTTGATGATTTACCATTTTGGTCATGATTTGTGATTTCATAGCCTTACAACATATTAAGGCGACACTACTCATATGGTTATTATGATGTAAAACCATATCATGATTTATTCGAGATTTTCCGAGTTTTTAAGTTTTGATGAGTAGTTGGATGTTATTCATGATTTTTGAATGTTTTACAACATCCATATTTTAAATTGCTTATGTGATTACCATGATGGGGCACACACTCATGATTATCATGATGGACTTCATACCAATTCCGTTGGAAACAATAGAACGTATGTTTCCTTATTTCCTTATTGTCATGAGCTCTTATCTATTGATAAGTTTAAGTTACCTGACCCGTGTGTTTATTTCACTCGGGTCAGACCCCTCTCCTCATAAGATACTCGTAGATTATATTTGTGGCAGAGACATGATAGCTTTGGATACTGGTTACGTAGTATTATTAATATGGTAAGGCTATGTTTTGATTATATTATATTTTATCCATTCCGCTGTGAGATAATTTCTGAGCTCTGACTTGTTTTATGTCTCTGTCTTTTCTGCAGGATACCAGAACAAACCAATCCGAGTTTCAATAGATTGGAAATTTTAAAAAAATCGGTATGTCGGAATTCGGGCTGTTACATCTGGTTATCTTATAATAATCACTATTTTCATCTTCCCATCACCTTTCCCTTTTATTGTTTATGGCCAGGCTACTTTCTAGCCTAGGTCCGCCGCCAAATATATGTGAATGCGTTAGTTAGAGAACGGGGGAAAACATTATAATTGGCATAACTTGAATAATGAATATGAATTTGGACATATAATTCACTATGAATATAATTGGGTAAATGGGCATGAACACCTATAACGACATAGGTGAAAAATTGGATAATAATGAAATGCTTAGGATTACAGTAATTAGAAATTGTAACTGCACTTATGACATGAGGTTAGATTGCATTTGTGGTGGAATTCTGCCCGGACCCCACCGGCATATCCAGCAACCGCAAATGATGAATCTAATGTGAGGGGTTTAAGTGCACAAATATGAGACGGGCTAAGACACGAGGTTAGGCCCAACTTGTGGAAGAAGTCTGCCCGAACCCGACCGGCATATCTAGCATCCACAAGTTGTAGGTCTAATGTGGGAGGTCTATCCCATTATAACCATAAATGGACAAGGTAACAAATTGGAATACTTTACCTAGTTGAATCCACAGGGATTGTGTGATCATGAACATGAATAGGGGTTAAGTAAACTTGGTTGAACAATGGGAGGGTTAAGTTAAGTATATCTGGGTTGGGTGGGTAATATTTAAATATAAGCCCACAAAACTTAACCAATTAGGGGTTATGTATTAAAGACACCTATAGGTAAGCATAACCGGTAGAAAGATTGGGGTTATATAATTAAGACACCTTTTAGGGTAAATATAACTCGTGGAAAACCTAGTGGGGGATACAAGACAAAGGGGAGAGCTTGTATCATATTGTGTGGGACCCGTTTCAGTCAGTAACGTGGAGTAGCTATCAAACCAAGTACTCCGAACTAGGTCGGAGAGGGGGCACGCTTACTGAACTGATTGTAAGAGATCCAAACGTGGAGGACGGCGTGGGTGGCGCAAGTCGACCGGGTCATGTGTGTGCATGGACCGGGCAAAGGGGGATAAGATGACCGTGACACCTATAGATATGGGGCTGTGCATATCAGCGAAGGGTTGCCACTTTAGGACGTGATACATCCTACGGCGGGGCCGGCACAGAGTATCTACATGGATTAGGGAGTCGATCGATTAGGGTAGTAGTTAGGGTACATTTGGACGTATGCCTAAGTCTAACCCCTATAGTGGAAGGGATCATCTCATTCTGGTTATACTAGTAATAGTGTAGAGTAATCATTAGGGAAGTGTATACACTCTATCATGTTACCTTATCATACTTACCTTTTGTGATGTCATCTTTCTTATCCACTTTATATGCCTGTCTTGCTACTTTTTTTTATTTACTTACTAAAAGTAACTGGACTCGCCAGACTTTATGTCTGACCCTTTTTGTTTCCTCTTCTTTCTTAAGTTTCCCCCTAGGTTCTCAGCGCGGGAACACTCAGGCTTGGCCGTGATTCTTCTTTTATCATGCTAGGAGGTGCTCTTGAAGTATTGCTCAAGTTCTTATCTCTACTATGGCTTTGTCTCTTTTTGGGGAATTATGCTTTTTATGTACTCTGATGGAACAATACAGAAAAGTTTTATATTTTTGTAATGGATTTTATGTAGTTTCAGACTTGTGATATTTTGAACCACCGTGTTATGATTTATGTTGAAATAAAAATTTGAATTCCGATGTTGCTTTTATATCTGTCTTGTAATGTTTTCATTTCTGTTTACCTATAACGCTTCACGAAACTTAATGCATTCTCTTAATGAGTGACATTAACGGACGTGGGGTGTCACATATTCTTTCAATACCCTTTTTGGACTTCACATGTATTATGTACTTATATGATGATGTGTGGGACTTAGATATATGTATATGCATCTGCTGATCTGTGTATGCTGTTCTGTGATTGTTATTATATTCCGCGCGTATATCACATTATTATGAAATGTGTTGTAGCCATCATAGTGTGTAATAGTTATGGATTAGACATATCAACCAATTGTGGTAAATGAAAAAAAATATAGACACTATTTTACATGTTTAGTTCATAGCTATTGTAAGCTATGTTGGTCGCCCTCAAACAGCCCTGTTCTCAACATTAGTAGACATAATTGCTATTTGTTTCTCTTTACTAATGTGGATCTCGAGGTGGGCGTCACTTCTTGGTACTAATGCAGGTCTCGGGGTGGGGCATCACAAATACTTACAACACAATGGAACAAAACTCTATATAACTATTAAAACTAGAAACAAGAAATTTTCTGAATATGCTTGCGCAATTAGCACATAGTAGGGTTCATTATTTATAATCTGAGATTTTACAAGGACATTAATTGAAATACAACTTCCAAGATAAGCAATAAAGACATGTCAATTGCCTAAGAGACATGTCAATTTCCTAAGAGACATACACTCATTCATTTTATCAAATAATGAAAGGACTTATTGGGAAGTGGAATAATTAAATGCGGATTGGGAGGTAGGTAGAATTATTAAACGCAGAACTATTTCCAACACTCCCCCTCAAGCTGGTGAATAGATATTCATCATTCCCAGCTTGGACACCATTTCTTCAAAAACTGGGCTGCTCAATCCTTTGGTTAGAATATCTGCGGTTGCCTTTGTAAAGGTACATACGGAGAGCAAATCAAACCGGAGTCGAGTTTTTCTTTGATAAAATGTCTATCCACCTCAATATGTTTTGTTCGATCGTGTTGTACGGGATTATGAGCTATGCTGATTGCTGACTTATTATCACAATAAAGTTTCATAGGCTCATCCCAATTAATCTTCAAATCATCTAAAATTATTTTGAGCCAAAGTAGTTCACAAATTCCCTGTGCCATAGCCCGAAATTCAGCTTCAGCACTAGAACATGCCACCACATTTTGTTTTTTACTTCTCCAAGTTACTAAATTTCCTCCAAGAAAGGTGCAGTATCCAGTAGTGGATCTTCTGTCAGTGATTGACCCTGCATAATTAGCATCAATATAAGCCTCAATAATTGTGTTTCCATTCCTTTTGTGTAAAATTCCTCTTCATGGAGTCCCCTTGAGATACTGCAGAATTATATGAGCTGCCTTTAAATGAACTTCCCTTGGACTGTGCATAAATTGGCTGACCATACTTACAGCATATGCAATATGTGGTCTAGTGTGAGACAAGTAAATTAATCTCCCAACAAGGCGCTGGTACAATTCTTTGTCTACTGCAACACTTTCCTCTGCATTACCCAATTTCAGATTTGGATCCATAGGAGTTCTCGCATGTTTACATGCTGTTTTCACTGTCTCTTTGAGTAAATCTATAATGTACTTTTGCTGAGATATAAAAATTCCTTTTTGGGAATGTGCCACCTCGATTCCTAGAAAGTACTTCAGCTTTCCAAGAGTTTTCATTTCAAACTCCTTAGCCAAACACTGACTCAAGATATGTTGCTCCTTCCAATCATTTCCGGTCATTATGATGTCATCCACGAATACTAACAGAATTGTTACCCCCCTTTGTGGTGAGTGTTTGATAAACAAGGCATGATCTCCTTGACTTTGCTTGTACCCTAACGATGTCATAACCTTGGTAAATCTTCCAAACCATGCCCAAGGTGATTGTTTTAGGCCATATAATGCCTTTTTCAACCTGCAAGCTGTATTAACAGGTACATTTTTATACCTCGGTGGTACCTGCATATAAATATCCTCCTCAAGCTCCCCATGTAAGAAGGCATTTTTCATATCAAGTTGTTGTAAATTCCAACAATAATTAGCAACAAGTGACAAAATTACCCTGACAGTATTCATCTTTGCAACCAGAGCAAATGTTTCTGAATAGTCAATTCCATAGGTTTGTGTAAACCCTTTGGCAACTAGTCTTGCTTATATCTTCCAATTGTTCCATCCGCCTTATATTTTATAGTGTATACCCATTTGCATCCAACTTGCTTCTTCCCTTCTGGTAAATTCACTATCTCCCAAGTTCCATTCTTCTTCAATGCATCCATCTCGATATTCATGGCTTGCTTCCATTTTTCATCAGACAATGCCTCAGAAACATTTGTTGGGATAGGAGTAGTGTTTAGGTTTGTAAGGAAGGCTATATGGGTAGGTGAGAATTTTTGAAAAGAAAGATAGTTTGAAAGGGATACAAGGGCTGTTTGGTGCATTTTCTGATTCCTTTTCTAATGGCAATTGGAAAGTCTAGGTCATCATCTGTTGTTTGGGTAATCATTTCATCCTTATTCAAAGGAGTCAAGTCGGGCTCTTGAACTTGTGTCGATTCAGAAGAATTATTTACCTCATTCAAAGGAGTCAAGTCAGGCTCTTGAACTTGTGTCGATTCAGGAACAACCTTTGACTTTCTCATGTAGACCAGATTCTTTCCAAATCTTACATCCACTTCAGGTTCATATAAAGTTGAAGGTGAACTTGAATGATTTAATTCAGTTTCTTTATCCTCAGATGGTTCTAGAACAAGTTTGTTTGACTTAGATGGTTCTAGAACAAGTTTATTTGACTCGAAATCGGAAAGATTAGGTATATTTGACTCAAGACCAGAAAGATCAAGTGTTTCAAGCTTATCTTCCTTCAAATTCTCCCCCTGAAGATAAGGTTGAGAGAAGTATTGAGACGACCCGAACTCCCCCGTGAAGGAAAGCACGGATAGAATTGAGGACAAGACAAAATAGAACGCAAACAGAAGAACATTTCATTGCTATTACAACAATTCCATCAGATACAAGAATATACAGAGTAAAAATGATTAAATTACATTCGACAAATATCAGAGATTACAATGAATTACATAGCAGCGGAAAAATATACAAAACACAACTAGAAGTGATACACGGATACAGAGCTTTCCGAGCATTGTTCCAGCTGTAAATCAGGACCCTGTGAATATAAATCTGCAAAACCAAAACTACTAGCTGCCCGTGTGGAAAATAGGGGCACCCAGAGTTTAGGTTAAAACAATAAACTCCAGGTCAGTCATGGGACTGGTGTGAGAACTAAAACAGTTATAATTCTTTATTTTAAAGTTCGGTAAATCAAGGGACCACGCCGTATAACACGGAACGGGTTTCCTCCCAAGGATACCAGTGCATAGAACAAACAACGCAATGCTAAATAAAGAAAAATGAAGTTGTTATAAGACCCAGGTCCCATCACACAATGCAACGCAAGCCGGAGGATAGGTACCTTATAACAGCCAAAGCATGCTTGATACGTTTAAAACACATTATTTTGATATTACTATAAGTATATAGTGTCAAAACAATTTCACATCATAAATATCAATCATAGGCGGCATTAATGACCCATACCACTATGTCGCCATACTAGGTTCTACAAATAAAACCGTAATATCACGTATTGGAAATTGGATTTCCGTCATGAGCCGAGGCAAGGGGCAAGCTCCTCTCCGATTCGAGACACTCTAGCAAATGTCTCAGGACCCCACTATGATCCTTGGATCTTCAGGGCCGGTCCTCTCTTACTTTTGAGGATTAGTTATTCCTGAACACACGTTTCCCGGTCCTTACAGACCTATATCCGAGGCGCCTCGTATCCAACAACCACACAAGTGAAAAGTATATAAATGTCAGGGCTGGTAGGTCACTGACACCACCCTAGCTAGAAAGAAACGTCGTGCTCTCCCTGCAGTCACTATCCCGTTTTTGACTCATACCGAGGTGTGAGGCTCGCGAATTCACATTATACACAAAGCTACGCCACAACGGCTGTGCTTTGATCATTAACCACAAGACTTTGCTTTTCAACAGAAGCCTTGATCAATTGCCACTTATGCGTGCCACACTGGCAATTCACTCCATGCGACTGATGTCCATCGATATACAACCTCTGAGCTCGTACGTCTCAGAGAAGGGCGTTAAGCAAGAGAGTAAATTCTCCGCCGCCAAACAGATGTATATTTAATAGAGATCAATCAACACAGAATAAAATCCAATGTCAGACAAACAATCCATTTACAAGTTCGTTCTGGGTCTGAACGAAACCGGAGGCACTTTCCTCGCATATCCATCCATCTCCAAGTACGTCTGGACGATCACCAACTGATTCCCTCATCCTGGGTGTACAGCCCAATCAAGATCATCAGTAATCACCCAAACGATGTGAAGACTTCCGGTCTTCAACCACCGTCTTCATCTTCGACATCTCGTCGAATCGGTTATTCAGAATGGGTATAAACCCGGCCTTTCCGAACAACCCGCGTATATTAAAACAAATGTTACATAAACACAACATACGCCTCATTCCAATGCAGAATATCCTTTTTATTCACGAAATCACTTCTTAGGGAAAGGTTCCCATTAATTTTATCAAAGATAAATTCTTTAAAATTTATCCTTTAATCTTCCTTTGGATGTCATTTCAAACCAAATTATGGTTTTTCAAACTAGTCGAGATTAGCGAACCACATCGAAGTAATTATTTATTTTATTTCCCAATCTCAACCTATTCATCCCATGAAGCAAAACTGGTAATACTCCATATCTAACACCACGGTGTTATCGGTAAAATTAATTACCATTTCACGTTCAAATCTAATTAAAGATTTAACTATCGCTTTGGAGCAAAACTTGTGATACTCCATTCTCGCTCATTTCTAAATTTGATAATTTAGATTATAGATTCACATTTCAACCTAATTGCAGATTCGTTAAAACTCCTTTTATCGGGTTAAAGAACTAGATGTTATTTAAAACACAGTTCACGACAAACCCAAATCACATTCTATTTATTATCGGGTTAAAGAACTAGGTGTTATTTAAAACACAGTTCACGACAAACCCACGAATCAATTCTAGTTCAACTCAAATCAAATATATTAGGAATTCTGATTATTTAAAACCCCTTTTTAAATCTAATTTATTTATTTAAAAACAAAAAAAATCGGGTTTTAAATTTAGTTCAAACTAGTTCATTTTGATAAAAATCTATTTTTATCTTTTCAAATATGGAGTTTTTCACCCCAATTTTTCCCAAATCATTTCTTATGATTTTACACGAATTATTGATATTTTAAATAATTTTATCAAGGTCCGTACAGTCGATTTCCACCAATGGCCATCGAACTGCACTTACAGCGACCTTTTTCGATTTTGATTTGGACGTATCTCCAAATCCAACCGTTAGATTTCAGATTTCTAATATTCGTTAGAAAGCTCTTTTCGATACGAACCCAACGGTTCCGGTTTTAGGAAATCCGACGGTCGAATCTCCCGTAATGTCCGTTTGAAATTAATGGTCGAAATTCACGAACTGCTGCGGCGCGGCGCGTTCTATTCAGGCCATTATATTATATGTATAATATATATTTCATCGATTTCTATTTAAAATGAATTTTATAAATCGTTCTAATTTCGTTTCAAAAACATTTTCAACTTCCATTTCAATTCGAATCAAAATTGAATTTTCCCTATAAATTCGTTTTTAAAATTCATTTCTATTTAATTCAAATTTCAATTCAATTTGAATTCATTTCAATTCGTTTTCAAATCAATTCGAATTCGTTTTCAATTCGATTCAATTCAAAGTGGTTTTCTATTCGATTCAATTCAAATTGGTTTTCTATTCGATTCAAATTCGTTATACATTCAATTGAAATCAAATTCGTTTTCTATTCAATTCCTTTCAAAATCGTTTCAATTCAATTCATTTCGAAATCGTTTTCAATCCAATTCATTTCGAAATCGTTTTCAATTCAATTCATTTCGAAATCGTTTTCAATTCAATTCATTTCGAAATCGTTTTCAATTCAATTCATTTCGAAATGAATAAATCGGTATAAATATCGTTCACGTCAAAATGGCGTCAATCTAACCAACACGGCTTCATACATTTCTATTTTCAAATATTCTATTCAACAAATGAATATTTATTTTTGTCAACACGCGACTAATCTCAACGAATGAGTACTGCCCACGTGTGACTATTTTTGTTAAATTATTTCGTTCAACACATGACTAATCTCAACGGATGAGTACGGTCAACACATGAACTTTTATTTTATAGTGACAAAGGTATAAATTTTATTGTTAAAATATTTCGTTCAACACATGACTAATCTCAACGGATGAGTACAGTCAACACATGAACTTTTATTTTATAAAATTCTTTATTTCCTAAATTGGAATGAGGCCCAATCAATTACCATATAAAGTTAATTATATGGATTTTCATACAACACATGTATATAATAGCATTGAAAAATAATCAACCATCAACCAAAGTGCACTACACTGTATAAGCATCAAATATAGATATCTAACGCTTATAACAGCCTGTCAATCAATCGATCGACATATTTAATCAATCAGGATGAGTGAACTTCATATTTCATCCCAACACCCGTGTGGGGTTTCAAACAATCAAACACATATTTTATTTGTGCAGTTGGGCGATGTGTAAAATTTATCGACCCAATCAAAGTCCTTCAAATAGGTGTACATAAACAAACCGTCCGGTTTGTAAATGAATATTTTATTTTATTCACTTCCACGTTAAAAATTATATTTTTAACGATAAAATATTTTATTTCAACACATGAATTCCTATTCAGTTCATTCTTTAAATAAAATGATATTTTTATTTTTCTAACTTATTTTAGAAAATTTCGGCGGCATAACGGCACGATACTAGAAACGGGACAAGGCCCAGCCTTATCCCCGGTCTAGTGAAGGCCCACGCCATTCACACATCAATCATATCAATTTCATTTCACCAAACAATTCAATTCAACCCAAACAATCTAACTAACAACACAGCCAAACAAACAAGTCCATGGTCTGTGGACGATTGTGTCGGGTGCTACTAAGCACCGTCTACATCCTAGTATATATATATAACGAGAAAATGAAATTGAAAGGTGAGAAATTCTCACCGATAGCTATCCAATCATCTTGACTCTTCTTTGATAGAAATCTTCATCGTTTTCGCATCTTCGTCAGCTTCGTCGCCCGTAGCCACTACATATATAAAAACCGAATTTTTACCCCGCTATTCAATATATAAAAATCGAATTTTTACTTCGCTATTCAATATATAAAAATTGAATTTTTACTTCGCTATTCAATATATAAAAATCGAATTTTTACTTCGCTATTCAATATATAAAAATCGAATTTTTACTTCGCTATTCAATATATAAAAATCGAATTTTTATTGCGATGTCATATAGATAAAAATTCAATTTCAAAAATATAGATTTCGCCTATTCAAAAATATAGACTTCACCTTTTCAAAAATATAGACTTCATCACTATAAAAATCACATTTTTATTTTGCTACATATATAAAGGTGATATTTTTAATTCTCTATATAAACAAAAATCATATTTTTACCACTTCTATATAGTAAAGATTATATTTTTAATACTTTAAAAATATAAAAATCATATTTTTATTACTTTAAAAATATAAAAATCATATTTTTCTTTTTATAACTACATATCTTTTTATATAATGCTTTTCCTATATATTTATAAACAATGCTACGTATAATTTAAAAATCACATTTTTAAATCAAAGAAAATCAAGGCTATTTTATTTTTAAAATTTCAGATTTTAAAACAATGTTTTTTTTATTTAACGACCTTTTTAATTAAATAAAACAAAATTAAAAATAAGGTAATCAATAAAAAATCAATTTACCTTCTCCCTCACATTCACGCGTCGTTCAGAGAAACCCAAACAAGGAAGCTAGGGTTTAAAAACGCAGTCACCATCGTCGGCTGGAGGATCATCGGGGGTCACGTGGAGGAAGGTCGGAGCTTCCTCCTTCTACGTTGGAGGAGTCGCGCGACTCGATGGCCAACTGTGGCCTGCGAATGCCACTGAACGGCGCAGGATTTTCATGGGGCGGGGATTCCTCGAAGTGGTGGGTTCTGGTCAGAGCAAGGAAAGGAGAGGAGGTACGAGGGAGGAAGGAGGATCGGAGGGGACTTGCCTGGAGGCCGGCGGCGCATCGAACGGAGAAGCGACGACATCGTTTTTTCTCTCTTTTTTTTCATAAATCGATTCTAAAATAAGAAAAGGGGGAGGGCCAACGCGTTTTAAGGAGGAGGGAGAAAGATTTATTTTTATATTATTTTAAATGCAAAAAGGTTGACTTTTACATACGACCTCAAAACGAGGCCCACCGTCTGTCGTCCATAGCGTTTTACCCCTATTCCAAACACAATGGGATATGTCACGTAGGCTGATTCGATCATTTCGATCAGTTTTCGTTAAATTTACATTTAAATCGCTATATTGAATTTTAAACGTACATTTCAAATTACCGGGGTCACATACTAACTAGAAAAATTCCAGAAAAATATTTTCTAGCTTCATATTGACGATACGGTCCTAACAAAACTAGTTTCGTCGAATTCCGAGACCATTGGAAAAATGGCCATTTTCCAGTCGATTAAAATCAACTGAAACTGGTCAAACGCGTTTTCCTTTGCCACGCTCACATATAGATTCGAAAAATTATGAAATTTGGAATCTAGCAATAATTTTACATTGCGGATCCAACAAAAGTGGTTTCGTCGAAATCCGAGGTCGTTTGCAAAATTTCTATTTTTAAGGGCCAGAATTCCATAGCGACTATTCAGAATCTTCAACTGGACATATCTTTTGATTCCCGCTATGAAAATTTGATTTTTCGGATTCGTTGGAAAGATATTCTCAACTAGATTCTAATATTTTTGGTTTCACTAAAATCCGGTTTATTTTGCACCCGGTACATTCAGTTGAAGTTTGAAATCGAATTATCGAACTACCGCGCCATTTTCAATTCTATTTATAATTATATATAATTATTTATATTCTAACGACGACGTATATAAATATATACGTCGGATTATATTCAAAAATAAATTTCTTGTCGTCATTATTTAAAAAAGTCTATTTTAAATGTTCAAAATTCACTAAATTTGCCAAAATAAAAATTTTAAACTGGCCCAAATTTTCGGGTTGTTACAATCTCCCCCACTTAAAACTTTTCGTCCCCGAAAAGGAACAAAGTCGAAAGTGGTTTGATTAATCAACTCTACGTTCGATCTGGCTTCCATTCTCCAACTTTTCAGTTTCTGAGAATTTCCAAATTCTTCAAAAATTTGACTAACACCCGGAATTTTCGAAAAATTTCGCCATAACCTCCCCTGCACCGGGAGCCACGGGAAAATCCCGAAATTGCCATATAGGCCTTCTGATCTCAAAAAAAAAAAAAAAGCCAAGCGGCTAGCCAATAGGCTCATAAAATCATCATCACCCAATCAAAACAGTAAATTATAGTAAACATGTACCTATTTGTCGGGCAAACAAATTTTATTCTCTGGCTCTAGCCTCCTTGCTATGACCTGTTCAATGTAAGTATATGTATATGCAAGCAAATGCGACCAATTTTCAATATAATTCAATATTTTTTGCAATTAGGCATAATGGTTCAAAATTACCAACCAAATAAACAAACAACACAAACATCAATCAATTAGTGAATTTATCGTTTCAAATTCATAATTTTGATATATATATACAGAAATCATGTTTTTGATGCCAATTCACAACAATGTGTTCTAGCTATATTAGTTTTGGTTCTCACACCAGCCTAATGGAAATATATAGATATCATACCTTCGAAACAAGAAAATAAATATTGATGATGTGGCCACATCATCAGAATTATCCCCGGGTGTCTAGAATGTGATTCTATATCTATCCAGTATATTAAAACATCGACTATACGTTCATGACGCGTATACGCGAAATCTATATATACTCGATTGTCCATATTCAAAATAAATAAATAATCAAATACGTATAAAGCGATTTAAATTTTCAAAACAAAATTGCTTTCATTTGAAAAAATATACTCTTCACACTCGTTCTAGGATACTACTGATCCTATCTCTAACAAGTCATTCTAATTGGATATTACTAATCCAATATCTGATGAATTTTTTCGTATGGTTCTAATGTGTCTTGTTCTCGAGCTCTGTAAACCAAAGCTCTGATACCAAACTGTAACAACCCGAAAATCTGGGCCAGTTTAAAATTTTTATTTTGGCAATTTTAGCGAATTTTGATTATTTAAAATGAATTATTTTAAATAATATCGGCGAAAATTTATTTTGAATATAGAATTAGAGCGTATATATTATATACGCCGTCGTTAGAATATAAATATTTATATATAATTATAAATAGAATTGAAAATGGCGCGGTAGTTCGATAATTCGATTTCAAACTTCAATTGAATGTACCGGGTGCAAAACAATCCGGATTTTAGTGAAACCAAAAATGATGGGATCTAATTGGTAATATCTTTCCAACGAATCCGAAAAATCGAAATTTAATAGCGGGAATCAAAAGATATGTCCAGTTGAAAATTCTGAATAGTCGCTATGGAATTCAGGCCCTTAAAAATGGACATTTTGCAAATGACCTCGGATCTCGACGAAACCAGTTTTGTTGGGTCCGCAGTGTCGAATTATTGCTAGATTTCAAATTTCATAATTTTTCGAATCAATATGTGAGCGTGGAAAAGGAAAACGTGTTTGACCAGTTTTAGTTGATTTTAATCGACTGGAAATTGGCCATTTTTCAAACGGTCTCAGAATTCGGCGAAACTAGTTTTGTTAGGACCGTATCGTCAATACGAAGCTAGAAAATATTTTTCTGGAATTTTTAAAGTTCATATGTGACCCCGGTAATTTGAAATGTACGTTTAAAATTCAATATATAGAGTTATATGTTGATTTCAACAGAAACTGATTGCAACAGCCGAATCAGCCTAAGATACATATCCCATTGTGTTCGGAATGGGGGTAATTAGCTATGGACGTCAGGCAGTAGGCCTCGTTTAGAGGTCGTATGTAAAAGTCAACATTTTGAAATTAATATAATTAAAAAAAAAAGAATTCTCTGTCCTCCCTTAACCAGGGCCCCCCTTCTTTCGATTCAGTTCGTTTCAGAAAAGAAAAAAAGGAAAAAAAAAAAATCGGTCCCCATCGAGACCCGCCTATACCCAGTTCACCGCCGCCGTGACCGTCGTGGTCCCTCCCCTCACCTCCGTCCATCGCCCCCCTCTCGACCACTCCGCACCTCGCCCCATCACCTCCCTCGAGTTCACCCCAACCATTCGAACGATTGAAACCCCAGCGCGAGCCCCTTTTCCCCCTGAAAACCGACTCCCATCGCTGGACAACCGACACCTGGAGCCGCCTCCGGCCTCGCGCGCTCCTTCCTCCGCCGCTGACCAGAGCCGCCTGCGCCCTGACGAATAGCGTCACTCGCAGCAGCCCCTCCGCGCAAAACACCACCCTTCGACGAACTGCGATCCCCCGGTCCTCCTTCTTCGAAGAACAGTAAGCTTTAATTTCTGATTATAGTTAAAGCTTAGATTTTTATATGAAATTAAAGCTAGGTTTTTTTATTTTATTTATTCAAATCAAGTTTGGATTTTGATTATGTAAAAATTAAGATAATTTTTATATAAGTCAAATTTATATTTTTAATTTTAAAAATAGAAAAGAAGCGATCTTTAGACTAGTAAAGGAATGGTTTGTTTAAGCATGAAGTACATATTTTCATATAAGAAAGTTATGGTTTTGGTCGAAGTAAAAATATGATTTTTATATTTTGAATAGCGAAGTAAAAATTTGATTTTTATATATTGAATAGCAAAGTAAAAATTCGATTTTTATATTTTGAATAGCGAAGTAAAAATTCGATTTTTATATTTTGAATAGCGAAGTAAAAATTCGATTTTTATATATTGAATAGCGAAGTAAAAATTCGATTTTTATATTTTGAATAGCGAAGTAAAAATTCGATTTTTATATATTGAATAGCGAAGTAAAAATTCGATTTTTATATATTGAATAGCGAAGTAAAAATTCGATTTTTATATATTGAACAACGAAGTAAAAATTCGATTTTTATATTTTGAATAGCGAAGTAAAAATTCGATTTTTATATATTGAATAGCGAAGTAAAAATTCGATTTTTATATATTGAATAGCGAAGTAAAAATTCGATTTTTATATATTGAATAGCGAAGTAAAAATTCGATTTTTATATATTGAATAGCGAAGTAAAAATTCGATTTTTATATATGTAGTGGCTACGGTCAACGAAGGTGACAAAAAGGCGAAACGGCGAAGATTTCTCAAAATGAAGAGTCGTGGTATTGGATAGCTATCGGTGAGAGTTCCTCACTCTTCAATTTCTTTTTCTAGTTATATATATACTAGGATGCAGACGGTGCTTAGTAGCACCCGACACAATCGTCCACAGACCATGGACTTGTTTGTTTGGTTGTATAGATTAGTTAGATTATTTGATTGAAATTGAATTGTTTGCTTTGAAATGAATGGATTGGATTGATGTGTGAATGGCGTGGGCCTTCACTAGACCGGGGATAAGGCTAGGCCTCGTCCCCTTTCTAGTATCGTGCCGTTATGCCGCCGAAATTTTCTAAAAATAAGTTAGGAAAATAAAAATATCATTTTATTTAAAGAATGAACTGAATAGAAATTCATATGTTAAAATAAAATGTTTTATCATTAAAAATATAATTTTTAACGTGAAGTGAATAAAATAAAATATTCATTTACAAACCGGACGGTTTGTTTATGAACACATATCTGAAGGACATGGATTGGGACGATAAATTTCACACATCGCCCAACTGCACAAATAAAATCTATGTTTGATTGTTTGAAAACCCCACACGGGTGTTGGGATGAAATTTGAAGTTCACTCATCCTGATTGATTAAATATGTCGATCGATTGATTGACAGGCTGTTATAAGCGTTATATATCTATATTTGATGCTTATACAGTGTAGTGCACTTTGGTTGATGGTTGATTATTTTTCAATGCTATTATTTGCGTGTGATGTATGAAAATCCATATAATTAATTTTATATGGTGATTGATTGGGCCTCATTCCAATTTAGAAAATAACGAATATTATAAAATAAAGGTTCATGTGTTGACAGTACTCATCCGTTGAGATTAGTCATGTGTTGAACAAAATATTTTAATAAGAAAATTTGCATCTTTATCAATATAAAATAAAGGTTCATGTGTTGACAGTACTCATCCGTTGAGATTAGTCATGTGTTGAACGAAATATTTTAATAATAAAATTTGCATCTTTATCAATATAAAATAAAGGTTCATGTGTTGACAGTACTCATCCGTTGAGATTAGTCATGTGTTGAACGAAATATTTTAATAATAAAATTTGCATCTTTATCAATATAAAATAAAGGTTCATGTGTTGACTGTACTCATCCGTTGAGATTAGTCATGTGTTGAACGAAATATTTTAATAATAAAATTTGCATCTTTATCAATATAAAATAAAGGTTCATGTGTTGACAGTACTCATCCGTTGAGATTAGTCATGTGTTGAACGAAATATTTTAATAATAAAATTTGCATCTTTATCAATATAAAATAAAGGTTCATGTGTTGACTGTACTCATCCGTTGAGATTAGTCATGTGTTGAACGAAATATTTTAATAATAAAATTTGCATCTTTATCAATATAAAATAAAGGTTCATGTGTTGACTGTACTCATCCGTTGAGATTAGTCATGTGTTGAACGAAATATTTTAATAATAAAATTTGCATCTTTATCAATATAAAATAAAGGTTCATGTGTTGACAGTACTCATCCATTGAGATTGGTCATGTGTTGAACGAAATATTTTAATGATAGAAATATTTGAAATAGAATATTTGAAAATAGAAATATATGAAGCCGTGTTGATTAGATTGACGCCATTTTGACGTGAACGATATTTATATCGATTTTATTCGATTTCGAAATGAATTGAATATAAAACGATTTCGAAATGAATTGAATATAAAACGATTTCGAAATGAATTGAATATAAAACGATTTCGAAATGAATTGAATATAAAACGATTTCGAAATGAATTGAATATAAAACGATTTCGAAATGAATTGAATATAAAACGATTTCGAAATGAATTGAATATAAAACGATTTCGAAATGAATTGAATATAAAACGATTTCGAAATGAATTGAATATAAAACGATTTCGAAATGAATTGAATTGAAAACGATTTCGAAATGAATTGAAAACGAATTCAAATTGAATTGAAAGAAAATTGAAATGAATTCAAATTGAATTGAAATTGGAATTGAATAGAAATGAATTTTAAAACGAATTTATAAAGAAGAATTCAATTTTGATTTGAATTAAAATGGAAGTTGAAATTGCTTTTGAAACGAATTTTAAAACTATTTATATAATTCGTTTTAAATAGAAATCGACGAAATATATATTATATATATTATATATATAATATAATGGCCTGAATAGAACGCGCCGCGCTGCGGCAATTCGCGAATTTCAACCATTGATTTCAAACGGACATTACGGGAGATCCGACCGTCGGGTTCTCCTAAAACCGGAACCGGTGGGTTCGTATCGAAAAGATCTTTCTAACGAATATTAGAAATTCAAAATCTAACGGTTGGATTTGGAGTTACGTCCAAATCAAATTTGAAAAAGGTCGCTGTAAGTGCAGTTCGATGGCCATTGATGGAAATCGACTGTACGGGCCTTGATAAAATTATTAAAAATAGTAATAATTTGTGTAAAATCATAAGAAATGATTTGTGAAGATTTGGGGATGAAAAACTCCATATTTGAAAAGATAAAAATAGATTTTTATCGAAATGAACTAGTTTTGAACTAGAAATATAATTCTATTTATTTTTAAATAAATAAATTGAATTTGAAAAGGGTTTTAAAAATAACCAGAATTTCCAATGATTGCATTGGAGTGGATTTGAATCGAAATTGTCTTCGGAATATTTCGATGTTGGAATTCGTGATTATACAGATGTTGTTATGGAAATTTGAAAGATATATATTTATATCGTTATTTCCAATACGACATTTGTTAATCGTAGAATTTGATATTTAATATAAGCCGATATATTTTCTATTCAGAGCCTTATATTGAATATCAAATGAGATTTGGGTTTGTCGTGAATGGTGTCTTCACTAACACTGTTCTTGAACCCAGTTGAGAAAAGATTAAATCTTTTTATTTAGATTTAATGAAGTGTACCAATTAAATAATATTTAATTGGAATTGAATTGATATTGATTTTTGGGTTTATCGTGGACAGTGTTTTAAATAACACTTGTTCTTTAACCCGATAATTAATGGAATGTGACTTTGGGTTTATCGTGAACCGTGTTTTAAATGACACTGATTCTTTAACCCAGTTAACGATTAAAACTAAGTGGAGTTTTAATGAATCTTTAATTAGATTGAAATAATCGAGAATGGAGTATCACCAGTTTTACCCCAGGCGATAATTAAATCTTTAATTAGATTTGAACGTGAAATGGTAATTGAATTTACCGATAACACTGTGGTGTTAGATATGAAATATTACCAGTTTTACTTCATGGGATGAATAGGTTGGGATGGGGAAATTAAAATAAATGATTACTTCGGTAAGGTTCGCTGATCCCGACTAGTTTGAATTGAGATTCAAAAATAGAATAAAGAATAAATATAAAGGATTTATCTTTGATAAAATTAATGGGAACCTTTCCCTATGAACGTGAAATTCAGAAACTAACTGACGGTTAGCTAAGCAGAATGGTTTCCTGGATATTGATCTGATGTTGGTTTCGGCCTTCGGGGTTAATATTTGGGGAATTATTCTCTTGATTAATTTACGGTTAGTAACTGATGAATTGGAATGAGGCGTATGTTGTGTTTTTGTAACACTTATTTAAAATATACGCGAGTTATTCGGGAAGACCGGGTTTATCCCATTCTGAATAACTGATACGACGATAAGTCGAAGATGAAGACGGTGGTCAAAGACCAGAAGTCTTCACGTCGTTTGGGTGATTATTGATGATCTTGATTGGGTTGTACACCCAAGAAGATGGAAACAGTTGGTGATCGTCCAGACGTGCTTGGAGATCGATGGATATGTGGGGTACTAGGTGCCTCCGGTTTCGTTCAGACCCAGAACGGACTTGTAAATGGACTGTGTGTCCGACATTGGATTTTAGTCCGTGTGATTGATCTCTATTAAATATATAGCTGTTTGGCGGCGGAGAATTTATTCTCTTGCTTAACGCCCTTCTCTGAGACGTACGAGCTCAGGGGTTATATATTGATAGATATCAAACGCATGGAGTGAATTGCCTGTGTGGCATGCCTAAGTGGCAATTGATCGAGGCTTATGTTGAAAAGCAAAGTCTTGTGGTGATGATCAAAGCAAGGCCTTTGTGGCGTAGCTTTGTGTAACGTTTGCCTTGCGAGTTTCACACCCGGTATGAACCAAAAACGGGAGAGGACGTCAGGGAGGGCATGCGTTTCTTTCTAGCTAGAAGTGGCGTCAGTGGTTTTACACGCCCTGACGAGTTTGACTTATGTGGTTGTTGCTGTTGCGAGGCACCTCGGATTGATCGGTCGTTCTCGAACCGATGGAGTCATTTAGTTGGCTCACCTACGCCCCATAGGGCGGGGAAACGCATGTTCAGGGTTTAAGTTTAATCCACATCGGTGGACTGGCCCTGAGGATCCAAGGCTTGACTGAGTACTTGCCTGAGACACGGGCTAGAGCGTCTCGAATCGGTTGAGGACTATCTTTTGCCTCGGTTCATTGATGGAAACCCAATTTCCAAATACGTGGTTCTGCGGTTTTATTTGTAGAGCCTAGTATGGCGACATAGTGGGATGGGGCACTTATGCCGTCTATGATTGATACTTATGATTTGAAGTTGTTTTATACACTATGCACTTATAATAGTATCAAATGATTTGTTTTAAACGTATCAAGCATTCTTTGGCTGTTATAAGGGAAAACCCTATCCCCCGGCTTGCGTTGCATTGTGTGATAGGACCTGGGTCTTATAACAGCTTCATTTTTCTTTACTTAGCATTGCGCTGTTGTTTTATGCACCGGTATTCTTGGGAGGAAACCCGTTCCGTGTTATACGGCGTGGTCCCTTGATTTACCTAACTTTAAAATAAAGATTTATAACTGTTTTAGTTCTCACACCAGTCACATGACTGACCTGGAGTTTATTGTTTTAACCTAAACTCTGGGTGCCCCCATTTTGACACGGGCAGCTAGTAGTTTTGGTTTTGCAGATTTATATTCACAGGATCCTGGTTTACAGCTGGAATGATATCCGGAAAGCTTTGTATCCGTATATCTTTCTAGTTGTGTATTGTATTATTTTCCGCTGCTATGTATTTAAATGTAATTTAAATCTCTGATATTTCTGTGTAATATTCATTCATACTCTGTATATTCTTGTAATCTGATGCATTGTTGTAATATACAGTGAAATGTTCTTCCGTATGCGTTCTGTTGTGGCTTGTTCTCGAACTATCCGACGCTTTCCTTTACGGGGAAGTTACGGGTTTTCACAGTTGGTATCAGAGCTTTGGTTTACAAAGCAGAGAACAAGACACATTAGAACCGTATGAAAGAATTCTTCAGATATTGGATTAGTAATATCCAATGAGAATGACTCGTTAGAGATGGGATCAGTAGTATCCTAGAACGAGAGTGGAGAGTATATTTTTCAAATGAAAACAATTCTGTTTTGAAATTTAGATCGTTTTACACGTATTTGAATAATTTATTTATATTGATTTTGGACAATTAGGTATATAAAGAATTTGCATATACGCCTTGCAAACGTATATTCAAAGTTTTAATATATTGGATAGATATAGCATCACACTCTAGTCGCCCGGAGATGATATTGATGATAGCGATCGCATCATCAACATTTATGTTCGAGTTTCGAACGTGTGATTTTCTATATATTTCCATTAGACTGGTGTGAGAACCAAAACTAATATAGCTAGAATACATTGTTGTGATTTGGCATCAAAACATGATTTTCTGTATATATATCAAAATTATGAATTTTAAACGTTAAATTCACTAATTGATTGATGTTTGTGTTGTTAGTTTAATTGTTTGATAATTTTGAACCATTTAGCCTAATTGAATCAAATATTGAATTGTATTGAAATTTGGTCGCATTTGCTTGCATATGCATATACTTACATTGAACAGGTCATAGCAAGGAGCCTAGAGCAGAGAATAAAATTTGTTTGCCCGACAAATAGGTACATGTTTACTACATGATTTACTGTTTTGTTTGGGTGATGATGATTTTATGAGCCTATTGGCTAGCCGCTTGGCTTTTTCTTTTTCTTTTTGAGATCTGAAGGACCGGGGAAGCTATTTGAAATTCCCCGATGCTCCCGGTGCAGGGGAGGTTATGGCGAAATTTTTCGAAAATTTAGGGTGTTAGCCAAATTTTTGAAAAGTTGAAAATTCTCAGAAACTGAAAAGTTGGAGAATGAAAGCTAGATCGAACGTAGAGCTGATTGATCAAACCACTTTCGACTTTGTTCCTTTTCGGGGACGAAAAGTTTTAAGTGGGGGAGATTGTAACAACCCGAAAATCTGGGCCAGTTTAAAATTTTTATTTTGGCAATTTTAGCGAATTTTGATTATTTAAAATGATTTATTTTAAATAATATCGACGAAAATTTATTTTGAATATAGAATTAGAACGTATATATTATATACGCCGTCGTTAGAATATAAATATTTATATATAATTATAAATAGAATTGAAAATGGCGCGGTAGTTCGATAATTCGATTTCAAACTTCAATTGAATGTACCGGGTGCAAAACAATCCGGATTTTAGTGAAACCAAAAATGATGGGATCTAATTGGTAATATCTTTCCAACGAATCCGAAAAATCGAAATTTCATAGCGGGAATCGAAAGATATGTCCAGTTGAAAATTCTGAATAGTCGCTATGGAATTCAGGCCCTTAAAAATGGACATTTTGCAAATGACCTCGGATCTCGACAAAACCAGTTTTGTTGGGTCCGCAGTGTCGAATTATTGCTAGATTTCAAATTTCATAATTTTTCGAATCAATATGTGAGCGTGGCAAAGGAAAACGTGTTTGACCAGTTTTAGTTGATTTTAATCGACTGGAAATTGGCCATTTTTCAAACGGTCTCAGAATTCGGCGAAACTAGTTTTGTTAGGACCGTATCTCAATACGAAGCTAGAAAATATTTTCTGGAATTTTTAAAGTTCGTATGTGACCCCGGTAATTTGAAATGTACGTTTAAAATTCAATATATAGAGTTATATGTTGATTTCAACGGAAACTGATTGCAACAGCCGAATCAGCCTAAGATACATATCCCATTGTGTTCGGAATGAGGGTAATTAGCTATGGACGACAGACAGTGGGCCTCGTTTAGAGGTCGTATGTAAAAGTCAACATTTTGAAATTAATATAATTAAAAAAAAAAGAATTCTCTGTCCTCCCTTAACCAGGGCCCCCTTTCTTTCGATTCAGTTCGTTTCAGAAAAGGAAAAAAGGAAAAACAAAAAAACAAAATCGGTCCCCATCGAGACCCGCCTCCACCCAGTTCACCGCCGCCGTGACCGTCGTGGTCCCTCCCCTCACCTACGTCCATCGCCCCCCTCTCGATTACTCCGCACCTCGCCCCATCACCTACCTCGAGTTCACCCCCCATTCGAACGATTGAAACCCCAGCGCGAGCCCCTTTTCCCGCTGAAAACCGACTCCCATCGCTGGACAACCGACACCTGGAGCCGCCTCCGGCCTCGCGCGCTCCTTCCTCCGCCGCTGACCAGAGCCGCCTGCGCCCTGATGAATAGCGTCACTCGCAGCAGCCCCTCCGCGCAAAACACCACCCTTCGACGAACTGCGATCCCCCGGTCCTCCTTCTTCGAAGAACAGTAAGCTTTAATTTCTGATTATAGTTAAAGCTTAGATTTTTATATGAAATTAAAGCTAGGTTTTTTTATTTTATTTATTCAAATCAAGTTTGGATTTAGATTATGTAAAAATTAAGATAATTTTTATATAAGTCAAATTTATATTTTTAATTTTAAAAATAGAAAAGAAGCGATCTTTAGACTAGTAAAGGAATGGTTTGTTTAAGCATGAAGTACATATTTTCATATAAGAAAGTTATGGTTTTGGTCGAAATAAAAATATGATTTTTATATTTTGAATAGCGAAGTAAAAATTCGATTTTTATATATTGAATAGCGAAGTAAAAATTCGATTTTTATATTTTGAATAGCGAAGTAAAAATTCGATTTTTATATATTGAATAGCGAAGTAAAAATTCGATTTTTATATTTTGAATAGCGAAGTAAAAATTCGATTTTTATATATTGAATAGCGAAGTAAAAATTCGATTTTTATATATTGAATAGCGAAGTAAAAATTCGATTTTTATATATTGAACAACGAAGTAAAAATTCGATTTTTATATTTTGAATAGCGAAGTAAAAATTCGATTTTTATATATTGAATAGCGAAGTAAAAATTCGATTTTTATATATTGAGTAGCGAAGTAAAAATTCGATTTTTATATATTGAATAGCGAAGTAAAAATTCGATTTTATATATTGAATAGCGAAGTAAAAATTCGATTTTTATATATGTAGTGGCTACGGTCAACGAAGGTGACAAAAAGGCGAAACGGCGAAGATTTCTCAAAATGAAGAGTCGTGGTATTGGATAGCTATCGGTGAGAGTTCCTCACTCTTCAATTTCTTTTTCTAGTTATATATATACTAGGATGCAGACGGTGCTTAGTAGCACCCGACACAATCGTCCACAGACCATGGACTTGTTTGTTTGGTCGTATAGATTAGTTAGATTATTTGATTGAAATTGAATTGTTTGCTTTGAAATGAATGGATTGGATTGATGTGTGAATGGCGTGGGCCTTCACTAGACCGGGGATAAGGCTAGGCCTCGTCCCCTTTCTAGTATCGTGCCGTTATGCCGCCGAAATTTTCTAAAAATAAGTTAGGAAAATAAAAATATCATTTTATTTAAAGAATGAACTGAATAGAAATTCATATGTTAAAATAAAATGTTTTATCATTAAAAATATAATTTTTAACGTGAAGTGAATAAAATAAAATATTCATTTACAAACCGGACGGTTTGTTTATGAACACATATCTGAAGGACATGGATTGGGACGATAAATTTCACACATCGCCCAACTGCACAAATAAAATCTATGTTTGATTGTTTGAAAACCCCACACGGGTGTTGGGATGAAATTTGAAGTTCACTCATCCTGATTGATTAAATATGTCGATCGATTGATTGACAGGCTGTTATAAGCGTTATATATCTATATTTGATGCTTATACAGTGTAGTGCACTTTGGTTGATGGTTGATTATTTTTCAATGCTATTATTTGCGTGTGATGTATGAAAATCCATATAATTAATTTTATATGGTGATTGATTGGGCCTCATTCCAATTTAGAAAATAACGAATATTATAAAATAAAGGTTCATGTGTTGACAGTACTCATCCGTTGAGATTAGTCATGTGTTGAACAAAATATTTTAATAATAAAATTTGCATCTTTATCAATATAAAATAAAGGTTCATGTGTTGACAGTACTCATCCGTTGAGATTAGTCATGTGTTGAACGAAATATTTTAATAATAAAATTTGCATCTTTATCAATATAAAATAAAGGTTCATGTGTTGACAGTACTCATCCGTTGAGATTAGTCATGTGTTGAACGAAATATTTTAATAATAAAATTTGCATCTTTATCAATATAAAATAAAGGTTCATGTGTTGACTGTACTCATCCGTTGAGATTAGTCATGTGTTGAACGAAATATTTTAAAAATAAAATTTGCATCTTTATCAATATAAAATAAAGGTTCATGTGTTGACAGTACTCATCCGTTAAGATTAGTCATGTGTTGAACGAAATATTTTAATCATAAAATTTGCATCTTTATCAATATAAAATAAAGGTTCATGTGTTGACTGTACTCATCCGTTGAGATTAGTCATGTGTTGAACGAAATATTTTAATAATAAAATTTGCATCTTTATCAATATAAAATAAAGGTTCATGTGTTGACTGTACTCATCCGTTGAGATTAGTCATGTGTTGAACGAAATATTTTAATAATAAAATTTGCATCTTTATCAATATAAAATAAAGGTTCATGTGTTGACAGTACTCATCCATTGAGATTGGTCATGTGTTGAACGAAATATTTTAATGATAGAAATATTTGAAATAGAATATTTGAAAATAGAAATATATGAAGCCGTGTTGATTAGATTGACGCCATTTTGACGTGAACGGTATTTATATCGATTTTATTCGATTTCGAAATGAAATGAATATAAAACGATTTCGAAATGAATTGAATATAAAACGATTTCGAAATGAATTGAATATAAAACGATTTCGAAATGAATTGAATATAAAACGATTTCGAAATGAATTGAATATAAAACGATTTCGAAATGAATTGAATATAAAACGATTTCGAAATGAATTGAATATAAAACGATTTCGAAATGAATTGAATATAAAACGATTTCGAAATGAATTGAATATAAAACGATTTCGAAATGAATTGAATATAAAATGATTTCGAAATGAATTGAATTGAAAACGATTTCGAAATGAATTGAAAACGAATTCAAATTGAATTGAAAGAAAATTGAAATGAATTCAAATTGAATTGAAATTGGAATTGAATAGAAATGAATTTTAAAACGAATTTATAAAGAAGAATTCAATTTTGATTTGAATTTAAATGGAAGTTGAAATTGCTTTTGAAACGAATTTTAAAACTATTTATATAATTCGTTTTAAATAGAAATCGACGAAATATATATTATATATATAATATAATGGCCTGAATAGAACGCGCCGCGCCGCGGCAATTCGCGAATTTCAACCATTGATTTCAAACGGACATTACGGGAGATCCGACCGTCGGATTCTCCTAAAACCGGAACCGGTGGGTTCGTATCGAAAAGAACTTTCTAACGAATATTAGAAATTCAAAATCTAACGGTTGGATTTGGAGTTACAACCAAATCAAATTTGAAAAAGGTCGCTGTAAGTGAAGTTCGATGGCCATTGATGGAAATCGACTGTACGGGCCTTGATAAAATTATTAAAAATAGTAATAATTTGTGTAAAATCATAAGAAATGATTTGTGATGATTTGGGGATGAAAAACTCCATATTTGAAAAGATAAAAATAGATTTTTATCGAAATGAACTAGTTTTGAACTAGAAATATAATTCTATTTATTTTTAAATAAATAAATTGAATTTGAAAAGGGTTTTAAAAATAACCAGAATTTCCAATGATTGCATTGGAGTGGATTTGAATCGAAATTGTCTTCGGAATATTTCGATGTTGGAATTCGTGATTATACAGATGTTGTTATGGAAATTTGAAAGATATATATTTATATCGTTATTTCCAATACGACATTTGTTAATCGTAGAATTTGATATTGAATATAAGCCGATATATTTTCTATTCAGAGCCTTATATTGAATATCAAATGAGATTTGGGTTTGTCGTGAATGGTGTCTTCACTAACACTGTTCTTGAACCCAGTTGAGAAAAGATTAAATCTTTTTATTTAGATTTAATGAAGTGTACCAATTAAATAATATTTAATTGGAATTGAATTGATATTGATTTTTGGGTTTATCGTGGACAGTGTTTTAAATAACACTTGTTCTTTAACCCGATAATTAATGGAATGTGACTTTGGGTTTATCGTGAACCGTGTTTTAAATGACACTGATTCTTTAACCCAGTTAACGATTAAAACTAAGTGGAGTTTTAATGAATCTTTAATTAGATTGAAATAATCGAGAATGGAGTATCACCAGTTTTACCCCAGGCGATAGTTAAATCTTTAATTAGATTTGAACGTGAAATGGTAATTGAATTTACCGATAACACTGTGGTGTTAGATATGAAGTATTACCAGTTTTACTTCATGGGATGAATAGGTTGGGATGGGGAAATTAAAATAAATGATTACTTCGGTAAGGTTCGCTGATCCCGACTAGTTTGAATTGAGATTCAAAAATAGAATAAAGAATAAATATAAAGGATTTATCTTTGATAAAATTAATGGGAACCTTTCCCTATGAACGTGAAATTCAGAAACTAACTGACGGTTAGCTAAGCAGAATGGTTTCCTGGATATTGATCTGATGTTGGTTTCGGCCTTCGGGGTTAATATTTGGGGAATTATTCTCTTGATTAATTTACGGTTAGTAACTGATGAATTGGAATGAGGCGTATGTTGTGTTTTTGTAACACTTATTTAAAATATACGCGAGTTATTCGGGAAGACCGGGTTTATCCCATTCTGAATAACTGATACGACGATAAGTCGAAGATGAAGACGGTGGTCGAAGACCAGAAGTCTTCACGTCGTTTGGGTGATTACTGATGATCTTGATTGGGCTGTACACCCAAGAAGATGGAAACAGTTGGTGATCGTCCAGACGTGCTTGGAGATCGATGGATATGCGGGGTACTAGGTGCCTCCGGTTTCGTTCAGACCCAGAACGGACTTGTAAATGGACTGTGTGTCTGACATTGGATTTTAGTCCGTGTGATTGATCTCTATTAAATATATAGCTGTTTGGCGGCGGAGAATTTATTCTCTTGCTTAACGCCCTTCTCTGAGACGTACGAGCTCAGGGGTTATATATTGATAGATATCAAACGCATGGAGTGAATTGCCTGTGTGGCATGCCTAAGTGGCAATTGATCGAGGCTTATGTTGAAAAGCAAAGTCTTGTGGTGATGATCAAAGCAAGGCCTTTGTGGCGTAGCTTTGTGTAACGTTTGCCTCGCGAGTTTCACACCCGGTATGAACCAAAAACGGGAGAGGACTTTAGGGAGGGCATGCGTTTCTTTCTAGCTAGAAGTGGCGTTAGTGGTTTTACACGCCCTGACGAGTTTGACTTATGTGGTTGTTGCTGTTGCGAGGCGCCTCGGATTGATCGGTCGTTCTCGAACCGATGGAGTCATTTAGTTGGCTCACCTACGCCCCATAGGGCGGGGAAACGCATGTTCAGGGTTTAAGTTTAATCCACATCGGTGGACTGGCCCTGAGGATCCAAGGCTTGACTGAGTACTTGCCTGAGACACGGGCTAGAGCGTCTCGAATCGGTTGAGGACTATCTTTTGCCTCGGTTCATAGATGGAAACCCAATTTCCAAATACGTGGTTCTGCGGTTTTATTTGTAGAGCCTAGTATGGCGACATAGTGGGATGGGGCACTTATGCCGTCTATGATTGATACTTATGATTTGAAGTTGTTTTATACACTATGCACTTATAATAGTATCAAATGATTTGTTTTAAACGTATCAAGCATTCTTTGGCTGTTATAAGGGAAAACCCTATCCCCCGGCTTGCGTTGCATTGTGTGATAGGACCTGGGTCTTATAACAGCTTCATTTTTCTTTACTTAGCATTGCGCTGTTGTTTTATGCACCGGTATTCTTGGGAGGAAACCCGTTCCGTGTTATACGGCGTGGTCCCTTTATTTACCTAACTTTAAAATAAAGATTTATAACTGTTTTAGTTCTCACACCAGTCACATGACTGACCTGGAGTTTATTGTTTTAACCTAAACTCTGGGTGCCCCCATTTTGACATGGGCAGCTAGTAGTTTTGGTTTTGCAGATTTATATTCACAAGATCCTGGTTTACAGCTGGAATGATATCCGGAAAGCTTTGTATCCGTATATCTCTTCTAGTTGTGTATTGTATTATTTTCCGCTGCTATGTATTTAAATATAATTTAAATCTCTGATATTTCTGTGTAATATTCATTCATACTCTGTATATTCTTGTAATCTGATGCATTGTTGTAATATACAGTGAAATGTTCTTCCGTATGCGTTCTGTTGTGGCTTGTTCTCGAACTATCCGACGCTTTCCTTTACGGGGAAGTTACGGGTTTTCACACAAACTGAGACGACCCGAACTCCCCCGTGAAGGAAAGCATGGATAGAATTGAGGACAAGACAAAATAGAACGCAAACAGAAGAACATTTCATTGCTATTACAACAATTCCATCAGATACAAGAATATACAGAGTATAAATGATTAAATTACATTCGACAAATATCAGAGATTACAATGAATTACATAGCAGCGGAAAAAAATACAAAACACAACTAGAAGTGATACACGGATACAGAGCTTTTCGAGCATCGTTCCAGCTGTAAATCAGGACCCTGTGAATATAAATCTGCAAAACCAAAACTACTAGCTGCCCGTGTGGAAAATAGGGGCACCCAGAGTTTAGGTTAAAACAATAAACTCTAGGTCAGTCATGGGACTGGTGTGAGAACTAAAACAGTTATAATTCTTTATTTTAAAGTTTGGTAAATCAAGGGACCACGCCGTATAACACGGAACGGGTTTCCTCCCAAGGATACCAGTGCATAGAACAAACAACGCAATGCTAAATAAAGAAAAATGAAGCTGTTATAAGACCCAGGTCCAATCACACAATGCAACGCAAGCCGGAGGATAGGGTTTTTACCTTATAACAGCCAAAGCATGCTTGATACGTTTAAAACACATTATTTTGATATTACTATAAGTATATAGTGTCAAAACAATTTCACATCATAAATATCAATCATAGGCGGCATTAATGACCCATACCACTATGTCGCCATACTAGGTTCTACAAATAAAACCGCAATATCATGTATTGGAAATTGGATTTCCGTCATGAGCCGAGGCAAGGGGCAAGCTCCTCTCCGATTCGAGACACTCTAGCAAATGTCTCAGGACCCCACTATGATCCTTGGATCTTCAGGGCCGGTCCTCTCTTACTTTTGAGGATTAGTTATTCCTGAACACACGTTTCCCGGTCCTTACAGACCTATATCCGAGGCGCCTCGTATCCAACAACCACACAGGTGAAAAGTATATAAATGTCAGGGCTGGTAGGTCACTGACACCACCCTAGCTAGAAAGAAACGTCGTGCTCTCCCTGCAGTCACTATCCCGTTTTTGACTCATACCGAGGTGTGAGGCTCGCGAATTCACGTTATACACAAAGCTACGCCACACAGGCCGTGCTTTGATCATCAACCACAAGACTTTGCTTTTCAATAGAAGCCTTGATCAATTGCCACTTATGCGTGCCACACTGGCAATTCACTCCATGCGACTGATGTCCATCGATATACAACCTCTGAGCTCGTACGTCTCAGAGAAGGGCGTTAAGCAAGAGAGTAAATTCTCCGCCACCAAACAGATGTATATTTAATAGAGATCAATCAACACAGAATAAAATCCAATGTCAGACAAACAATCCATTTACAAGTTCGTTCTGGGTCTGAACGAAACCGGAGGCACTTTCCTCGCATATCCATCCATCTCCAAGTACGTCTGGACGATCACCAACTGATTCCCTCATCCTGGGTGTACAGCCCAATCAAGATCATCAGTAATCACCCAAACGATGTAAAGACTTCCGGTCTTCAACCACCGTCTTCATCTTCGACATCTCGTCGAATCGGTTATTCAGAATGGGTATAAACCCGGCCTTTCCGAACAACCCGCGTATATTAAAACAAATGTTACATAAACACAACATACGCCTCATTCCAATGCAGAATATCCTTTTTATTCACGAAATCACTTCTTAGGGAAAGGTTCCCATTAATTTTATCAAAGATAAATTCTTTAAAATTTATCCTTTAATCTTCCTTTGGATGTCATTTCAAACCAAATTATGGTTTTTCAAACTAGTCGAGATTAGCGAACCACATCGAAGTAATTATTTATTTTATTTCCCAATCTCAACCTATTCATCCCATGAAGCAAAACTGGTAATACTCCATATCTAACACCACGGTGTTATCGGTAAAATTAATTACCATTTCACGTTCAAATCTAATTAAAGATTTATCTATCGCTTTGGAGCAAAACTGGTGATACTCCATTCTCGCTCATTTCTAAATTTGATAATTTAGATTATAGATTCACATTTCAACCTAATTGCAGATTCGTTAAAACACCTTTTATCGGGTTAAAGAACTAGATGTTATTTAAAACACAGTTCACGACAAACCCAAATCACATTCTATTTATTATCGGGTTAAAGAACTAGGTGTTATTTAAAACACAGTTCACGACAAACCCACGAATCAATTCTAGTTCAACTCAAATCAAATATATTAGGAATTCTGATTATTTAAAACCCCTTTTTAAATCTAATTTATTTATTTAAAAACAAAAAAAATCGGGTTTTAAATTTAGTTCAAACTAGTTCATTTTGATAAAAATCTATTTTTATCTTTTCAAATATGGAGTTTTTCACCCCAATTTTTCCCAAATCATTTCTTATGATTTTACACGAATTATTGATATTTTAAATAATTTTATCAAGGTCCGTACAGTCGATTTCCACTAATGGCCATCGAACTGCACTTACAGCGACCTTTTTAAAATTTGATTTGGACGTATCTCCAAATCCAACCGTTAGATTTCAAATTTCTAATGTTCGTTAGAAAGCTCTTTTCGATACGAACCCAACGGTTCTGGTTTTAGGAGAATCCGACGGTCGAATCTCCCGTAATGTCCGTTTGAAATAAATGGTCGAAATTCACGAACTGCTGCGGCGCGACGCGTTCTATTCAGGCCATTATATTATATATATAATATATATAATATATGTTTCATCGATTTCTATTTAAAACGAATTTTATAAATCGTTTTAATTTCGTTTCAAAAACATTTTCAACTTCCATTTCAATTCGAATCAAAATTGAATTTTCCCTATAAATTCGTTTTTAAAATTCATTTCTATTTAATTCAAATTTCAATTCAATTTGAATTCATTTCAATTCGTTTTCAAATCAATTCGAATTCGTTTTCAATTCGATTCAATTCAAAGTGGTTTTCTATTCGATTCAATTCAAATTGGTTTTCTATTCGATTCAAATTCGTTATACATTCAATTGAAATCAAAATCGTTTTCTATTCAATTCCTTTCGAAATCGTTTCAATTCAATTCATTTTGAAATCGTTTTCAATCCAATTCATTTCGAAATCGTTTTCAATTCAATTCATTTCGAAATCGTTTTCAATTCAATTCATTTCGAACTCGTTTTCAATTCAATTCACTTCGAAATGAATAAATCGGTATAAATATCGTTCACGTCAAAATGGCGTCAATCTAACCAACACGGCTTCATACATTTCTATTTTCAAATATTCTATTCAACAAATGAATATTTATTTTTGTCAACACACGACTAATCTCAACGAATGAGTACTGCCCACGTGTGACTATTTTTGTTAAATTATTTCGTTCAACACATGACTAATCTCAATGGATGAGTACGATCAACACATGAACTTTTATTTTATAGTGACACAGGTATAAATTTTATTGTTAAAATATTTCGTTCAACACATGACTAATCTCAACGGATGAGTACAGTCAACAAATGAACTTTTATTTTATAAAATTCTTTATTTTCTAAATTGGAATGAGGCCCAATCAATTACCATATAAAGTTAATTATATGGACTTTCATACAACACATGTATATAATAGCATTGAAAAATAATCAACCATCAACCAAAGTGCACTACACTGTATAAGCATCAAATATAGATATCTAACGCTTATAACAGCCTATCAATCAATCGATCGACATATTTAATCAATCCGGATGAGTGAACTTCATATTTCATCCCAACACCCGTGTGGGGTTTCAAACAATCAAACACAGATTTTATTTGTGCAGTTGGGCGATGTGTAAAATTTATCGATCCAATCAAAGTCCTTCAAATAGGTGTACATAAACAAACCGTCCGGTTTGTAAATGAATATTTTATTTTATTCACTTCCACGTTAAAAATTATATTTTTAACGATAAAATATTTTATTTTTAACGATAAAATATTTTATTTCAACACATGAATTCCTATTCAGTTCATTCTTTAAATAAAATGATATTTTTATTTTTCTAACTTATTTTAGAAAATTTCGGCGGCATAACGGCACGATATTAGAAACGGGACAAGGCCTAGCCTTATCCCCGGTCTAGTGAAGGCCCACGCCATTCACACATCTATCATATCAATTTCATTTCACCAAACAATTCAATTCAACCCAAACAATCTAACTAACAACACAGCCAAACAAACAAGTCCATGGTCTGTGGACGATTGTGTCGGGTGCTACTAAGCACCGTCTGCATCCTAGTATATATATATAACGAGAAAATGAAATTGAAAGGTGAGAAATTCTCACCGATAGCTATCCAATCATCTTGACTCTTCTTTGATAGAAATCTTCATCGTTTTCGCATCTTCGTCAGCTTCGTCGCCCGTAGCCACTACATATATAAAAACCGAATTTTTACCCCGCTATTCAATATATAAAAATCGAATTTTTACTTCGCTATTCAATATATAAAAATCGAATTTTTACTTCGCTATTCAATATATAAAAATCGAATTTTTACTTCGCTATTCAATATATAAAAATCGAATTTTTATTGCGATGTCATATAGATAAAAATTCCATTTCAAAAATATAGATTTTGCCTATTCAAAAATATAGACTTCACCTTTTCAAAAATATAGACTTCATCTCTATAAAAATCACATTTTTATTTTGCTACATATATAAAGGTGATATTTTTAATTCTCTATATAAACAAAAATCATATTTTTACCACTTCTATATAGTAAAGATTATATTTTTAATACTTTAAAAATGTAAAAATCATATTTTTATTACTTTAAAAATATAAAAATCATATTTTTCTTTTTATAACTACATATCTTTTTATATGATGCTTTTCCTATATATTTATAAACAATGCTACGTATAATTTAAAAATCACATTTTTAAATCAAAGAAAATCAAGGCTATTTTATTTTTAAAATTTCAGATTTTAAAACAATGTTTTTTTTATTTAACGACCTTTTTAATTAAATAAAACAAAATTAAAAATAAGGTAATCAATAAAAAATCAATTTACCTTCTCCTTCACATTCACGCGTCGTTCAGAGAAACCCAAACAAGGAAGCTAGGGTTTAAAAACGCAGTCACCATCGTCGGTTGGAGAATCATCAGGGGTCACGTGGAGGAAGGTCGGAGCTTCCTCCTTCTACGCTGGAGGAGTCACGCCACTCGATGGCCAACTATGGCCTGCAAATGCCACTGAACGGCGCAGGGTTTTCATGGGGCTGGGATTCCTCGAAGGGGTGGGTTCTGGTCAGAGCAAGGAGAGGAGAGGAGGTACGAGGGAGGAAGGAGGATCGGAGGGGACTTGCCTGGAGGCCGGCGGCGCATCGAACGGAGAAAAGACGACATCGTTTTTTTCTCTTTTTTTTTATAAATCGATTCTAAAATAAGAAAAGGGGGAGGGCCAACGCGTTTTAAGGAGGAGGGAGAGAGATTTATTTTTATATTATTTTAAATGCAAAAAGGTTGACTTTTACATACGACCTCAAAACGAGGCCCACCGCCTGTCGTCCATAGCGTTTTACCCCTATTCCAAACACAATGGGATATGTCACGTAGGCTGATTCGATCATTTCGATCAGTTTTCGTTAAATTTACATTTAAATCGCTATATTGAATTTTAAACGTACATTTCAAATTACCGGGGTCACATACTAACTAGAAAAATTCCAGAAAAATATTTTCTAGCTTCGTATTGACGATACGGTCCTAACAAAACTAGTTTCGTCGAATTCCGAGACCATTGGAAAAATGGCCATTTTCCAGTCGATTAAAATCAACCGAAACTGGTCAAACGCGTTTTCCTTTGCCACGCTCACATATTGATTCGAAAAATTATGAAATTTGGAATCTAGCAATAATTTGACATTGCGGATCCAACAAAAGTGGTTTCGTCGAAATCCGAGGTTGTTTGCAAAATTTCTATTTTTAAGGGCCTGAATTCCATAGCGACTATTCAGAATCTTCAACTGGACATATCTTTTGAGTCCCGCTATGAAAATTTGATTTTTCGGATTCGTTAGAAAGATATTCTCAACTAGATTCTAATATTTTTGGTTTCACTAAAATCCGTTTTATTTTGCACCCGGTACATTCAATTGAAGTTTGAAATCGAATTATCGAACTACCGCGCCATTTTCAATTCTATTTATAATTATATATAATTATTTATATTCTAACGACGACGTATATAAATATATACGTCGGATTATATTCAAAAATAAATTTCTTGTCGTCATTATTTAAAATAATCTATTTTAAATGTTCAAAATTCACTAAATTTGCCAAAATAAAATTTTTAAACTGGCCCAGATTTTCGGGTTGTTACAAGTATGGTTCCTCCTCATGAAAAGTTACATCCCGTGAAACAAAAAACCTTTTAGATGGAGGATGGAAACACTTATATACCTTTTGAGTAGGGGAGTACCCGACAAAAACACATCTTAGTTCTCTTGGATCAAGTTTTTTCCTGTCTTCACTATGAATATGGACAAATGAAACACATCCGAAGATTCAAGGCTTAAGATTACTATTTGCTGAAAAATTTGGATAGAAGGAAGAAAGAACATCCGTAGGACTCTTGAACCCTAATACTCTATAGGGTAATCGATTAATAAGATATGTGCTAGTGAGAACAGCCTCCCCCCATAAATATTTAGGAACATTTTGATGAAACAACAGTGCTCGGGTTTGGTCTAATAGATGTCCATTTTTCCTTTTTGCGATTCCATTTTGTTGTGGTGTTTTAACGTAAGAAGACTCATGGACAATGCCCTCCTTTTGACAGAAAGAAATAAGAACATGATTGAAGTACTCTTTTCCATTATCAGTGCTAATCCTTTTTATGTTTACTCCAAATTGATTTTGAATCATGTAGAATTTTTTTGGAAAAACAGTACTGACGTCAGACTTGTTTTTGAGTAAAAACACCCAAGTACGATCATCAATAAAAGTCACAAACCACCTAGCACCAGTTACATTTGGAACTGTAAAGGGACCCCAAACATCTGAATGAATAAGATAGAAGGGGGAAGAGCTTCTTGCGTTGTTTAATGGAAAAGGCAGACGCTTGTGTTTTGCAAACTCACACACATCACAATGAAGACTTCCAATATCTACCTTAGTGAATAAAGACAGAAAAAAGACTTTAATGACTCCGAAAGAAGGATGACTAAATCGATAATGAAAAAGATTTTTTTTCCTTTTTAGAGAGAGCCGACTCTGACATAAATGAGTAAGACAAGTGGACTTTTATACTCTGACCTGGTTCTAAAAGATAATAAAGGCCATTCCTTTCTCTAGCATGCCCGATAGTCATTCCCGACTCCTTATTCTGAAATATATAACAATCATTCTAAAATATCACATTACAAGATAAATCGTTTGTAAGTTTTTGTATGGAGACAAGGTTCATGAATAGTTTTGGAACATGGAGAACCCTTTTTTAAGGTTATAAAATGATTTAATTGGATATTTCCAATGCCCGCTATAGTTACAAGAGTACCATCAGCAGTAACAATTTTCTTATTACTGGGATAAGGGGAATATGTGGAGAATTGTTTAGAAGAGGGTGTTATGTGGTCTGTGGCTCTGGAATCTAATATGCAGAAAAGGTTAGAAGGTGTTTCTAAGACATGAAATCCAAATGAAAGTGGAAGATTGCCTGAACATGTCACACTACAATTACCTGCTGATTTTTCCATACCAGAAAATGTCGGGACAGTAGCTGGAATAGAAGACAGTGGCTGAAAAAGTGTACTAACGGCTGTTGAAAATCCTACGGATGACTGTTGGAAAGATTTAGACAGTGAATATCTTGACAACACTTAGTGCCCAGTCAAGATTTTGAAGTTACCGACAACAAAAATGCCTAGTCAGATTTTCTCAAGAATTATTTGCGGAAGCAGAGTCTCCTAGATTAAGGGTCTGATACCATGTTAAAAATAGAAACAAGAAATTTTCTGAATATGCTTGCGCAATTAGCACATAGCAGGGTTCATTATATACAATCTGAGATTTTACTAGGACATTAATTGAAATACAACTTCCAAGATAAGCAATAAAGACATGTCAATTTCCTAGGAGGCACGTCAATTTCCTAAGAGACATACACTCATTCATTTTATCAAATAATGAAAGGACTTATTAGGAAGTGGAATAATTAAATGCAGATTGGGAGGTAGGTAGAATTATTAAATGCAGAACTATTTCCAATAATAACTAACACCGAAGTCTCCTGCTCAAAGCTCCTCCAAGGATATCTGAAAATACCTGAACTACTCGACTTCCCGTACAAAATGGGGCACCCAAGAATTTAGGGTAAAACAAAACAAAATAAACTTTGGGTCAGTCATGGGACTGGTATGAGTAACCAATTTAAAAAGGTTTAAGAAAATAAATGATATCTCATAAGACCATGCTGTATAACACATAACGGGTTTTTTCCCTTATGAGAATTGAAAACACTTGATTTAACTTTTAAAATCCTTTTGAAAGAAATGATAATCTTTATATCAAAACTCTTTTGATATTATAATTGTAACGACCTAGAAAAGTTTGGCAATTTAATTATAAATTTAATTAAGACTCAATGTTTTAATGAGTATTTATATTGGGTTTTACCAAAATTTTGGAATTTAATCTATTTTTGATTTAATTATTTGTGTTTACTAGTTTACAGTATCTTAACTTTCAATGTTAACCCATTTTATCAAACTTGTCTTCTTATTTCAATTATGCTAACATATATTGACTTGCCTATTTTATACTAAAAGCATTTATTTTATCCAAATTAATTTTATGGTTTTACTTTAACTAAGGTTTCTAAATTTTCTTATATGTAACCATTTTATTTTATTTATAATATTTAATTTTTTTATCTTATCTATATCTCTTGTTTGTATTTGCTCCTAGATCTGAAAATCAGTCCCTCGGATATTAAGATTGTTGTATGGTTGTTATATCCCAAATTTGTAAAATGGGTGTAATTGTAAAACTCATGTATATTGTCCTTTTTAATCTAAATGTATATTGAATTTTTAGGCAACGCAGAATACAAAGAGATGGTTCTAGTCATTTATTTGCACTAGAATATAAAATAGTTAAAATTAATAAATTAATATATATAGAATGATAGGAGATAAATATGGGTAATAAGTTCATTAATTCACAAACACACATACTTTATTCGTCCAAAACATGTGTAATAAATGCTAGTTATCGTTACTAAATAGGTAAAGGTTTAGGTTAGGTTGGAATTTGAAATGTTCTCCATTTATTATGGTTATCTATTACTATTACATGTGATGAATGGAGTATTAATAATTATAACCATGTAGTTTTAAGAGAAGTAAATGTGATAATAAATTAGTATGGAATTAGTGAGTTTAGCTTTATATAATTTTATTCTTTGTCTGTTCGTGCTCCTTTGTATTTTTTTCCTAACATTCTTCTTTTCGATTACATTACTTGTATTTGACAAATTTTAGCCTTTTAATTTTGCTGTCTTACTTAACATATTTATCTGTTTCAACTCAAATCTATTTGTGTTGTAAACCATTGTATGTACCGATTTTATATTAGAAATAACTATTTTGAACATAGTATTCACTTTGGAATTGAAAATACTTTTGTAAATTTATTTTTCTAATGTAACGTTTTAGCGTAATTTACACCATTAACAAATTTGAATATTCAATATTGGAATCCTTTTATTGATAAATATAATTTGTGGTACTAGATAATTTGGATATGTTGTATGCTTTCCATGAATTTGTTTCAAGTATGAACGCTATGTAAAACAAATATCATTCCCTCTTCGTCGTCCTTGAATGCATCATTTATTTTTTTCCTTCAATTTACCAATTTCTTTCCTTTTTTTATAATAAGCTGATGCATGCAACTCGTTTAGGACCATAGCTAATACTACCATTTCCAATTCAAAATATTTATTACCTTATAATTTTTTCAATTTATTTTATAGACCATTGCATCCATTGTAATTGTATTCAAACAATATCAATTTAGGCTCATATATGAACATGCCTATTAAATAAATTCATTTACTGCGTTTCCTTTTTAACAGATTTATATACCTTTTATTACTTGAATGTCCATGCTTGATACCAACACACCATATTTTTCCCTAACCCTAGCGTATACTTTCTAAGCCGCCACTTCAAATTTTTAATGGTCGATAAACAACGAAACTAATCCCTCATCCAAACACGATTCAAGTCATGATTTCAGAAATTTTCAAAGCGAAACCGCTAGAGATTTTCTCCTCCTCAATGTTAGACGGATATGATGAATTCCCATTTCCTGTTTCGCTCGAATTCCGGGCCTATAACCGCCGACGTTGGAGGAGGATTGCGAGGCGTGGGGACCACCGAAGTTGGTGGTGCTTGGGGCGGAGGAAGGCGCCGCAATAGCGGTTCATGTGGTGGTAAGGGATGCGGGTCCGATCCCCTGTAGAGGCGCGCGCAAGTGAACCCTAATTGGGTGCTGATGGGTTCAAGTAAAATCCGATGTTCAGGAGTTTATCACCATGATGAAGGAACACTAACAACGTTTGTTGTTAAACGTGATTAAGGTGAAATGGTAATGAAAGGAATAAACATAGAATTGTTTTATAATAAACATAGAATTGTTATATAAACAGAATTGTTATTAATATTAAACATTATAATTGTTTTGAATTAAACATTATCATTGTTTTGAATTAAATATTATCATTATTTTGAACTTAAACATATCATTGTTTTGAAAAAAATAAACATATCATTGTTTTGAAAACAAACACATACATTGTTTTGTAAAAATAGAATTGCTTTAAATATAGATTTGTTTTAAAAATAGATTTGAATTAAAAAGAACACTGTTTTGTAAATAAAAAGAACACCGTTTTGTAAATAATAGGAACACTGTTTTGTAAATAAAAATGTTGCTGTTTTCTAAGTTAAAATGTCAGTGTTGTAAAAAAAATAGAAAAAAAGAACATTGTTTTTAAATAAAGAAGAACATTATTTTGCAAATAAAAAGATCGTTGTTTTACAAATAAAAAGATCGTTGTTTGAAAATAAAATGAGCGTTGTTTCGAAAAACGAACATTGTTTTGAAATTAAAAAACGAACATTGCTTTGAATTGAAAAATAAACATTGTTTTGAAAAATGAAATATACATTGTTTCGAAAAGTAAAATTAACATTGTTTGTCAACATCGTTTTGTAATGAAAATCAACATTGTTTTGTAAATCAAAGAAAAACATTGCTTTGTAAAGACATTGTTTATAAAATATATAATGACATTGTTTATAAAATATAAAATTGCATTGTTTTTAATAACAAAATTTGCATTGTTTTTAAAATAGAAACAGCAGTATAAAAATATGATTTTCATATATGCATAACGTAAATAAAAATATTATTTTTATAATTTAGATCTAGAATAAAAATATGATTTTTACCATATATTTATAGAACAACATTAAAAATATGATTTTTAATACAAACTGTGTGACACGGACTGCGATGGAACTGAATGGAAGTAGAACAGAATCCAAATTGTCCGCTAAAGACTAATGGAGTGAAAACCAAAGGTGAGAACTCTTTCTCACTCAACCTTTTGTACAGTTACTTATTTTTATAACTAAATGTAATTAAATATCTGTGATGAAATATTTGTTTGATCATATCTATTGCATGAATGACTTGTTGAAATGTATGTTGTGTTACGATGTGATTGAGATTTGTGATATGTAACATGTTAAAATAATGTTATTACTTATGATAATTTAAATAGTTTTACACTTCCATTAACAAGTTACATGACTTGTTTATGGTTATTGGGACGATAATTTTCACACATCACCCAAGTGCACAAATAAATAATATATTATTTGATTATGTGTTGGATGAAACCCCACATGGGTCTTGGGATGATGTTCTGATCGCTCATCTCCCTTGTGATTAGTTAGACTGTTTTAAACATTATTTATTTATTTATTTAATGCTTATACAGTCATAGGATGCACTCTGGATAATTTTGGATGTTTTAATGATTATTGATCATTAGTATAGAATTCATGCGATGTATGAAAATCCATATAATCAAATTATATGGTAATTGTTTGGGTCTCATTCCAATTTAGGAATAAATGAATGTTTTCAATATAATATTCAGTTAAAGGAATCAAATGATGGTTTTGATGTTTTAAATTAAGAAGATTATATTTTTTATTGTCAATTTGTTACAATAAAAAGATTATATTTCTATTGTCAATGTGTTACAAAAAAAGATTTGGATAAAAAAGATTATATTTCTATTGTCAATGTGTTACAATAAAAGATTTGGATTAAAAAGAACATATTTTTATTGTCATTTTGTTACAATGAAAAGATTGGAATTAAAAGAACATATTTTATGGTCATTTTGTTACAATAAAAAGAGTAAAATTAAAAGTTCATATTTTTATCGTCATTTTGTTAAAATAGAATGATTAGAAATTAAAGATTACATTTTTATTGTAACTTTGTTTCATTAAAAAGATTTAACAATGAAAATTATATTTTATTTGCATGTCTATGACAAAAAAAAAGAATTAGATATAAAAATATGAAGCAGGTTAAGTAGCAACGCCATTTTTTCTCAAACGGGTGTATCGATCGATTTTATACATTTAATTTCTGATATCTTAATTTCTGATTTTTTTCCCAAACGGGTGTTTTGTAAAGACGGTGGTTGAAGACCAGGGATTTTCACATCGTATGGATGATGTCTGATATCTTGATTGGACCATACACCCAAGATAAGGGAATAATTGGTGATCATCCAGACGTATTTGGAGATCTACCAAAAATGGTTTCGTTCAGACCCAGAATGGACTTGTAAAGGGATTGTGTGTCTGACATTGTATTCTTTTATATTGTATTCGTTGGTCTCTGCTAAATATATATATATATATTTGTTTGGTGGTGGAGAATTTGTTCTATGCTTAACACCCTTCTCTGAGACGTACGAGCTCAGAGGTTATATATATTAGTAGATGATCAATGATATGCAACGTTACTTCGCGAGCCTCACACCCCGGTATTATGGTGAACAATTTGTTTGATTAGTAGGTTTGACCAATATACTTTATACATATATATATATATATGGATTTGGTTGGCCGATTTGTGCTGGGTGATGGTCACTCCACACCTGGAGATTGGGATAGGTCATTTCAGCCGAAGCCCATGGGGATAGAGCACATTGATTGCTCATCCAAAGTGCATAATATATGTATTACGGTGTTTTCTCTTGCCGAGACGTAAGCCGTGGAGATACATTCGCGATATATGTAACGACCCGCATTCTACGCATCATAGGATCGTAGAATATTTATTTCTTTCACATACGGAGTTGTATAGCCATGTAACTTTGGGAGACGACTATTGGGGTCATTTCCCATGTTCATGATTTTTGCCGATTTTTAAATGATCGTTTTGCCCCTAACTGATCTTGTTTTGGCCATAACTTTTGATTGGTAAAGAGTTTTGACCTGAAACCACTTCCATTGGCTCCAGATGATGGTTTACCTTTCCGTAGAGTGGTCACATTAGCCAAACGGACTCACCGTTTGGGAGATATGGCTGAAACAAGTTTCAGATGGTGAAAAACTGCTTAACCGGGCCAAATGAGGTGATTAGTAAATGGGCCCATAACCCATTTCAGGATTAGGGTTATGGGGAGGCTGAAATGAGTTAGGTTTTCATTTCATTTCAGTTTTCTAGCCGCCATTTACCTCCTAAGAACCCTAATAATGGCCTCCAACCTCTAAAACATCTCCAAATCACTTTCTAATCAAGGAATAGGCTTAGCAACATCAAATTAAAGAGGATTAGCACCAAAGCAAGGTTAGAGCTGCTGTGTTGTATTGGAAACAACGCCAAATAGAGAATTATTTCAGATTTGGAATTTTATTTGTGGCCAAGGTGAGTGATTTGCATAGTTTTGCACTAATTACGGTTGATTAAGGGTAATTAGTGAAGATTAACGAAATTAGACATGATAAAATTTTCGAAAAATATTTATAAATTTCGAAATATTGTTTTAGACCTCTGTTAGAAAATTTGGCTAATTTGGTTGAGTTTTGCTAATCCTATCATTAGTTTTGCTTAAACATGCTTAGGGGAAAATATGGGTTTTTGGCTATGTTTGATCCATTTTACATGCTATGGTTGTTGTTTTGATGTTTATGGTTGATTGTAAATGTTGCTATGACTATATAGTATGATTTGTGATTGTCTAGAAGTATTAGATTGGTCGAAAATGCCATCGAATGGTGTAAATAGCTTGCTGGACAAAGTGCAGGAAAACTATGTAGGACCGGATCGGATGGGGGAAGCTCGACCCGAACCGAAGCGCCTCGATGAGCTGGTGATCCAGGAACCAACCTCCGGTCCGAACCGATGCCACTCACGAACTATTTCAGGGACTAAGGAACCAATGGCCAAGGAGGATCACGAACCGAAGCTTGGGCCACGACTTGAAGTCCTCCGAACCGCCTTCGACGAGAGCTGCTTGCACCATCCGATTCAGAAGCTCCGACCCGATCTAAAGGGAGAACAGGATCCGGAGCTCTCCACAATCCGAATTGCTTGGAGAGGTGGACCCCGACCCGAACTGCTGGAGGAGCACGACCCGACCCGTATAGGGTATCCCGATCCGAACCAAGGAGCTGATGACCAGGACCTGAAACAGAGAAGTGAAGAAATGAAGACCGATTCGGAGAAGAAGGTGATGACCAAAACCTGAGATGCAAAGGTAGTCCAAATGGGAAGTTTGTACTCAGGATCCAGTTGGGAACCAAAGAGTTGACTTCATGAGTTGGGCTTTGCTGCGGGACGTGTGCAAAGGGGTTGTCGATGTCTGTAACTTTGGATCACTATGTATATGAAGTAAGTGAACGAATTCAGGGCCACAGTGGCCTAGGTATGACTAAAGAGCTATAGACCAATGAAGTGGGGTCATTTGTAAAGATTTGGTCATGACTCCATGGGGTAAGCTTGGTGGTAGCAGTAGTCGTACAAGTCGAACTCCGTCACTACTTCGATCGGTCTAGTGGTTGAAAGCGGTGGACATCGTATGCTTTACGCACTGAGTGAGAGATATGAGGATGGTTGCTATGCTTGATTGTTTGCCATCATTATGACATGCACACCCCTACCCCCGTATTCTTTACACCATATGTTAGTGGCACCTTAGAGTATTGTACGGTATACAGTTCTAACTCTTTGGTTGCGGGTCTAGGTTCAGGTATTGTTTTGGTATACCTGTTATTGTTCTGTTTAGCTGCTTATCGCTCATACCAGACTTTTTGTCTGACCCAGAGTTTTATGTCTCTTCTTATTACTCTGGGTGCTCTCACGAGAAGACTAGAGACAGGTTATCTGGTGATGCACGAGTAGCTGTACCGGAGACGAGCAGGAGGCTTCCACGTATGATATATAGATATTCTCCCTGTGTCGCTGCTGGTCACTACTTTAGGTATTAGTAGTGCACCCTTTCTTTCTTTTGTTTAGAGACAGTAATTTGGAAAGTTGTAATAGCCTATATTTTGATTTCCTCTACTCTGATGATGATGTTGATGTTGGTTTTAGTTGTTAGCTTACGCACTGTCTCGCCTGTTTTATGCAAGTATATTATTATTATATTTTGTTCCATGCGCTGTGAGACATTCTACAGGTTCCTTGTTAGTGCTTGTCTTCTTATCCTTTCTTCAGACGTCCGTTCCGTACTGGTTGGACATCGGTACAGCGCACTTTCCTTGGAAATGTCGGCTGGTGCGGGGCGGGTCGTCACATTTGGTATCAGAGCTCTAGGTTGCGTAGTTAACATAGGGAAGTCACCAGGGAGAGATAATATACGTATATAAGAGCGCGTATTTGTGATTATTTTGGTTTTCAAAATCTATATATATACACTATTAGTATAGCCAAGGATGAAGTCGCATTGCACTAGCACCACTATGGAGATGACTAATCGTTTCTCTTTACTGATTGAACGATGAGCCGATATACGAGGGGTACTGGTAGTGGAGCCAATAATGGGAATGCTGCTGACATGAGGACGATGTTTACTGACCTCATGAGAGAGATTCTTAGGTTCGTGCAGAGGGAAGCTCCCAATGCTGGGAATGGTGGTGGTCCAATAGTGCAGGCGCCTAGGGCCGATTTCGCCAAGCTGAACAAGGATTATACTAGTCTTGGTGGGAAGCCATTCCACGGAACGGAGTCGGCTACAGATGTTCAGGATTGGTTGGATAGCTGCGAGCGTATCTTCGAAGATTTGGGTATCGAGGATGCGATGAAGAGAAGGCTAGCATCCCGTCAGTTGCGAGGACGGGCAATGAATTGGTGGAATGCTATAAAGGCAGCTACTCCCGAGGATCAGATTACTTGGGATCAGTTTAAGGTTCGCTTTAGCGATAAGTTCATTCCAGCTGAACAGAAGTCAGTGTTGTTTAAGAAATTTTTGGAACTCAAGCAGAATGGCGGAGCTATCTCGGAGTATATTGCCGAATTCAACACTTTGTCGAAATATGGGTTATCCCTAATAGATACTGCCGAGAAGAAGAACGAGAAGTTCATAACTAGCTTGGATCAGTACTTGAGGGAAAGGCTTATTAACCACATCGATGAAACGTTTGAATTGATTGTGGGGAAAGCATTGAGGTCCGAGAGTCTTTACCCTAAGTCGAAGACTGAGGTTGTATCTGCAGAGGAGCCAAAGCCGCAAGCAAGTGGTGGAGGCAAGAGTGGTCCTCAGAATAAGAGGAAGCAGAACCAGAATAAGGATGGCCAGAAAAAGAATAAGAAAGATGTTGAGTGCTTCAGCTGTGGTAAGAAGGGCCATTATGCTAGTAATTGTCGGGCCAAGCCAGCGGATAGGAAGTGCTTCAACTATGGCCAAGTGGGACATCACAAGGACAAGTGTCCGCAACCCCCTAAAGAAAAGCAGATGGTGAAAGCATATGCCCTTAATGCTATCCCTTCTTCGTCGAATGCCCCAACTGCGGCGGAGAAGAAAAAGAATGTCGTTATTCAAGGTATGCTTTCTGTTTATGATGTTCCTGTTAGAGTTTTGTTTTATACCGGAGCTTCCAGTTCTTTCATATCTAGTGACCTGGTAGATAGGTTGGGATTGGAGCCCGAGATTGTCGATAGACCTTTAGTAGTGACGAACCCGATTGGTGGTTCGACTAACCTTAGCATGATTTGTCGTAATGTGGTCTTATCGAGTCATGGATGTATGTTTGTGATCGCTTTGTTTTGGGCTTTACTGAGTTTCGCATTATTTTGGGAGTCGATTGGCTCCAACGGGGTGGTGGTAGACTGTGAGGGCTTTTTGGTGACAGCTAGAGCGGATGATGGGCAGAGGGTAGTGTTTGGTGGTCTACCTGGTGAAGGGGTAATGGCTAGTTTTCTAAATTCCCTCGACATCCCACAAGGTGAGTTGTTAGGTTTGCCCGTGGTTGGCCAGTATCCGGATGTCTTCAAAGAAGTGACCGGGCGTCTACAGCACCGAGAGATTGAGTTCCGTATTGATTTAGTGAAAGATGTCAGACCTATAGTGATGCCACTTCGTCGTATGGCACCAAGGGAGCAGCGAGAGCTCGAGGAGCAAGTCAGCGATCTTTTGAAGAAAGGATTTATCAGAAGGAGTGTTTCTGAGTGGGGAGCACCAGTTGTGTTTGCTACCAAGGCAGATGGTTCCCTTCGATTGTGTGTAGACTACCGCGAGTTGAATAAAGTGACGAGGAAGAACAAGTATCCTCTACCGCGGATAGATGATTTGTTTGATCGGTTGAGTGGCGCAAGAGTATTTTCCCAGTTGGATCTCGCGACAGGTTTTCATCAGCTTAGAGTGGAAGCTGAGAGTATAGCTAAAACGGCATTTCGGACACCGTCTAGATTTTATGAATGGTTGGTCATGCTATTTGGGTTGACCAATGCACCAACATATTTTGTGGATCTTATGAATAGGGTATTCAGAGATCAGTTGAATAAGTTTGTTCTTGTGTTCGTGGATGATATACTTGTTTATTCGAGGACAGAGGAAGAACACAAGGAACATTTAAGAATAGTGATGGAGGTGTTGAGAAAACACCAATTGAAAGCAAAATTTTCTAAGTGTCACTTCTGGAGGAGGGAAGTGAGATTCTTGGGCCATGATATTTCAGAAAATGGTATCGCCGTGGACCCTGCGAAGGTGGCTACGGTACAAGATTGGTCTACACCTAAGAATGCGACAGACATAAGAAGTTTCTTGGGGTTTGCTGGGTGTTATCGTAAGTTTATCCAAGACTTCTCCAAGATAGCAGCACCGTTGACTCAGCTGACCAAGAAGAATCAAGCTTTCTTCTGGGACGAGAAGTGCGAGAATGCATTCAAGAGTCTAAAGGAAAAGTTGACATGTGCACCAGTGTTAGTCATTCCTAAGGGGAATGAAGAAATAACGGTATATACGGATGCATGTGGTACCGGACTAGGTGCTGTATTGATGCAAGGAGGTAGGGTTGTAGCTTATGCAAGTCGGCAACTGAAACCGCATGAGAAAATATACCCTACCCATGATTTGGAATTGGCAGCGATCGTGTTTGCACTGAAGATGTGGAGACATTATCTCTTGGGAGAAAGATTCGAGTTGTTTACCGATCATAAATCGTTAAAGTATCTCTTCTCTTAGAAGGATCTAAATCTCCGACAGCAAAGATGGTTAGAATTCTTAGCTTCCTATGACTTCGACATCGCATATACACCAGGAAAGGGGAATGCGGTGGCTGATGCATTGAGTAGAAGACATGCCAGTTTATGGGCTATGTTTCTTGAATGGAAGCAACTGGAGTACATCGCTAGGTATGATTTCAAACCAAAGTGCGAGTTGGATCCAGAAATGTTAGCAATTTTGACGATCAGACCCACTTTGATTGAGCGGATTGGTTCCAGCCAGAGGGACGATCCTAACCTATTGGGAATCATCTCAAAGTTAAAGATGGGGATCAACGAAGAGATGAACAAGTATGGGCTTGATCGAGAGGGATGGCTTAGAAAGAATGGAAGGCTAGTTGTACCAATGTCAATGGATTGAGAGATGAACTGCTTAGGGAATGTCATCGCTCAAAACTGACTATACACCCCGGTGGTAACAAGATGTATCGAGACATGAAGCAGACCTACTACTGGGAAGAGATGAAAAGAGACGTTGGGAAGCTTATATCCAAATGCATGAATTGCCAGCTAGTAAAAGCTAAGCAAAAGAAGCCAAGTGGTTTGTTACAACCATTAGAAATTCCATAATGGAAATGGGAACAAATCTCAATGGATTTTGTTGATGGGTTACCAAGGACTAGATCGGGTCATGATAGCATTTGGGTGATTGTGGATCGATTGACTAAGAGTGCAAGGTTTATACCCGTCAAGTCAAACAAGACGGCAGCTAAGTTAGCGGAACTGTATATAAAGTGGGTAGTGAGGTTTCATGGAATACCCAAAGGCATTGTGAGTGACCAAGATCCGTTGTTCACTAGTGGATTTTGGAAGAGCTTATAAGAGGCGTTAGGATCAAAATTACATCTCAGTACCGCGTATCATCCTCAAACCGACGGACAGACAGAGAGGGTGAAGCAGGTATTAGAGGATCTCTTGAGAGCTTGTGTATTAGACTTTGGTGGATCATGGGATGACCATCTACACCTAGTAGAGTTCGCATATAATAATAGTTATCAATCCAGTATTGATATGGCTCCATTTGTAGCTTTGTACGGAAGACCGTGCAACTCACCGTCATGTTGGTTAGAAACTGGTGAGAAGTTTGTGCTTGGACCAGATGTGATATGAGAAACTTCAGACAAGATCAAGATCATTCAACAACGAATGAAGGATGCCCAAGATAGGCAGAAAAGTTATGCTGATAAGAGGAGGAGAGAATTAAAGTTCTCCATTGGCGACTTGGTGTTTGTCAAGATTTCTCCGTTGAAGAGCGTGATACGATTTGGCAGGAGAGGCAAGTTAGCACCAAGATTTGTTGGTCCATTCCCAGTTCTTGAGCAAATTGGGAATTTGGCATATAAAGTTGAATTACCAGAGAAGATGGCAGGAGTTCATAATGTATTTCATGTTTGGGGTTAAGGAATTTCGAGGATGAAATTTCTTAAGGGGGGGAGAGTGTAACAACCCGCATTCTACGCATCATAAGATCGTAGAATATTTATTTCTTTCACATACGGAGTCGTGTAGTCATGTAACTTTGGGAGACGACTATTGGGGTCATTTCCCATGTTCATAATTTTTGTTGATTTTTAAATGATCGTTTTGCCCCTAGCTGATCTTGTTTTGGCCATAACTTTTGATTGGAAAGGAGTTTTGACCTGAATCCACTTCCATTGGCTCTGGATGATGGTTTACCTTTCCGTAGAGTGGTCACATTAGCCAAACGGACTCACCGTTTGGGAGATATGGCTGAAACAAGTTTCAGATGGTGAAAAACTGCTTAACCGGGCCAAAAGAGCTGATTAGTAAATGGGCCCATAACCCATTTCGGGATTTGGTTTATGGGAGGCTGAAATAAGTTAGGTTTTCATTTCATTTCAGGTTTCTAGCTGCCATTTACCTCCTAAGAACCCTAATAATGGCCTCCAACCTCTAAAACATCTCCAAATCACTTTCTAATCAAGGAATAGGCTTAGCAGTATCAAATTAAAGAGGATTAGCACCAAAGCAAGGTTAGAAATGCTGTGTTGTATTGGGAACAGCGCCAAACAGAGAATTATTTCAGATTTGGTATTTTATTTGTGGCCAAGGTGAGTGATTTGCATAGTTTTGCACTAATTATGGTTGATTAAGGGTAATTAGTGAAGAATAACGAAATCAGACATGATAAAATTTTGGAAAAATATTTATAAATTTCGAAATATTGTTTTAGACCACTGTTAGAAAATTTGGCTAATTTGGTTGAGTTTTGCTAATCCTATCATTAGTTTTGCTTAAACATGCTTAGGGGAAAATATGGATTTTTGGCTATGTTTGATCCATTTTACATGCTATGGTTGTTGTTTTGATGTTTATGGTTGATTGTACATGTTGCTATGACTGTATAGTATGATTTGTGATTGTCTAGAAGTATTAGATTGGTCGAAAACGCCATCGAATGACGTAATAGCTTGCTGGACAAAGTGCAGGAAAACTGTGTAGGACCGGATCGGATGGGGGAAGCTCGACCTGAACCGAAGTGCCTCGACAAGCTGGTGATCCAGGGACCTACCTTCGATCCGAACCGATGCCACTCACGAACTGTTTCAGGGGCTAAGGAACCAATGGCCAAGGAGGATCATGAACCGAAGCTTGGGCCATGACTTGAAGTCCTCCGATCTGAACCGCCTTCGACGAGAGCTGCTTGCACCATCCGATTCAGAAGCTCCGACCCGATCTGATGGGTGAACAGGATCTGGAGCTCTCCACGATCTGAACCGGTTGGAGAGATGGACCCCGACCCGAACTGCTGGAGGAGCACGACCTGACCCGTATGGGGTATCCCGATCCGAACCGAGGAGCTGATGACCACGACCTGAAACAGAGAAGTGAAGAAATGAAGACCGATTCGGAGAAGAAGGTGATGACCAAAACCCAAGATGCAAAGGTAGTCCAAATGGGAAGTTTGTACTCAGGATCCAGTTGGGAACCAACGAGTTGACCTCATGAGTAGGGCTTTGCTGCGGGACGTGTGCAAAAGGGGTTGTCGATGTCTGTAACTTTGGATCACTATGTATAGGAAGTAAGTGAACGAATTCAGGGCCACAGTGGCCTAGGTACGACTAAAGAACTATAGACCAATGAAGTGGGGTCATTTGTAAAGATTCGTTCATGACTCCTTGGGGTAAGCTTAGTGGTAGCAGTAGTCGTACAAGTCGAACTCTGTCACTACTTCGATCGGTCTAGTGGTAGAAAGCGGTAGACATCGTATGCTTTACGCACTGAGTGAGAGATGTGAGGATGGTTGCTATGCTTGATTGTTTGCCATCATTATGACATGCACACCCCCACCCCCGTATTCTTTACACCATATGTTAGTGGCACCTTAGAGCATTGTACGGTATGTAGTGCTAACTCTTTGGTTGCAGGTCCAGGTTCAGGTATGGTTTAGTATACCTGTTATTGTTCTGTTTAGCTGCTTATCGCTCATACCAGACTTTTTGTCTGACCCAGAGTTTTATGTCTCTTCTTATTACTCTGGGTGCTCTCACGAGCAGACTAGAGATAGGTTAGCTGGTGATGCACAAGTAGCTGTACCGGAGACGAGCAAGAGGCTTCCACGTATGATATATAGATATTCTCCCTGTGTCGTTGCTAGTCACTACTTTGGGCATTAGTAGTGCACCCTTTCTTTCTTTTGTTCAGAGACAGTAATTTGGAAAGTTGTAATAAGCTATATTTGGATTTCCGCTACTTTGTTGATGATGTTGATGTTGGTTCTAGTTGTCAGCTTATGCACTGTCTCGCCTGTTTTATGTCAAGTATATTATTATTATATTTTGTTCCATGCGCTGTGAGACATTCTACAGGTTCCTTGTTAGTTCTTGTCTTCTTATCCTTTCTTCAGACGTCCGTTCCGTACTGGTTGGACATCGGTACAACGCACTTTCCTTGGAAATGTCGGCTGGTGCGGGGCGGGTCGTCACAACATATCTTTCGAATAAGCACCCATCATGATGGAAATCCAATTTTCCAATACGAGCTTTACGGTTTTAGTTGTATACCCATATGGTGACATAATATATTATGCCGCTTACATGATATATTATGCCACCTAGGATTGATACATTTATATTCGAAATTAATTTATACACTGTGCACTTATAGTATAAAAGGTGAATTTCGCGTATTAAGCATTTTTTTTGACCATTATAAGGTAAAAATCTATCCTTCGGCTTGCATTGCATGGGACTTGAGTTTTATAATGGTTTCATTTTTCTAAAGAGCATTGCGCTGTTTATTTTATGCACTGGTATTCTTGAGAAGAAACCCGTTCCGCGTTAGCGGCGAGGTCCCTTGATTTACCTAACTTTAAAATAAAGTTAATAACTGTTTTATTTCTCACACCAGTCCCATGACTGACCTGAAGTTTATTGTTTTAAACTAAACTCTGGGTGCCCCTATTTTCCACACGGGAAGCTAGTAGTTTTGGTTTTGCGGATATTTATTCACAGGATCCTGGTTTATAGCTGAAGCGATATTCAGAAAGCTCTGTATCCGTGTATTTCTTTCAGTTGTATTTTGTATTATTTTTCCGCTTTTATTTAAATGTAATTTTAAATCTCTGATATTGTATTTCTAATGTAAAATATTTATTCATACTCTGGAATATTCTTGTACTCTGATGTAATTGTTGTAATAAGCAATGAAAATGTTCTTCTGTTTGTGTTCTGATGAGTGTTGTTCTTAAAGCAATCCGGGCTTTCCCGAAAGGGCGAGTTTGGGTCGTCTCAATAATAGTGTCTAAATCAAATAAATAACAATCTAATGGAACGTTTGCATCTCACGCACCACATATATATAATATACAACCAAAACCACGAGCACTTATTAGGTAATGAATTTCCAACCATGACAAGGTATGTAACCACCTTCCAATAGTGTATCTTCAGAGAGGAATGCACTGGATTCAACAAGAACATCTTGTAACCTAGCCACAGATGACCGTCCACTGATTTCACTTGAGTGTATCGAATGTATATCACCAACGGTTGGGATCAACAACCATTTCCCGAATGGGACAACATCGTAGAATAAAGAATGAAATGAATTTCTCTAGACAGGTGATAATACACCCTAATTGGGAGCTACCCACTTAGCCATGCTGCCTGCCCGATTTTTTTCATTTCCCGGTTGTTGAGGCCTGAGGCTACGCTTTCTTACTTTTCATTGATAGCACAATCACTTTAAATGACACATTGTCATTTCCGTTAACCATTAATTGGTTTACACAAATATGATATGGATATTATGCTAAGAGAATAAATTCTCCACCATCATATATATTTATACAAACCAACATATGCGATCATTGGAAATACTCTGTCATGCATTCGTCCATACAACTTCGTTCAAGGACTGAACGAAACCGAAGGCAAAATTTCCATTAATCCATCTTAGGCAATTTCTACCTAGGATTAAGCGAAAAAGCCCTTGCACTTTACTCCATTTTCGATTATCTTCATATAATCTGATTAGCAACGCTATTGCCAATACGGAGTGGTTCTCGGATAATAATCCAACCGGTCTCTCCATATTAATAACGATATTGGCAAATACTTCGATAGTCGGTTATTTAACTATCGAAGAAAAACAAACACCCATTCAAAGCATCAAACAAATCACTGGGCCTCTTAATTAATATTTCATTAATTAATTCACTTCTTCATTTTCTTATTATTTGTTAACCGAATATTTTCAATAATCGTTTTGGCCTCTTACGCTATTTGGAAAACATTTCCATATATAGCCTTCTTTTATTTTTATACTTAGAAAATATCTTTTTATTAATAATTGGAAAACATTCCAAGTACTTCTCCCTTTCACGACCATTCATTTCTGTACTTAGGAAATATTTATTATTCTATTTGCAAAATTCCACTTATCTTGGTTAAAACGAATGTTGTGTAAAACATTGTTGTAACAACCCAAAATACTGCATTCAACTAAATCTTATTCAAGACATTTATCATCGAGCGTGGATCTTGCTATTTATTGGTTAATAATGAAATCAATCAAGTTGGGGTATAAACACCTCTCAGACCTTGATTGAAAACATCCTTAATTTCAAAATAGACAAGACTACTTATCTCGACCAAACCACAACATATAAAACCAATTATCCATTTTTAAATGTGTATATGTTTCTCTTTCTATTTTTACCAGATTTAATTATAGATTTCTTTTTGTTTATAATATTCTATTTAAGTTTGTTTCCTTATCGAATTCCATATATATATATATATATATCGATATATCGATTTCTAATTAGCAAATTTTCTTAAAAATACTCTAACTCCTTAAATTTTCAGATAATTTCGCCAGCCCCTCCTTTGTACCGGACAATAGCTCAAACTTCAACTCGCCTCTCTAGGCTCTTTCTATTCAAAAAGAAAATCAAAAGGTCAAGCGGCTAGCCGATTAGGCGCATAAAAACTCATATGGAATTTAAACGTGTACCTTTTTGTTGGGCACACAAATTATAATCTTCATACACTTCGTTCCATACCTGTCTAACAAATGTACGTCCATTCCCAATTTATTCAAACTCAAGTCAATCATTTTTAACTCAATTCGCTAACTTATTCTTTAATTAGCTCTTTGGCCCATTTCACTTTTTATTTGAACATAACACGTTCGGATATATTTTTAATTTACTTAAAACCCAATCTAATTCTATTTCAACTCGAGTTTCATATTCGATCTCGAATATAAATTCTTAAATCCCATTCACTTATCCAACGCCCAATTTCGATTCAAAACACAATTAACTAATTATTCTTTAAATTAGTTAATTCTATTCAATAATTAAAAATATGATTTTTGTTTCAAAAATCAGTTCACTTACTCCACTTGAGTTCATATTTATTTTATATCTCAAATCTGGTTTTTCTAATGGAGATTGGGATTTTATTTACTTAAAATCCTTTTATTTATTTAAATAAACCCTTATGGTTTTATAATAGTTATGGCGTTGTTTTTCTGAAAATTTGATTTTGACATAACTCAAAATTTATAAGACGAGATCCATATTTTTCTCTTTCATTAGAAAACTATTGTCAAGTCGGTCCTGATGATTCTTGTTTCAAAGAATTCCGACTTAAATTGAGTTCTAATACTCAATTGAAGTTCGAAACGCCAATTTATGAACTAACGCGCTGCAGCGAGCTCGTTTTAATTATATTTAAATATAAACGTTTAAACTTCGTTTATAAATTAAATTTCAGCTCTATTCTTATATATTTTAATATAATTAAACCAATTTTCCCAATTCAACTTAATATTTCTGATTTTCCTTAATTGCCGAATTTTTTCATAATTTAGTTATAAATTTATTTATACTTCTATACTGAATTTCAATTATCTTTGTAATAAATAATTTTATAAACTCGATATTAATCAAATTTCAATTATAAATTCTTTTAACATATTTCAATTCAGATTATATTCTGAATTCCCTAAATATAATCAATCGTTCTATTTTTCAACACGTTTTCCCATTTCACTTTCAAATTCATACTTGAATTTAAATTTTCAAATTATCCAATAATAATTATCTCACTTAATTTATAAACGTTATTTATAAATTCAACATCCTTGTTTTATAAATTAAAACAAGTTTCCATTTCAAATTCATTTGAAACCCGATCCCTATTCTGGAATATTTTATAGATTTTAACTTATATATATATATAAACAGTGAATCTATTTTTATATTTAAATTTAAACTTCTATTTTATACAATCCTATTATCCTATATGAAAATAATTTATTTAAATAAATTCGATCTAATCGAATTCAGATCATAAATCCATAGAGATTTATTTAACTTAATTAACATTTTGAATATCAAAATAGATTTCATCGTTTCTTTTTGAAACTAATTTCATTTCCCTTTTTAAATTCACATTTGAATTTAGATTTCCCAAATTATAATTTTTCTTATTTCATTTATAAACATTGTTTATAAATTCATTTCAATTCCATGCATTATTTAATTTATAATCACTGTTTATAAATTTAATACTTGTTTTATTTATTCAAAATAAGTCAATAATTCCTGGTCCATTCGAAATTCTATTTTAAAACAAATATATTTTCCCTTTTTAAATCTCAACAACTTTTTACGATATTTTTATATATCAATATTCAGGGCTAATGACATTCAACCAATCAAAAACACCAAATTATCAACCACATATTTACTAACACATCATATATGAGAAAAAACAAATAATATTTTTTAAGGAAATCAGTTGGATCCCTCGAACCTGTTTTTCCTGTATCCACAGACATTAACCAACATAAATAATACTCATCCTGCTTTGAGGCAGGATATCGTGGTATAGAAGGTCATCCACTATAATATATTGTGGGGCGCATAGGGTCACCCGTTAATGATACTGCGGGCATCCGCTAATGATACTGCGGAAAAAATCCAACCTCCAATATATGTACAAAATAGCCACAAATACCAAACCTAAATAATTAATATATATTTAATAGCCATAATAATATTTCAGTGCATGCAAATAACCAACAAACAATTATTTCTAATTAATAAAAATAATTCTAAATAAATCTGAGTGAGATTTACTCACCATGATTTTATTTTTCCAATCCATTCCGATTCCAAATTTAATCCCACCTTATGTAACCCTCAACTAAGAATTTTCCGACTGACTCCATTTGGTAAAAATCTTGTATATATTTTAATGTGACATTAATTAGCTAACAAGACTTCATGTATATGTATATACGTATAAACAAAGTAAATGAATTTTAGCATGAAATTATTAAATCAATTACCTTAATCCTTTTATCTAATACTTCTTCCCCAAATTACATGCTCCAACCGCTGTTTTCACCACCCAACTATCGAACTTCTTGCCTCTTCATGAACTCATCAGCACCAGTCCTCACGAATAACAATAATACAATCAAATCACTAGTTATGCTTTGTCAAACTTCATCCCTCCATCTACAAAAACCCCCTCCAGGAACTCGCACCTGTAGTAACACCTCAAATCACAACATTGAATTACACAGTAGCAATGTGGAAAAAGTACAAATCTTATTGGTTCGAAAGCTCTCAAAATTTTGTGCGAAGATGCTCACAACCCCTAGAAACTCAAATCAAATCTCACCTCGTTTCTTCATTATCACTTCCTCTCTCGAACGACAACCCTAGCCTTTGATTTTTCCAATGTCAAACTCATTAGTATCATCATGATTTCCAAGATCGAAAAGTCCTAATTAAAACTTGCGACAGTTAATTACACCATCAATCGCGATGAACGGGGGACTGCCAAACCTAAGCATCATCGAGTTGAACTCACCGAACCCTAAATTGAAATCCCAATGTCAGAACAACCTCTAGCAACACAATGGTGGCGTCGACTCTTCCTACCACCACTTTAACCACTCGTGCGCCTCAACCCTCTGTTGCGCTCGAACTTTCGAGCTCCACAAACCACCGCGATGTTCGAAGTCCCCTTACCGTTTGGTTTGATTTGGTAAAAATATGGTTTTGGTTTTTATTTTTTCTGGAGAAAGAATCTGAGGGAAATGAAATTAAAGGAGAGAAGGGAAGGATTACTAACGATTTTATAAAGATGTATTCTTCAGCATTAAGCAATTAGTCTGTGAATAGTACAATATGGGTAGGTGGCTTAAGGTACATTTTTATTAAATTCTGATTTGATTATACATTAATATGATTTGATTTAAAGAGATTTTCGTTCTTTTTAAAACTATATCGATTTGATTTCGAGCTTATCCACTAATCAAATATCTCGGGGTCCATTACTTGAAACCACAAACTGTTATTTTCACATAACGACTGGCGTTTAAATGTTATAACGCTATTCTAAACTGAACAGAATATATTCTGAAATTTAATTTGAATGTATACACCATATTAAATTAATATAATGTAATTTAAATTCAGAGATAATCAATTCTTTGATAAAAAAATATTTTTATTATCATATGTATTCAAATACATTTAATACTGATCATCTGAATTGTTTTGATTCGGTTTTTAACTTCGATTTCAATTATATTTCGTATTACGATAATTTAGTATATTTGATATTATATCGAAATCGATTATTAAATCTATAACTTAATATGAAAATTCATATATATATATATATTACCAATTCAATATTTAAAACAATATTAAATATTTAAAATAAATCGATTAAAAATTTGGGTAGTTACAGGTATAGCCTAGGCTTCCAAAGGCCTTGGCCTAGCATAAAATAAAAAGGAAAACAGAGGAAAGAGAATAAAATCAAATCAAATCACATAGATATATAAACTAAAACATAGAAACAGGGAAAAGGAAGATAGATACATATAACTTGTTAATTATACAACAGCAAAGGCATATATTTAACTTATCATAACGACATAGATGATTAACAACGAAAAAATGTATAACATTTATCTTACAAACACTGTATATCCTAACCCAATTTTATTTAATTGTCATGTTATAGTCTAAAAAATCAAATCTGAAAATGATAGGGAACTCACAGTGGGTCCTGGTGAAGAGGAGATTAAATCTCTTATATATAACAACAAATCATAGAAAAGTCCAATCCAATTCTTTTAGTTGTATGTATGCAAGTCCTAAATGTTGTCTCTGTAGATCCAAGCCTCATCAACATTCCCTCATTATACGTTTATATTTTTAGAATAATTTCATAGAGGCGGAAGAAATGAAGAAATAGTGTGTATTGGAATGGGAGAAGCCACCTATTTACAGATTTACATAGTCAACCTCGGCCTTTAGATTCTAGGGTTTTAATCTTAACCGTACATGTAGTGCTGAGTCAACAACAAATATGGTTAGAAAACAGACCAGATACATAGAATGAATCTACCTAGATCGGTAGTGGGTCTACCCAGGCCGTTTGTGGGTCGTCCCACAATGGTCGGGTTTCGCGGTCATCTCCCACGCTCGTTTAAACTGATTTGCATATTCTGGAATTATTTTTATATTATATTCATACATAATCTATTAGGGACTGCGGAATGGATCGTTAAGGCAAAGCAAACACTAGAGGGGGGTGAATAGTGTTTGTAAGAATTTAAACAAAATCTAAAACTAATGTGAACTATGGGAAGAATCAAACACCACAAACAAAATCACAGACACAGATTCAAACACAAATAAGATAAACAGAAATAAAAATGCTGAAAAGGAAAGAACACACCGAATTTTATACTGGTTCAGATCACTCCTACGTCCAGTCCTGCACAATACTGGATTATGCATAGTTTTACTATTCTTTCAATAGTCAATTACACCCTCCCTAATTTCACGGCTCACAAGGAGACAATGATTCCTACTTTCTTGATTTCACGGCTCGTAAGAACACACCGACTCCTATTTCTCTGATTTCATGGCCCACAAAGACAAACCGACTCCTTTTTGACTCACAACAAGGTTTATTCAGCCCAACCAATTACAATAGCCCTATAACTCTTCAAGCACTTGATTCAGAGAGTTGAGAGTAGAGAGTGTAGAGAGAAGAAGTTTTATCAAAACAGAATTGAATTCGGTAGAGTATAAGTGTAAAAACCATAAAAATGATTAAGAATAATGGTAGGATGAAAAAGTATGAAGTTAGAGAAAAAGATATGTTAAAAATTCGGTTTTAACCTCTTTTTATAGAGTATGAAGGGTTGCAACGGTTCTGAAGCGTGTCAAAAAGTGAAAAGACACTTCCCTTCAAAATTAGAAAAAAATAGCTGTTATATGTCGACATACACTTTTTACTATGTCGACACAGTCATGTGTATTTTTCATTTTCAAAACATTTTTCAAGTATTCTGATACAAAACTAATTCTGTAAATTCTTGAGTAAAATTCTAGTGTTGTAAAAATGGTATTATATGATGGAAAATCATATGAAAATATACTTTTAAACTATATAAATATATTTATAAAATTATAAGGTTTTAAACTATATAAAGTATAAATATAAAATATATACAAAATCTAAGTTTGAAAAACAAAGAAGAATAAAAATAGAAACAAAATAGAGAGGATTGAGGATAGAATTGAAAATCAGAGTTTGAAGATTAGAATTTGAAAATTAGAATTTGAACTTGGAGTGCTATTTTGTTAGACTATATAACTATATTGACTATATTGATCTTGAACTCTTGACTACTCACGAGTCTTGAAAATTTCTCTGATCTTTGAATCTCTATCATCTTTATAATTGTACAGTCTTCAGTAATATTTCCTGTATATAATTCCTGCACACACACACACACACACACACACACACACATATATATATATATATTCTATGGAAAAAGTGTTAGCATATATTTTATAATCAATGATAATTGAAATAAGGTTGTTGTCATCAAAACTCCATTCTCCAACATAATTTCCTTATATGTATACAAACTTCTAATGCCCATAACTTCTTCATACGTTATCCGTTTTACACAAACTTGGGGTCAATCTGGACCAGAATTCCGAGACGAATGCAGCGATAATGCCAATTTCACTTAATTATGAATACTTTAATTAAGTAATATCCAATTTATTATCTTTAAAGTATGTTTATAGTGTATTTAATTTTGGGGTGTTACATTCTCCCATACTTAAAGGATTTCGTCCCCGAAATCTCTAAGTGAAGAAGAATGTTACTATCCTAGCAACCATCTACTCATCCATTATCCATTGGGATCCATTGTTCGGAAGAAATTCTAATGCTTGTATGAACATATGCAAAGGTGTTGTGCATATATGTCCTTACACTAATGCGAAAATCAGGCAGTCGGCTGATTCAGTTAACCTACTTAATGCAATATATGCTTGTGCCATGAATCCAAAATGTATGCAAATAACCATAGTATAAAATATAAACTCTATATGTGTGCACAATCATTCATCAAAATGCAACATCCATATGATGATTCATCCATTTCCATTTATAGAAAATTAAGATGCAAACATATCCACATACAATATGTAAGTGATTGAGTTGATCTAGTGCCTAGTGTGTGTATATGCATTCATTAGAAACCACTAGCAAACACTTGCAACCACCAATCATAACATGTTTCAGACACATGTTTCCAACTATGGGATTCTACGTAAGGATCAAAAGGTTTGAACAATAGGATAAATAAGCTTGAATGACAGAAGCAAATGCAAGGCAAAATCTTGGAAAAGAAGTCAAGAATGTACTTTTAAAAAGAAAAGGATAAGAAGCATGAATCCTATCTTAGGGTTCCCAAGTTGCATCTTCGCGGTCTTCTCCTCATTGCACTTTTACCAATTTGATCTCCTTATTATGTAGCTTCTTGATTTCTGATCCAAGGACATGAGTAGGAACTCTTCTCACTGATGCTTCCTTCTCAACTTCCATGCCTTCAAGTGTGAACAGCTCTACTATCTCTGTCGTATCATGGAGACATTTCCATAAATGGGAAACGTGAAACACATCATGTACCCCCGCCAGCCTATCCTGGAGCTTAATACTATAAGTCGTCTAACCTATTCTCTCCAATATAGGGAATGGCCTTACGAATCTCGGTGCCAACATCCCTACTGAGCCAAAGCGAACAACATTTCTTTGCGGTGATACTTTAATGAAGACCATATCTCCCAGTTTGAATTCTAAACCAGTCCTCCTTTTGTCAGCATATGATTTCTGTCTGTCTTAAGCGGCTTTCATTCTTTGGTTGATAAGATCAATCTTCTCAGAAGTATCTCGAATCATCTTTGGTCTAAGCAGAAGTCTATCCATACACACCCACCAAAAAGTCTGCGATCTACGAGGTCGTCCATATAGCGCTTCAAAGGGTGCCATGCCTATGCTCAATTGCTGACTTTGTTGTAGGCGAACTCCACCAATGGAAGATTCACCTTCCAGGTCCCTCCAAAGTTTAGGATACACAGTCTTAGAAGTTTATCAATAACTCTATTTACCCTCTCAGTCTATCCATCTGTCTGAGGGTGGTTTGCTATGCTCAAACGTAGTTGTGTACCTAATGCCTCTTGTAAGCTCTTCTGAAACTCACTATCTCTCAAAGATATATTGATGCTAGCCAAGCCGCCGACCACTTACTTTTAACAGAAATAAAATGGGCACTCTTCATAAGTATATCTACTATCACCCAAATGCTCGTATTGCCTTTCCTTGATCGGGGTAATCCATCGATGAAATCCATAGTGACGCTCTCCCACTTCCATTGTGGGATACCTAAAGTCTAAAGCAATCCGCCTGGTTTCTTTTGTTCAGCCTTTACTCATTGGCATGTAAAGCATCGAGCTACAAATTCAGCCACATCCTTCTTCAAACGTTATCTGTTTTACGCAAACTTGGGGTCTGCCTGAACTAGAATTCCGAGATGAATGCAACGGTAATGTCAGTTTCACTTAATTCTGAATATTTAATTAAGTAATATCCAATTTATTATCTTTAAAGTATGGTTACATTGTATTAATATTCGTAGCTTTCATGTATTCTCGCATAAGAATGCTATCGCGTTTATGGGCCTCTAAAGCATCATTGGTTCTGTCCAACATGTCAACTATGCATGAGAATTCCATATGTGTGACTGGTGCAGAGGGAGTAGGCTGATTACTAGTTGTTGTGGCTGGCATTGGAGCATTTGCAGGGGCTCGAGTAGAAGTACCAACCTCTGTCATAACCGGTTCGAATCGAGTTACTGCTGCATTTTCGGTTCGGATCAGAGGGGAATTACCAGAAATGTTCAGGGTTCCATTTCGGTTCGGGTTTGTATCTTCCACTCTGTTCGTACTGTCGACTTCGAGTCGGATCGGTGATGCACTCTTGGACCGGTTCGATCCTCACGATCTGGTGACAACCATGGCTTGTTGACCTTCACCCGAGCAACTTGCGGTTATTTTCCTTTTCCTTTTGTCATGAAATCTAATTATTTTGAGATTTAACCAAAGAAAGCTTCAAAGATACTAGAAAAGTGGACCAACTTCTTCGGATTTGATCGATGTCGATGGGTCGAACCAAACCGAGGTGAGTAATCTGAAGCTGGTTCACTGATCTTCTTATATAGGTGAAGGGGTTCGGCTAGAGATTTCCGGCCCGATCCGGGAACTCCTCTTTTGCACTCCTTGTCCTTGAATGCATTCTTTTGTTGATACTTAAGCTTTGTATAATCCGATCATAATCCGATCACAAAGCAGGATAACAATTACAAGTTTATCACCATTCATTAATTTATGGTTATTAATGCACTAGACCTCCCACATTAAGTCTACCACTTGTGGATGCTGGATATGCCGGTTGGGTCTGGGCAGACTTCTTCCTCAAGTCGGACTTAACCTCGTGTCTTAGCACCGTTACGTGTACGTTTTACGCAAACTTGGTGTCTATCCCGACCAGAATTCCAAGACAAACGTAAAGGCACAGTCCGTTCTACTTAATTCCCTATTATTTAATTAAGTATTCTTTGGTTTATCATTTTAGTGTTCTTAAAATTACAGGTTGTTACAGGTAAGGCCTACAATCGGGCCTTGAAGCTACAACTTAATCCCTTAGATGACATGTGTAAAATTATGGAGAAGTGGCAGAAGATTAAAGAACTCTTATGTACTATGATTTGTCATGCTAACACTTCTCCCTTTCCTAAGGGCGGGGAGCTCTAGGAAAATGTATGAAGTTTCCTTTAATTGTTCGAGTTCCTTTTGAGTGGCTAATGATATTACTCCACCACTTAACTTATAAATAAGATGCATATCTGCTTGATATATGACTTTCCTTTATGTTTTGTGTAAATAACAGTAAGATAAATGTAGGGAGTTCGAGGAACTTCCCTGAGTAATACAGAAGGTTTCTGCCCTTGCTTGGAGTCCTTCTTAGGTAATCGGGCTTCAGCCGTTAGGTTGATCATATATCCCCTTCCCAAGGATTAGAGCTTCATGATCCAAATTAGGGTATCAAGATTAGGTTTCTAGAAATCATCTTTTAATAGTGATAGGATTTTGATTCACTTCCTGGGTTAGGGCGCAAGGCTAGGAATCTGTTTCCGATAGTAACGGAAATCTAGTTCCCAACCAGATTTAGATTATTAGAGAAATCAAGTAGCTTCTTTCGATCACGGCTAATATTTCGAACCGATCCAGAATAGTCTATTTAAAATAGAGCTAGAGATCTCTTTCCAGCCTTGATTGAGGCCTGAATCACCCTAGATTTTGGTATTTAAAGATTGAAGACCAGAATCCCATTGGTGGTATTACTAGAAGTCCCAAACCAACCCTTACTCGGGAATTTAGAGCAAGACCAGAAATCCATTTCTGGTATTAATAAAATCCCTGAACCAGCCCTTATTCGGGCATTTAGAGATTGAAGACCAGAATTCCACCTCTGGCATTAATAGAAGCCCCGAACCAACCCATATTAGGGCATTTTAGATATTGGAGACCAGAACTCCACCTCTGGTATTTAATGTTTCGTTACTCCCTTTGGGTTTGATTTATGAAGCAGAGGTTGTACGTGCTCCTTGAGCCACTCTCTGGGCTTTTAGTTATCAAAGCGGAGGATGTATGTGCTTTGTTGGCCACTTTCTGGGCATGTACGTCCAGTGCACTTGGCTAGCTTATCCACAAGCAGGTCCCAAGGACTCACCCGACCTCCCTCTAGGAGGAACCTTATCCTGACCATTGTAGGCGATGATATGGTCTTAGATGCTTAAATCGGGCCATCGTAGACACAGAATTAAGGCTTACTCTTTTGATGCTCTACCCTGGCCATCGTAGGTAGTGATAGAGGCTTACACTCCACCCCCTCCAAGGGGTGCCCTATCCTGACCATCATAGGTAATGATAGGGGTTTGCGTTCCCTTCTGCGGGTAATGCGGAACCTAAGCAGAGGTAGGACGTTCTCTTCTACAAGCTGTGGTAGGACGTGCTTAGTTCATATTAGAGACATGTCGTACTCTTCTGCAAGAAGAGGCAGGGCGTGCTAATTAGATGCTTCGTCATGACTGTTTTCGGTGTGCGTTGGAGGCTCACGCTTTTGATGCTTTAACCTAGCCCTTTCTGATTTGGGCGCGGAGAAAGGCTTACACACCACCCCCTCCGGGGGTGCCTTGCCCTGTCCAACTCAGCGGTGACAAGGATTTTTATGTCTTTATGGATTAACCCATCTTTAGTTACCTTGATTCTTGAGAGGGTTTCTGTACCCTTAGTCATGTAGGCAATCCTTTTCCTAAGGATCTTTATTGGGCTTAGTTTGATCCTTTTACAAATTCCCGTAGTTGGTCCTGATTGAAGAACTTAAGGAGCATCCCTTCGAGGATCCTATAGCAGTTAGTCTCATGTCCATTCATTATGTGATGGTGACAATAAGGCCCTCCCAATTTTCATTCATATTTGGGCTTCTTTTCTGTAGATGGCCAATAATTGAGCTCATGTCTGTTTAGGGAATAGATATTTTCCATTAAAGTAGTAAAATAAGATCCATTAGGTAGCGTTGGTGTAAACTTCCTTTCTTGTTGCAGAGACTTAGCTCCTTTGTTACCAAACCTTATTGCTCCATTCATACTCTTGTCTTCTCTTTCCCATATAGGCTTAGGTTGGAGATTTACCCTTTCAGACCATTTGGAAGCGAAGTGGTTAAAATCATCTGTTATTTCTTCTTCGAACACCATTCCTTTGATTCGTTTGTGGAGAGCCTTCCTTCCAAGAGAGAAGATGTTATAATCATTTGATGTTGAGTCATTTAGAGGAAAGGTTAGGGTTTGTTTTAGGTAGGAAGGGCTATTGCTCCAATAACTAGAATCATATTGCTCTACTTCCCTTTTCTTCTTAATTACTCGCAGAGCTTCCGTTCTTAACCATTGTTCTTTCGTCGCTCTTGGGTCAGTAGTGCCTGACACATCCATTTGAGATCCAGAAGACCCTCGTTGGGACCTCTTGCCCATGGACTTGCTTCTTCAAAGCATAGTCTAACCTCGAACGGAATAATACAGTCAGATATGCGACTGTTAACCACAAGGTTGGAGGTTCAAGCCCTCCTTCTAGCGCCAAAATGTTAACGATATTTTTTGTTAACACCGTAGATAGGTCTACCGAAGTGGACCTAAGGGGAACATAGGTTTATTTAACTTTCACGAGTTTGAGTTAGTTCACCGTTTCCTAGATATTAAGGTTTTGAGCTTGAAAGATTAGTTACTCTTCCCTTAATGGGGTGAGCATCATGCTTAAGCGAATTAAGAACCAACAATTATCTTGGGATAAGGGTTCCCTAATCACAACCCTTGGTAAGGGCTATACGGCTTGTCGAAAGGGGTTCCACACTGATTTTATATAAGGGTTTAGGCTTGGGAAAGGACTTGTAATCATGTAGAAAGCATACACCATATAATGCCGACAATAACTAATAAACCTCATAAGAAACTCATAGGAAAATGTTCTATGTATTGATCCACTATTTATTGATCTGTGATTTAGAATATACAAATGACTACAACCAAATCCCCAATCTGATTTAGGAATTAGGGTTTACTCTAGAGAAAAGAGTACAAGAATGAGAAAATCTCTTGGAAAATGAGACCCTGGGGTCTTATTTATAGACAAATCGGGAGCCCTTTTGCTATTGGGCACACAGTACCCCCTGTCGGCCGCTTTTCCCTTTAGGTCCGGAAGTTCTGGTTCTCGGCCTCCTTTAAGGCTTTGCTGACGGATTTTTGAGGTGTCGACTGTAGCTCTTAGGGGAATGGTCCTGGTCTTTAGAGCTTTTGGCTAATATTACATCTATTTTCTTTGTATTGCTGATGAGCCTGACGTTGTGAATAACTTTCAGAAGGTTTCTGCTTTCGGATGTAGGATTCCGGTTATGGGTCTCGGTCTTGCCTCTGACACTTTGTGGAGCTTACCTTTGTGATTCAAGTGGAAGGTTGCCGGGACCGTCATCCTTACCTGTATCGACACAAATAAAATTAGTGTGGATAGTTTGTCTTTCTCTGGGGGTTTCGGTTTGCCTGTCGGTAGTCTTCCGGAGTGTGCCCTTGCTTTTCCGGAGGTTTCTTCTAGTGCTTTATTTGTTGCTTATTAGAGTGGCCTTTCGGTAATCATCTACTAGGGTCTCGGTAAAAATCCCCCGGATGATTCCCTTGTACTTTTGACACTATTACTTCTTGATGTATCGGTATTAAGCAAGTTAATACCGATAGCCCCTCTTGTCCTTCTAGGTCACAGCTGGTAGGAATCTTAGCCTCCCTCTTCGCTGGCCTCCCATCTTGGATGACCTTTTACTGACCGTGCTAGTCACTAACCTGTCAGTGTCCCCTTTTGTATAGATTCTGAGCTCTTTGCTTCGATGATGGTGCCGGTTACACGGCTTTCAGACTGTTCCTTTAGGTTGTCGACTTTTTCTTGTGACGGGCTTCAATTAACGGAAGACTCCTCTTTACTTGTGTCGATCTACTACCCCTTCACCACTAGCATGTTTCTATGCTTTATTTTGGTAGTAACAACTACTATTTCACTACGCTAATACTACTATTTGACATTTATTGCACTAACAACATATATGTTTATCAGCATTGTCTATTGCATTTTATACCTACAAAAATCCATTTGATTCCTTTTATTGTAATATGTTAACTAATGTACGCTTTTGGTGTATTTTTTATTTGTGCTAATATTTCAAAACGGGCTCACGTTCAATGCACTATTAAATTTAATACAGGAAAAAATGGAATTTTTGCCTTCTATATGAAATTCGGGGGTTAATGGAATGAAAGATGGAGCATATATTGTATTTCCAGCAACGGGAGCATATACCGTATTTCCAGCAACATACTAAATAAATGAAAGCGGTTAAGTTAGTGAAATCTGATGATGAATGATGCAGATCCACGAGGATATGCTATAGCATGTCCAGATCTGTGAGAAACTAAAATTCTAAGATGTAAGTTTAAGAATAAAATGAAATAGTTATTTCATTATGTATTTATCAAAAAAGTGATCAATTAAAATAGGTATAGAGTTTCCCTGAATAGGAGGAGCCTATGTTGAGGCTCGTGCTCTGTACACGAGCAATTGTTGGATATATTGTTAGTGAGAACGGAAATATTAATATTATGTTCAAAGATATAGTAATTACTTAAGAACTTATTCTCTATAAATAATAAGCAGTAATGAAGTTGTTTTCTATTATCATTGATGAACACAGTTGATGTAAGTAGGAGAAAACAAACTATAGGATAAATTATATTTTCATAGAGGACATAGTTGTTAAATAACAAATGAGATAAATGTTAATGATGTTTTTCGTCAACATTGGAGATATGTCTATGGAAGTGGACTAAAGTGGAAAATATGTTGTTTAGCCTTTTCAAGTTTGAGTTAGTTCACCATTTCGTAGGTGCCAAGGTCTAGAATCCGAAAGAATAGTTACTCTTCCCTCGATGGGGTGAGTATCATGCTTAAGCGATTCAAGAACCAATAGTTATCCTGGGAGGGTGAATTCCTAAATACAACCCTTGATAAAGGACTTAATGGATGGTAGGAAGGGATTCTGCGCTAAGCTTAACTAGGAAATAGCATAGCAAACTCATAAAGAAATATCATAAGTATCGATTCACTCTTTACTGATCTTTGATTTAGAATACCAGAACAGAATAGAAGAAATCCCCAAATTGATTCAAGAATTAGGGTTTACTCTAGGGAAAAGGAGTACAAGAATAAGAATGAGAAAATTGTCCACAAAATGTGACCCATGCGGTCTTATTTATAGAGAATTCGGGGCCCCTTCTTCTGTTGGGCCTGCAGGAGCCTCTGTCGGCCGCTTTTCTCCTTGGTCTCGGATGTTTTATCTTCCGACTTCTTTGTGGTGCTGATTATAGCTTCCGTAGTGAAGGTTCCGGTCAGTTGGGGATTCTTTGAGATTGATATGAGCTTAATGGTGTAGTAGCTTTTCGGAAGGTATTTGAGCTCTCGGTTGTATGCTCTCGGTTATAAGCTTTCGGATGTAGGCTTCCGGTTTTCTCGTGAATACTTAGAGGAGCTTGCTCTCGTGATGTATGTAGATAGCTGCCGGTTCGGAACCACTGTCGGTGTCTGTACTAAGTAGGCTAATATGGATAGATTGTATCCATTCAGAGGTTTCGGTTTACCTTCCGGTGGAGTCTTCGGGTATAGCCTGATCTTCCAGAAGGTTGCTCCAGGTGATTTGTCTATTTTCTATCAATATGACATTTTGGTGTTTATGCAGTAGATGTTTCGGAAGCTTATTCCAGATAATCTCTATGTGCTTCTGGCTTAATACTCTTGATGCCTTCACCTCCTGATGTATCAGTATTAAGCAGGTTAATATCGACAACCCTTTTGCCCTTCTGGGATTCAATAAGCAGAGGTGTTGCCTCCCTCTTTCTTAGTTTCTGACTTAAATGACCTTTCGCTATAGAATTCCCCTGCCAGATATACCGTGCTGGATATATCTTATCGGTTATACTCTGCCGGTATTCTATAGATTTTGAGCTCCTTCTTACTGGAAAGGTGTCAGTTGATGCAGTTCTCGGATCATTCCTTCCTGCTTTTGGTTCTATCTAGTGTTTGGCTCTTGCTTTTGGAGAATTCCTATGTGCTTGCGTTCATTCGATACTCCTTCACCGTCAGCTTGTTTCGGAGTTAATTTTGGTAGTAACATTTGTCCCCCTCCTAGTGAAGGAGTGTTTTCGACTTTACAAGTCAAACTTTTGTCTTTTCCTGCGTGTCTGCTCTACGTCTTTTGATCTCCCTCGATTGGAAACGTTGATTGGTCTTCGTTTGTACCGTGTGGATTAGAGGTAATTTTTGCATAATTACCATCGCTTCTTCTTCTTCTTCACGTTTTACCTGCAACATTAATTTCTCAAACCAGATTATTTATTCATTGAGGACTTGAAGCTTATTTTGGGAATTTTTCGTCTGAATCTCTGGTAAAATTTTCTGCTTTGGACTCTAAGTAGGAATTAAATTTCTCTACCCAAACTAACTAGGGTTTTGTGCATTGGATATAAATTGTTCGATTGTCAGTGATCTGGATTTCGATTCTAGGTGAGCTACACATATGCTTTTTCCCTCAAACATCAATTTTTAGGGCTTAAGATATGCAATTTGCATAAGAGAATCTATTTTTACAATCAAGCAATAGAAATGGTGATATTGGTATCATCAACTTTGCTGGTGCTGAGAGCCATCCAGGTTTTTGGTGATTACTTATGGTTGCCTGGTTTTGGCTCAACCGTTACCTTTTCCTCTAAATCTACCTAGCGTTATCCTTAGGAAAAGCTGATCCTGTCATTACTAAGGACTCGATTGTTCCTTAACAAATGCGACATTTTTCATGTGTCTTATCTAAACTGGTATTTGGGATTACCTTAATGTTCACTATCTTGACCATCTATTGCTAATAGGTTTACATGTTATCACACCATTGTATATTAATGAGTATGATACAAATTTATGTATTTATGAAATTATATCACCTGGCAGCGCCATATCGGATAAAAGGAGTTCCAGCTCATCACAAACTGGTGTTCATGGCATCTCTCGCAAGAGGAGATCCCTTGTCTTAAAGAAATATTTGATTGCTTCACATGATGAAGTAAATTCCATCAAAGTCAGCTTTGGAATGAATAATGTTGTCGCTAGTCCTGCTACTTTCCGTGATAATATTCTGAATCCTCCCGAAGGATATTTTGCGTATTCAGCTGTGCATATCTGGCATGGAGACTTCTTTCCTTTCCCATCTTTCATATTTCGACTTCTACGGGATCCGGAGGTTTGCACCTATCCAACTCCCGCCAAGCACTTATACACTGTTTTTTTGTCTTAAAGTACTCGCTCTCGAGTTGGGTTAGGCCTCTCTTACTTCTAATCTCATTCAACACTTGGTGTAACTTCATTATTATGAGCATTCTCAATACTCGTAGTGGCTCTAACTTGATTTTAGGATTTTTCTTCAACTTGTTTTGATTTTTACTTTGATTTTTCTTGCGTTCTTTTGAAGAAGAACAGAAAATGAAAACCGCGGACGGTTTCTATTTTTGGAATAAACGGTTTAGGGTTATGTTGGATAGGTAGTGTATTTATAGGAGAATTTAAACAATTTTATATTTATTTATTACCATACGCTCTTGTATTTATTCTCCTAAAAATTCCTACGGTCACGTATTATACCCAAAAATCACGAAACTGGACATGCAACTACAGTTCGACATTACGGTCCCAACGAAACTGGTTTCATCGAATTCCGACTCCGTTTGCTCACATAGTGTATTTTTAACCGTCAAAATACCGACTGTTTTTCACTCTACAAATCCGTACGGCCACACAGTGACTCTAAAAATCACGAAACTGGAAATCTAATAACTATTTGACATTGCGGATCGAACAAAATTAGTTTCGTCGAATTCCGACTTCGTTTGCAAAAGTGGCTTATTTTTACAGCTCTAAATGACCCATTTAATATATAAATATATTTAAATATAATTAAATTAAATATTAATAAATTAATATTATCGTATATATTCGCAGTGGGATACCATACAGCTCGACAATATTCCTATATGAATTTCTAACTTGATATTTCAATCTGGGTCAACCCGATATTCGATTTATATTGAAATTCCTTTTTTTTAAATATAAATAATTCCTTTATAAATTATAAAGGAATTCCACAGCGACTTTTCTGAAATTTGATTTGGACGTGAATCAAAATCTACACGACGAAATCCCGATTTTTCTCTTCCACTAGAAAGATATACTCCTCCAGCTCCACACATTTCTTGTTTCACAGAAATCCGGCTTAAAACGAATCCTGTACGTTCAGTTGAAGTTCAAATTGCCAATTTACGAACTGCAGCGCCATTCCAAGCTCGTTTATAATTATATTATAAACTATACGTTAAACTATCGACGATTGAATATATTCGTTACTATAATTCAACTTTAAACTAAATTATATAATTCGAATTGCCCAATTCACACATATCACCATTTCAGCCAATTCTGATTATTTCAGAATTAAATATATTATTAAATTTATTATTTTGATTAAATATTCATCATTATTTAATTCTATGACCATTTAATTCACTAAATCACCATTGATATAATTAAATAAATTAATTATAATACCTCTGCCAATGCGGGTCATTACAAAGAGTTTATAAATTAAGTGGATTATTTATCATTGGATAAAACTGAAATATAAAAATCAAGTCTAAATTTATATAGTAAAATTAGAAATCAGTTTGGAAATTGATACTTGAACTTAGCAATTATTAAGGAAAGTGTGAACGAGATTATAAATAATGGGAAAAAAGATATTTTCTATAAGTAATTCTGAATAGAAGTTAAATGGAATTTAGATTTGAGATGTTATGAAATCAACAGGATTTGATTATATCTAAAAGAAATATCGTTCACAATTGAAAGTGAATAATGGTTTGGAATCAAATGTTGTGTAAATGGTACAGTTATAATTAAAATTTTGAGTTAACCTGGGATTGTAGATTTATTCCAAAGTTTGGAATATTAATCAAATATAGAATATTCGAAATGGAGTTATTTATAGAAATTCGATTATATCGAATTCAGGGAAGTACTTTTTACTTTTCATTTTAATCAAGATTTACTTATTTAATTATTTATTATTTATTTATTCAAATCACTGAATAAAAGTTATATTTTAAATTTAAATATTTCGGAAGTAGAGATTATAACGCTATCGTTATAATCAATGTTTCCATAAAAGAAGTTGACTCTTAAATTGAATCCGAGAGTTGCGTGAGCAATGATTGTTAAGTTTTTAAGTGGTGAACTTGACTATATCAAAGTTGAGAATGTTGTTCAGTTAAGGTCTAAGAGGTAAGTATACCCCGATTAATGGAGGAATGGTTAAGGTTCATAGCGAGATTGGTTAGTGATGCAATTAATGAATGATTAACGGGTTGAGTTATAATAGTGATATTCTATATAACATCAGTTTAATCAATTAAAAGATTTTTTTTGGAAACGTTTTCAGAATAAATTCAAAGATGTTTTATAAGCATATAAAAGGAAGTGCTTTAGTTAGTGGAAAGTTAAGTAATGAGAATTGGAAGTGTTTTCCAATATTAATATCGTATATTGTCCAAATATATGAAATAAGGAATATAAAAACATGGAAAATGGTGTCAATGTTTATCGTAGATTTTATGGAATATGGAAATAAATAGTTTATAATATTTGGAAATGTTTTCTAAGGATATGAGAAGTCAAAAAAAAGTTCTGGGAAATATCTGGAAAGATATGGGAAACTGGGAAAGGATAATTTAATAAGAAATTAACTGAAAAGGAGGCAATGTTGTTTGATGGTTGATCAGTTGAATTCCATTTAGGATCGTTGATTGAATGGATGTCCCTTTGGTAGTTAAATCACCGGCTATCAAAGTTATAGTTTATTTTATACCTCTGTTGTCAATACGGAGAGACTGAGATCAGATTTAATATTTGGAAACCACTCCGTATTGGCATAAGCACTACGAATCACTTACGTTGAAGATAATTGAAGATGGAGTAAAATGCAAGGGTTGTTCTGTTAATCCTAGGTAGAAATTGCCCAAGATGGATGTAACAACCCGGAAAATCTGAACCGGTTTAAAATTTTTAAATTGGCTATTTTAGTGGATTTTAAATATTTAAAATAAATATTTTAAATAATAAGGAGGAAAAGTACGTTTGAATCGATGTTTGAAAATAAATATAATTAATTTTAATTATAAACATGGCCTGAAATGGTGCGGTAGTTTCAAAATTTGAATTCAAACTTTGACTGACTGTACCGGGTGCAAAATAAAACGGATTTTAGTGAAACTAAAAATATTTAAATCTGGTAATGAATATCTTTCTAACGAATCTGAAAAATCGAAGTTTCATAGCGGGAATCAAAAGTTATGGCCAAATGAATTTTCAAAAAGGTCGCTATAGAGATTATATAGCCCTTAAAAATAGACATTTTGCAAACGACCCCAGAATTCGACAAAACCACTTTTGTTGGATACGGGAGGTGAGATTATTGCTAAGTTTCAAATTTCATAATTTTTTAAGTTAATATGTGAGCATGGCGAAGGAAAATGTGTTTTGTTCAGTTATAGTTAAATTGGATCGACCAGAAAATGGACATTTTTCAAACGGTCTCAGAATTCGACGAAACTAGTTTTGTTGGGACCGTATCGTCAAAACAAAGCTAGATTTATTTTTCGGGAATTTTTAGAACCAGTATGTGGCCCCGGCAAATTGAAATGTACGTTCAAATTAAATATTGAATGTTTTATATTTTAATTTGAAGAAAAACTGACCGAAACAGTCGAATGGGCCTTCGAAACATATCCCATTGTGTTCGGAATGGGGGTATTTAGATAGGGACGACGGTCGTTGGGTTTGGATCGGAGTTCGTATGAGATAAGGGGTATTTTTGGATTTTTATAATATATAAATAAATAAACCTCATTGGCCATAATATTTTCTCTCTCCTCGTAACACCTATATCGCGCACGGCGAAAATTAGTCCCTCCCTTCTCTCCTCGATTCCTCTCAATCCGCTCAAAATTAGACCTCCATCTTGTTGGGGATTTTGTAGAGCTCGTCAAGATCTTCAAATCCATAGCAAGTTTGGATTTTTTTATTGAGTAATTGGAGAGATTCGTCGCTTGGAAGTTTCGAACTTCAACCCGCCGCCGCCGCCGCCTCAGGCGATCGAACTGGCCATCCCCCCTACGCACGTGCGCCTCTCCTCCCTCTTCCTCGTGGTGAAGACCGATCGACGAATCGCTGCATGGTTTGGTCGCAAATCGAAAACCTAGTTTTGAACAACTTCAGAGAGGTACGGTTTATATTATTTAAAGTAGTTTATAGCACTTTAAAGCGCTACGGTTTTTGATTTCACAATTAAAATCATATCTTTTTGCTATATGGTCGAAATTCAGTGAAACAAGAGACGCCGGGACCATGAGGACGTCTTCTACATTTTAGAAGAGACCGCATATTTTTTTTGAGCCTTCTGCAATTTTTGGTGGAGTGGAACCCAATGTGAGATTTCAATATTATAAATGATACAGAAACGACGATGTATAAATTATATAGTCGATGTATGAGTTATATAAGCGTTGTACACCTCATGTATAAGCATTGTATAAGTTGTATTTTCGATGTATAAGTTATATATGCGTTGTAAAAATTATATATGTGATGAAATGGCATTGAAATGAGTTAAAGTGAATTGAAATATATTTATATACGAATATATATATACTCCCCTCTTCCACAGACCATGGACGATATATATTGGTTGTGATATTGTTTGGATTATTGGTTGATGTGAAATTTGGTGAATAATGCGAATGGTTGATAAAATTGTTTGTGGTTGAGAATGATTAATTGTAGTTGAAAACAAAATTAGAATAGGTTGTGGAAATGAAAGAAAAACATGCTCACCTGCGTGCGAATTAGATGCATGAAATCCCCATTGTCAAAAACTGCAAGGTTTTAAGGTAGAGCGAGGAGCCGTACATCGATACTATAACAACCCAGAGTTTTCGGTCCGAAAATCGACATAAATACCTTACCATATCTCATGCCGATCCTCCAAAGTAATGAGAACACTGGAACGTATATGGAAAGAAGTTAGATGGTGAGATAAGAAAGAAAGAAATATAAGAATAGAAGAAGAATCAACACGACACAGAGTCTCACATCGCGGTCGGACAAAATATAATATAGACATAAATCTTTTATTGAGAGCTTTAAATAAAACTTACAATCATCAAAGTACATTAACACACCTGGACAGTTAAAATAATCTGCCCTTATATACAACACAGCGGAAAAATATCATGCGTCTGAACTCTTCCAACCCGTCTCTTCACAGCATTCGATAACCTGAACCTGTACACTCCGGGCTAACCCGAGCATTTACAAAACACCGGGTCAGTCTGGTGAACCAGAGTGAGATAAACTCGCACAGTATTAAGGGTAAATCACCCAATCATGATTTTAAAGTTCGAATTCTTTTCAAAAGAAAAGGATAATCGTAAGACCAAATCCACACATAAACACGGAGAGTTTTTACCTTACGATATCCCAAAAAAAGTTTTGAAACCAATACCTTTTCTTATATTATAATAATGTCTAAATACAAGTAAATAACAATCTAGTGGAACGCTTGCATCTCACGCTCCACATATAGAGTATACAATCAAAACTGCGGGCGCTTATTGGAGATTGGATTCCGACCTTGACAAGGTATGGGACCACCTGCCGATAGTGTATCTCTAGAGGCGAATACACTGGGTTCAACAAGAACGCCTTACAACCCGGCCCTCACATGACCGACCACTCATTTCGCTTGAGTGTATCGAATGTATATCACCAACGGTTGGGCTCAAACCACCATTTCCCGAAAAGGGACAGCATCGATAGATTAAAGAAGCAAATGGATTTTCTCTAGATAGGTGATTATGCACCCTAATGGGAGCGCCCACATAGCCATGTTGCCTGCCCGATTTTTGTCATCTCCCGGTTGATGAGGCTTGAGGTCTAAATTACCTTCTTCTGAAAGCACACCACCATTTACTTTGAATGTCACATCGTCAGATCCGCCGAATATCACTAATTGACATTCCACAAAAATACCCTGGTCGGGAGTGACCCAACTGTGATACGTTTAAAGAAATCAACGTACGTGACCCCTTTGGAAATACTCTGTCAAACATTCATCCATACAAGTCATATAGGAATAGGATGAACCGAAGGCACCCTCCTACTGCATCCTAGGAATCACCCTAAAGATCAGTAGCGAAAAGTCCTTGCAATCCGTAGATTTCACTCATGACAGAATCACTGTTGAAAAATCTCCGGCCGCTAAACCAGAGAAACTCAATCGGTAGTTCTTCCGCTCATGAAGATCGACGGTCTTCAATTGCTCCATCTTCAATAATCTTCTTTCACGTATTCTCTGGTCGGAATGGTTTTCAAATATAAATTCGATCCCGTTCTTTCCGTACCAACGATCGTATGGGTCAGGTTTGATAGTCGGTGTTTTAACTATCAAATAAATAATTTTGAGAATACATGGGTTTATTAGTTCAGTACCAGCACTACATGGCCTTTTTAACTAAAAACGATTAATGATAGTAAATCTCAAATCCTTAAATCTTTCAATATTTTCAAATATAATTCATTTGACGTAAGGTTATTATTTCAGACTATTTCACTTTCGTATTTAAGAAAACATCATATTCAATGCTTTATTCTATTATCGTTTCAAACCCATTTACTACCATATTGGAAAACGACTCATCTTATTTCAAGTAAAACAATATTTTAAATCTCCTTTAGTTTATCACTTGAAAATAACTAACTATTATTCTCTTAGTCTAAAACACTCCTAAAACTTTACCTTTTCAATTTCCTTTAATCTTGAGAATACCATTTCAACTTTCCACCATCCCCTTTTTATTTCTTTTACTTTTGGACATTCTATATATAGATGTCAAATTCTTCCACTTCCGATAACTTGGAAAAATCTCATTCTCGACCCTTTCATTTTCATCCCATCATTATTTCCCCTATGAAAATAATAAATTATTTCTCTCCTTTCACATTACAAACTAATATCATCCTTAGATAATTCCGAGGTTGTTCAAGTTGGGGTATTTATTTACCTCTCAGACCTTAATCAACAACGGTCTTATCTTTAGATAGACATTAGTTGTAATTCAAAAACCAAATTTATTTTAATATCACATACACCTCATTTAACTTCTTATCTTTTGAATCTTCCATCTCAAATATAACCATCATTCTTAACTAATTGATTAAGAAAATCATTTATAAAATATCACCTTCTCTTTTACTTCTCTGAAAGATACCTTTTACTACTTGGATTTTTGTTAAAATCCTATCACTTACTCTTTTTACCACGTTCACCTTTTAGCCTTTTGCTTAAAATCTTATTTCATAAATTTTACTTAATTCCCTTATTAAGTATCGCTTTACACCTCATTTTCTTTTCATAACTTCATTTATAAATCATGGTTCAATAAAAAGCCTTTTATTATCACTTCCCTTTTTGCTTAATTTAAGCTCTCGCATTTGCTTAGAATTCCCTTTTGTTTATCTCTCAAAATGATTATTCAATCAAATAAATTTCTACTCATTCACTTAAATATCAGAAATTTCTTTTATAAAAATCATTTAAAAACTAATTATAAACTCAATTCATAAATAATAGATATTTATTTTCTTTTTACAACTTTTATTCAAAAATACAGGTTTAAAAATCTGTCTTCGGTTAAAAAAATATTTTATAACTTAAATTTGTCGATTTACCTGGCGGTACATCGATATTTATAACCGGTAAATCCATAGGCCATGTACTGCCAATCACTCAACCAATCGTACCTATTGGTTCAAACCAAACAAATATTGAATTTTAGGTTGATATTCAACAACTAGATGAACTATCCAATCTAACAATTCAACTTAAATAAACAATGGTCTCATAACGATCAATACTAAATTTATTTCACACAATCATGACAGTTCAAACAATCCATTTAAATGAATCACGTTTATTTTATAAACGTGGCCAGTAAGGTGAATTACCTTGACTGGGACCCATTGTTAAAATAACGATTTGGGTTCACTGAAATTAAGCGACGTTTAATTCCATCAGTTCAAACAAACACTAGCAACCATAGAACACAAAAATAAAAACCCAACTTATAAAATATAAGTGGGAATTACTGAGTGAGTTTAACTCACCTAGATTTGTTTCTGTCATTAAATCAGCTCGTTTTAGTTCAATTAAACGATGTTTAATTTAACCGATAAATCCAGCTGTTGTCTGCCCTGCTCGGTTCCCTTCCATCACGTAGTACTCATCTTTACGGTTCTGGTGTTTTTCGTTTCATCGAATTCTGACCACGTTTGCATTTTAAATTAATATTCTAAGTTATATAAACCCTTAAATTAAATAAAACTTAAATTTAATTAATATTTAAGCCTTACTTCTTTCGATCCAGCCCATGGACAACCCGCATCCTCTTAACCCAAATAAAACATCGGATCCCCTTTTTATTTCAAACCCTTCGATCATTGTTAATTCCTCCGCCGCCACAAAAATGCCCAGAGAAAAAAAAACCTTCCTTGTCGCAATCTCCTTGCTTCCTCCTTCGTTCGATCCAAGCCGACTCCACGCTCCAGTCCCTCCCTCCTTCTGCTTCAGTCGCTCCTCCACTCCTCAAGTAACCCATCGTATAAAGCTCGACAAAACCCTAGGTCCTTAAGTGTTTCCTCGCCGTCGACTGTCACTCGACTGTAACTCAGACAGAGCCTCCTTCGAGCAAACCCATCACCAACAGATAAGTATATATTTTTTCCAGAGTTTTAATTTGCGGTTTTTATTCTGTTTTTGATTTTTGAGTGATTTAAATTTGTTTTATCCCAAACTGAGTTGATGTCGTTTGTTCTTAGAACACCCCATGTATTTATACTAGTGAATGATTGATATAGAATCGATGTTAAAAATCATACTGTAACCTCATAGGATTTAGATTCTAGCTGCCACTAGTTCTTAGGTGGGTGTTTGTTCTTTCATTTCAGCTGCAAACCGAGCTGTATTGTATTGGAAATGAAAGTTTATTATACTGGAAATGAAAGTCTGATGATTTCGTGATGTTGTATGAGGATTTGGTGTTGTATTTTCATGTACTGTTTCTTTCTTAAACATATATATTGATCGAACTGTTCATACGTAGGTTAGGTGTAGCTATATAGCTATTTGAATTGTCTATTCCATTTGAAAATTAAAACTGTGACATGTACAGGTAAAGTAGAACAGTCTTTGTATAGATTTGTACTTGAAATTAGCTGTTGTGATATTTTTTTCCTTTTATTACAACTATGATCTACTGTGGTATAGTCTTGTCTTGTATAAAAATTTACTGAATATCAAATTTACTGTTCTGATCTGATTTTAATGGTGAACATATCCATATAATTGATTTTCTTCTTTTCGACATTGTACACTTTCTTAGCTGTTAAAGGTCTATTAAGATTTGATGCATATATTTCTTTGGTTGTTTTGAAATGTACATATTTGCTGTTCTTACTGTTCTTTCAACTGTTTTTTATTTCTTTTTGTATTGGAAATTTCATTCTTACTGTTTGGTGAAGGAACAATACAAATTGATATTGGAAATCGAAATGAACTATTGTGCCGAGCTTTTGAGATGTGTATTCTACTTAGAATAGATGCCATCAAGTAAATTTTTATAGATTAGCTAATGCCTGGCTAGAAAGAAATGGAATTGAGGTCTTTCATGTTTTTATTTTAGTTAACTTGCATTTGAAATCTTGGTTATGCATATATATATATATATATATATATATATATATATATAGCTGTTCATTTTTCTTTGCGATGGTTACGATTATTAGCTTTTTTATCGAGATCGTGATTATATGGAAACAACTCTCGTATATATTTTGTTCGTGTATATATATATATATATATATATATATATATATATATATTTAGCTCGACTATCTTAAAATTTATAAAATATTTATAAAATTCATACAGTTGAAATTAAATAAAAATAACTTGATAAAATCGAGAATATTCAAATGGAATATCGTATAACTATAAATAAGACCAAGATAGATTTTCAAACTCGATATTCAAAAATTTGAGTTGAACGATATCAAATATATATATAAATCCTTATTTAATTTATTAAATAACGTCATCGTTTATAAACGGTTTCCATAGCGACTATTTCAAAATTTCAATTGGACATAACTAACAAATTATGGTACGGAATCTTGATTTTTCTTTTCCATATGAAAAATATAATCAAATCGATTCCAACGTTTCCGGTTTCACAGAATTTCGACTTAAAACGAATTTTGTATACTCAATTGAAGTTCAAAACGAAATTTACGAACTACCGCGCCATTTCTAGTTTGTTTTTAATATAATTATAAATTAAATGTTCTGACGTCGTTTTAAATAACCAATATATTTATTTAATTCAATATAAACAACATTTAAACCCCTTTAAATCACTCGTTCACGTTATATCGCAAATTCCGCATTTTCTAAATATCCCGAAATTAAAATATTAATATAATTTAAATATTCAAATTAAAATAGCCAGATCTCCTTATTTAAACTCAAATAAATATTTTAAATAAATAAAATATTTCGAATAAATGTTCAGAAAATACGGGACATTACATTCTTCCCCCCTTAAAATAATTTCGTCCTCGAAATTGCTAAGGTAAGAAGAATATTGCAAATCCCATAAATTTTAAAAATTTATTTTCAAAGTAAAACCAATTTATTTTGGTAACCAAAATTTTCAAAAATTATTGAAAAACAATAATTAAAACCCCAAAATCTTTATTTTCACGAAGGCGTACCTTTTTGAGTGCTATTGAGTCTACTACTCAATTTTACGTGCAATCTACGCCATCAAACCCAATCCTCATAGTCCTCAAGCCCCTGTACTTAACTCAATCCACATATATGAAATATTTAAGTAACACTTCCTTTTTCTCTGGGTTTCAATTTAGTTAATTCTTTATCAACCCATGGATGAAATATATTCAACCAATCTAATAAGCATACCAAAAATCAATCGACAATCAAGGCACAACAAATTCAATCAAATCACTGAATTAACATTCAATATTACTATTTAATTCAATATATTTGAATACCACCCGATTTATATTCGATTGATTTATATTTAATTATTATTCATTAAATTTCCAATTCCAATTCAAATTTATTTAATTTCAACACCATTTCTTAATTTATTTTCAATATCATTATTAATTATTTAATTCAATTTCACTTAACCCAATTAAGTTCCAATTTCAAAATTTTCAACCAAATTTCAATTCACACAATATCCCAAATTTCATAAAATTATCTCTTTTTTTTATAAAAATAAATTTCGGGTAAAATTATTTCATCTACCCCCTTTACAAAACAATATTGTGTTTCTTACCAGTTCAGTGCTTTTCAACACTCGAACCGACCCACAACACAATACAAAATATTTTTATATAAAATTTACAAATACGCTCTCATATATATACACTCAAACTCAATCTAGTGTGTTACTAACCCCATCTCTATCGAGTTACGCCACAGAGCCAAGGTTATCACTAAACCTTGCCATGATACCAACTGTAACGACCCAAGGCAGTGGGATAACCTCCCACCACGGCTTACAGAGATACCTCAGAACTGCTTTTACGGCCAGCCTCTCGACTCGACCAACCCACATTGTCGGGAGATGTAGGGGTAAGAGTCTCCCGTTCGCCACCAAACGCGAAGCGAGAACCCCCTATCATCCGTACCAATTAAGCAACCAGCTCTGATACCAACTGTAATGGCCCAAGGATTCGAGTAGGCTTTTCAACCATCCTCTCCTCCCCCATGGCTGAGGGCTAACCTCCCCCCGTGGCTTACAGAGATACCTCATCGCAGCCGAACAAAATATAATATAAACATAAATCTTTTATGTAGAGCTTTAAATAAAACTTACAATCATCAAAGTACATTAACACACCTGGACAGTTATAATAATCTGCCCTTATATACAACACAGCGGAATAATATCATACGTCTGACCTCTTCCAACCCGTCTCTTCACAGCATTCGATAACCTGAACCTGTACACTCCAGGCTAACCAGAGCATTTACAAAACACCGGGTCAGTCTGGTGAACCAGAGTGAGATAAACTCGCACAGTATTAAGGGTAAATCACCCAATCATGATTTTAAAGTTCGAATTCTTTTCAAAAGAAAAGGATAATCGTAAGACCAAATCCACACATAAACACGAACAGTTTTACCTTACGATAACCCAAAAAAAGTTTTGAAACCAATACCTTTTCTGATATTATAATAATGTTTAAATATAAGTAAATAACAATCTAGTGGAATGCTTGCACTCATGCTCCACATATAGAGTATACAATCAAAACCGCGGGCGATGTTGGAGATTGGATTCTGACCTTGACAAGGTATGGGACCACCTGCCGATAGTGTATCTCTAGAGGTAAATACACTGGGTTCAACAAGAACGTCTTGCAACCCGACCCTCAAATGACCGACCACTCATTTCGCTTGAGTGTATCGAATGTATATTACGAACGGTTGGGCTCAAACCACCGTTTCCCGAAAAGGGACAGCATCGATAGATTAAAGAAGCAAATGGATTTTCTCTAGATAGGTGATTATACACCGTAATGGGAGCGACCCACATAGCCATGCTGCCTGCCCGATTTTTGTCATCTCCCGGTTGATGAGGCTTGAGGTCTGAATTACCTTCTTCTGACAGCACACCACCATTTACTTTGAATGTCACATCGTCAGATCCGCCAGATATCACTAATTGACATTCCACAAAAATATCCTGGTCGGGAGCGACCCAACTGTGATACGTTCAAAGAAATCAACTTACGTGACCCCTTTGGAAATACTCTGTCGGACATTCATCCATACAAGTCATCCAGGAACAGGATGAACCGAAGGCACCCTCCTACTGCATCCTACGAATCAACCTAAAGATCAGTAGCGAAAAGTCCTTGCAATCCGTAGATTTCACTCACGATAGAATCACTGTTGAAATATCTCCTGCCCAGAGAAACTCAATCAGTAGTTCTTCCGCTCATGAAGATCGACGGTCTTCAATTGCTCCATCTTCAATAATCTTTTTTCACGTATTCTCTGGTCGGAATGGTTTTCGAATATAAATTCGATCCCGGTCTTTCCGTACCAACGATCATATGGGTCAGGTTTGATAGTCGGTGTTTTAACTATCAAATAAATAATTTTGAGAATACATGGGTTTACTAGTTCAGTACCAGCACTACATGGCCTTTTTAACTAAAAACGATTAATGATAGTAAATCTCAAATCCTTAAATCGTTCAATATTTTCAAATATAACTCATTTGACGTAAGGTTATAATTTCAGACTATTTCACTTTCGTATTTAAGAAAACATCATATTCAATGCTTTATTCTACTATCGTTTCAAACCCTTTTACTAACATATTGGAAAACGACTCATCTTATTTCAAGTAAAACAATATTTTAAATCTCCTTTAGTTTATCACTTGAAAATAACTAACTATTATTCTCTTAGTCTAAAACACTCCCAAAACTTTACCTTTTCAATTTCCTTTAATCTTGAGAATACCATTTCAACTTTCCACCATCCCCTTTTTATTTCTTTTACTTTTGGACATTCTATATATAGATGCCAAATTCTTCCACTTCCGATAACTTGGAAAAATCTCATTCTCGACCCTTTCATTTTCATCCCGTTATTATTTCCCCTATGAAAATAATAAATTATTTCTCTCTTTTCACATTACAAACTAATATCATCCTTAGATAATCCCGAGGTCGTTCAAGTTGGGGTATTTATTTACCTCTCAGACCTTGATCAACAACGGTCTTATCTTTAGATAGACATTAGTTGTAATTCAAAAACCAAATTTATTTTAATATCACATACACCTCATTTAACTTCTTATCTTTTGAATCTTCCATCTCAAATATAACCATCATTCTTAATTAATTGATTAAGAAAATCATTTATAAAATATCACCTTCTCTTTTACTTCTCTGAAAGATACCTTTTACTACTTGGATTTTTGTTAAAATCCTATCACTTACTCCTTTTACCACGTCCACCTTTTAGCCTTTCACTTAAAATCTTATTTCATAAATTTTACTTATTTCCCTTATTAAGTATCACTTTACACCTCATTTTCTTTTCATAACTTCATTTATAAATCATGGTTCAATATAAACCCTTTTATTATCACTTCCCTTTTTGCTTAATTTAAGCTCTCGTATTTGCTTAGAATTCCCTTTTATTTATCTCTCAAAATGATTATTAAATCAAATAAATTTCTACTCATTCACTTAAATATCAGAAATTTCTTTTATAAAAATCATTTAAAAACTAATTATAAACTCAATTCATAAATAATAGATATTTATTTTCTTTTTACAACTTTTATTCAAAAATACAGGTTTAAAAATCCGTCTTCAGTTAAAAAATATTTTATAACTTAAATTTGTTGATTTACCTAGCGGTACATTGATATTTATAACCGGTAAATCCATAGGCCATGTACTGCCAATCACTCAACCAATCGTACCCATTGGTTCAAACCAAACAAATATTGAATTTTAGGTTGATATTCAATAACTAGATGAACCATCCAATCTAACAATTCAACTTAAATAAATAATGGTCTCATAATGGTCAATACCAAATTTATTTCACACAATCATGACAGTTCAAACAATCCATTTAAATGAATCACGTTTATTTTATAAACATGGCCAGTAAGGTGAATTACCTTGACTGGGACCCGTCGTTAAAATAACGATTTGGGTTCACTGAAATTAAACGACGTTTAATTCCATCAGTTCAAACAGACACTAGCAACCATAGAACACAAAAATAAAAACCCAACTTATAAAATATAAGTGGGAATTACTGAGTGAGTTTAACTCACTTTGATTTGTTTATGTCGTTAAATCAGCTCGTTTCAGTTCAATTAAATGACGTTTAATTTAACCGATAAATCCAGCTGCTGTCTGCCCTGCTCGGTTCCCTTCCATCACGTAGTACTCGTCTTCACGGTTCTGGTGTTTTTCGTTTCATCGAATTCTGACCACGTTTGCATTTTACATTAATATTCTAAGTTATATAAACCCTTAAATTAAATAAAACTTAAATTTAATTAATATTTAAGCCTTACTTCTTTCGATCCAGCCCATGGACAACCCGCATCCTCTTAACCCAAATAAAACATCGGATCCCCTTTTTATTTCAAACCCTTCGATCATTGTTAATTCCTCCACCGCCACAAAAATGTCCAAAGAAAAAAAAACCTTCCCTGTCGCAATCCCCTTGCTTCCTCCTTCGTTCGATCCAAGCCGACTCCACGCTCCAGTCCCTCCCTCCTTCTGCTTCAGTCGCTCCGCCACTCCTCAAGTAACCCATCGTATAAAGCTCGACAAAACCCTAGGTCCTTAAGTGTTTCCTCGCCGTCGACTGTCACTCGACTGTCACTCAGACCGAGCCTCCTCCGAGCAAACCCATCACCAACAGATAAGTATATATTTTTTTCCAGAGTTTAATTTGCGGTTTTTATTCTGTATTCGATTTTTGAGTGATTTAAATTTGGTTTATCCTAAACTGAGTTGATGTCGTTTGTTCTTAGAACACCCCGTGTACTTATACTAGTGAATGATTGAGATAGAATCAATGTCAAAAATCATACTGTAACCTCATAGGTTTTAGATTCTAGCTGCCACTAGTTCTTAGGTGGGTATTTGTTCTTTCATTTCAGCTGCAAACCGAGCTGTATTGTATTGGAAATGGAAGTTTATTGTATTGGAAATGAAAGTATGATGATTTCGTGATGTTGTATGAGGATTTGGTGTTGTATTTTCATGTACTGTTTCCTGCTTAAACATATATATTGATTGAACTGTTCATACGTAGGTTAGGTGTAGCTATATAGCTATTTGCATTGTCTATTCCATTTGAAAATTAAAACTGTGACATGTATAGGTAAGGTAGAACAATCTTTGTATAGATTTGTACTTGAAATTAGCTGTTGTGATATTTTTTTCCTTTTATTGCAGCTATGATCTACTGTGGTATAGTCTTGTCTTGTATAAAATATTTACTGAATATCAAATTTATTGTTCTGATATGATTTTAATGGTGAACATATCCATATAATTGATTTACTTCTTTTCGACATTGTACACTTTCTTAGCTGTTAAAGATCTATTAAGATTTGATGCATATCTTTCTTTGGCTGTTTTGAAATGTACATATTTGATGTTCTTACTGTTCTTTCAACTGTTTTTGATTTCTTTTTGTATTGGAAATTTCATTCTCACTGTTTGGTGAAGGAACAATACATGTTGATGTTGGAAATCGAAATGAACTGTTGTGCCGAGCTTTTGAGATGAGTATTCTACTTAGAATAGATGCCATCAAGTAAACTTTTATAGATTAGCTAATGCCTGGCTAGAAAGAAATGGAATTGAGGTCTTTCATGTTTTTATTTTAGTTAACTTGCATTTGAAATCTTGGTTATGCATATATATATATATATATATATATATATACATTTATAGCTGTTCATTATTTTTGCGATGGTTACGATTATTAGCTTTTTTATCGAGATCGTGATTATATGGCAACAACTCTCGTATATATTTAGATCGTGTATATATATATATATTTAGCTCGACTATCTTAAAATTTATAACATATTTATAAAATTCAAACAGTTGAAATTAAATAAAAATAACTTGATAAAATCGAGTATATTCAAATGGAATATCGTATAACTACAAATAAGACCAAGATAGATTTTCAAACTCGATATTCAAAAATTTGAGTTGAACGATATCAAATATATATATAAATACTTATTTAATTTATTAAATAACGTCGTCGTTTATAAACGGTTTCCATAGCGACTATTTTAAAATTTCAATTGGACATAACTAACAAATTATGATACGAAATCTTGATTTTTCATTTCCATATGAAAAATATAATCAAATCGATTCCAACGTTTCTGGTTTCACAGAATTTCGACTTAAAACGAATTTTGTATACTCAATTAAAGTTCAAAATGAAATTTACGAACTACCGCGCCATTTCTAGTTCGTTTTTAATATAATTACAAATTAAACGTTCTGACGTCGTTTTAAAAAACGAATATATTTATATAATTCGATATAAACAACATTTAAATCCCTTTAAATCACTCGTTCACGTTATATCGCAAATTCGACATTTTCGAAATATCCCAAAATTAAATTTTTAGTATAATTTAAATATTCAAATTAAAATAGCCAGATCTCCTTATTTAAACTCAAATAAGTATTTTAAATAAATAAAATATTTCAAATAAATGGTCAGAAAATATGGGACATTATAGATTCGATCCTAGTTTTAACTACCTTGCCGTTATGTTGCCGAAATTTTCTGAAATAATTCAATGTTTGATTTATTTTCATATGTTGAAACTATATTCATGTGTTGAATATAAACTCATGTGTTGAGTGATAGTCATGTGTTGAAATAAATTGTTTTGTAATAAAAATTACATTTTTATCACCTATTTGAACTACATAAAATAGTCGTGTTTTGAAATTGTTTTATAATAAAAATCACATTTTTATCATCTATATGAACTATATAAAATAGTCGTGTTTTGAAATAAATTGTTTTACAATAAAAATCGCATTTTTATTATATATATGAATTGTTAAAAATAGTGATGTGTTGAAATAAATATCTGTTGGATAAAAATATCATTTTTATCAAATGTATGAAATGAATATGGTTTTGAAATCGAAGAATCGGTTATATATATATATATATATATATATATATATAATTAAAATAAATCGAATAATGAAGCTGCAGTTCGTATTTTGAAACCATGATTTCAAACGATTATTGCAGGAGATCCGACCATCGAATTTTCCCGTAACCGCAACCGTTGGGTTTGCCATGGAAATACCTTTCCAACGGCACCAACTTTGTAAGATCCAACGGTTGGATTGTCTGGAATGTTTAATTCAAATATAAAGAAAAACAGCGCCAGAATCGATTATATTTATATATATATATATAAATATAATTAAAATAAATCGAATAATGACGCTGTAGTTCGAAATTTGAAATCGAAACTTCAAACGATTGTACCGGGAGATCCGACCGTCGGATTTTCCCAAAACTGAAACCATTGGATTCGTTTGGAAAGATCTTTCTAATGATATAAATTTTTTGAAGATCCAATGGTTAGATTTTCAGATATGTGTAAATCAAATCTGAAGAAAAACAGCGCCACGGCCGCGTTATGGCCTGAAGCGTCGTTCGAATGAATTGGCTATTTTTAAATGAATAAAAATAGCGATAAATCATGATAAAATATTATAAACGAGATGGAATGAAAATAAATTGAATTTACTCGGTTTATTGGATAGTTGATGGTTGAATGTGTTTGTCATGAAAATTACAATTAATGAACTGTATTTGTGATGTCGAATAATTTAACCATTGAAATGAATTGATCTGAAATTCTAAATATACGTGAATTATTTGAAAAGGACGAGTTAGTTCTCATTTCAAATAATTGATCGACGATTAAAAGTCGAAGATATAAAGATGGTGCAAGACCGGTGATCTTCACATCGAAAGGAGGGGTGCTACTGATGTTCATGATAGGATTTGCTACCTTGAAGGGGATGAAGTAGTAGCCGTCCGGACGTACATGTTGATTGTATGGATGTACGAGGAATAAAGATCCTCCGGTTTCATTCAGACCCAGAACGGACTTGTAAATGGACTGTGTGTCTGACATTGGATTTCATTCTGTGTGATTGATAGACGTCAGTTGCATGGCGTGAATTGCCTGTGTGGCATGCTGAGATGCAGCGATCAAAGCTTTTGTTGAAAAGCAGAGCTTTGTGGATGATGATCAAAGTAGGGCTGTGAATAGCTAGCTTTGTGTTTAGCGTTGTTTCGCGAGCCTCACACCCCGGTATGAACCAGAAACGGGAGAGGACTTCAGGGAGGACATGCGTTTCCTTCTAGCTAGGAGTGGTGTCAGATTTTACACGGCTTGACATTTTACTTACGTGGATGATGGAAAGCGAGGCCTCGGTTAGTTCGGTCTCTTCGGAGCCGTTGATTTGGTCGGATATGACCAGTTTACGCCCCATAGGGTGGTGAAACGCAGTGTTCAGGCATTTTTAATCCACATCGAGTGGACCGGCCCTGACGATCCATGGGTCGATGCATTCTGATCCTGAGACATGGGCTAGATTGTCTTGAAGTGGTAAGGACGATCCCTTGCCTTGGTTCATGACGGAAACCCAATTCCAAATACGACATCGTGCGGTTTTGAATGTATATATTTATGGCGACATGATATATGGTACCCATGCCGTCTATGATTGATAGTTATGATTCAAATTGTTTTTGAAACATATAAACACTAGCAATAATACCAAAAGATTTGTTTTGCTCGTATCAAGCATATTTTGGCCATTATAAGGTAAAACTCTATCCTCCGGTTTGTGTTGCATTGTGTGATGGGAACTGGGTCTTATAATGGCTTCATTTTTATGAAAAGCATTGCAATGTTTAAAAGATTTACTTGTTTTAAAGCACTGGCAATCCGATGTAGTAAACCCATTCCGCGAAAGCAAGGTGGTCCTGTGATTTGCCATATTGTAAAATAAGTTAAAGTAGATTTCTCATACCAGTCCCATGACTGACTCGTAGTTTGTTTCACTTGCAAACTCGGGTGCCCCTATTTCTACACGGGCAACCTTGTATTCAGGTTTTAACAGGCTCTTTCTGGATAGCTGGAGCTGAAGATGGATTCTATCATTTATCTCTTTTTATGCTGTTCAGCTCCTATTGTACATATTATGTTTGTTTTCCGCTGTATACATTCATGTATAGCTGAACTATATTTGTACTAATTATGATCCTGTATACTGTGTAACTCTGATGTTTATTATATCCAGTATATTCTGTTGTACATTATCTGGTGTATTTATTTATTTCTGTTCTGCTCTTATCTGTTTAAGTGTTATGTTCCAAAGATTACCCTTGCCTTCGTGTTACGGGGTTTGGGTCGTCACAATCGTGGTATCAGAGCTTTGGTTAAGCTTAGTTCTGCAATATAACATATTAACAAACTCGTCAGAAATTGAATCAGTAGTGTTCTAGGACGAGTAACTCACTACAGATAGGATCACTAAGATCATAGTATGAGTATAGCAGAATGAAATACACCACGATAGACACATTTACATTCAAGTATCTGTCTCTATGCTTTAAAGTATCTTTTCTGTTGACCTGACACTTGATCTGCTATTTGTAGAAGTACTAGAAAATGAGTGTCAGAAACAAAAAGAATGCAGAACCAGATCTAGAAGCTCTATTTAAGAGATATCGAAATCTGGGTGGAGCACAATTCTCGGGCAATGAATCGATTATTCAAACTCAAGCTTGGATGAGTTCTGTTGAAAGAATTTTTGAACGTTTCCAGCTGAGGGATGATCAGAAAAGATTAGTGGCATCTTGGGCACTCAAAAAAGAAGCTTTAATCTGGTGGGAAACAATCATTAAAGATGATCCAGAAGGTGATATCACCTAGGATAAATTCAAAGAGATTTTCAGTGAAAGATTTACTCCTCCAGAAGCAACTGAGCGGTTATGTGATGAATTCTACTATTTGATACAAGGAGATATGAATATCCCAGAATATCATAAGAGATTCAATGAACTTTCTCATTTTGCCCCTCATCTAATTCAAGATCCAAAGAGGAAGAATCTGAGGTTTATTAACGGGCTCCAAAGAAAATACCAGAGTAGTGTAATAGGGCACGTGAAGCTTCCTTTTGCTGAAATGATATACATGTCTTATCAATATGAAGATCTAGAAAAGCGAGGCCTTTTATTCGATGAAGAGGAAGTCAGTTCTAGCAATAAAAGGAAAACGGAAACTGGTAGTCCAGAGGCAAGTATACAGCCAGAGTCAAGCATGATGTCTGAAGTCAGAAAGAAGCCTAGATTCAATGGAAAAAAGGTTCACTTAGTCAAAGTGCAATGGAGTGGAGATCCGCGAGATTGTACTTGGGAAACAGAGGAAAGCATTAAGAAAGCCTATCCTAAGTGTAGGGTGGATATCTCTGATTGACTCTGGTGCAAGGTACATTTACCATATTTTGCCATTTCCATTATGTTCTCTACTTTGTTGTTGTTTTATTTTCATGGATGTAAAATTTTAATCATATAGTCTGAATGATTTTAAAAGAATATATGAATTAACTAGTATATTTGTGAAAAGTTAGAAATAAATTGATTGATGTTTGTGTTGTATGATTGTGAATTTGATTAATCAAGTTATTAGAATGATAGTTAATTAAATCAATAAGAGAATGAATGGTAGAATTTATTCGATTAAATCACACAATTGAACTGATTAGAGAATAGATAGAAATATATACATGTGCATTATATATATTGGAACAGGTAAATAGATTAGCTGTTGAGTAAAGATTTTAATTGCGTGCCCGACAAATAGGTAAACCTTAATGAGTTGGATGCGCACCTTTATTATTATATCAACTCCTGTGAATGCCATTGGATGCGGAGTGTTGGTTATTCTGTGTGTAATTAATAAATGTCTCCATAGGATAGTAACAATTAATTTTGAACTACACTACATGGCATACTTCTTGAGGATAGGCATACTTCATCGTATACCACATAAGCATCTGAAGCTTGTGTGACGAGGTTGAAGATTTACTATACGAGCGAGAGGCTTGTATGGCGATGACTATATTTTACAGGTTGAACTGATGACTGATATGGACCATATAAAATTGTAACGATAAATTGCCAGATTAATAAAAACCCCACACGGGTCTAGAGATGATAATAAATACGTCTCTCTAGTCTTATAAGGCACAAAAACTATTTATGGGGTGACGAGAATTTATTCTCTGAAGTTATTATCTATACATACTCCCCCGTGGACACTAGAATATATCACTATAAATATGTGTATGCTTATTAGGATTTATTGGGTACCTAATATGACCCAATAAATTTCCAAACCCCTCCCCGTACAAAGGAGGTTATGGTGAAATTTTTTGAAAATTTAGGGTGTTAGCCAAATTTTTGAAGAATTTGAAAATTCTTAGAAACTGAAAAGTTGAAGAATGGAAGCCAGATTGAAAGTAGAGTTGGTTAATCAAACCACTTTCGACTTTGTTCCTTTTCGGGGACGAAAAGTTTTAAGTGGGGGAGATTGTAACAACCCGGAAAATCTGAACCAGTTTAAAAATTTTAAATTGGCTATTTTAGTGGATTTTAAATATTTAAAATAAATATTTTAAATAATAAGGAGGAAAAGTATGTTTGAATCGATGTTTGAAAATAAATATAATTAATTTTAATTATAAACATGGCTTGAAATTGCGCGGCAGTTTCAAAATTTGAATTCAAACTTTAACTGACTGTACCGGGTGCAAAATAAAACGGATTTTAGTGAAACCAAAAATATTTAAATCTATTAATGAATATATTTCGAACGAATCTGAAAAATCGAAGTTTCATAGCGAGTATCAAAAGTTATGGCCAAATGAATTTTCAGAAAGGTCGCTACAGAGAATATATAGCCCTTGAAAATAGACATTTTGTAACGACCTCAGAATTCGACGAAACAACTTTTGTTGGATCCGGGAGGTGAGATTATTGCTATGTTCCAAATTTCATAAATTTTGAAGTTAATATGTGAGCACGGCGAAGGAAAATGTGTTTTGGTCAATTATAGTTAAATTGGATCAACCAGAAAATGGCCATTTTTCAAAAGGTCTCAGAATTCGACGAAACTAGTTTTGTTGGGACTGTATCATTAAAACATAGCTAGATTTATTTTTTGGGAATTTTTAGAATCAGTATGTGGCCTTGGCAAATTGAAATGTACGTTCAAATTAAATATTGAATTTTTTATATTTTAATTTGAAGAAAAACTGACTAAAACAGTCGAATGGGCCTTCAAAACATATCCCATTGTGTTTGGAATGGGGGTATTTAGCTAGGGACGACAGTTGTTGGGTTTGAATTGGAGTTCGTATGAGATAAGGGGCATTTTTGGATTTTTAAAATATATAAATAAATAAATAAACCTCATTAGCCATAATATTTTCTCTCTCCCCGTAACCCCTATATCGCGCACGGTGGAAATTAGTCCACCCCTTCTCTCCTTGATTCCTCTCAATCCGCTCAAAATTAGACCTCCATTCTGTTGTGAATTTTGTAGAGCTCGTCAAGATCTTCAAATCCATAGCAAGTTTGGATTTTTTCATTGAGTAATTGGAGAGATTCGTCGCTTGGAAGTTTCGAACTTCAACCCACCGCCACCGCCGCCTCATGCAATCGAACTGGTCATCTCCCCCCGCGCATGTGCGCCTCTCCTCCCTCTTCCTCGTAGTGAAGACCTATCGACGAATCGCTGCACGGTTTGGTCACAAATCGAAAACCTAGTTTTGAACAACTTCAAAGAGGTACGGTTTATATTATTTAAAATAGTTTATAGCACTTTAAAGCGCTACAGTTTTTGATTTCACAATAAAAATCATATCTTTTTGCTATGTGGTCGAAATTCAGTGAAACAAGGGACGCCGGGACCGTGAGGACGTCTTCTACATTTTAGAAGAGACCACATATTTTTCTGAGCCTTCTGCAATTTTTGGTGGTGTGGAACCCTATGTGAGATTTCAATATTATAAACGATATAGAAATGACGATGTATAAATTATATAGTCGATGTATGAGTTATATAAGCGTTGTACACCTCATGTATAAGCGTTGTATAAGTTGTATGTTCGATGTATAAGTTATATATGCATTGTAAAAATTATATATGTGATGAAATGATATTGAAATTAATTAAAGTGAATTGAAATATATTTATATACGAATATATATATATATATACTCCCATTGTCCACAGACCATGGACGATATATATTGGTTGTGGTATTGTTTGGATTATTGGTTGATGTGAAATTTGGTGAATAATGCGAATGGTTGATAAAATTGTTTGTGGTTGAGAATGATTGATTGTGGTTGAAAAATACCCATTTGTGGTTGAAAACAAAATTAGAATAGGTTGTGGAAATGAAAGAAAAACATGCTCGCCTGAATGCGAATTTGATGCATGAAATCCCCATTGTAAAAAACCGCAAGGTTTTAAGGTAGAGCGAGGAGCCGTACATCGATAAGGTCCCGGTTTTAACTACCCTGCCATTATGCTGCCGAAATTTTCTGAAATAATTCGGTGTTTGATTTAGTTTCATATGTTGAAACTACATTCATGTGTTGAGTGACAGTAATGTGTTGAAATAAATTGTTTTAGAATAAAAATTACATTTTTATCACCTGTTTGAACTACATAAAATAGTCGTGTTATGAAATAAATTGTTTTATAATAAAAATCACATTTTTATCATCTATATGAACTATATAAAATATTCGTGTTTTGAAATAAATTGTTTTACAATAAAAATCACATTTTTATTATATACATGAATTGTTAAAAATAGTGATGTGTTGAAATAAATATCTGTTGGATAAAAATATCATTTTTATCAAATGTATGAAATGAATATGGCTTTGAAATCGAAGAATCGATTATATTTATATATATATAATTAAAATAAATTGAATAACGAAGCTACAGTTCGTATTTTGAAACCGTTATTTCAAACGATTATTGCGGAAGATCCGACCATCGAATTTTCCCGAAACCACAACCGTTGGGTTCGCCTTGGAAATACCTTTCCAACGGCACCAACATTGTAAAGATCCAACGGTTGGATTGTCCGGAATGTTTAATTCAAATCTGAAGAAAAACAGCGCCAGAATAGATTATATTTATATATATATAATTAAAATAAATCGAATAACGACGCTGCAGTTTGAAATTTGAAATCGAAACTTCAAACGATTGTACCGGGAGATACAACCGTCGGATTTTCCCAAAACTGAAACCGTTGGATTCGTTTTGAAAAGATCTTTCTAATGATATAAAGTTTGTGAAGATCCAACGGTTAGATTTTCAGACATGTATAAATCAAATCTGAAGAAAAACAGCGCCACGGCCGCGTTATGGCCTGAAGCGTCATTCGAATGAATTGGCTATTTTTAAATGAATATAAATAGTGATAAAATATTATAAACGAGATGGAATGAAAATAAATTGAATTTACTTGGTTTATTGGATAGTTGATGGTTGAATGTGTTTGGCGTGAAAATTACAATTAATGAACTGAATAAGTGATGTCGAATAATTTAACCATTGAAATGAATTGATTTAAAATTCTAAATATACGTGAATTATTTGAAAAGGCCGAGTTAATTCTCATTTCAAATAATTGATCGACGATTAAAAGTCGAAGATATGAAGAAGGTGCAAGACCGGTGATCTTCACGTCGAAAGGAGGGGTGCTACTGATATTCATGATAGGAGTTGCTACCTTGAAGGGGCTGAAGTAGTAGCCGTCCGTACGTACATGTTGATTGTACGGATGTACGAGGAATAAAGATCCTCCGGTTTCGTTCAGACCCAGAATGGACTTGTAAATGGATTATGCGTCTGACATTGGATTTCATTCTGTGTGATTGATAGACGTCAGTTGCATGGCGTGAATTGCCTGTGTGGCATGTTGAGATGCAGTGATCAAAGCTTTTGTTGAAAAGCAGAGCTTTGTCGATGATGATCAAAGCAGGGCTGTGAATAGCTATCTTTGTGTTTAGCGTTGTTTCGCGAGCCTCACACCCTGGTATGAACCAGAAATGGGAGAGGACTTCAGGGAGGACATGCGTTTCCTTCTAGCTAGGAGTGTTGTCAGATTTTACACGGCCTGACATTTTAGTTATGTGGATGATGGAAAGAGAGGCCTCAGTTAGTTCGGTCTCTTCGGAGCCGATGATTTGGTCGGATATGACCAGTTTACGCCCCATAGGGCGGGGAAACGCAGTGTTCAGGCATTTTTAATCCACATCGAGTGGACCCGCCCTGACGATCCATGGGTCGATGCGTTCTGATCCTGAGACATAGGCTAGATTGTCTCGAAGCGGTAAGGACGATCCCTTACCTTGGTTCATGATGGAAACCCAATTTCCAAATACGACATCGTGCAGTTTTGATTGTATATATTTATAGCAACATGATATATGGTACCTATGCCGTCTATGATTGATAGTTATGATTCAAATTGTTTTTGAAACATATAAACACTAGCAATAATACCAAATGATTTGTTTTGCTCGTATCAAGCATATTTTTGCCATTATAAGGTAAAACTCTATCCTCCGGTTTGGGTTGCATTGTGTGATGGGAACTGAGTCTTATAATGGCTTCATTTTTATGAAAAGCATTGCGATGTTTAAAAGACTTACTTGTTTTAAAGCACTGGCAATCCGATGGAGTAAACCCGTTCCGCGAAAGCGGCGTGGTCCTGTGATTTGCTATATTGTAAAATAAGTTAAAGTAGATTTCTCATACCACTCCCATTACTGACTCGTAGTTTGTTTCACTTGCAAACTCGGGTGCCCCTATTTCTACACGGGCAGCCTTGTATTCATTTTTTAGCAGGGTCTTTCTGGATAGCTGGAGCTGAATGTGGATTCTATCATTTATCTCTTTTTATGCTGTTCAGCTCCTATTGTAGCTGAACTGTATTTGTACTAAGTATAATCCTTTATACTATGTAACTCTGATGTTGATTATATCCAGTATATTCTGTTGTACATTATCTGGTGTATTTATTTATTTCTGTTCTGCTGTTATCTGTTTATGTGTTATGTTCCAAAGATTACCCTTGCCTTCGTGTTACGGGGTTTGGGTTGTCACAATGGATTGATGGAATGATGCCTTCGTTTTGTCCAGTCCCAAGACAACATATATGGATGGATATGGCTAGGTGGTATTCAAACTAAATAGTGGCAAGATGTTCTAAAAGATAATCGTGACCTCAAGCCCCATCAACTAGGAAATGACAGAAATCGGGCAGGCAGCATGGCCAAGTGGGCCATTCCCATTGGGGATTTTATTACCTAATCTAGGTAAATTCCATTTACTTCTTATTCTATTCGCCGTTTTATGCTTTAGGTAACAGTTGCTGATCACAACTGTTGGTGATAATATGCTCGGTAAACTCAAGTTAAATTAGTGACCAGTCATGTGTGGCTGGGTTGCAAGATGGTCTTATTGAACCCAGTGTATTCCTCTCTAGAGATACACTATTGGAAGGTTGTCCCATACCTTTCATAGTTGGAAATCCATTCTCCAATAAGCGCCCTGCGGTTTTTGATTTTATACTATATATGGAGCGTGAGATGCAAGCGTTCCGCAAGATTTCTATTTATTTGATTTAGGCACTACTATAATATCACCGGATTTTGATATCAAAAATATTTTGGGTTATTGTATGGTGAAAACCATCCATGTTTATGTGTGGATTGGTCTTACGATTATCATTTCTATTGAAAGGTTTTTGAAAGTTAAACAAATGGTTGGAGTTTACTCACACCAGTCCCATGACTGACCCAGAGTTTATTTTGTTTTGTTTTACCTAAACTCTTGGGTGCCCAAATTTGTACGGGCAATCAAGTAGTTGGGATTTTTCGGATTCACATGGAGGTGCTTGAAGCAGGAGGCTCCACCAGTTAGCTGTAGACTATCATAATTTCCGCTGTGTACTACGTTGTATTCGGAAACAGGTGTTATAACTGTTCCAGGAATAACTGTAGTGCTTAGATGATGGTATGTATATACAGTTACTGATTTGTATTTCAAAAATTATGTTATTTAATATATTTTTTTCCTTCCGCTGTGAGATTTGTGTTCTTCGTTTTCTTTTATTCTAACCATTCTTTCTTTCTTCTATTTCTCATACTGTAACTTCTTTCTATTAATGATTCGTATTTCAGTGAAATTTGGGTTGGACGTGTGGTGCTATTAGTTCACTCAAAGAGTATGAAAATTTGGGCCATTACATTTGGTATCAAAGCTGAAGGTTGAGTGGTAACCTTGGCTTTGTGGCGTAAATCAATAGAGATGGGGTTATTAATACCCTAGATTGACTTTAAGTGTATATGTATGAGCATGTATTTGTAGATTTGATATAAATTTGTTTTATATTATATTAACTGGTTTGTTGAGTTGTTTATGAATTCTGGTCAATACAGAATGTAGAACTGTATTGATAGCTATTTCTAAACTCTCAAGCAAAGCAATTCGATAGTATTGTTCTGAAAATTGGGTAAATGAAATGATTTTGCCCAAAAATTATTTTGATACAAAAGGAATAATTATCCGAAATTATTGATTTGGTTGGTTATTGTTATAATCAAATGGGATTTTAATATTGAAATGATTATATGAAACCAAATTGAATTTGTATAAGAATGGAATATACAAATAAGTTGAATTACAATTGGATTCATACCAGAAATTGGAATTTAAAATCTTGGATGTTTAGAAATTTTTTCTGAAGTATTTTAAAGGTAATATAACATTACTTTGAAGGATTTTGATAAAGAATGATTTTAAATAGATTTTGAAAGTGATTAAGCACTGAAATCACTTTAGTGGCGAGAATATAATTCTAATAATGGATCGCGACATTATCTGTATTCATTTTCAAGTTTCTGAGTGACGGATTGCTACCATAATAATTTGTTAATGGAAATTTGTTTAAAAAAAATCAAATGTTCTGAATTAGCAGATGATTATAAATATTTGTGTATATATGATTCCAAACCAGTTTGGAAGTAAAATCCGGGAGTTTGAATTCTGAATTTTGATTTAAGTTGTGTAAGTTAAATAAATTAGAATGGTAGAAGTAAATTAAATAGATTAAAATTTTAAATTAAGTCAAGTCAAATAGAATTATATTGATTTGAAATTAAATTGAGTAGCTTATAAATTGAAAGTGAACAAATTGATTCAAAAATCAATTTGGATAAATATGGATTACGAATTAGATGTGAATGTATATGGATGGAATATGATACGAATGCGAGGACATTAATCGAAAATTTTGGGGTGGTATTGGCTAAAGGAATGAATAATTATTTAAACTTCAGTTATTGAAACTCACCTGTTGAATTGAGTACGTACAGGTAGATGGAGCTACTTAGCTTGATTTTGGGTTGCGTAAACCGCATGCGAAATAAGCAAATTCGCTTATTAACTGTCATATAAGGTAGACATAACCAGAAATACAAAAAAAATAGGTTTTGAATTTTTTTTCTGACTATGTAGGTCGAGGTGTATATATTTGTTGTTCCTCTGTAATGACCCGAAAATCCGGTCCAATTTGAGCTGACCAAATAACACAAGTCCAACCCCAAATTGCACTGGAAATTCAAGAAATTAATAGAAAGAAGATAGAGGGTGAGGATATATAAGATAGAACTATTAGAATAGAAGAAGAAGAACATCATCATCAGAGTAACCACGAATCTCACAGCGGAACGAATAAAATATAACATAACTTTTGAAATACAAACAGTATATGTATACAATAACATTTCAGAGTACAACACTTACAACAACAGCGGAAATAATAATAGCTATAGAATCTTAAAGCCTCCTGCTCCAAGTTCTCCAAGTGTATCTGTAAAATCCTGAACTACTTGACTGCCCGTAAAAATTTAGGCACCCAAGAGTTTAGGTAGAACAAAAAAAAGTAAAACTCCGGGTCAGTCATGGGACTGGTATGAGTAAAATAGTTTGAACAAGTATAACTCTAACTAATTAACTTTATTTCCTTTTATAATATCGTATTTATTTTCTAAACAAATATCCTCCTTTATAATATCTTATGATTTTATAAATGCTTTATTTTCAAATTTATTTCCTTTTATAAAATCGGTTGATTTTATCAAATTCCTTTATTTCAATATACATTGAAATATTCCTTTTTTACTTCCCAGGGTTTCATATGATATTTAAAATATCGAATAGCAAATGATCAATATCATTCTAACACACATAACCTATAACAAATATACATCACATCATATATCACAATATACGAAAACAGTAAAATAAATGTTGAGGAATCCAGTCGGATCCCTCCAACCTATATCCCTGCATCACAGATGTTACACAGTATAATATACATCAATTTCATTTCAATATGAAATGTTCTGATAAACAACATCAACATTTAATGGAGTATATATATACACATATATATAATTTCAACTAACTGACTAGCAGTCCAATCAACCAATCTACACACAACAGTCAATCAATATCTAACCGTTCTAGAAGTACGTTATAAAAATATAACTGTTCAGAGTTGGTGAGTTTTACTCACATTTGCAGTTCATCGTTAAAGAACGATAAACTGTTGTTTGATTTGAATCAAACAGTTTATTTCGCTGTAAATTCAAACGAGCCCCAATCCACTTCCAGTCAGTTCCATGGTGTAGCTCCCGTCCATACGATCCCAACGCAACTTACAGTTCATCTATCTGATATCGTATGATAAAGATATGCACTTCTAAATTTAATACACATTTTAATCTATATAAAACTCGAATTTATATGAATTGGGCCTCACCCCCTTTTATCATAACCGGCCCATCCCTAATTCTAGAAGCCCAGACCCACTTTTACTTCTTCTTCCTCCAATCTAAATGTCACGCTCCAGGCAAAATCACCATGACCGAATCTTCACTCCTCCACCATTCTTCCTATACACCACCGAACAATGGACTGTCACCACCATCTTCCTCCTCTTCGAATACTCAATCAACACATACCCTTAACTCTCAACTCGTCGGCCACCGTATACATCGCGTCTTCAGGCCCTCGACGCACTGCTTAGTACAAAGATCGAACACTCTTGTGCCAGAAATCCACCAAATTTCGGCAGCAGGCTCGCCTTACTCCAACGAACTCCATTCCGACCTCGAATTCTCCAATCAACGTCCCTACAACCCCAAATCCCATACCCTAGGTCTCGCTGTGGTTTTTCCATCGACAGGAAAAAGCCGTCGAACCTAGTAATACTTACACGTACGAACTCAAATATACCTCCTTTTTTATTTATAGATTTTGTATGGTTTTGTTTTGATTTTTGGTTTGCTCGAGATATTTTTCTGGTAAGAAAAACATACGACGGTTTTTTTTCTCTTTGACTTGTGAATGAATGGAATTAGGTTTAGGTTGGGAAGGCTTATTTATAGGACAACAAAATATCTAGATATTTTTTTATTATTATTTTAATATTTTATTTTGCAAATTCGTATCTGTATTTGTCTTCTAAAATTTCGTGTGATCAAAAGCGATACCCAAAAATCACCAAACTGGACATACTTGTAGAGTTTGTCATTATGGTCCCAATGAAACTGGTTTCGTCGAATTTCGACTCCGTTTGCAAAAGTAGCTTATTTTTACAGCTCTGAATGACCCATTTAAATATATAAATATATTTAAATAATTAAATTAAATATAAATAAATTAATATTATCACATATATTCACACCAGAATACCATACAGCTCTAGAATATTCCTATCAGAATTTACAGCTTGATATTTTAGATTCCAGATTATCTCGATATTCAGTTTATACTGAAAAATCTATTTATAACGTATATAAAGCGTCGCAAATTATAAAGGAATTCCACAGCGACTTTTCTGAAATTTGATTTGGACGTAAATCAAAATCTACACGACGAAATCCTGATTTTTCTCTTCCATCAGAAAGATATACTTCACCAGCTCCGAACGTTTCTTGTTTCACAGAAATCCGGCTTAAAACGGCTTCTGTATGTTCGTTTAAAGTTCGAATCACCAAATCGCGAACTGCAGCGCCATTTCGAGCTCGATTTTGATTATAATAAAATTTATATGTTCAAACGGTGTAAATGAAATATATTCATTATTATATTTTAAATCTAAATGCTACCAAATCTCTTACACTATCCAATTCAGACAATACTGACAATTCAACTATTTCTGACTATTTCGACATTATAATATATTATTATATTAAAATTATTAATTAAATATTCAATATTATTTAATTCAAGTTATCAATATTTTCCTAAATCGATATTTTAAATAATTAAATAACTTAATTATTCTATCTCTAAAATACGGGTCATTTTCTTCCACACTTAAAATAATTTCGTCCTCGAAATTGCTAAGGTAGAGGACGACCCTATTTACTGGGTAAATATTTATCGGTTTACCCTTTAACTTCAGTTTCAACTGAACCAATTAATATCGACTAAAATATTACTTTATTCCGACCAACTAAAATTTTCAAAAAAATTTCTAACACCTAAATTTTTTGGAAAATTTCGCCATAATCTCCTTTGTACAGCCCTATCGATAAAACTACAACTCGCCTCTCTGGGCCTTCTCCAACCAAAAGAAAATCAAACATCCAAGCGGCTTGCCAAATCTGCTCATAAATCACCAAACTCATATGAAATATAAACTTGTACCTTTTTGCCGGGTATATCATTATATCACTTTGCACCTGTTACCAATTCTGCATATATCATGCCATACCAATCAACTCCAAATAGTTTATATCCTCAAATCACATCTCATTCTTAACTCGAGTTCCATTCTCGATTTTCAAAATTTTAACTCACCAATTCCAATACCATTCCAGATTATTCACTAATCAAATCCAATTTTATTTAACTTAGTTCAAGTTAAATTTTAGTTTATTATTCACTTTTACCATCTCATTCTGGAATTTAAATCCCTGGGTTTATTTCAAATCCATTTGAAATCATAATACCAATTCAAACCATTTGAATTTCTAAACCACTTGTTTTCCCCAAACAATTCAAAAACAAAACATTTGGTAGTAATCCGTCACTTAGAAATCGAAAATCACACTGATGATGTGTACACCATCATCAGAATTATTTCCCAGTTTATCGAAGTGAGTTCAATACTATATCATTTTCAAAACCATTCTTAAACATTTCCCGTTTTGAAACTATTTCAAAATATCCTTCCAATGTTTGTAAACGCATTTAAAATCTCCCAGGATTTTAAAATTCTCATATATAATACTTATATGAATTCTACTTGGTCATTTATATAACCATTTCAATTATAATCTCATTCGATTAAATAACAACCAACACATCCAATATACTATAATGATTCAAATCTTAACCATTCTTTATATCAAAATATAATTAGGGTAAAATTACTTCATTCACCCGCTTTCAAAACATACCGTGTCGACCCATTGTATTCGAGTGTTTAGAAACCCTTATCGATATTATGGTGCCCCACCATCGACCAGAATTCATAAGCCACTCATTCAATAAAGCTCCACAATATAAAACAAATTTTTATATCAAATAACAAATACATTCACTCGTATATATACACTCAACTCAATCTAGGGTATTACTAATCCCATCTCTAATGAGTCACGCCACAGAGCCAAGGTAATTCACTCAACTTAAGCTCAGATACCAACTGTAATGACCCGAAAATCCGGTCCAATTTGAGCTGACCAAATAACACAAGTCCAACCCCAAATTGCACTGGAAATTCAAGAAATTAATAGAAAGAAGATAGAGGGTGAGGATATATAAGATAGAACTATTAGAATAGAAGAAGAAGAACATCATCATCAGAGTAACCACGAATCTCACAGCGGAACGAATAAAATATAACATAACTTTTGAAATACAAACAGTATATGTATACAATAACATTTCAGAGTACAACACTTACAACAACAGCGGAAATAATAATAGCTATAGAATCTTAAAGCCTCCTGCTCCAAGTTCTCCAAGTGTATCTGTAAAATCCTGAACTACTTGACTGCCCGTACAAATTTAGGCACCCAAGAGTTCAGGTAGAACAAAACAAAGTAAAACTCCGGGTCAGTCATGGGACTGGTATGAGTAACACAGTTTGAACAAGTAAACGATATCTCATAAGACCACGCCGTATAACGGAATGGGTTTTTCCCTTATGAGAATCCAAAATATCTTTATATCAAAAACCTTTGATATTATAATAATGTCTATCAACCATAGTATAATAATCATCTAGCAGAAACACTTTCATCTCACGTTCTACATATATAGTATACAATCAAAACCGCAAGCACGTATTGGGTAATTGATTTCCAACTATGACAAGGTATGGAACCACCTTCCGATCAGTGTACTCTAGGAAAGATACACCGGAGTTCAACAAGAACATCTTGCAACTCAGCCACACATGACCGACCACTCATTTCGCTTGAGTGTATCGAATGTACATCACCAACGGTTGGGATCAGCAACCGTTTCCCGTATATATATGGGTCAGCATTGATAGATTTAAGAAGCAAATGAATATTCTCTAGATAGGTGATTATACACCCTACTTCGGTGCGACCGACTTAGCCATGCTGCCTGCCCGATTTTTGTCATTTACCGGATGTTGAGGCCAGAGGCTACGACTACTTTCCATTCATTGATAACACGATCACTTTGAATGCCACATTGTCAGATCCGTTAATCACTAATTGATTTGCACAAATATTATGGATGTTATGCTAAGGGAATAAATCCGTTGCAACTATATATATTTGTACAGTCCAATCATATTCGATCATTGGAAATACTCTGTCAGACACTCGTCCATATACGTTCGTTCTGGGACTGAACGAAACCGAAGGCACTATTCAGTACATCCTTCTTAGTCCATTGTTATCTAAGATTTATACAACAGCCCTTTTACTTTAATCCGTCTTCAATTTTCTTTGGCATATTCGCAATGCTTATGCCAATATAGAGTGGTTCTTTGGATAAGAATCCAACCGGTCTCTCCATATTAACAACGTTAAAATGGTCAAAACTTTGATAGTCTGTGATTTAACTATCAAATGAAAACATGTCGGTGTTCACACAACGATCTTAGTTCCAAATGGAATTATCGATCAAATCATCCAACATATATAAATATATATATATATATATATATATTCATATTTCCTAATTTTCTATGATTAGAAAATATACGTTATTAACACTGGAAAACATTTCCATAGCTTATTCACGTATCACTATTCTTCCACAGCCATCAGTCCCTAACTGTAAACTAGTAAGAGAACAATTCTCTAAGTATAAACCCCGAAGGCCGAAACCAACATCAGATCCACACTTAGAAAACCATTCGACTTAACTAATCTCTAGTCAGTTTCTAATATTGTTTTTAACTCTATCTCGAATAACTAAATTCGATCAACTCTAATTGAATAACTAATATTCAACTAACCCAAATTCGATTAACTATATTTGAATAACTCTAGTTCGATTTGACTCTAATCGATTTACTCTAACCGATTTACTCTAACTGATTAACTCTAACTGATTAACTCTAATTGGTTAATTAACTCTCTTTGATTAACTCTAATTAATTAACTCTATTTCCTTTTATAATATCGTATTTATTTTCTAAACAAATATCCTCCTTTATAATACCTTATGATTTTACAAATGCTTTATTTTCAAATTTATTACTTTTATAAAATCGGTTGATTTTATAAAATTCCTTTATTTCAATATACATTGAAATATTCCTTTTTTACTTCCCAGGGTTTCTTATGATATTTAAAATATCGAATAGCAAATGATCAATATCATTCTAACACACATAACCTATAACAGATATACATCACATCATATATCACAATATATGAAAACAGTAAAATAAATGTTGAGGAATCCAGTCGGATCCCTCCAACCTATATCCCTGCATCACAAATGTTACATAGTATAATATACATCAATTTCATTTCAATATGAAATGTTCTGATAAACAACATCAACATTTAATGGAGTTTATATATATATATATATATATATAATTTCAACTAACTGACTAGTAGTTCAATCAACCAATCTACACACAACAGTCGATCAATATCTAACAGTTCTAAAAGTACGTTATAAAAATATAACTGTTCAGAGTTGGTGAGTTTTACTCACATTTGCAGTTCATCGTTAAAGAACGATAAACTGTTGTTTGATTTGAATCAAATAGTTTATTTCGCCGTAAATTCAAACGAGCCCCAATCCACTTCCAATCTGTTCCATGGTGTAGCTCCCGTCTATACGATCCCAACGCAACTTACGGTTCGTCAATCTGATATCGTATGATAAAGATATGCACTTCTAAAGTTAATACACATTTTAATCTATATAAAACTTGAATTTATATGAATTGGGCTTCACCCCTTTTATCATAACAGGCCCATCCCTAATTCTAAAAGCCCAGACCCCCTTTTACTTCTTCTTCCTCCAATCTAAATGTCACGCTCCAGGCAAAATCACCATGACCGAATCTTCACTCCTCCACCACTCTTCCTATACACCACCGAACAATGGACTGCCACCACCATCTTCCTCCTCTTCGAATACTCAATCAACACATACCCTTAACTCTCAACTCGTCGGCCACTGTATACATCGCGTCTTCAGGCCCTCAACGCACTGCTTAGTACAAAGATCGAACACTCTTGTGCCAGAAATCCACCAAATTTCGGCAGCAGGCTCGCCTCACTCCAACGAACTCCACTCCGACCTCGAATTCTCCAATCAACGTCCCTACAACCCCAAATCCCATAACCTAGGTCTCGCTGTGGTTTTTCCATCGATAGAAAAAAGCTGTCGAACCCAGTAATACTTACACGCGTGCGAAGAGCAAGTTCATACGAACTCAAATATACCTCCTTTTTGATTTATAGATTTTTTATGGTTTTGTTTTGATTTTTGGTTTGCTCGAGATATTTTTCTGTAAGAAAAACATTCGGCGGTTTTTTTTCCTCTTTGACTTGTGAATGAATGGAATTAGGTTTAGGTTGGGAGGGCTTATTTATAGGACAACAAAATATCTAGATATTTTTTTTATTAATATTTTAATATTTTATTTTGCAAATTCCTATCTGTATTTGTCTTCTAAAATTTCGTGTGATCACTCACGATACCCAAAAATCACCAAACTGGACATACTTCTAGAGTTTGACATTACGGTCCCAACGAAACTGGTTTCGTCGAATTTCGACACCGTTTGCAAAAGTGGCTTATTTTTACAGCTCTGAATGACCCATTTAAATATATAAAAATATTTAAATAATTAAATTAAATATAAATAAATTAATATTATCGCATATATTCACACCAGAATACCATACAACTCTAGAATATTCCTATCAGAATTTACAGCTTGATATTTCATAATCCAGATTATCTCGATATTCAGTTTATACTGAAAAATCTGTTTATAACGTATATAAAGCGTCGCAAATTATAAAGGAATTCCATAGCGACTTTTCTAAAATTTGATTTGGACGTAAATCAAAATCTACACAATGAAATCCCGATTTTTCTCTTCCATCGGAAAGACATACTTCACCAGCTCCGAACGTTTCTTGTTTCACAGAAATCCGGCTTAAAGCGGCTTTTGTATATTCATTTAAAGTTCGAATCGCCAAATCGTGAACTACAGCACCATTTCGAGCTCGATTTTAATTGTAATAAAATTTATACGTTGAAACGCTGTAAATGAAATATATTCGTTATTATATTTCAAATCTAAATGCTACCAAATCTCTTACACTATCCAATTCAGACAATACTGACAATTCAACTATTTCTGACTATTTCGACATTATAATATATTATTATATTAAAATTATTAATTAAATATTCAATATTATTTAATTCAAGTTATCGATATTTTCCTAAATCAATATTTTAAATAATTAAATAACTTAATTATTCTATCTCTAAAATACGGGTCACTACATGCGATATCGCAGAAGTTACTCCGTACAGGGGAGACTCTGCCTAAATTTTCCGAAAATTTAAGGTGTTAGAAAATTTTCAGAAAAAAATTTCGTGAGCAGAAATGAATTAATATTTTAATTAAAATAAATTGGTTCAGTTAAAACGGAAATTAAGAAGTAAAACAAATGATTTTAGGGCTTGTAGCTATTTTCCTACCTTACTAAGTTCGAGGATGAAATTCTTTTAAAGGGGAGGAATGTAACGACCCGGACTTTTTGTGGTTGAGTAATTTATTTATTTAATTATTTAGGAGATTGATTTGGAGATATAAATGACAAATATTCAATAATTTGAATATTTAATAAATATAAATAGTGAAATAATAAATTTAAATTTCGAAAATAATCGAAATTGAGTTGAATTTGCAATACTCTGTGAGTTGGATAACATAAGGAATTTAATCGAGCTTAGATTAAATTTATAATAACGGAATTATTATTAAATGAAATTTGAACGTATAATTTATAATTAGAATTAAAACGAGCTCATAATGGCGTGGTAGTTCGTAATATTACGTTTTGAACTTCAATTGGATATATAGGATTCGTTATAATTATATTTTGTTGAAACAAGAAACGTTTGAATCTAATAAACTATATCTTTCTAATGGATGTGAAAAATCGAGATTTCGTCTTATAGATTGTAAGTTATGTCCAAATCAAATTTTCGGAAAGTCAACATGGAGTCGTATATAAGCCATAACGGTTTATTTAATAAAATTAAATATTTGTTTCGAATTTGGACAAGATTTTTGAGACGTAGTTATAATTTAATTTATAGAATTTTTCTATAATTTTTATTTCGAAAAATAAGCAACTTTTTATTTGAAGTATTTTACACCTTATATCAATGTTTTGGGATATCACAATATAAGTTAACTTGTCTATATTATTATATTTTTGGGAACATGGCACATCGCTTGACACGATAGTATTTTTATTTTGTCTATAGCAGTTTGTAAGTAATGAAATTCTATGTATAGGGGTACACTAATATTTAAATAATTAAATAACGATGAAGCTTCTATTGGAAAATTCCTTCTCACTGAAGCTATAGTGAACCGTCCGCAGGAAGCCACCTTCTTTATATAATCTCGATTTCTCTTCTTCCTTTTTTTGACAAAATCACTCTCTTTAAATAAATAAATAAAAATAAAAGGGTAAACTGATTCCCATCTACTTTTAGCAACCTTCCCATAAATCAAAACAAGTTTTTTCTCGTTCTCAGCCAACTACTTGAAAATTCATGCAATTTTAATTTTAATTTTAATTTCAATTTCATGGAGTAATTGAAGGAGTTGTTAACTAGTGAACTATAGAGGGGTATGAGGCCTATCGATTGTCTGAGTTTGGTATGGTAAGGAGCAGCATCGAAGTCACGATTTTGGTTCGACGTGGCAATTGTTGAAGTCGGATTCTGGCGAACTCCCTCGGAGTTGGGAAAAACTAATTCTGGCGAGGCAAGATAGGGGTAAGTCGCGTCTTATGGCGACCGGTAGCCGGTGTAAGTAGGAGCATGGTTTTAAAGTACGTGGAGTTGGTTTGGGTAAATAGTGATGGTTTGGATGTTTCAGTGAAAAGGGAAGAATGGGACGCGCTGGGTTATTTCAGGTGGAAGGGCCGGTGAACGGGCTTGATCTCTGGAAATCTCCAGTGTCAGCAACAGTAGCAGATAAGTGGGATGGTCGAATTGGAGGAGAGTTTGATGGTTGCGTGTTATTTACTGGAGGTAACAGCCTGTTTTAAAGGGAAGAAGATGGGATAGACAAACAAACGGTGGAGAAATAGCCAGTCAAAAGGAGGTCAACGATGTTTATTTTTGGAAAACTGGATTCTGTTTTTGAACCATAGAAAGAAGGAACGTATTAAGGGTGATGCTAGATTCATTTGCATAAAAAAATTGGAGCAGTGGTTTGAGTGAGAAGTTTCGGCAATGGCATGGCAAGCTTCAGGAGACACAAATTTGATTATGTAATTAGCAGCTAACTAAGTTTTAGAGAGTGATGCCATTCATTTTAATGTTGGAAGGGAATCGGTTTTTTTTATACCCTAGATTAATTCGGTAATTAGACATAGCCTAATCATAATTAATTTGATAATTAAGTTAATTATACCATTAAATAATAGTAAAGCTATTTAATTATAATCAAACCGTATAATGTGTGTTTTTATATATACATCAACAGAATTGAACAAACAGGAAACAAATATTACCCTATCGATCTATTTTGAAATGGATGGAGCTAACTAGAATTTTATATTGTTTAAAACGCCCATTTATAACTTTATAAATCGACCAGAATTGTCAACTACAAACAAAGTGAGTAAACTCACTAACTCTGACTAGTTTATATTTTTATATAAACGAGTTTTAAATTTATTTATAGTAATTTTGTACTGTGTGATGATTGTTTGGATGATTGGTTGATTCATTAGTTGAAATAATTGATTAGTTTATAAATATTTAACCGTTTGTCGAATATTGATTCTGTTTACTATAATATCGTTTATTGAAGTGACCAGAATTATAATACCGTTTGTCGAATATATCTTGATTAACATATGTGGATGCAGGGAAACAGGTTGGAGGGATCCAACTGGATTCCTCGACATTTATATTATTGTGTTTCATTTATTGTGATATATATTATGTGATTGTTCTTGTTGCGTTTAAATATCACTGGCCCAGAATTCTGGTATTTAAAGACCGTAAAATATTTTCGAATATAGAAAATGAATTTGAGATTTAAAAAGAAAATAAATTTTTTCCAAAAATTGAAGTGTAATTTCAAAAGGAGTTAAAAAGTAGAAACTTGTTTTATTAAAACAAGAAGTTGATTTTAAATGAGTTTATAAATTAAGTGGATTATTTATCATTGGATAAAATTCAAATATAAATATCAAGTCTAAATTTATATAGTAAAATTTGAAATCAGTTTTGAAACAGATATTTAAAATTAGATTTGAACTTAACAATTACTAAGTAAAGTGTAAACGAGATTATAAATAATGGAAAAAATGATATTTTCTATAAATAATTCTGAATAGAAGTTGAATTGAATTTAGATTTGAGACGTTCTAAAATTAAGCAGATTTGATGTAACGGTAAGGAATTTCGCTCGATCTGAGTCGATCGTTAAACGGACTAAGACCGTTCGAAACCCCTGATCGTTTTGAGAACAGGACAAATTGGAATGCAGACAGAAGAACATTTCATTGTTATTACAACAATTCCATCAGAATACAAGAATATACAGAGTATAAATAAATAAATTACATTCGACAAATATCAGAGATTACAATAAATTACATAGCAGTGGAAAATAATACAAAGCACAACTGAAGGTGATATATGGATACAGAGCTTTCCGGATATCATTCCAGTTGTAAACCAGGATCCTGTGAATATAATTCTGCAAAACCAAAACTATTAGCTGCCCGTGTGGAAAATAGGGGCACCCAGAGTTTAGGTTAAAACAATAAACTCCAGGTCAGTCATGTGAGTGGTGTGAGAACTAAAACAGTTATTAATCTTTATTTTATAGTTCGGTAAATCAAGGGACCACGCCGTATAACACGAAACGGGTTTCCTCCCAAGAATACCTGTGCATAAAACAAACACGCAATGCTAAGTAATGAAAAATGAAGCTATTATAAGACCCAGGTCCCATCACATAATGCAACGCAAGCCAGAGGATAGGGTTTTTACATTATATTAGCCAAAGCATGCTTGATACGTTTAAAACACATTATTTGATACTATAATAAGTGTATAGTGTCAAAACAATTTCAGTCATAAATATCAGTCATAGGCGGCATGAATGACCCATACCACTATGTCGCCATACTAGGTTCTACAAATAAAACTGAATTATCACGTATTGAAAATTGGATTCCATCATGAGTCGAGGCAAGGGGCAAGCTCCTCTCCGTTCGAGACACTCTAGCAAATGTCTCAGGACCGCACACAACAATCCTTGGATCTTCAGGGCCGGCCCTCTCTTACTTTTGAGGATTGGCAATTCCTGAGCACACGTTTCCCGGTCCTAACAGACCTATATCCAAGGCGCCTTGCATTCCAACATCCACACAGTTAAAAAGTATATAAATGTCAGCGCTGGTAGGTTACTGACATCACCCATAGCTAGAAAGAAACGTCGTGTTCTCCCAACGGTCCGTATCCCATTTTTGACTCATACCGAGGTGTGAGGCTCGAGAATTCACGTTATACACAAAGCTAACACAGGTAAAAAGTATATAAATGTCAGGGCTGGTAGGTCACTGACATCACCCATAGCTAGAAAGAAACGTCGTGTTCTCCCAACGGTCCGTATCCCGTTTTTGACTCATACCGAGGTGTGAGGCTCGCGAATTCACGTTATACACAAAGCTACGCCACACAGGGCGTGCTTTGATCATCAACCACAAGACTTTGCTTTTCAACAGAAGCCTTGATCATTTGCCACTTAGGCGTGCCACACAGGCAATTCACTCCATGCGACTGATGTCCATCGATATACAACCTCTGAGCTCGTACGTCTCAGAGAAGGGCGTTAAGCAAGAGAATAAATTCTCCGCCGCCAAGCAGATGTATATTTAATAGAGATCAATCAACACAGAATAAAATCCAATGCCAAACACACAATCCATTTACAAGTTCGTTCTGGGTCTGAATGAAACCGAAGGCACTTTCCTCGCATATCCATCCATCTCCAAGTACGTCTGGACGATCACCAACTGATTCCCTCATCTTGGGTGTACAGCCCAATCAAGATCATCAGTTATTACCCAAACGATGTGAAGACATCCAGTCTTCAGCCACTGTCTTCTTCTTCGACATATCGTCGAATCGGTTATTCAGAATGGGTATAAACCCGGCCTTTCTGAATAACCCACGTATATAATAAACAAATGTTACACAAACACAACGAACGCCTCATTCCAATTCAGAATATCCTTTTATTCAAATTTTCACATTCTTAGGGAAAGGTTCCCATTAATTTTATCAAAAATAAATTCTTCTAAATTTATTCTTTAATCTTCCTTTGGATATCATTTCAAGCTAGTCGGGATTAGCGAACCACACCGAAGTAATTATTTATTTTATTTCCCAATCCCAACATATTCATCCCCTAGAGCAAAACTGGTAGTACTCCATATCTAATACCACGGTATTATCGGTAAAATTAATTACCATTTCACGTTCAAATCTAATTAAAGATTTAACTATCGCTTTGGAGCAAAACTGGTGGTACTCCATTCTCGATCACCTTTCATATTTGATAATTTAAATTATCAATTCCCATTTCAATCTAATTAAAGATTCATTAAAACTCCACTTAGTTTTAATCTTTTCAAAAATCAGCATCCTGCCTTTAACTGGGTTAAAGAACCAATGTCATCTAAAACACGATTCACGATAAACCCAAAACATATTTGATATTAAATACAAGGCTCTGAATAGAAAATATATCAGCTTATATTCAATATCAAATTCTGAAACCAACAAATATCGTATTGGAAATAACGATATGAATATATCTTTCAAATTTCCACAACCATATCTGTATAATCAAAAAATCCAACATCGAAATATTCCCAAGACAATTTCGATTCAAATCCATTCCAATTCTCGTATTGGAAATCCTGATTATTTTTAAAACCACTTTCGAATTCAATTTATTTATTTCAAAAATAAATTGATTTTAATTCTAGTTCAAAACTAGTTCATTTCGATAAAAATCTATTTTTATCTTTTCAAATGTGGAATTTTTCATCCCAGTTCTTTCCAATTCACATATTATGATTTTACACAAATTATTTATATTTTTAATAATTTTATCAAGGCCCGTACAGTCGATTTCCATCAACGGCCATCGAACTGCATTTACAGCGAACTTTTCCAAATTTGATTTGGACATAATTCCAAATCCAACTGTTAGATTTCAAATTTTGAATATTCTTTGGAAAGCTCTTTTCGATACGAACCCAGCGGTTCCGGTTTTAGGAGAATCCGACGGTCGGATCTCCCGTAATGTCGATTCGAAGTCAACGGTCGAAATCCACGAACTGCCGCGGCGCGGCGCGTTCTATTCAGGCCATTATATATGTAATATATATATATATATATATTATATATATTTCGTCGATTTCCTTTTTAAAACGTATTTTATAAATTGTTTTAAATTCATTTTCAAAACCATTTCAACTCTATATTCAATTTCAAATCAAAATTGAATATTTTATATCATTACTATATAAATGATAATATTTTCAAAACGTTATATTTTGAAATCACTACCTTTTCTATATTCATTATAAAAACGAATATAATCGATGTAAATATCGCTCACGTCAAAATAGCGCAACTCTAATCAACACGGCTTTATATAGTTCAATAAATTCGTTATTCTATTCAACCAATGAATATTTATTCTATTCAACACATGAATCTATATTTTTTCTCAACACATGACTAATCTCAACACATGAGTACTGTCAACACACAACTATTTTTGTTATGTAATATATTTTATAAAATTATGGCATCTATCGTTTGATTTTTAAATCAGACTCCAACCGTAAAGTAGTGTCTAATCTTAAATATGATAAAGATGTAAATTTTATTGTTAAAATATTTTACTCAACACATGAATAGTTTCAACACATGGATATCGTCAACACATGACTATTTTTATATTCAACACATGAATTTTCTTTTATAATATTTATTATTTTCCCGATTGGAATGAGGCCCAATCAATTACCATATAACGTTAATTCTATGGGTTCCATACAACACATGTATATAATAGCAACGATAACCAATCAACCATCATCCAAAGTGCACCACACAACTGCATAAGCATCAATATAAATAATTAATGCTTACACAGCCTGTCGACCAATCAGTCGACATACAATTAAATAATTGGGATTAATGTACCCAAATATCATCCTAACACCCATGTGGGGTTTCAAATCAACAAACAAAGATTTTTATTTGTGCAGTTGGGCGATGTGTAAAATTTATCATCCCAATCAATATCAGTCAAATCAGTGTATATAAACAAATCGGCCGATTTTTTTATAGATATTCATTTATTCACATTCACGTTAAAAAATATATTTTTAACGATAAAATATTTTTAATTATATAAATATTTTATTTCTGTGGATGACGGGTGTCGGGTGCTACTAAGCACCGTCTGCATCCTAGTATATATATAAATATATATAACTAGAAAAAGTAATTTAAAGTGAGAAGTTCTCACCGACTAGCTAATCCAATACCACGACTCTTCAAATGTAGGAAATCTTCACCTTTTCGTCTTTTGTCACTTTCGTTGTCCGTAGCCACTACATGTATAAAAATCACATTTTTATATTGTCTATTATATAAAAATCATATTTTTATAATCACTCCATATGGATAAAAATTCTATTTTTACATCGCTACTATATAGATAAAAATTCTATTTTTTTACATCGCTACTATATAGATAAAAATTCTATTTTTACACCTCTATTATATAGATAAAAATTCTATTTTTAACCTTCCTATGATATGAAAATTATATTTTTAATGCTCTATTATAATAAAAATTATATTTTTAACTCACATTCATACATTGAAAAATCCTAAATTTTATATATAGAAAAATCCCTTCTTTCTTCGAGTAAAATTATAATCTTTTCCTTTGTAAAAATTTAATCTTTTCACTTTCAAAAATACGTTCTTTTCAAAATAAACACCATAACTTTACTTCGCCACATCACATAAAATAATCGTATTTTTAAAACTGAAATTAAAATAAAACATTATTTAAAACACTAACCGTGTCCAAGAATTGGAGCTTTGTTGTAAAAAGGGATTCACGTCGGCTTGGAGGGGGGTGGAGGAGTCCCCATTGGCCGGAGGCAGCGACTGGAAGGTCTTGGCGAGGTGCTGGTGGTCGGAGGCTTCGCTGCAGAGGAGTTGGGCGGCGCTGGAGGTAGCAGGGGCGACTGGAGGCGCGGTGGGTCCCCTTTGTTGGCGGCGGCGCGTTCATCTGAAGGGTGGAGGAGTTTTTGGGCTCGTTCGATTTTAGAAGGGTGGGAGAGGAGAGAGTTGCGAGGGGGAGGAGAGGGTTCCTGGTGGAGGGCGCCGCCTTGGGCGGTGGCAGCGGCGATGGAGGACACCGCTCCGCCCCTCCGTCCTCTTTTTTTCTTTCTGATTTGATTTCGAAATGAACATCGGGGGGGGGGGGGGCTGAGAGGAAATAAGGGGAGAGAGGGAAGAGAGTTTTATTTTTTAATTTATTTAATTATTTAATTTCAAAAAGTTGACTTTTTCATTTGACCTCTAAACGAGGCCCACCGCCTGTCGTTCATAGCTAATTACCTCCATTCCGAACACAATGGGATATGTATCGTAGGCTGATTTGATCGTTTCGATCAGTTTTCGTCAAAATAACATATAACTCTATATATTGAATTTGAACGCGCATTTCAATTTACCGGGGTCACATACTAACTCGAAAAATTCCAGAAAAATATTTTCTAGCTTCGTATTGACGATACGGTCCTAACAAAACTAGTTTCGTCAAATTCTAAGACCGTTTGAAAAATGGTCATTTTCCAGTCGATTAAAATCAACTGAAACTGGTCAAACGCGTTTTCCTTTGCCACGCTCAAATATTGATTCGAAAAATTATGAAAATTGAAATCTAACAATAATTTGACATCATGGATCCAACAAAAGTGGTTTTGTCGAAATTCGAGGTTGTTTGCAAAATGGCTATTTTCGAGGGCCTGAATTCCATAGCGACTATTCAGAATTTTCAACTGGACATATCTTTTGATTCCCGCTATGAAATTTCAATTTTTCTGATTCGTTGGAAAGATATTCTGAATTGGATTCTATTATTTTTGGTTTCTCTAAAATCCGGTTTATTTTGCAACCGGTACGTTCAATTGAAGTTTGAAATCGAATTATCGAACTACCGCACCATTTTCAATTCCTTTTATAATTATATATAATTATTTATATTCTAACGACAACGTGTATAAATATATACGTTCTAATTCTATTCAAAATAAATTTCTCGTCGATATTATTTAAAATAATTCATTTTAAATGTTCAAAATTCGCTAAAATCGCCAAAATAAATTTTTTAAACTGGCTCGCATTTCCGGGTTGTTACACTTGATTATACCTAAAAGAAATATCGTTCACAACTAAAAGTGAATAACGGTTTGGAGTCAAATGTTTTGTAAATGGTATAGTTATAATTAAAATTTTGAGTTAACTTGGGATGGTAAATTTATTCCAAAGTTCGGAATATTAATTGAATATAGAATATTCGAAATGGAGTTATTTATAGAAATTCGATTCTATCGAATTCAGGGAAGTACTTTTTACTTTCCGTTTTAATCAAGGTTTACTTATTTACTTATTTATTATTTATTTATTTATTGTTTATTTATTTATTCAAATTAATGAATTAAAGTTATATTTAAAATTTAAATATTTCGGAAGTAGAGAATATAACTTTATTGTTATAATCAATGTTTCCGTAAAAGAAGTGAACTCTTAAATTGAATCCAAGAGTTGCATGAGCAACGATTGTTAAAGTTTTTAAGTGGTGAACATGACTGTTTCAAAGTTGAGAAAGTTGTTCAGTTAAGGTTTGGTAGGTAATTATACCCCAACTTGATTGACTTCCATATTGACGGAGGAATGGTTAAGGTTCGGTAGCGAGATTGGTAAGTGATACGATTAATGAATGATTAATGTGTTGAGTTATAATAGTGATGTTCTATATAACATCGGTTTAATAAAAAAAGATTTTTTTGGAAACGTTTTCCGAATAAATTCAAAGATGATTTATAAGCATAGAAAAGGAAGTGGTTTGGTTAATGGAAAGTTAAGTAACGAGAATTGGAAGTGTTTTGCAATATTAATAACATATATTTTCCAAATATATTAAATATGGAATATAAAAACATGGAAAATGGTTTCGACATTAATCGTATATTTTCTGGAATATGGAAATAAATAGTTTATAATACTTGGAAATGTTTTCCAAGGATATGAGAAGTCAAAACAAGTTTTGGGAAATATTTGGAAAGATATGGGAAATTGGGAAAGGATAATTTAATAAGAAATTAGCTGAAAAGGAGGCAATGTTGTTTGATGGTTGATCAGTAGAATTCCCATTTAGGATCGTTGATTGAATGGATGTACCTTTGGTAGTTAAATCACTAGCTATTAAAGTTTAAGTTTATTTTATACCTCCGTTGTCAATACGGAGAGACCAAGATCAGATTTAATATCTGGAAACCACTCCGTATTGGCATAAGCGTTAAGAATCACTTATGCTGAAGATAATTGAAGACGAAGTAAAATGCAAGGTTGTTCTTTTAATCCTAGGTAGAAATTGCCCAAGATGGATTGATGGAGTGATGCCTTCGGTTTGTCCAGTCCCAAGACAACATATATGAACGGATATGCCAATGTGGTATTCAAAGTAAATGGTGGTGTAATGACCCGTACTTTTACGGATAATAAATAATTTATTTAATTATTTAAATAAAGGTTTGGCAATTTAAAATGACCAGAATTAAATAATAAGGAATATTTAATTAATATAATAATTAAATAATATATTTAAATTCCAGTATAGTAAGAAATAGTAGAATTCACAATACGATGTGAATAAGATCATATATAAGCTATAATTCAGTTTGGAATTTAATTAGAATAACAAATATATTATTTAAACGAAGTTTGAATGTATAATTATACTATAATTGAAATCGAGCTCCAAATGGCACGGCAGTTCGTAATTTGGCGATTCGAACTTCAACTGAATATACAGGGTCTGTTTTAAATCGAATTTCTATGAAACAAGAAACGTTCGGAGTTGGTAAAGTATATTTTTCTAATGGAAGAGGAAAATCGGGATTTCATTGTGTAGATTTTGATTTATGTCCAAATCAAATTTTAGAAAAGTCGCTATGGAATTCCTTTATAAATTATAGCGAATTATTTATATTATAAAAGGATTTTCCAATATAAATTGAATATCGAGTTATAAATCCAATTGGAGCTACACGATATTCTGTGTGAATATATATACGATAATATATATTTATTTATATTTAATTTAATTGTTTTTAAATATATTTATATATTTAAATGGGTTATTTAGAGCTTTAAAAATAGCCAGTTTTGCAAATGACCTCCGTTTTCGACCAAACTAATTTTGTTGGATCCGCAATATTAAATTATTATTAGATTTCAAGTTTTGTGATTTTTGGAGTCAGTATGTGGCCGTACGGACTTTTAATGTGAAAAACAGTCAGTATTTTGACGGTTAAAATTAAGTTGTGTGAGCAAACGGAGTCGGAATTCAACGAAACCAGTTTCGTTGGATCGTAATGTCGAACTGAAGGTGTATGTCCATTTTCGGGATTTTTGGATATTTTACGTGATCGTAGGAATTTTTAAACAGTTATGTAAGCAGCGCAGGACTAAAAATAAATAAATTAATCGAATATTAAAATATAAAACCTTTTTATAAATACCCCTTAATTTTTCCCTAAACCTAATTTACCTCTTGCACGGTCAAACTTGTTTTCCGTCTCCACTTCTATGAAAATCGTAAGAAATAAAATCAAAAGGAAAATGAAACGAAAATCAAATAAATATCTATAAATTGCAATGCAAATTCCTTTGGGTTTGTGTGACCTTGCTCTTCAATTCGGTGGTATTATTATTGGGTGCGGTCCTTGTTTAAGATGCTCAAAATATGAGCAGCAGCTAGGGTTTAAGCTTTTCGGAATATCGAAGCATCATTAGATGAAACAAACACTGGTTTTGAGTATGTGGGGAGGAGAGGCATTGTAATGACCCGAAAATTCCCGCTCTTTGAATCGACCATAAACCACACAGGTCTGACCCAAAAGTTAGAAATTCTCGAATGCATTAACTCTGGGCATACTACAACATCAGAACAAATAACAAAAGACTTTTATAACATTATAATAACGTTACATCAGAGTACAGAATATCAGAGTACATCGAATAAATATATTACAGCGGAAGATTATATTACAAGAAATTAATACAATACACAGTGGAAGACTTCAATGCTCAAGACACAGCTTTAAGCTTCGATCCAAGATCCTGCTAAAGAGATAAAGATATCTGCAAAAAGCTACTCGACTGCCCGTGTGGAAAGAGGGCACCCGAGTTCGCAAGGTGAAAACAAACTACGGGTCAGTCATGGGACTGGTGTGAGAATTCTTAACTAATTTAACTAATAGTAATAAGGCAAATCCAAGGACCACGCCGCTAACGCGGAACGGGTTTACTCCAATGGATTGCCGTGCATAATAATAAAGGAAATCGTCAAACAGCGCAATGCTTTTTGGAAAAATGAAACCATTATAAGACCCAGGTCCCATCACACAATGCAACGCACACCAGAGGATAGGGTTTTACCTTATAATGGTCAAAAGATGCTAAATACGTAAAACGGATTACTACTAGTGTGTATATGTTTTAAATAAAAACATTTCAATCATAAGTATCAATCCTAGACGGCATGGGTACCATATATCATGTCGCCAATACTAGTTCTACAATCAAAATCGCAAGGTCATATTGGAAATTGGATTTCCATCATGAGTCGAGGCTAGGGGCAAGTTCCTCTCCGATTCGAGACACTCTAGCAAATGCCTCTGGATCCCCCGCAGTGAACCCTTGGATCTTCAGGGCCGGTCCCCGCCTATGGGCAGTGGATTAGTTATGCCTGAACACACGCTTCCCGGTCCCTTTGGACCTATAATATGACCACCAACGGCCTATAAAACACGAGGCGCCTCAAAATCCATCATCCACATAAGTAAAATGTCAGCGCTGGTAGGTCCCTGACATCACTCTAGCTAGAAAGAAACGTGTGCAACTCCCTGCAGTCCGTATCCCGTTTTTGACTCATACCGGGGTGTGAGGCTCGCGAAGTCACGCTATACACAAAGCTACGCCTAAACAGGCCGTGCTTTGATCATCAACCACAAGGCCTGCTTTTCAACAAAAGCCTTGATCAATGCATCTTAGCATGCCACATTGTCAGTCCATACTATACCATTGATTTCTACCAATATATAACCCCTAAGCTCGTACGTCTCAGAGAAGGGTGCTAACCACCAAACAGATATATATTAAGAGAGATCAACGAATGTAGTATAAAGGACTACAACGTCAGATATACATTCCATTTATAAACTTATGCTCTGTGTCTGAGCGAAAGTCAAATCCGTACAAATCAACACTTCATCCGAACGGCCACCACTGAAGCCCTTTCAAGGTAGCTACTCCTCTCATGGGTCTCAGTAGCAACACATCCATTCGACGTGAAGATCGCCGGTCTTTAATCACCGTCTATAAATCTTTGACTTAGAACGTCGTATAATCATTTGAAATGAGATTGAACTCGGTCTTTTCAAATGAATCTCGCATATATATATAATAATTTGAAAACATTTCCTATCGTTATTAATATTTGATAACGACCTATCGCTATTTTTATTTTTATAAAAATAGCCTAAATTAATTTAACGACGCTTCGGGTCAATGGGCGACCCTGGCGCTGTTTTCAACCAAATTTGATTTACACATAACTTGAAATCTAACAGTTGGATTTTGACGAAATTTATGTCGTTGGAAAGATCTTCCCAAAGAAGTCCTAACAGCTCCAGTTTTGGGAAAATTCGACGGTCGGATCTCTCGGTATAACCGTTTAAAGTTACGATTGCCGATACGCGAACTACCGTGCGCGTTCCGTTTAATTTATAATATATATATATATATATATATAAATCGTTTGGCGATTTCAACTATTAACGTCTATTCTTTTATCGCATTTAAAATGACGATAAAAAAAAATCACATTTAATATCTCTGTTTTATTTACACTAAATGTAAATAAATTATTCTTTTCTAACATTTGTTTTATTTACTCTAAATGTAAATAAATTATACTTTTCTATCTTTTGGTTTTATTTACTCTAAATGTAAATAAATTATATTTTTCTATCTTTTGGTTTTATTTACTCTAAATGTAAATAAATCATTAAATAATCTTTTTCTATCTTTTGATTTATTTACACTAAATGTAAATAAATATTCTTTCTTACCATTTATTTATTTACCTAGATATAAATAAATGCTTTCATTTTCCTTTTCTTATTTATTTACCTGAATGTAAATAAATGTTTTTTTTTCTTATTTGTTTGCACTACATATAAATGAATGTTTACCTTTACCTTTTCTATATTTATTTACTCTAAATGTAAATAAATGTATCTTTTGCCTTTATTTAATTTATTTACACTAAATGTAATTAATTGTTTACTTTTACTTTTATTTTATTTATTTACACTAAATGTAAATAAATGTTTACTTTTACTTTTATATTATTTATTTACAGTAAATGTAAATAGATGTTTACTCTTACTTTTATTTTATTTAGAAAGTGTAAATAAATCCTATCCACATATTTGTTCTTCTTATTCTATTTATAGGAAAATGTTTAAGTAATTCTTATTTATATAATTATTCTTTTTATCCTTTTTATTTACATTAAAAAATGTAAATAATTCTTATCCACATAATTATTTCTTTATCCTTTTTTTATTTACATAAAAAATGTAAATAATTCTTATCCACATAATTATTTCTTTATCCTTTTTTTATTTACATAAATAAATGTAAATAAAGGTGTTATTTTTATTCCATATTTTATTTGCACTAAAAATACAAATAAAACAAAAGCTTTATTCTAATTTCATTTAGATCTAAAAATACAAATAAAAATGTAATTTTATTTCTTATAATCTTAATTACATAAAAATGTAATTTTAGTTACAATGTAAAAACATATTCTTTAATTGCATAAAAAAAATGTAATTTTATTTATCTAATGTAAATAAATGTCTTTCTTTTTCTATGTTTTATTTACACTAAATATTCGTTGTGACTTACATATATAAAATGCAAATTTAGAAAATGCGAATATGCTTTAACCTCCCACATTGAATAGGTATTGTTGTGATTACTGGACAGCCGGGCGGGTCCGGGCAGGTTTACATCACAACTCAATCCAACCTCGGATTAAGCATCCTTTTTCTTATTTATTTACCTAAGTATAAATAAATGTTTTAAATTTTTCTTATTAATTTACACTATTTGTAAATAGATGTTTTAATTTCTTTTCATATTTATTTACTAAATATAAATAAATATTCTTTTTCTCTTTCTCTAATTTACAAAGAAATGTCAACTTTGTTTCAACTATATTATTTCAATTAACATGGTAATTTAGTTTTGTCTAATTTGTTTTACAACCATTTCATGATAACAAGATGACATATTTGTTTTGAATTATTTCATTTTAACAAATATGATATATTTGTTTTTCACTATCTTACAAATCAACACCATTAATCATCCTTTTTGAATCGACACATTTAATTAACACAATTGTTAATTCTTAAATTAACCAAAATGGCTTTTTTTTTTGTTCACACAAACATTATAATAACTAAAATGTTTATTCAAAATAAGCAATTCTAATAAAATGGGGTGTTTATTCTAAATACACATGTTGTAACAAAATGTTACTTTATACTAATGCAACAAAAATAACATTACACTTTTATCAATTAACAAAACGAAAATTTGGTTTTGTCTAGTTCTTTTTATGTAAACCAAATGACAGTTTGTCTAATTCTCTTTTTATGTAAACAAGATGTGAATTTTGTCCAATCCTCTTTTTAAATATGTACACAAAATATGATTTTTTTTATCCCTTTTAATGAAATCAAAATGCTCATTTTTATTTTTATCTAAAAGGGAAAATGACACAAACATGTTTCTTTTTAATCCCTAAAGGGGAAAAAGGATGTTAAACCAAAAATGATACCCATAATTCTAAAAAGAAGAGCTAGCAAAAATGTTCTAATTGATGTTGAAAGGAAATGGCGACAAAAATGATCCTTTTTGATTCATACTTCTATCTAAAATGTTAATAAAAATAATGCAGCTTTCAACTTCGTAATTTTATTTTTAAAATGAAAAAAAAACAAACAAACCTTTTTAATTTTAAAAGGAATGACACAAAATGATCTTTTTAATATTAAAAAAATAACAACAAAATGTTTCTTTTTACCTAAAAGGGAAAATGACACAAACATGTTTCTTTTTAATCCCTAAAAGAAAATGGCAACAAAAAAAATTTCTTTTTATTAAATTGACAATTTATCTCAATTCAATAAAATAGGAAAAATGATAAATTTATATTGAATTGACGCTTTTATTTCAATTCAATAAAATAGACAAAACAATATTTTTACAATTATTTAACAAACATTTCCAACATGATCTAATTTAAATTCAACCACATCGATCTATAATTTTAGCGAACCAACCTATGTTATTACAACACAGAACAAATCAATTAAATCATCGCATCACAATCATTAAAATCAATACACAACAGATTCAACACAACATAGATAAATCAATGAATTTTATATCACAACAACACAGATCTAGATTATTAACAAACAAACAATGAATTATAATGCGAGTAAATTAATTAATTTTAATTAAATTAATAAATCAGGAATTCTCACATCGATTGGTTTTGGTCCTGATTTTCTCTGAATTTCCAACAGTCTCTATTTTGGTCTTGGTCAGTTCTATGTTGTAGTGTTCTTCAATACGATTGCAACGCATTTCATTTCGTTGTATTATTTGTTAATTAAACTTTTGCGGATCCTTCTTTCCTTCTTCTTCGTGAATTGCCTGTCATCGTGAACCCACTTGCTCCCCGCCTCCATGGAAATCGATGCGAATGCTGCCACTTTGAAGCTCGATTTCTCATAAATTAGTGCACAAGAATTGATCTCAACCGTTGGTTGTGATGAGCTCCCCTAGCTATACACCTTTCCCTTTAGAAATTTTGGAAACCATCGACTAGATTGAAAGAAAAAAAAGAACGAGAGAGCATTTCAACCATTGAAAAGAGAAGGGGCGGCGACTACGTTTGTTTTTATGAAATAAGGGTTATCGATTAATTTTAGGGTATTTATAAATTTATTTAATTCTTTTCTTTTAAACCCCTTATGTTTTATTCTATTTTTGACTTATTAAATAATAACCTTTATGTTATTATTTTCTTCAATTTTTAGTCCTTGTATGTTGTAGCAGTTACAATAGCATTTATACACTATTCGGAAAAATATGATACTAACTTAACAGCTGTATTCATTTATCGATTTTCCATATATGAAATTTATGTATCAAATGGACGGACATTCAAAGGAATTCATACGAATCATTTTTGATATGTTCAAGAAAAAGAAAATGACAATAACCTATTCATTATGTCAACTTAATTTATAAGTTTAGATTTTCTAGCAAATGTGCAATAGAATAAAACAAACTTATAAATATTTGATTTGCTTTAAATGATTTTATAGGCATTAAATCATACAAATGATTTATTACTTATTTTGGTTCCCTCTAATTTCTTCGTTTGAAAAGAGAATTTGTATACATAAGTCTTTCATTGATTAACCTATTATTTTGTCTATTAATGAAAAAATCGTTTTCATTCATGATAGGTTTATTATCGAGATTGATTTAACATAAGGAAACAAGGAGAATTCATGAAAAAAAACAAAAATGCAACCTTTGTAATTAAGATAGAAATGTATATTTGATTCCATTTTGTTTGTCTAAATATTGAATTTTCATTCGCAGAATGTTAAAAAGAAAGGTATTATTAATTTCCATATATGTTATTAATTTATACAAAGTCATTTAATGTAAATTAATAGCATGCAACATTTCTAAGGCAATAATATGTATATAGAATAAAAACAAATGCCTTCAAAAAGGTAACCAAAATTATAATTAGTTTTCTTCGAAAAGAAAAAAAATTATTTTAAAATTAATGAAAAATTACATGAGATAGAAATGAAAAGGAAAAGAAAAGAAGGAAATACAATGCAATATTTATGAGAGGATAAATAAGAAGAATATTTCAATTTGGAAGGAGATGAATGGTGTAGTATTAATGAAACAACGAAGAAAGGACAATGAAATAAATGCAGCTATTCACATTTAAAAAATAAATTTATGAAGGTTTGAACCATTTCAAATTCCTGCACATTATTTGCAATATAAAATTAGTCTTTATTTATAAACTTCAACTTTTAAACTGTCACCGAAAAAAGAAAATTTCTTTCTTATTATTCTCTTCCTTTCTCTTAAATTCAAATATAGAGTAAAACGTTTTCTTTTGTCAAACGTTCATATTAAGGGTTCAAATCTACAGGATATTCCAATATAAATTTGGTGTTCTTAGTATTCCATTTATACTTAATGTCATATTAAATATAATTCATTATGATTAATACGTTTTTCCAATAAGATTATTTAAGTCATATTAAATACAATTAATTTGTTTTTTCAATACTAACATCAAATTAACGTACTTCCCAAGTTAACATAGAATGAACGTGTTTCCCATATTTTCTAACCTACGTCTTACTTCAAATAACATAAATTTTTAATCGTGATTATTTAAAATAATTTATTTTAAATATCAAAAACTCGTTAAAATTACTTAAAATAAATTTTAAATTTTCCCCAAAATTCAGGATTGTTACAATCTCCCCCACTTAAAATCTTTTCGTCCTCGAAAAGGAACTAAGCTAAAAGTTGTTTAATTAATCAACTCAGTTTTAATTTTTCTTTTATATTTTCAATAATTTTATTTAGGTGATTAACTTATCAAATATATATAACTTTTATATATAATCAAAAATCATATTTTCTAATATTGGATTATATATAATCAAAATACGTTAATTATTAACTGGGCACTCTCAACTCATTCTAGGGCATTACAAACCCCATCTCTAACGAGTTTTCTCATTCTAGGATACTGCTGATCCTATCTCTAATGAGTATTCTTATTGGATATTACTAATCCAATCTCTAATGAGTCTTTTGTTCAGTTCTAACGAGTTGTGCCCCAAAGATTTGAGCTAACCAGAGTTCTGATACCAACTGTAATGACCCGGAAATTCCCGCTCTTTGAATCGACCATAAACCACACAGGTCTGACCCAAAAGTTAGAAATTCTCAAATGCATTAACTCTGGGCATACTACAACATCAGAACAAATAACAAAAGACTTTTATAACATTATAATAACGTTACATCAGAGTACAGAATATCATAGTACATCGAATAAATACATTACAGCGGAAGATTATATTACAAGAAATTAATACAATACACAGCGGAAGACTTCAATGCTCAGGACACAGCTTTAAGCTTCGATCCAAGATCCTGCTAAAGAGATAAAGATATCTGCAAAAAGCTACTCGACTGCCCGTGTGGAAAGAGGGCACCCGAGTTCGCAATGTGAAAACAAACTACGGGTCAGTCATGGGACTGGTGTGAGAATTCTTAACTAGTTTAACTAATAGTAATAAGGCAAATCCAAGGACCATGCCGCTAACGCAGAACGGGTTTACTCCAATGGATTGCCGTGCATAATAATAAAGGAAATCGTCAAACAGCGCAATGCTTTTTGGAAAAATGAAACCATTATAAGACCCAGGTCCTATCACACAATGCAACGCACACCAGAGGATAGGGTTTTACCTTATAATGGTCAAAAGATGCTAAATACGTAAAACGGATTACTACTAGTGTGTATATGTTCTAAATAAAAACATTTCAATCATAAGTATCAATCCTAGACGGCATGGGTACCATATATCATGTCGCCAATACTAGTTCTACAATCAAAATCGCAAGGTCGTATTGGAAATTGGATTTCCATCATGAGTCGAGGCTAGGGGCAAGCTCCTCTCCGATTCGAGACACTCTAGCAAATGCCTCAGGATCCCCCGCAGTGAACCCTTGGATCTTCAGGGCCGGTCCCCGCCTATGGGCAGTGGATTAGTTATGCCTGAACACACGCTTCCCAGTCCCTTTGGACCTATAATATGACCACCAACAGCCTATAAAACACGAGGCGCCTCAAAATCCATCATCCACATACGTAAAATGTCAGCGCTGGTAGGTCCCTGACATCACTCTAGCTAGAAAGAAACGTGTGCACTCCCTGCAGTCCGTATCCCGTTTTTGACTCATACCGGGGTGTGAGGCTCGCGAAGTCACGCTATACACAAAGCTACGCCTAAACAGGCCGTGCTTTGATCATCAACCACAAGGCCTGCTTTTCAACAAAAGCCTTGATCAATGCATCTTAGCATGCCACATTGTCAGTCCATACTATACCATTGATTTCTACCAATATATAACCCCTAAGCTCGTACGTCTCAGAGAAGGGTGTTAACCACCAAACAGATATATATTAAGAGAGATCAACGAATGTAGTATAAAGGACTACAACGTCAGACATACATTCCATTTAAAAACTTATGCTCTGGATCTGAGCGAAAGTCAAATCCGTACAAATCAACACTTCATCCGAACGGCCACCACTGAAGCCCTTTCAAGGTAGCTACTCCTCCCATGGGTCTCAGTAGCAACACATCCATTCGACGTGAAGATCGCCGGTCTTCAATCACCGTCTTTAAATCTTCGACTTAGAACGTCGTATAATCATTTGAAATGAGATTGAACTCGGTCTTTTCAAATGATTCTCGCATATATATATATATATAATAATTTGAAAACATTTCCTATCGTTATTAATATTTGATAACGACCTATCGCTATTTTATTTATATAAGAATAGCCTAAATTAATTTAACGACGCTTCGGGTCAATGGGCGACCCTGGCGCTGTTTTCAACCAAATTTGATTTACACATAACTTGAAATCTAACCGTTGGATTTTGACGAAATTTATGTTGTTGGAAAGATCTTCCCAAAGCAGTCCTAACGGCTCCAGTTTTGGGAAAATTCGACGGTCGGATCTCTCCGTATAACCGTTTAAAGTTACGATTGCTGATACGCAAACTGCCGTGCGCGTTCCGTTTAATTTATAATTTATATATATATATATATATATATAAATATAAATCGTTTGGCGATTTCAACTATTAACGTCTATTCTTTTATCGCATTTAAAATGACGATAAAAAAAATCACTTTTAGTATCTCTGTTTTATTTACACTAAATGTAAATAAATTATTCTTTTCTAACATTTGTTTTATTTACTCTAAATGTAAATAAATTATACTTTTCTATCTTTTGGTTTTATTTACTCTAAATGTAAATAAATTATACTTTTCTATCTTTTTGTTTTATTTACTCTAAATGTAAATAAATCATTAAATAATCTTTTTCTATCTTTTGATTTATTTACACTAAATGTAAATAAATATTCTTTCTTACCATTTATTTATTTACCTAGATATAAATAAATGCTTTCATTTTCCTTTTCTTATTTATTTACCTAAATGTAAATAAATGTTTTTTTTCTTATTTGTTTGCACTACATATAAATGAATGTTTACCTTTACCTTTTCTATATTTATTTACTCTAAATGTAAATAAATGTATCTTTTGCCTTTATTTAATTTATTTACACTAAATGTAAATAATTGTTTACTTTTACTTTTATTTTATTTATTTACACTAAATGTAAATAAATGTTTACTTTTACTTTTATATTATTTATTTACAGTAAATGTAAATAGATGTTTATTCTTACTTTTATTTTATTTAGAAAGTGTAAATAAATCCTATCCACATATTTGTTCTTCTTATTCTATTTATAGGAAAATGTTTAAGTAATTCTTATTTATATAATTATTCTTTTTATCCTTTTTATTTACATAAAAAAATGTAAATAATTCTTATCCACATAATTATTTCTTTATCCTTTTTTTATTTACATAAAAAATGTAAGTAATTATTATCCATATAATTATTTCTTTATCCTTTTTGTTATTTACATAAACAAATGTAAATAAAGGTGTTATTTTTATTCCATATTTTATTTGCACTAAAAATACAAATAAAACAAAAGCTTTATTCTAATTTCATTTAGATCTAAAAATACAAATAAAAATGTAATTTTATTTCTTATAATCTTAATTACATAAAAATGTAATTTTAGTTACAATGTAAAAACATATTCTTTAATTGCATAAAAAATGTAATTTTATTTATCTAATGTAAATAAATGTCTTTATTTTTCTATGTTTTATTTACACTAAATATTCGTAGTGACTTACATATATAAAATGTAAATTTAGAAAATGCGAATATGCTTTAACCTCCCACATTGGATAGGTATTGTTGTGATTACTGGACAGCCGGGCGGGTCCGGGCAGGTTTACATCACAACTCAATCCAACCTCGGATTAAGCATCCTTTTTCTTATTTATTTACCTAAGTATAAATAAATGTTTTAAATTTTTCTTATTAATTTACACTATTTGTAAATAGATGTTTTAATTTCTTTTCATATTTATTTACTAAATATAAATAAATATTCTTTTTCTCTTTCTCTAATTTACAAAGAAATGTCAACTTTGTTTCAATTATATTATTTCAATTAACATGGTAATTTAGTTTTGTCTAATTTGTTTTACAACCATTTCATGATAACTAGATGACATATTTGTTTTGAATTATTTCATTTTAACAAATATGATATATTTGTTTTTCACTATCTTACAAATCAACACCATTAATCATCCTTTTTGAATCGACACATTTAATTAACACAATTGTTAATTCTTAAATTAACCAAAATGTGACGAGCAGGAATTTCGCTCGGTCCGACCCAGTCGCTAAACCGACCCAGACCGTTCGAAACGCCCTATCGTTGAGAACACGACAAAATAGAACACATATAAAAGAACATTTCATTGTATATTACAACAATGCATCAGATTACAAGAATATACAGAGTATTAAAGAATAAATATTACACAGAAATATCAGAGATTTAAATTACATTTAAATACATCGCAGCGGAAAATGATACAATACACAACTGAAGGAGATATACGGATACAAAGCTTTCCGGATATCGTTCCAGCTGTAAACCAGGATCCTGTGAATATGAATCTGCAAAACCAAAACTACTAGCTGCCCGTGTCAAAATAAGGGCACCCAGAGTTTAGGTTAAAACAATAAACTCCAGGTCAGTCATGTGACTGGTGTGAGAACTAAAACAGGTATTAATCTTTATTTTAAATCATTAGGTAAATTAAGGGACCACGCCGTATGACACGGAACGGGTTTCCTCCCAAGAATACCAGTGCATAAAACAAACAGCGCAATGCTAAATAAAGAAAAATGAAGCTGTTATAAGACCCAGGTCCTATCACATAATGCAACGCAAGCCGGGGGATAGGGTTTTCCCTTATAACAGCCAAAGAATGCTTGATACGTTTAAAACAAATCATTTGATACTATAATAAGTGCATAGTGTATAAACGACTTCAAATCATAAGTATCAATCATAGGCGGCATGGGTACCATATATCATGTCGCCATATATAGGTTTACAAATAAAACCCCAAATGTCACGTATTTGGAAATTGGATTTCCATCTATGAACCGAGGCAAAAGATAGTCCTCAACCGATTCGTTGGAAAGATATTATCAATTAGATCCTAATGTTTTTGGTTTCACTAAAATCCGGATTGTTTTGCACCCGGTACATTCAATTGAAGTTTGAAATCGAATTATCGAACTACCGCGCCATTTTCAATTCTATTTATAAATATATATAGATATTTATATTCTAACGACGACGTATATAAATATATACGTCGAATTATATTCAAAATAAATTTCTCGTCGATTATTATTTAAAATAATTCATTTTAAATAATCAAAATTCGCTAAAATTGCCAAAATAAAAAAATTAAACTGGCCCAGATTTTCGGGTTGTTACACAAAATGGCTTTTTTTTGTTCACACAAACATTATAATAACTAAAATGTTTATTCAAAATAAGCAATTCTAATAAAATGGGGTGTTTATTCTAAATACATAATTCTAATAAAATGGGGTGTTTATTCTAAATACACATGTTGTAACAAAATGTTACTTTATACTAATGCAACAAAAATAACACTACTCTTTTATCAATTAACAAAACGAAAATTTGGTTTTGTCTAGTTCTTTTTATGTAAACCAAATGACAGTTTGTCTAATTCTCTTTTTATGTAAACAAGATGTGAATTTTGTCTAATCCTCTTTTTAAATATGTACACAAAATATGATTTTTTTATCCCTTTTAATGAAATCAAAATGCTCATTTTTATTTTTATCTAAAAGGGAAAATGACACAAACATGTTTCTTTTTAATCCCTAAAGGGGAAAAAGGATGTTAACCAAAAATGATACCCATAATTCTAAAAAGAAGAGCTAGCAAAAATGTTCTAATTGATGTTGAAAGGAAATGGCGACAAAAATGATCCTTTTTTATTCATACTTCTATCTAAAATGTTAATAAAAATAATGCAACTTTCAACTTCATAATTTTATTTTTAAAATGAAAAAAAACAAACAAACCTATTTAATTTTAAAAGGAATGACACAAAATGATCTTTTTAATATTAAAAGAAATAACAACAAAATGTTTCTTTTTACCTAAAAGGGAAAATGACACAAACATGTTTCTTTTTAGTCCCTAAAAGAAAATGGCAACAAAAAAAATTTCTTTTTATTAAATTGACAATTTATCTCAATTCAATAAAATAGGAAAAATGATAAATTTATATTGAATTGACGCTTTTATTTCAATTCAATAAAATAGACAAAACAATATTTTTACAATTATTCAACAAACATTTCCAACATGATCTAATTTAAATTCAACCACATCGATCTATAATTTTAGCGAACCAACCTATGTTATTACAACACAGAACAAATCGATTAAATCATCGCATCACAATCATTAAAATCAACACAACAGATTCAACACAACATAGATAAATCAATGAATTTTATATCACAACAACATAGATCTAGATTATTAACAAACAAACGATGAATTATAATGCGAGTAAATTAATTAATTTTAATTAAATTAATAAATCAGGAATTCTCACATCGATTGGTTTTGGTCCTGATTTTCTCTGAATTTCCAACAGTCTCTATTTTGGTCTTGGTCAGTTCTATGTTGTAGTGTTCTTCAATACGATTGCAACGCATTTCATTTCGTTGTATTATTTGTTAATTAAACTTTTGCTGATCCTTCTTTCCTTCTTCTTCGTGAATTGCCTGTCATCGTGAACCCACTTGCTCCCCGCCTCCATGGAAATCGATGCGAACGCTGCCACTTTGAAGCTCGATTTCTCATAAATTAGCGCACAAGAATTGATCTCAACCGTTGGTTGTGATGAGCTCCCCTAGCTATACACCTTTCCCATTAGAAATTTTGGAAACCATCGACTAGATTGAAAGAAAAAAAAAAGAACGAGAGAGCATTTCAACCATTGAAAAGAGAAGGGGCGGCGGCTACGTTTGTTTTTCTGAAATAAGGGTTATCGATTAATTTTAGGGTATTTATAAATGTATTTAATTCTCTTTTTTTTTAAACCCCTTATGTTTTATTCTATTTTTGACTTATTAAATAATAACCTTTATGTTATTATTTTCTTCAATTTTTAGTCCTTGTATGTTGTAGGAGTTACAATAGCATTTATACACTATTCGGAAAAATATGATACTAACTTAACAGCTGTATTCATTTATCGATTTTCCATATATGAAATTTATGTATCAAATGGACGGACATTCAAAGGAATTCATACGAATCATTTTTGATATGTTAGCAAATGTGCAATATAATAAAACAAACTTATAAATATTTGATTTTCTTTAAATGATTTTATAGGCATTAAATCGTACAAATGATTTTTTACTTATTTTGGTTCCCTCTAATTTCTTCGTTTGAAAAGAGAATTTGTATACATAAGTCTTTCATTGATTAACCTATTATTTTGTCTATTAATGAAAAAATCGTTTTCATTCATGATAGGTTTATTATCGAGATTGATTTAACATAAGGAAACAAGGGGAATTCATGAAAAAAAACAAAAATGCAACCTTTGTAATTAAGATAGAAATGTATATTTGATTCCATTTTGTTTGTCTAAATATTGAATTTTCATTCGCAGAATGTTAAAAAGAAAGGTATTATTAATTTCCATATATGTTATTAATTTATACAAAGTCATTTAATGGAAATTAATAGCATGCAACATTTCTAAGGCAATAATATGTATATAGAATAAAAACAAATGCCTTCAAAAAGGTAACCAAAATTATAATTATTTTTCTTCGAAAAGAAAAAAAATTATTTTAAAATTAATGAAAAATTACATGAGATAGAAATGAAAAGGAAAAGAAAAGAAAAGAAGGAAATACAATGCAATATTTATGAGAGGATAAATAAGAAGGATAATTCAATTTGGAAGGAGATGAATGGTGTAGTATTAATGAAACAACGAAGAAAGGACAATGAAATAAATGCAGTTATTCACATTTAAAAAATAAATTTATGAAGGTTTGAACCATTTCAAATTCCTGCACATTATTTGCAATACAAAATTAGTCTTTATTTATAAACTTCAATTTTTTAACTGTCATCGAAAAAAGAAAATTTCTTTCTTATTATTCTCTTCCTTTCTCTTAAATTCAAATATAGAGTAAAACGTTTTCTTTTGTCAAACGTTCATATTAAGGGTTCAAATCTACAGGATATTCCAATATAAATTTGGCGTTCTTAGTATTCCATTTATACTTGATGTCATATTAAATATAATTCATTATGATTAATACGTTTTTCCAATAAGATTATTTAAGTCATATTAAATACAATTAATTTGTTTTTCAATACTAACATCAATTAACGTACTTCCCAAGTTAACATAGAATGAATGTGTTTCCCATATTTTCTAACCTACGTCTTACTTCAAATAACATAAATTTTTAATCGTGATTATTTAAAATAATTTATTTTAAATATCAAAAACTCATTAAAATTACTTAAAATAAATTTTAAATTTACCCCAAAATTCAGGATTGTTACAGGCATCTTTTGTGAAAAAAGAGGAGATTCCGTGGAGTTTGATGTCAATCTTCTACTGTACATGTGCGTGAGCTGCTTAACGATGCAAGAAAAACGGGGTGATCGAGTTTCACTTTGATGGGTTGGGGTTGAGGAGAAATTGATAAGAGAAATTTTGGTAGTGTCGGATTGATTTTTAATGAAACCAGGGAGGACTTTTGATTTTCTAAAAAAGTGGAAATGGTGTTCGAACTAACTGGGAGCAGCGGTTTGAAGAAGCAGAACGGGGAGGAAGAGAAGGGTTAGGTGCGGGTCAGAAGTTTTTGGCCGGATTTGTTTTGGTAAAGCCGGTGATTAAATTTAAATCTAAGTTAAGTAGTGTATTATCTTGTAAAAATCATAACTACCTCATACTTTATCAGAATTGAGCGAAACAAGATCCGTTGGGATCGTACGGACGGACACTACACAATGGAACTGACTGGGAGTGGATTGGAGTCTGTTATAATTTATAGCGAAATAAATTGTCCGATCTGAATCAACGATAATTCATCGTTATTTAACGATAAATTACCAATGTGAGTAAAACTCACCAACTGTAATAACCCGGAAAATACGAGCCAATTTAAAATTTTTAAATTGATTATTTCAAACCAATTTGAACAATTGAAATAGAATATTTCAATAAAATAGTGGAGTAGAAATAGTAAGTCAGTTTGAAAATTTGAATTCGAACTTTGACCGACTGTGCAGGGTGGAAAATATAACGAATTTTAGTGAGACCAAAAATATTTAAATCCGTTAGGCAATACCTTTCTAACGAATCTGAAAAATCGAAGTTTCATAACGGGAATCAAAAGTTATGGCCGAATGAATTTTCAGAAGAGTCGGTATATAGAATATAGCCCTGGAAAATTGATATTTTGCATACGACCTCGGAATTCGACGAAACCACTTTTGTTGGGTCCGGGATGTCAAACTATTGCCAGGTTTCAAATTTCATAATTTTTGAAGCTAGTATGTGAGCATGGCAAAAGAAAATGTGTTTGGTCGATTTCTGTTAAATTGGATCGACCGGAAAATGGCCATTTTTCAAACGACCTCAGAATTCGACGAAACTAGTTTTGTTGGGACCGTAGCGTCAAAACATAGCTAGATTTATTTTTCTGGAATTTTTCGAATCAGTTTGTGGCCCTGGCAAATTGAAATGTGCGTTCAGAGTTAAAAATTAAATGTTTTATACTTTAATTTGAAAAATAACTGACTGTAACAGTCGAATTGGCCTACGAAACATATCCCATTGTGTCCGGAATGGGGGTATTTAGCTAGGGGCGACAGTCGTTGGGTTTAAAAAGGAGTTCGTTTAAGAAAACACTATTTAAAAATTTTAATATAGTCTCGGCCAATCATATTTTTTCTTTCATAAATTTTAAAATAAAAAAATAACAAACCCCCCCCCCCCCCCCCCCGACCCCGACTTCGACGGCGGAAAGCTTTCGTCACCTTCCCAGGCGATTTCCGATCGCCACGGCCAGAATTAGCCCCTCCTCCAGTTCAACTTTTTGTAGTTCTCCCTCCCCTCTTCAAATCCATATAAGGAGCTCCCCCTGTCGTCGCCTCTCCGCCGAGATATCCGCCTCCAAAGTCCGACCCTATCGAGCGCCGCCCTGCCTTCCTGCCGCCATCGAACTGAGGGTGGTGACCATCGACGGAGAGCCCTCTCCAAGGCCGACGTGGTGGTGCAGGCCGATCGTCTCAACGATCAACGGATCTCGCGATTTTCGCTGACCTAGTTTTGGTACCTTCAGCCGAGGTAACGGCCTGTTTAATTAAATCGGTTTACGACACTTTAAAACCGTTGCAAAACTTTGAAAAATCATATCTTTTTGGTATGTTGACGAAATTCGATGAAACAGGAAACATCGAGACCGCAAGGAAGCTCTCTACCCAATAGAAGAAGCTACGGATTTTTCTGACATCGTATCGATTTTTAGCGCTCAGAAAACCAAGGTGAGAAATCTAAATTAGCGTGAAATTGAGGGAAAATGTCATGTATAATTTATATAAGCGAAATATAAATTACATACGTGTTGTATACCTCATGTACATGCGTAGTGTAAGCTATATGAGCGAAGTATGAATTTTTACATGCATAGAATAATTGATATATGTGTTGAAATGCAAGTGAAAAATACATTATATATATATATATATATATATATATATATATATACTCCCCTCGTCCATAAACCATGGACGATATTTATTGTGGTGAATTGGTGTGAAATATTGGGTGAAAAATACGAATGGTTGAATAATTGTTTGTGGTTGATATTGTTTGGTTGTGGTTGAAAAATACCCATTGGTGATTGAAATGAATTGGAAATATTTGTGGAAATAAAAATAAACATGCCGCCTGCGTGCGAATTAGATGCATGAATCCCCATTGTCAAAAACCGCGAGGTTTTAAGGTAGAGCGAGGAGCCGTACTAGGGACGGTGCCGGTTTTAACTACCCTGCCGTTATGCTGCCGAAATTTTGAATAATCTTTGTGTGTTAGAATTATTTTCATATGTTGAAATTATTTTACATGCATTGAAATTAAAGTCATATATTGAAACTATGTCCATGTGTGGAAATATTCATGTGTTGAAAGGTGTTGTATGAAAATTAAATTCATTTGTGAATGAATGAAGTGCTTAAACAATAAAAATCACATTTATATATATATATATGAAGTATGAAAAATATTCGCCTTATATAAATAGTTTCAACAATCAAAAATTTCATCTTTCTAATAAGAACAACAAAAATAAAATGTCCATGTGTGGAAATGCTTATTTGTTGAGAAGTGTGTGTAGTGGAAAAGTTCATGTGTTGAATAAAAAGATTGAACGATAATAATTACATTTTTATTGAAACTATGAAGTGTTGAAACCATACATTGGTTGAATAAATATTTTAAATGATAAAAATGTCATTTTTATCATATGTGCGATATGCTAAAGATATGCGGACGTTGAAATAAATATTTGTGATAGAAATATTATTTTTAACATGCATCGGAACTAAATAAAATAGTCATGTGTTGAAATCTATTTTAGTTCGCCAAAATTATCATCTTTTGAAATATGAAGTGTTAAAAATACCCACTTGTTCAAATAAACGTGCATGAGTTGAAATATACATTAACTAGCTAATGATATGATTTTAGCCTATGCATGCGATATTAGAATGAATGGTGTTTTTAGACCAAAGCAAGTCAAATATGAAATTGAATGGAAAATGATAAATGTTAGAAATTGTATATATGTACATGCATATCTATTGAACAGGTTAAAGCAAAAAGGGGCTAGAGAAGAGAAATAGAATTTTGTGCCCGACAAATAGGTACACATTTACCGCTTTGTTTGGGTGATGATTTTATGAGCCTGTTGGCTAGCCGCTTGGCTTTTTCTTTTTCTTTTTGATATGAGACGCCCGTGTGGCTATTTGGGAATTTTCCCAGACCCTCCCGTACAAAGGAGGTTATGGCGAAATTTTCCAAAAATTTAAGGCGTTAGTGAAATAATTGAAGTGGAAACGATATAGGAATTTTTGAATGAGCTATATTTATATAAAAATATAAATATAAATAGAATTAAAACGAAACGTGGCCGTGCAGTTCATATTTTGAAACCGTGATTTCAAACGACTAGTGCGGAAGATCCGACCATTGGATTTTCCCGAAACCTCAACCGTTGGGTTCGCCTTGGAAATATCTTTCCAACGGCACCAACTTTGTGAAGATCCGACGGTTGGATTGTCTGGAATGTTTAAATCAAAATTAAGGAAAAACAGCGCCAGAAACGATTATATTTATATATATATATATAAATATAATTAAATTAAATCGAATAACGACGCTGCAGTTCGTAAATTGAAATCGTAACTTCAAATGGTTAGTGTGGAAGATCCGACCGTCGGATTTTCTCAAAACTGGAACCGTTGGATTCGTTTTGAGAAGACCTTCCTAATGATGTAAAATTTGTGAAGATCCAACGGTTAGATTTTCCTATATGTGTAAAACAAAATTAGTGGAAAGCAGCGCCAGTGCATCGACACGACCTTAAACGTCGTTTAATTAAATATGGCCGTTTTAAACTAAATAAAAATGGCGATATATCGTTATAAAGTGATATAGATGATATGGAGTGAAAATAAACCAATTTTGTTGTGTTTGCTTGATATGTAATGGTTGAATGTATTTGACATGAAAATTATAACTAAATAACTGAAATGTGAATGTTGAATAGTCCAACCATGAGAATAATTGATTTGAAAATCTAAATATACGTGGGTTATTTGAAAAGGCCGAGTTTATCTCATTTCAAATAATCGATCGACGTTGAGAAGTCGAAGAGTCGAAGACGACTGAAGACCGACGATCTCCACATTGGATGGATGGGCGCTACTGATGCTCGTGATTGGAGTAGCTACCATGAAGGAATTGAAGTAGTAGCCATCCAAACATATTGTTGATTGTACGGAGATGCGAGGAATTGGTGCCTCCGGTTTCGTTCAGACCCAGAACGGACTTGTAAATGGACTGTGTATCTGACATTGGATTTTGTTCTGTGTTGATCGATCTCTGTTAAATATATATCTGTTTGGCGGCGGAGAATTTATTCTCTTGCTTAACGCCCTTCTCTGAGACGTACGAGCTCAGAGGTTATGTATTGACAGAAATCAGTCGCATGGAGTGGATTGCCTGTGTGGCACGCCTAAGTGGCATATGATCAAGGCTTCTGTTGCAAAGCAAAGTCTTGTGGTTGATGATCAAAGCATGGTCTGTGTGACGTAGCTTTGTTTATAACGTGAATTCGCGAGCCTCACACCTCGGTATGAGTCAAAAACGGGAGAGTGACTGCAGGGAGAGCACGACGTTTCTTTCTAGCTAAGGTGGTGTCAGTGACCTACCAGCCCTGACATTATATATACTTTTCACCTGTGTGGTTGTTGGAATGCGAGGCACCTCGATATAGGTCTGTAAGGACCGGGAAAACGTGTGTTCAGGAATAATTAATCCTCAAAAGTAAGAGAGGACCGGCCCTGAAGATCCAAGGATCATAGTGGGGTCCTGGGACATTTGCTAGAGTGTCTCGAATCGGAGAGGAGCTTGCCCCTTGCCTCGACTCATGAAGGAATCCAATTTCCAATACGAAATTTGCGGATGTGATTGTATTACTAGTACGGCGACATAGTAGATGGTAGCTATGCCGCCTAGGATTGATATTTATGATTGAATTTGCTTTTGAAACCTATATGCACTAGTAATAATATCAAACACTTTTGTTTTATTCGTATGAAGCATCTTTGGCCATTATAAGGTAAAAACTCTATCCTCCGGCTTGCGTTGCATTGTGTGATGGGACCTGAGTCTTATAATGGCTTCATTTTATAAAAAGCATTGCGTTGATTTAATCATTTACTTTATGTCATGCACTAGCACTCATTGGAGTAAACCCGTTCCGCGAAAGTGGCGTGGTCCTTTGATTTGCCTTATTATTGTTGTTAATAAGTTGAGTAGATTTCTCATACCAGTCCCATGACTGACTCGTAGTTTGTTTCACCTTGCAAACTCGGGTGCCCTTATTTTCACACGGGCATCCTAGTTACAGGTTTCTGACGCACCTTTTGGCTCATGGCGAGGCTTGACTACACCATGCTGACTTGGATTTTCTCCGCCATTATTGTATCTATATTATGATTCTGCCACTGGCGATGTAGACTGATATTCCTTTTGTGTACTCTTTATGTATGATTCCGCCTCTGGCGATGGTGACTGATTATGTATCATTATGCACTAAGTTGTATCCTGTACTGTGCTTCTCTGATGTGATGATATCTATATGATTCCGCTGTCATATGTGTGTAAATTATTCTATTTTCTGTTTGTGCTATTATCTGTGATCTGCTAATGATGATTAATGTGTTGTATTCCAATGATTATCCTTAACACCGTGTCACGGGGTTTTGGGGTCGTCATACCAACTCTGTCAGTTCATATTTTTTTAACGTATATTTAGAACTGATAAATGATGATTGTTTGCAGTGTATTGACTGTTTGGTTGAACTGCTAAGTAATTGGTGGAAATTATAGATCTGGTTATATATATATAAATAAATGTATATATATAAATTGATTCTGTTTAGCAGAATGTTTCATAGTGAAATGAAATTGATGTTAATTGTATTGTATAACATCTGTGGATGCAGGGAAACAGGTCGGAGGAATCCAAATGGATTCCTCAACATTTATTTTACTGTTTTTCATATATGGTGATATATGATGTGATATATAATTTGTTGTTGATTATCTGTGTTCGAATGATATCGATCATTGTTATTTGGTATTTTAAATACTGTAAGAAATATGGGATATATGAAAGGGTTTTTCAAAGTGTATTTTGAAAATGAATTATTTATATAAAATCAATGGATTTTACATATAAAAGGAAAAGGATTTTATAAAAGAAAATATTTTTATAAAATCAAAGAACAAATATAAAAGGAAAATATTTGTGAAAACAAATACAAATGGGAAATATTTGTGAAAACAAATATAAAAGGAAAATATTTGTGAAACAAATATAAATGGAAAATATATGTGAAACAAATATAAAAGGAAAATATTTGTGAAACAAATAGGAAAGGAAATATTTGTGAAACAAATAGAATAGAAAAGGAGATAGTTAGAAAATAAATAGAATTAAATGGGAAATGTTTATTTAGAAAAACAAATACAGTTATGAAAGGAAATTTTAAATGGGATTTAAGTGTTAGAAATAAAAAGGAGATTTCATATGAATAATTCTATAAACATAAGTATAAATAGAATTTGAAATGCGATACTATTTTGAAATACGAAGTCAAACTTAATGGAGTTAATCGATTTGAGTTAATCGTGTTAGAGTTAATCGAATTAGAATTAACCGATTAGAGGTAATCGAGTTAGAGTTAATTGAAAGGAGTTAATAGAATGGTGTTAATCGATTAGAGTTAATCGAATTAGAGTTAATCGAATAGAGTTAATCGAACAAGAGTTAGTCGAATATTAGTTATTCGAACAGAGTTAATTGAATTAGAGTTAGTCGGATTAGAGTTATCCGAATATAGTTTATTCGAAGAAAGAGTTATCGAATAAGGCTATTCGAAGAAGAGAGTTGTCGAATATTAGTTATTCGAAAGGAGTTACCGAATATTAATTTATTCGAAAAGAGGTTATCGAATATTAGTTATTTGGAGAAGAGAGTTATCGAATATTAGTTTATTCGAAAAGAGGTTATTGAATATTAGTTATTCGAAGAGAGATTATCGAATATTAGTTATTCGAAAGGAGTTATCGAATATTAGTTATTTGAAAGGATTATCGAATATTAGTTATTCGAAAGGATTATCGAATTTTAGTTATTCGTAAGGAGTTATCGAATATTAGTTATTCGAAAGGATTAGCGAATATTAGTTATTCGAAAGGAGTTATCAAATATTAGTTATTCGAAAGGAGTTATAAAATATTAGTTATTCGAAAGGAGTTAATCGAATATACTTTTTTCGAACAAAGTTAAAGGAGATAATCGAATATAGTTTATTCGAATAGAGTTAAAGGAGTTAATCGAATATAGTTTATTCGAATAGAGTTAAAGGAGTTAATCGAATATAGTTTATTCGAAAGGAGTTAATTGATGGGAGTTAATTGATAAGAGTTAATTGATTAGAGTTAATCCAATAGAGTTAATCGATTAGGGTTAATCAAATAGAGTTAATCCAATAGAGTTAATCAAATAGAGTTAATAGAATATAGTTAATCAAACAGAGCTAGCTGATAAGAGTAAATCGATTAGAGTTAATCGAATAGTGTTAATTGAATAGAGTTAATCGAATATGGCTATTCGAAGAGAGATTATCGAATATAGTTTATTCGAAGGAAAGAGTTATCGAATAGAGATTTATTTGAAAGAGAGTTACGTAAGGAAGTTTGTTATAGGTTTAAAAGGTGAACCTTGTCTGTTTCAAAGTTAGAAATGTTGTTCAGTTAAGGTCTGAGAGGTAGTTATACCCCAACTTGATTGGCTTCGTTTTTAACTATGGAATGGTTAAGGTTCGATAGTGAAGATTGGTTAAGTGAATTTAGTTAACGAGTGTAAGGTTTTGAGTTGGCATAGCGATGTTTGATTTAAACATCTGTTTAAATCCAATGTAGGAGTTTTGGAAATGTTTTCCAATTAAGAATCAGAAATGTTTTCTAATATAGAAAATAAGAATTGGAAATGTTTTCCAATGTTAATAACGCATATTTTCTAAATTTAGAAAATAAGAAATGTTGAATATATGGAAACAGGTATAAGGAAATGGATAATTAAATGACAAATTAAATTAAAGTGGATCAGTGTTGATTGATGATTTGCTCGGTAAGATTTCCATTTGGAAATACGACCGTTGTTTGTACACATGTTTTCCTTCGATAGTTAAATAACCGACTATCGAAGATTTTGACCATTTCCATTGTCAATACAGAGAGACCGGGATCAGATTCATTACCTGTAACCACTCTGTATGGGCATTAATGTTACGAATCAAATATGATGAAGAAAATTGAAGACGGAGTTATGCAAGGGCTGTTCTGGCGATTCTAGGTAGAAATTGCCTAGGATGGATTTACAGAATAGTACTTTCGGTTTGTCCAGTCCCAGGACGACCTGTATGGAAGACTGTCTGACAGAGTATATTTAATGGATCGCGTAAGTTGATCTCTTCAAACGTATGTACATTTGGTGGCAGAGGAATTCATTTCTCTTTGCTGTGTACCCATCATATTTTTCGAGAAATTAATTTGTGATTTGGCGGGTATGATGATGTGACATTCAAAGTGAATAATTGTGTGATCTGTCAGAGATAAGCGTGGCCTCTAGCCTCACAACCGAGAAATAACAAAATTCGGGCAGGAAGCATGGCTATGTGGGTTGCTTCCATTAGGGTGTATTATCACATATCTAGTGATATTCATTTCATTCTTTAATCTATTTGATGTTGTCCCATTCGGGAAACGGTTGTTGATCCCAACCGTTGGTGATATACATTCGATACACTCAAGCGAAATGGGTGGTCGGTCATGTGTGGCCGGGTTGCAAGATGTTCTTGTTGAACCTAGTGTATTCCTCTCTAGAGGTACACTATCGGAAGGTGGTTCCATACCTTGTCATAGTTGGTAATCCATTATCCAATAAGTGCTCGCGGTTTTGATTGTATACTATATATATAGAACGTGAGATGAAAGCGTTTCTGCTAGATGATTATTTAGTTGTGGTAGATAGACATTATTAATATCAAAAGAGTTTTGATAAAAAGTTTATCGTTTCTTTCAAAACGATTTTGAAAGTTAAATCAAATGTTTTGGATTCTCATAAGGGAAAAACCTGTTCCGTTATACGGTGTGGTCTTATGAGATATCGTGTATTTTCTCCAACTATTTTATATTGTTTTACTCACACCACTCCCATGACTGACCCAGAGTTTGTTTTGTTTTGTTTTCCCTAAATTCTTGGGTGCCCAATTTTGTACAAGCAGTCAAGTAGTCGGGATTTACAGATACTTGAAGAGCTAGAGCAGGTGGCTTCAGGATTATATAGATTGTTATTTCCGCTGTGTTGTAAGTGTTATACTCTAATAATGGTATTGTATACAGATACTATTTTGTTTCAAATTTATGCTATGAAATATATTTATTTGTTCCGCTGTGAGATTCGTGTTTACTCTGATGTTGTATGTTCTTCTTCTTCTTCTATTCTAAGTTTCTATCTCATCTACTCTCACCCTCTGTTTTCTTTCTATTAGTTTTTCTGGTTTCCGGTGTAATTTGGGTTGGACTTGTGTTATTTGGTCAGCTCAAATTGTATCGGAATTTCGGGACACTACAGTTGGTATCAGAGGCTAAGGTTAAGTAATTACCTTGGCTCTGTGGCGTGACTCAGTAGAGATATGGTTAGCAATACCCTAGATTAAGTTTGAGTGTATATATACGAGAGAATGTATTTGTAGATTTCAATATAAAATTGTTTTATATTGTGGAGATTTATTGGTCGAGTTGTTTATAAATTCTGGTCGATCAGTTTGATCCACTGTATCTGTAAGGGTTTCTAAATACTCGAATACGATGAACCAACATGGTATGTTTTGAAAAGACGGTAAATGATATAATTTTACCGAAAATATATTTTTGATATAAACAGATGATTTATATTGATATTATTATTGAATGTGTTAGTTATAATTATAATCGAATAAGATTATAATTGGAATGGTTATGTAAATAGCCAAACAGAATTCATATGAATATAATACATGAAATGGGATGAAGTAAATCTGAATTTAGAGTCAGAATTGGAATTAAAAGTTGGAGAAGTGTTTGTAAATGGAATTGAATTAAATATATGAGAATTTTAAAATCCTGGGAGATTTTAAATTGTTTACAAAGCATTGTGAATGGTATTTTGAATTGATTTCAAAATGTAAGTGTTTAGAAATGCTTTTGAAAGTGATATAGTATTGAACTCACTTCGATCGCTGGAAAATAAATTTCGATGTTGATCCGGACATCATCGGTGTTCATTTTCGAGTTTCTAAGTGACGGATTACTACCAAAGATTTTGTTTTTGAATTGTTTTGAGAAAAACAAGTTGTATTGAAATTCCAAAAAAGGATATTTGATTTTTTGAAAGGCTAAGCTATTTGAAACTCCCAGGTAAAGATTATTTGAAATAAAAACAAATTAAATAGAAATTTATGAAAGCAAATTTGAAATTGAAATAGAGGCAGTTCAGTGGTAATTGAACTGAATTGGATTAAAGTGATATCGAGACAAATTAGATTTGTGAGATAAGGAGTTGAAATAGAATTGGTTTGAAATAAAAATTTGGCTTGGGTATAACTGAATAATTGGGATGACATTGGTATATACAGAATGGGTTTGAGGTTTTGATAAGCCAAATTGGCAAGCCGCTTGGCTGTTTGATTTTATTTTGGGTTGAAGAAGGCCTAGAGAGGCGAGTTGGAGTTTGAGCTATTGACCGGTACAAAGGAGGTGCCGGCGAAATTTTTCGAAAAGTTAAGGTGTTAGAAAATTTTCAGGATTTTTGAAAATTTTCATTAATAGGAATGAATTAATAATTTAATTGAAATCAATTAATTCATTCGAAACTGAAGTTAAGAAGTAAAAATAATTTTTAACCAGTTAATAGGGTTTGTTTTCTAGCTTAGCAATTTCGAGGACGAAATTAATTTGAAGGGGGAAAGAATGTTACGACCCGTACTTTTACGGATAATAAATAATTTATTTAATTATTTAAATAAATGTTTGGTAATTTAAAATGACCAGAATTAAATAATAAGGAATATTTGATTAATATAATAATTAAATAATATATTTTTATTCCAGAATAGTCAGAAATAGTAGAATTCACAATAGGATGTGAATTAGATCATATATAAGCTATAATTCAACTTGGAATTTAATTAGAATAACGAATATATTATTTAAACGAAGTTTGAACGTATAATTATATTATAATTGAAATCGATCTCTAAATGGCGCGGCAGTTCGTAATTTGGCGATTCGAACTTCAACTGAATATACAGGGTCTGTTTTAAATCGGATTTCTGTGAAACAAGAAATGTTCGGAGCTGGTGAAGTATATTTTTCTAATGAAAGAGGAAAATCGGGATTTCAATATGCAGATTTTGATTTATATCCAAATCAAATTTTCGAAAAGTCGCTATGGAATTCCTTTATAAATTATAGCGATTTATTAATATTATAAAAGGATTTTCCAATATAAATTGAATATCGATTCAACCGAGATTTGAATATCGAGTTATAAATCCAATTGGAGCTATACGATATTCTGTGTGAATATATATACGATAATATATATTTATTTATATTTAATTTAATTGTTTTTAAATATATTTATATATTTAAATGGGTCATTTAGAGCTTTTAAAATAGCCAGTTTTGCAGAAGACCTCCATTTTCGACGAAACTAATTTTGTTGGATCCGTAATATTAAATTATTGTTAGATTTCAAGTTTCATGAATTTTGGAGTCAGTATGTGGCCGTACAGATTTTTAATGTGAAAAACAGACAGAATTTTAACGGTTAAAAATACACTGTGTGAGCAAACGGAGTTGGAATTCGATGAAACTAGTTTCGTTGGGTCCGTAATGTCGAATTGAAGGTGTATGTCTATTTTTGGGATTTTTGGATATTATACGTGATCGTAGGAATTTTTAAACAGTTATGTAAGCAGCACGGGACTAAAAATAAATAAAATAATCGAATATTAAAATATAAATACCCCTTAATTTTTCCTTAAACCTAATTTACCTCATGCACGGTCAAACTTGTTTTCCGCCTCCACTTCTATGAAAATGATAAGAAAGAAAATCAAAAGGAAAAACAAACGAAAATCAAATAAATATCTATAAATTGCAACGCAAATTCCTTTGGGTTTGTGTAACCTTGATCTTCAATTCGGTGGCATTATTTTTGGGTGCGATCCTTGTTTAAGATGCTCGAAATACGAGCAACAGCTAGGGTTTAAGGTTTTGGGAAGATCGAAGCATCATTGGAGGAAATGAACACTGGTTTTGAGTTTGTGGGGAGGAGAGGCATCGTTTGTGAAAAAATGAGGAGATTCCGTGGAGTTTGATGTCGATCTTCAACTGTACGGGTGCGTGAGCTGCTCAACGACGCAAGAAAGACGGGGTGATCGAGTTTCACTTTGATGGGTTGGGGTTGAGGAGAAATTGATAAGAGGAATTTTGGTAGTGTCGGATTGATTTTTAATGAAACAAGGGAGGACTTTTGATTTTCTAAAAAAGTGGCAATGGTGATCGAACTAACTGGGAGCAACGTTTTGAAGAAGCAGAACGGGGAGGAAGAGAAGGGTTAGGTGTGGGTCAGAAGTTTTGGGCCGGATTTGTTTTGTTAAAGCCCGTGATTAAATTTAAATCTAAGTTAAGTAGTGTATTATCTTGTAAAAATCATAACTACCTCATACATTATCAGAATTGAGTGAAACAAGATCCGTTGGGATCGTATGGACGGACACTACACAATGGAACTGACTGGGATTGGACTAGAGTCTGTTACAATTTATAGTTAAATAAATTGTCCGATCTGAATCGACGATAATTGTAATAACCCAGAAAATGTAAACCAATTTAAATTTTTTATAATTGGTTATTGTCAAAGAATTTGAACAATTGAAATAGCATAATTCAAGAAAACAATGAATTGGAAATAGTGAGGCAGTTTGAAAATTTGAATACAAACTTTGTCTGACTGTACCGGGTGGAAAATATAACAGATTTTAGTGAAACCAAAAATATTTAAATCTGTTTATGAATACCTTTCTAACGAATCTGAAAAATCGAAGTTTCATGACAGGAATCAAAAGTTATGGCCAAATGAATTTTCAGAAAGGTCGCTATACACTACAAGAAAAACAGCAAATAGTAGCGGAAAAATCTGCTTCAAATCCGTCGGTAAACAGGTCTTGGCGACGGATTTCCTACGTATCTTGGTGGTCGGTAAAAACCATGACGGTATCTGTGTCAGATTTTGTGAGGAAATTTGCAAGAGGCTTCCGACATTTTACCGACATTTTACTAATTTTATAATAAAAATAAAATTTATTTATTAATTTAATTTAAATTTATATACTGACTTTTTAATGACGGATAATTAAATTATAATAAAATATTTATTACGCAAGTAGTTGTTAAACCCTTGCTAATTACCAAGGGATTAGCGACAAAAAAAATTCACAAAGACAATCAGGTTTTTAGTTTTGTCGGTAAACCCTTTCGATTCAGCAACGGATTAGCGACGGAAATTATATTCGGGTGTGTTACATTTTTATTGTTTTTGTTGGTAATTGGACGGTAAAATCTTTCAAATTAACCTCGGAATACTGACGCATCGTTGTCGACGTTTTCAAATTCAGCAAATGCTCCCTTTCTATTTCATCGGTAAATGTTACTACAATAACATACTAATTTTCATCTAACGAACGCCAATGTTAATTAAGATACTTAGTTAATATAAACTCAAAAAATCACCATTCATAATCAAATAACGACATAGAATATCAATTAACATACAAACAAAATATATAAATTAAGTTGCTAAATTCAATACATAATCAATACTTATATAACAATTATGGAATAACAAAAGACGAATGTATATTTCATACAATAAAAGAAATTTAAGCAGTAACCCTCAGCAGCTCAGCGCCTCTCAGATGCCACGGATTCATTTGAAAATGAGTACTTGACTCGACAAAGCACAGAGTCGTATGCTGGATCATATGGATGATCTTTCAACAGTATCTCCAATATTGCTGGAATTGGCTTGTTGTAGCTATCAACAAGAAACATTACCATGTTTCCACCTGCAAAGATTTCCGTATACCAAACATGACTGGTTACATTTCCGACTAATCGGTTAAGTACACTGTACACTTGCACTAATAACATACCGACAAGAAACATGCATTAGACCATTCTGCATTGAAATCATACTCATAGTTCAGCATTTAACCATATTTAATTCTCACTGACCAAATCGACCCAGAATAGTTGCCTACATCGGCAACTATTGAAACCTGCATACAAGGATTATCGCATGTTATATTGAAGTTGCTATGTAAAAATCAAGCATTATGTTATATGAAATGAAAAGGGCTAGCTAGACATAAGTACTACTAAAATAGTTTTTAGATAACTCTGATTCTTTTGTTTGTAATCTTATTCATTCTATCAACGGTCTTTCTAATTTTGTTCAATGGCAACTACATACACAGCTATAGCTTTGATAAATTTATCCTACCATATATAAACATAGTACCATCCATTTCATTCATATATTATTCTTATAACTTGTATCATTGGCCAGTTGATAGGTTGAGTCATACACGCCTGTTTTGTCACCTTACAATAGCTACTTAAAATCAAGAAATCTATAATTCATCTTAAGTTGAAAGCAACAGAATGAAGAGGATACCTATGCTTATCATAGATTTATTTTGGACGGGTCATATCTGGCAACGTCAACAAAATCTTTCCGTTCACAGTCCCAAGACTTCCCTGTTTTGCTACAACAACAAAATTAAATATATAATAAATTTTCTTAAAAAATAGAACACCGAAAAGTAAAAAAGTAATTAAAAAAATTGACATTATAGTTTGGATAAATTTAGGAGCAAGTTGGATCAATGTTTCGGAGATTTATACATAGAATACATTTCAGTAACAAAGTAAAGTAAGCATCACCCTTGTTAACAATTATAGACTACACCAATATATCACTAATTTATTCGCCTTCAGCACGTATGTTCTAAAGAGATAAATTAGTTTTATATTAAAACTGCCTAAAAAATTCAAACTTGAACAATATTAAGTTTCTATAATCGGCCATTACCAAAAGTTTTTAGTTGCGTGCCAAATGCACTCAGATCATATATGAGGATGATGATTTTGACATAGTTTTACCAAATGTTCAATTTACCACACAAACTAAAGCTAACCTGATTCTGACGATAACATGTTACTATTTGTCTGCAGCTCCTAAGTTCTAAAGGGGAAAATTAGTCTTAAATTAGAAATGGCTAAAAATTTGTAACTTGAGCAATATTACATTTCTATAATCAGCTATTACCAAAAGGTATATTTTATTAAATTTAAAAACCAAATATCCACAATGTGTTATAAGGATAATGATACATAGAGCGAACAGGTTTCCATCATAACGATGATCAACCAAAATGAGAAACAAGAGCATAATACACAATACCTGCCTTAGCACAATAACTAAATAATGATGCTATGACTTCTATATACTATAAATATGTTAACATGCTATTACTTATATATACTGTAAATATGTTAACATGCTATTCAGTTGTGCTGATACGTATCTTATGGATGAACTGAACATAGCATGAGCTAGGATATTGGAGACACAATTGCAAGGAAATGTGACTAAAAGTGAACTGTGTGGCGGTATGACAAAACATCTGGGCAGGTGGCAAGAGGTTATGGTTCATCAGCATAATAAGGCTCTGAATGAAAGGCGTGGCAAGAAGGATTGTGCATAAGAATATCTTTAGACATGACAGTATAATAGCAAGACAGAAAGAAGCAAAAGTGTATATCATCAGAATAAACAGTACAACAATATGCTAAGTGGGACTAAGAAAAGTGACATTTTGTACCTGAGGATTCTCACTGACTGAAAAATGAAGCATCGACGCTGAACACAAGATAAACATCGCAGCAGACCTGGAAAATTGAAAGGAAAAAAATATTATCAACAAAAGTTATTATTATTGTTATTATTTATTGAACTAGCACTTTACTATTTCAAAAACTCAACCGAAATATAAATAACTTAACCATCAAATAACAATCTCTGCTTTATTGAAATAAAAAATGGTATTATAAGTTTATAGAAAATTTTAGTTCCAGTAAGGCTCACAGTTACAAATGAATAGTACAGCTGACAGAAATATTCCAAACCAACTAACAGCATTAAGTTGCATAAAATAATAAAGCAATTACAAGTATTATTGTTAGTTGATCTAACAAGTACTTGGTGTAGTCGATGTTGGTTTTGTTGATGTTCGAGCTATTATAAAAAATGAAGTTTCTTCTTTAATTGGGATACGGACTGCACTATGTATGAGCTATTTTTTTGGCAATTGACTTTCTCATTTTGAGTGTAGTGTGCATTTCATCCTGAGTTTTCAGTGGTTTTAAATTAGTAATATGTTGAACAACCATGTAAACTGCATCAAAATGAGGATAACATGATTGTATATGTTTGCGTTCATAGTAATATGTTGCAGCTGCACCACAAATTAGCATGTCAGAAGTATGACTTGGTGTATAAATTCAAACTCTTAAGTAGGATGAATCAACCTAAACCAGAAAGTGAAGTTCAAGAAAAATCATTGACAGAAGCTAGCTACAGTTATCATAGGCTTGAGGTAACGTGCATTGGATTTTTTATGTTCTTTAATTGTTTCCCTTTCAGTTTCGCCAAATCCAGTCTTCTTTTGTGATATTTTTTTTTAATTTATACCAGAATCATTTACATGCACTAGCCTTTTTATCATCAAAAAAATTATGAGTACAGAATAATTTTTACTAATTTCGATTGTAAAGTGGGACCTAGTGATACATAGTTTTGAGGTAGATGAAACAAAACCTTTTTAAGTTTTGTTTGAGTATTTTTTATGTGCTTACAAATCTTTTAACTATTATGTTCGTGCAATTTGTACTACTGTTCATTAATGGGTTGCAACTTGCAAGGTACAAATTAGACATGTGCATTTTTAACTTAAAAAAAAGAAACTAAGTGTTTCCTACTATGACTTTTCTTCTGTGAATGCATGTCATAATTTAAACTGGAGCAAAGTGTTTTCCTATTATGTGCAGCCGGTGTTGTGCTTAAACCAAGTGAAAGATGTATCATTCCCATCTAGTGCTTATTATTTGTTTCTTAAATTTGTAGGTTCGGAACAGCCATTTTAAGACCCTACCGAACCTTCAAACAATCAGAGATATCGGCAACATTTTAATCCTTCGAGAGAAAGGCATATGAGGATTCCAAGATAGCTTATATAGCAGTTGTTAGTGTTGCGTACTGTTGCGCTTTACCAATCATTTGTGCATAAGTTTCAATTTTTGTCTTTCAACCATCAAAACCACAGTTTTTCAGTTATTTTTCCTTTGTTTTTTTCGTTCACTGTGTTATCTATTTGTGCTTTGTGCTCTATTCAGATTTACTGTGTTATATGCATTACTGCTACCAACCACTATTTGGATATTTGGACTGAGAGGAATGATCAGTTGTTTCAAAATAAAGATCTACCTATGTTAGTTAAAATCAAACTAACCAAAACATATATTTCTATCTTACTCTCCAAATCAAAAAGCAAATGAGGGAAGAAGATTACCTGAATCAATATGGACCTGTCGATTCGAGATGCTTCATCACCTCGATGGCTGTGTCTTTACATGGCTCGAATGCTGGTGGATTTGGATGCGTCGTCTTCTGCACTGAGTATTGGAAGTTTCTGTTAAAGCTACACGACATCCGCCATTTTAGTCAGGGGGATTTTTGGGTTTCTCTGTGAGTTCAAAATGAAGAGAGGGATATTTACTACTCATTCAAGGTAAAAGTAAAACCAACTATGTATAGACAATAATATTGTAAATATACACAACTTGGTATCCAAAGCATGTCTAATTGTATATGTATGTTACAAACACAGAAATGCGCCCATCTTAATTACTTCTATATATCTTTCTCTGTATTATAGTTTTGAATGTGAAATTGCTTTTGATCTAAGGACTATTACTCTAAGACTATAAGATTTTACTGAAGAAATTTAACTGCAATAAATCCAATCATTTAATAGTCATATATGTCAATATAGAGGAATTGTTCCCAGACCTAAATGTGTAACCATTTGGAAACAAATAAATTGGTTCTTCAATTAAACAATCTAAACCATTATTGGGTACCATATATGCCCATTGTGAATGATGGAAAGAATAATTCTATACCATTACCAGCAAATCAGACTATCAGTTTACTTATCAATGCTAATTGATGAATTTTTAAGGAAATACCACTGTGATAGAAATATTTAACTGCAATAAATCCAATCATTTAATGGTCATACATGTCAATATAGCGAAATTGTTCCCAGACCAAAATGTGTAACCATTTGGAAACAAATAAATTGGTTCTTCAATTAAACAATCTAAACCATTATTGGGTACCATATATGCCCATTGTGAGTGATGGAAAGAATAATTCTATACCATTACCAGCAAATCAAACTATCAATTTACTTAGTCAATGCTAATTGATGAATTTTTAAGGAAATGCCACTGTGATAGAAATATTTAACTACAACAAATCCAATCATTTAATGGTCATATATGTCAATATAGCGGAATTGTTCCAAGACCTAAATGTGTAACCATTTGGAAACAAATAAATTGGTTCTTCAATTAAACAATCTAAACCATCATTGGGTACCATATATGCCCATTGTGAGTGATGGAAAGAATAATTCTATACCATTACCAGCAAATCAGACTATCAATTTACTTAGTCAATGCTAATTGATGAATTTTTAAGGAAATACCACTGTGATAGAAATATTTAAAAGAATGAGTCGCATAATTAATTTAGAAACAAATCTATTTGTTTGCAATTGCAAGTATACAAAGAAAAATAATTGGTTCTGGTTTGAGCATCCAATTGCTCCATGAGCATTACAAAATTAAATATAACAATCTGGTCAAGAATACAAAAAATAGTTAAATGGATACAAGCAGCATTATGATACATATATTATACTTACCATGAAATATTTCTGAACATTGAAAAGTATTTATCAAGAATACTTTTGAAAAGTACATTTATATTTACCAATAATAACTGTGAAATTTGAGACAAAAAAGGAAGAAATAAATATTTATCTAGAGGAAGCATATCTCAAATGGTAAAATACATATCAAAAGTACTACTTTTGTAGCTTAGATTGAAAAAGTTACATCTGTAAAACTTGGCAGAGGTAAAATGAGCAGAAAATAAAGTTACAGCAGAAACTTATTAAATGAGTTTTCTCATAAGCTTGTGAGCTAAAGAAAGAATCCTATATCAGCACAATGTCACTAACACATATACATGGAAATAATATTATATAGTACTTGATTTGTACTCTTTGCATTGAACTTGGTCAAGCATTATGAGTACCAAAGTCTTTGAACCTGTAGCCAAAGAGAATGCAATATGCGTTAGTGACATTGTGCTGAAGTATCTTTTTTTGTATGGCTAAACACAGTTGTGGTGTAAGTAGATTTTTCTGCATAAAAATAATTTTCATAATTAAACAGACAGAAGGTATTCTTCATCTCAAATTTGAGAGCTGAACTTTGGCAAACATTCTAGACTTAACACTTTGTTTGTTATATATTGTTCATATATCAGCAACAAAACTCGTCCATATTTAGCAAATTGATCCAAACAAATAGCTCATATTTAATAAATGGATATTTGATATTTGAAGAATGTGATTAGCCTTATGCGATAGTAGTTGTTCTCTCAGAGAATAATAGGTTTTTTTCATTTACCTTCTGATTACTGATTGAATATTAGATACCTAAATCACGCAAAGTACTTAATAATGATATAAAATACCTTGTTGAACACTTCTCCAAGCCAATAATGAAAACGGACCTTTCTATTGCTACCCAACAACGACCTTATTCCGATGAGCACATCAACATCGATGACACGAAATCCTCGGATTCACCCAATAATTTTTGTTGTGAAATTTTGAGAAGACGACGAACAACTTTCCCAATCTATTTCCTCCCTTTCCTCTTCTTGGCGTTTCATTCCCCTTTTACTTTCTGAATTTTTGAAATTAGGTTTAGCCCAGACTGATTAAGAGAAAATTTAGGGGAGGATTTGAGATTCGATTCGATTCTGGGGTCTAAGTTTTAAGCGATGGAAATTAAGGGTGGAGCAATCCATGGCTAACATTACATCCCTACTTGGATTTCAGATCAACGGCCCCTGTTTATTTTGGCTGTTGATGCGGATCGCTGAAAAGAATAGTCTTCATTACATATTTTAATTTTATTTAATTTAATAGTATACATTTTTTAAATAGTATTATTACAAGTTAAGTGGTGTTACATAGTTAAAAACCATACTTAAAATTTTTAATATCAATATAACTCAAAATTATTTTTAAATATATAATTTTAAATTTATTGCAACTAAGATACTATTTTTGTTCTTCGAAATACCGATAAACATTAAGTAAAATATCTCAAATAAGATTATACCTAGCATGTAAAAAAAATGATGTGAAAACTATTATACTGAAACTTTAAAATTTTCCTTTATGATAACTATTATTATTAATATAACAACAACATAAGCCGAAAATAGAATATACATCATTAAAATAAAAAATTAGATAATAATTAGTTATATTTTTATCATAAAATTACTAGTGCAAGTATTTGGTTCTGTTCAGTTTAATACGGTTGGGTCAACAGTTCAAACCGCAACCGAACTATATCATTGCAGGTCGGTTCAGTTTGGGTTATTTGTTTTAGAGAGAGATTCGATTTGGTTTTCCTCGCCGTTTTTACGGTCCGATCTGAGCGGTTTCCTTAAATTACAAGTATCAGATTATAAGTGTGTTTTGAGATCGAATTTAATAAAGAGATTTTATCTGGAATTTTTCTTTAAAGTATTATTTTCTCAACACTAGTTCTCTGAGTATATGCTTGTGACATTAGTTAAATATTCGACAATTTAACTGTTTCCTACACTCGGTTCTAATCATCTCCTCAAGTCTGCAATAAATATCTTCTTTTACTTTAATTTTTGTGATTGAAAATTACAACAATGAGTTAGAAGGAACAAGGGAAAATAAAATAAATCTCCAAACCGTTTTGCATATTAAAGAGCATCAAGAATCATTACAAGAACTCAATGCCAATGTAGACAGCATGAGTGAATCCATAAATGGCATTACCAATGAATTAAGGGTATTCAGAACTCAAAAATTACTACCCTAAGAACCGTATATTCCTCCTGCACAAAGAAATCAGCCAAGACCAAATCAAAAAAATCACCATAATGAAACCACCCTCTACAACAAATAATGAAATGCAATTTCCGTGACCTTTGATGCACAAAATATACCAAGACTTCTTCTGAACACTGTGATTAAATTGGAATGGTGAAACGAAAATGTTGAATGGGTTAACCAAGAGAAACATCACTTTTAATGTTGAATGGGTTAACCAAGTGAATATTGAATGGTGACAATTTGTTACGGTTCCATATCGACGATGAAAGCAAGATCGGGAACAGAGATAACTTCTTCTTCGACCATAAGTGGCGGCAGCGTTGATATGTTTAGAATTAGAGATTAGGTATAAGAATAAGATTGAACTTTTTAGATATGGGAATAAATAAATATAAATCAACGGCGGGTTATGAAACTTGAATGAAACCCGAACAATGGAGCCAAAAGTTTCACGTGTTGGAGCCAAAATTTCACCTGCGGAGACAATGTTTAAAAAAATTGAACTTTATCTTAGTCGGAATTTATAGGAAAATTTAAAACTAGAATATGAAGTATTATACAATTTAAATTCAAATATTAAATGAACTTTTTCAATATTTTAAAGTTTAGAAATTTTGGTTATTTCGTGTTAAACAATAATTGGTTTTATAAACTTTATGATTTATTTCAAATTTATTAAAGATGATTTCAAAATTTAAATTAAAATATAAAATATAATTATCAACTATAATTATAAATTATAAGTATCATCCATAATTATAAACCGTAATTATTAAATACAATTATTTAAATTAATTATTGAATACTAGATATCATTTCATAAGTATTAAATTTTATTAATAATTATTAAATAATTATTATAATAAACTGATATTTTCATTATTTAAGGGAATAATTATAAAAGAACAATTTAAGAATTTGGGATTTAGTGTAAAATATATTACTGACTGAAATTTGTGATGAAAGCAGAGCACTTAATTAAGAATTTAGTAATTACATTGGTTATAAGAAAAGATTATTTTGCTAATTCTAAATAAGCAATGATTATAAGTTATTTACTATAGAACTTAAATTATTATTTATTATTACTTATAAATTATTAATTACGATTTGCCAAATAAATCATTAATTTGAACATATTAATTATTAATTATTGAACATGTTAATAATTATTAAAAAATAACACTAAAGTACATCTTAGAAAAATAGTATAAACATCTCTTGCAAATCTGTTGGAATTCTGCCTGGATTTGCAGCGGAAAATAGCGACAGAAATTTTCAGTCGGTAATTTGACGCAATTTGCAACGGCTTAGCGACGGATGACAGAAGACGACGGTAATAAATAAAAGCAAAAAAAGTTGAAAAAGAAAAAAATTATCCCTTGTAGATCACACGAAAATCCGTCGCTAATTAGCGACGGAAATTTCCACTTCTAAACTTATGACGCTAAATCAGTGTTTTCTTGTAGTGATATAGAAGGTATAACCCTTGAAAATAGACATTTTGCAAACGACCTCGGAATTCGACGAAACCACTTTTGTTGGATCTGGGATGTCAAACTATGCTAGGTTTCAAATTTCATAATTTTTGAAGCTAGTATGTGAGCTGGGCAAAGGAAAATGTGATTGGTCAATTTTTGTTAAAATGGATCGACCTGAAAATGGCCATTTTGCATACGATCTCAGAATTCGACGAAACTGATTTTGTTGTGACCGTATCGTCAAAACAAAGCTAGATTTATTTTTCTGGAATTTTTCGTTTCAGTTTGTGGCCCTGGAAAATTGAAATGTACGTTCAAATTGAATATTAAACGTTTTATACTTTAATTTGAAAAATAACTGACTATAACAGTCGAATTGGCCAACGAAACATATCCCATTGTGTCCGGAATGGGGGTATTTAGATAGGGGCGACAGACGTTGGGTTGAAATTGGTGTATGTTTGTTTAAAAGGATATTTTTGGGATTTAAAATTTAAATATAATAGGAAATATCCTCTATTTTCTCTCACAACAGAAAATCGGTCAAACCCCCTAGCGAACGAACGACGGAAACCACCTCAAAACTTCCAGACCAGATCGCCGCCGCCACAAGCATTTTCGCCGCCCCCTCTAGTTGACTTTTCCGTTTGTCTACCCCTCCTCTTTAAATCCATACAACCCTCGTCTGAACTCGTTTGGTATCTGCGTCGAATTTCAGCTAGGAAGTCACCAACTTTGGAGCGCCGCCGAGCATCAGAGGGGCCACCGAATTAGGTGCCACCACAGGCGCTGGAGAGCCTGTTCGAAGCTCTTCGACGTTGCAGCATCTAATCGTGTCGATACTTCACAGATCGATCGAAAGATTTAAACCTAGTTTCGAAGGTTTAGAAAAGGTATCGGCTTTGAAATTTCTGAAATGAAAATAACACTTTTAAGTGTTGCAAAACTTTGAAAAATCATATCTTTTTAGTGTGTTAACGAAATTCGATGAAACAGGAGACATCGGGACCGCAGGGAGGCTCTCTACCATCTAGCAGAAGCCGCGGATTTTTCTGATCTACATACGATTTTTAGCACTTCAAAAACCAATGTGAGGAATCTAAATTAAATTGTGTGAATGAAATCGTGTTGCATAAATTATATAAGTGAAGTGTAAATTATATACGCATTGTATACCACATGTACATGTGTTGTATAAGTTAGATTAGCGATGTATAAATTATACAAGCGTTGTATGAAACATATATGCTTTGAATTGCGATGAAATGCAAGTGAATTATAGAAATAATATATATATATATACTCCCCTCGTCCACAGACCTTGGATGATATTTATTGCTTATGATTGGCGTGAAAATATATAGTATGACGAATGGTTGGAAATAATTGTTTGTGGTTGATATTGTGGTTGAAAAGTACCTTTGTGGTTGAAAAATACCTTTGTGGTTGAAAAATACCCTCTTGTGGTTGAAATAAATTAGTGTAGAATTGTGGAAATGAAAATAAAACATGTCGCCTGCGTGCGAACTAGATGCATGATTCCCCATTGTCAAAAACCGCGAGGTTTTAAGGTAGAGCGAGGAGCCGTACTAGGGACGGTCCCGGTTTTAACTACCCTGCCGTTATGCTGCCGATATTTTCTGAAATATTCATGTGTTAGAATAATTTTCATTTGTTGAAATTAATTACATATGTTGAAACCAATATTCATGTGTTGAATTGAAATTCATTCGTTGAATCGAAATTCATGTGTTGAATGTTATTTGAATTTTAAATAAATAGCTTTAACGATAAAAATCACATTTTTATTATATACAAACTATAGGGAATATTCATGTGTTGAATTGAAATTCATTCGTTGAATTGAAATTCATGTGTTGAATGTTATTCGAATTTTAAATAAATAGCTTTAACGATAAAAATCACATTTTTATATATATACAAACTATAGGGAATATTCATGTGTGGAATTGAAATTCATTCGTTGAATCGAAATTCATGTGTTGAATGTTATTCAAATTTTAAATAAATAGCTTTAACGATAAAAATCACATTTTTATATATATACAAACCATAGAGAATATTCATGTGTTGAATTGAAATTCATTCGTTGAATCGAAATTCATGTGTTGAATGTTATTCGAATTTTAAATAAATAGCTTTAACGATAAAAATCACATTTTTATATATATACAAACTATAGAGAACATTCATGTGTTGAATTGAGATTCATTCGTTGAATTGAAAATTCATGTGTTGAATGTTATTCGTATTTTAAAATAAATTAAATAGACAATAAAAATTAAATTTTTATTGTGAATATGAAGTATTAAAAACATCCACGTGTTGAATAAATATTTTTGATGATAAAAATATTACTTTTATCATGTATATGCTTTGATAAAAATAAACACGTGTTGAAATAAATATTAGTTTGCTAGACATATTATTATTAGCTTTGTTCTGCATATATATACATGTGTCGAACAGGGAAAATGGATTAGCTGTAGAGTAAAGAAATTATTTGCATGCCCGACAAATAGGTAAGCCTTGATGAGTTGGCTGCGCAATTTTATTTTTATATCAACTCCTGTGAATGTCATTGGATGCGGAGTGCTGGTTATTCTGTGTGAAATAACAAACATCGCCATAGGATAGTAACAATTAATTTTGAACTACACTACATGGCATACTCCTTGACGATAGGCATACTTCATCATATTCCACATAAGCATTTGGAGCTTGTGTGGCGAGGTTGAAGATTTACAATACGAGCGAGAGGCTTGTATGGCGATGATTATATACTATAGGTTGAACTGATGACTGATATGGACTATATAAAATATAACGATAAATTGCCAGATTAATAAAAACCCCACACGGGTCTGGAGTTGACAATAATCACGTCTCTCTAGTCATTAGATACGGCACATGGACTATTTATTCCCACATCGGACAAGGTGACGAGGATTTATCCTCTGGAGTAATTAAAAATACACGCTGCCTCAGGCTTGACAGGGTGACGAGAATTTGTTCTCTGGAGTTATTATCTATACATGCTCCCCTGTAAACACCAGAATATATCACTATAAATATGTGGATGCTTTATAGGATTTATTGGGTACCTAACACGGCCCAATAAATTTCCAAACCCTTTCCCGTACAAAGGAGGTTATGGCGAAATTTTTCGAAATATAAAGGCGTTAGTGAAATATTTAAAGTGGAAACGATATTGAAATGAAAGAATGAACTATATTTATATATATATATATATATATAAATAGAATTGAAAGGAATCGAAGCCATGCAGTTCGTGTTTTGAAATCGTAATTTGAATCGATTAGTACGAGAGATCCCACCATCGTATTTTCCCAAAACCGCAACCGTTGGGTTCGCCTTAGAAATATCTTTCCAACGGCACCAACTTTGTAAAAATCCAACGGTTGGATTGTCTAGAATGTTTAATTCAAATCTGAAGAAATACAGCGCCAGAATCGTTTATATTTATATATAAATATAATTAAATTAAATCGATGCAGTTCGAATTTTAAAACCGTAACTTCAAACGACTAGTGTGGAAGATCCGACCATCGGATTTTCACGAAACTGGAACCGTTGGGTTCGCTTTGGGGATATCTTCCTAGAGACATAGACTTTGTAGAAATCCAACAGTTAGATTTTCTGATATGTGTAAAACAAATTAGGGGAAAAACAGCGAAAGTGCTATGGCACGACCTGAAACGTCGTTTAATTAAATATGGCCATTTTTAAATAAATAAAAATGGCGAAAAATCGTTATAAATATATTATAAGCAACATGGATTGGAAATAAACCAATTTGACTTGATCTATTTGATATTTGACGGTTGTATGTGTTTGACACGAAAATTATACTAAAGAACTGAAATATGAATGTCGAATAATATAACCATGGAAAGAATTGGTTTGAATTCTAATTATACGTGAATTATTTGAAAAGGCCGAGCTAACCCTCATTTCAAATAATTGATCAAACGATTCAAAGGCGAAAATACAAAGACGATTCAAGACCGACGATCTTCGTATCGGTTGGATGGGCGCTGCTGAAGTTCCTGATCGGAGTAGCTACCGTGAAGGAACGGAAGTAGTAGCCGTCTGAACGTATGTGTTGATTGTACGGATATACGAGGAATTTGGTGCCTCCGGTTTCGTTCAGAACCAGAACGGACTTGTAAATGGATAGTGTGTCTGACATTGGATTTTGTTCTATACTGATTGATCTCTGTTAAATATATATCTGTTTGGCGGCGGAGAATTTATTCTTTTGCTTAACGCCCTTCTCTAAGACGTACGAGCTCAGAGGTTATATATCGATAGAAATCAGTCATATGGAGTGGATTTCCTATGTGGCATGCCAAGATGCAGTGATCAAGGCTTCTGTTGCAAAGAAAAGCCTTGTGTTCGATGATTGAAGCATGGCCTACGTGGCCTGGCTTTGTGTATAGCGTGGATTCGCAAGCCTCACACCTCGGTATGAGTTAAAAAGGGATACGGACCGCTGGGAGAGCACGACGTTTCTTTCTAGCTATGGTGGTGTCAGTGACCTACTAGCCCAGGCATTTATATCTACTTTTCACCTTTGTGGTTGTTGGAATGCGAGGCGCCTCGATTATAGGTCTGTAAGGACCGGGAAACGTGTGTTTAGGAATTGCCAATCCTCAAACGTAAGAGAGGACCGGCCCAGCCGATCCAAGGGTTACCCAGAGTGTGTAGTCCTGAGGAATTTGCTAGAATGTCTCGAAGCGGAGAGGAGCTTGCCCCTTGCCTCGACTCATGACGGAAATCCAATTTCCAATACGAAATAGCGGATTTGATTGTAGAACTAGTATGGCGACATAGTGGTATGGGGCACTTATGTCGTCTATGATTGATATTTATGATGCTATTCGTTTTTGAAACATATATGCACTAGTAATAATATCAAATGATTTTGCTTTACACGTATTAAGCATATTTGGCCATTATAAGGTAAAACTCTATCCTCTGGTTTGCGTTGCATTGTATGATGGGACTTGAGTCTTATAACGGCTACATACTTTTTAAAAGCATTGCGTTGTTTTAAAGAATTTACTTTGTTTCAAGTGCACCAGCAATCACTGGAGTAAACCCGTTCTGCGAAAGTGGCGTGGTCCCATGATTTGCTTATTACTGTTGTTTAAACTGTTAAGTAGATTTCTCATACCAGTCCCCATGACTGACTCGTTGTTTGTTTCACTTTGCAAACTCGGGTGCCCCTATTTTCACACGGGCAGCCTAGTTCACAGATGATAGGTTGTTTTGGCTCAGCACTGTAGTATGGAGTGCTCTTTTGGCTTATGGCGAGGCTGACTTCACCGAGATGACTTTGACATTATCCGCCATTATTGTATATGTATTATGATTCCGCCTATGGCGATGCAGACTGTTTTACTTCCAGTATTTATTATCGTATGTATATGTACCGCCTCCGGCGATGTAGACTGATACCCTTATTATGTCTCATTGTATGTATATATTCCGCCTATGGCGATGGTGACTGATCATTTCCCTTTTATTTACTAAGTTATATCCTACGTTGTGCTATTCTGATGTTGTTACATGTTATGATTCCGCTGCCATGACCATGTAAAATTATTCTATTTATTGTTTTGATATTATCTGTACTCTGCTATGATGATTGATGTGTTATATTCCAATGATTATCCTTAATACCGTCACACGGATTTTGGGATCGTCACAATAATTTATCGTTATTTAACGATAAATTACCAATATGAGTAAAACTCACCAACCCTATCAGTTCATATTTTTTTAACGTATATTTAGAACTGATAAATGATGATTGATTGTTGTGTATTGACTGTTTGGTTGAACTGCTAAGTAATTGGTTGAAATTATAGATCTGGTTATATATATATATATATATATATATATATATATAAATGTATATATATATATATATATTGATTCTGTTTAGCAGAATATTTCATAGTGAAGTGAAATTGATGTTAATTGTATTGTTTAACATCTGTGGATGCAGGGAAACTGGATTCCTCAACATTTATTTTACTATTTTTCATATATGGTGATATATGATGTGATATATACTCTGTTGTTGATTATGTGTATTTGAATGATATCGATCATTGTTATTTGGTATTTTAAATACCGTAAGAAATATGGGATGTAGGAAATGGGATTTTCAAAGTGTATTTTGAAAATGAATTATTTATATAAAATCAATGGATTTTATATATAAAAGGAAAAGGATTTTATAAAAGAAAATATTTTTATAAAATCAAAGAACAAATATAAAAGGAAAATATTTGTGAAAACAAACATAAAAGGGAAATATTTGTGAAAACAAATATAAAAGGAAAATATTTGTGAAACGAATATAAAAGGAAAATATATGTGAAACAAATATAAAAGGAAAATATTTGTGTAACAAATAGGAAAGGAAATATTTGTGAAACAAATAGAATAGAAAAGGAGATAGTTAGAAAATAAATAGAATTAAAAGGGAAATATTTATTTAGAAAAATAAATAAAGTTATAAAAGGAAATTTTAAATGGGATTTGAGTGTTAGAAATAAAAAGGAGATTCAGTATGAATAATTCTATAAATATAAGTATAAATAGAATTTGGAAATTGGATACTATTTTGAAATACGAAGTCAAACTTAATGGAGTTAATCGAGTTAGAGTTAATCGATTAGAGTTAATCGAATTAGAATTAACCAATTAGAGTTAATCGAGTTAGAGTTAATTGAAAGGAGTTAATCGAATGGAGTTAATCGATTAGAGTTAATCGAATTAGAGTTAATCAAATAGAGTTAATCGAATAGAGTTAATTGAATAGAGTTAATCGAACAAGAGTTAGTCGAGTATTAGTTATTCGAATAGAGTTAATCGAATTGGAGTTAGTCGGATTAGAGTTATTCGAATATGGTTCATTCTAAGAAAGAGTTATCAAATAAGGTTATTCGAAGAAGAGAGTTATCGAATATTAGTTATTCGAAAGGAGTTATTGAATATTAGTTTATTAGAAAAGAGGTTATCGGATATTAGTTATTCGAAGAAGAGATTTATCGAATATTAGTTTATTCGAAAAGAGGTTATCGAATATTAGTCATTCGAGGAGAGATTATCGAATATTAGTTATTCGAAAGGAGTTATCGAATATTAGTTATTCGAAAGGATCATCGAATATTAGTTATTCGAAAGGATTATCGAATATTAGTTATTCGAAAGGAGTTATCGAATATTAGTTATTAGAAAGGACTATATATTAGTTATTCGAAAGGAGTTATCGAATATTAGTTATTCGAAAGGAGTTATCGAATATTAGTTATTCGAAAAGAGTTATCAAATATTAGTTATTCGAAAGGAGTTAATCGAATATAGTTTATTCAAACAGAATTAAAGGAGTTATTCGAATAAAGTTTATTCGAATAGAGTTAAAGGAGTTAATCGAATATAGTTTATTCGAATAGAGTTAAAGGAGTTAATCAAATATAGTTTATTCGAATAGTGTTAAAGGAGTTAATCGAATATAGTTTATTCGAATAGAGTTAAAGGAGTTAATTGAATATAGTTTATTCGAAAAGAGTTAATTGGTGTGAGTTAATTGATAAGAGTTAATTGATTAGAGTTAATCCAATAGAGTTAATCGACTAGGGTTAATCAAATAGAGTTAATCCAATAGAGTTAATCAAATAGAGTTAATAGAATAGAGTTAATCAAATAGAGCTAACTGATAAGAGTAAATCGATTAGAGTTAATCGAATAGTGTTATTTGAGTAGAGTTAATCGAATATGGCTATTCGTAGAGAGATTATCGAATATAGTTTATTCGAAGGAAAGAGTTATCGAATAGAGATTTATTCGAAAGAAAGTTACGTAAGGAAGTTTGTTGAAGGTTTAAAAGGTGAACCTTGTCTGTTTCGAAGTTAGAAATGTTGTTCAGTTAAGGTCTGATAGGTAGTTATACCCCAACTTGATTGTCTTCGTTTTTAACTAAGGAATGGTTAAGGTTCGACAGTGAAGATTAGTTAAGTGAATTTAGTTAATGCGTGTAAGGTTTTGAGTTGGCATAGCGATGTTTGATTTAAACATCTGTTTAAATCCAATGTAGTAGTTTTGGAAATGTTTTCCAAATAAGATTCAAAATGTTTTCTAATATAGAAAATAAGAATTGGAAATGTTTTCCAATGTTAATAACGTATATTTTCTAAATTTAGAAAATAAGAATTGTTGAATATATGGAAACAAGAATAGCGAAATGGATAATTAAATGACAAATTAAATTAAAGTGGATCAGTGTTGATTGATGATTTGTTTGGTAAGATTTCCATTTGGAAATACAACCATTGTTTGTACACATGTTTTCCTTTGATAGTTAAATCACCGACTATCAAAATTTTTGACCACTTCTATTGTCAATACGGAGAGACCGGGATCGGATTCATTATCTGTAACCACTCTGTATGGGCATTAACATTGCGAATCAAATATGATGAAGAAAATTGAAGATGGAGTTATGCAAGGGCTGTTTTGGCGGTCCTAGGTAGAAATTTCTTAAGATGGATTTACAAAATAGTACTTTCAGTTTGTCCAGTCCCAGGACGACCTGTATGGAAGACTGTCTGACAGAGTATATTTAATGGATCGCGTAAGTTGATCTCTTCAAACGTATGTACGTTTGGTGGTGGAGGAATTCGTTTCTCTTAGCTGTATACCTGTTGTATTTTTGGGGAAATCAATTTGTGATTTGGCAGGTATGACGACGTGACATTCAAAGTGAATAATTGTGTGATCTGTCAGAGATAAGCGTGGCCTCTAGCCTCACAACCGGGAAATGACAAAAATCGGGCAGGAAGCATGGCTATGCGGGTTGCTTCCATTAGGGTGTATTATCACCTATCTAGAGATATTCATTTCATTCTTTAATCTATTTAATGCTGTCACATTCGGGAAACGGTTGCTGATCCCAACCGTTGGTGATATACATTCGATACACTCAAGCGAAATGAGTGGTCGGTCATGTGTGGCCGGGTTGCAAGACGTTCTTGTTGAACCTAGTGTATTCCTCTCTAGAGGTACACTATTGGAAAGTGGTTCCATACCTTATCATAGTTGGTAATCCGTTATCCAATAAGTGCTCGCGGTTTTGATTGTATACTATCTATGTAGAACGTGAGATGAAAGCATTTCTGCAAGATGATTATTTAGTTGTGGTTGATAGACATTATTATAATATCAAAAGAGTTTTGATATAAAGTTTATCATTTCTTTCAAAAGGATTTTGAAAGTTAAATCAAATGTTTTGGATTCTCATAAGGGAAAAACTCGTTCCGTTATACGGCGTGGTCTTATGAGATATCGTGTATTTTCTCAAATTGTTTTAAATTGTTTAACTCACACCAGTCCTGTAATAACCCGGAAAATCTGGGCCAGTTTAAAAATTTTATTTTGGCAATTTTAGCGAATTTTGAATATTTAAAATAGATTATTTTAAATAATATCGACGAGAAATTTATTTTGATTATATTTCGAACATATATATTATATTGTTCGTCGTTAGAATATATATAATTATTTATAATTATAAAAGGAATTGAAAATGGCGCGGTAGTTCGATAATTCGATTTCGAACTTCAATTGAATGTACCGGGTGCAAAATAAACCGGATTTTAGCGAAACCAAAAATATTAGGATCTAATTGATAATATCTTTCCAACGAATCCGAAAAATAGAAATTTCATAGCGGGAATCAAAAGTTATGCCCAGTTGAAAATTCAGAATAGTCGCTATGTAAATTATATGCGGCGCCAAAAAGTCATATTTTGCATACGGATGAATTTGGACTCGAAACCACTTCCATTGAGTTCAAAATGCCGTTTAGAACTTCGAAAAGTATAAGCTTCGATATATTCCGATATCCGGAATAGTGGCTATGGGCTAGAGTTGTTCGGTTAACAATACATAGCCCTTAAAAAGTGAAATTTTGCATACGAGCTCAGAATTCGACGAGATAAATTTTTATGGATTCATAATGACAAATTATTGTTATGTTCCAAAGGGCGCGTCGAACGGAGTCAGTATGTGGCCGTGCGAGCTAAAACAGTTCAGGGAAAAACGAGCAGTCATTTTACAAAGGAACCTTATTGATACGACCTCGGAATTCAATTCTACTTTTTTTTCTAGATTCGTATCATCTAATAATGGTTAAATCCAAGAGGGCTTAATTTTTTGAGTTAGCATGTGAGCGTGCGAGAAGAAAAGGTGCGCCAAAATCGCATTTTTAGAGCTTATCTGAGCATTTTTGTGATTTTTGTTGAATGGTCAAACGAACTCGGAATTCGACGAAACTTGTTTCGTTGGACTCGTCTTCACGTCTACTATCTCGTGTCCGAAATCCGCGGCGATCGGAGATCGTTTGTGTTCGGACGATACGCGAGAAACTAGCATATAATCACTTTTTCTCCTTTTCTTCACTCACTTTTCTCTCTTCCTCTTTTCTTCCTCTTTTCTCTTTAATGGCCTCCTCCTCCACCACCACCGCTTCCCACCCTCCCCTCGGCCACCGCCGGCCTCCCTCCGGGCGCCGCACCCCCTCCTCCTCCTCCCCTCCTCCTCCTCTTCCTCCTCCTCTCTCCATTTGCAAACCCTAAGCCCCAAATAACCAACCACCACCACCGCGGCCACCACGGGCCCCACCACCTCCACCCACACCCTCCCCCACGTACATCAGGCCCGCGCCCCCCTCCAGCCCCCTCAATTCCGGCCGTGGGCCCCGCTACACCCAAAAACCCATTTTCACCAAAATCGTCCGTTTTGCAAATAAGTCCCTGACCGTATTTCGCGAATAACTCCCAAACCGTGCATTTTTGGCCAAAGTTCCTCAGATCAAAGTTGTAGAGCACGAAATTCTCTTCAATTTGGTATATGATAAGTCCTATTTTGCATTGCGGAGTTGTCGGGAAAACGCGTCCGAAGTCTGCTGATCAAACTCTGTCAAAATGCTGTCTTTTCGCGATTTCCGGCGAAATGGCACATTTTCAGCAAGAAGACCACTAGGAAAAAGTTGTTCAGAATGGCGTGCTTGTGCTAGAAAAAAAGATGGTGTGAAGATTGAAGCTCGTTTGCAAATTCTAGGACCCAAACAGCGAATCCGGGCGTTAGAAAAAAAGTGAGTTTTCTCCGTTTTAAAGCTTCTACAGTTTTGACATATGAAATAAATAAAAATATGATCATTATATTATAGAGAGGATAAAAATCCGATTTTTAGCTTATAGAAGATATAAAGATGAGATTTTAATATAATGTAGATAATAAAAATGTGATTTTTATACATGTAGCGGCTACGGGCAACGAAAGTGACAAAAGGCGAGAACGACAAGATCTTCTACATAAGAAGAGTCGAGATGATTGGATTAGCTAGTCGGTGAGAACTTCTCACTCAAAATCTCTTTTTCTAGTTATATATATATACTAGGATGTAGACGGTGCTTAGTAGCACCCGACACCCGTCATCCACAGACCATGGATGGCTTGTTTGTTAAATTGTTTGGTTGAGTAGTTGGTTCGTTTATTTGGTTTGAATTGAATTGTTTGATGAAATGGAATGGATTGATTGATGTGTGAATGGCGTGGGCCTTCACTAGACCGGGGATAAGGCTAGGCCTCGTCCTGTTTCTAGTATCGTGCCGTTATGCCGCCGAAATTTTCTAAAATATGTTAGAAAAATAAAAATATCATTTTTATTGTGTAAATGAAATGAATAGAAATTCATGTGTTGAAATAAAATATTTTATCGTTAAAAATACAGTTTTTAACGTGAAAGTGAATAAATAAATATTTATAAACAAATCGGCCGATTTGTTTATATACACTGATTTGATTGATATCGATTGGGTCGATAATTTTTACACATCGCCCAACTGCACAAATAAAATCTGTGTTTGATTGTTTGAAACCCCACACGGGTGTTGGGATGAAATTTGAAGTTCACTCATCCTGATTGATTAAATATGTCGATCGATTGATTGACAGGCTGTTATAAGCGTCAGATATCTATATTTGATGCTTATACAGTGTAGTGCACTTTGGTTGATGATTGATTATTTTTCAATGCTATTATATACATGTGTTGTATGGAATCCATATAATTAACGTTATATGGAGATTGATTGGGCCTCATTCCAATCGGGATAATAAGGAATATTATAAAAGAAAATTCATGTGTTGAATATAAAAATAGTCATGTGTTGACGATGATCATGTGTTGAAACTATTCATGTGTTGAGTGAAATATTTTATACGATGAAATTTACATCTTTATCATATTTAAAATTAGAACTACTTCCCAGTAGAAGTCTAATTAAAAATCAAACGATAGATACCATAGTTTTATAAAATATTTTACATAACAAAAATAGTGATGTGTTGACAGTACTCATGTGTTAAGATTAGTCAGGTGTTGGAAGAAATATAGATTCATGTGTTGAATGGAATAAATATTCATTTGTTGAATAGAATAACGGATTTATTGAAATATATAAAGCCGTGTTGATTAGAGTTGCGCTATTTTGACATGAACGATATTTATATCGATTATATTCGTTTTTATAATGAATATAGAAAAGGTAGTGATTTCAAAATATAACGTTTTGAAAATATTATCATTTATATAGTAATGATATGAAATATTCAATTTTGATTTGAAATGGTTTTGAAAACGAATTTAAAACGATCCATAAAATACGTTTTAAAAGGAAATTTACGAAATATATATAATATATATATTATATATATAATGGCCTGAATAGAACGCGCCGCTCCGTGGCAGTTCGTAAATTTCGACCATTGACTTCGAATTGACGTTGCAGGAGATCCGACCGTCGGATTCTCCTAAAACCGGAACCGTTGGGTTTGTATCGAAAAGAGCTTTCCAATGAATATTAGAAATTTGAAATCTAACGGTTGGATTTGGAATTAAGTCCAAATCAAAGTTGAAAAAGGTCGATGTAAGTGCAGTCCGATGGCCGTTGTTGGAAATCGACTGTACGGGCCTTGATAAAATTATTAAAAATATTAATAATTTGTGTAAAATCATAATATGTGAATTGGAAAGAACTGGGATGAAGAATTCCACATTTGAAATAATAAAAATAGATTTTTATCGAAATGAACTAGTTTTGAACTAGAATTGAAATCAATTTATTTTTAAAATAAATAAATTGAATTTGGAAGTGATTTTAAAAATAATCGATATTCCCAATACGTGGATGGGACTGGAGTTGAATCGAAATTATCTTCGGAATATTTCGATATTGGATTTCGTGACTATACGGATATTGTTATGGGAATTTGAAAGATATATTCTATATCGTTATTTCCAATACGATATTTGTTGGTTTCAGAATTTGATATTGAATATAAGCCGGTATATTTTCTATTCAGAGCCTTGTATTTAATATCAAATGTGATTTGGGTTTGTTGTGAATCGTGTTTTAGATGACATTGGTTCTTTAACCCAGTTAAAGGCAAGATGTTGATTTTTGAAAGATTAAAGCTAAGTGGAGTTTTAATGAATCTTTAATTAGATTAAAAATGTGAATTGATAATTTAAATTATCAAATCTGAAAGGTGATCGAGAATGGAGTACCACCAGTTTTACTCCAAAGCGATAGTTAAATCTTTAATTAGATTTGAACGTGAAATGGTAATTAATTTTACCGATAACACCGTGGTGTTAGGAATGGAGTATCACCAGTTTCGCTCCATGGGATATAGGTTGGGATTGGGAAATAAAATAAATAATTACTTCGGTGTGGTTCGCTAATCCCGACTAGTTTGAAATGATATCCAAAGGAAGATTAAAGAATAAATTTAGAAGAATTTATCTTGGATAAAATTAATGGGAACCTTTCCCTAAGAATGTGTTTTTGTGAATAAAAGAATATTCTGAATTGGAATGAGGCGTTTGTTGTGTTTGTGTAACATTCGTTTATTATATACGTGTGTTATTCAGAAAGGCCGGGTTATACCCATTCTGAATAACCGATTCGACGAGATGTCGAAGATGAAGACGGTGGTTGAAGACCGGAAGTCTTCACATCGTTTGGGTGATTACTGATGATCTTGATTGGGCTGTACACCCAGGATGAGGGAATCAGTTGGTGATCGTCCAGACGTACTTGGAGATGGATGGATATGCGAGGAAAGTGCCTCCGGTTTCGTTCAGACCCAGAACGAACTTGTAAATGGATTGTGTGTCTGACATTGGATTTTATTCTGTGTTGATTGATCTCTATTAAATATACATCTGTTTGGCGGCGGAGAATTTATTCTCTTGCTTAACGCCCTTCTCTGAGACGTATGAGCTCAGAGGTTGTATATCGATGGACATCAGTCGCATGGAGTGAATTGCTAGTGTGGCACGCGTAAGTGGCAATTGATCAGGGCTTCTGTTGAAAAGCAAAGTCTTGTGGTTGATGATCAAAGCACGGCCTGTGTGGCATAGCTTTGTGTATAACGTGAATTCGCGAGCCTCACACCTCGGTATGAGTCAAAAACGGGATAGTGACTGCAGGGAGAGCACGACGTTTCTTTCTAGCTAGGGTGGTGTCAGTGACCCACCAGCCCTGACATTTATATACTTTTCACCTGTGTGGTTGTTGGATATGAGGCGCCTCGGATATACGTCTGTAAGGACCGGGAAACGTGTGTTCAGGAATAACTAATCCTCAAAAGTAAGAGAGGACCGGCCCTAAAGATCCAAGGATCATAGTGGGGTCCTGAGGCATTTGCTAGAGTGTCTCAAACGCGGAGAGGAGCTTGCCCCTTGCCTCGGCTCATGACGAAATCCAATTTCCAATACGTGTATTGCGGTTTTAATTGTAGAACTAGTATGGCGACATGATATATGGTACCCATGCCGTCTATGATTGATATTTATGATTGAAATTGTTTTGACACTATACACCTATAATAGTATCAAATGATTTGTTTTAAACGTACCAAGCATGTTTGGCTATTATAAGGGAAAACCCTATCCTCCGGCTTGCGTTGCATTGTGTGATGGGACCTGGGTCTTATAATAGCTTCATTTTCCCAAAAAGCATTGCGTTGTTTTGTTATATGCACTAGTATTCTTGGGAGGAAACCCGTTCCGTGTTATACGGCGTGGTCCCTTGAATTACTATCTTTAAGTAAAGTTTTGAATAACTGTTTTAGTTCTCACACCAGTCACATGACTGACCTGGAGTTTATTGTTTTAACCTAAACTCTGGGTGCCCCTATTTTCCGCACGGGCAGCTAGTAGTTTTGGTTTTGCAGATTTATATTCACAGGGTCCTGATTTACAGCTGGAACGATGCTCGGAAAGCTCTGTATCCGTGTATCACTTCTAGTTGTGATTTTGTATTATTTTCCGCTGCTATGTAATTTATTGTAATTTCTGATATTTATCGAATGTAATTTATTCAATTATACTCTGTATATTCTTGTATCTGATGGAATTGTTGTAATAACAATGAAATGTTCTTCCGTATGCGTTCTATTTTGTCTTGTCCTCAATTCTATCCGTGCTTTCCTTCACGGGGAAGTTCGGGTCGTCTCAGTTTGGTATCAGAGCTTTGGTTTACAGAGCTCGAGAACAAGACACATTAGAACCATACGAAAGAATTCATCAGATATTGGATTAGTAATATCCAATTAGAATGACTCGTTAGAGATAGGATCAGTAGTATCCTAGAACGAGTGTGAAGAGTATATTTTTCAAATGAAAACAATTTTGTTTTTAAAAAAAATTAAATCGTTTTATACGTATTTGAATATTTATTTATTTTGAATATGGACAATCGAGTATATAAAGATTTTGCATATACGCGTCATGAACGTATATTCGAAATTTTAATATACTGGATAGATATAGGATTACACTCTAGTCGCTCGGAGATGATTTTGTTGATGGAGCTCCATCACCAAAATTTATGTTCGTGTTTCGAAGGTGTGATTTCTATATATTTCCATTAGACTGGTGTGAGAACCAAGACCCATATTGCTAGAATACATTGTTGTGAATTGGCATCAAAAACATGATTTTCTATATATATATCAAATTTATGAATTTGAAACTCTAATTCACTAATTGATTGATGTTTGAGTTGCTTGTTTATTTGTTTGATAATTTTGAACCATTATGCCTAATTGAACCGAATTTTGAATTGTATTGAAAATTGGTCGCATCTGCTTGCATATACATATACTTACATTGAACAGGTCATAGCAAGGAGGCTAGAGCCGAAGAATAAAATTTGTTTGCCCGACAAATAGGTTCATGTTTACTACATAATTTACTGTTTTGTTTGGGTGATGATGATTTTGTGAGCCTATTGGCTAGCCGCTTGGCTTTTTCTTTTTCTTTTTGAGATCTGAAGGACCGGGGAAGCTATTTGAAATTCCCCGATGCTCCCGGTGCAGGGGAGGTTATGGCGAAATTTTTCGAAAATTTAGGGTGTTAGCCAAATTTTTGAAAAATTTGAGAATTCTCAGAAACTGAAAAGTTGGAGAATGGAAGCCAGATCGAACGTAGAGCTGAATAATTAAACCACTTTCGACTTTATTCCTTTTCGGGGACGAAAAGTTTTAAGTGGGGGAGATTGTAATAACCCGGAAAATCTGGGCCAGTTTAAAATTTTTATTTTGGCAATTTTAGCGAATTTTGAATATTTAAAATAGATTATTTTAAATAATATCGACGAGAAATTTATTTTGAATATATTTCGAACATATATATTATATTGTTCATCGTTAGAATATATATAATTATTTATAATTATAAAAGGAATTGAAAATGGCGCGGTAGTTCGATAATTCGATTTCGAACTTCAATTGAATGTACCGGGTGCAAAATAAACCGGATTTTAGCGAAACCAAAAATATTAGGATCTAATTGATAATATCTTTCCAACGAATCCGAAAAATAGAAATTTCATAGCGGGAATCAAAAGTTATGCCCAGTTGAAAATTCAGAATAGTCGCTATGTAAATTATATGCGGCGCCAAAAAGTCATATTTTGCATACGGATGAATTTGGACTCGAAACCACTTCCATTGAGTTCAAAATGCCGTTTAGAACTTCTAAAAGTATAAGCTTTGATATATTCCGATATCCGGAATAGTGGCTATGGGCTAGAGTTGTTCGGTTAACAATACATAGCCCTTAAAAAGTGAAATTTTGCATACGAGCTCAGAATTCGACGAGATAAATTTTTATGGATTCATAATGACAAATTATTGTTATGTTCCAAAGGGCGCGTCGAACGGAGTCAGTATGTGGCCGTGCGAGCTAAAACAGTTCAGGGAAAAACGAGCAGTCATTTTACAAAGGAACATTATTGATACGACCTCGGAATTCAATTATACTTTTTTTTCTAGATTCGTATCATCTAATAATGGTTAAATCCAAGAGGGCTTAATTTTTTGAGTTAGCATGTGAGCGTGCGAGAAGAAAAGGTGCGCCAAAATCGCATTTTTAGAGCTTATCTAAGCATTTTTGTGATTTTTGTTGAATGGTCAAACGAACTCGAAATTCGACGAAACTTGTCTCGTTGGACTCGTCTTCACGTCTACTATCTCGTGTCCGAAATCCGCGGCGATCGGAGATCGTTTGTGTTCGGACGATACGCGAGAAACTAGCATATAATCACTTTTTCTCCTTTTCTTCACTCACTTTTCTCTCTTCCTCTTTTCTTCCTCTTTTCTCTTTAATGGCCTCCTCCTCCCCTCCCACCGCCGCCCACCCTCCCCTCGGCCACCGCCGGCCTCCCTCCGGGCGCCGCACCCCCTCCTCCTCCTCCCCTCCTCCTCCTCTTCCTCCTCCTCTCTCCATTTGCAAACCCTAAGCCCCAAATCACCAACCACCACCACCGCAGCCACCACGGGCCCCACCACCGCCACCCACACCCTCCCCCACGTACATCAGGCCCGCGCCCCCCTCCAGCCCCCTCAATTCCGGCCGTGGGCCCCGCTACACCCAAAAACCCATTTTCACCAAAATCGCCCGTTTTACAAATAAGTCCCTGACCGTATTTCGCGAATAACTCCCAAACCGTGCGTTTCTGGCCAAAGTTTCTCAAGACCAAAGATGTAGAGCACGAAATTCTCTTCGATTTGGTATATGATAAGTCCTATTTTGCATTGCGGAGTTGTCGGGAAAACGCGTCCGAAGTCTGCTGATCAAACACTGTCAAAATGATGTCTTTTCGCGATTTCCGGCGAAATGGCACATTTTCAGCAAGAAGACCACTAGGAAAAAGTTGTTCAGAATGGCGTGCTTGTGCTAGAAAAAAAGATGGTGTGAAGATTGAAGCTCGTTTGCAAATTCTAGGACCCAAACAGCGAATCCGGGCGTTAGAAAAAAAGTGAGTTTTCTCCGTTTTAAAGCTTCTACAGTTTTGACATATGAAATAAATAAAAATATGATCTTTATATTATAGAGAGGATAAAAATCCGATTTTTAGCTTATAGAAGATATAAAGATGAGATTTTAATATAATGTAGATAATAAAAATGTGATTTTTATACATGTAGCGGCTACGGGCAACGAAAGTGACAAAAGGCGAGAACGACAAGATCTTCTACATAAGAAGAGTCGAGATGATTGGATTAGCTAGTCGGTGAGAACTTCTCACTCAAAATCTCTTTTTCTAGTTATATATATATACTAGGATGTAGACGGTGCTTAGTAGCACCCGACACCCGTCATCCACAGACCATGGATGGCTTGTTTGTTAAATTGTTTGGTTGAGTAGTTGGTTAGTTTATTTGGTTTGAATTGAATTGTTTGATGAAATGGAATGGATTGATTGATGTGTGAATGGCGTGGGCCTTCACTAGACCGGGGATAAGGCTAGGCCTCGTCCCGTTTCTAGTATCGTGCCGTTATGCCGCCGAAATTTTCTAAAATATGTTAGAAAAATAAAAATATCATTTTTATTGTGTAAATGAAATGAATAGAAATTCATGTGTTGAAATAAAATATTTTATCGTTAAAAATACAGTTTTTAACGTGAAAGTGAATAAATAAATATTTATAAACAAATCGACCGATTTGTTTATATACACTGATTTGATTGATATCGATTGGGTCGATAATTTTTACACATCGCCCGACTGCACAAATAAAATCTGTGTTTGATTGTTTGAAACCCCACACGGGTGTTGGGATGAAATTTGAAGTTCACTCATCCTGATTGATTAAATATGTCGATCGATCGATTGACAGGCTGTTATAAGCGTCAGATATCTATATTTGATGCTTATACAGTGTAGTGCACTTTGGTTGATGATTGATTATTTTTCAATGCTATTATATACATGTGTTGTATGGAATCCATATAATTAACGTTATATGGAGATTGATTGGGCCTCATTCCAATCGGGATAATAAGGAATATTATAAAAGAAAATTCATGTGTTGAATATAAAAATAGTCATGTGTTGACGATGATCATGTGTTGAGTGAAATATTTTATACGATGAAATTTACATCTTTATCATATTTAAAATTAGAACTACTTCCCAGTAGAAGTCTAATTAAAAATCAAACGATAGATACCATAGTTTTATAAAATATTTTACATAACAAAAATAGTGATGTGTTGACAGTACTCATGTGTTAAGATTAGTCAGGTGTTGGAAGAAATATAGATTCATGTGTTGAATGGAATAAATATTCATTTGTTGAATAGAATAACGGATTTATTGAAATATATAAAGCCGTGTTGATTAGAGTTGCGCTATTTTGACATGAACGATATTTATATCGATTATATTCGTTTTTATAATGAATATAGAAAAGGTAGTGATTTCAAAATATAACGTTTTGAAAATATTATCATTTATATAGTAATGATATGAAATATTCAATTTTGATTTGAAATGGTTTTGAAAACGAATTTAAAACGATCTATAAAATACGTTTTAAAAGGAAATTAACGAAATATATATAATATATATATTATATATATATAATGGCCTGAATAGAACGCGCCGCTCCGTGGCAGTTCGTAAATTTCGACCATTGACTTCGAATTGACGTTGCGGGAGATCCGACCGTCGGATTCTCCTAAAACCGGAACCGTTGGGTTTGTATCGAAAAGAGCTTTCCAATGAATATTAGAAATTTGAAATCTAACGGTTGGATTTGGAATTAAGTCCAAATCAAAGTTGAAAAAGGTCGATGTAAGTGCAGTCCGATGGCCGTTGTTGGAAATCGACTGTACGGGCCTTGATAAAATTATTAAAAATATTAATAATTTGTGTAAAATCATAATATGTGAATTGGAAAGAACTGGGATGAAGAATTCCATATTTGAAATAATAAAAATAGATTTTTATCGAAATGAACTAGTTTTGAACTAGAATTGAAATCAATTTATTTTTAAAATAAATAAATTGAATTTGGAAGTGATTTTAAAAATAATCGATATTCCCAATATGTGGATGGGACTGGAGTTGAATCGAAATTATCTTCGGAATATTTCGATATTGGATTTCGTGACTATACGGATATTGTTATGGGAATTTGAAAGATATATTCTATATCGTTATTTCCAATACGATATTTGTTGGTTTCAGAATTTGATATTGAATATAAGCTGGTATATTTTCTATTCAGAGCCTTGTATTTAATATCAAATGTGATTTGGGTTTGTCGTGAATCATGTTTTAGATGACATTGGTTCTTTAACCCTGTTAAAGGCAAGATGTTGATTTTTGAAAGATTAAAGCTAAGTGGAGTTTTAATGAATCTTTAATTAGATTAAAAATGTGAATTGATAATTTAAATTATCAAATCTGAAAGGTGATCGAGAATGGAGTACCACCAGTTTTACTCCAAAGCGATAGTTAAATCTTTAATTAGATTTGAACGTGAAATGGTAATTAATTTTACCGATAACACCGTGGTGTTAGGAATGGAGTATCACCAGTTTCGCTCCATGGGATATAGGTTGGGATTGGGAAATAAAATAAATAATTACTTCGGTGTGGTTCGCTAATCCCGACTAGTTTGAAATGATATCCAAAGGAAGATTAAAGAATAAATTTAGAAGAATTTATCTTGGATAAAATTAATGGGAACCTTTCCCTAAGAATGTGTTTTTGTGAATAAAAGAATATTATGAATTGGAATGAGGCGTTTGTTGTGTTTGTGTAACATTCGTTTATTATATACGTGGGTTATTCAGAAAGGTCGGGTTATACCCATTCTGAATAACCGATTCGACGAGATGTCGAAGATGAAGACGGTGGTTGAAGACCGGAAGTCTTCACATCGTTTGGGTGATTACTGATGATCTTGATTGGGCTGTACACCCAGGATGAGGGAATCAGTTGGTGATCGTCCAGACGTACTTGGAGATGGATGGATATGCGAGGAAAGTGCCTCCGGTTTCGTTCAGACCCAGAACGAACTTGTAAATGGATTGTGTGTCTGACATTGGATTTTATTCTGTGTTGATTGATCTCTATTAAATATACATCTGTTTGGCGGCGGAGAATTTATTCTCTTGCTTAACGCCCTTCTCTGAGACGTATGAGCTCAGAGGTTGTATATCGATGGACATCAGTCGCATGGAGTGAATTGCTAGTGTGGCACGCGTAAGTGGCAATTGATCAGGGCTTCTGTTGAAAAGCAAAGTGTAACAACCCGTAAAATCTGGGCCAGTTTAAAATTTTTATTTTGGCGATTTTAGCGAATTTTGATTATTTAAAATGAATTATTTTAAATAATAGCGACGAGAAATTTATTTTGAATATAATTCGAACGTATATAATATACGCGTCGTCGTTAGAATATAAATAATTATATATAATTATAAAAGGAATTGAAAATGGCGCGGTAGTTCGAAAATTCGATTTCTAATTTCAAAGTGAATTGAATTGAAAACGAATTCAAAATGAATTGAATTGAAAACGAATTCAAAATGAATTGAATTGAAAACGATTTCGAAGTGAATTGAATTGAAAACGAATTCAAAATGAATTGAATTGAAAACGAATTCAAAATGAATTGAATTGAAAACGATTTCGAAATGAATTGAATTGAAAACGATTTCGAAATGAATTGAATTGAAAACGATTTCAAAATGAATTGAATTGAAAACGATTTCGAAATGAATTGAATTGAAAACGATTTCGAAATGAATTGAATTGAAAACGAATTCAAATTGAATTGAAATTTAATTGAATAGAAATGAATTTTGAAACGAATTTATAAAGAAGAATTCAATTTCGATTTGAATTGAAATGGAAGTTGAAATTGCCTTTGAAACGAATTTAAAACTATTTATATAATTCGTTTTGAATAGAAATCGACGATATATATATTATATATATATATATAATGGCCTGAATAGAACGCGTCGCGCCGCGGCAGTTCGTAAATTTCGACCATTTATTTCAAACGGACATTTCGGGAGATCCGACCGTCGGATTCTCCTAAAACCGGAACCGTTGGGTTCGTATCGAAAAGAGCTTTCTAATGAATATTAGAAATTTGAAATCTAACGGTTGGATTTGGAATTATGTCCAAATCAAATTTGAAAAAGGTCGCTATAAGTGCAGTTCGATGGCCATTGGTGGAAATCGACTGTACGGGCCTTGATAAAATTATTAAAAATAGTAATAATTTGTGTAAAATCATAAGAAATGATTTAGAAAGGATTGGGATGAAAAACTCCATATTTGAAAGGATAAAAATAGATTTTTATCGAAATGAACTAGTTTTGAACTAGAATTATAATTCTATTTATTTTTAAATAAATAAATTGAATTTGCAAAGGGTTTTAAAATAACCAGAATATCCAATGATTGCATTGGAGTGGATTTGAATCGAAATTGTCTTCGGAATATTTCGATGTTGGAATTCGTGATTATACAGGTGTTGTTATGGAAATTTGAAAGATATATATATATATATCGTTATTTCCAATACGACATTTGTTAGTCGTAGAATTCGATATTGAATATAAGCCGATATATTTTCTATTCAGAGCCTTGTATTGAATATCGAATGTGATTTGGGTTTGTCGTGAGTGGTGTCTTCACTAACACTGTTCTTGAACCCAGTTGAGAAAAGGTTAAATCTTTTTATTTAGATTTAATGAAGTGTACCAATTAAATAATATTTAATTGGAATTGAATTGATGTGATTTTGGGTTTATCGTGAACAGTGTTTTAAATAACACTTGTTCTTTAACCCGAAAATTAATGGAATGTGATTTTGGGTTTATCGTGAACCGTGTTTTAAATGACACTGATCCTTTAACCCAGTTAACGATTAAAACTAAGTGGAGTTTTAATGAATCTTTAATTAGATTGAAATAATCGAGAATGGAGTATCACCAGTTTTGCTCCAGGCGATAGTTAAATCTTTAATTAGATTTGAACGTGAAATGGTAATTGAATTTACCGATAACACTGTGGTGTTAGATATGAAGTATTACCAGTTTTACTTCATGGGATAAATAGGTTGGGATTGGGAAATTAAAACAAATGATTACTTCGGTAAGTTTCGTTAATCCCGGCTAGTTGAATCGAAATTCAAAAGTAGATTAAAGAATAAATTCAAGAATTTATCTTTGATAAGATTAATGGGAACCTTTCCCTATGAATGTGAAAATCAGAAACTAACTGTCGGTTAGCTAAGCAGAATGGTTTTCTGGATATTGATCTGATGTTGGTTTCGGCCTTCGGGGTTAATATTTGGGGAATTATTCTCTTGATTAATTTACGGTTAGTGACTGATGAATTGGAATGAGGCGTATGTTGTGTTTGTGTAACACTTATTTAAAATATACGCGAGTTATTCGAAAAGACCGGGTTTATCCCATTCTGAATAACTGATACGACGATAAGTCGAAGATGAAGACGGTGGTCGAAGACCAGAAGTCTTCACGTCGTTTGGGTGCTTACTGATGATCTTGATTGGGCTGTACACCCAAGAAGATGGAAACAGTTAGTGATCGTCCATACGTACTTGGAGATCGATGGATATGCGAGGTACTAGGTGCCTCCGGTTTCATTCAGACCCAGAACGGACTTGTAAATGGACTGTGTGTCTGACATTGGATTTTAGTCCGTGTGATTGATCTCTATTAAATATATATCTGTTTGGCGGCGGAGAATTTATTCTCTTGCTTAACGCCCTTCTCTGAGACGTACGAGCTCAGGGGTTATATATTGATGGATATCAAACGCATGGAGTGAATTGCCTGTGTGGCATGCCTAAGTGGCAATTGATCGAGGCTTCTGTTGAAAAGCAAAGTCTTGTGGTGATGATCAAAGCACAGCCTGTGTGGCATAGCTTTGTGTAACGTTGATTCGCGAGCCTCGCACCCCGGTTGTGAACCAAAAACAGGAGAGGACCTCAGGGAGGGCATGCGTTTCTTTCTAGTTAGAAGTGACGTCAGTGGTTTTACACGCCCTGACGAGTTTGACTTATGTGGTTGTTGCTGTTGCGAGGCGCCTCGGTTATATCGGTTTCGGCCGATGCATTCTGGTCGGCTGAAGGGCCAGACTTACACCCCATAGGGTGGGGAGACGTAGTGTTCAGGCATAATAATCCACATCGGTGGACCGGCCCTGTCGCTCCAAGGCTTGCCTGCGCGCTTGCCTGAGACACGGACTAGAGCGTCTCGAATCGGTAGAGGACGATCCCTGGCCTCGGTTCATAGACGGAAATCCAATTTCCAAATACGTGACATTTGCGGTTTTATTTGTAAACCTATATATGGCGACATGATATATATGGTACCCATGCCGCCTATGATTGGTACTTATGATTTGAAGTTGTTTTATACACTATGCACTTATAGTGGTATCAAATGATTTGTTTTAAACGTATCACGCATTCTTTGGCTGTTATAAGGGAAAACCCTATCCTCGGCTGCGTTGCATTGTGTGATGGGACCTGGGTCTTATAACAGCTTCATTTTTCTTTATTTAGCATTGCGCTGTTTGTTTTATGCACTGGTATTCTTGGGAGGAAACCCGTTCCGTGTTATACGGCGTGGTCCCTTGATTTACCTAACTTTTAAAATAAAGAATAATAACTGTTTTAGTTCTCACACCAGTCACATGACTGACCTGGAGTTTATTGTTTCAACCTAAACTATGGGTGCCCCTATTTTCGACACGGGCAGCTAGTAGTTTTGGTTTTGCAGATTTATATTCACAGGATCCTGGTTTACAGCTGGAATGATATCCGGAAAGCTTTGTATCCGTATATCTCTTCTAGTTGTGTATTGTATTATTTTCCGCTGCTATGTATTTAAATGTAATTTAAATCTCTGATATTTCTGTGTAATATTCATTTATACTCTGTATATTCTTGTAATCTGGTGCATTGTTGTAATAACAATGAAATGTTCTTCTGTATGCGTTCTGTTGTGGCTTGTTCTCGAACTATCCGACGCTTTCCTTTACGGGGAAGTTACGGGTTTTTATACAAAGTCTTGTGGTTGATGATCAAAGCACGGCCTGTGTGGCATAGCTTTGTGTATAACGTGAATTCGCGAGCCTCACACCTCGGTATGAGTCAAAAACGGGATAGTGACTACAGGGAGAGCACGACGTTTCTTTCTAGCTAGGGTGGTGTCAGTGACCTACCAGCCCTGACATTTATATATTTTTCACCTGTGTGGTTGTTGGATATGAGGCGCCTCGGATATACGTCTGTAAGGACCGGGAAACGTGTGTTCAGGAATAACTAATCCTCAAAAGTAAGAGAGGACCGGCCCTGAAGATCCAAGGATCATAGTGGGGTCCTGAGGCATTTGCTAGAGTGTCTCGAACGCGGAGAGGAGCTTGCCCCTTGCCTCGGCTCATGACGGAATCCAATTTCCAATACGTGTATTGCGGTTTTAATTGTAGAACTAGTATGGCGACATGATATATGGTACCCATGCCGTCTATGATTGATATTTATGATTGAAATTGTTTTGACACTATACACCTATAATAGTATCAAATGATTTGTTTTAAACGTACCAAGCATGTTTGGCTATTATAAGGGAAAACCCTATCCTCCGGCTTGCGTTGCATTGTGTGATGGGACCTGGGTCTTATAATAGCTTCATTTTCCCAAAAAGCATTGCGTTGTTTTGTTATATGCACTAGTATTCTTGGGAGGAAACCCGTTCCGTGTTATACGGCGTGGTCCCTTGAATTACTATCTTTAAGTAAAGTTTTGAATAACTGTTTTAGTTCTCACACCAGTCACATGACTGACCTGGAGTTTATTGTTTTAACCTAAACTCTGGGTGCCCTTATTTTCCGCACGGGCAGCTAGTAGTTTTGGTTTTGCAGATTTATATTCACAGGGTCCTGATTTACAGCTGGAACGATGCTCGGAAAGCTCTGTATCCGTGTATCACTTCTAGTTGTGATTTTGTATTATTTTCCGCTGCTATGTAATTTATTGTAATTTCTGATATTTATCGAATGTAATTTATTCAATTATACTCTGTATATTCTTGTATCTGATGGAATTGTTGTAATAACAATGAAATGTTCTTCCATCTGCGTTCTATTTTGTCTTGTCCTCAATTCTATCCGTGCTTTCCTTCACGGGGAAGTTCGGGTCGTCTCAAGTCCCATGACTAACCCAGAGTTTGCTTTGTTTTGTTTTCCATAAACTCTTGGGTGCCCATTATTGTACGGGCAATCAAGTAGTCGGGACTTACAGATACTTGAAGAGCTTGAGCAGGAGGCTTCAGGATTATATAGATTGTTATTTCCGCTGTGTTGTAAGTGTTATACTCTATAATGGTATTGTATACAGATACTGTTTTATTTCAGAGTTATGTTATGTAATATATTTATTCGTTCCGCTGTGAGATTCGTGTTTACTCTGATGTTGTATGTTCTTCTTCTTCTTCTATTCTAAGTTTGTATCTTATCTATTCTCACCCTCTGTTTTCTTTCTATTAGTTTTTCTGGTTTCCAGTGTACTTTGGGTTGGACTTGTGTTATTGGGTCAGCTCAAATTTTACCGGAATTTCGGGACACTACAGGTGGCAAGATGTTCTAAAATGATAATCGTGACCTCAAGCCCCATCAACCGGGAAATGAAAGAAATCGGGCAGGCAGCATGGCCAAGTGAGTCATTCCCATTAGGGGTATTATTACCTGATCTAGGGAAATTCCATTTACTTCTTATTCTATTCGTTGTTGTATGCTTTCGGTAACAGTTGCTGATCACAACCGTTGGTGATAATATGCTCGGTACACTCAAGTTAAATGAGTGACCAGTCATGTGTGGCTGAGTTGCAAGATGTTCCTGTTGAACCTAGTGTATTCCTCTCTAGAGATACATTATCGGAAGGTGCATACCTTGTCATAGTTGGAAATTCATTCTTCAATAAGCGCCCTACGGTTTTTGATTTTATATTATATATGGAGCGTCAGATGCAAGCATTCCGCTAGATTTCTATTTATTTGACTTAAGCACTATTATAATGTCACTGGATTTTGATATCAAAAATATTTTTGGTTATTGTAAGGTAAAAACCATTCGTGTTTATGTGTGGATTGGTCTTACGATTATCATTTATTTTGAAAGATTTTTGAAAGTTAAACAAATGGTTGGAGTTTACTCACACTAGTCCTATGACTGACTCAAAGTTTATTTTGTTTTGTTTTACCCTAAACGCTTGGGTGCCCAAATTTGTACATGCAATCAAGTAGTTGGGGTTTATCAGATTCACATGGAGGTGCTTGAAGCAGGATGCTCCACCAGCTAGCTATAGACTATCATATTTTCCGCTGTGTACTATGTTGTATTTGGAAACAGGTGTTATAACTGTTCCAAGAGTAACTGTAGTGCTCTGATGATGGTATGTATACACAGTTACTGATTCGTATTTCAAAAATTATGTTATTTAATATATTTTATTCATTTCGCTGTGAGATTTTTGTTCTTCGTTTTCTTCTATTCTTACTATCATTTCTTTCTATTTCGCACCCTGTAACTTCTTCCTATTAATGATTGGTATTTCAGTGAAATTTGGGTTGGACGTGTGGTGCTATTAGTCGATTCAAAGAGTATGAAAATTTGGGCCATTACATTTGGTATCAGAGCTGAAGGTTGAGTAGTAACCTTGGCTTTGTGGCGTTACTCAATAGAGATGGGGTTAGTAATCCCCTCGATTAACTTTGAGTGTATATGTATGAGAGCGTATTTGTTGATTTGATATAAAATTGTTTTATATTGTATTGACTGGTTTGTTGAGTGGTTTATGAATTCTGGTCGATGCAGAATGTACAACTGTATCGATAGGTGTTTCTAAACTCTTGAGTAAAGCAATTCGATACAGTATTGTTTTAAAAACAGGGTAAATGAAATGATTTTGCCCAAAAATTATTTTGATATAAAAGGAATAATTCTCTGAATTTATTGATTTGGTTTGTTGTTGTTATAATCAATTGGGATTATAACATTGAAATGATTATATGAAACCAAATTGAATTTGTATAAGAATGGAATATACAAATAAGTTGAATTACAATTGGATTCATACCAGAAATTGGAATTTAAAATCTCGGATGTTTAGAAATATTTTCTGAAGTATTTTAAAGGTAATATAACATTACTTTGAAGGATTTTGATAAAGACTAATTTTAAATGGATTTTGAAAGTGATTAAGCACTGAAATCACTTTAGTAGCGAGAATATAATTCTAATAATGGATCGCGACATTATCTGTATTCATTTTCAAGTTTTCGAGTGATGGATTACTACCATAATAATTCGTTAATGGAAAGTTGTTTAAAAAAATAAAATGTTCCGGATTAGCAGATGATTATAAATATATGTGTATATATGCTTCCAACCCAATTTGGAAGTAAAATCCAGGAGTTTGAATTTTGAATTTTAATTTAAGTTGTACAAGTTAAATAAATTGGAATGGTATAAGTAAACTAAATAGATTAAAATTTTAAATTAAGTTAAGTTAAATAGAATTATATTGATTGGAAATTAAATTAAGTAGCTTATAAATTGAAAGTTAATAAATTGATTCGAAAAACAGTTTGAATAAATATGGATGTATGCATATGGATTATGAATTAGATGTGAATGTATATGGATGGAATATGATACGAATGCGAGGACATTAATCGAAAATTTTGGGGTGATATTGGCTAAAGGAATGAATAATTATTTAAACTTCATTTATTTAAACTCACCTGTTGAATTGAGTAAGTTCAGGTAGATGGAGCTACTTAGCATGATTTTGGGTGGGGTAAACCGCATATGAAATAAGCAAATTCACCTATTAACGCTCATATAAGGTACGCATAAACAGAAATACAAAAAATTGGGTTTTGAATTTTGTTTTCCGACCGTGTAGGTCTAGGTGTATATATTTGTTGTTCCTGCGATATCGCAGAAGTTCCTCCGTACATGGAAGACTCTGCCTAAATTTTCTGAAAATTTAAGGTGTTAGAAAATTTTCAAAAAAAAATTTCGTGAGCAGGAATGAATTAATATTTTAATTAAAATAAATTGGTTCAGTTAAAATGGAAATTAAGAAGTAAAACAAATGATTTTAAGCTCATTTAATAGGGCTTATCGCCATTTTCCTACCTTACTAATTTCAGGATGAAATTCTTTTAAGGGGGAGGAATGTAACGACCCGGACTTCTCGTGGTTGAGTAATTTATTTATTTAATTATTTAGGAGACTGATTTGGAGATTTAAGTGACAAATATTCAATAATTTGAATATTTAATTAATACAAATAGTGAAATAATAAATTTAAATTCCGAAAATAATCGGAATTGAGTTGAATTTGCAATATTGTGTGAATTGGATAACATCAGGAATTTAATCGAGCTTAGATAAAAGATATTATAACGAAATTATTATTAAACGAAATTTGAACGTATAATTTGTAATTAAAATTAAAACGAGCTCGTAATGGTGCAGTAGTTCGTAATATTACGTTATGAACTTCAATTGAATATACAAGATTCGTTATAATTCAGATTTTGTTGAAACAAGAAACGTTTGAATCTATTAAACTGTATCTTTCTAATGGAAGTGAAAATTCGAGATTTCGTCTTATAGATTGTAAGTTATGTCCAAATCAAATTTTCAGAAAGTCGATGTGGGGTCGTATATAAGCCATAATGATTTATTTAATATAATTAAATATTGGTTTTGAATTTTACAAGATTTTTGAGAAATTTATAGAATTTTTCTATAATTTTTATTTTGAAAAATAAGAAACTTTTTATTTAAAGTATTTTACACCTTATATCAGTGTTTTGGGATATCACAATATAGGTTAACTTGTATATTTTATTATATTTTTGGGATCATGGCGCATCGCTTGGCACGATAGTATTTTTATTTTTGATTGTAGCAGTCTGTAAGTAATGAAATTTTATGTAGCGGGGTACGCTAATCTTTAAATAATTAAATAATTATGAAGCTTCTATTGGAAAATTCCTTCTCACTGAAGCCATAGTGAACCATCCGCAGGAAGCCACATTCTTTATATAATCCTGATTCCTCTTCTTCCTTTTTTTGACAAAATCGTACTCTTTAAATAAATAAATAAATAAAAATAAAAGGGTAAACTCATTCCCCTCTACTTTCAGCAACCTTCCCATAAATCAAAACAAGTTTTTTCTCGTTCTCAGCCAACTACTCGAAACTTCATGCAATTTTAATTCCGATTTCATAGAGTAATTGAAGGAGTTATTAACAAGTGAATTATAGAGGGGTATGAGCCTATCGATTGTCTGAGTTTGGTATGGTAACGAGCAGCATCAAAGTCACGATTTTGGTTCGATGTGGCGAATGTTTAAGTCGGATTCTGGCGAACTCCCTCGGAGTTGGGAAAAACTAATTCTGGCGAGGCAAGATAGGGGTGAGTTGTATCTTATGGCGATGGTCATTGTTGTTCTGGCGGTCGGTAGCTGGTGTAAGTAGGAGCATGGTTTTAAAGTACGTGGAGTTGTTTTGGGTAAAGAGTGATGGTTTGGATGTTTCAGTGAAAAGGGAAGAATGGGACATGCTGGGAAATTTCAGGTGGAAGGACCGGTGAACGGGCTCGATCTCTGGTAATCTCCAGCGTCGGCAACAGTAGCGGGTAAGTGGGATGGTCGAATTGGAGGAGATTTTGATGGTTGCATGTTGTTTACTAGAGGTAACGGCTTGTTTTAAAGGGAAGAAGATGGGATAGACAAATAAACGGTGGAGAAATAGCTGGTCAAAAGGAGGTCAACAACGTTTATTTTTGGAAAACTAGATTCTGTTTTTAAACCGTAGAAAGAAGTAACGTATTAAGGGTGATGCTGGATTCATTTGCGTAAAGAATTGGAGTAGGGGTTTGAGTGAGAAGTTACGACAATGTCATGGCAAGCTTCAGGAGACGCAAATTTGATTATGTAATTAGCAGCTAACTAAGTTTTAGAGAGTGATGTTGTTCGTTTTAGTGTTGGAAGGAAATTGGTTTGTTTTTATACCCTGGATTAATTCAGTAATTAGACATGGCCTAATCATAATTAATTTGATAATTAAGTTAATTATACCATTAAATAATAGTAAAGCTATTTAATTATAATCAAACCATATAACGTGTGTTTTTATGTATTCATCAACAGAAGTGAACAAACAGGATTCATTGGAACAGTGGCAACGAATACTATGCTATCGAGCTATTTTGAAATGGATGGAGCTAACCGGAATTTTATATAGTTTAAAACACCCACTTATAACTATATAAATCGACCAGAATCATCAACTACAAACAAGGTGAGTAAACTCACTAACTCTGACTCGTTTATATTTTTATATAAACGAGTTTTAAATTTATTTATAGTAACTTTATATTGTGTGATGATTGTTTGGACGATTGGTTGATTCATTAGTTGAAATAATTGATTAGTTATAAATATTTAACCGTTAGTTGAATATTGATTTGGTTACCATGATATCATTTATTGAAGTGAAATTGATGTTATATATGTTGATTAACATATGTGGATGCAGAGAAACAGGTTGGAGGGATCCAACTGGATTCCTCGACATTTATATTATAGTGTTTTCCTTTATTCTGATATATATTATGTGATTGTTCTTCTTGCATTCAAATATCACTAGCCCGGAATTTTGGTATTTAGATACCGTAAAAAATATTTTCGAATATAGAAAATGAATTTGAGGTTTGAAAAGAAAATATATTTTTTCCAAAAATTGAAGTGTAATTTCGAAAGGAGTTAAAAAGTAGAAACTTGTTTTATTAAAACAAGAAGTTGATTTTAAACGAGTTTATAAATTGAGTGGATTATTTATCATTGGATAAAATTGAAATATAAATGTCAAGTCTAAATTTATATAGTAAAATTTGAAATCAGTTTTGAAACTGATATTTGAAATGAGATTTAAGCTTAACAATTATTAAGGAAAGTGTCAACGAGATTATAAATAATGGAAAAAATGATATTTTCTATAATAGAAGTTGAAGGAATTTAGATGTGAGATGTTATAAAATTAAGCGGATTTGATTATATCTAAAAGAAATATCGTTCACAATTGAAAGTGAATACCGGTTTGGAATCAAATGTTTTCTAAATAGTATAGTTATAATTAAAATTTTGAGTTAACCTGGGATGGTAGATTTATTCCAAAGTTCGGAATATTAATCGAATATAGAATATTCGAAATTGAGTTATTTACAGAAATTCGATTCTATCAAATTCAGGGAAGTACTTTTTGCTTTCCGTTTTAATCAAGGTTTACTTATTTAATTATTTATTATATATTTATTTATTCAAATTAATGAATTAAAGTCATATTTTAAATTTAAATATTTCGGAAGTAGAGATGATAACGTTATCGTTATAATCAATGTTTCCGTAAAAGAAGTGGACTCTTAAATTGAATCCGAGAGTTGCATGAGCAATGATTGTTAAAGTTTTTAAGTGGTGAACATGACTATTTGAAAGTTGAGAATGTTGTTCAGTTAAGATCTGAGAGGTAATTATACGCCAACTTGATTGACTTCCATATTGACGGAGGAATGGTTAAGTTCAGTAGCAAGATTGGTTAGTGATACGATTAATGAATGATTAATGGGATGAGTTATAATAGTGATGTTCTATATAACATTGGTTTAATCAATAAAAAGAATTTTTTTGGAAACGTTTTCTAAATAAATTCAAAGATGTTTTATAAGCATAGAAAAGGAAGTGGTTTGGTTAATGGAAAGTTAATTAATGAGAATTGGAAGTGTTTTCCAATATTAATAACGTATATTTTCCAAATACATTAAATAAGGAATATGTGACGAGCCAAACCCCGTTCCACGGTGGCAAGGGTAATCTTTGGAATATAACACATAAATAGATAACAGCAAAACAAAAATAAATAAATAAATAAATACACCAGATAATGTACAACAGAATATACTGGATATAATAAACATCAGAGTTACACAATATACAGGATCATACTTAGTACAAATACAGTTCAGCTATACATGAATGTCTACAGCGGAAAACAAACATAATATGTACAATAGGAGCTGAGCAGCATAAAAAGAGATAAATGATAGAATCCATTTTCAGCTCCAGCTATCCAGAAAGAGCCTGCTAAAACTTGAATACAAGGCTGCCCGTGTAGAAAAAGGGGCACCTGAGTTTGCAAGTGAAACAAACTACGAGTCAGTCATGGGACTGGTATGAGAAATCTACTTATCATATTTTACAATATGGCTAATCACAGGACCACGCCAATTTCGCGGAACGGGTTTACTCCATTGGATTGCCAGTGCTTTAAAATAAATAAATCTCTTAAACATCGCAATGCTTTTCATAAAAATGAATCCATTATAAGACTCAGTTCCCATCACACAATGCAACACAAACCAGAGGATAGAGTTTTACCTTATAACGGCCAAAATATGTTTGATACGAATAAAACAAAGGCATTTGATATTATTACTAGTGTTTATATGTTTCAAAAACAATTTCAATCATAAGTATCAATCATAGACGGAATTAATGCCCCATACCACTATGTCGCCATATATAGGTATACAATCAAAACCGCACGATGTCGTATTTGGAAATTGGATTCCATCATGAACCAAGGCAAGGGATCGTCCTTACCGCTTCGAGACTCTCTAGCCCGAGCCTCAGGATCAGATCGCATCGACCCTTGGAGCGACAGGGATGGTCCACCAATGTGGATTAAAATGCCTGAACACTGCGTTTCCCCACCCTATGGGGTGTAAACTGGTCATATCCGACCACACATCGGCTCTGAAGAGACCGATCTAACCGAGGCGCCTCGCAGTCCATCATCCACATAAGTAAAATGTCAGGCCGTGTAAAATCTAACACCACTCCCAGCTAGAAAGAAACGCATGTCCTCCCTGAGGTCCTCTCCCGTTTCTGGCTCATATCGGGGTGTGAGGCTCGCGAAACAACGCTAAACACAAAGCTAGCTATTCAAAGCCCTGCTTTGATCATCGTCCACAAAGCTCTACTTTTCAACAAAAGCTTTGATCACTCCATCTCAGCATGCCACACAGGCAATTCACGCCATGCAATTGACGTCTATCAATCACACAGAATGAAATCCAATGTCAGACACACCATCCATTTACAAGTCCGTTCTGGGTCTGAACGAAACCGGAGGATTTTTATTCCTCGCACATCCGTACAATCAACATGTACGTCTGGACGGCTACTACTTCTGCCCCTTCAAGGTAGCAACTCCTATCATGAACATCAGTAGCACCCCTCCATTCGACGTGAAGATCATTGGTCTTGCACCGTCTTCATATCTTCGACATTTAATCGTCGATCAATTATTTGAAATGAGAATTAACTCGGCCTTTTCAAATATTTCACGTATATTTAGAATTTCAAATCAATTCATTTCAACGGTTAAATTATTCGACATCATTAATTCTGTTCTTTAATGTAGTTTCACGCCAAACACATTCAACCATCAAATATCCAATAAACCGAATAAATTCAGTTTATTTCCTTTTCATATCGTTTATAATATTTTATTAAGATTTATCGCTATTTTTATTTATTTAAAAATAGCCAATTCATTCAAACAACGCTTCTGGCCATAACGGGCTGTGACGCTGTTTTTCTTCAGATTTGATTTACACATATCTGAAAATCTAACCGTTGGATCTTCACAAATTTTACATCATTAGAAAGATCTTTTCAAAACGAATCCAACGGTTTCAGTTTTGGGAACTGTCGGATCTCCCGGTACAATCGTTTGAAGTTTCGATTTCAAAATACGAACTGTAGCGTCGTTATTCGATTTAATTTAATTATATTTATATATATATATATAAATATAATCGATTCTGGCGCTGTTTTTCTTCATATTTGAATTAAACATTCCGGACAATCAAACCGTTGGATCTTTACAAAGTTGGTGTCATTGGAAAGATATTTCCAAAGCGAACCCAACGGTTGCGTTTTCGGGAAAATCCGATGGTCGGATCTTTCGCAATCATTGTTTGAAATCACGATTTCAAAATACGAACTACAGCTTCGTTATTCGATTTATTTTAATTATATTTATATATATATAAATATAATTCATTCTTCGATTTCAAAACCATATTCATTTCATACATTTGATGAAAAATGATATTTTTATCCAACAGGTATTTATTTCAACACATCACTATATTTAACAATTCATATATATAATAAAAATGTGATTTTTATTGTCAAACAATTTATTTCAAAACACGATTATTTTCTATAGTTCATACATAAGGTAAAAATGTGATTTTTATTGTAAAACAATTTATTTCAAAACACGATTATTTTCTATACTTCATATAGATGATAAAAATGTGATTTTTATCTTACAAAGAATTTATTCAACACATGAATGTCACTCAACACATGAATTTCTATTCAACACATGAATATGGTTTCAACAAATGAAAATAAATCAAACACAGAAATATTTCAGAAAATTTCGGCAGCATAACGGCAGGGTAGTTAAAACCGACACTGTATCGATGTACGGCTCCTCGCTCTACCTTAAAACCTCACTGTTTTTGACAATGGGGATTTCATACGTCTAGTTCGCACGTAGGCGAGTACGCTTTTCTTTCATTTCCACAACCTATTCTAATTTTTTTTTCAACCACAAATGGCTATTTTTCAACCACAATCAATCATTCTCAACCACAAACAATTTTATCAACCATTCGCATTATTCACAAAATTTCACATCAACCAGTATCCAAACAATATCACAACCAATACATATCGTCCATGCTCTGTGGACGAGGGGAGTGTGTGTGTGTGTATATATATATATTCGCATATAAATATATTACAATTCACTTCAATTCATTTCAATGTCATTTCATCTCATATATAATTTTTACAATACATATATAACTTATACATCGAACAAACAACTTATACAATGCTTATACATGAGGTGTAAAACGCTTATATAACCCATACATCGGCTATATAATTTATACATCGTCGTTTCCATATCGTTTATAATTCAGAAATCTCACATTGGGTTCCACTCCACCAAAAATTGTAGAAGGCTCGGAAAAATATGCGGTCTCTTCTAGAATGTAGAAGACGTCCTCACGGTCCCGGTGTCTCTTATTTCACTGAATTTCGACAAGAAACGAAAAAGATATGACTTTTACAGTGAAATCATAAATCGTAGCACTTTAAAGTGCTATAAACTATTTAAAATAGAAATAGCCGAACCTCTCAGCGAAAGCTTCAAAACTAAGTCTACGATTTTCGTCGAATCCGTGTAGCGGTTGGAGGATCGGACGGCGCAGGGTCGAAGAGGAAGGAGGGGCGTACCCGCGCGTGGTGGAGCGGTGGAGTTCGATCGCCTATACAGGCGGCGGCGGCACTTCCAAACGGCGATCTTCACGGAGGTGATTCCGACGATATACTCAATGAAAAAATTCAAACTTGGTATGGATTTGAAGATCTTGACGAGCTCTACAAAATCCCCAACTGGATAGAGGTCTAATTTTGAGCGGATTGAGAGGAATCGAGGAGAGAAGATTTGAACTCTTTTCCATCGTCGTGCAGTGAAGGTCGGGGAGAGAGAAGGTTGTGATGGCCAATAGGATTTTTTTATTTTATTTATATATTTTTAAAATTCTAAAATACCCCTCTTCACATACTAGCTCCAATCCAAACCCAACGACTGTCGTCCCTAGCTAAATACCCCCATTTTGAACACAATGGGATATGTTTCGTAAGCTCATTCGACTATTTCAGTCAGTTTTGTTCAAATTAAAATATAAAACATTCAATATTTGTTTTGAATGTACATTTCAATTTGCCGGGGCCACATATTGATTCTAAAAATTCCCGAAAATAAATTTAGCTATGTTTTGACGATACGGTCCCAACAAAACTAGTTTCGTCGAATTCTTGAAACCGTTTGAAAAATGGCCATTTTCTGGTCGATCCATTTTAACTAAAATCGACCAAACACATTTTCCTTCGCCACGCTCAAATATTAACTTCAAAAATTATGGAATTTGAAACCTAGCAATAATTTGACATCCTGGATCTAACAAAAGTGGTTTCGTCGAATTATGAGGTCGTTTACAAAATGTCTATTTTCAAGGGCTATATATTCTCTATAGCGACCTTTCTGAAAATTCATTTGGCCATAGCTTTTGATTCCGGCTATGAAACGTCGATTTCTTAGATTCTTAGAAAGACATTCACTAACAGATTTAAATATTTTTAGTTTCACTAAAATCCGTTTTTATTTTGCACCCGGTACAGTCAGTCAAAGTTTGAATTCAAATTTTGAAACTGCCGCGCCATTTCAGGCCTTGTTTATAATTAAAAATAATTATATTTATTTTCAAACATCGATTCAAACTTACTTTTCATCGTTACTATTTAAAATATTTATTTTAAATATTTAAAATCCACTATTTTAGCCAATTTAAAATTTTTAAACTGGTTCAAATTTTTCGGGTTGTTACAATCTCCCCCACTTAAAACTTTTCGTCCCCGAAAAGGAACAAAGTCGAAAGTGGATTAATTAGATAACTCTACTCTCAATCTGGCTTCCACTCTTCAACTTTTCAGTTAATTTTCAAATTCTTCAAAAAATTGGCTAACACCCTAAATTTTCGAAAAATTTCGCTATAACCTCCTTCGTACGGGGAGGGGTTTGGAAATTTATTGTGCCGTATTAGGTACCCAATAAATCCTAATAAGTATACACATATTTATAGTGATATATTCTAGTGTCCACGGGGGAGTGTGTATAGATAATAGCTCCAGAGAATAAATTCTCGTCACCCCATAAATAGTTTTTGTGCCGTATAAGACTAGAGAGACATGTTTACTATCATCTCTAGACCCGTGTGGGGTTTTTATTAATCTGGCTAATTATCGTTATAATTTTATATGGTCCATATCAGTCATCAGTTCAACCTGTAAAATATAGTCATCGCCATACAAGCCTCTCGCTCGTATGGTAAGTCTTCAACCTCGTCACACAAGCTCCAAATGCTTATGTGGTATATGATGAAGTATGCCTATCTTTGAGAAGTATGTCATGTAGTGTAGTTCAAAATTAATTGTTACTATCCTATGGCGACATTTATTAATTACACACAGAATAACCAGCACTTCGCATCTAATGGCATTCACAGGGGTTGATATAATAATAAAGTTGTGCATCCAACTCATTAAGGATTACCTATTCGTCGGGCACGCAAATAAATTATTTACTCAATAGCTAATCCATTTACTTGTTCAAATATATATGATGTACATGTATATATTTCTAATCAATTCTCTTATCAGTTCAATGTGCGATTTAATCGAATAAATTCTACCATCCATTCATTTATTGATTAAATTAACTATCTTTCTAATAATTTAATTAATCAAATTTTCAGCCACACAACACATACAGCAATCAGTTTATTTTTAACTTTTCAAAAATATACCAATTAATTCATATACTCTTTTAAATCATTCAGACTATATAATTAAAATTTTACATCCATGAAAAGAAAACAACAACAAAGTAGAGAACATAATGGAAATTGCAAAATATGGTAAATGTACCTTGCACCAGAGTCAATCAGAGATATCCACTCTGCACTTAGGATAGGCTTTCTTAATGCTTTCCTCAGTTTCCCAAGTACAATCTCGCGGATCTCCACTCCATTGCACTTTAACTAAGTGAACTTTCTTGTTCCTCAACTCTTTGGTTTTTTTACCAATAATTTTGATCGGCTCTCTTCTCACAGCCAATTCTGGAGTAATTTCTATATCCCATTGCGCTGCTTCTTCCACGATCAAGTCTGGATCATGCACATGCTTTCGAAGTTGAGATACGTGAAATACATCATGTACTCTAGGCAACCAACCTGGCAATTGAACTTTATAAGCGAAAGTTCCAATCCGTTCAAGAATAGGAAACGGACCAATAAATTTAGGTGCCAATTACCCTGTCTTACCGAATCGGATGACTACTCTCATCGGAGATACCTTCAAATACACATAGTCGCCAACAGCAAATGATATATCTCTTCTTCTCTTATCTGCATAACTCTTTTGTCGGCTTTGAGCGGCTAGCTATCGTTTCTTAACGAAATCGACTTTGTTGTAGCATCGCGAATCATATCAGGCCCTAATACAAGTTTATTTCCAGGTTCAACCCAACAAGCAGGGGATCGGCACGGCCTACCATACAATACTTCGAATGGAGACATTTTCAGGCTCGCTTGGTAGCTGTTATTGTATGAGAATTCGGCCAAATGCAAATGGTCTTCCCCTGATCCGCCAAAATCAATAATACAAGCCCGCAACAAATCTTCTAGAATACGATTCACCCTCTCAGTTTGGCCATCTGTTTGAGGATGATAAGCGGTGCTCAAGTTTTGTTTCGTTCCCAATTCTGCTTGAAATGCTTTCCAGAATTTACTAGCCAAAATCGGGTCACGATCACTTACGATGCTCATGGGAACTCAATGCAGTCTAACAATTTCTTTGAAATAGATCTGCGCCAGACTCTGAGCGGTTCTATTCAACCTGACAGGTATGAAATGGGCAGTCTTCGTGAAACGATCTATGATCACCCAAATACTGTCATTCCCTTTCCTGGTTCTGGGCAAACCATCTATGAAATCCATAGAAATTTGTTCCTACTTTCCACCTGGAACTTCTAAAGGTTGCAACAGTCCAGTGAGCTTCTGTTGATCGCTTTTGACTTGCTGATAGGTGGAACACCGGCTAACATATATAGAGATATCTCTTTTCATCGTCTTCCGCCAGAAAGTTCGCTTGAGGTCATTATACATTTTACTAACTCCTGGGTGGATGCTCAGTTTGGACTTGTGGCTCTCGTCCATTACTTCTCTTTTGAGCTCAAGATTGTCGGGAACACAAATTCAACCTTTCAATCTTATAACTCCTGCGCCATCCATTTGGAAACTAGAGACTTCACTCCTTTGAATTCTTCTGATCATCTCCTTAATAAAACTATCGTCTTTCTGAAGAATAGCTATTTTATCAATCAACGATGGTGTAATGATAATACTGGCGATGATCACATTCTTCCTGCGGAGCGCATCAGCTACAACATTGGCTTTCCCCGGAGTATATAAAATGTCTAGATCATAAGCTGTGAGAAATTCTAGCCAACGCTGCTGCCTCATATTCAGATCTTTCTGGGTGAATAAGTACTTCAAAGATTGATGGTCAGTGTATAATTCGAACTTCTCACCCAATATATAATGCCTCAAGATTTTCATTGCAAACATGATACCTAATAAATCAAGATCGTGAACTACATAGTTCTTTTCATGTGGCTTCAATTGACGGCTGGTATAAGCGACCACTTGGCCCCTTTGCATTAATACTGCACCAAGGCCTTCTTTAGAAGCATCTGTCCAGACTTTCAAGTCCTGATTGCCATCAATTATGGTTAACACTGGAGTAGTTGTCAGTTTCAACTTCAGATTCTGGAAAGCTGCCTCACATTCGGGAGTCCAATTGAATCTCGAATGTTTCTTAGTCAGTTTCGTTAAGGAACTAGATGTCTTTGCGAAATCCTTAATGAAGTTCCGATAATAACTGGCCAACCCGAGAAAACTTCTGACTTCTATAGGTGTACGAGGCTGTTTCCAATTCCGAATAGCAGTGATTTTACCGAGATCCACTGAAATTTCTTGTTTTGACACGACGTGGCAAAGAAATTTTACTTCTTCTTGCCAGAATATAAGCTTGGAAAATTTTGCTTTTAAAACATTCCTTCTTATAATTTCTAACACTTGTTCCAAATGTTTTTCGTGTTTGCTTTCTGACTTAGAGAAGATCAGTATATCATCAATGAAAACTAGAACAAATTTGTTCAACACCCCTCTGAATACTCGGCTCATCAAATCGACGAAATAAGCTGGAGCGTTACATAAGCCGAACGGCATACTAACCACTCGTAGGATAAGTCTGGACCTCTGAATGCTGTCAAAGGAACACACTCTTCGGCAATATGCAGCTGATGGAAACCTGTTGCTAGGTCCATTCGTGAAAACACTTGCGCGCCATTCAATCGATCCAACAAATCATCAATCCGCGGCAATGGATATTTATTATTCAATGTCTGTTTGTTCAAGTCACGATAATCCACACATAGTATGAGAGTACCGTCTAACTTCGGGACAAATACCACTGCTGCTCCCCAATCAGAGAAACTAGGTCTGATTAGACCCTTCCATACTAGCTGTCGAGTTTGATTATCTAACTCATCTTTCTCTTTCAAGGTCATTCTTCGAATAGCGTGAACTACTGGCCTTGCATTCGGGATTAAAGAGATTTTGAAATCAATTTCTCTCTGCGGAGGTAAGCTAACAACTTCTTCGAACACATCCGTATAGTTCTTGACAACTGGTATATTTTCAATGTCGACCGGAATATTCTCTGTAACGATAGGAACAGGTTCTGTTTGAGCAGGAGAAACATCTAAAGCTACCCAGAAATTTTTTCTATCAGAGTTCAGTCCTTCGCATGGAATGGTTATATAATTGCCTAAGTTAGCCTTTGCCCTCACAACTCTGTTGTCGCATTTAACCTCGGCTTCATATTTGGTTAACCAATCCATCCCCAGAATAAGATCAAACTCTGTAAAATTCATGACAATAGAGATAGTAGGGAACCGATAACAAGAAAAAGAAACAGGAACCCCACAAACCCAACTAAGATCGAGGGAACCCCCAACCGGATTATGAACAGTCATTGGTTCTTTGAGCTTTTTAAGTTTCAAATCCAGTTTCTTAACCGCATTCTTTGCAATAAAGCTTCGTGATGCGCCTTTATCAAACAGTACTTTAACTGGAATGTTTTTGACAGTTAACATGCCTTCTAAAACATCTGGCCTTTCCTAACTAGACAAGGATGCAGGAACTTCTGCTACTTCATTAACTCGTTCTATTTTAGATTCCTTTAAGAACCAGCAATCCTTTTCAAGATGGCCAGTCCAATGGCATTGACTGCATTTTCTTTTCTCTTGGAACTTATCCTTGGATTCAGATCCATTATTCTTTATATGGCTCTGAAGAGATCTGCAACTTATCGACATATGTCCTTGTTTATTGCAGTTAGAGCATATGGCAGTGGTTACTAGTCCTTTTTCTGACTTAACCTTCTTTCGAATTAACTTAGGTTTCTTTCTGACTCCAGATGTCGTACTGACCTCAGGCTGTGTACTTGTCTCTCGGCTATCAGTTTCAGCTTTCCTTTTATTGCTCGAACTGACTTCCTCTTCGCCATCAAAAAGGCCTCACTTATCTAGATCTTCATACAGATAAGCCATATATATCATTTCAGAAAAAGGGAGCTTCACATGCCCCATTACACTATTCTGGTATTTTCTTTGAAGACCATTGATAAACCTCAGATTCTTCATCTTTGGTTTTTGAATTAGATGAGGAGCAAAATTAGAAAATTCATTGAATTTCTTCTGATATTCCGGAATGGTCATATCTCCTTGTATCAGATAATAGAATTCATCACATAACCGCTCAGTTGCTTCTAGAGGAATAAATCTTTCACTGAAAATCTCTTTAAATCTATCCCAGGTGATATCACCTTCTGGATTATCTTTAACAATCGAATCCCACCAGAATAAAGCTTCGCCTTTGAGTGCCCAAGATGCCAGTAATCTTTTCTGGTCATCTCTCAGCTTTAAACCTTCAAAGATTTTCTCAGCAGAACGAATCCAGGCTTGAGTTTCAATAATAGATTCTTTGCCCAAGAATGGTACTCCACCCAGATTTCGATATCTCTTGAATAGAACTTCTATATCTGATTCTGACTGAGGGAGCACAACTGACTCATTATTTTGCTGAACCACAGGATTATTTCTTCTGCTTTTGCCACTCATTTTCTATGTCTGCAAATAGCAGACCAAGTGTCAGGTCAACAGAAAAGGTATTTTTAAAACACAAGAACATTTACTTTAATGTAAATGTGTCTATCAGGGTGTATTTCATTCTGCCCTACTCATTCCAGGATATTACTGATCCTATTTATAATGAGTTACTCGTCCTAGAACACTACTGGTTCTATTTCTGACGAGTTCGTTAATATGTTATATTCCAGAACTAAGATTAACCAGAGCTCTGATACCACGTTTGTGACGACCCAAACCCCGTTCCACGGTGGCAAGGGTAATCTTTGGAATATAACACATAAACAGATAACAGCAGAACATAAATAAATAAATAAATACGCCAGATAATGTACAATAGAATATACTGGATATAATAAACATCAGAGTTATATAGTATGCAGGATCATACTTAGTACAAATACAGTTCAGCTATACATGAATGTCAACAGCGGAAAACAAACATAATATGTACAATAGGAGCTGAACAGCATAAAAAGAGATAAACGATAGAATCCATCTTCAGCTCCAGCTATCCAGAAAGAGCCTGCTAAAACCTGAATACAAGGCTGCCCGTGTAGAGAAAGGGGCACCCGAGTTTGCAAGTGAAACAAACTACGAGACAGTTATGGGACTGGTATGAGAAATCTACTTATCATATTTTACAATATGGCTAATCACAAGACCACGCCACTTTCGTGAAACGGGTTTACTCCATTGGATTGCCGGTGCTTTAAAATAAATAAATCTTTTAAACATCGCAATGCTTTTTATAAAAATAAAGCCATTATATGACTCAGTTCCCATCACACAATGCAACACAAACCAGAGGATAGAGTTTTACCTTATAACGGCCAAAATATGCTTGATACGAATAAAACAAAGGCATTTGATATTATTACTAGTGTTTATATGTTTAAAAAACAATTTCAATCATAAGTATCAATCATAGACGGCATTAATGCCCCATACCACTATGTCGCCATATATAGGTATACAATCAAAACCGCACGATGTCGTATTTGGAAATTGGATTCCGTCATGAACCAAGGCAAGGGATCGTCCTTACCGCTTCGAGACTCTCTAGCCCGAGCCTCAGGATCAGAACGCATCGACCCTTGGAGCGATAGGGCCGGTCCACCGATGTGGATTAAAATGCCTAAACATTGCTTTTCCCCACCCTATGGGGTGTAAACTGGTCATATCCGACTACACATCGGCTCCGAAGAGACCGATCTAACCGAGGCGCCTTGCAATCCATCATCCACATAAAATGTCAGGCCGTGTAAAATATGATACCACTCCTAGCTAGAAAGAAACGCATGTCCTCCCTGAGGTCCTCTCCCGTTTCTAGCTCATACCGGGGTGTGAGGCTCGCGAAACAACGCTAAACACAAAGCTAGCTATTCAAAGCCCTGCTTTGATCATCATCCACAAAGCTCTGCTGTTCAACAAAAAGCTTTGATCACTGCATCTCAGCATGCCACACAAGCAATTCACGCCATGCAACTGACGTCTATCAATCACACAGAATGAAATCCAATGTCAGACACACCGTTCATTTACAAGTCCATTCTGGGTCTGAACAAAACAGGAGAATTTTTATTCCTCGCACATCCGTACAATCAACATGTACGTCCGGACGGCTACTACTTCTGCCCCTTCAAGGTAGCAACTCCTATCATGAACATCAGTAGCACCCCTCCATTCGACGTGAAGATCATCGGTCTTGCACCGTCTTCATATCTTCAACATTTAATCATCGATCAATTATTTTAAATGAGAATTAACTCGGCCTATTCAAATAATTCACGTATATTTAGAATTTCAAATCAATTCATTTCAGTGGTTAAATTATTCGACATCATTAATTTTGTTCTTTAATGTAGTTTCACGCCAAACACATTCAACCATCAAATTTCCAATAAACCGAATAAATTCAGTTTATTTCCTTTTCATATCGTTTATAATATTTTATCATGATTCATCGCTATTTTTATTTATTTAGAAATAGCCAATTCATTCAAACGACGCTTCAGGCCATAACGCGGCCGTGGAGCTGTTTTTCTTCAGATTTGATTTACACATATGTGAAAATCTAACCGTCGGATCTTCAAAATTTTTACATCATTAGATAGATCTTTTCAAGACGAATCCAAAGGTTTCAGTTTTGTGAAAATCCGACGGTCGGATCTCCCGATACAATCGTTTGAAGTTTCGATTTCAAAATACGAACTGCAGCGTCGTTATTCGATTTAATTTAATTATATTTATATTTATATATATATAGAATCGATTCTGGTGCTGTTTTTCTTTAGATTTGAATTAAACATTCCAGACAATCCAACCGTTGGATATTTACAAAGTTGGTGTCGTTGGAAAGATATTTCCAAAGCAAACCTAACGGTTGCAGTTTCGGGAAAATCCAATGGTCGGATCTTCCGCGATCACCGTTTGAAATCACGGTTTCAAAATACAAACTGCAGCTTCGTTATTCGATTTATTTTAATTATATTTATATATATAAAAATAATTTATTCTTTGATTTCAAAACCATATTCATTTCATACATTTGATAAAAAATGATATTTTAATCCAACAGGTATTTATTTCAATACATCACTATTTTTAACAATTCATATATATAATAAAAATGTGATTTTTATTGTCAAACAATTTATTTCAAAACACGATTATTTTCTATAGTTCATACATAAGGTAAAAATGTGATTTTTATTATAAAACAATTTATTTCAAAACACGATTATTTTCTATACTTCATATAGATGATAAAAATGTGATTTTTATCTTACAAAGAATTTATTTAACACATAAATGTCACTCTACACATGAATTTCTATTCAACACATGAATATGGTTTCAACAAATGAAAATAAATCAAACATAGAAATATTTCAGAAAATTTCGGCAGCATAATGGCAGGGTAGTTAAAACCGGCACCGTATCGATGTACGGCTCCTCGCTCTACCTTAAAACCTCGCGGTTTTTGACAATGGGGATTTCATACATCTAGTTCGCACGCAGGCGAGTATGCTTTTCTTTCATTTCCACAACCTATTCTAATTTTGTTTTCAACCTCAAATGGGTATTTTTCAACAACAATCAATCAATCTCGACCACAAACAATTTTATCAACCATTCGCATTATTCACCAAATTTCACATCAACCAATATCCAAACAATATCACAACCAATATATATTGTTGGACCAAAAATTGGGTCTAACACCCAAATGCAGATCATAGATCACAGAATGCAGAAAAGAGTAAATAAAGAGGAGACACACGAGGTTTTTATAGTGGTACGGCTGTAGATGTAGCCTACGTCCACTTTGTAATCTTATTGTTATACTGACAGATTACAAGAATCAGTTACATGCAGACACACAATCCGTGTGTTTATTGAGATTATAATAGGAGAATTTAGATGTAGAAAGGTGAAAAATCCTCGTAGTCAGTAATGGCAGAGGCTGCGGAGATGTAGGAGAAAGTCTCAGCCAAAATTCCTTTAAAATGCCTTGAAATGGTGTATTTATAGCTGTAGGAGAGCTTCTGGGTTGACCGGATCGTGATGGGGTAAGTGGCACCCGATCCGGTAAAGTAGGAGAAAGATGTGGCATGAGAATAGGTCAAAACAGTGCGTGTATCTACAGGTCTGGAGATCGTATCGTGGCAACGGGGTCGGATCGCGATGGCGGACCGTGACCACCATGTGCACCACGAGCGGGTCGTGCTCTGAAGGTGTACCACGAACAGGTCGTGGTCTGAGGGGGGCGATCCGATGAGGGGCGATCCGAGAGTGCATGTGACGCTTCGTCGCTTTATCCAGGAAATTGCCAGATTGCACCAGTTTACGGAAATGGGCATAACTTTCAAATCATAAGTCCGATTGAGCCAAACCGAAGCTCAAATTGAAGCTAACTCAGAGATCTACAAGACTTACAGAGAATAGCTCCATAACCGCTATTTTCGGGCCCAAAAGAGGTAGTATGATAGGATTTTTGGGCCTGTTTATGTTGAGGATGAGATTTTGACTAAATCTCTCAATATCTTTTGACGTTGTTTCTATCGCTTGAGCATGTTATCATTCAGGAATTTCATGTGTGGCAGCTTTTGCCAAAAAATGTGTCAACACGTTTTCCCCCCAGAACATATCTTGCTGGTTGAAGGAAGATGTGTTCTGGATAATCTGAGAAATCCAAGTCCAGAATGCGACGATCACGCCGGAACGTATTAAGGCCAGAAAACCGACGATCACACGGGATCGTATTAAGGCCAGAGAAATCTAAGAAGACCAGGAATTTGTACCTGCAATAAGATAAAACAATGCAAGAATATTTCCTAGATGGCCTTACCGGAGTAAACCATCCGAGGAGACGTTAGAGGGGTTCCAAGACGGCCTTACCGGAGTAAGACGACCAAGGAAAAGAGATGAAGGTTCCAAGATAGCCTTATCGGAGTAAGACGACCGAGGAAAGCACATGAGGTTCCAAGACGGCCTTACCGAAGTATGACGACCAAGGAAAAGCACATGAGGATTTGTTTATACTGGACGGATCCAGTTCGGAGCCGGAGCTCAATGTTTATACTAGACGGATCCAGTTAGGAGCCGGAGCTCAATGCTTATTACTAATTCATGAAAATGCAGCGGTCGTTTGCCGGACACGACTAGAGACCACAAGCCGGTTCCATGCGTGTGGGCTGATGTGACGGCTCTTGTTACATGCAGGGAAAACAAAGGAGGGCGAGAAGTCGGCTAAAAACCTAAAAACAAGAACTACGAACCAGAGTTCGTCAAACTGAAGAGATCCGCTAAGTGGGATCAGTTAATGCTAAGCCCGCGATTACTCGATCCAGGGACGTTCCCTCTCCGGGATTCGGTGGTGGCAGCGCAGGTGTGAGCGATGTTGGTTGAATGACATACTCTGGTAGTTCTCCTCGCTTGACACGATCCCCAATAAGGTCTCGCAAGTGTCTGCAGTCATCAGTGTTGTGACCGTCCATGTTATGAAATATGCAATGTCTTCCGGAATTGCGTTGTGCTAGCGTTGGCTCCCTCTTGGGAGGCCTCGGATATGAGGCAGCACCCCCTGTATCCACGTAGATGTTGCTCAGAGTGTCATTCAGTTCAGTATATTTGTCGTATCTGGACCCTCTCCAGCGTGGAGCATTACGATCATTCTTTGCATTGGCTTTTCCTTTGCTATTTCCAGAATCAGATGGTTCTCCATTTTTGAGCATGTTGACTTAGAGGGTCTTCTTCTCGGAAGTTGCATCTTCTTCGCACAGAAATCTGTCTGCTTCAAGGTAGAATTCGTGGAGGTTTCGCGGTGGATCTCTGTATAAAGACTTTTTGAACTCCGTATTATCCAAGACACCAGATACCGCTGCCATTAGTACCATCGATGGTTCAGGTCGGTCAACTGATGCTGCTGCAACGTTGGATCTTTCCAGAAATGAGCGCAGAGTTTCTCTGGGCCTCTGCTTGATTGTAGTGAGCGACATGACGTTCTTTGGTCGTGCGATGTGGACCCGAAACTGTTCAAGGAAGCGAGCGACCAACATATTCCAACTGTTGATTGACTCAGATTCGATCTGTCGAATCCACATGGCTGCTATATCAGTCAGAAAAAGAGGAAAACACTTCGCCATAACGTTTTCCGATGCTGATTGAACTTCCATATGCCATTTGTAGCGCATGAGATGCACAGTAGGATCTGTCCTGCCGTTGTAGGGCTCCAGTTGCGGAAGTTTGAAATCTGGTGGATTACGGGAATTTCTGATTTCCTGAGTGAATGGGTTGTGATTGACGTCATCTATGTCATTCTAATAAGTGCGGCCTCTCGTGAGGCGTTGAATCAGATCAGCGTGTCGATTGCCTTCAAAAAGCTGTTGCAAACTACCAAGATCAGAGCTGGTACCCCCAGCGTTGAGTGCAGGAGAAAACGGAAGCTGTTGGTGAGCTACCGAGAGCGGATCGCGGATCGCAGGTCGTGGCTCATGGGGGGTGACCCGACTCGGTCGTGAACCATGGAGGTTGGCTCGTGAGCTGGGGTCGTGAAGAAGGGGGCGATCCGACTGGATCCTGGAGCCGCTTCACGAGCTGCTTCATGTTGTTGAGTGGGAGCTTGTTCTCTGTTGTCCATCCGATCCGATTCGGTTGTTCCTGAGCGTTACCAAGAGCAAGGGGTTGCCCCCGAGTCCATGTGATGCACGAGCCGCTTCTGTGGCTTCATTTCCAATGCGTTGTTCGTTGCTCGGCCTTCCATCCATCCGAGCGAAGAATTGGTTGATCATTTCCTGTTGTTTCTGGAGGAGATCATCTTGTCGTGCCATCTGATCTCTCAGTTCAGTGAGAACTCTGTCCATCTCGTCTCTGGTCAAGTATGCAGAAGGATCTCCATGAGAGGAAGCTTCCTGGCTTGCCTCGTTCCTTGTGTCTTCAGCGTCAGCATCATCAGCATGAGCGAAAGTTCCAGTCTTCTTCCTTTTGATTGCTATTGATCCAATAGCCAAAAAATCCAAGCAGAAGTTGAAATAGTCGTGTGCTTCCTTTTTGGTGCGCCAAAATGTAAGACCAAAAATTGGGCCTAACACCCAAATGCAGATCACAGATCACAGAATGCAGAAAAGAGTAAATAAAGAGGAGACACACGAGGTTTTTATAGTGGTTCGGCTGTAGATGTAGCCTACGTCAACTTTATAATCTTATTGTTATACTGACAGATTACAAGAATCAGTTACATGCAGACACACAATCCGTGTGTTTATTGAGATTATAATAGGAGAATTTAGATGTAGAAAGGTGAAAAATCCTCGTAATCAGTAATGGCAGAGGCTGTGGAGATGTAGGAGAAAGTCTCAGCCAAAAGTCCTTTAAAATGCCTTGAAATGGTGTATTTATAGCTGTAGGAGAGCTTCTGGGTTGATCGGATCGTGATGGGGTACGTGGCACCCAATCCGGTAAAATAGGAGCATGATGTGGCATGATAATAGGTCAAAACAGTGCGTATACCTGCAGGTCTAGAGATCGGATCGTGGCAACGAGGTCGGATCGCGATGGCGGATTGTGACCACCATGTGCACCACGAGCGGGTCGTGCTCTGAAGGTGTACCACGAACGGGTCATGGTCTGAGGGGGACGATCCGATGAGGGGCGATCCGAGGGTGCATGTGACGCTTCGTCGCTTTATCCAGGAAATTGCCAGATTGCACCAGTTTACGGAAACAGACATAACTTTCAAACCGTAAGTCCGATTGAGCCAAACCGAAGCTCAAATTTAAGCTAACTCTGAAACACCCCACCTCCGTTAGGGTCACTCTCAAAGGGAATGCCCTAATTTTGGTGGAGGTTTATAAGTACAAGTCACAGATATACAAGACAGATATAAGAACACATATTTGTAAACAGCGGAAGAACAACAAACTTTTATTTCATAAAGTCAAATACGTGTTACAACAACATCCCTTCCAAAAACATATCATAACATTTTCATAATCTGTCTTGAGTACATGATTTAAAGAAGCATAAATAAAACATAGATAAACTGCAAAAGCCCCATAGTGGATTGTCCAAAGCCATAGTTCAAAAACAGGAAAGTCCAAGCAATACATTTCTCTTCTTCAAGCTGGATGTTGAGGCTGATCAAGCTGCTGTGTTCCCTCCCTGAGGACCTAGGGGGGAAAATGGAAGAAAGAAGACGAAAGAAAAATAGAGTCAGACATAAAGCCTGAGTAAGTCTAGTACTACTTTGTCTATGAATAAAGAACTGGGTATGATAAGTATAAACAAGAAGTGGGCAAGCACAATAAACTTGGTTAAGTTATCTAGGGTCGAATATACTATCGTACCCCATGTTAATCTCTGAACCCATATAAACTAGTTTCCAATTTGCACCCCATAATTCAGGGTGATGTGATCCATTCAATGATGATCGGCTCCTACTCGCATAGTTACATGTGTCTTACGGCCCCCGATGTCTGTAGTTACCTATGCTGGTCCCACCATGGGGTGTATCAAGTCCCATAGTGGCAACCCGACACAACCTTAGAGTGCACAGGTATGCTACTGGTGTCCAGTGCCTTATTTTTCTGCGCCGGAGTGTGTGCACGCCCGCACTCCGTTAGAACCTACACTGCTACACCACCACCGTCGCTTTGACCTCTTACAATCAGCCCAGTAATCGTGCCCCACCCTGCCTAGTTTCAGGGTATCCTGATACACCTTTTAGGGTTACTGCTGAAAAGGGTCCCCCGTTACTAGGTTTTCTATCTCTAGCCAACATGCTAAATTGGTTAAGTGTTTCCCTAACCTAACCCCACCAGTCCGTTTAGTTTAGCATGTTCCATTTTGATTAAGTCTTTAGTTCACTTAATCCTAACAATCCTGACTCAGCCTTAATTGTCTTATTAAGGCCCTGACCTCTCACATTAGACAGGTATTGTTGTGGCTGCCTGTTGCCGGTTGGTTCCGGGCAGTCTTACGCCACAACTCAGTCTAACCTCGGGTCCTTGCTGGGCTCCATGTTTAACCTCCCACATTGGATAGGTATTGTTGTGACTACTGGACAGCCGGGCGGTTCCGGGCAGGTTTACATCACAACTCAATCCAACCTCGGGTTAAACACATCGTATGTTCTACATTTACATATCTTGTCATTCTTCTTTATTTATATGTAAATATTTGTGGCCCATTATTAAGTTAATGGTGTAAAGGTTACACCAATCACGGGCCCAACCCATACTTGAATTTGGGCCCTTCTATTTTATATTTTCATTCATTAATTCATTTTAACCCAACGTTATTTTCCCCCGTTTTACACGTCCGTTTATATATATATTGGGCTTAGCCTTTTAAAGCCCAATTTAGCCATGCGAAAAGGGGAGGCTTATGGCGTATACACAAAGAGGGGAAGGTGAGCGCATGAACTTGCAATACGACGTTGGAAATACAAAATAGAAATTGGTGTACTTGCATAGTGGTAACATAGGTGAATCAAAGCATGTGAACTTGCATAGGTTTAACTACAACATGAACCTATATTCTTATTTAGGCATAATGTCAAACATAAGCATGTCATAAATATTCCTAGCGTAAACATGGCATAATGTCAAACATAAGCATGACATAAATACTTCTAGCATAAACATGGCATAATGTCAAACATAAGCATGGCATAAATACTTCTAGCATAAACATGGCATTATGTCAAACATAAGCATGGCATAAATACTTCTAGCATAAACATGGCATAATGTCAAAACATAAGCATGGCATAGGTAAAGTTCAATTTGTTCATGGCATAAACATAAACAAGTCATGTTCATAAGGTTTCTACATGTTTACAAAGGGGATACTTTGTTACTAACACAAAAGCATAGTTCAACTTAATCATGGTTTAAGTCTAATCACATAACGATGGTATAAATATACTTATGCATAAATATTCCTAATCATGGTGTTTGCTTTTAAACTTGCAAAAAGGGATTTTTGAGTCTAACCTAGCCATGTCTCACATATGTCATCATATAATTCTTTTAAACAAGATAGACTTAATCATAGATTTCAATTATGCCAAATATCATTCATAACCTAGCCATATTCATAAGCATGACTTAATACATGGATTAAGGTGTCAAAATTCCAACATAGTTTCATATGAACTATAACAACCAAACTAGTCTCAATTGCTTGCAAAACGATTTACGCACAAAGTATACATCATGACGACATAATAACAAAGCCCCAAACTTGCATAAATTTCACTCAACTACATACATGTAGCTTCAACATAGATTACATAATTTGCGCAATATTCCAAACGTATATTTGCATAGAACTACCGCATGTAGTTCTTTATAATGAATAACATAATTTTGCACAAACATGAATTACTTCCATTGCCACAATTCAAGCATACACATCAACACAGTTGTTTATTATACCAAAGTAATACTCTACTTACTATGGTTGCGGCGAATTCTCTAATTAAGAGACACGATTCCTTTGTTGAATTGATTAGCTTTAGGTTGCTTGAATTGCTTTAGGCTTTAGAACTTTCTTCCTAACTCTCTCTCTAGTCGGCGGCTACTCTTTGTCGTTCCTCAGCAACATGGCGGCTATAATCTTATTTTGAATGAATAGATTAGGGTTTAGTCTAGGGTTGTTTATATAGAGGTTAGGAATTGGTTAGGACCATTGATGTTGCTAGGTTAGATCGTAGCCATTCATTAGGAAGAGAGACCAATAAAAACCCGCCACCTAGCCCTAATGACAAAGCAGACCACAGAAATTCGACCACACACCGACCTGGCCAGCCAGGGCTAGACCAGACCTGGCCAGCAGGTCATTTTTGACCTGGGCGCACTTGGCAGGTGCGCCAGGTCAAAAATGTACTGGCGCACTTCACAAGTGCGCCAGTGCATTTTTGTTCTGGCGCACTTCCCATGTGCGCCAGTGCATTCTGACCCTGTTTTCCGGTTTTTCGCCCAACTTCGTTCGTCCATAACTTCTTCATACGATATCCGTTTTTCGAAAACTCGGACTCTATTTCGCGTATTTTTCCGAGACGAACGCAATGGCGTATCCCGTTTCCCTTAGTTCTTTGATTTGAAATTAATTATACTTTAATTCATGAATTTCACAGTTATAGAATTTTCGGAGTGTTACATTCTCCCCCACTTAAAAGGATTTCGTCCCCGAAATCTTCAAGTGTAGGAAAATGTATATCCTAACATCCAAATCATCCATCTACTCATCCATCAAACACGAGCATCCATTGTCCTTAAAAGACTTCTAATGCTTCATGATCATATGCGAGGTGTGTGTGTACATGAACTTATCTAATGCAAAATCAGGCGGTCTACTGATTCAGTTGACCTCCTTAATGCGAATTATGTAAGTGCCATGTATCCATTATGTATGCAAATTTTCCTATTCATGATTCTACAAGAGTGCACAATCATTCAATACAAATGCAACATCCACATGACAACACATTAGAGTTCAACCACATACGAATGCAAACATATATGCATATGCAATATGAAGTGACTGAGCCGATCTAATACCTAGATTGTGTGTGTATATGCAACCACGAGCAACCACTAGCAATCACTTGCAACCACTTGCAACCATCATACATAACATGTTTCAACTACATGTTTCCATCCAAAAAGATTCTACCTAAAAGATAAGGTCGAGGAAATATACCTAAGAAGATAGATAAAAGCGCAACTTAAGGAAAATGAAAGATCAAGGATGTACCCTCGAACAGAAAAGGGTAGGCTGTACGGATTCTAGCTTCAGTTTCCCAAGTCGCGTCTCCCTCGGCGTCGCTCCACTGAACTTTGACGAGCTTGACTTCGCGGTTGCGTAGCTTCTTCACTTCCGTTCCTAAGATGCGGGTTGGAACTTTTCTTATGGTTGCTTCGCGCTCCACTTCGGCCTCTTCGAGTATATTTAGCTCTACCACTTCAGCATACTCATGTAGACATTTTCGGAGATGTGAAACGTGAAAAACGTTGTGGACTCCAGCCAACTTCTCGGGTAGCTCTAATCTATGGGCCATTTTCCCAATTGTTCCTATCTAAAGGTATAGTCGAATGATAGAAGCAAGTAAAAACTTTGTGCCCATTAGGCAATGTCAAAACTGAAAACCTATGCCACATATATATTGATTAGGAGAAGAACTCTCTAAGCATCAGCCCCGAAGACCGAAATCAACATCAGACTGACACCCAAAGAATTACTCAACCCAACCACCATATATGATTCTAGGCAACTAAGCATGATGGACTCCTTTTAGGTCATAAGGGAGTCCCTTCCAAAGACCAAATCTGTATCCTATAAAACCCAAAAACTTTAGTCAAACCAATGAACACCCTCGAGCCCCAACATGTGTTACTAACAGATGAGTCATACTCCCTATGAGGTTTGCAACAGAAATTGAGAATGGGACCGAGAGGATATACACAAAAGATAGCATGCAAGTAAGCTCTACAGGAAGAGAGGAATCAAGGATATACTCTTAAGAAGAGATATTATGCACGAATCTAGTCTTCAATCTTCTAAGTCGCATTTCTTGAGCTTAACTCCATTATGCTTTGTCCGTCTTTAACTTCACAATTTCGTAGCTTCTTAATTCTTGTTTCCAAAATATGAGTTGGAACCTATTTCTCGTTCCTCTTTCACTTATTCTCCTTCTAGTATACTTGGCTCAAGCCTTAACTGCGTACTCATTGTTCCATGCAAGCTCTCCAAAATTCATTAGTGAATCTTGGATCTTGTTCACTTACTAGAAGGTATTCCACATAGATGAATTATCTCTTGAAAATAAACAAATGTCAACTATGTTGCCAAATGTACTTACTAAGGTGATTCTTTACAACTCATGTATCAGCGAAATGAACCTTCAGCCTTAGTGGCGAACACTACTGGAGTGCCCTATTCTGAAATGCTCCTCCTAATGAACCCCTTCTCTAGAAGCTCTTTAATCTGTTTACTGAGCTCTTTCCTTTCTTGTGGAGCCATATGTCTAACGGGCAACGCAACGGGCTTTGCATTATCTACAAGATATATGCGAAAGTCTATTTCCCGCTTCGGAGGCAAGCCCTTCACCTCTTCAAAGACATCCGGATATTCCCGGACCACTCTAACTGATTTCAAATTTTCAACAGAGGCATCTAGCGATTCAAGATAACTAAGCATAACCGCATACGAGGGGTTACAAGAAATTTCCAAAGTATTACCGAGCTGGGTTAGGAGCCTAACAACCCTTTTCTCACAATCAAGGATGGCCCCTTTACGGGATAGCCAATCCATACCCAAAAATCAAACCATACCCCGAAAAGCCCAAAACAAAGGCACTACATAGAAATTCTACACTTAGAATAGAAATTTTCAAATCCAAACAGATCATAGACAAATGAGCTGGGCCCCCAATTGGGTTTGAAACAATTAAGGGGTCCTCTACCATACTAGTTTTTAGGTGCAGAGATTCTACTAAAGCAGACGAGATAAAGGAGTGTGATGCGCCGGAATCAAATAAAGTGCGAACGGGGTGATCATAAAGATAAACTACACTTTCTACAGAAGTGTTTGTACCTCGATGTTGCAAAGGTGGCGCTTCCAGCACATGAATCTGTGCCCCTGGGGTGGATCCAACCCCCTGCCCCTGTCCTCGTTTCCTTGGGCAGTCCCTAGCCCTGTGGCCTGTCTGACCGCATGAAAAGCACCCACCATTTTCCTTGGCCTTCTCTTTCCGGCAGTCCTTTACTAAGTGCCCCACTTTGCCACAGAAATTACACTTCCTCTTCTCTCGGGACTTGTTGTCTTTCCCGCCCTTCTCAAAGTCTGTCTTCTCAGGGCAGTCTTTGCTGATGTGTCCAGTCTCCCCACAATGAAAACATTCACCTTGCTTTCTTCTCCTCTTTCTACAATCCTTGGCTATGTGCCCCTCCGTACCACAAAAATTGCACTTCCTTTTTTTTCTCGTTTCTTATTATTACTGTTACGATCCTCTCTTGTTTGACTATTATTCGTCTTCCTACTCTGGGACTCTTCCGTTTGCTGGTTCACGTGGAGGAGGAGGAGTGAAAGCGTCAGCAGCTGGGGAGTAAGGTCCCCAGACATGCTAAAACAGAAAGGATAGATTCAAAACGAAGGATAAGAGATAGTTCCTATGGCTTTGGAGAGTGGACTTTGCCTTTTTAAAAATAAAATAATATTTTTCTTTTAAAAATGCTTCTTTAAATTTCCTTTTTGAAAATAATTTTTTTCAAAACTTTTTATCTTATCTGGTAAACCTATGCTCTGATACCAAGTGAAACACCCCACCTCCGTTAGGGTCACTCTCAAAGGGAATGCCCTAATTTTGGTGGAGGTTTATAAGTACAAGTCACAGATATACAAGACAGATATAAGAACACATATTTGTAAACAGCGGAAGAACAACAAACTTTTATTTCATAAAGTCAAATACGTGTTACAACAACATCCCTTCCAAAAACATATCATAACATTTTCATAATCTGTCTTGAGTACATGATTTAAAGAAGCATAAATAAAACATAGATAAACTGCAAAAGCCCCATAGTGGATTGTCCAAAGCCATAGTTCAAAAACAGGAAAGTCCAAGCAATACATTTCTCTTCTTCAAGCTGGATGTTGAGGCTGATCAAGCTGCTGTGTTCCCTCCCTGAGGACCTGGGGGGGGGGAAACGGAAGAAAGAAGACGAAAGAAAAATAGAGTCAGACATAAAGCCTGAGTAAGTCTAGTACTACTTTGTCTATGAATAAAGAAATGGGTATGATAAGTATAAACAAGAAGTGGGCAAGCACAATAAACTTGGTTAAGTTATCTAGGGTCGAATATACTATCGTACCCCATGTTAATCTCTGAACCCATATAAACTAGTTTCCAATTTGCACCCCATAATTCAGGGTGATGTGATCCATTCAATGATGATCGGCTCCTACTCGCATAGTTACATGTGTCTTACGGCCCCCGATGTCTGTAGTTACCTATGCTGGTCCCACCATGGGGTGTATCAAGTCCCATAGTGGCAACCCGACACAACCTTAGAGTGCACAGGTATGCTACTGGTGTCCAGTGCCTTATTTTTCTGCGCCGGAGTGTCTGCACGCCCGCACTCCGTTAGAACCTACACTGCTACACCACCGCCGTCGCTTTGACCTCTTACAATCAGCCCAGTAATCGTGCCCCACCCTGCCTAGTTTCAGGGTATCCTGATACACCTTTTAGGGTTACTGCTGAAAAGGGTCCCCCGTTACTAGGTTTTCTATCTCTAGCCAACATGCTAAATTGGTTAAGTGTTTCCCTAACCTAACCCCACCAGTCCGTTTAGTTTAGCATGTTCCATTTTGATTAAGTCTTTAGTTCACTTAATCCTAACAATCCTGACTCAGCCTTAATTGTCTTATTAAGGCCCTGACCTCTCACATTAGACAGGTATTGTTGTGGCTGCCTGTTGCCGGTTGGTTCCGGGCAGTCTTACGCCACAACTCAGTCTAACCTCGGGTCCTTGCTGGGCTCCATGTTTAACCTCCCACATTGGATAGGTATTGTTGTGACTACTGGACAGCCGGGCGGTTCCGGGCAGGTTTACATCACAACTCAATCCAACCTCGGGTTAAACACATCGTATGTTCTACATTTACATATCTTGTCATTCTTCTTTATTTATATGTAAATATTTGCGGCCCATTATTAAGTTAATGGTGTAAAGGTTACACCAATCACGGGCCCAACCCATACTTGAATTTGGGCCCTTCTATTTTATATTTTCATTCATTAATTCATTTTAACCCAACGTTATTTTCCCCCGTTTTACACGTCCGTTTATATATATATTGGGCTTAGCCTTTTAAAGCCCAATTTAGCCATGCGAAAAGGGGAGGCTTATGGCGTATACACAAAGAGGGGAAGGTGAGCGCATGAACTTGCAATACGACGTTGGAAATACAAAATAGAAATTGGTGTACTTGCATAGTGGTAACATAGGTGACATGAATCAGAGCATGTGAACTTGCATAGGTTTAACTACAACATGAACCTATATTCTTATTTAGGCATAATGTCAAACATAAGCATGTCATAAATATTCCTAGCATAAACATGGCATAATGTCAAACATAAGCATGGCATAAATACTTCTAGCATAAACATGGCATAATGTCAAACATAAGCATGGCATAAATACTTCTAGCATAAACATGGCATAATGTCAAACATAAGCATGGCATAAATACTTCTAGCATAAACATGGCATAATGTCAAAACATAAGCATGGCATAGGTAAAGTTCAATTTGTTCATGGCATAAACATAAACAAGTCATGTTCATAAGGTTTCTACATGTTTACAAAGGGGATACTTTGTTACTAACACAAAAGCATAGTTCAACTTAATCATGGTTTAAGTCTAATCACATAACGATGGTATAAATATACTTATGCATAAATATTCCTAATCATGGTGTTTGCTTTTAAACTTGCAAAAAGGGATTTTTGAGTCTAACCTAGCCATGTCTCACATATGTCATCATATAATTCTTTTAAACAAGATAGACTTAATCATAGATTTCAATTATGCCAAATATCATTCATAACCTAGCCATATTCATAAGCATGACTTAATACATGGATTAAGGTGTCAAAATTCCAACATAGTTTCATATGAACTATAACAACCAAACTAGTCTCAATTGCTTGCAAAACGATTTATGCACAAAGTATACATCATGACGACATAATAACAAAGCCCCAAACTTGCATAAATTTCACTCAACTACATACATGTAGCTTCAACATAGATTACATAATTTGCGCAATATTCCAAACGTATATTTGCATAGAACTACCGCATGTAGTTCTTTATAATGAATAACATAATTTTGCACAAACATGAATTACTTCCATTGCCACAATTCAAGCATACACATCAACACAGTTGTTTATTATACCAAAGTAATACTCTACTTACTATGGTTGCGGCGAATTCTCTAATTAAGAGACACGATTCCTTTGTTGAATTGATTAGCTTTAGGTTGCTTGAATTGCTTTAGGCTTTAGAACTTTCTTCCTAACTCTCTCTCTAGTCGGCGGCTACTCTTTGTCGTTCCTCAGCAACATGGCGGCTATAATCTTATTTTGAATGAATAGATTAGGGTTTAGTCTAGGGTTGTTTATATAGAGGTTAGGAATTGATTAGGACCATTGATGTTGCTAGGTTAGATCGTAGCCATTCATTAGGAAGAGAGACCAATAAAAACCCGCCACCTAGCCCTAATGACAAAGCAGACCACAGAAATTCGACCACACACCGACCTGGCCAGCCAGGGCTAGACCAGACCTGGCCAGCAGGTCATTTTTGACCTCGGCGCACTTGGCAGGTGCGCCAGGTCAAAAATGTACTGGCGCACTTCACAAGTGCGCCAGTGCATTTTTGTTCTGGCGCACTTCCCAAGTGCGCCAGTGCATTCGGACCCTGTTTTCCGGTTTTTCGCCCAACTTCGTTCGTCCATAACTTCTTCATACGATATCCGTTTTTCGAAAACTCGGACTCTATTTCGCGTATTTTTCCGAGACGAACGCAATGGCGTATCCCGTTTCCCTTAGTTATTTGATTTGAAATTAATTATATTTTAATTCATGAATTTCACAGTTATAGAATTTTCGGAGTGTTACAAACTCAGAGATATACAAGAGTTACCGAGCTTAGCTCCGTAACCGCTATTTTCGGGCCCAAAAGAGGTCGTATGATAGGAGTTTCGGGCATGTTTATGTTGAGGATGTGATTTTGACCAAATCTCTCAATGTCTTTTGACGTTGTTTCTATCGCTTGAGCATGTTATCATTCAGGATTTCCATGCGTGGCAGCTTTTACCAAAAAATGTGTCAACATATATCGTCCATGGTCTGTGGACGAGGGGAGTATATGTATGTATATATATATATATATTCGTATATAAATATATTTCAATTCACTTCAATTCATTTAATCGCATATATAATTTTTACAAACATATATAACTTATACATCGATCAAACAACTTATACAACGCTTATACATGAGGTTTAAAACGCTTATATAACCCATACGTCGGCTATATAATTTATACATCGTCGTTTCCATATCGTTTATAATTCAGAAATCTCACATTGGGTTCCACTCCGCCATAAATTGTAGAAGGCTCAGAAAAATATGCAGTCTCTTCTAGAATGTAGAAGACGTCCTCACGGTCCCGGTGTCTCTTGTTTCACTGAATTTCAACAAGAAATGAAAAAGATATTATTTTTACAGTGAAATCATAAACCGTAGTGCTTTAAAGTGCTATAAACTATTTAAAATAGAAATAGCCGAACCTCTCAGCGAAAGCTTCCAAACTAGGCCTGCGATTTTCGTCAAATCCGTGCAGCAGTTGGAGGATCGGACGGCGCAGCGTCGAAGTGGAAGGAGGGGCGCACCCGAGCGTGGTGGAGCGGTGGAGTTCGATCGCCTGTACAGGCTGCAGCGGCGCTTCCAAACGGCGATCTTCACGGAGGTGATTCTGGTGATATACTCAATGAAAAAATTCAAACTTGGTATGGATTTGAAGATCTTGACGAGCTCTACAAAATCCCCAATAGGATGGAGGTATAATTTTGAGTGGATTGAGAGGAATCGAGGAGAGAAGGTTTGAACTCTTTTCCGTCGTCGCGCAGTGAAGGTCGAGAAGAGAGAAGGTTGTGATGGCCAATAGGATTTTTATTTATTTTTATATATTTTTAAAATTCTAAAATACCCCTCTTCACATACTAGCTCCAATCTAAACCCAACGACTGTCGTCCCTAGCTAAATACCCCCATTCCGAACACAATGGGATATGTTTCGTAAGCTCATTCGACTATTTCAGTCAGTTTTTCTTGAAATTAAAATATAAAACATTTAATATTTGTTTTGAACGTACATGTCAATTTGCTAGGGCCACATACTGATTCTAAAAATTCCCAAAAAATAAATCTAGCTATGTTTTTACGATACGGTCCCAACAAAACTAGTTTCGTCGAATTCTGAGACCGTTTGAAAAATGGCCATTTTCTGGTCAATCCATTTTAACTGAAATCGACCAAACACATTTTCCTTCGCCACGCTCACATATTAACTTCAAAAATTATGGAATTTGAAATCTAGCAATAATTTGACATCCCGGATCCAACAAAAGTGGTTTCATCACATTCTGAGGTTGTTTGCAAAATGTCTATTTTCAAGGGCTATATATTCTCTATAGCGACCTTTCTGAAAATTCATTTGGCCATAACTTTTGATTGCCGCTATGAAACTTCAATTTTTCAGATTCGTTAGAAAGATATTCACTAAAAAAAATTAAATATTTTTAGTTTCACTAAAATCCGTTTTATTTTGCACCCGGTACAGTCAGTCAAAGTTTGAATTCAAATTTTGAAATTGCCGCACCATTTCAGGCCTTGTTTATAATTAAAAATAATTATATTTTTTTCAAACATCGGTTCAAACTTACTTTTTGTCGTTACTATTTAAAAAATTTATTTTAAATATTTAAAATCCACTATTTTAGCCAATTTAAAATTTTTAAACTTGTTCAGATTTTCTGGGTTGTTACAGAATATAAAAACATGGAAAATGGTTTCAACATTAATCGTATATTTTTGGGAATATGGAAATAAATAGTTTATAATATTTGGAATTGTTTTCCAAGGATATGAGTAGTCAAAACAAGTTTTGGGAAATATTTGGAAAGATATGGGAAATTGGGAAAGGATAATTTAATAAGAAATTAACTGAAAAGGAGGCAATGTTGTTTGATGGTTGATCAGTATAATTCCCATTTAGGATCGTTGATTGAATGGATGTTCCTTTGGTAGCTAAATCACCGACTATCAAAGTTTTAGTTTATTTTATACCTTCGTTGTCAATACGGAGAGACCGAGATCGGATTTAATATATGGAAACCACTCCGTATTGGCATAAGCATTACGAATCACTTAGGCTGAAGATAATTGAAGACGGAGTAAAATGCAAGGGATTTTCTTTCAATCCTAGGTAGAAATTGCCCAAGATGGATTGATGGAATGATGCTTTCAGTTTGTGCAGTCCTAAGACAACATATATGGACAGATATGACAAGGTGGTATTCAAAGTAAATGGTGGCAAGATGTTCTAAAAAGATAATCGTGACCTCAAGCCCCATCAACCAGGAAATGACAGAAATCTGGCAGGTAGCATGGCTAAGTGGGTCATTCCCATTAGGGGCATTATTACCTGATCTAGGGAAATTCCATTTACTTCTTATTCTATTTGTTGTTGTATGCTTTCGGTAACGGTTGCTGATCACAACCGTTGGTGATAATATGCTCGGTACACTCAAGTTAAATGAGTGCCCAGTCTTGTGTGGCAGGGTTGCAAGACGTTCTTGTTGAACCTAGTATATTACTCTCTAGAGATACACTATCGGAAAGTGGTCCCATACCTTGTCCTAGTTTGAAATCCATTCTCCAATAAGCGCCCTGCGGTTTTTGATTTTATATTATATATGGAGCGTGAGATGCAAGCGTTCCGCTAGATTTCTATTTATTTGATTTAGACACTATTATAATATCATCGGATTTTGATATCAAAAATATTTTTGTTTATCGTAAGGTAAAAACCATCCATGTTTATGTGTGAATTGGTCTTACGATTATCATTTCTTTTGGAAGGTTCTTGAAAGTTAAACAAATGGTTGGAGTTTATTCACACCTGTCCCATGACTGATCTGGAGTTTATTTTGTTTTGTTTTACCCTAAACTCTTGGGTGCCCAAATTTATACAGGCAGTCAAGTAGTTGGGATTTTTCAAATTTACTTGGAGGTGCTTAAAGCAGGAGGCTCCACCAGTTAGCTATAGACTATCATATTTTCCACTGTGTATTATGTTGTATTTGGAAACAGGTTGAGACGACCCAAACTACCCCTTACGAGAAAGCCCGGGTTAAATTGAGAACAAGATAAATCAGAACACGAACAATAGAACATTTCATTGCTTATTACAACAATTTACATCAGAGTACAAGAATATATCAGAGTATGAATAAATATTACACAGAAAATATCAGAGATTAAAATACAAAGCAGCAGAAATAAAATATACAAATACAATGCGTAGCGGAAAATAACAACTGACACAACTTAAAGAAATATACGGATACAAAGCTTTCCGAATATATCTCTAGCTGTAAATCCAGGATCCTGGGAAAAGAAATATCTGCGAAAACAAAAACAACTAGCTGCCCGTGTGGAAAATATGGGCACCCAGAGTTTAGGTTAAAACCATAAACTTCGAGTCAGTCATGGGACTGGTGTGAGAACTAAAACAGTTATTAATCTTTATTTTAAAGTTGGGTAAATCAAGGGACCACGCCACTAACGCGAAACGGGTTTACCTCCAAAAATACTAGTGCATAAAATAAACAGCGCAATGCTAAAGAGAAAAATGAAGTTGTTATAAGACTCAGGTACCATCACACAATGAACGCAGTCGAGGATAGAGTTTTCCCTTATAATGGCCAAATATGCTTGATACGCGAAATTTGTCTTTTATTATTACTATAAATGAAGAAATCAACTTCAAATATAAATGTATCAATCCTAGACGGCACGGGTACCATATATCTTACCGCCATACATAGGTTTACAATCAAAACCGCAAAATGTCGTATTGGAAGTTTGGATTTCCATACTGATGGCTCATGATTCGAAAGATTTATCGCGTAGTGCATTACATAACTGCTTACGTCCTAGCCAGAGAAAACACCGTAATGCGCATCCACCCTTTTGGGAAATCAAGTCTCACTGCGGCTTACGTCCCGACGAGAGAAAACACCGCTTACTCTATCACTCTGGGAATCGGGGGGTGTGCCATATCCCTCTGAGCGTGGAGCGACCACACTCAGCTCATCTCGGTCGACCGAATCCATGACACCTCTAAGGGTGTCAATCCTCATCTCAAAAGCATACTTACCTGACCATCAATTCACCACCATACCGGGGTGTGAGGCTCGCGAATTAACGCTACACAAAGCTATGCTAATTAAAGTTATGCTTTGATCATCATCCTCTAAGCTCTGCTTTTCAACAAAAGCTTGGATCACTGCAACTCAGCATGTCACTCTGTCAATCCATACCATATCATTGATTTTTGCCAACATATAACCTCTAAGCTCGTACGTCTCAGAGATGGTGTTAAGCAAGAGAATAAATTCTCCGCCACCAAACAGATATATATTTAGCAGAGATTAATGAATACAACATAACGGAATACAATGTCAGACACACCATCTGTAACGATCCGGGATTTTCGACTCCGAAAATCAACATCAAACTACCATGTTGACCATTCAGACATCGAACATTCCAGATCATGAATAGAAAGAAATTAGAGGGTGAGATAAGAAAGAAAGAAATATTAGAATAGAAGAAGAAGAAGAACACAACACAACACAGAGTCTCACATCGCAGCGGAACAAAATATAATACAGAAATAACCTTTATTGAAAGCTTTTGAAATACTTACAATATCAGAGTACACCACACAATGGGACAGTTATAATGATCTGTTCCCATATACAACACACAGCGGAATAGTATTAATATCATACGTCTGGACTCTTCCAGCTCGTCTCTTCATAGCAGTTGATAACCTGAACCTGTACAACCCGGTCTAACCCGAGCATTTACAAAACACCGGGTCAGTCTGGTGAACCAGAGTGAGATAAACTCGCACAGTAATAAGGGTGAATCATCCAATCATGATTTTAAAGTTCAAAATCTTTTCAAAAGAAAAGGATAATCGTAAGACCAAATCCACACATAAACACGGACGGTTTTTACCTTACGATAACCCAAAACATTTTGAAACCAATATCTTGTCTGATATTATAATAATGTCTAAACACAAGTAAATAGAAATCTAGTGGAACGCTTGCATCTCACGCTCCACATATATATATATATATATATATACAATCAAAACCCGCAGGTGCTTATTGGAGATTGGATTCCAACTTGACAAGGTATGGGTCCACCTTCCGATAGTGTATCTCTAGAGACGAATACACTGGGTTCAACAAGAACGTCTTGCAACCCGGCCCTCACATGACCGACCACTCATTTCGCTTGAGTGTATCGAATGTATACCACCGACGGTTGGGATCAGCAACCGTCTCCCGACAAGGGACAGCATCGAAACATAGATTAAAGAAGCAAATAGGATTTCCTCTAGATAGGTGATTCTACACCCTAATGGGAGCGACCCACATAGCCATGCTGCCTGCCCGATTTTTGTCATTTCCCGGTTGATGAGGCTTGAGGTTTAGATTTACCTTTGAACACCTGGTCATCATTCACTTTGAATGCCACATCGTCAAATCCATCAGATATCACTAATTGACGTCCACAAAAATACTCTAGCTGGAAGCTAAGAGAACGGCAACTCCCTGCCAACAACTATCGTACGTTTGAAGAAATCAACGTACGTGATCCTTCGGAATTACTCTGTCAGACATTCGTCCATATACGTCATCCAGGAACAGGATGAACCGAAGGCACTCTCCTACCGCATCCATATAGGAATCACCCCATGGATCAGTAGCGAGAAGTCCTTGCAACTCGTAGATTCCAACTACGACAGAATCACAGCTTATCTCTGCTTGCCAGGCAGAGAACCTTAGTGGTTCTTCCATGTATGAAAATCCACGGTCTTCAATGCTCCACCTCGATCATCTTCTGATCTCTTCACGTATTTGTTGGTTGGAATGGTTTTCGAATATAAATTCGATCCCGGTCTTTCCATACCAACAATCGTATTGGACAGATTTGATAGTCGGTGTTTTAACTATCAAAATATACAGTGTTTCAACCATGACACTCCAACGAGTTCACTGGTTCCGTATTTAGCATCACTTGGCCTTTAACAAACTGGTTTACTTTTGTTAAATTAAAAACTTCTAACTCCTTCAAATATTCAAAAATACGATATTTGAATACTCCTAATTTTGATTTAACTCTAATCGATTAACTCTAATTGATTAACTAATACTCGACTTCAATCCATTCGCTTGACCCTAGATCGCAGCAATCACAATGGTTACGCCTGATTCCCTCAGGAAACATCCGACCGCCGTAGGCTATCTGCAGCCCTGCGAATTACGCTAGCAGTCGTACGAAATGGCAACTCAGCCGTATAATTATGTTTGCCGAATTCTATCTCGAATAAATATATTCAATTTCCCATTTTGAAATCTCATTTAAAATTCCCCTTTTTACTAAATCTCGTTTTCAAATAACGTTAATGTAAAATTAACGTCTTAACACTTTAAATTCCACTTAAAACCTCTGGTTTATAATAAACCCTTTTTTATTGTAATCTCCTTTCACTTAATTCATATAATTGAGTACGTTTATTTCCTTTCACCATTCAATTGGCTTGCATCTCACATTCGGTAACCTTTTTAAATGAATTCCCATTTAAAAATATATCCCTAACTTTATCATTAATTTAAAATAATAACTTATTTCAAACATTAACTACTTTGGTAGTTAATCCCTTTATTAACTAAATTTAATATTAAATCCCCTTTTAAATCCTTATTTAAATTCAAACAATATTCATTTAACTATTTTAGTCAAAACACATTAACTTGATAAACAATTCTAATTCCAAACGGTCGATTTAATTAACTCAAAAACTTGATTATCTCATTAACCAATTTCAACAATCCTCGCTTTAAATTAATTAAAAATATAATTAATTTAAATAGATTCTAATTATTTGTTTTCCTTACAAAACAAATTTTCAAGGTTTAACCATTTAATTCATTTCTTATTCTTCAACTGGTAAATCTGATTAACATCAGCATTTGCTTTGCAAAATAAATTCGTAACAAATCAAAGTCTTAAACAAACAAAATATTTATTTATTTCTCTTAAATAACTTTTATTCAAATCTAACTCTGGTTATAAAATAAATGTTATAACCTCAACTCTATCGATTCACCTGACGGTGAATCAATATCTATAACTCGATTGGTTTTAAAGGCCATACTCTGCCAAACACTTAACCAATATTGCCCATTGGTTTAAACCAAACAGATGTTGAATATCAATTAATAATCAATCATCAAATCAATCACACAAACAGATCAGTTCATATATGATAATATGAAAATAAATAATACATTTGAGGAATCCAGTTGGATTCCTCCAACCTGTTCTTCCCTGTATTCAAATGGTTATCTCAAACCAGGCCAAACAATTCCATTTAACTGATATATCATAGCAAATAGCAACCATTTTATATCAACTAGCTAACAAAACATTTTTATCAGTTCATCCAGTTCAAACGAAAACACGTTTATTTTATAAACGTGACCAACCAAGGTGAGTTACCTTTATTGGAACCAATCGTTAAAATAACGATTTGGTATTTCACTGAAATTAAACACAGTTTAATTTCATCAGGTAAATCAACAAACAATTGTGTAACTAGCAAATAAGCATCCATCAGCAAGCAAAACACACAAAATAAAGAATCCAATTTATATAAAATATAAATGGGAAAACTGAGTGAGTTTAACTCACCTTGGTTTTCATCTGACATTAAAATGGTCTCATTAAATCTCCAGTCGCGCCCAATTCTGATCAAATCAACTTTATAACGTTGCGCTTACCGGTACGGTTCCGACATCTTCGGTCTTGTTGAATTCTGACAATACAAGGGCGCTTTATAAAATTCATACGGATTGGTTTTATTAAATTTAAACAAATGGAATTTCAATTACAATTAAACCCATTGTTTATTTATAAATTAAACGTTTCTTAAGTGGCCATGTTGGTAGCTAATAGGATTAGGTAATATCTAAACATGATTTGGCACCACTAAGGAAAATTAGGCGTATGATACTATTCTGGTATTAGGCAATTATCTTAAACTATAGTTAGGCAATTATATATACCTGTTACTGTATATCATCCTTATCCTACACTGTTCCAATTTATCCGCCACTTCTTGCTTCTATCCTCCTGTCTGAACGCCCGTCTTCATTCATGCTGATGCTACTCATAGAAACCACCACCGCCATGTCAGAGCGACCCCACCTCCTCACGTCCGCTCATTGCTTCCGTTCCAACCCCTCTTCCATGCAACTTCAAAAGTCCACGCAAGCACTCCACCACATATCCATCAGTTCGTTTCTTCCCTTTTTTTTTTTTTTTTTTTTGAGGCGCAGTTAATATAGACGAAGGAAAGCATCAGGAAGGCTGTCGGCCTTTGGTTTGCGGAAGGAAAAGAAATGAAGTATGTTGTATTTATATGAGGGGAAACGTGGTGACCAAATAGTATTGTTTGGCGGCCAAGTAACATAGGTGCTTAGGATGATGTAGAGTAGGAATCCAGACTTTGTCGGCACGTTTTTGGTTGGGTACGATGTAGGTCTGCATCCTTACAGTAGCTGTGTTTCTTTCGAATTGATAGTTGATGTGCACTAGACGTGGAGAAAGGCTAGGGTATGAGAAGACAATTGAAAATAATTTAGTCCGTATGAAACTTCACCGCGAAATAGTTGATAAAAACCACCCCAATTGATTTCTGTCTTCTGATAAAAAAACTAATCCTGGTGTAAAAAGGTATTCTAAACCCAATGGGACAAGTTTCATTGAAATCCGAGGTCATATGAAAAAATTTCCTTTATGAAACCGGAAATGAACACACGTTTAATTTTTCCATGGTCACCAGATAAATCAAATTAACTTGGAACTGCGAACATCGACAATAACTTTTCGATACGAATCCAACGGCACTAATTTCGTCGCATTCTGAGACTGTTGCCCCGGTAGGCTATTTTTACCCCGAACCGCCCTACCCTTTTTACCGCCAAATTTCTTGATCTCTAAAAATAACAAACTATATACTTATTCTGACTCTAATCGACGATACGAACTCAACGGAACTGGTTTCGTGGCCTAATTCCATCGTCTGCTCAAGTTACACTCAAATACTCCTTTATTTATTTAAATACGCGCTATAGAAATTGAACGGGCGTTTACGGCTACCGTGGTCACATACGATATCGGTTTTCCATGCAATTTACCACCGTACAATATTTTAGCGATACGGTTCTAATGAAACTGATTTCGTCGAAATCTGAGTCCGTTTGCAAAACGGCCATTTTAAAGGCCTATAATTTAATAACGAATTTCCATAGCGACTATTTCAAAATTTGATTTGGCCATAACTATCAATCTATAACACGAAATCTAGATTTTTCTCTTTCATATGAAAATTATCGTCAATACGGTTCCAACGTGTCTTGTTTCACAGAAATCCGACTTATATCGAATCCTGTATTCCCAGTTGAAGTTCAAAACCAAATATTACGAACTGCACGCCATTTTTGAGCTCGTTTTATATTATATAAATAAAATTAACGTTCAACTTCGTTTTATTATCGAATTAAATATTAAATTCCATTATATTCCCAATATGATATTTAAAATAAATAAATTAAATTAAATATTTGACGGCCAAAAATGCGGGTCGTTACATTCTTCCCCCCTTAAAATAATTTCGTCCTCGAAATTGCTAAGGTAAGAAAGAACGTTATAAACTCATTAATTTCAAATCTAATTTTATATTAAATTAGAAACCAATTCAATACTGTAAATAAATAATTTCAAAAATATCGAAAATTTTCTAACACTTTAAATTTTCGAAAAATTTCGCCAGCACCTCCTCTGTACGGCTCAATCGGTACAACCACAACTCGCCTTTCTAGGCCTTCTCCAATCCAAAAGAAAATAAAACAGCCAAGCGGCTTGCCAAATAGGCTCATAAACCTCCAAACCCATATAAAAATAAACGTGTACCTTTTTGTTGGGCATATCACTATATCTTTCTGTCTGCTACCCTGTCACCATATACAAATGCATTTCCAAACAAAATTTCAATCTTAACCTCATAACCAAATCCTTTATGCGTTCAAGCCAAATACCATTCTTAACTCACTTTCCACCCATTATTGATTTCAACTCTTAACTTACCAGTCCAATGCCATTTCAGATTCTTTTCTCACAATCCAAAATCTGATTCTACTTGATATATAATATCCCGATTCTATTTTCATTTAATTGGTTTCAATTCAAATCATATTTGCTTTCCCAATTTCTATTTAATTTTGTTTTTGTTCAAACAATTTCCCTGGGAGTTTTTAAATAGTTCAGTTCTTTCAAAAACCAAATATTCCTTTTTCAGGATCCAAAACAACTTGTTTTTCTCAAAACAATTCAAAACAAAATCTTTGGTAGTAATCCGTCACTTACAACTCGAAAATGGACACCGATGATGTCCGGATCATCATTGGAATCTATTTTCCAGCTATCGAAGTGAGTTCAATACTATGTCACTTTCAAAACTCAAATTTTAAATACTTTCAATTTGAAATCTATTTCAAAATATCATTCACGATGCTTGTAAACCAAATTTAAAATCTCCCAGGATTTTAAAATTCACATATATTTATTCCAGATTCATTTACACACACTTTTCACATTTCCACCATTTTGATTTCATTTCTGATTTAAATTCAGATTTAATTCATCTGATTTCATATATAATACGAATTCTAATGGGTTATTTATATAACCATTTCAATTTTAATCAACCAACACAACCAACATATTATAATATTTTCCATATATATATTTTCTTTATATCAAAATATAATTTGGGTAAATCATTTCATTTACCTTCTTTCGAAAACATACTGTGTCGAATTATTCTGTTTAAGAGTTTAGAAACACTTATCGACACAGTTTGCATTACTGTATCGACCAGAATTCATAAACTACTCGACAAACCAATCAACACAATATAAACAGTTTTTATATCAATTTACAAATACGCGCTCATATATATACACTCAAACTCAATCTAGGGTATTGCTAACCCCATCTCTACTGAGTCACGCCACAGAGCCAAGGTAATTACTTAACCTTAAGCTCTGATACCACTGTAACGATCCGGGATTTTCGACTCCGAAAATCAACATCAAACTACCATGTTGACCATTCAGACATCGAACATTCCAGATCATGAATAGAAAGAAATTAGAGGGTGAGATAAGAAAGAAAGAAATATTAGAATAGAAGAAGAAGAAGAACACAACACAACACAGAGTCTCACATCGCAGCGGAACAAAATATAATACAGAAATAACCTTTATTGAAAGCTTTTGAAATACTTACAATATCAGAGTACACCACACAATGGGACAGTTATAATGATCTGTTCCCATATACAACACACAGCGGAATAGTAGTAATATCATACGTCTGGACTCTTCCAGCTCGTCTCTTCATAGCAGTTGATAACCTGAACCTGTACAACCCGGTCTAACCCGAGCATTTACAAAACACCGGGTCAGTCTGGTGAACCAGAGTGAGATAAACTCGCACAGTAATAAGGGTGAATCATCCAATCATGATTTTAAAGTTCAAAATCTTTTCAAAAGAAAAGGATAATCGTAAGACCAAATCCACACATAAACACGGACGGTTTTTACCTTACGATAACCCAAAACATTTTGAAACCAATATCTTGTCTGATATTATAATAATGTCTAAACACAAGTAAATAGAAATCTAGTGGAACGCTTGCATCTCACGCTCCACATATATATATACAATCAAAACCCGCAGGTGCTTATTGGAGATTGGATTCCAACTTGACAAGGTATGGGTCCACCTTCCGATAGTGTATCTCTAGAGACGAATACACTGGGTTCAACAAGAACGTCTTGCAACCCGGCCCTCACATGACCGACCACTCATTTCGCTTGAGTGTATCGAATGTATACCACCGACGGTTGGGATCAGCAACCGTCTCCCGACAAGGGACAGCATCGAAACATAGATTAAAGAAGCAAATAGGATTTCCTCTAGATAGGTGATTCTACACCCTAATGGGAGCGACCCACATAGCCATGCTGCCTGCCCGATTTTTGTCATTTCCCGGTTGATGAGGCTTGAGGTTTAGATTTACCTTTGAACACCTGGTCATCATTCACTTTGAATGCCACATCGTCAAATCCATCAGATATCACTAATTGACGTCCACAAAAATACTCTAGCTGGAAGCTAAGAGAACGGCAACTCCCTGCCAACAACTATCGTACGTTTGAAGAAATCAACGTACGTGATCCTTCGGAATTACTCTGTTAGACATTCGTCCATATACGTCATCCAGGAACAGGATGAACCGAAGGCACTCTCCTACCGCATCCATATAGGAATCACCCCATGGATCAGTAGCGAGAAGTCCTTGCAACTCGTAGATTCCAACTATGACAGAATCACAGCTTATCTCTGCTTGCCAGGCAGAGAACCTTAGTGGTTCTTCCGTGTATGAAAATCCACGGTCTTCAATGCTCCACCTCGATCATCTTCTGATCTCTTCACGTATTTGTTGGTTGGAATGGTTTTCGAATATAAATTCGATCCCGGTCTTTCCATACCAACAATCGTATTGGACAGATTTGATAGTCGGTGTTTTAACTATCAAAATATACAGTGTTTCAACCATGACACTCCAACGAGTTCACTGGTTCCGTATTTAGCATCACTTGGCCTTTAACAAACTGGTTTACTTTTGTTAAATTAAAAACTTCTAACTCCTTCAAATATTCAAAAATACGATATTTGAATACTCCTAATTTTGATTTAACTCTAATCGATTAACTCTAATTGATTAACTAATACTCGACTTCAATCCATTCGCTTGACCCTAGATCGCAGCAATCACAATGGTTACGCCTGATTCCCTCAGGAAACATCCGACCGCCGTAGGCTATCTGCAGCCCTGCGAATTACGCTAGCAGTCGTACGAAATGGCAACTCAGCCGTATAATTATGTTTGCCGAATTCTATCTCGAATAAATATATTCAATTTCCCATTTTGAAATCTCATTTAAAATTCCCCTTTTTACTAAATCTCGTTTTCAAATAACGTTAATGTAAAATTAACGTCTTAACACTTTAAATTCCACTTAAAACCTCTGGTTTATAATAAACCCTTTTTTATTGTAATCTCCTTTCACTTAATTCATATAATTGAGTACGTTTATTTCCTTTCACCATTCAATTGGCTTGCATCTCACATTCGGTAACCTTTTTAAATGAATTCCCATTTAAAAATATATCCCTAACTTTATCATTAATTTAAAATAATAACTTATTTCAAACATTAACTACTTTGGTAGTTAATCCCTTTATTAACTAAATTTAATATTAAATCCCCTTTTAAATCCTTATTTAAATTCAAACAATATTCATTTAACTATTTTAGTCAAAACACATTAACTTGATAAACAATTCTAATTCCAAACGGTCGATTTAATTAACTCAAAAACTTGATTATCTCATTAACCGATTTCAACAATCCTCGCTTTAAATTAATTAAAAATATAATTAATTTAAATAGATTCTAATTATTTGTTTTCCTTACAAAACAAATTTTCAAGGTTTAACCATTTAATTCATTTCTTATTCTTCAACTGGTAAATCTGATTAACATCAGCATTTGCTTTGCAAAATAAATTCGTAACAAATCAAAGTCTTAAACAAACAAAATATTTATTTATTTCTCTTAAATAACTTTTATTCAAATCTAACTCTGGTTATAAAATAAATTTTATAACCTCAACTCTATCGATTCACCTGACGGTGAATCAATATCTATAACTCGATTGGTTTTAAAGGCCATACTCTGCCAAACACTTAACCAATATTGCCCATTGGTTTAAACCAAACAGATGTTGAATATCAATTAATAATCAATCATCAAATCAATCACACAAACAGATCAGTTCATATATGATAATATGAAAATAAATAATACATTTGAGGAATCCAGTTGGATTCCTCCAACCTGTTCTTCCCTGTATTCAAATGGTTATCTCAAACCAGGCCAAACAATTCCATTTAACTGATATATCATAGCAAATAGCAACCATTTTATATCAACTAGCTAACAAAACATTTTTATCAGTTCATCCAGTTCAAACGAAAACACGTTTATTTTATAAACGTGACCAACCAAGGTGAGTTACCTTTATTGGAACCAATCGTTAAAATAACGATTTGGTATTTCACTGAAATTAAACACAGTTTAATTTCATCAGGTAAATCAACAAACAATTGTGTAACTAGCAAATAAGCATCCATCAGCAAGCAAAACACACAAAATAAAGAATCCAATTTATATAAAATATAAATGGGAAAACTGAGTGAGTTTAACTCACCTTGGTTTTCATCTGACATTAAAATGGTCTCATTAAATCTCCAGTCGCGCCCAATTCTGATCAAATCAACTTTATAACGTTGCGCTTACCGGTACGGTTCCGACATCTTCGGTCTTGTTGAATTCTGACAATACAAGGGCGCTTTATAAAATTCATACGAATTGGTTTTATTAAATTTAAACAAATGGAATTTCAATTACAATTAAACCCATTGTTTATTTATAAATTAAACGTTTCTTAAGTGGCCATGTTGGTAGCTAATAGGATTAGGTAATATCTAAACATGATTTGGCACCACTAAGGAAAATTAGGCGTATGATACTATTCTGGTATTAGGCAATTATCTTAAACTATAGTTAGGCAATTATATATACCTGTTACTGTATATCATCCTTATCCTACACTGTTCCAATTTATCCGCCACTTCTTGCTTCTATCCTCCTGTCTGAACGCCCGTCTTCATTCATGCTGATGCTACTCATAGAAACCACCACCGCCATGTCAGAGCGACCCCACCTCCTCACGTCCGCTCATTGCTTCCGTTCCAACCCCTCTTCCATGCAACTTCAAAAGTCCACGCAAGCACTCCACCACATATCCATCAGTTCGTTTCTTCCCTTTTTTTTTTTTTTTTGAGGCGCAGTTAATATAGACGAAGGAAAGCATCAGGAAGGCTGTCGGCCTTTGGTTTGCGGAAGGAAAAGAAATGAAGTATGTTGTATTTATATGAGGGGAAACGTGGTGACCAAATAGTATTGTTTGGCGGCCAAGTAACATAGGTGCTTAGGATGATGTAGAGTAGGAATCCAGACTTTGTCGGCACGTTTTTGGTTGGGTACGATGTAGGTCTGCATCCTTACAGTAGCTGTGTTTCTTTCGAATTGATAGTTGATGTGCACTAGACGTGGAGAAAGGCTAGGGTATGAGAAGACAATTGAAAATAATTTAGTCCGTATGAAACTTCACCGCGAAATAGTTGATAAAAACCACCCCAATTGATTTCTGTCTTCTGATAAAAAAACTAATCCTGGTGTAAAAAGGTATTCTAAACCCAATGGGACAAGTTTCATTGAAATCCGAGGTCATATGAAAAAATTTCCTTTATGAAACCGGAAATGAACACACGTTTAATTTTTCCATGGTCACCAGATAAATCAAATTAACTTGGAACTGCGAACATCGACAATAACTTTTCGATACGAATCCAACGGCACTAATTTCGTCGCATTCTGAGACTGTTGCCCCGGTAGGCTATTTTTACCCCGAACCGCCCTACCCTTTTTACCGCCAAATTTCTTGATCTCTAAAAATAACAAACTATATACTTATTCTGACTCTAATCGACGATACGAACTCAACGGAACTGGTTTCGTGGCCTAATTCCATCGTCTGCTCAAGTTACACTCAAATACTCCTTTATTTATTTAAATACGCGCTATAGAAATTGAACGGGCGTTTACGGCTACCGTGGTCACATACGATATCGGTTTTCCACGCAATTTACCACCGTACAATATTTTAGCGATACGGTTCTAATGAAACTGATTTCGTCGAAATCTGAGTCCGTTTGCAAAACGGCCATTTTAAAGGCCTATAATTTAATAACGAATTTCCATAGCGACTATTTCAAAATTTGATTTGGCCATAACTATCAATCTATAAGACGAAATCTAGATTTTTCTCTTTCATATGAAAATTATCGTCAATACGGTTCCAACGTGTCTTGTTTCACAGAAATCCGACTTATATCGAATCCTGTATTCCCAGTTGAAGTTCAAAACCAAATATTATGAATTGCACGCCATTTTTGAGCTCGTTTTATATTATATAAATAAAATTAACGTTCAACTTCGTTTTATTATCGAATTAAATATTAAATTCCATTATATTCCCAATATGATATTTAAAATAAATAAATTAAATTAAATATTTGACGGCCAAAAATGCGGGTCGTTACACCATCCATTTACAAGTCCATTCTAGGTCTGAACGAAACCGGAGGCACCTTATTCTCGTCCCGTATGTCCAATATAGGAGAGAGGCCCTCGCATATCCAAACAATCAACAAATACGTCCGGACGGCTACCACGGTAGCCCCTTCAAGGTAGTTACTTCAATCATGGGCATCAGTAGCAACCCATCCATTCGATGTGAAGATCGTCGGTCTTGCACCGTTTTCAATCTCTTCGACTGTTAGTCGTCGCTTCAATTATTCAGAATGGATTAAACCTGGTCTTTCCGAATAACTCGTGTATCTTATAATCAAGTGCTATAACAACACATCGTACGCCTCATTCCAATCCAGAATATTCTTTTATTAGTATTTCTTTATTCTGGAAAGGTTCTCATTAATCTTATCAAAGATTTATCTCTTTTAAACACACTGTTTAATCCATTCCTTTGGAAATCATTTTAAAAGATTTTATAGTATCTTTTCACAGTTTAAACCAAATTAAGGTTTATCAAACTAGTCGGGATTAACGCCTTACCGAAGTAATCATTCGTTTTATTATCCCATCCCAACCTATTCATCCCATGGAGCAAAACTGGTAGTACTCCATATCTAACACCACTCAATTACCATTTCATGTTCAAATTCTAATTAAAGATTTAACTATCGCATGAAGTAAAACTGGTGATACTCCATTTTCGAACACTTCTCAAATTTGGAAAATTTAATTACCACAATTACATTTCAATCTAATTAAAGATTCATTAAAATTCCACTTAGTTTTAATCTCCAAAATTCATTATTTCATGATTATTCAAATTTAGGAAATAAATCCTGACTTTACTGGGTTAAAGAACGAGTGTCATTTAAAACACAATTCACGATAAACCCAAAATCCTCTTCCATAAAATATGGAATCTACACGAAAATCATAACAGTGTATAATCAATATAAATTCTCGAATCAGACTAATAATATAAATGGAATAACAGCAAAACCTTTTAAATTCCATATGTAGTAGCGATCTTCCTTTACAGAAGCTTATCTCGATTATTACCAAATCGAATTCCATTCAATTCCAATTTAATATATTAAATTAGAAATCTTTACTTCGGAAAAAATCCATTAATCTTAATTAAAATATTTATAAATTCAAAATCATATTTTCACTGTTAATTGGGTTAAATAACAAATGTTATTTAAAACACCGTTCACGATAAACCCAAAATCCAATTCTTTTATTCAATTCCAATTAAATATTAATTAATTGGAAAGCTTCACTAAATCTTAATTTAGAGATTTATTCTTTTCTCTACTGGTTTTAAGAACAGTGTTATTTAAGACATCATTCACGACAAACCCAAAATCCAATTAGATATTAATATAAGGCTCTAAATAGAAATTATATCGGCTTATATTCAACATCAAATTCTGAAAACAACGGATATCGTTTTGGGAATAACGATATCTGTATCTTCCAAATTCCTCAACAATATCCGTGTAATCACGAAATCCAATATCGAAATATTCCGAAGATTATTTCCATTCCAATTTATTCGTTGGAAAATTCTGGTTATATTAAAATCCTTTTCCAAATCCAAGTTATTTATTTCTATAAATAATTGGATTATTATTCTAGTTATTAACTAGTTCATTTCGATAAAAATATATTTTAATCTTTTCAAATATGGAATTTTTCATCCAAAATCTTTCCAAAACCCTTATTATGAATTTACATAATTTTCCATATTTTTAATATCGCTCGTACAGTCGGTTTCCAATAACGGCCACCGAACTGCATCCATAGCGACCTTTTCCAAACCTGATTTGGACATATTTCAAAATCCAACTGTTAGATTTCAAATCTCTTATATTAATTGGAAAGCTCTTTTCGATACGAACCCAACTGTTCCAATTTTAGGAGAATCCAACGGTCGGATTTCCCGTAACATCAATTCGAAGTTAATGGTTGAAATTCGCGAACGGTCACTATGCGATGCATTCTATTCAAGCCATTAATATATATAATATATATTTCATCAATTTCCGTTCAAAACGTATTTATAAAGTATATATAAATTCATTTTAAAACGATTCCCACTTTTATTTCAATTTTAAATCAAAATTGAATATTCTATATCATTATAATATTAAAATGATAATATTTTAAAAATATCAGACTTTGAAATCACTTCTTTTCCATATTCATTATAAAATCGATATAAAAATCCGTTCGAGTCAAAATAACGTATATTAACTTAATTCGACTTCATATACTTTAATATTTTTGTGTCCATCCAAAATCGAACATCAAAACCATGTTTTGAATCTTAACTGAATATTATTCTCAAATGTTCATTTATAATCTGAATATTATTTTAAAATATTCCTTATTTTAAAATATTCGTTATTTTAAAATATTCATTATTTGTGAATTGGAATCAGACTCAATAAATTACCATATAATTTTATTTATATAAATTTCATACATCACATGTATTCAACAATAATGATAAATAATCATCAAACAGTCAATTCACAACCAGAGTGCAATTTTCAATTGTATAAGCATTAAATAATTAAATAACGCTGATCACAGACTGTCAACCAATCGATTGACATACAATTAAATCAGGGGAGATGTGAATAAATTATCGTCCCCGCACCCACGCGGGGTTTTCAAACAATAACAATGAATTTAAATAAATTATTTGTTAACAAATTTAAACAATTCTAATTCGGTTTGAATTATTTTTCTAATTAGCCAGTTTTCACTGTTTAAAATTATAAATAGATATTTATAATTTAATTTCAACTACCACATTAATGTTAACATTATTTTTAATATGTTAAACATTTCAACAACACAATCAACACACAATACAGTCAATTAAATCGTCCATGGTTTGTGGACAAGGGGGTGAGATAACAAGCACCGTATACAATTTATAATAATTAAAATTTATAAAATCTACACTGGAAAATCTATATATTTTTATACATGAATACAATAACATGATAAAATATAATTTAGTAAGAAAGAGTTCTCACTTTGATTGGTTTCGGAATCATTAAATAACGATTATTTTAATTAAGTTAAACCGATGTTTAATTTAATCAAAATTAGCATCTGCTTCTACTTCCGTCCAGGTCTGTTTCACATTTTAGTGCTCTCCATGGCGGTTCTAACGCATTTTATTTCACTCGATTCTGGTATAATATGAACAAGTTATGTACATTTCAACATTGATTACATTTGAAATAATTAAAATAAAATTAATTTAATTAATCACATCATTATTACTTAATCATCGTATCTTTCTTCCTTCATCGTCGGTCTTTCCTGAAACCCATCTCAAACCCTAGGGCACGCCGTCACACGCTATCCGAGATGCTGGAGTAGGATCAGAGGGGCCCGCGACATTGCCCTAGGCCAGCTCCTTCATCGCCGACCGCGGTGGTGGACTCGACGGTCTCCAACACCAGGAAACGGCGATCAAACACGGTGGCTTCGTGAATTGATTTCCTTCGATTCACGCCACAAGATATCATCAAATCCGTATAGAATCAAAGACAATAAGGAGCTCAACATTTTTTGTTTTGAGGTTGGGGTTTATTTCAAATCGAATTAGGAGATCGATGTAGATAATTTCGTGTGTTTCCAATCGTTCACGAAGCAAGAGGAAGCCCAGAAAAGTTTTGACCGTGAAGAAAGAGGATGAGGGTTTTGACCTAGGGTTGACCTTATATATTATGTATTTATTTTATTTAATTTCCAAATTACTTGTTTATCCATCCGAACTTCAAATCGAACCCAACGACTGTCGCCTCTAGCCAAATGCCCCCATTCCGAACACAATGAGATATGTTTCGTAAGCCAATTCTATCATTTTGATCAGTTTTCATTAAGATTAAAATATAAATCAATATATATATTGAATTTAAATGTGCATTTTAATTTACCGGGACTACATACTAACTCCAAAAATTACAGAAAAAATTAATCTAGTTATGTTTTGATGATACGGTCCTAACAAAACTAATTTCGTCGAATTTGGAGACCGTTTGAAAATTGGTCATTTTCTGGTCGATCCGTTTCAAACTAAAACTATCAAAACACATTTAAATTTACCACGCTTACATATTAGTTCCAAAAATTATGAAATTTAAATATAAAAATAATTTGACATTCTGGATCCAACAAAAGCGGTTTCATCGAAAACGGAGGCCGTTTGCAGAATGACTATTTTTAAGGGCTATATACTATATTAAAATATAATTAAATTCCATAGCGACTATTTTAAATTTTAAACTGGATATAACTTTTAATTTACAAAGTGAAGTCTCTGTTTTTCACATTCGTTAGAAAGAAATTATTAAACAGATTCAAATATTTCTGGTGTTACTGAAATACAATTTATTTTGAATTCTGTACTTTCATTTGAAATTTAAAATCGAATTTTCAAACTACCGCGCCATTTCGAGTTCGTTTTATAAGTAAAATAAATTTATACGTTCTAACTTCGTTTAAAATAAATTTTTAGTCGTTATTATTTAAAATAAATCATTTTTAATATTCAAAATCCATTAAAATGGCTAAAATAAAAAAAACTATGTAACGGCCCAGGAAAATCGCGACCTTGAGTACTCGACATAAACACGATGTCGACTAACCAAGCACCTGAAATTTACCGGAATGTCAATGAAAGAAGTTAGAGGGTGAGAATAGATAAGATAGAAAATTAGAATAGAAGAAGAAGAACACACAATACATCAGAGTAACACGAATCTCACAGCGGAAAGAATAAAATATAACATAACTATGAAATAAAACAGTATATATATACAATAATATTATCAGAGTACAACACTTACAACACAGCGGAAAATAACAATAACTAGATAATGATGAAGCCTCCTGCTCCAAGCTCCTACAATGATATCTGAAAATACCTGAACTACTTGACTGCCCGTACAAATTTGGGCACCCAAGAGTTTAGGGAAAAACAAAACAAAAATAAACTCTGGGTCAGTCATGGGACTAGTGTGAGTAAACTCCAACCACTTGGTTTAACTTTTAAAAATCCTCTTAAAAGAAAGGATAATCGTAAGACCGATCCACACATAAACACGAATGGTTTTTACCTTATGATAACCCAAAGCATTCTTTGAAATCAATATTCATCTGATATTATAATAATGTCTAAATAGAAGTAATATCAATCTAGCAGAATGTTTGCATCTCACGCTTTACATATATAGTATACAATCAAAACCTTGGGCTCTTTTTGGATAACGGATTCCAACTGGCAAGGTATGGGACCACCTTTCGGCCGTGTACCTCTTGAGAGAATAACACCGGGTTCAACAAGAACATCTTGCAACCCAGGCTAAACATGACCGGTCCCTCACTTAGCTTAAGAGTACCGAATGTATTATCACCAACGGTTGGGATCAGCAACCGTTTCCCGAAAGGGACAGCATCGATAGATTTAAGAAGCAATAGGAATTTCTCTAGATCAGGAATTTCTCTAGAACACGTTCTTAACCTTGCAACAGATAAAGTTCACAACTCAAATCTTAACACTTATTACTTATGCCAATTCTCGGATTTCAGTTTACAATTCCATTTCTTTTATGAAAAACATTTATTATAACGATAACGTTATAATTCATACTTCCCGAATATCTAACTTTAAACTATAACTTTTATTCCTTTTATTTGATTAAATAATAATTTATTTATTAAATAAATAAACCTTGATTTAAAACCCGGAAAGTAAATAGTACTTTCCCGAATTCGATATAATTCAATTCAACGTATAATTCTCTTTCGAGTAATCTCTATTCAATTAACTCTTTTTCGAATAACCTATATTCGATTAACTCTTTTTGAATAACTTATATACGATTAACTCTCGTCGAATAACGTATATACGATTATAACCATTAGTTTCTTGTCGAATGCTAATTACACATCTTTACAGATTTTATTTTAGATCCTTTTTACATTTCGAACATCGAAATGGATTTCATCATCTTCTTTTTAAAACAACTTCCAATTTTCGATTTTATATTTACATTTGAATTTGCAATCTCAATTATCCACTGATAATTATATTTTTAATTCTTTTATAAACTTTGTTTATAAATCCGACTACTTTTTTTTATTATTAAACAAGTTATTTATTTCTAATCGTTCGGAATTTCATTTCTGTTTGAATTCCTGTTTCAAAAACCCAATTTCCTACAAATGTTTTTATTTGCAAAATATTTACTTAAAACTATTATTCACATCTAATGTGAATAATATTTCTTTTATATCATTCATTAAGTTTGATTTTGTATTTAAACTATATCCCATTTCCATACTTTTATTTATACTTTTATTTATAGAATTATTCATAAGAAATCTCCTTAGTATTTCTAACACGTATATCTCATTTATAATTCCATTATAAATGTTGAGTTCATATTCCATTTAAAATATCGGTGTTAAAACCGATTTCTGCTTCTCTATATAAGTTCGTACTTATATATTCCATTTATCAAATGATAAATATTTTATTTCATTTATAAAATATTAATTATAAATTAATCTTCCCAATTTATCTGTTAAAACGGATTCTATTTAAAATCTATTTTAAATTAATCTTTACAATTTTATCTGTTAAAACGGATTTCCATTTAATATTTATTTTCCACATATTTCCTTTTTATAAAATTCTATTTTATAAATATTTCTTTTATAATTCTATTTATTTCCCAAATAAATATTTCTTTTATAATTCTCTATTTATTTTCGAAATATTTCCTTTTATAAATGCTTTTTATTTTTCAAATAATTCTTTTTAATAATATCTATTTATTTCTGAAATATTCTTTTTTTTATATCTATTTATTTTATTCAAATATTTTTTTTTCAATATACACTTTAAAAATTCTCTTTTTACATTCCAGTATTCCTTATGGTATTTTACATACCATATAACAACGATCAATATCATCCAAACACACATAATCAACAACAGATTATATATCACATCATATATTTCAATATATGAAAAACGGTAAATTAAATGTTGATGAATCCAGTTGGATTCCTCCAACCTGTTTCCCTGCACCCACAGATGTTACACAATACAATTCATATCAATTTTATTTCAATATGACATATTCTGATTAACAGAATCAATGTTTGTTTAACGATATGTGTATATATCGTTATCTGTAATTTCAACCAATCGACTAGCAGTTCATCAGACAACCAACATACAACAATCAATCATCATTTATCATTACTAGATTAGATTTATAAAAATATAAATTGAACAGAGTTAGTGAGTTTTACTCACTTTGGTCGGTATCGTTAAATAACGATAACCGTTCAATAGTTTTGTTCTGACATTTTATTTTGCCATAAATTTTGATGAGCTCCAAATCAATCCGAACCTATTCCATTTTGTAGCCGCCGTCCGTACGATCCCAATGGATCTGACCGTTCGAAATTTTGATATCGTATGACCTAGATATTAGATTTACAAGTTTTAAATACTAATTTAAATTAAAAATAACTTAACTCATTGTTAAATGGGCCTCACCATTTAAAATAAAGCCCATACCCATTTGAATACCTACGGCCGCTTCCTATTTCTTCTTCCTCCTGAAATAAACACGCGACCTCCTATATAAACACTCACCATTATTGATAAATACTTCCCCTCGTTCTCCCTCGTTTTACCACAATATCATGAACGGTTTTCACCATACTCTTCCTCTTCCCTTCCTCTACACGTTAATGCCATTTTCCTCCAACTCGAAAGTCACCTTCCTGCCGCGTCTTTATGGACCTCATGCACGACCTCCTGAACTCGCGACATCTCATTGTTTCGATCCTTACCAAAGTTTCATGATAGATGCTAAATCCAACCACAAATATAAAAACAATCTCCAGTTCGATCGATAACGCTGCTATGATCTGCAATTCCCAACCCTAGCTCACAGCTCAAACCCGACATCGAACAAAAACATTTCGGTTTCCAATGAATTGCACAAAAAATTGAAGAGCATCCCTTAGTGAATCCAAGTATATATGTAAGATGATTTTTAGGATTTTATTTTCCTTTCTATGAATTTTTGAAGACCTATTTTTGTTGTTAAAGAGGAATACTAGCGGCTAGAAAAATGTTTTGACTAGTGAATGAAGTATTAGGGTTAAGGTATGGGTGTTGGGTATTTAAAGGGTAGCTATAATATTTTTTTATTCGATTATTTTATTTTATTTTATTCAATCTTTATATGTGTTTGTGTTTAAAAATCTCTATGATCACACACAATATCCAAAAATCATGAAAATAGGCATGCAGCTACAGTTCGACATTACAGGCCCAATGAAACTAGTTTCGTCGAATTCTGACTCCGTTTGCTCACACAGTGTATTTTTAACTGTCAAAATATCGATTGTTTTTCACATTAAAATTCCGTACGGCCACATACTGACTCCAAAAATTACAAAAATTGAAATGTAACAATAATTTAGTATTACGAATCAATAAAATTAGTTTCTTCCAATTTGGAGGTCATTTGTAAAATTGGCTATTTTTAAAGCTCAAAATAAACCCATTTAAATATTAATATATTTAAAAATAATTAGATTAATATTAATAAAATTAATATTATTGTATATATATTCACATACGATATCATATAACCCCAAAATAAATATATCAGGATTTATAACTCAATATTTCAAAATTTTAGTTTATATCGCTATTCGATTTATATTAAAATTCCTTTATAATATAATTAAATCGTTATAAAATATAAACGAATTCCATAACGACTATTTTAAATTTTGATTTGGACATAACTTACAATCTACATGACGAAATCTTGATTTTTCTGTTTCATTAGAAAAATACAGTTCAACAGATCCGAGCGTTTTTTTGTTTCACAGAAATCCGACTTAAAATGGATTATGTATATTCAGTTGAAGTTCAAATCGCCAAATAACGAACTGCCGCGATGTTATAGGCTCGGTTATAATTAAATTATAATTTATACGTTCAACTGTCATTGTAACGACCCGTATTTTTGGTCAATTAATTTTAAATATTTCATATCGTTTTAAATATTGAGTAGATAATATAAATAAATTTTTATTTATTAATTTATCGTTATACGAAATAAAATTGGAATCGAAGTTGAAAACTGAATCAAATCAATTCAGATGACCCATATAAATTCTATTTGAATATAGACGACGATAATAATAATTTATAATCAAAGAATTTAATTGTGTTGGATTTAAATTATTTTATATCAATTTAATATGGTTATTATATATATATATATATTCAAATTAAATCTTATAATCTATTATGTTGAGTCCAGAATAGTGTAATTACGTTGAAACGTCGGTAGGTAGGTTAAAGTAGCGGTTCGTGATGTCGAGTTATGAACCCCGATATTATTTTAGTGGATAAGCACGAGATCAAATCAATATCTGTTTAAAATAAAGTGAAAATCTCTTTAAATCAAATCGATATCGTTTTGATTTGGAAAAATTCTCTTTAAGTCAAATCAAATTAAATTAAACTATATTTAAAATCAAAATCAAATCTTTTAAATATATTTGCTATGTACTTAAGCCTACATCTTTTAATTGCCGTGTACTATTGTCGCCCATCTCCTTCATGATCAAAATGAAAAGCCTCAAAATTAAATTTTCTCGTTCCCTTTATAAAATTGAAATGATGGCCGCTCCATTCCTTTCAAAATCGATTTCCCGTTTTTCACTCACCAAACAGCGAAACCACTTCAAATCGAAGGCCGAATTAAAGCTCGTACATGATGGGGAGTGGAGATCTCGTTTTCAAGCAGCAGGGTAATTGGAATGAGGTCATTGCAATGAGCTAGGGCCACCCGAAGTGAAGGCGAGGTGAGGAAGTGGAAGCGTTGAAGACTCGAAGGGGAGTAGTGGTCGAAACTGAGGGTTTGGTGTTGTTCGACTTCGGTACAGTCGAAAGGGAGGGTTGCTATGAAATCTGGGGTTACTGGGGGGTGCGATTTGATGTATGGTGGAGGACGATGGAGCTCGCGGTTGTGAAGAATCATAGGGGAAGGAGACGCGATTTCATGAACGTGAAAGGGAGTGGAGCTCGATCCTGTTTGTTTTGAGTTGATCTGGAGTGGTGCGATGTAGTGATGTTCAATTTGGGATGAGCGATGTGAAGGTGACACTGAGATGAGGATGGGTTGGGGGCGCGACAATGTCAGGAAGGGGAGGAGAGATCGAATTAACTGGTAGATGGGGAGGGTGATTTGTGTTGCCTGGCAGTAGTTTTTCTAGGCAAATTGTTTTGGTTTGGCAGTGGAACACCTGGAGGCAGACGCTGGTTTTTCACTTGAGATGAAGTCGATACACTATTGATGAACTGGAAGTGGGATTCGAGGGGTGTTCAACAGTTGGAGGTTTAAGAAAGTTGATTGTGGACTATGGTAAATTCAATAAACTGGTATGTTACTGATAATTCGGTTTGTTAATGATTGACATTGAAAAATGTTTATTCTATGCTCTTATATTTTATCTTTTGTAAATAAATAAATGATACTTTGGTTACTTTTGTATGTTTTTACAGGATGTCAAGCGTTGCCTCCTTCAATTCAAATCAAAGGCCAACTACAAGAAAGAGCTACTTCCTCACATCAAATTCATTTCAATTGCAAAAGAAGTAGTAGCTCACTGGTAAAGGCATAGGAATTGGTGCTGAGAGACCTGAGTTCGAACCCCGTCAAGCTCACTTTTTGCCAAAGAAACGGAGCGCGTTCACACTGGCCCTTTGCTTTGAGAAATATCTGGATTAGTGTTATGTTATATATATACATACACATATTCATGTGTATGTATTTATGATGTGCACCAATTAACATTTCAGCAATAGCCATATTCTTATCATGGAATTAAATTCAAATCATTCAATTTCAATTAGAAGAATTTCTGATTGAATTGTTGCCAAGAAGAAAAATCAATTTTGAAGATTTTATCTTATATTGCCTTTGGAGTCTGATAAGCGTCCTTGTTTGGAAGAATTAATTAGATGCAATATTCTATCAATCAAGCCACATGGGAAAATTGAAAGATATGGAAAATATTTACCATGATATGCCCAGATTTTCTCCAATCAAGTTAGTCAAGGAAGGCAAGAGATATTCAAGAATGAGGCCCATTTATTCATAGACCTAATTAGGGTTTTCCCATTTTCATCTATAAATATGTGATTGTAACCATTGTAAAAAGTATTCATTTTTCTGTACTCTCTTTCAGTCGTAATAAAGCTTTCTTTTCTTTAGTTTCTGCATTTTATTTTCATGGCATATTGTGTTGTCTAGTCAATTAGATTTGCTAGAACACAATTTGCTATTGCTTCTATTTTTCTTACTAGTGATTGACTGTCTGATTAGATTCAGCGGTAATCCTAGTTTTTATTTTCAGTTGTTGATTTCTTTTCTACAATTTTATTTCCAGTGTTCTATTTTATTTTAATCATTGAATTTATTACAGATCCGATTAGATTCGAATCTGTAGTGAATTTAATTGCATCTTTTATTCGTAGTTTCAGTTTTTAATTTACTTTGCGAAAAAAAATCAACCTCCAGCTTCGTCTAACTCGCCCAAGAGATTAGATAAATAATTTGATTTAATTCACCTCCCTGTGTTCGACCTGTATGCTACACACCTGTATGCTTGCAGAATTTAATTTAAATGTCGCGCTTTTCTAATTCATAGACTAGCGTCGATCAAGTTTTTGGCGCCGTTGCCGGGGAGGTAACGATTAAATTTTATTGTTTATTTAATTTCTGATTCGCGTTAGTTTTTGTTTTATTTTTATTTTTTCTTGTGTATAGATATAAAAAAAATCTCTTTTAGCTGATTTGGTATTGATAACTGATGCCATAATCTGCTAAACAAACAAAAAAATAACTTTCCACTTTTCTTTTGATTTCTTTCCCGTTTCTGAATTCCTTTCAATTCTCATATTCCTCTTCTACAAGTTTCACTAAAAATAATAATAATAATAATAAATTAAAAATAAAATTCCTCCTTTGATTTCCTTCTCTGCACCTTCTTCCTAACTTTGACAAACTCTCCAACATCATCGCGATACAACCTTCATTACTCCTGAACCTTCAACGCCTTGAAAAAAAACCTTCCTGCGTCCCAATCACCCCTCATCCAACGTTTGTCCATCTTCCGCCACTGCAATCAACAAACCATCACCACACTTTTCCGCAAACCATACTTCTCCGCCATATTCCCACCAAAACCACGTTCTCAGACAAACTCCCTCCCCACACTTACAAATCGCATCCAACTATCATCACCGCCCTGTTTCAAACCCAACCAGTCTACAAATCTAAACACCCAACCACAAATCCGACTGCATCTTCCTCAATCCTTACTCACGCACCCCCTTACCACCCCATACCATCTTCCCCGTGCAGACCTGAAACCCCTTATTTTCGAAACAACTCCCCCCAGAACCTACCCAATTCATCACCAGACTCAATCGCGTCAACAATCCACCGCAACTGAACCTCCTCTACCAGCAGTACATCAACTCAAACCGAAAACCCAAGTCTCCACAAACTCTACAACAATATGGACCAAAACCTGATCTGAAACCTCAATCGATTTGCGGAATAGCGGTTTCTGAACTGATTCTTTTGTTGCGTATTGAAATTGTTGGGTTTCTTCGTGTCGATTTTCTATTGTGATTTCTGAGAGATGGGACGGGTTTAGCTGTCTTAGGCTTTGAGCGTGCTATTTTGTTCATATAAATCATATTTGATCTGAAATTCTTTTGTTTGAGCGTGCTATATCTGAGAGATGGGAAGGGACTTATAGACCGTGATTTAGGCTTTTGGATAGTTTGTGATTACCCATCTTTGTTTGATTGGTAACGAGCGAGAAACCCATCTCTGTTTCTTGTCAAGGCAGGTTTTGGTCAGTTTAAATCCATCTTTGTTTGTGATTACGCATAAAGAAGCTTCAACTTGGTGTGTCACCATCCTTTCTTGTTTGTTTTTAGTTATTTTTATTTGTATTGAGTGATCGAGTCCTTTTATTTACCTGTTGGTCTTGTTTTGTTTTCAATTTTCTTTAAAAAAAAAGGAGAATTTTTCAAAAACAGGTACAGCTGAAATTTAAAAAAAAAGGGACAACAACAGAAAGCAGCGGACGATTCAGATGGGTTGGAGCGGTTGCACACCAAGTGGGGTGTGAACGCGTTAGCGCTTCCCAAATTCACTGGAGGACTGCCGATCTAGGTGAAAACTTTTAAAACACTACAGGTGCCCTGCTGCAAAGAAAAAATATATATAGACAATTGTTGTAAAAAAATTCTGTAGGGGCAGCGGCTTTGAATGTACAATTTTTAATTTTTGCAATTATTTTGTGTGATTGTTGTTATTTCTGCATTTTTATTCATTCTGTTAAGGGCAATACCCCAATTCACATAAGGTGAGGGATTTCATCACCCTTTCCTTAGCCCACAAATTGCATTTCATCGTAGAATCTGACTAATAATAACGGTTAGACGTTGGACTTAAGGGAGTCACGGGCTCATCTAGGGCTTAATTATATTGTGATAGTTGATTCATTTGGAACGAATTATTTCTTGGTGTCTAGACTACGGCAGAGAAATAACCGTTTATAAATATTACGGTGATTCGTAAATATTATATCAGTTGTTACTCTGAAGGTACTTAAACCTTCGGCTGCATTGCTAGGGTGATTCCTGGTGCACCGATAACTCCTGTCCGTTAACTGGCTGAGAAATCTTTTGATCTAAGTAATCAAACGCATCACTTTAAAATTTTGGGTTAAGAGCCAATAAGGACAGAAAACTTCATTGTAGCTAATTTCTGTGCTTGCATTTAACAACAATGAGTGAAAAAAGTGTTAGCCAACAAAATTCTCCTAGGGGTTCTCGAATCAACCAAAATTTTCCACCCGAATTGGATCAAAATCGAGTGAATCAAAACTTTCCAAACTTTGGGGATCAAAACCAAATAAATCAAAATTTTCAAAACCTCAATATCCAAATGGATAGACCCTTGTCTCTTCGTGATCGATGTTATCCTACTAGGACCGTTCAACCCTCTGTCATCGTGTTCCCACCAGCTGAAGGGAACAATTTTGAGCTAAAACATTCTTTTATCCAAGGGGTACCAAAATTTACTGGGTCTGAAAATGCTTATGAATTTCTAAGTGAATTTGAATTGTATGCTTCCACAACAAAAATGCAACAACTATCTAACGAATCGATCAAGCTAAGGCTAATTCCATTTGCACTACTTGAAAGCGCGAAAAGATGGCTAAATTCTCTTCCACGACATTCCATAAGAAGTTGGGATGAATTTGTCACTGCATTCTTGAAAAAGTTTTTCCCTTTCCATAAAACTCTCAAAATTCGAACTGAGATAAACCAATTTTGTCAAAATGAGGGGGAAACTTTTTCAAAATACTTTGAGAGATTCAACCAGCTATTATATAGTTGCCCTCTTCATGGAATTCTAAAAGATCACTTATGTCAAATTGCATATGAAGGGCTAAACTATCAGACTAGAACTCAACTAGAATCAATGTGTGGAGGAGACTTTATGTCTAAAACAGCCGATGAAGCTTGGCGGTTTTTAGAAGATTATTCTGAAAAGGACATGCAGTGGGAATCGATTCGTGTTCCCATTCGTACTTCTACTAGAGGTGTGCATGTCGTGGACCCAAATCAAATTCCCTTAGAAAATCAAACTCCTCAAGCCGGAGAAGGGTTACCCCACTATTACTCTCAAGACCAAGCCAATGCTATAGCTCAAAATAACCCTTACTCAGCCACATACAACCCTGGTTGGAAGAACCACCCAAACTTTTCTTGGTCAAACCCCAATAATTCGGCTAACCCATCTCACATGCAACCCTTTATTCCCAATCCGAATTACCAAGCTCCTTCTTCCAATTATCAAACCTCTCAAGCTACACCTCAATCCAAACAACCTTATAGGCACGCCAATTTTCAATCATCAAACCAATCATCTCAATCTTCTCAACCATCACAAGATATTGGGCGTCTAGAAAAACAGATGAACGCTTACGAAGCTAAAATAAACTCGCAAGACGCTAAAATGGACCAAATGTTTAATATGATGAAGGAATTTATGAAAACTCATGAGAAGGGAAAATTGCCTAGTCAACCCGAGGTGAATCCAAAGTATAACCCTCGTGCTGTAAATTCTTGTGAGGACGAAAACCATAATCCAGTCAACGCTATTACAACCCTTCGATCTGGAAAGAGGATTGATAATAACGTGGACGACCCTGACGAACCTTCTAACTCGACCCCAATCCCTAATCTTGATGATCACCCATTGGCTTCGAATGCCAATTCTTCTAAACCTCAAGTTTCCTTAAATGTTGGCAATCCCAACAATTCTTCTTCCAGTGTCGGCAAACCCGACTCACCTTTGAAAATTGATGTTGGCAATACCAACAGTCCATCTTCTACAACCTTACCACCTTCTATTTCCTTGGATAAACCTTCTTCTTCGAATGATGAAACTCATCACAGAGTCGAAAAACCAGTAGCTCCTTTTCCGCATAGACTCAATAATAAGAAGAAAGCGGCAAATTTCGATAAAATTCTGGAAATTTTCAAACAAGTCCGTGTGAACATTCCTCTTTTAGACACCATTGAACAAATTCCTCAATATGCTAAATGTCTTAAGGAACTGTGCACACAAAAACGTGCGACCAATGTCCCAAAAACCGCCTTTCTAACTGCAAATACAAGTTCTGTTCTTTCGAATCTTGCCCCAGTCAAGTATAAAGACCCTGGCTGCCCTACGATTGATTGTAAAATAGGAAACACTCACATCTCTCGTGCCCTACTCGACCTTGGTGCCAGTGTCAACCTTCTCCCTTATACTGTCTATCGTCAACTTGGACTAGGGGAGATTAAACCAACAAACATCACACTTCAACTAGCCGATCGATCTGTAAAAAAGCCATTGGGAATTATCGAAGACGTCTTGATACAGATCGAACAGTTCTACTTCCCTGTCGATTTTATAGTTCTAGAAACAGAGCCTGTCTCAAATCCCAACGTTCAAATACCATTGATCTTAGGACGCCCCTTCTTAGCAACCTCTAATGCTGTCATTAATTGTAGGAATGGTCAACTTCGACTTTCCTTCGGGCACCTAACCATTGAGCTAAACATCTTTAATCTCAACAAGCAACCTAGGGATTTTGAGGTCGATGAAATTGACATGATTCAAACCACAGTTGATGAAACCTCTAGTGACACTTCTGAAGCCTTGAAAATGTGTCTTGACCATTTCGACTCTGATTTCGATGAACTCGAATACATTTCTGAACTAAACAAAATTCTTGACTCCGACACTTCGTCACCTGAATCTAACCAAGGAATGTTGACCAATGTGGACACACACGAACATCCCAAGTTGGACCTCAAACCATTGCCACACGACCTTAAGTATGCATACTTGGACCCATCACAAACTTTTCCCGTAATCTTGGCCTCTGATCTTACCGAGGACCAAGAAGAAAAACTTTTGGAAATTTTACGGGAAAATAAAGACGCCTTGGGGTGGGACATTAGCGATATAAAAGGAATTAGCCCATCAATTGTGGAACATCGCATACATTTAGTTGATGAGGCTAAACCCACCCGTGAGGCTCAAAGGCGATTAAACCCAAACATGAGAGAAGTGGTCAAGGAGGAGATAATCAAATGTCTAGACAATAACATCATCTATCCCATCTCTGATAGTACTTGGGTGAGTCCGGTACAAGTGGTACCAAAGAAGTCGGGAGTCACAGTGATAAAAAATGACAGTAATGAACTCGTCCCAACAAAAATCAAAACCAAATGGCGTGTGTGCATCGATTATCGAAAGCTTAACTCAGCCACACGAAAAGACCATTTTCCCTTGCCTTTTATTGACCAAATGCTCGAACGCTTAGCAGGACATGAGTACTACTGTTTTCTCGATGGATACTTTGGCTATAACCAAATTCCTGTTGCTTTAGAAGATCAACATAAGACCACCTTTACTTGTCCCTTTGGAACCTTTGCTTATCGTCGCATGCCTTTCGGTCTTTGTAATGCCCCCGCGACTTTCCAAAGGTGTATGATGAGTATTTTCTCTGATATGGTGGAAGAATTCTTGGAAATATTCATGGACGATTTTTCAATATATGGATCATCTTTTTCCCAATGTCTCACTCATTTAGAACTCGTCCTTAAGCGTTGTAAGGAGAAATCACTCGTGCTTAATTGGGAGAAATGCCACTTTATGGTAAAAAGGGGGATAGTTCTAGGTCATGTCGTCTCCAAAGATAGCCTAGAAGTCGATAAATCCAAAATCGATTTGATTGCTAATTTACCTCCTCCTAAGTATGTCAAAGATGTTCGTTCATTTCTTGGCCATGCAGGATTCTATAGAAGATTCATTAAGGATTTCTCAAAAATTTCAAAACCTCTCTCGAATTTACTTGCCAAAGACATAAAGTTTGAATTTTCCAATGATTGCAGAACATCATTTGAAACTCTTAAGTCAATCTTGACCACAACTCCCATCATTCAACCTCCTGATTGGACTCAACCCTTTGAACTTATGTGCGACGCTTCTGACTTTGCAATTGGAGCCATCTTGGGTCAGCGAATTGATAAACTCCCTCGAGTCATTTACTATGCTAGCAAAACCTTAAACGAGGCCCAGTTGAATTACTCAACTACTGAAAAGGAATTTTTGGCAGTTGTTTTCGCTCTTGAGAAATTCAGACCATATCTCATAGGATCCAAAGTCATAGTTTGCACTGACCGTGCTGCCCTACGATATTTGCTTTCTAAAAAGGATGCCAAGGCCCGCTTGATTCGTTGGATCCTTCTTCTTCAAGAATTCGATATAGAAATATGAGATAAAAAGGGTTCTGAAAATGTCGTAGCTGATCATCTCTCTCGAATTGTGCACGAAAACGATAACGACACCCAAATCGATGACTATTTTCCTGACGAACAACTCCTTTCGATCTCTAACACCCCTTGGTACGCTGACATTGTGAACTATCTTGTCACACAACAAACACCCGCGGAATGGTCAAAACAAGATAAACAAAAATTTCTCTCAAAAGTTCGAAACTTCTATTGGGACGACCCATATCTTTTCAAATACTGTCCAGACCAAATCATTCGAAGGTGTGTGCCCGATCATGAACACCAAAGTATTCTCTCTTTCTCACATGACCATGCTTGTGGCGGTCATTTTGGAGCAAGAAAAACTGCTGCAAAAGTTTTGCAAAGCGGTTTTTATTGGCCCACACTCTTCCGTGACGCTTTCGAATTTTGCTCTAAATGTGAGCGATGTCAAAGAACGGGTCGAATCTCTAAGCGAAACATGATGCCTCTCAACCCCATTTTAGTGATTGAGTTATTCGATGTTTGGGGCATCGATTTCATGGGACCATTCCCCAATTCATTTGGGAATCTTTACATCTTGCTTGCGGTAGATTATGTCTCCAAATGGGTTGAAGCCATTCCGACCAAAACCAACGACAACAAGGTTGTTGTCAAATTCCTCAAAGAAAACATCTTTTCACGCTTTGGTACACCTCGAGCTATCATTAGTGATAATGGCACTCATTTCTGTAATCGTGCTTTTGAGTCCTTGCTCAAGAAATACTCAATCACACACAAGCTGTCAACACCTTACCATCCAGAAACTAGTGGACAAGTAGAAGTTTCCAATAGACAAATCAAACAAATTCTTGAGAAAACCGTGAATTCCAATAGAAAAGATTGGTCCGTAAAACTGATTGATGCACTTTGGGCTTTTCGCACTGTGTATAAAACCAATCTAGGGATGTCACCATATCAATTAGTCTTTGGAAAGGCCTGTCACTTACCTCTTGAATTAGAGCATCGCGCTCTCTGGGCCATAAAATTTTTGAACTTTGACTTAGAAAAAGCCGGCTCACACAGGAAGTTACAAATTTCTGAATTAGAGGAATTAAGAAATGAGGCGTATGAAAATGCGAAAATCTACAAAGAAAGAACCAAAGCCCAACACGACAAAAACATACTTCGTAAGGAATTCAACGTAGGTCAAAAAGTTCTTTTATACGACTCTAGACTTCACTTGTTTCCAGGAAAACTCAGATCTCGATGGACTGGACCTTATGTCGTGAAAACAGTATACCCTCATGGAGCGGTTGAAATTGAAAATCCTAGGGATGGAAAAGTCTTCAAAGTAAACGGTCAACGACTGAAACCATTTTTAGAATTCGAGCAATATGACGAAGATGACTCTATCGATCTGCATGATCACCCACCATGAAATCAGGTGGTACACGTTCTTTTTCTTTTATTTTTATTTTTCATTTTTTTTATTTTTGTTTTTCTGCTTTAGACAGTTGGGACACTGTCTCAATCAAGTGTGGGGGGGAGTCTGCATTTCATCCATTTTCATTTTTCCTTGTTTTTATTTCTTTTTATTTTCAACCATTTAAGTAGGATCATCATACATTTTAGATTGTAGTAACATACCATATTTTTTTTTTTTGGAAATACGACTCATGTTCAATTGATACAGCAAAATAAGTTTACAATTTTTAGCCAGTTGATAGTATTTTTCTCTCTCAGCTAAGTTCGAATTTGAAATATAATGAAAAGTTTAATTTTGAGGGATAATAGTGTAACCGGTACATAGGGAGATTCTTAGGTGATGGCCATGAAATCTATTCTATATTGTAGACTTTGTTTAAATAAGTGGAGAACTTAAAATACTTATATTGGCTTTTCAAATCTTTAAAACTAAGTTGTGTTAAGTTGAATTCGCGTTACTCTCTTTTGTGCTTATATTTTCGATAATAATAATAATAGTATTCCAAGGGTATCCAACATTGCTTGTATATCGAGCGTTGGTGTGCAAACCCGCCAAGCTCTATCCGACACGTTGTTGACAAAGTCAAAGTCGGAATATCTTGGTCTCATTTTATGAGATTGGACACCTAAGGATTACCGACACGTTGTTGACAAAGTCAAAGTCGGCCTGCACAATCCGCCAAGCTCTTTACCTACTCTCTGTTAGTCCGTGAGGCAGTGCATGGGGGGTAAACCTTGGTCTTTTTAGTTAGGTGTATGTACTTAATCATAAATCTTAAAATTTTATAGAATAAAGAATAAGCGATGATACCCAAACACTTCTTGACCTTATTGATTTGACTAGCCATACATGAGAAAATTAGAATACCACTTTGCAAACTGTGCCAAGCAAACTAAGAATTTATTTCATGGCTGCACTATGTTATCAACTGAACTAACTGGCCAAACTGGAATTTAACATTTGAAAACTTGATTTATATTGAAAATTTGTGACAAGTCGAGGTATCTAAAATAAAATCAACTGACCAGAAATTGTTAACCTAATTTGTTGTACCACTTTCCTGAAACAAATCGTATTTCCATTTTTCGTTTTTTTGCATATGTCCATTGCATTCATGTAGTTTCATTAGAATCATAGCATATTACATTTGGATTTTGTGGGTAGTATCCGCTGAAAACCCTCACGAGACACCACTCGTCCTACTGGGGACACCTAGAGGTTTAACGGCTTGTTGCATACGCTCAATGCAATCGTGTTTCCTACGAAAGTGTGACCTATCTAGTTTAGTTTTTCATTTTTTGTTTTACTCGAGGACGAGTAAAAGATAAGTGTGGGGGTATTTGATTGACATTGAAAAATGTTTATTCTATGCTCTTATATTTTATCTTTTGTAAATAAATAAATGATACTTTGGTTACTTTTGTATGTTTTTACAGGATGTCAAGCGTTGCCTCCTTCAATTCAAATCAAAGGCCAACTACAAGAAAGAGCTACTTCCTCACATCAAATTCATTTCAATTGCAAAAGAAGTAGTAGCTCACTGGTAAAGGCATAGGAATTGGTGCTGAGAGACCTGAGTTCGAACCCCGTCAAGCTCACTTTTTGCCAAAGAAACGGAGCGCGTTCACACTGGCCCTTTGCTTTGAGAAATATCTGGATTAGTGTTATGTTATATATATACATACACATATTCATGTGTATGTATTTATGATGTGCACCAATTAACATTTCAGCAATAGCCATATTCTTATCATGGAATTAAATTCAAATCATTCAATTTCAATTAGAAGAATTTCTGATTGAATTGTTGCCAAGAAGAAAAATCAATTTTGAAGATTTTATCTTATATTGCCTTTGGAGTCTGATAAGCGTCCTTGTTTGGAAGAATTAATTAGATGCAATATTCTATCAATCAAGCCACATGGGAAAATTGAAAGATATGGAAAATATTTACCATGATATGTCCAGATTTTCTCCAATCAAGTTAGTCAAGGAAGGCAAGAGATATTCAAGAATGAGGCCCATTTATTCATAGACCTAATTAGGGTTTTCCCATTTTCATCTATAAATATGTGATTGTAACCATTGTAAAAAGTATTCATTTTTCTGTACTCTCTTTCAGTCGTAATAAAGCTTTCTTTTCTTTAGTTTCTGCATTTTATTTTCATGGCATATTGTGTTGTCTAGTCAATTAGATTTGCTAGAACACAATTTGCTATTGCTTCTATTTTTCTTACTAGTGATTGACCGTCTGATTAGATTCAGCGGTAATCCTAGTTTTTATTTTCAGTTGTTGATTTCTTTTCTACAATTTTATTTCCAGTGTTCTATTTTATTTTAATCATTGAATTTATTACAGATCCGATTAGATTCGAATCTGTAGTGAATTTAATTGCATCTTTTATTCGTAGTTTCAGTTTTTAATTTACTTTGCGAAAAAAAATCAACCTCCAGCTTCGTCTAACTCGCCCAAGAGATTAGATAAATAATTTGATTTAATTCACCTCCCTGTGTTCGACCTGTATGCTACACACCTGTATGCTTGCAGAATTTAATTTAAATGTCGCGCTTTTCTAATTCATAGACTAGCGTCGATCAGTTAACCATAAACTGGTAAAGCTAATATATGGTAGTAATGATGTGTGATAGGGAAAAGGAGACGGGTATATGCTGTCTTAGGAAGGAACCGCAGGAATGTGTAGCCAACATGAGTGGTGTAGAACAGTTGCAGGATAATGGTTGAGGTAATGAAAAGGAAAATGGTGAGTGTGTAAGCTGTTTGAAGAAATGCCAAAAAAAGATGAAGCAGTTTTTAAGGCTGATTTTAGTAGACATGGATCCGTGATTTTAAGGACATACTTTGTGTGTAGGTCGAGCAACTCGCTAAGCAGTAAGGTATATATTTTACCATAAATATAAAAAATACTTAGAATTAATTCATTTAATTGTTGGAGTTAATTTAAATGAATGAAAGATTAATCGAGTTATAAAAATAAATAATCGTAGGTACCGAAAAGATCTATTCGAGTAGGTTTATAGCTGACAATATGGAAATTAACTGGATATTGTGCAAATGAAAATGACGTGAGTAAATATCACTCAAAAGTTATTTAATTTATTTTTATCGTTAAAAATAAATGGTTGACTGTTTGAATGCTAGCATGGATTATTGAACCATTGTTATTATTATATATAATTTATATTAGTTATTTAGGCTTGGTGGTTGTCGCTATTATTATATATATTGGATATTTCCAGCAATACTATTAGCGGATGCCCGTGGTATCATTAGCGGATGACCTTACGCCCACGTATATAAGTGGATCCCCTTTTATACCGCGATATCCTGCCTTGAAGCAGGATTGGTATTTTTTATGTGACTAGCATCTGTGGATGCAGGGAAAACAGGTTGGAGGGATCCAACTGGATTCCTCAAATTTATTTATTACTATTTACATATTTATATGTGTGTGATGTGTTGAATTGGATTGATGGTTTGCTCATTTGGGTATTTAAATACCACTGGCCTTAGAGATTGATATTTAAAAAAAATATCATAAAAGGTATTTTTTGATTTAAAAAGGGAAAAATACATTTATTTATTTTCGAATAGAATTGAATTTCAGATTTGGCTAGGGAAATATTAACTGTTCTTTTATAATAAAAATAAGTAGCTGAAATTATAAACGATATTTATAAATAGAAAGAAATATTATCATTTGATAATATTAAACTTTAATTTCAACTAAGGGGTTTAAAGAAGGAAATTTATCCTTCGAAGTAGAAATTTGATTTCAAATAGAATATGAAATACAAGCTTGTTTTAAATATTTAAAACAAGAAGTAAAATTTATAAACGATGTTTATAAATAGAAGGGGATAATTATCATGGAATGATTTGGGTATTTAAATTCAAATATGAATTTAAAAAGAGATTTATAACTTGAAATCGTTTCAAAAAGAAACAATGAAATTTATTCCGATATTCGGAATGTAAACTGAATTTAAGTAAATTAACACGGATTGATGATTTTAACTCGACTATGTCGAATACATAGAATAAAATTATATTTCAGATGATATTGGAGTTGTATTAAAGGTGAATTTAAGTTTTAATATGAAAATAGATTATATAGATATAAGTTATGAAAAATTAAATATTATTAAATATACACGAACTCAAGCAGAGTGAATAGAGTATAAAAATCATATTTTTAATTAGTGAACGAAGTTAATTAAGTTCAAAGTAAATTAGATAATAGAGTTGAATCAAAATTAACCTTGTTTAAGTGAATTGAAATAGTGAATTGGAATTGGATATTTAAATATGAAACTTGAATTAAGACATGGAATCATGTAAGGAACTTGAGTTAAATTTGTATATAAGTAAATACAAATATATTGGGACATGATATGTTAAATTTTAGCAAAGGAGCTAATTAACTAATTAGCGGATGAAAAGCGAGTAAGTGAATTGATTTTGCAAATAAAAATCATGTTTTAATTACCGAATGTAGTTAACCAATTTCAAAGGGAATTAGTTAGTGTAGTTTGAATCGATTTTAACTTGGTTTGAGGGAATATAAATTGTTAACTAGAATTGGAAAGTCAAATATGGAACTCGAGTCAGAAATGAAATTCTATTTGTGTAGAATCGAAAGTGCATTAGGCAAAAGAAAAAATTTAAGAAGCAGTTAACGGATTTTGGTTGAAAAGGATTGGGTTGATTTGAAATGAGTTGGAAATCAACATATATATGTAAACAGGTGTGGGAAGGAGAGTATGAAGAGAATGAAGAATATAGTTGAGTGCCCGACAAAAAGGTACACGTTTAAAATTTCCATATGAGGTTTTATGCGTCGAATCGGCAAGCCGCTTGGCTTTTTGATTTTCTTTTTGAATGGAAAGGGCTTAGAGAAGCGAGTTGAGGTTTGAACTATTTGCCGGTACAAAGGAGGTTATGGCGAATTTTTCCGGAAATTTAAGGAGTTAGAAAATTTTTAAGAAATTTTGATAATAGAAATCGATATAACGATATATATAGAATTCGCTAAGAAAATGAATTTAAAATAAAATATTATAAACGGCCAGTGATTGTGAAATTTTTTGATGGATGTTTATTTTTCCTTTGATAGTTAAAACACCGGCTATCAAAGAATTTTACCATCGTTGTCGATACGGAGAGACCGGTTGGATTTAATATCCGAAAACCACTCCGTATAGGCATAGGCATTGCGAATTAGATTATGCTGAAGATAATTGAAGATGGAGTGAAACTCAAGAGCTGTTTTGTTTGTCCAGTCTGAGGACAACATGTATGGATGAATGTCTGACAGAGTATTCCTAACGGTCAGATAAGACGATCTTTTCAAGGTATTACGTTTGGTGGCGGAGAAATTCGTTTCTCTTAGCTTTTATACCCGTAATATTTTTGGAAAGATCAACTAGTGATTTGACGGGTTTGACGATGTGGCATTCAAAGTGTATGGTGGCCAGATGTTGTAAAAGATAGACGTAGCCTCAAGCCTCACAACCGGGAATGACAAAAGTCGGGCAGGCAGCATGGCTATGTGGGTCGCTCCCATTAGGGTGTATAATCACCTATCTAGAGAAATTCCTTTTACTTCTTTAATCTATTTCGATGTTGTCCCTTTTCGGGAAACGATGGTTTGAGCCCAACCGTTGGTGATATACATTCGATACACTCAAGCGAAATGAGTGGTCGGTCATGTGTGGGTCGGGTTGCAAGACGTTCTTCTTGAACCCAGTGTATTCCCCTCTAGAGATACACTAGCGGCAGGTGGTCCCATACCTTGTGATAGTTGGAATCCAATCTCCAATAAGCGCCCTGCGGTTTTTGATTTTATACTATGTATGTAGAGCGTGAGATGCAAGTGTTCTACTATTTGGTTATTTATTTGATTAGACATTATTATAATATCACTGGAATTTGATATCAAAAAAAATGGTTTGGGTTATAGTAAGGTAAAAACCATCTGTGTTTATGTGTGGACTGGTCTTACTATTATCCTTTTCTTTCAAAAAAAAATTTTTGAAGTTAAACCATTTGGTTGGAGTTTACTCACACCAGTCCCATGACTGACCCCGAGTTTATTTTGTTTGTTTTCCTAAAATCTTGGGTGCCCAAATTTGTACAGGCAGTCAAGTGTTTCAGGCTTTACAGATACACTTGGAGGAGCTTGAAGCAGGAGGCTTCACCGCTGGTTATTTTAGAGTTATTCCCGCTGTATCAAATATTGTATTGTGCTCTGATGATGGTATGTATATATAGTACAAAATTTTGTATGTAAAGTTATGTTATATAATATATTTTATTCGTTCCGCTGTGAGGTTCTGTATTGTTATTTACGTTCTTCTTCTATCTTTTCTATTTTCTTTATCCCGAATGACTCGTATTTCTGTATTATTTGAGTTGGACGTGTGTTGTATTAGTCAGCTCAGATAGTATGGATTTTCGGGCCGTTACAGTCGTTCAAATAATATATTCGTTATTCTAATTCAATTCTAAATTGAGTTATACCTTATATATGATCCAATTCACACCGTATTGTGAATTCAGCTATTTTTGACTATTTCGAAATTATAATATATTATTATATTATAAATATTAATTAAATATTCAATATTAATTAATTAAATAACCATTTAAATTTCCAAATCACTATTTAAATAATTAAATTAATTAATTATTACACTGTAAAAATACAGGACATTACATTCTTCCCCCCTTAAAATAATTTCGTCCTCGAAATTGCTAAGGTAGAAAACAAACCTTATTAACTGGTTAAAAATTATTTGTTTACTTCTTTAACTTCAGTCTCACAATACCAATTAATTCCAATAAAAACATTAATTCTTTTTCGGATAACTAAAATTTTCAAAAATTCTGAAAATTTTCTAGCACCTCGAATTTTCGGAAAATTTCGCCCGCACCTCCTTTATACGGCTCATTCTGTACAACTACGACTCGCCTCTCTAGGCCTTATCCGACCCAAAAGAAAATCAAATAGCCAAGCGGCTTGCCAATTCGGCTCAAAAAACTTATATCCAATATAAAAATATAAACTTGTACCTTTTTGTCGGGCATATCAACTTTATCACTTTCACCTTCTATCAATTCAACATATACCAATGTCATCTCAACCAATTTCCAATCAATATATGTTCAACACAGCTATTCGCTTATATCCAAACCAAATTTCAATTCAAACTCGAGTTCCATTCTCGATTCTAATTCTTAACTTATCACTTCAACGTAATTCTAGATTCTTGTCTCATAATCCAATCTTATTCGATATTTCCTATTTCAACTCAATTTCCCATTTAACTGGATTTAAATAAATTTTCAATTTCTATTGGCTTTTACAAATTCAACTTTAATTTATTTTAATTCAATTAATCTGTTTCTGGGAGTTTTTAAACAGCTTAGCCTTTTCCAAAAATCAAAATATTCATTTTGGAATATCAAAACAACTTGTTTTCTAAAAACAATTCAAAAACAAAAAATTTGGTAGTAATCCTCACTTACAACTCGAAAATGAACACCGATGATGTCATGATCATCATCGGAATCTATTTTCCAGCTAACGAAGTGATTCAATACTATATCACTTCCAAAACCATTTCTAAACACATTCATTTTGAAATCCATTTCAAAATATCCTTTTCAATGCTTGTAACAAATTTAAAATCTCCTAGGATTTTAAAATTCACATATATTTAACCCAGATTCATTTACAAACACTTTTATAACCATCCAAGGTTTTAATTCCAATTCTGAATTTAAATTCAGATTTCATCTATTTGGTTTCATATATTTCACTTATATGAATTTTGATTGGCTATTTACATAACCATTTCACATTTTATAATCTTATTCGATTATAATCACAACCAACACATCCAATATATTATAATACTTCAAATATCTATACTTGTTTATATCAAAATATAATTTGGGTAAAATTATTTCTTTTACCCTCTTTTCAAAACATACTGTGTCGGTTCATCGTATTCGAGTGTTTATAAGCTCTTATCGATACAATGGATCAAACTGATCGATCAGAACCCATAAACAACTCGACCAATAAATTTCCACAATATAAAATCATTTTATATTGAATAAAAAAATACACACTCATATATATATACCGTCAACTCAATCTAGGGTATTGCTAGCCCTAACTTTACTGAGTCACGCCACATAGCCAACTTAACCCTTCAGCTCTGATACCACTGTAACGGCCCGGGAAAATCACGACCTTAAGTACTCGACATAAACACGATGTCGACTAACCAAGCACCCGAAATTTACTGGAACGTCAATGAAAGAAGTTAGAGGGTGAGAATAGATAAGATAGAAAAATAGAATAGAAGAAGAAGAACACACAACACATCAGAGTAACACGAATCTCACAGCAGAACGAATTAAATATAACATAAATCTGAAATAAAACAGTATATATATACAATAATATTATCAGAGTACAACACTTACAACATAGCGGAAAATAACAATAACTAGATAATGATGAAGCCTCCTGCTCCAAGCTCCTCCAATGATATCTGAAAATACCTGAACTACTTGACTGCCCGTACAAATTTGGGCACCCAAGAGTTTAGGGAAAAACAAAACAAAAATAAACTCTGGGTCAATCATGGGACTGGTGTGAGTAAACTCCAACCAATTGGTTTAACTTTTAAAAATCCTTTTAAAAGAAAGGATAATCGTAAGACCGATCCACACATAAACACGAATGGTTTTTACCTTACGATAACCCAAAGCATTCTTTGAAATCAATATTCGTCTGATATTATAATAACGTCTAAATACAAGTAATATCAATCTAGCAGAACGTTTGAATCTCACGCTCTATATATATAGTATACAATCAAAACCGTGGGCTCTTATTGGATAATGGATTCCAACTGGTAAGGTATGTGACCACCTTCCGACAGTGTACCTCTAGATAGAAATACACCAGATTCAACAAGAAAATCTTGCAACCTAGGCTAAACATGACCGGTCCCTCACTTATCTTGAGAGTACCGAATGTATTATCACCAACGGTTGGGATAAGCAACCATTTCCCGAAAGGGACAGCATCGATAGATTTAAGAAGAAAAAGGAATTTCTCTGGATCAGGTGACAATACATCCTGCTTGGGTATGACCCAACTAGCCATGCGACCTACCCAATTTTATACCATTTCCCGATTGTGAGGCTAGAGGTTATAATGTCTCCTTTGGTCTTCATTCACTTTGAATGTCACATTGTCATATCCGCCAAATCACAAATTGATTTCGCCAAACATACTACGGGTATACAGCTAAGAGAAACGAATTTCTCCGCCACCAAACGTAACTATGTTTGAAAAGATCAACTTACGCAATCCTTTAGATATACTCTGTCAGACACTCATCCATATAAATTTTCCCTGAGTCTGGACAAATCGAAGGCACTATTCTGTAAACAGGACAACCCTTGCATAACACCGTCTTCAATTATCTTCATCATATTTGCAACGTTAGCGTCCATACAGAGTGGTTTTCGGATAATGAATCTGATCCCGATCTCTCCGTATTGACAACGTTAAAATGGTCAAAAACTTTGATAGTCGGTGATTTAACTATCAAAGGAAAACACGTGTGCAAACAACGATATTATTTCCAGCTGAAAATTCTATCGATCAATCATCAATCATCATTTACCTCTTACATTCATTTATCATTGATTTATTCATTTTCCATTTCCCGATTCAGTATATTCATAAATTCTTGTTTTCTACATTTAGAAAATATACGTTACTGACATTGGAAAACATTTCCATTCTATTCACGCATCACTGTCATTCCAGTATTTCTTATCAACAAACATTTCATTTTCTATGCTTAGAAAATATCTCTGATTATATTTGGAAAATGTTTCCAAATCTCATTTATATGGATTTCAAATGAACGTTGTATAAAACATCGTTACGCCCGCTCAATCCATTTATCGCTTATTTCTTAATGTGTCTTTGATCAATCTTCGCCATCGAACTTCAACTATTCCTTAGTTAATTACGAAGTCAATCAAGTTGGGGTATAATTACCTCTTCGACCTTAATTGAACACATTCTTAACCTTGCAACAGGTATAGTTCACAACTCAAATCTTAACACTTGGTTCTTATGCCAATTCTTGGATTTCAGTTTATAATTTCATTTCTTTTAGGAAAAACATTTATTATAACGATAACGTTATAATTCATACTTCCGGAATATCTAACTTTAAAACTATAACTTTTATTTCTTTTAATTGATTAAATAATAATTTATTTATTAAATAAATAAACCTTGATTTAAAAACCGGAAAGTAAATAGTACTTTCCCGAATTCGATATAATTCAATTCAACGTATAATTCTCTTTCGAGTAATCTCCATTCAATTAACTCTTTTCCGAATAACCTATATTCGATTGACTCTTTTTGAATAACTTATATTCGATTAAATCTCGTCGAATAACTTATATTCGATTATAACCATTAGTTTCTAGTCGAATGCTAATTACACATCTTTACGGATTTTATTTTAGATCCGTTTTACATTTCGAACGTCGAAATGGATTTCATCATCTTCTTCTAAAAACAACTTCCAATTTTCCATTTTATATTCACAGTTGAATTTGCAATCTTAATTATCCACTGATAATTATATTTTTAATTCATTTATAAACTTTGTTTATAAATCGGACTACTTGTTTTTATTATTAAACAAGTTATTTATTTCTAAAAGTTCGGAATTTCATTTCTGTTTGAATTCCTGTTTCAAAAACCCAATTTCCTTTATAAATGTTTTTATTTGCAAAATCTTTACTCAAAACTATTATTCACATCTAATGTGAATAATATTTCTTTTATATCATTCATTAAGTTTGATTTCGTATTTAAACTAGTATCCCATTTCCATACTTCTATTTATACTTCTATTTTTAGAATTATTCATATGAAATCTCCTTATTATTTCAAACACGTATATCTCATTTATAATTCCAATTATAAATGTTGAGTTCATATTCCATTTAAAATATCGGTGTTAAAACCGATTTCTGCTTTTCTATATAAATTCGTACTTATATATTCCATTTATCAAATGATAAATATTTTATTTCATTTATAAAATATTATTTATAAATTAATCTTCCTAATTTATCTATTAAAAAGGATTCTATTTAAAATCTATTTTAAATTAATCTTTTACATTTTATCTGTTAAAACAGATTTCCATTTAATATTTATTTTCCTCACATTTCCTTTTTATAAAATTCTATTTTATAAATATTTCTTTTATAATTCTATTTATTTCCCAAATAAATATTTCTTTTATAATTCTATTTATTTTCTAGATAAATATCCCTTTTATAATTCTATTTATTTCCCAAATAAATATTTCTTTTATAAATCTCTATTTATTTTTGAAATATTTCCTTTTATAAATGCTGTTTATTTTTCAAATAATTCTTTTTAATAATATCTATTTATTTTTGAAATATTCTTTTTTTTTAATGTCTATTTATTTGATACAAAAATTTATATTCAATATACACTTTAAAAATTCTCTTTTTACATTCCGGTATTCCTTATGGTATTATACATACCATATAACAACGATCAATATCATCCAAACACACATAATCAACAACAGATTATATATCACATCATATATTTCAATATATGAAAAATGGTAAATTAAATGTTGAGGAATCCAGTTGGATTCCTCGAACCTGCTTCCCTGCACCCACAGATGTTACACATTACAATTCATATCAATTTTATTTCAATATGACATATTTTGATGAACAGAATCAATGTTTGTTAAACGATATGTGTATATATCATTATCTGTAATTTCAACCAATCGACTAGCAGTTCATCAGACAATCAACATACAGCAATCAATCACCATTTATCATCACTAGATTAGATTTGTAAAAATATAAATTGAACAGGGTTAGTGAGTTTTACTCACTTTGGTCGGTCGTTAAATAACGATAACCGTTCGATAGTTCCGTTCTGACATTTTATTTCGTCATAAATTTAGACGAGCTCCAAATCAATCCAAACCTATTCCATTTTGTAGCCATCGTTCGTACGATCCAAACAGATCTGACCGTTCGAAATTCTGATATCGTATGACCTAGATATTAGATTTACAAGTTTTAAATACTAATTTAAATTAAAAATAACTTAACTCATTGTTAAATGGGCCTCACCATTTAAAATAAAACCCATACCCGTTTGAATGCCCATGGCCCCTTCCTATTTCTTCTTCCTCCCCCCGAAATAAACATGCGACCTCCTATATAAACACTCACCATTATTGATAAATACTTCCCCACGTTCTCCCTCGTTTTACCACAATATCATGAACGGTTTTCACCATACTCTTCCTCTTCCCTTCCACGTTGATTCCATTTTCCTCCAACTCGAAAGTCACCTTCCTGCCCATTTTTATGGACCTCATGCACGACCTCCTGAACTCGCAACATCTCATTGTTTCTATCCTCACCAAAGTTTCATGTAACAACCCGAAAATCTGGGCTAGTTTAAAATTTTTATTTTGGCAATTTTAGCGAATTTTGAATATTTAAAATAGATTGTTTTAAATAATATCGACGAGAAATTTAATTTGAATAGAATTCGAACGTATATATTATATACGTCGTCGTTAGAATATAAATAATTTTATATAATTATAATAGAATTGAAAATGGCGCGGTAGTTCGATAATTCGATTTCAAACTTCAATTGAATGTGTCGGGTGCAAAATAATCCGGATTTTAGTGAAACCAAAAATGATGGAATCTATTTGAGAATATCTTTCCAACGAATCTGAAAGATCGAAATTGCATAGCGGGAATCAAAAGATATGTCCAGTTGAAAATTCTGAATAGTCGCTATGGAATTCAGGCCCTTAAAAATGGAGATTTTGTAAACGACCTCGGATTTCGACGAAACCACTTTTGTTAGGTCCGTGATGTCAAGTTATTGCTAGATTCCAAATTTCATAATTTTTCGAATCAATATGTGAGCGTGGCAAAGGAAAACGCGTTTGACCAGTTTCAGTTGATTTTAATTGACTGGAAATTGGCCATTTTTCCAACAGTCTCAAAATTCAACGAAACTAGTTTTGTTAGGACCGTATCGTCAATACGATGCTAGAAAATATTTTTATGGAATTTTTAGAGTTCGTATGTGACCCCAGTAAATTGAAATGCGCGTTTAAATTCAATATATAGAGTTATATGTTGATTTTGATGGAAACTGATCGAAACGATCGAATCATCCTACGATACATATCCCATTGGGTTCGGAATGGGGGTAAAACGCTAGGGACGACAGTCGACAGGTTCAATTTTGAGTTCGAATAAAAAGGTTACTTTTAGGAATTTAAAAATTAAATAAATTAAATAAATTATTATATAAGCGTTGACCTCGCCCCTTTCCTCCTTCTCTTTCCCGTTCTATCGGATCTGGAAAACGAAAAAAAAATCGCGGAACCCTAGCCGCCAGGGGATCGCCGTCGCCCCCCCAGGCTCCGACCCGCCGCACCTCCAACCGACCTGCTCCCTCTCCCCCAACCTTCTTGCTCCTCCTCCAGCACGAGAACCAGACCCCCCTTCCTAATCGACGTGATACCCCCACCCCTTTCCCCTGCGCCACCGCCTGCGACACCCCCCCCCCCCCCCCTCTCCTCCTGCCTTGCGCCAGCGACGCTCCACCCCCTGCAAACTCCGGCGTCGTTCAGTCGAAGACCCCCCCCCCCTCTCTAAAATTCCAATGTAAGTTTCATTTATTTATTTTAATCTATATAGAATCTGTTTTGTTTATTTATTTTTAGTATGTATAAAAATTTGTTTATTTATTTATCAATTTACATAAAAGTTTGATTTTTACAATAGGAAAGATACGATCTTTATATTTTTAAAATAATAAAATTATGATTTTTATTATATGTAGATAATAAAAAAATATAATTTTTACATTATAGGAAGATTCAAAATATAATTTTTACATTATAGAAAGGCTAAAAATATAATTTTTATTCGAGTGGTAAGCTAGAAAGATTTTTATATATTGAATAGCGAAGTAAAAATAGGATTTTTTTATATATAGAATAGCAAAGTAAAAATTCGATTTTTATATATTGAATAGCAAAGTAAAAATTCGATTTTTATACATTGAATAGCAAAGTAAAAATTCGATTTTTATATATTGAATAGCAAAGTAAAAATAGGATTTTTATATATTGAATAGCAAAGTAAAAAATTCGATTTTTATATATTGAATAGCAAAGTAAAAATTCGATTTTTATATATTGAATAGCATAGTAAAAAATTCGATTTTTATATATGTAGTGGCTACGGGGAACGAAGAGGACGAAAAGGCGAGAACGACGAAGATCTCTACAAAATGAAGTGTCGTGAAGTTGGATGGCTATTGGTGAGAATTTCTCACTCTTCAATTTCGTTTCTAGATATATATATATATATATATATATATATATATATATATATATATATATATATATACTAGGATGCAGACGGTGCTTAGTAGCACCCGACACCCGTCATCCACAAACCATGGATGGCTTGTTTGTTTAATTGTTGTGTTGTGAAAATTGTTTGTGTTGTTGATGTGAAATCGATAAAAATGTAGATAGTTGAAATAAATAAATTATCGTTAAAAATATAATTTTTAACGTGAATGTGAATAAATGAATTTTTATAAACAAATCGGCCGATTTGTTTGTATACACCCATTTGACTGATATTGATTGGGACGATAAATTTTACACATCGCCCAACTGCACAAATAAAATCTTTGTTTGATTGTTTGAAACCCCACACGGGTATTGGGATGATATTTGACGTACACTAATCCCGATTGTTTAGTTGTATGTCGATCGATTGATTGACAGACTGTTATAAGTGTTGAATATTTATATTTGATGCTTATACAGTGTAGAATGCACTTTGGATGATGGTTGATTATTCATCGTTGTTGATATATACATGTGTTGTAGAAAATCCATATAATTAACCTTATATGGTAATTGATTGGGCCTCATTCCAGTTTCGAAAAAGAAATATTTGAAATAAAAATATTTGAAATAGAAATATTTGAAATAGAAATATCTGAAGAGGAATATCTGGATAGAAATATTTAAAATAGAAATATTTGAAATAGAATATTTAAAAATAGAAACATATGAAGCCGTGTTGGTTAGATTGACGCCATTTTGACGTGAACGATATTCATATCGATTTTATTCATTCTTCAATGAAAACTGAATAGATTTGAAATTCGAAATACACTGAATTGATTTGAAATTCGAGATACACTGAAATGATTTGAAATTTGAATAGAAATGAATTAGAATTGAATTTGAATAGAAATGAATTTGAATTGAAATTTAATAGAATTGAATACGAATCGAAATTTAATTGAAAACGAATCGAAATTGAATTAAAAATTGATTTGAATTGGAATCAATTTGAAATGAATTTAAACCGAATTTGAAAGGGAAAATTCAGTTTTGATTTGGATTTGAAAATGAAGTTGAAAACGTTTTGAAAACGAATTTAAAAAGATTTATAAATTTCGTTTTAAATAGAAATCGACGAAGTATATATTATATATAATATATATATAATATAATGGCCTGAATAGAACGCGCCGCGCCGCGGCAGTTCGCAAATTTCGACCATTGACTTCGAACGGATATTACGGGAGATCCGACCGTCGGATTCTCCTGAAACCGGAACCGTTGGGTTCGTATCGAAAAGAGATTTCTAACGAATATTAGAAATCTAACAGTTGGATTTGGAATTATGTCCAAATCAAATTTGAAAAAGGTCGCTGTAAGTGCAGTTCGATGGCCATTGGTGGAAATCGACTGTACGGGCCTTGATAAAATTATTAAAAATAGTAATAATTTATGTAAAATCATAAGAAATGATTTGTGAAGAATTGGGATGAAAAACTCCATATTTGAAAAGGTAAAAATAGATTTTTATCGAAATGAACTAGTTTTGAACTAGAATTATAATTCTATTTATTTTCAAAATAAATAAACTAGATTAGAAATGGTTTTTGAAAATAACCCGAATTTCCAATAATTATATTGGAATGGATTTGAATCGAAATTGTCTTTGGATTATTTTGATGTTGGATTTTGTGATGATAAAGATTTTGTTATGGGAATTTGAAAGATATATATATATCGTTATTTCCAATACGATATTTGTTAGTCGTAGAATTTGATATTGAATACAAGCCAGTATATTTTCTATTCAGAGCCTTGTATTTAATATCAAATGTGATTTGGGTTTGTCGTGAATGGTGTCTTCATTAACACTATTCTTTAACCCAGTTGAGAAAAGATTAAATCTTTTTATTTAGATTTAATGAAGAATACCAATTAAATGATATTTAATTGGAATTGAATTCGAATTGATTCTTGGGTTTATCGTGAATGGTGTTTTAAATAACACTCGTTCTTTAACCCGATAATTAATAGAATGTGATTTTGGGTTGTCGTGAACGGTATCTTCAATAATACTGTTCTTAGACCCAAAGGAGTTAAGAAAATCTAGAAACTAACTAGAGACTAGTTGAGTAGAATGGTTTTCTGGGGTATTGATCTGATGTTGGTTTCGGCCTTCGGGGTTAATACTTAGGGAATTGCTCACTTGCTAATTCACGGTTAGGGACTGAATGAAATGTGATATGATTTTGGGTTTATCGTGAACCGTGTTTTAAATGACACTGTTTCTCTAACCTAGTCACATATTAAAACTAAGTGGAGTTTTAATGATTCTTTAATTAGATTGAAATCATCGAGAATGGAGTATCACCAGTTTTGCTCCAGGCGATAGTTGAATCTTTAATTAGATTTGAACGTGAAATGGTAATTGAATTTACCGATAACACCGTGGTGTTAGATATGAAGTATCACCAGTTTTACTTCATGGGATGAATAGGTTGGGATTGGGAAATTAAAACAAATGATTACTTCGGTAAGGTTCGTTAATCCCGACTAGTTGAATCGAAATTCGAAAGAAGATTAGAGAATAAATTTTAATGATTTATCTTTGATAAAATTAATGGGAAGATTTCCCTATGAATGTGAAATTTAGAAACTAACTGTCGGTTAGCTAAGCAGAATGGTTTTCTGGATATTGATCTGATGTTGGTTTCGACCTTCGAGGTTAATATTTGGGGCATTATTCTCTTATTAATTTACGGTTAGTGACTGATAAATTTGAATGAGGCGTATGTTGTGTTTGTGTAACACTTATTTAAAATATACGCGAGTTATTCGGGAAGACCGGGTTTATCCCATTCTGAATAACTGATACGACGATAAGTCGAAGATGAAGACGATGGTCGAAGACCGGAGGTCTTCACGTCGTTTGGGTGATTACTGATGATCTTGATTGGGATGTACACCCAAGAAGATGGAAACAGTTGGTGATCGTCCAGACGTACTTGGAGATCGATGGATATGCGGGGTACTAGGTGCCTCCGGTTTCGTTCAAACCCAGAACGAACTGGTAAATGGACTGTGTGTCTGACAATGGATTTCATTCTATGTGACTGATATCGGTTGCATAGAGTGGTTTGCCTGTGTGGCATGCTAAGATGCAATTGATCGAGGCTTCTGTTGAAAAGCAAAGTCTTGTGGTTGATGATCAAAGCACGGCCTTTGTGGCGTAGCTTTGTGTAACGTGAATTCGCGAGCCTCACGCCCAGGTGGTGAACCAAAAACGGGAGACGGACCTCAGGGGGGACATGCGTTTTCTTTCTAGCTAGGGTGATGTCAGTGACCTACCAGCCCTGACATTTATATTATTTTCACCTGTGTGGTTGTTGTTGTTGTTGTTGCGAGGCGCCTCGGTTTGATCGGACGATCCGGGTCCGATGGAGTCATTCGTTGGCTCATTTACGCCCCAAAGGGCGGAGAAACGTATTGTTCAGGCATTATAATCCACATCGGTGGACCGGCCCTGACGATCCAAGGGGAAGTTGCGGCTGTTCCTGAGGCTCGGGCTAGAGAGTCTCGAATCGGTTAAGGACTATCTTTTGCCTCAGTTCATAGATGGAAATCCAACTTCCAAATACGTGACATTTGCGGTTTTATTTGTAGAACTAGTATGGCGACATGATATATGGTACCCATGCCGTCTATGATTGATACTTATGATTTGAAGTTGTTTTATACACTATGCACTTATAGTAGTATCAAATGATTTGTTTTAAACGTATCAAGCATTCTTTGGCTGTTATAAGGGAAAACCCTATCCCCCGGCTTGCGTTGCATTGTGTGATAGGACCTGGGTCTTATAACAGCTTCATTTTTCTTTATTTAGCATTGCGCTGTTTGTTTTATGCACTAGTATTCTTGGGAGGAAACCCGTTCCGTGTTATACGGCGTGGTCCATTGATTTACCTAAATTTAAAATAAAGATTTATAACTGTTTTAGTTCTCACACCAGTCACATGACTGACCTGGAGTTTATTGTTTTAACCTAAACTCTGGGTGCCCCTATTTTGACACGGGCAGCTAGTAGTTTTGGTTTTGCAGATTTATATTCACAGGATCCTGGTTTACAGCTGGAACGATATCCGGAAAGCTTTGTATCCGTATATCTCTTCTAGTTGTGTATTGTATTATTTTCCGCTGCTATGTATTTAAATGTAATTTAAATCTCTGATATTTCTGTGTAATATTTATTTGTTTATACTCTGTATATTCTTATAATCTGATGCATTGTTGTAATATACAATGAAATGTTCTTCCGTCTGCGTTCTATTTTGTCTTGTTCTCAAAACGATCAGGCATTTCGAACGGTCTGGATCGGTTTAGCGACTGGTTAGGATCGAGCGAAATTCCTTTTCATCACATTTGGTATCAGAGCTTTGGTTTACAGAGCTTAGAGAACAAGACACAGTAGAACCATACGAAAGAATTCATCAGAAACTGGATTAGTAATATCCAACGGGAATGACTCGTTAGAGATGGGATCAGTAGTATCCTAGAACGAGTGTGAAGAGTATATTTTTAAAATGAGAACGAATTTTGTTTTAAAAATTTAAATCAACTATTTGTATTTTATTATTTGTTTTAAATTGATTTGGACAGTCCAGTATATAAAGATTTTGCATATACGCCTTGCAAACGTGTATTTGAAATTTTAATATGCTGGATAGATATAGATTCACACTCTATTCGCCCGAAGATGATTCTGATGATTGTAGCTATATCATCAGAATTAGTGTTCGAGTGTTGAAGGTGTGATATTTATATATCTCCTATTGATTGGTGTGATAACCAAAATTAGATAGGGCCTATTGTTGTGATTTGGCATCAAAAATCTGATTTTTGACTATATATCAAAGTTATGAATTTCAAACGCTAATCAACTAATTGATTGATGGTTGTGTTGTTTGATTATTGTTTGTTAGTTGAAATTTGTACCATATAGCCTAATTGTATCAAATATTGAATTGTATTGAAATTGGTCGCATTTGCTTGCATATACATGTACTTACATTGAACAGGTCATAGCAAGGAGGCTAGAGCAGAGAATAAAATTTGTTTGCCCGACAAATAGGTACATGTTTACTACATAATTTACTGTTTTGTTTGGGTGATGATGATTTTATGAGCCGCTTGGCTTTTTCTTTTTCTTTTTGAGATCAGAAGGCCTGTATGGCAATTTCGGGATTTTCCCGTGGCTCCCGGTGCAGGGGAGGTTATGGCGAAATTTTTCGAAAATTTAGGGTGTTAGCCAAATTTTTGAAGAATTTGAAAATTCTCAGAAACTGAAAAGTTGGAGAATGGAAGCCAGATCGAACGTAGAGTTGATTAATCAAACCACTTTTGACTTTGTTCCTTTTCGGGGGTGAAAAGTTTTAAGTGGGGGAGATTGTAACAACCCGAAAATATGGGCCAGTTTAAAATTTTTATTTTGGCAATTTTAGCGAATTTTGAATATTTAAAATAGATTGTTTTAAATAATATCGACGAGAAATTTAATTTGAATAGAATTCGAACGTATATATTATATACGTCGTCGTTAGAATATAAATAATTTTATATAATTATAATAGAATTGAAAATGGCGCGGTAGTTCGATAATTCGATTTCAAACTTCAATTGAATGTGCCGGGTGCAAAATAATCCGGATTTTAGTGAAACCAAAAATGATGGAATCTATTTGAGAATATCTTTCCAACGAATCCGAAAGATCGAAATTTCATAGCGGGAATCAAAAGATATGTCCAGTTGAAAATTCTGAATAGTCGCTATGGAATTCAGGCCCTTAAAAAGGGAGATTTTGCAAACGACCTTGGATTTCGACGAAACCACTTTTGTTGGGTCCGTGACGTCAAGTTATTGCTAGATTCCAAATTTCATAATTTTTCGAATCAATATGTGAGTGTGACAAAGGAAAAAAGCGTTTGACCAGTTTCAGTTGATTTTAATCGACTGGAAATTGGCCATTTTTCCAACGGTCTCAGAATTCGACGAAACTAGTTTCGTTAGGACCGTATCGTCAATACGATGCTAGAAAATATTTTTATGGAATTTTTAGAGTTCGTATGTGACCCCAGTAAATTGAAATGCGCGTTTAAATTCAATATATAGAGTTATATGTTGATTTTGATGGAAACTGATCGAAACGATTGAATCAGCCTACGATACATATCCCATTGGGTTCGGAATGGGGGTAAAACGCTAGGGATGACAGTCGACGGGTTCAATTTTGAGTTCGAATAAAAAGGTTACTTTTAGGAATTTAAAAATTAAATAAATTATTATATAAGCGTTGACCTCGCCCCTTTCCACCTTCTCTTCCCCGTTCTATCGGATCTGGAAAACGAAAAAAAAAAATCGCGGAACCCTAGCCGCCAGGGGATCGTCGTCGCCCCCCCAGGCTCCGACTCGCCGCACCTCCAACCGACCCGCTCCCTCTCCCCCAACCTTCTTGCTCCTCCTCTAGCACGAGAACCAGACCCCCCTTCCTAATCGACGCGATACCCCCCCCCCCCTTTTCCCCTGCGCCACCGCCTGCGACACCCCCCCCCCCTCCTCCTGCCTTGCGCCAGCGACGCTCCACCCCCTGCAAACTCCGGCGCCGTTCAGTTGAAGACCCCCCCCCCCCTCTCTAAAATTCCAATGTAAGTTTCATTTATTTATTTTAATCTATATAGAATCTGTTTTGTTTATTTATTTTTAGTATGTATAAAAATTTGTTTATTTATTTATCAATTTACATAAAAGTTTGATTTTTACAATAGGAAAGATACGATCTTTATATTTTTAAAATAATAAAATTATGATTTTTATTATATGTAGATAATAAAAAAAATATAATTTTTACATTATAGGAAGATTCAAAATATAATTTTTACATTATAGAAAGGCTAAAAATATAATTTTTATTCGAGTGGTAAGCTAGAAAGATTTTTATATATTGAATAGCGAAGTAAAAATTGGATTTTTTATATATTGAATAGCGAAGTAAAAATTCGATTTTTATATATAGAATAGCAAAGTAAAAATTCGATTTTTATATATTGAATAGCAAAGTAAAAATTCGATTTTTATATATTGAATAGCAAAGTAAAAATAGGATTTTTATATATTGAATAGCAAAGTAAAAATTTGATTTTTATATATTGAATAGCAAAGTAAAAATTCGATTTTATATATTGAATAGCATAGTAAAAAATTCGATTTTTACATATGTAGTGGCTACGGGCAACGAAGAGGACGAAAAGGCGAGAACGACGAAGATCTCTACAAAATGAAGTGTCGTGAAGTTGGATGGCTATTGGTGAGAATTTCTCACTCTTCAATTTCGTTTCTAGATATATATATAAATACTAGGATGTAGACGGTGCTTAGTAGCACCTGACACCCGTCATCCACAGACCATGGATGGCTTGTTTGTTTAATTTTTGTGTTGTGAAAATTGTTTGTGTTGTTGATGTGAAATCGATAAAAATGTAGATAGTTGAAATAAATTAATTATCGTTAAAAATATAATTTTTAACGTGAATGTGAATAAATGAATATTTATAAACAAATCGGCCGATTTGTTTGTATACACCCATTTGACTGATATTGATTGGGATGATAAATTTTACACATCGCCCAACTGCACAAATAAAATCTGTGTTTGATTGTTTGAAACCCCACACGGGTATTGGGATGATATTTGACGTACACTAATCCCGATTGTTTAGTTGTATGTCGATCGATTGATTGACAAACTTTTATAAGCATTGAATATTTTTATTTGATGCTTATACAGTGTAGAATGCACTTTGGATGATGGTTGATTATTCATCGTTGTTGATATATACATGTGTTGTCGAAAATCCATATAATTAACCTTATATGGTAATTGATTGGGCCTCATTCCAGTTTCGAAAAAGAAATATTTGAAATAGAAATATTTGAAATAGAAATATCTGAAGAGGAATATCTGGATAGAAATATTTAAAATAGAAATATTTGAAATAGAATATTTAAAAATAGAAACATATGAAGCCGTGTTGGTTAGATTGACGCCATTTTGACGTGAACGATATTCATATCGATTTTATTCATTCTTCAATGAAAACTGAATAGATTTGAAATTCGAAATACACTGAATTAATTTGAAATTCGAGATACACTGAAATGATTTGAAATTTGAATAGAAATGAATTCGAATTGAATTTGAATAGAAATGAATTCGAATTGAAATTTAATAGAATTGAATACGAATCGAAATTTAATTGAAAACGAATCGAAATTGAATTAAAAATTGATTTGAATTGGAATCAATTTGAAATGAATTTAAACCGAATTTGAAAGGGAAAATTCAGTTTTGATTTGGATTTGAAAATGAAGTTGAAAACATTTTGAAAACAAATTTAAAACGATTTATAAATTTCGTTTTAAATAGAAATCGACGAAGTATATATTATATATAATATATATATATAATATAATGGCCTGAATAGAACGCGCCGCGCCGCGGCAGTTCGCGAATTTCGACCATTGACTTCGAACGGATATTACGGGAGATCCGACCGTCGGATTCTCCTGAAACCGGAACCGTTGGGTTCGTATTGAAAAGAGCTTTCTAACGAATATTAGAAATTAGAAATCTAACAGTTGGATTTGGAATTATGTCCAAATCAAATTTGAAAAAGGTCGCTGTAAGTGCAGTTCGATGGCCATTGGTGGAAATCGACTGTACGGGCCTTGATAAAATTATTAAAAATAGTAATAATTTATGTAAAATCATAAGAAATGATTTGTGAAGAATTGGGATGAAAAACTCCATACTTGAAAAGGTAAAAACAGATTTTTATCGAAATGAACTAGTTTTGAACTAGAATTATAATTCTGTTTATTTTCAAAATAAATAAACTAGATTAGAAATGGTTTTGAAAATAACCCGAATTTCCAATAATTATATTGGAATGGATTTGAATCGAAATTGTCTTTGGATTATTTCGATGTTCGATTTTGTGATGATACAGATATTGTTATGGGAATTTGAAAGATATATATATCGTTATTTCCAATACGATATTTGTTAGTCGTAGAATTTGATATTGAATATAAGCCGGTATATTTTCTATTCAGAGCCTTATGTTTAATATCAAATGTGATTTGGGTTTGTCGTGAATGGTGTCTTCATTAACACTGTTCTTTAACCCAGTTGAGAAAAGATTAAAATTTTTTTTTAGATTTAATGAAGAATACCAATTAAATGATATTTAATTGGAATTGAATTCGAATTGATTCTTGGGTTTATCGTGAATGGTGTTTTAAATAACACTCGTTCTTTAACCCGATAATTAATAGAATGTGATTTTGGGTTGTCGTGAACGGTATCTTCAATAATACTGTTCTTAGACCCAAAGGAGTTAAGAAAATCCAGAAACTAACTAGAGACTAGTTGAGTAGAATGGTTTTCTGGGGTATTGATCTGATGTTGGTTTCGGCCTTCGGGGTTAATACTTAGGGAATTGCTCACTTGCTAATTCACGGTTAGGGACTGAATGAAATGTGATATGATTTTGGGTTTATCGTGAACCGTGTTTTAAATGACACTGATTCTTTAACCCAGTCACATATTAAAACTAAGTGGAATTTTAATGATTCTTTAATTAGATTGAAATCATCGAGAATGGAGTATCACCAGTTTTGCTCCAGGCGATAGTTGAATCTTTAATTAGATTTGAACTTGAAATGGTAATTGAATTTACCGATAACACTGTGGTGTTAGATATGAAGTATCACCAGTTTTACTTCATGGGATGAATAGGTTGGGATTGGGAAATTAAAACAAATGATTACTTCGGTAAGGTTCGTTAATCCCGACTAGTTGAATCGAAATTCAAAAGAAGATTAGAGAATAAATTTTAATGATTTATCTTTGATAAAATTAATGGGAACATTTCCCTATGAATGTGAAATTTAGAAACTAACTGTCGGTTAGCTAAGCAGAATGGTTTTCTGGATATTGATCTGATGTTGGTTTCGGCCTTCGAGGTAAATATTTGGGGCATTATTCTCTTGTTAATTTACGGTTAGTGACTGATAAATTTGAATGAGGCATATGTTGTGTTTGTGTAACACTTAATTAAAATATACGCGAGTTATTCGGGAAGACCGGGTTTATCCCATTCTGAATAACTGATACGACGATAAGTCGAAGATGAAGACGATGGTCGAAGACCGGAGGTCTTCACGTCGTTTGGGTGATTACTGATGATCTTGATTGGGATGTACACCCAAGAAGATGGAAACAGTTGGTGATCGTCCAGACGTACTTGGAGATCGATGGATATGTGGGGTACTAGGTGCCTCCGGTTTCGTTCAAACCCAGAACGAACTGGTAAATGGACTGTGTGTCTGACATTGGATTTCATTCAGTGTGACTGATATCGGTTGCATAGAGTGGTTTGCCTGTGTGGCATGCTAAGATGCAATTGATCGAGGCTTCTGTTGAAAAGTAAAGTCTTGTGGTTGATGATCAATGCACGGCCTTTGTGGCGTAGCTTTGTGTAACGTGAATTCGCGAGCCTCACACCCCAGTGGTGAACCAAAAACGGGAGACGGACCTCAGGGGGGACATGCGTTTTCTTTCTAGTTAGGGTGGTGTCAGTGACCTACCAGCCCTGACATTTATATTATTTTCACCTGTGTGGTTGTTGTTGTTGTTGTTGCGAGGCGCCTCGGTTTGATCGGACGATCCGGGTCCGATGGAGTCATTCGTTGGCTCATTTACGCCCCAAAGGGCGGAGAAACATATTGTTCAGGCATTATAATCCACATCGGTGGACCGGCCCTGACGATCCAAGGGGCAGTTGCGGCTGTTCCTGAGGCTCGGGCTAGAGAGTCTCGAATCGGTTGAGGACTATCTTTTGCCTCGGTTCATAGATGGAAATCCAACTTCCAAATACGTGACATTTGCGGTTTTATTTGTAGAACTAGTATGGCGACATGATATATGGTACCCATGCCGTCAATGATTGATACTTATGATTTGAAGTTGTTTTATACACTATGCACTTATAGTAGTATCAAATGATTTGTTTTAAACGTATCAAGCATTCTTTGGCTGTTATAAGGGAAAACCCTATCCCCCGGCTTACGTTGCATTGTGTGATAGGACCTGGGTCTTATAACAGCTTCATTTTTCTTTATTTAGCATTGCGCTATTTGTTTTATGCACTGGTATTCTTGGGAGGAAACCCGTTCCGTGTTATACGGCGTGTGTAACAACCCGTATTTTCAATAACCTGTTATAACATAAATGGAGGCAGAATTAAACTGTAAAATCTGAATCAAGGGAAACGGGCTATGCCATTGCGTTCGTCTCGGAAAAATACGCGAAATAGAGTCCGAGTTTTCGAAAATCGGAGTCCGTATGACCAAGATATGGCCTCACGAAGTTTCACGAAAAATTCCCAAATTGAAGTATACTTAATTAAGTGAAATGGGTTGCGCAGAGAAATATATATATATTGATATATATATATATAATTGAAAATTAAATAAATAAATATGCAAAAATGTTCAAAACAGCGAATTGGGAGAGGGGAATAACCGAACCGGCCGATTTTTGAGGTCGACCCGAGCCCGCTGGGTGGACTAGGGGTTAATCCACGGTGTTTGGCTATCAACCCGTGGGCCGATTCGCTCAAATGCAGATTTTGCATTTGGATGGTTCTCATGGTTCATCTTTAATCTAAAGGCCCTAGATGGTTCCTACACTTGACTTCTTCCCCAAGACATGCTTTGATGGCTTGGATTGAATCTAGGTTTAATCCTATGGCCTAAAACACTTGCCTAATCTATAAATAAGACCCTAACCTATCCTAAATCCTCATTATTCATTCATGCAACTAAACTATGGCAAAATTTTACCTCTCATAGCCTCCACTCTCTTCATAAAATTTCTAAATGGTTTCTATGAGAGATTTTCCATGCATACAAGTGTTTTCAAGCTTGTATGAGTGTCATTAGCTTGCATTCAAGTCAAGTTTCTATCTTTGCATCATAAAGCAAGGGTTTTGATCATTTTGGCTCAAGGGTTTTTATGTTAGAGCTTGCATTTTGGGTCTATTTGATTGCATAAGGGCTTTGTCATATCTTTTGTGCCTTCATAGCAATGTAAGCCCTTTCCCTACTCTTAGATATTAACTATGAAGTTAAATGTTCATGTTGCAAGTTTGGGTTTGATCATTGAGTATGATACATGCTATCATGTCATGCAAGTTTATGAAGTCATTATCTTGATCTTGTGAGCTAAAAGCTACAACCTTTATGTTGAAATGTTGCATTAGGCAACATGAGAACCCTCATAACCTTTATGTCAACTTGCATATGAAGTCATAACCCTTATATGATGATATATGCGAGTTACTAGTCATCATTCCATATCTTTTGTCACCATGATTCGCTTATGTGCCAAGTTTGGGTTTATGCATGTTTTGAGGCTTAAGAATGTAACATGCAAGTTAATGAACACGTTTGTGCCTCATTTGCCACCACGATTAACTTGTGGCTTAATATCCATTTTTGTCATGCCTTGCCAAGTCTCTTCTTTTAATCCATTACGTTGTCGCGAACGTATATGCGAGTTTAAAAGCGTTGGGTTATGTTATGGGTAATTTCTAATGACATGAAAATACAACTTGAAAACATGACTTGAAATATAACATGGAAGTTGACATGTAAGTATGCATAAAAACATAAGCTTGGGAATTTACCTATTAAGTTAGGTCTACCCTTTGGGAATTTACCTATTAAGTTAGGTCTACCCAAATGCTTGAAAACTTGTAACATGTTTTGGGAAACATGATGGACATGACACTTAGATAATATAAGTGTGGCCAACTCGAGGTTGGGTTGAGTTTGCAACGTAAAACTACCCGGAACCGACCGGCCTAACTAGTAGTTGCAAACAATAGGACCCAATGTGAGAAGTTGGTCATGTTGTGCTTGAACCCGAGGTTAGACCAAGTTGTGGTGTAAAGCTACCCGGAACCGACCGGCTTAACTAGTAACCACAACAAAGTCTAATGTGAGAGGTGAAGGTGCATTAAGTAATTAATGCCACATGATAGGGTTAAGTTAATTTGATTAATGACTCTTAACCAAATATGACATGGACAAATGGGTTAAGTAATTTGATTAGGCTAATGATACTTAACAAAACATGACAAGATTGGGTAGGTTAAGTAACTTGATTTGCCTAATGACACTTAACCATTTTTATATGACTAGTGGATGGGGTTAAGTTAACCAACACTTAATCAATCCAACGCGATAACTTGGTAAGGTTAAGTAAGTTTTCTTAATGACGCTTAACCGAAAAATACGGTTAACGAATGTGGTTAAGATTAGACTCAACTAGTCTAAACATGGAAATCGGATGGGGTTAAGTTAGCCTAGACTTAATTAATCCCACTTGGTAGTTTAATGGGGTTAAGTTAAACACTTAACTAATCTAAACATGATGAATTGATGTGGTTAAGTGACCTATACTTATCCAATCTAACTCGTTAATTTATTGTGGTTAAGTTAACCAATACTTAACCAATATAACGTGAAAACATGATAAGGCTAAGTCACGAATCGCTTGAATACACTTGACCGATTTGACTAAGTAAATTGATAGGGTCAAGTTAATATATACTTAACCAATCTAGAATGATAATTGGACGAGGTTAAGTCGTGAATTGCTTAATATACTTAACCAACTTGAGCATGGTTTGTAGGGTTAAGCCTTGAACTTGGATACTTAGCCAATTTTGACAGGATTTGTAGACGGGTTAAGTCATGAACTTAAGTGACACTTAATCCATTATGTAAACCCTAGTTCTGAGGATTAGGTGGATAACCGTAGTTAACAAGGATAACGGGAACAATGCTAAGTGGTAAACCTTAGTTGAAGAATAACTAAGTAATGATTCTTAGTCAAGGAAATTTAGACCAGTTCATAGATAGATGAGTAACCTGATACGGTAGGTCATCGTTTAAGTATACGAGTAGGAGCAAGTATCTGATTTAGATAAAGGCTCCAGCGAACTGGGTAACGAAGCAGCGGCTTCGGGGAACGTGAGGATATTCTTGGTATCCCTCTATGAGCTGTCAGGTGATTATACTAGGCTCATGAGAGGTTAAGGTCTGCGTTAGAAGAACCAAGAGTATGCCTTGGTTGCTATACGAGCGACCTAAAGACGGGGATGGATAGGGGATAGTCGACGATACACGGTCGTACCCTAGATAGCATTTCGTTAGGCTACCTACCATCTTTGGTCAAGCGCGTACGTACGGAAAGGCAGAGAACACCCAGAAGACCATAATTGCTATCTAATTATGGTTGCGATAAGGCTTGGATGTGGGTTGGCCAGTGTTGTGTTCTCATACAGGATTTATCCTGTCTTGTCTTTCACTAGTTGAGGGAGTGGTCTCGTGGGACCATAGCCACGTATAAGAAAAACAGACCTTAGCATCTGCATCGGCAGATAAATCGAAAGCTCCCGACCGAGTCCTGTATTTCTTGATTTGCCCTGTGACAGGACTCGGATGGCACGATGTGATACATGTGCATACAGTCATGGAAAAGCGATTCACGATGAATGCGTGGGAAAAAGGGCGCGGTTGGCGGTTAGCGTAATCCCTAGTGGCCCTAGGTGGTTGAACCCAAACCGAGATACGAAAACGTGCAATAGGTAAGCATAATCCCTAGCAGCCCTAGGTAGCATAAGTCCTAGTTGTACAAACAATAATTCATGTTGGAAGACCCTAGCTAGGTTTAGGGTAACAGTCCAAACCGATCTTAAGGATCATGGAACTATGTTAAAGTAACATAGAATCTCATGGGAAAGCCCGTATGGTCTACGGCAAGGGACTGAACATTTACATGGAATAAAACATACAAGTTGAGTAACCTATATATGCGATATATTAGGTTGACATGGACCACTACACGACTTTTGAGTGAGGGTCATTCTTGGTTAACACATGACACAGTGGGGATACTAGTACGGTAGGTGCAGAGCTAAAATACAGGATAGATATCACGGGGCGTTATACGTGACAGATATCTTGGGGATATTATACTTGATAGAAACCTGACGATGTGATACCTTGTTTTATCTTGACATCGTAATTTATCATGACACCTTAGTTTATCTGAGTTCAGTAGTTCATCCTGTTATTTTGATTTAGCTTATCTATCTTGTTATCATGCTTATGTTCATCTCAGTTTCTCATGTCAGTTAACTTTACTAGTTTTTATGCTAATAGTAGATAGGGCTTACTCAGTCTTTTTGACTGACCCGTTTTGTTTCGCCTCTTTTCTTCCGTTCCCCCCCCCCCCCCCAAGGTTACAGGGAGGAAATACTGTTGTTTAGTTCGGACTTCTTCTGCTTGAAGGTCATCATGGATGGCTTGGACTTTTCTTGGCTAATGGCTACTTTACTGTTTTTACTTGGGGAATAATTTATGAAAATGTCTTTATGCTTCTTTACTATTGCAAGACAGGTTTTGATGTACTCTGATGTAAAAGGCTTTAGACCTTATTTATTCATGTTATGAAAGTTTGATTTTACTTCCGCTATTTTATATGTTTTGTCTTGTGATATTTCTGTGCATGTTTACCAATAATGCCCCTCTAAAGCTAGTGCATTCCTTTGCGAGTGACCCTAGCGGAGGCGGGGTGTTACACGTGGTATCAGAGCAGAAGGTTACCAGACTGGGCAAAAGTTTTTAAAGACCTTCTGAAAACTATATGAAAAAAAAAACCGTTTACAAAGAAGCATTTTTCAAGAAAATTTTCTTTTAAAAGAAAAAGGCTATTCCCCAAAGGCCATTAGCACTATCCTTGTTTCCTTAATTGAGTCTCTTTTCCTTTCTTTCCTCCATCTGTAGTCATAGTAGTTTTATCTGCGACTAGTCTTTTCTACCTACGAAAGTGCTTTCCATACGATGGAGGTGGTTCTCGAGAGACCAGTGGCCGCGTTATAAGAAAGGATCGTGAGAAAGAAGGATAAAGGATACGAGCTTAAGGATGAGCAACTTGTTGGTATGGCTTAGTCCTCAAAGGAGGGAGAAAGATGAACAATGAAACCCATGACGAGTGAGTACCTTTGGCATGGTAAAACGGGGCGGATAGTTAAGTATTATGGGACAAGGACAAGATCATCGGGAGGGCAGTAGTATGCTCTCATTTCTAGAGTACCTCGGAAGGAGGGTAACGATCTTGTTAAAGGTTTAGCTTTTCTTCTCTATCATCCCGTTAGGACTTCGTTGTTCGTATCATTTAAGTCTGCTTCGATAGTTGAGTCTCTGCACCTTAAGTACTAGCGTAATAGAGAATCCCATTTTTGTCTCAAAGTCCTATTGAAGAATCAGTCCATTTATACATGACTTGTTTGGATTTGGGAATGTCTATGCCAAGTGTTGAGTTTGGAAATAATGCTTATGTTTATAAGCTATGGATGGATTCTAGGGATGAAGTGGTTATCCAGTAGGGGGTGCCACTCTCGGTTTTGATAGGAGGGTAGTTAGACCTTTTGACTAGCCTTGGTAATGCCCTCGAAGTATCGGGTAACCTTTTTGAGGTTCTGTCATGACTAGTTACTTAGAATCCCTTGATGCCTTTATTGGAAATTTGAAGCCCGATCGAGTGGTGTTCGCCAATAAGACGGATGGTTTACTTCATTTATGCATGGGTTATAGAGATCACCCTAGTAAGTGCGCATGATAACCTGATTGACATCTGTTTACTTTCAAGAGAAAGTTCTTCTACATGGAATGCCTTATAGTATATAAACGAGATCCAAGATTCACTAGTGAATTTTGGAAAGCTTGCATGAGATCATGAGTACGCAGTCATGTTTGCGTCAAGTATTCTAGGAAAAGGATAAGTGCAAGTGGAACGAGAGGCGACGAAGAAATGAGTTCCAGCTCATGTTATGGAAACAGGAATAAGAAGCTACAAAATCGCGAAGTTAAAAGACGACTTTGATGGTCAAAGACTAGATACGCGCATGATATCTCTTTTTCGGAGTATATCCTTGATCCCTGTTTTCTGTAGAGCTTACTTGTAGGCTATCTTTTGTGGACATCCTCTCGGTCCTATTCTCCGTTACAAACCCTGTAAGGAGTTTGTCCTGTTTATCTTCTCGACCCTGTTTCAGGGAATTCTAGGTAGAACCCTATGGATGTAAACATGTATTTGAAACATGTTATGATTGATATGGTTGCAAGTGGTTGCTCGTGGATGCGCGAATACACATTAGATACTAGCTCGACTCGGTCACATTTCATATTGCATATGCACGAGTATTTATACTTCTTTATGGATGAAATCGAATGTATTATCATGCGGTTGTTGCATATGAATGAATGATTGTGCACGCATATAGTATCTATATGACTAGGACTATTTGCATACATGTTGGATTCATGGCACTATACATATTTTGCATTAGAAAGATTATTCAGGCCTGATCATTAGCATTAGCTAAGGAACATGTACACACACGTTTTGCATATATTCATACAGCATTAGAAATCATCTAAGGACAATGGTTGCTTGTGGATGATGTTTTGAGTAGATGGATGATGGATGGTAGGATATGTTCTTCCTAACTTGGAAATTTCGGGGACGAAATCCTAAAAGGTGGGGAGAATGTAACAACCCGTATTTTCAATAACCTGTTATAACATAAATGGAGGCATAATTAAACTGTAAAATCTGAATCACGGGAAACGGGCTATTCCATTGCGTTCGTCTCGGAAAAATACGAGAAATAGAGTCCGAGTTTTCGAAAATCGGAGTCCGTATGACCAAGATATGGCCTCGCGAAGTTTCACGAAAAATTCCCAAATTAAAGTATACTTAATTAAGTGAAATGGGTTGCGCAGAGAAATATATATGTATATATTGATATATATATAATTGAAAATTAAATAAATAAATATGCAAAAATGTTCAAAACAGCGAATTGGGAGAGGGGAATAACTGAACCGGCCGATTTTTGAGGTCGACCCGAGCCCGCTGGGTCGACTAGGGGTTAATCCATGGTGTTTGGCTGTCAACCCGTAGGCCGATTCGCTCAAATGCAGATTTTGCATTTGGATGGTTCTCATGGTTCATCTTTAATCTAAAGGCCCTAGATGGTTCCTACACTTGACTTCTTCCCCAAGACATGCTTTGATGGCTTGGATTGAATCTAGGTTTAATCCTATGGCCTAAAACACTTGCCTAATCTATAAATAAGACCCTAACCTATCCTAAATCCTCATTATTCATTCATGCAACTAAACTATGGCAAAATTTTACCTCTCATGGCCTCCACTCTCTTCATAAAATTTCTAAATGGTTTCTATGAGAGATTTTCCATGCATACAAGTGTTTTCAAGCTTGTATGAGTGTCATTAGCTTGCATTCAAGTCAAGTTTCTATCTTTGCATCATAAAGCAAGGGTTTTGATCATTTTGGCTCAAGGGTTTTTATGTTAGAGCTTGCATTTTGGGTCTATTTGATTGCATAAGGGCTTTGTCATATCTTTTGTGCCTTCATAGCAATGTAAGCCCTTTCCCTACTCTTAGATATTAACTATGAAGTTAAATGTTCATGTTGCAAGTTTGGGTTTGATCATTGAGTATGATACATGCTATCATGTCATGCAAGTTTATGAAGTCATTATCTTGATCTTGTGAGCTAAAAGCTACAACCTTTATGTTGAAATGTTGCATTAGGCAATATGAGAACCCTCATAACCTTTATGTCAACTTGCATATGAAGTCATAACCCTTATATGATGATATATGCGAGTTACTAGTCATCATTCCATATCTTTTGTCACCATGATTCGCTTATGTGCCAAGTTTGGGTTTATGCATGTTTTGAGGCTTAAGAATGTAACATGCAAGTTAATGAACACATTTGTGCCTCATTTGCCACCATGATTAACTTGTGGCTTAATATCTATTTTTGTCATGCCTTTGCCAAGTCTCTTCTTTTAATCCATTACGTTGTCGCGAACGTATATGCGAGTTTAAAAGCGTTGGGTTATGTTATGGGTAATTTCTAATGACATGAAAATACAACTTGAAAACATGACTTGAAATATAACATGGAAGTTGACATGTAAGTATGCATAAAAACATAAGCTTGGGAATTTACCTATTAAGTTAGGTCTACCCTTTGGGAATTTACCTATTAAGTTAGGTCTACCCAAATGCTTGAAAACTTGTAACATGTTTTGGGAAACATGATGGACATGACACTTAGATAATATAAGTGTGGCCAACTCGAGGTTGGGTTGAGTTTGCAACGTAAAACTACCCGGAACCGACCGGCCTAACTAGTAGTTGCAAACAATAGGACCCAATGTGAGAAGTTGGTCATGTTGTGCTTGAACCCGAGGTTAGACCAAGTTGTGGTGTAAAGCTACCCGGAACCGACCGGCTTAACTAGTAACCACAACAAAGTCTAATGTGAGAGGTGAAGGTGCATTAAGTAATTAATGCCACATGATAGGGTTAAGTTAATTTGATTAATGACTCTTAACCAAATATGACATGGACAAATGGGTTAAGTAATTTGATTAGGCTAATGATACTTAACAAAACATGACAAGGTTGGGTAGGTTAAGTAACTTGATTTGCCTAATGACACTTAACCATTTTTATATGACTAGTGGATGGGGTTAAGTTAACCAACACTTAATCAATCCAACGCGATAACTTGGTAAGGTTAAGTAAGTTTTCTTAATGACGCTTAACCGAAAAATACGGTTAACGAATGGGGTTAAGATTAGACTCAACTAGTCTAAACATGGAAATCGGATGGGGTTAAGTTAGCCTAGACTTAATTAATCCCACTTGGTAGTTTAATGGGGTTAAGTTAAACACTTAACTAATCTAAACATGATGAATTGATGTGGTTAAGTGACCTATACTTATCCAATCTAACTCGTTAATTTATTGTGGTTAAGTTAACCAATACTTAACCAATATAACGTGAAAACATGATAAGGCTAAGTCACGAATCGCTTGAATACACTTGACCGATTTGACTAAGTAAATTGATAGGGTCAAGTTAATATATACTTAACCAATCTAGAATGATAATTGGACGAGGTTAAGTCGTGAATTGCTTAATATACTTAACCAACTTGAGCATGGTTTGTAGGGTTAAGCCTTGAACTTGGATACTTAGCCAATTTTGACAGGATTTGTAGACGGGTTAAGTCATGAACTTAAGTGACACTTAATCCATTATGTAAACCCTAGTTCTGAGGATTAGGTGGATAACCGTAGTTAACAAGGATAACGGGAACAATGCTAAGTGGTAAACCTTAGTTGAAGAATAACTAAGTAATGATTCTTAGTCAAGGAAATTTAGACCAGTTCATAGATAGATGAGTAACCTGATACGGTAGGTCATCGTTTAAGTATACGAGTAGGAGCAAGTATCTGATTTAGATAAAGGCTCCAGCGAACTGGGTAACGAAGCAGCGGCTTCGGGGAACGTGAGGATATTCTTGGTATCCCTCTATGAGCTGCCAGGTGATTATACTAGGCTCATGAGAGGTTAAGGTCTGCGTTAGAAGAACCAAGAGTATGCCTTGGTTGCTATACGAGCGACCTAAAGACGGGGATGGATAGGGGATAGTCGACGATACACGGTTGTACCCTAGATAGCATTTCGTCAGGCTACCTACCATCTTTGGTCAAGCGTGTACGTACGGAAAGGCAGATAACACCCAAAAGACCATAATTGCTATCTAATTATGGTTGCGGTAAGGCTTGGATGTGGGTTGGCCAGTGTTGTGTTCTCATACAGGATTTATCCTGTCTTGTCTTTCACTAGTTGAGGGAGTGGTCTCGTGGGACCATAGCCACGTATAAGAAAAACAGACCTTAGCATCTGCATCGGCAGATAAATCGAAAGCTCCCGACCGAGTCCTGTATTTCTTGATTTGCCCTATGACAGGACTCGGATGGCACGATGTGATACATGTTCATACAGTCATGGAAAAGCGATTCACGATGAATGCGTGGGAAAAAGGGCGCGGTTGGCGGTTAGCGTAATCCCTAGTGGCCCTAGGTGGTTGAACCCAAACCGAGATACGAAAACGTGCAATAGGTAAGCATAATCCCTAGCAGCCCTAGGTAGCATGAGTCCTAGTTGTACAAACAATAATTCATGTTGGAAGACCCTAGCTAGGTTTAGGGTAACAGTCCAAACTGATCTTAAGGATCATGGAACTATGTTAAAGTAACATAGAATCTCATGGGAAAGCCCGTATGGTCTACGGCAAGGGACTGAACATTTACATGGAATAAAACATACAAGTTGAGTAACCTATATATGCGATATATTAGGTTGACATGGACCATTACACGACTTTTGAGTGAGGGTCATTCTTGGTTAACACATGACACGGTGGGGATACTAGTACGGTAGGTGCAGAGCTAAAATACAGGATAGATATCACGGGGCGTTATACGTGACAGATATCTTGGGGATATTATACTTGATAGAAACCTGACGATGTGATACCTTGTTTTATCTTGACATCGTAATTTATCATGACACCTTAGTTTATCTGAGTTCAGTAGTTCATCCTGTTATTTTGATTTAGCTTATCTATCTTGTTATCATGCTTATGTTCATCTCAGTTTCTCATGTCAGTTAACTTTACTAGTTTTTATGCTAATAGTAGATAGGGCTTACTCAGTCTTTTTGACTGACCCGTTTTGTTTCGCCTCTTTTCTTCCGTTCCCCCCCCCCCCCCCAGGTTACAGGGAGGAAATACTGTTGTTTAGTTCGGACTTCTTCTGCTTGAAGGTCATCATGGATGGCTTGGACTTTTCTTGGCTAATGGCTACTTTACTGTTTTTACTTGGGGAATAATTTATGAAAATGTCTTTATGCTTCTTTACTATTGCAAGACAGGTTTTGATGTACTCTGATGTAAAAGGCTTTAGACCTTATTTATTCATGTTATGAAAGTTTGATTTTACTTCCGCTATTTTATATGTTCTGTCTTGTGATATTTCTGTGCATGTTTACCAATAATGCCCCTCTAAAGCTAGTGCATTCCTTTGCGAGTGACCCTAGCGGAGGCGGGGTGTTACAGCGTGGTCCCTTGATTTACCTAACTTTAAAATAAAGATTTATAACTGTTTTAGTTCTCACACCAGTCACATGACTGACCTGGAGTTTATTGTTTTAACCTAAACTCTGGGTGCCCCTATTTTGACACGGGCAGCTAGTAGTTTTGGTTTTGCAGATTTATATTCACAGGATCCTGGTTTACAGCTGTAACGATATCCGGAAAGCTTTGTATCCATATATCTCTTCTAGTTGTGTATTGTATTATTTTCCGCTGCTATGTATTTAAATGTAATTTAAATCTCTGATATTTCTGTGTAATATTTATTTGTTTATACTCCGTATATTCTTGTAATCTGATGCATTGTTGTAATATACAATGAAATGTTCTTCCGTCTGCGTTCTATTTTGTCTTGTTCTCAAAACGATCAGGCGTTTCGAACGGTCTGGATCGGTTTAGCGACTGGTTAGGATCGAGCGAAATTCCTTTTCATCACATTTCACGATAGATGCTAAATCCAAACACAAATCTAAAAACAATCTCCAATTCGATCAATAACGCTGCTATGATCCGCAATTCCCAACCTTAGCTCACAGCTCAAACCCGACATCGAACAAAAACATCTCGGTTTCCAATGAATTACACACAAAATTGAAGAGCAACCCTTAGTGAATCCAAGTATATATGTAAGATGATTTTTAGGATTTTATTTTCCTTTCTATGAATTTTTGAAGACCTATTTTTGTTGTTGAAGAGGAATACTTGCGGCCTGAAAAATGTTTTGACTAGTGAATGAAGTATTAGGGTTAAGGTATGGGTGTTGGGTATTTATAGGGTAGCTATAATATTTTTTTATTCGATTATTTTATTTTATTCAATATTTATATGTGTTTGTGTTTAAAAATCTCTATGATCACACACAATATCCAAAAATCAAGAAAATGGGCATGCAGCTACAGTTCGACATCACGGACCCAACGAAACTGGTTTCGTCGAATTCCGACTCCGTTTGCTCACACAGCGTATTTTTAACCGTCAAAATATCGATTGATTTTCACATTAAAATTCCGTACGGCCACTACTGACTCCAAAAATTACGAAAATTGAAATGTAACAATAATTAAGTATTACGAATCAATAAATTAGTTTCTTCGAATTTGGAGGTCATTTGTAAAAATGGCTATTTTTAAAGCTCAAAATAAACCCATTTAAATATTAATATATTTAAAAATAATTGAATTATTATTAATAAAATTAATATTATCGTATATATATTCACATACGATATCATATAACCCCAGAATAAGTATATCAGGATTTATAACTCAATATTTCAAAATTTCAATTTATATCGCCATTCGATTTATACTAAAATTCCTTTATAATATAATAAAATCATTATAAAATATAAACGAATTCCATAGCGACTTTTTTTAAATTTTGATTTGGACATAACATACAATCTACACGACGAAATCTTGATTTTTCTGTATCATTAGAAAAATACAGTTCAATAGATCCGAGCGTTTTTTTGTTTCACAGAAATCCGACTTAAAATGGATTATGTATATTCAGTTGAAGTTCAAATCGCCAAATAACGAATTGCCGCGATGTTACGGGCTCGATTATTAATAAATTATAATTTATATGTTCAACTGCCATTCAAATAATATATTTGTTATTCTAGTTCAATTCTAAACTGAATTATACCTTATATATGATCCAATTCACATCGTATTGTGAATTCAGCTATTTTCGACTATTTCGAAATTATAATATATTATTATATTATAAATATTAATTAAATATTCAATATTATTTAATAAATTAACCATTTAAATTTCCAAATCACTATTTAAATAATTAAATTAATTAATTGATTATTACACAGTAAAAATACGGGACATTACAAATTGAATTGGTTCTGAAATTCCGGGTTGTTACATAGGTGTTATAACTATTCCAGGAATAACTGTTGTGCTTTGGTGATGGTATGTACATACAGTTACTGATTTGCATTTCAAAAATTACATTATTTAATATACTGTATTCGTTCCACTGTGAGATTTGTGTTCTTCGTTTTCTTCTATTCTAACTATTCTTTCTTTCTATTTTTCATCCTCTAACTTCTTTTTATTAATGATTCATATTTCAGTGCAATTTGGGTTGGACGTGTGGTGTTATTAGTCGACTCAAAGAGTATGAAAATTCGGGCCATTACAATATGTATAGATATAGGATTTAGGGGGAGTATGTTTAGACTTTCTTTTTGTTAATGACAATGGAGAAGAAATTATAAAATAAGGATTAGTTAAACTTTGTATAAGTGGGAGCATGAAGGATTCATGATAACAGGGGGAGTATTAGAAGAACTAGATCTAACAGTATTAATAGGTAATGAATAAGAATAAATATTTTATAAATCAAGGTTGTCATCATCAAAAAGGGGGAGATTGTTGGAGAATGGAGTTTTGGTAAAAACAACCTTATTTCAGTTATCATTAATAATTGTTTATAAAATATATACTAAGGTCTCTATCTAGAATATGTATGCATGCAATATTCGTATACAAGACTGAAATACTGAAGATTGTATACTTTTAGAGTTCCAAGAGATCCAAAATTCAAGAGAGATTCAAGACTCATGAGTTCTCAAGTTTTCAAGAGTTCAAGACTAATAAAGTCTAGTTTATATGTAAGACCCTGAATAGCACTCCAGTTTCAAATTCTGTTTTTCAAATTCTGATTTTCAAATTTCAAATTTTTATTTTTAAAATTCAAAGTCTAATTTCAAATTTATTTTTCCATCCTACTTATGATTTCAAATATAAGATTAATATATATAAGTTTATATAAGTTTATATAATTATATAGTTTTATAGTTATATATTTTTAAACCCTATAAATTTATAAATATGTTTATATAATATATTATTATGATTTCATATGGTTTTACACTTTAGAATACTCATTCATATCACTAAGTTTTAATTCAATAATTTCTAGAATAATATATATAATAAAACACTTGTAAAATAAGTTTTAAAAAATAAAAAAATATGTATATGTCTGTCGACATACATATACTGGTATGTCGACATACAACTGTCAGAAATTCAAATTTCAAAAAAAGTGTCTTTTCACTATTTGTAACGCTCTAGAAACGTTGCAACCTTTAAAATCATACAAATAAGGGTTGATTTAGTATTTATTCATATGTCTTCTTCTCCACCTTCACCCCTCTTCATCCCACCATTATTCTTTATCATTTTATTGATTTCTACACTTCTACTTTGCCGATTTCTACTCTAATTATATAAAACTCCTTCTTTTCTCAATCTTTATCCATTATTCTTTGAATTGAAGTGCTATTGAAGAGTTATAAGGCTGTGTAATCATTTGGGAAGTGTCTCGGAAAGGGTGTGTTCCATGTATCCCTGAAATCAAGGAATGGGAGCGGTGTTAACCTTGTAGCCGTATAATCAAGGGTGCTTGGAGCGGTGTTAACCTGGTAGCCATGAAATCAAGGGGATTGTACTTGGATACTGATAATAATAAATATCTGCGCCATCAGCGTTTCAAGGGTCTGGACGTAGGAGTAATACGAACCAGTATAAAACCAGGTGTTTTCTTTCCTTTTCTGCATCTTATATTTATCCATTTCTGTGTTTGATTCTGTGTTTGTGATCATCTCTGTTGTGCGTGATTCATATAGTAGATCATTTAAGTTTGAGATTTTCGCAAATTCCTTAGAAACACTATTCATCCCCCCTTTAGTGTTATTCTTGCCTTAAGAACTACATTCCGCATTCCCTAACAATATCAAATCCATAACACTTGTTGTAATACATTTGGGTGTAAAGTCTTGATGACTTAGTTTTGTAGAGTAAATATATGGTACACAGTGGTTCAATGTAATTATTAATTTGCATACATAAATGGGTAGTTGAATTTTAACATCAAATTCATGTTAGTTATGTATACAGTTGTTTATTAAATGCAAACTATAGTTCAATATATATGATATTTGTTAGTATGGATTGTTTGGTCGCACTATGAGAATATATGCTCATATGGTGAGTAGGATAGGGAGTTTAGAATCCTTTTATATTTTATGTGGTATTTTTGTCATACATTTATATATTCTTTTAGAGGTGGTTAAATGTTAGCAAGCAAAATATTGTTGTTGCAATGTAAATCTTCGCTTGCGTGTGAAATGTGTGGGTGTATGCATGCGTTTCAGGTTCTGTCTTTATTGTGTGTATCAATATATATGTATATATGTATATATATATATATATAATTTTCAATATATATATATATATATATATGTATGTATATATGTAAGTATATATGTATATATATATATATATATGCAAGAGTAATGTGAGTTTTGTGGCACCTGACAATGTTATTTATCATTGTAGGATCTTTTGTTTACATTACTGCTTGCTTAATACATGTCCATATTCTGGAGGTCTACTGACCGATGAAGACCGAAAGATCTTCAAGCTCTTGATTTCTCTGGATGTGGAGGATTCGAAAGATGTGAAGTCAGACTATACCATCACTTTTAATTTCTCCCCTAATTTGTATTTTAAAGACACAAAGCTTGTAAAAGTCCTACACCTTCAATGATGAAGGAACAACTGACATTACTTGAATAGATATCAAGTGGAAGGAGGGCATGGATATTTCAAATGGTGCAAACCCTGAGAAGAAGGGATCAAGAAGACCAGCAATGAAGAAAGGTCAGTCCTTTATGTTGTTTCTTTTTATACTATTAATTGATGTAGGTATATTTTATCAGTTTTTTTATCCAGTTACCTTTTCCCATTTAATTCTGAAATAATGTTAAGGAACATTCAGATCGAAAAATTATTAGAACCCTTGTGTGTTAAGTTGTAGTATAACTGTATAAGACATTATATATCATGTGTACGTACATATCTGAATGTTTTTGCCTTCAGTATGCGATGCTAGTTGGTTTAAGTTCTCACGTGAACATTAAAATTAGGCCAAAGCCTATGACATAACAGGGAGGGATATATTAGTGAAATATATTTACACATGGAATTTCTGGAATCTTTAAATGTAATGAGATGGGGTAGTTGCCTGGAAAGAGAAAAAACTTATTCATTATGGATTGTCATTCGGAGAGATTCATCGATGGATCCTAATACACATTATTCAAACTATTTTTAACAGTTAGTATATTGAAGATATTATGTGACCCAGACCACTCCACACACAAAAATGCCTGCAAGATACATGGACTATTGCAACTTATATTTACTAAGTAGTAACGCGGTTAGTCAAACAAAGAAACATGCAGAGTAATAACTAATTGGCAAATGAAGACAAAATCTGTTATAACCACTTCTTTTGTTCAATATTTTCTTTTAGAAAAGCATCAATTAATATTGGAATCCTAGGCTAGAGTAGGGAGGACATCTGGCTTGATTATATTGGATACGAGAATTCTATATATCGTGGGAAATCCGTGTGTATTGCTGGCTAATTTTTTCTTCAAAAAAGAAAAAAATGCTGTATAAAGAAGGAAAAGAAGAACATAGAAGTAGCCCAAAGTGGATTTCTTTGTTGGTGTTTGTTCCCTTCATTTGTCCAAGGTTTTTATAGCCAGGCATGCATTACAATATTCATTCAATGAGCTTAAATAAGTTCCTGAAATGAACTATTCAATGAGCTTAAACAAGCATGATCCATTAATTTTTTTTTGGGCTCACAAATGTGCTTTTGTAACACATAGGTTACGTTGGGAAATTGGAATCTATAATAAAGTTGTTGTATGTAACAACCCGGAAAATCTAAGCCAATTTAAAAAATTTATTTTGGCAATTTTAACGAATTTTGAATATTTAAAATGATTTATTTTAAATAATAACGACGAGTAATTTATTTTGAATAGAATTAGAACGTATATAGTTATATAGATCGTCATTAGAATATAAATAATTATTTATAATTATAAAAGGAATTGAAAATGGCACGGTAGTTTGAAAATTCGATTTCAAAGTTCAAATGAATGTACAGGATTCAAAATAAACCGGATTTTGGCAAAACCAAAAATATTAGAATCTAATTGAGAATATCTTTCCAACAAATTCGAAAAATTGAAATTTCATAGCGGGAATAAAAAGTTACGTCCAGTTAAAAATTCAGAATAGTCGCTATGGAATTCTAGCCCTTAAAAATGGAAATTTTGCAAACGACCTCGGTTTTCGACGAAACAACTTTTGTTGGATCCGTGATGTCAAGTTATTACCAGATTCCAAAATTTGTAATTTTTCGAATCAATAAGTGAGCGTGGCGAAGTAAAACGCGTTTGACCAGTTTCAGTTGATTTTAATCAACTGGAAAATGGCCATTTTTCAAATGGTCTCAGAATTTGACGAAATTAGTTTTGTTAGGACCGTATCGTCAATACGAAGCTAGATAATATTTTTTGGGAATTTATAGAGTCCGTATGTGGCCCCGGTAAATTAAAATGTACGTTCAAATCCATATTTGAATGTTTTATATTTTAATTTGAAGGAAAACTGATCAAAACATTAGAATTGGCTTCCGAAACATATCCCATTGTGTTCGGAATGGGGGTATTACGCTACAGGTGACAGTTGGTGGGCTCGATTTGAAGTTCGAATGAAAGGTTAACAAATAAGAGAATTATATATATATATATATATATATATATATATATATATATATATATATTCTTACATAAATACTCCTCCCTCTATTTTATTTCCCTCTAAACCTAAATCGCGCCCCAATCCTTCTGAGCCGACGTTCACCCAAATCTCCTCTTTCCCTCCCCAACCACGATCTGAAAAGCACCGCCGCCCCTGCTTGGCCGCCACCGCGAGGCCGCCACCTTCCCTACTCCGTTCAGCCATCTCGAGCCACCCTCCTCCTCTTATATCCGAACGAGAAACCCACCACCCTTTGATAAAATATGCCGCCAACCTCATACAGCGCCGCCCCCACCCTGACAGCACCACCTCAGCACCCTCAACTCCCGGCGAACGATGCAGACCCCCCCCCCCCCCCCCCCCCGCGCGACAGCAACCTCCTGTTCGACTGAAAATGTGAGTTTTTATATGATATTAATTTTGTTTTTAGTTTTAAACATAAATATCATTACATAACCTGATCTTTAATGTATATGTATATATATATGTGGAATTAGATAAAAGACACAATTTTTAGTTAGAAAAGGTATGATTTTCAGGTATATAAAAATATGATTTTTATATATGTAAAGGAACGATTCTTATGTATATGAATTTAAAGAAAAGCTTCGATTTTTATGTATATAGTTTTGAAATATAAAAATAGGGTTTTTGCTGAAAAAGATTTGGTATTTAGAATTATAAAGATCTGATTTTTATATATTACAATATGATTTTTATAATTAAAAAGATTTGATTTTTATAACACAAAAAGATGTGATTTTTCTTACCATAAAAGATTTGATTTTTCTTGGATAAAAGGGTTTGATTTTCTAATCGTAGAAAGATTATATTTTTATATACGGAAAGGTTATATTTTCATATAAGAAAAGATTAGATTTTTGTTTTAGAAAAGACGTGATTTTGTTTATATACAAGACGTGATTTTGGTTATACAAAAGGGGCGATTTTTATATATATGAAAGTGAAATAAAAATTTGATTTTTAATGTGAACAGCATGAAAAGAATTGAGATGGAATGGATTGAAATCAAAAAGGAATTCAAACGGTTCAGAAATTCAGAAATGAAATGGCGGAGTGGAACCCTCGGTGAGAACTTCTCACTTTTAATTTAATTTTCTAGTTAAAATATATACTAGGATGTGAACGGTGCTTAGCAGCACCCGACACCCGTCGTCCTCAGACCATGGACGGCTTGTGTGCTTGTTTGTTTGATTTTGATGTGAAAATTGATTATGTGATGTGAAATAAAATATTTATATAGTCAAAAATATTTTATAGTTAAAAATATAATTTTTAACGTGTATATAAAATATAGATTTATAAACAAATCAGACGATTTGTTTATATACACACATTTGACTGATATTGATTGGGACGATAAATTTTACACATCGCCCAACTGCACAAATAAAAACTGTGTTTGATTGTTTGAAACCCCACACGGGTATTAGGATGATATATGACATACACTAGTCCCAATAATTAGTTGTATGTCGACCGATTGATTGACGGGAAGTTATAAGCGTTGAATATTAATATTTGATGCTTATGCAGTGTAGAACGCACTTTGGATGATGGTTGATTGTTTATCGTCATTGTTGTATATATGAATTGGATGAAATCCATATAACTGAAAGTATATGGTAATTGACTGTGTCTGATTCCAGTTCAGAATTATCGAATATTTTAAAATAATATTCAGTGAATATTGAAATGTGTAGCCGTGTTAAGTAGTTAAACGCTATTTTAACACGAACGAGAATTCTGGCAATTTTATTCATTTTACAATGAATATCGAAAGTGATTTCAAAATCTGTTAAATTGAAATGAATTGAAATTCGAATTAAATTGAATAGAATTGAAATTCGAATTAAATTGAATAGAATTGAAATTCGAATTAAATTGAAATGATTTGAAATTCAAATTAAATTGAAATGAATTGAAATTCGAATTAAATTGAATAGAATTGAATTTCGAATTAAATTGAATAGAATTTAAATTTGAATTAAATTGAAATGATTTGAAATTCGAATTAAATTGAAATGAATTGAAATTTGAATTAAATTGAAATGATTTGAAATTTGAATTAAATTGAAATGAATTGAAATTCGAATTAAATTGAAAAGATTTGAAATTCGAATTAAATTGAATAAAATTGAAATTCGAATTGAATTTGAAATAAAATTGAAATCGTTTTGAATTGAATTTAAAACGGATTGAAATTGAATTGAAACCGATTTGAATTGAAATCGATTTGAAATGAATTTAAAACGATTTATGAAATACGTTTTAAACGGAAATCGATGAAGTATATATTATATATATAATATAATGGCCTGAATAGAACGCGCCGCGCTGCGGCAGTTCGTGAATTTCGACCATTTACTTCGAATGGATATTACGGGAGATGCGACCGTCGGATTCTCCTAAAACCGGAACCGTTGGGTTCGTATTGAAAAGAGCTTTCTAACGAATATTAGAAATCTAACGGTTGGATTTGGAATTATGTCCAAATCAAATTTGGAAAAGGTCGCTGTAAGTGCAGTTCGATGGCCGTTGATGGAAATCGACTGTACGGGCCTTGATAAAATTATAAAAATATCAGTAATTAGTGTAAAATCATAAGAAATGATTTGGAAAGAATTGGGAGGAAAAACTCCATATTTGAAAAGATAAAAATAGATTTTTATCGAAATGAACTAGTTTTGAAGTAGAATTATAATTCAATTATTTTGAAAAATAAATAAATTGGATTTGAATTGGTTTTAAAAATAACCAGAATTTCCAATATATAAATTGGAAATGGATTTGAATCGAAATTATCTTCGGAATATTTCGATATTGAATTTCGTGATTATACAGATATTGTTATGGAAATTTGAAAGATATATATATATATATATATCGTTATTTCCAATACGATATTTTTTTGTCGTAGAATTTGATATTGAATATAAGTCGATATATTTTCTATTCAGAGCCTTGTATTTAATATCAAATGAGATTTGGGTTTGTCGTGAATGGTGTCTTCATTAACACTGTTCTTAAACCCAGTTGAGAAAAAGATTAAATCTTTTTATTTAGATTTAATGAAGTGTACCAATTAAATGATATTTAATTGGAATTGAATTGGAATTGATTTTTAGGTTAATCATGAATGGTGTTTTAAATAACATTTGTTCTTTAACCCGATAATTAATGGAATGTGATTTGGGTTGTCGTGAATGGTATCTTTAATAATATTGTTCTTAGACCCAACGGAGTTAAGAAAATCAGAAACTAACTGGAGATTATTTAAGTTGAATGGTTTCTTGGGTATTGATCTGATGTTGGTTTCGGCCTTCGGGGTTATTACTTAGGGAATCGTTCACTTGCTAATTTACGATTAAAGGCTGATGGAATAGAATGTGATTTTGGATTTATCGTGAACCGTGTTTTAAAGGACATTGGTTCTTTAACCCAGTTAAAGATAGGATTTAGAGTTTTAATGAATCTTTAATTAGATTGAAAAGTGAATTTGATAATTAAATTATCAAATTCAAGAAATGATCGAGAGTGGAGTATCACCAGTTTTGCTCCAAGCGATGGTAAAATCTTTAATTAGATTTGAACGTGAAATGGTAGTTGAATTTACCGATAACACCGTGGTGTTAGATATGAAGTATTACCAGTTTTACTTCATAGGATGAATAGGTTGGGATTGGGAAAATTAATAAATGATTACTTCGGTAAGGTTCGTTAATCCCGACTAGTTTGGATAAACCATAATTTGGTTTGAATTGAAATCCAAAAGAAGATTAAAGAATAAATTTGAAAGAATTTATCTTTGATAAAATTAATGGGAACCTTTCCCTATAGATGTGAATATTTGAATAAAAGAATATTCTGAATTGGAATGAGGCGTATGTTGTGTTTGTGTAACACTTGTTTGTTATATACGCGAGTTATTCAGAAAGACAGGGTTTATCCCATTCTGAATAACTGAATCGACGATAAGTCGAAGATGAAGACGGTGGTCGAAGACCGGAGGTCTTCACATCGTTTGGATAATTACTGATGATCTTGATTGTGTTGTACACCCAAGAGGAGGGAATCGGTTGGTGATCGTCCAAACGTACTTGGAGATCGATGGATATGCGAGGAATAAGGTTCCTCCGGTTTCGTTCAGACCCAAAACGGACTTGTAAAAGGATGTGTGTCTAACATTGGATTTCATTTTGTGTGATTGATATCGGTTGCATAGCGTGAATTGCTTGTGTGGCATGCTGAGATGCAAATGATCAAGACTTCTGTTGAGAAGCATAGTCTTGTGGTTGATGATCAAAGCACCGCCAGTGTTGTATAGCTTTGTGTAGCGTTAATTCGCGAGCCTCACACCCCGGTTGTGAACCAGAAACGGGAGAGGACTGCAGCGAGGGCATGCGTTTCCTTCTAGCTAGGAGTGGTGTCAGTGTTTTACACGGCCTGACATTTTACTTATGTGGATGATGGATTGCGAGGCGCCTCGGTTAGATCAGAAGATCCGGGTCCGATGGAGTCATTTGGCTCATTGACGCCCCATAGGGCGGGGAAACGCAGTGTTCAGACATTTTAATCCACATCGGTGGACCGGCCCTGAAGATCCAAGGGTCACTCGAGCTCTGATCCTGAGACACGGGCTAGAGCGTCTCGAAGAGGTGAGGAAGATCCCTTGCCTCGATTCACAGATGGAAATCCAACTTCCAATACGAGCTTTGCGATTTTAGTTGTACACCTATATATGGCGACATAGTGGTATGGGGCATTCATGCCGCCTATGATTGATACTTATGATTGAAATTGATTTCTTCACTTATAGTAATAATAAAAGATAAAATTTAGCGTATTAAGCATTCTTTGGCTATTATAAGGTAAAACTCTATCCTCCGGCTTGTGTCGCATTGTGTGATGGGACCTGGGTCTTATAATAGCTTCATTGTTCTTTATTTAGCATTGCGCTGTTGTTTTATGCACTGGTATTCTTGGGAAGAAACCCGTTTCGTGTTATATGTCGTGGTCCCTTGATTCATCTAATTTTAAAATAAAGATTAATAACGGTTTTACTTCTCACACCAGTCACATGACTGAACTGGAGTTTATTGTTTTAACCTAAACTCTGGGTGCCCCTATTTCGACACGGGCAGCTAGTAGTTTTGGTTTTGCAGATTTATATTTACAGGATCCTGGTTTACAGCTGGAATGGTATTCGAAAAGCTTTGTATCCGTATATCTCCTTCAGTTTTGTTTTGTATTATTTTCCGCTGCTATGTAATGTATTGTAATCTCTGATATTTTATAATGTATATTATTTGCTTATACTCTGTATATTCTTGTATTCTGATGAATTGTTGTAATAAGCAATGAAATGTTGTTCTGTTTGTGTTCTGATTCGTCTTGTCCTCAACTCAATCCGTGATTTCCCATAAGGGGGATTTCGGGTCGTTTCATTGTATATGGTTTATTCGAACAAATTGCCAAAACTATCCCTGAAATGTTTTATAATATGAAATATATTTGTGTGGTTTCTTAAAAATAAAATACATACATTTCTAATGCATATTATTTACCAGTAAACTATATATGATTGATCGAGTGTAATTGTAGTTCATGTTCAATTATAAAAACCCTATTATGGTATTTGACTTGGTTTATTAATCATTTTTCCCTAATTTAATGGACAGCAAACCTTTGCGACTGAATCTTTCTGAAATAAGTGAAGTGGTAACTGAAGCTTGTTCAGACTCTGGTTCATCTGATGTCAGTCTCATCAATGCATCACCACAGTTAACTAACATAAACGAACGTCCTCCTAGTGAAGTCACGGTTTGTGTACTCCTCAAGCTTTTGATTGACATATATGGACGGTTACCTTTGAATTTGGCCACTATTATCATCACCATTAAATAGTACTATTAAGAAACCCATAGTTGCAACCATGTCAATAGTAGTTATATTTATTATATACAACCAAAACTCCTTAATTATAACTATAGTTGGCTGGATTAACTGTAATACCCCATGTAGCCCATACTATTTCTTAATGTCTGTCTGCTAATTTCTTTAGAATAGAACTTTGGAATTTGAACCTTCTGATGAGCTATTTGTGCTTTTTTAAGCAAGGCTTTTCCTTTATTTCTAATATTTTCTGATGAGCTTTTTGTGCTTTTTTAAGCAAGGCATTTCCTTTATTTCTAATATTTTCTTTGTCTATTTGCTATTTGGTTTTTACCTATAAAACTTATCAACATCCTTTTAAAAATAAATGTTAAGTTACTAATGGAAATTGCTTATGCGAACTGAAATAATACATTTAAGTTGTGATAGTTGAGTTAAATTTTAGTTAATGTAAGTATGTTGGTAAAATTCTTTTGCACTTTAGAAAACAAATAAAATTATATAGAAAACTTAATATCGGTGTATAACAAATGATCTTTGTACAAAAAGCAGTATGTATGGTTTATGTTATAAAATGCTGTCTGCATTAAGTTTTAATAAAAAAAACTGTGCATACTAAATGAAGATAAACATATATTGTGTGAATTTGCAGTGAACACTCATCTGATTTTGTTTACTCTTGTTCCATACGTCTTTTTTTCTTCTTTACAAAAGTCTTGTCATTTGGATTGTCATCACATCTTAGACATCTACATTCTATATATTTTATAACATGTTATATAATAGTTACCAGTTTCTTAAAAGAACAACATAAGGCTAAATTGTTGATTTATGATAAAGGGGAGAAACAGTTAACTACATTGAGAAATTAGTGTTTAATCCACCTCAATGTCTCTGTGCTTTAGTTTGTTTTTTTTGCTCCGAAGGTATTTCGTTTATATTTCAACATGCCATATTATTTCCAATATGCTTTGCTTTGCTAGCAAAAAATCTTCAGCTAATGTATCTATGATTTACTATTGCTTTAGAATGTTTGTTGACCAAGAACTAGACAGAGGTTGCACTAGTACATGATAATGTATATCCTTGGCAGTAGAGTTGTTTGTCAGCTTATCATGTACTCGAGTCTTTGTAGCCATTTGATTTTAAAACAGATTTGTCCATTCGTAGCCTTGTGTAGCTCGCTCGCTTTGTGACGTTAATGGAGGGAACAGGGAGAATGTCGTTTACTGTAAACCAGGAAGAATGGAACAAAATTGCTGCCAGGTACAGAATGGAATCTACAGAAGGTAGTCTGCCATTAGCAACATGTTTCATCGTGTCTTCAATGTGATTTACTTTCAGTACAGATTTTCATAGTTTCTTTTTAAAGTAGTCCTGTTTTTATTAAAGGGTTTATAACATGTGAGACAAAGATATTAATATAACTTTTCCTGTCATTTCTTCCGAGACTTACGTTTCTTTGACATGCTGATGGAGAAGGCCCCATGTTAACAGTGGAATGGGATGAAGCATGGCGACGAAGGATACTTAGGTAAAGTCTCCCTTCGTGCTTAAGTTTATTTCTTTTTTTAACAATGTGTTATATTGGTTTGGGAGAGAATTAGTTCCATCTGATTTTCTAATATTTCTCTCTCTTCATTTTCACATGCTTGAACCGGGTAAAATGAAGGATTCAAACCCATATGCTAATTAGTAACAACCTTATAACAAGTACTGAGCAAGTGTTTGTTAACTACATAATCCTAGAGTTTATTATTATTAAAATATTGAATGCTAATTCTGTTTTTATTTTTGCTTACATTTTTTGTGCCTTAATATATGTACATACATAGGTTTATGCTTTAAACTCAAACGAAGAATCCAACTGGAATCAAGCAAGTTCAAACAGAACCGGATGAAAGTAGATATTCTGATCTTCAGTAATCAGGGATGTTCTCTTATTTTGTAGTGTAGATGTCAAGTTAACTATTAGTTCGAGAGTATGTTCTACTATTTATATCTTATATAAACTCTGAAGCAAGAAGCCGAAGACTAAAACTAAAGCGAGAGTGTGAGTGACTGTGTACGTGCATATGAGTGAATAAGTGTGTAGTGAGGAGCCAATGCATACGAGTGAAATGTAGTGAGGAAGTGTATGTACAAGTGATTGTGTAAATAGAGGGGAAACACTATGTGTACTATTTGAAAGTGTAATAAATATTTATTTAAATAAATATTCAATTCTTGTAAATATTATTAATATTATGTGTACTATTCAAATCCATTGCAACTTTCATCATTTTACAACGGGCATTAATTGTTGTTATAGAAGATGTTACAACGGTCAATACGTGTTGCAAAAAAAATTACAACAGGCTTCTATTCTATTGAAAGAACATACAACAACAACATAAAACCATTGTAAAAAGTCTACTACAACCACCTGTTACCACGTTCATTGTTTGTTGTAAAAGAGGACATATTACAACATGACCTAATACAGCAGGCGGGCTGGCTGCTGTAAAACCCCTATTACAACGGGCATTGCCTGTTGTAATAGATCTGTTTTGTTGTAGTGCATGAATGTCCGGTTTACCTACAATTTCAACATGTTCCCCAGTTGCATGTATCTTTGGGTAGTTTTTTATGATTTCATATATCTCTTCACTTGTTCAAACATTAGGCAGTAGCATACTCTCTACTATGTTAGCTTTAAAGTTTTTTTTACCCGTTCTAAATTTATGATTAATATGTAGAAAGCACCGAGAACAGTCAAACAAAGAAAATAATTCATACTTTAATGAAAATGCTCATGTCACATCCATACAATGTACGTGGGGAAATCACTAGTGGTCCATAATAAAGAAGCAAAGATATGAAAATTCCTTTTTCTCGAAATGTTGTATGTTTCAACACCGTCATGTCATAATGATTTCAACTCTTCGATCAGTTGTTGTAGATAAACATCAATTCCTTGCGTCGGATCATCGAGACCGGAGACGACAATGTCAGAAACATATACGGAGTTTTCATAAATATCCATGAAGGTAAGTTATAAGAAGTAACAATGATAAGCCATGATGAATATTTATTACCAAATTGAGAAAATGGCAAAAATCCATCTGTATTAAACCGAACCAAACATTACGGCTTTTTGCAGCAAATTCAGGATAAGTTCTACCAAAATGTTTTCATGCTTCATCATCAGATGGATGAACCAATGCACGATTCGATTGATCAAAATGAAGTGTTGTTGGTTAGATTGCAGCAGGGAGCCAAAAGATGGGTAAAGCTATAATTAGGAAGGAGGGGAGGCCTAATGTACACGAATTGCAAGCGTATGGTGTCTTTGTCGAAGGCAGGGAGAAATTCTTTGTGAAACTGATTTCTTTCAGTACATAAACAGTAAGTGTTATCAATGTGCAGGAGACTTTCAACGTATCATATTAAAGTCTATAGACATTAACAACATTCCAAATGAATCATATTCAAATTCCCTTGTCATACATACATATATATAAATATAAATATATATCACTTGCAACGAATCATATTAAAGTCTATAGATGTTAACAGCATTCCAAATGAATTATATTCAAATTACCTTATCATACATACATATATATAAATATAAATATATTATATATATATATATGGCATCTATTTGAGCACAAAATTAGTCACAAATTGAGAGACACACAATTTCAACCATTGGATAATTTTGTCTTCATATAGAGAGGTGAAATTCGGGGGAAGATCCAATGATAGAGATCACTTGTGTCACCAATTGTGTCTAAATAAACTTTATATATGTACGAAAAGTCTATTTAGACACCAAACGATGATACAATGGATCTTCACCATTGGATTCCCCTCTTAATTCCACCTCTCCATGTAAGGACAAAAAGATCTAACGGTTGAGACTTTATGCCTCTCAATTTAAGTCCAATTTTATGTTCAAATAGACGTCCCTATATATATAGAGAGAGAGGAAAGGGGGGGGGGGGGGGGGGGGGGCAGTTCTGCTACACCTACTATATTGCACGCAAACCATCCTCCGAATCTCAGCCACTTTATAGTATCTGGAAAAACCATCACATTTGCATTTCAGTCATCAGTTAACCTGCATGGAAACAAAGCAAAAAACTACTGTCAGGATCTAATCATGAGTCCATATAACACAGAAACCAGATTATGCGTGCGCCCACGTGATATGATCGCATTTGAAGACAAAAAAGAAAAACATGAATGCATTTGTGTGTGATTTGATTGCATTTTAGGACAAAAAAGCTAAACGTGAAAGCATATGAGATACCTTTACAGAATGGCTGATAACCTTTATAGAATGGCTGATACCAAATAGTACAGTACTTCTCATTTTGGGTTGAACCGAAATACGGTGATTCTTCGCCGCTGTTATTACAGCAACATAGAGTTGTTGCAGCGTGGTCTTCTTCCATGCTTGAAATACAAGACGTTAGCTTTGACATGAAATAAGATTGATGCCGACAGACTCGATCGGCCACAATCGCTGTCTTGGGTTCATCTTCATGAGAGTGGGGTAGAAATACCCGGTTTTGAAGCTTTTTAGCAGTTGGAACGGACACGGCAGACAGGGTAGAACCGAGAAACAAACTTCTGCCACGCAAATTATAAGTTGTTTTCCAGAGCATCCTCTTCCGATCAAGAACAAAAAAACGAATCCCACTCCCATTGTTTTCAACCCGAACCGCCATCACTGTGTCGATCCAATCAACAAGGTAGTAGCTGCAGCAATGGATATCATAAACATATTCGTTCAATTCAATACTGTAAAGTGCCCAAGTCCGTTCTAATAAACTAAAGACCCCTAGTCTGTTGCCTTTGCTACCCAAACAGTAGAATCGACCATCGCAGTACACGGGATTTGATGACAAGTGAAGTGACTTGCCGACGAACACCAAATCCAAAGTCCATTTCCCATAGTAGAAGTGCACGGTGACTTGGTTTTCATGGGACGTGTCGACTAGAAATATTGCATAGTGCTTGTTATGCAATCCTATAGCAGTGCCATTAAAGGATATGTTCCTGGTTATTTTCTTAATATGAAGCGAGTACCCATTTAAAGGGTCGACCATCCTCATCTGCCTCTCATCCTGGTTGTAGATCAGTAGAGTTCCATCTTTAGCACTAATGATTTCCCACCCTCTCAAATCGAAAGGTGATTCCAATTGGAATGCTTTGTTTAACCACGGGCTGTGGTAGTGCAAAATGGCCCCCTTTCCTCCTCCTCCTCCTCTACTTTTTACATGGATCAACAAGGGGCTTTTGCCTACAGGATAGACGGGCACTAACATTTTAATTATATCCCTCCATGTCTTGCAAACGCATGCCAACTTTATCTCGTCCTCGTATCGCAGCTTCGAAGATATCAAGTGTACCACTTCAGTAGGTAGATCTAACCATGAGAATTCTTTCAACTCCAGTGCTTCCCTCTTCTTCACTTGATCGCACTCCCCATTCACACCTGATGAGGAGCTGTTATTTACTACTTTTTTGAAGTTCTAAATTATAAGACCCTGCTTGGTTTCATTTCTAAGCTTTGTGCTTTCATTATGTATTACAAAATATTAGAGGTGGGATACCCAGTGCCAAAGGCTCTCATATTCAAGCGTGAGGACTTCCCAGATCAGTCTCCCGTTCTAGTAACCTTACCATTGCTTCAGGCACCACATTTATTACAAAATATTAGAAAGAAGAAGAAATCATGTAAACTTCCTAGCCATTACAATGACAAACGGACAATGGGAAGACTGAATTTTTCTCCGGGCTTTTTTGTCATGTCTCAAAAGCACAGAAAACAAATTTATTTTGTTTTCCATGTTCCAAAAACAAAAGAAAAAAACAAAAGCAAAAAATTTTCTATCACCATCGTCGTCGTAACCGCTAAGATTTTTATATTTTCTTCCCTGCTCTCTTTAAATTTTTTTACTGTATGTTGCAAACACAAAACATAATACTCAAAAACGATACCAAAAGGGCCCAACATTTTACCCTATTGCGTGATTATGAGCAAACCACTTGGGTGCTGTTTAGCCAATAGATAAAGTAGAACTTAAAAGCGAACCTGTAAACATATGCTACTAGATCTTTGTTAATTAGTAAATTCTTATACCTCTTCCAACGAAGCTGCACCACATCATCATCAGAAACTTCGCCCTCGTGAGTAGTTTCCTAGCCCGAGTTACAATACTCGCTATCATCGTTTGCTTGATGCCTAATGAACAACAAAATCGAAAATATGTTAAGTACACAAAGTTGGTAAAAGTAACACAGTTAAAAACGCGAACTTTTAAGGACAAACGATCACACTGTCATAATACTTGCCAAACCTAACCTCCTCATACAACATTTTGAGTGCTTATTGAGCATTTAGCGAGGGATGACAATCGAAAAGATTGTTTCGCTCTCCATACCCGGCTCAGGTTTTGTTACACCCAATTGGGAAATTTTGGATTAACACCCCCAAATGCAGCGAAAATAATAGGACAGCAAGGTAGAATAAACAGAAAACAAATATCTCAAAATAAGCAGCCATAATCAAAGATGCACAAATAGAAAAGAAAATAACATACATAATCATACAAAAGAAAATCATATACAAATAAAATAAGCAACCACAATCAAAGATGCACAAATAGAAAAGAAAATCTTAACCATAATCAAAGATGCGCAAACAGAAAAAAAAAAATCATATACATACTATACATAATTTAAAATGAAAATTAAATTAACATCAAGCAATCTTTAAACAAAAAATAAAATACGATTAGTTAACCTTCGAGCAAAATTAACTTAATTGCAAATTGCTATTAAAATGAACTAAATTAAATCAAATCAACATTAATTGAACTTTAGATTACAATTAACTAAACTTGAAATTAAATTTAGATTTAAATTAAATTAAACTATTACTTGTAATCAGTTAATTAAGTTTAATTTAATTTAATGCTTTTATTTAACGTAAGTTAAATTTCTAAATATTAATTTAAATTTCACTTAACTTAGCCAAATACATAAAAACAATATTTGAGCCAAGAAGACGAGGCAAAGGGAGCTACAAATATGACTCTAACATTAGGCCATAATTTACAGTGGTGGTGAAAGGCGGCTTGGAGCTCGACTTGCGGCAGTGTTTCATAAGCTTCGAAGTTACTAGGATCGAGAACAAACTGGAATTGATTGGCTCAACGTAAATACACATTTTCAAACCAAAATTAAATCCTAGTTGTGTGGTGCTTTTTAGACGACTTGGGGTCTTTCACGTTAACAAAACACATGCTTTTTGAGTGCCTTGAATAGCCTGAATGGTTCATCTCCCAAAAAGGTGCAATTGTCTAGGCATGTACCTTAACAACACTGGATAATAACGGATATTAAATATAGAAAAACAAAGTGTCAATTATAATTCAAACAATATGCCTATTTTGTTGTACAATTAACAATAATGCAACTTAATATTTCAAAATACTAAAACTTCCTGTAAAAAATATTATGACATCTTCATTGTCAAAACTTCTATTAAATACAGAAATCATAATTATTTAATATTATAAGCTTCGAGAGTATAAGTCGGGTTGGCACGGGTTTGCCATGCCTCAACCCGATCAGGTCACGGGTGTACCTTTTCCACTGATCCAATGGGACAAATCATGATGGGTTAAAATCAATGTATTAAAAAACGCGCCTCAAGGCGAGGCGGTGGTGAAAACGCCTGAAGGCGTGAATTAAAAGGCGGTTTTCCCCTGAGGCTTACGCCTCAGGGGTTTGAGGCGTGGAAAGCGTGAAAAACGCACGCCTCAGAGCCTCAACTCTCTGAGGGGTGCGCTTATATAAAAAAAAAAAAAAAAAAAAAAAATCGATTTCTGTATGGAATCGAGCTCGTTTCTAGTTAAGGAACTGGAATCGAGCTCGATTCCGGTTAAGGAATCGAGCTCGATTCCGGTTAAGGAATCGAGCTCGATTCCATAACAGGAATCGAACTCGATTCCTGTTATGGAATGGATTTCCATTCCTCGAGAGTTTTTTTTTGTTGTTATCTTTTTTTTTTTTTTTTTGTCTGGCTTTGTTTTTTTTGTCTGTGTTTGTTTTTTGTCTGTCTTTGTTTTGTCTGTCAATTTTTTATTTTTGAAAGAGAGTTCCATTCCTCAATCAATTTTTTTTGTCTGTCTTTATTTTTTCCCTGTTTTTTATTTAAGCACTATCATGACTAATTTAATTTATGTGTTAATGTCAGACTCCTTAAAAAATGAGCAAACGAGATATTGCATGGGAGATATCATTTGATCTTTCTATTTAATATTAAATGTGCAAGAATTATTGTATTTTGTTTGAATTGCTACGAATGCTTGTATTTTGTTTGAATTGCTACGAATGCTTTATGGTTTTTGCTTAGTACTTGACGCTTAATGTTATTTCATATTAAAAATTAAGTATATGTGTTGCGCTTTTTTTCCCCGAAAGACTTACGCCTCAACGCGTCGAGGCTTACGCCTCGCGTACGCCTTTCGCGTTTTAAAACATTGGTTAAAATAGAGGCGGATCTATAGGGTTTGCCACCATACTGCCATCTCTAGATTCAACACATACTTTCTTAAAGTTTACAAGATAATCTTGATTTTCTACATATTGTGCTAATTTTAAATGATGAATCAGCGTATATCCCATTCTGAAAGAGAAAATAAAAATGGATCAACATTTAATTGTTTATTGAAATTTTAGGTTTAATTTGCATTTATGTTATTTAGGTTGCAGTTTTATTGTTATGGAAAAAAATGAAAGTAAAGTTACATTACTTTTTCTAACATCATCCAAATCTAATTTTGAGTTATTATTAATTCAATTTAAAATAGAAATAGAAGATGAAGTAAATGAAGATGTTAACATAAATAAGAAGATGTTAACATAAATAAAAAAGATTAATAACTAAACAATCACGATATTTTAGCAAACGATTTTACAAAGCTCCAATTATTTTTCGTCAATCACAATCATGATACTATATGAAATAACAAATTTAGCATAAATCATGCCTTAATTGTGAATTTGAAACAGTTAATCAAGTCTACAATAAAAATTATGTTCCATTAAATTAAAATATATGGGGTAAGTAAATTAAAAATCAGTATACAATTGACCTTTTACCTAATTTAATAGAAGCAATATGTGATTATTATATTATATGAAAGTTGAGTTTGATTCTGTGTGCCTTTCCGTTTTCACTTTTGTGAAAATTGAGCAATTGTCCATTTAATATAATCCTACAGCTAAAAGAGTTTTGTTGTCTCCTTCGCTATAACTTCGTGTGACCTTCCATTTCATTTTTCTTCCAAAAATCTACTATGTTTTCATGCGCTGGGAAATTCAACTCTTCTACCTTTTCAGCATCATTTGCACAAAAAAAATGTTTTCTCCTGTGCATTGTTTCAAATCTCGAAAAAATCGCTTGAGATCTCCTCTGAGATCTCGTTTTGGGCTCCTTCCGAAACGAAACAGAAAATATCACTGTAAATCTCCTTACGAATACAACGCCCGAGATATTGCGATATCGAACGATATATCGACCGAGATGAGATATTGGAATATCGTCCGAGATCTTGGTTTTTTTGTTAAAATTTAAATCTATGTCTGAACCAAAACAATAATTAAAAACTCAAATCTAACCACGATAATCTCCTGTTAATTTACATTTTGCATGTTAAATGACTATATTATAGTTCAATATGTTTTACAATGCTTAAGATTTTCATATTCGTCTTTTTTTTACATACGTGTTACATATGAAATTATGTATTTTATATTCTATTATGCTGAACTTTTTATAGTTTTGGATCTTTTTTATGTTTTATGTCTAACAGTAATTCATGCTTATGAATCATATGGTGTAAGCACTAATCTATTTGCATCGTGTTATATTTCGGTTTTAAGCAAATTACGGTTTAGAGTATGATTATCTTTCATAAATTAAGAATACTAAAGTGATTTTGCAATTCAAGTTACTATGTTTTTAATAACATTCATAAAAATCATTTTGTAAGAGTGTCAGTTTTTAACATATCATGTACCCCGGAATTGTTTCGATATGAACTTTCAAACCCGATATGGAAATTCGAGATGAACCCCCGAGTTAAACTCATCTCATCCGAGATCTCCCCCGATACGAGAACAAGACTCTAAAATCCCCAAGACGAAACACGACCGATACCCGAGATTTAAAACTTTGCTCATGTGTACAGGTAATGTTTTCTTATTTATTAAAATAAAAGTCAAAATTGTGGTACAAGGATACAAAGGAACTTGTTCTCCCTAATTCATCTTTATCAAGAGAAAAAAGATAAAAATTGACTATATCCCCCTCCAACCCTCACACAAATAACGAACTTCCTGACAAAGTTTCAGTCTTACCATCCTTAGGCTTCAACCACGATCCCCAATCTATGCCCTCTTTTCTGCATGGATGAATAAATTTGAAGGTACGATGTTTATCCACGCTTATGATACAACGTTTTATTGTCTAATTTATTAAACTCAGAAACGCCATTGTCAGGCTAATTTTGGGAAACCTAGCTAATAAAATTCTAACATAGAAGGTAAGCTCCCTCTCCCTCTCCCTCTCCCTCTATATATATATATATATATATATATATATATATATATATATATATATATATATATGTATGTATGTATGTATGTATGTATGTATGTATGTATGTATGTATGTATATATAACCATGTATCGTATGCATTTTTTATACCCATGTAAATTAGATTAAATACAAAATTAATTAAAATAAATATACTATTCACACATGCACATATTTCTTAAAACAAATATATTTGTTCTTGCATACACAGTTGGCCATTTGCACCTTGCAGATAATGTTTTCTTATCATGAATATACCTATAAGATTAAAATGAACACACGTTAATTTCAAATTCAAACAAAATGAAATAAGTTGAGAAGTTGACGTTTTAATGTAGTACGATAAAGATGTTTATTTGATTACAATTTTTTGTCTTTTTGTCAACGAGTGTGTGTTCCTTTTTTACGCTTTACCGTTAATGTTTGTAAATAACAATTATTTCTACTTTCACTGAAGTTAAAAATTAAATCCTCTCTTCTCTATCTACAAATAAATAAACGAGGCTCATAATCATGTCTTATTTGTGATTCATTTTCCCACACTCTAGTAATGGTTAAGAAGGAACAAAAAAGGTAGTCTATTTTTTTCCTAAAATTAACCATCAATTACATATTTAAGATATATTTTTATCTAAGAATAGGTTTCTAGCACTTTTTTCCACCAAACCACTACGTGCATGCTTAAGATATGGAAACGGATATGAAGACACAAAATAAAACATAAAATTTGACATAACAAGCATCAACCATTGGATTTTTTGTCTTTCTATGAAAGATGGAAATCATGAGAAAATTTAACAAATGAGATTGTTTATGTCAGATTTTATTTCATTGTGTTGAAATAGAATTTCCCTCATGATAATCCATCAAACAATTATCTAGCAACACAAGAAATTCCAACTCATTAAAGCTAAAATTTATCTAATGTAACATGTGTTTCTATGTCCATATAATTTTAATCATGTGTTATCAAATCAAGTTGTCAGCATGCATATTAGAAGATAGATATATAGAATATTCAGGTCAATCAAAAAAATTGTCAACAATGACATTGAATTCTTCAAGTGGAAAAACTAAAAAAGAATCACTATAAAAATTATTAATAAATGATCAGAATATGCCATTCGGACTGAAATTAGTATACACCAATTTCGAATTAAAACAAATTTCATGTCAAAAATGAAATAAGTAAAAGAAAGCTGGTACTTCATATAGTATGAGCAAGACAACTAATTTCAATATAAAAAAATTGGTTTTCAATTAATGATAATTAACATATTTCACTTTTTTATGCTTGACATTTGATGTATGCAACCAATTGTGTATTTCTAATTTACGTTTAAGTTAAGAAACTGGATAATCACTTCTCTACTTTCCATTAAAAATTATAGCTCTAACAATGATTATTTAGCTCCTGCCATCCATTTAGGATTTTGTTTAAAAAAGAATGAACATATTGTATATTCTTTTAGTTTTCTTCACAAGAAAATATTACATTCGCATTTTAGATATTCCATCTCAGAATAGGATGCATATCCATGATTGTATGTTCCTTGTTTCTTCAGGAAAATTATTACACACAATCTATGTGTTGGCTCAGGTTACTTTTAATTTTAAATGAATCAATCATGGTATGTACTCAACTTTCATTCACTTTGTACCTACTTATAAATGAATTTACAGCAGACAAGATTATATATGCATGTCTATTTTATTCATGGTTTGAAAACTCGGACGGTACCCCGAAATTTCGGTGGTACCGTACCGGTGCCGCAGCCAACCGAAACGAGATCGCCAGAAAATTTCGTTTCGATTAGGGTTTCCAAAAAAAAACGTCATCGGCTTACCTCCGCTTCATCAAACCAACCGCAACTTGGCTCCATGTTTTTATATCGACCTCAATTTGGGTTTTTTTCTACAAATTGACCTCGACGTGGATTCACTTGTTCAGATCGACCACGATTTGCCTTCACCTCTTCAAATCGACCTCGATTTGCTTTCACTTCTTCAAATCGACCTTGACTTGCCTTCGCTTAAGGTTTTTCTTTGTCTTCAGAAGTGCGTCGACATCGATTTGAGATCGTCGATTTAATTTTTGGTTTTCCACGGTGTAATTTAACTTCGGATGAAGATGTATTATCGTGTTGGGCTGATGTGGTGTTGAGCTGAAGTTAAAGTCAAGTTTAATCTGTGAACTTGTGTGTTGGACATTGGCTGTTTTAGGTTGAAATTCAACAATACCTACAACATTGAATTGATTCAACAATATGTTACATCATTATATTTTTGCAGACTATGTTTCTACGCGGATTTGCAATATTTATCATTAACGTTTTCATAAAAATATAAAAGTTTGATTTTTGGACCGAAACCGAAACAAAAACCGAAACCACCGAAATCGTCCGAAACTAGTAAATTTTCAAATGACCGAAACCGAAACCGAAACCGAGTTTTCGAACCTTGATTTTATTACATACAAAGGACAATACAGAAGCAATATTTATCTTGTCTAATTAAGTTTCATCTCAAATCCTTCACTCTCAGAGCATCTGCGTATAATTTTACAACCAAAGCCCATCTAAACCAAATTTCGCATTTTCATCCATAAGTCTTTCTAACTTCCTCTCAAACCATAAAAACCTAGTGTGGTACTAAGGGCACCCCAATATGTTCTTCCTAATACCGCAATTAAAAAAATAAAACTCATTAAATTTTGTATGCTTTCTAATACCACGCTACCTCTTCATTTTTTTAGTGTATGATTGTGATTTTCTATGTTCAAAAATTCTAATCCTCTATAAATCAAAATTACGATTTTTTTAAGCGTTGGGTTGTCATTTTATTAAAATAAAAAATGTACTTATTACATTTATGTTTTTTAAGTCCCTTTTTTCAAGCTATGTATATTTACCAATTTTAGAACAAAATCAGTTTGTTTCCTTCTCTCTGACAGTTTCAATAGATTATCAATCATTTCCATCATGCATCAGTGTTCACATGTCATTTCTAAATCTTTTAATATATGGATACCACCACATTCATCTTGCTTTTCCAGTTTTCATTACATCAGTTTCGTTCGAGGTAATTTCGCTTTTTTAATATTAGGACTCTAATTTCCAATATTTTTACTAATTTATTTCACTTCCATCCACCTTCTTTAAAGTCTGCTTTCACATCCAATTCACCTTTGCTCTATGTTCCATTTCCAATTTAGTTCGAGGTTTAGGCTTTTCAACTAACCTTTTTACTATGCTTTAACATGTTTTGAACCTTTAAAGATGAAACAATATTTGATTTTCGTGTGCCATTGTTTTTCTATGTTCATAAATGCTGATGTTTGTTGAGTGTCTTTTGTGTATGATTGTGTTTCTTTAGTGTATGATTGTGTTAGCTCTGATTTAGTTCTTTTACCTGGTTTACATGCAACAACTATGAATCAAAATATTGGTTTTCTAAAGCGTTGGGAGTTCTTTTTTCTAAAAAGAGTTCCACATTTGTTACATTATTGTCATTTGAGTCCCTTTTTCAACCAATATACGTTTACCAATTTTAGAAAAAAATCTTCTTTTTGTTGCTCTTTTATAGTTTGTACATATCACGACAGCTGTTGTAGTAGACGAATAACAGGATGGCTGTATGTTGAATATTAAATTAAGTTATTAAAGGCTTCTTTTTTAACCATCAACTTCTATTAGTTTAATACCTCCACATTTGAGTACGAAAGTTACAATATAATTAAGGGAGTTCTACTTCCATTTATATATTTACGTAAGTTTATAACTTTTAAGACAACATTTTATTATTATACAATAGTCAATGTTGTTTTTTTACTTACAATGAATTATATTAATATTTTTTAAAATAATTTGTTTGTGGAAAAGAATCATATGTTTGAATATATGTTTAAAATAACGGATGGGGTACGCATACAAGTTATCTGTTTCCTTTATTATGAATTTTCGTCGTTTGACAACGCCCATATAAGACAATTAGAATTCAACACTAGAATGGCAAATAAAAGGTCTACCATTAATATACAATTCTTTCATATAAAGAGGATAAGTTTATTTACAGTCACCTTAGATTTAGTTATTGTACCACAAAGTTAATAGGTTGTTGACTTTTATGTTATACAACCAAATATGATATTCTTGCAAGCCATCTAGCTACTCAAGGTACGGTGTTTCACTGCAACAATTGTTACTGGTGTACTCGTAAAAAAATAATACTTATTTGTCTACACCAACATTTATCTATTATTGCTCCAGTTTGGACCATACAACTTCTGTTTGAAAAACATTCTTTTCTTCATCAGACCATACAATGTAACTAAACTCAGATAATTTCTTCCATTTTATACTTCAGTTCTAATTTAATTAATTTTCTAAAATAGCTATTAACTGTTTTTATGCTTGTCATTTAACTGTCCTGCTTCTTCCTATAGTTTTTTTTTTTTTTTTTTTTCCTTTTAGAATTCGGATTACATATCATCAAAGTTTAGAAAGTGTTTTCATGAAAATAAGTCTTTAAACTTAGGGTTCTTATAATTTTCAAACCCTCTTTCCATTTTATCATAATATGTGTAGGAGTGCTATTAGGAGTCCACTATTACTGCGGACACTGCTAGCTTTGATTTGTGTATTATTCATATTTAATTTGTATGCAATTACAAAAATAAAATTTGATAAGTGGCATAAATTAAGTGCAGCAAAACAAAACGATACTATCTAGTCGATGAAAGCTTTTAGTAGATTGGAAACTAGTATCAAAAATCATTTGGAACCGTCTACCAACATACCATCACCTGATGAATCAAGAATTCATAAGCATTGAATTATTCATTTTATATCATAAAATCCATTGTGCTAGAAAGGTGAGAGCTATGACTAACACACCTCGGTGATCCTATATATTGGTGAGAGTTTGGTTGGTTTGGTTTATCCGATGATGAATCAAACCAAACTAAAACCAATAAAAATGAAAACCAAACCAAACCAACCAAATTAAGTTTGGTTGGTTCGGTTGGTTATCCGATCAAACCGAACTATAAATGTTTTACAACTTTGTGTTTGAAATATTCACTGTAATTTGAATTAATTATAAGTATATGATTATAGTATTATTATTTTTTATTTCTATGCTTTTTAGTATTAATTTTGACACATAGGTGATGATTAATATATACTTAAATAACTAAACTACCATAAAAATTTATTATAATATCGATAATTTTGAAAATATAGTAAAAGTTCGGTTAATATGGTTAAACCGATAACCAAACTAATATTTTTTTCAGGCCGATCATAATCCGATTTGATTTCAAAACCGAACCAAATTGACCAAAATAAATTGGGTTGGCTGGTTTATTTGGTTTAACCAAATAATGCTCACCCCTAATCCTATAGGGAATAGACTACTAATTGAAATTCCCTTAAGCTAAAGATCGATTCTTACATGTACTAATATTTTGTTGCGTTACTCTTCAAACCATTAATGCATAGCCATTATTGTATTTACTACTAAGTGTTAATCCAATCGCATTATCTATAAATTAAGAAATTAACATCCAAGTATGAGTAAAGGCAGCTTCAAGTGAGAACTATTGCATAAATAATGAAATAATGAGATACTGAAATACCATGCAAAACTTAACAATCAAGCTAAGATTTTAAAACTGTATACAGCTGCTACTATAAAATAATTAAGTACAATATATGAAGAGCTAATACTTACCTTATATTACCACATTAAAAGATAACTACTGGCCTATTAAAACCAATGTACATTTTTATTTCAAAACAGAATTTTAACCAAGTATATTCAACTTGCCTATAATATCATTTTTAATATGCTGTTTGATTCAAAAAATGGTTAATTGACATTGAGGTTTTTCTTTTTCTTTTTCTTTTTCTTTTTTTTTTTTTTTTTTTACTCCAGTGACGAGAACAGATAGTTATACTAAACATTTTTATTCAAGTATTAAAAACATAATCCTGACATGGTATTTAATCAAATGACATATCAAATGTGATAGCATGAATATTGGCTCAATGTATAAGAATATAACGATATAACTAGCGAAACAGTGAGCTTCGGATCAAAAATAATGTTTTTGACATGCAACTTCAGGTTCAAACTCATACAACTATTCTTTTTCCCTTTCAATTTACAGTATTTTTTTGCTTCTTTTGATAGTCTTTATAGTTACCATTCAAATAGTCATCACGTTATCCATTCGCCAGTGTTATTAATGGCGCACAACGCAAAAAGGCGCAAACCCTCTCTGGAGCCTTGGTGCACGGCGCAGAAAATGGCACACGCCTTTTTAATTTACTGCGCATGTTTATTTTTGTTAATAAATATAATATTTTAACAAAAAAATAATTAAAAATTCAAATTTTTTTGCTAAAACATATGCAACAATTATTTTTTATGCATTTAACAAAAAAAAACATAAAACATAAAATTTCAAGCACAATAGTTTTCAAATCCAAAATAATAATACACATTACTGATAAACTAGAAATCTGAATCTAATAAATTTAATGCTCGATTGTATTTAACAAATACCAAATCATGAAATATTTTTATGTTGCAGACAAATCGTACATAGATATTGGACATATTCACACATGCAAAAAAAATTCTATCCAAGGGCATATTTCGGAGCTGATTGAATGTTAATTTTCTTAGAATGCTTTCTCTTCCTCCAAAGCTGCTTTTCTTGATTTACCGTTCACGGGTTCTCAGCCGCATTCATTTACTTTTGCATCTATGCTAGACAATATTTTATAATCTTTTATACATTACATTATATATTTCTAACAATATTAAAATGAATCTAAACTATGTTGGATAATAAAACATATGTCAGTTCTAAATGCCGGTATGCTAAGGTAAGTCAATTACAAAATTGTAAGGATATTATCTCATTGATGATAATCGAATAGGAAATAATAATGATGTGATTATGTTTTGATATAATTGAAAAAAAAAAATAACAAAGTTATTCACATTTCATGTTAATAGTAATAGTAATCTATCTATATATAATAGGAATACTTGGATTTGAAGCTTTTGAAATGTCTATGTCACCCTTTGAATTTATAAAGGGGGACGAGGACACTTTTGTCTACACAATTTTTCACGTTCTCTAAAAAAGGGTAGCCACGCATCCACTACTACTCCCACTGTTTTCTTTTCTCCATCTCAATCGGTTCTTCAGCCTGAAACAATAAAACCACAAAAATGGCGAAACATCAATCCCTAAACTGGGAAGAAAGCGCAGTCGATCCCTCTCCTCCATCTCCGACTCAATCATCATTTTTCCCTGTAACAACCACAACCCAAAAGACGCAAAACCATCAATCCCTAATCCATGAAGTAACCAGGATGTACGATCTTCGCTGGGAAGGAACTATAGAGTTGGATTAGGCATCTAAAGAAGAAGAGACGGGTATCAAACTAAATGTATAAACGTAAGTGTCCTAGATTTCAAGTTCAATCTCATGCTTTAAAAGTTTTCCTTATTTTTTTCATTTAACAATTCTAATACCTAATTTCCTCTTTTTTATATCATTTTGGCAGAATATTCAGCTTACGTTAATGGAGTTAGGATGTTGAGAGTGTTTGAATATATCGGACTGGGTTCGGTTGGTGGGCGTAGCGACGAAGATACCAGAGAGTCAAAACCTCGGACCTTGATATCTAAGCCTGAATGTTACTCGGTAGCTGACATGTAGCTTGGTGATTTTTTACTAGCTTCTGTCCATCTGTTGTTCTTTTACATACTTTGGGTTTAGCTTTTTGGCAATTGTTCTAAGATATGTTTTACGAATGACTCACATGTGAATTTTGTCTTACACTAGTACATTTTATTTGAACAAAGGTAGTTTCACCTGCATTCGTTAACTTTAGGTGAGGGTTTCAATTTATGAAATTATGTTACTTTGTTTTACAGCATTACATTGTATTTGAACAAAGGTAATCGTATTTAATGTGCAAGATTCGTGAGTCATTAGCAGATTACATGACTTATCAAGTTGAAGTAATTCAGTTATGCTTTGTAATTCGTTGTCTGGATACATCGAAAGACGGAATCATGTTTGGTCGAATTAATAATTTTATCTGTCAACATTTTAATATCTCTTATGTGCTGAAAATGGCATCTTAAACTTTTCATTGTTCTAATTCAACCATAAACTTTTCAGATAATCAGATATGTGGATACATAAACTTTTCATTGTTCCAATAAGAAGACATAGCGCAGCTGCCAGGTATGAAACAAAAATGGATCAAGTTGAAGTAATTCAGTTATGCTTTGTAATTCGTTGCCTGGATACATCGAAAGATGGAATCATGTTTGGTCGAATTAATAATTTTATCTGTCAACATTTTAATATCTCTTATGTGCTAAAAATGGCATCTATAAACTTTTCATTGTTCTAATTCAACCATAAACTTTTCAGATAATCAGATATGTGGATACATAAACTTTTCATTGTTCCAATAAGAAGACATAGCGCAGCTGGCAGGTATGAAACAAAAATGGATTCATTTTCAGCTAATTCGAACAATAAGTGAATTTTTTATTGGTTACTAAGAAAGAAGTGACATGTTTAATATATTTCTTCAAAGATACAGTACTGGCTTTTTTGATAACTTATTTTGTTGAAACGACATCTTAAATTATGCATATTTATGCATGACGCAGAGATATTTATTTTTTATGAAGCCATAATGTTTGGCAACAAATCTCCCTTGCATAAATTCATGGCATTATAATTTGCTATGGACATCTCTAGGGGTTCCTTCGTTTCAAATGCAAATTCATTTATTTTTTGCTTTGAACAATAATTGATTTGTAAACCAATTTTTTGTGTTTCCATTGCATGGATCTATATTGAGGTTGAGATTTAAAACATATATCCATGAAAAAGATGTGGATGATAGATTGTGGAGATAAAGGATAAGCAGATTAAACTTTTCATTGTTCTATTATATTTCAAATGAATTAAATTTGATTATTATTATTTTTTTGCTATTTTGTAATCAGGATTAAAACGCCATTGATTTTTTCTTCCTGATCTTCTATCCTGTCTATTAAAAAGTTGAATACAATATTTGTTTTTTTATTCAATTTTAAACAAATAATCCTGCATTTTCCGTTTTTAGGTAATAAAGGCAATGAATAAGTAGATTAACTTTTGCACATGTTAATCTATCAAAAAAATTTAATGTCAAGAGATTTTATTCGATTTATTATGCTAATCTTTAGGATGGAGTGGCAATTGTAGGAGAGGACATTGATATGGACGCGGGTGCTGCACCTGAGGATGCAAGGGAATCAACTCAATGTATTGCACTTATGATTTCAAGCTCATGCTTATTCAGATATCTCAAAGATTTTGGATTAGCAGCGACGAAATAGGGTACTCATATGCACGTGGTTAATTTGTTGGAAATTTGTTATGCTTATGCTTTAAATTAGGTTCTGACAGTCTAGCACGTCTCATTTTTGCGGTATTGTGCTTATACTAGATATTTTAGTTGGTTTAACTTTTGTCATCTTCAGTTTAGATTAATACATCAAAATTATTTCAATCAATTTAGCATGTAATATTGAAATTTAAAGGTAACAACTATCTTACAGTATAATCATGATAAAACCCTATATTCTAATTGTATTTTATTACTATTTTTTTGCATACATTTTTTGCTTTTTGCAAAGAAGGGAATATGAAATTTCATATTTTATTATTTATTATTTACTTTCTTCACAAACTATGAATTCACCATAATAAAGGCATTTACATACAAAAGTATTGGTGTTAGGAACTAATTTGTTATTATTTTTTGATTTCTAGACAGTGTTAATATTGAGCTTTGATGGCACTACTGATGCATTTTTTTACAATAGAGTTACCCACTTAATGTTGATGTATCATCTTCCATTGTGCCCACACGTATTGCACATTTTAAACTTACCTTTGTTATTTACTGTGTTGAATGGGTCCACAATAGCAACTGCTTAATTGTTTACCTCTACTCTACTCAAAAAAATTTCTTAATCACTAAAATGGAGAAATTTAGCTTATAATTTATCATACTATTATTCATGGAAGATAAAATGTTAAATCACATGTTAGATAAGGCCAAATTATAAACATTAATGTTGTGTTGCTGTAAGTAGTATGTGTTGTCTATGAGAAATACATACTTGGTCTGCTGGTGTTTATTTACGAACTAAATATTGTGATTTTGAAGTGCCTCAGTCATGCCTAACATAGTGGCATGATAAGCATTTTGTGTAACAAATAATAATAAATTGGTTCAAGGTCAGTCTTTTAAACTGTAAGCATGGTAATGACTATCATGCTAGCAACAAATTATTCAGTTTGTACCAAAGAATTGACATCACATTGCTGTCATGGTACCAATGCAATCATAAGTAGATACCGCAAAAATGATGCGTATATTTCAGCAGAAAGATAAACATAGTTTTTACTGAAAATTTTATATTTATTTGTACGTTTGAAAGATTAATATATGCATATTATTTTAAAATATCTGTTTATCTTTTCGATGATGCGTTTAGAAGAATCTACATAATCAAACTGATAGCGTCAACTCCAATAATCGTGTTCTATAAGTTTACTAAATTATCATTTTATTTTAATGTTTTTGAAGAATCTAGCTTAGTATATAGGTATTTCTTTTTAATTCCTTATGGTTTTGGCCCTTTCCACGGAAGCAGCGGTGAAGCTATTGAAATTCATCTCTGCTTTTCTCTATTACTGAACTGTGATGTGGTTTGGACAAACAAAAATGCCAACTCATTCGAATATGCATCTGATATTTAGCTTATGGTTGGGTCTAAGAAAAAATAATGTACATTTCATTCAAATAGACATCGACATGAAACGATTAACACATATTTATAGGTTTTTTTAAATTGAAAATGATGTGACTAGAAATATGTAAAACAATTAACTCTCGAAACTATGTAATTAGAAATTTGTATTATTGTTGTATGAATTTCAAAGTTATAAATTTCAAATATAATAATCTGAAAATATAGTTTCCTGTATATGTATGAGCTTTGATTCTACGAGTTTCATCTTTAACTACATGTATTAGCTTTTGAGTGTCCGTGGTTTTGGTGTGTTCATAAATATATTTTATAAGCTTTGAATGTATATAAATTTCAAATATAATGAGTTTTTAAAGCATATAAATTATGAATATATAAAACTCTAAATATGTGTATCATTTTTATATGTAAATACGTTCAAATATGCACAGCTTTTGGATATATTTTACATTCTAAATTTAACATGCAAATGGGTAAACTAATTTATTTTCGTTACGAACGGTTGATCGGTCTATTTAGTTGCCATTCTCGCTTACACAGTGTTGTCCTCATATCTAATCAACCACAAACCTTAAAACAGATAAATACACAAATAAGATTGTAAGAGCCCATGGTTTAACACTGTTTCAACTTTGGTCACCTTCATGTATACGTCCACGGTGTTTTGCAAAATATAACACAATAAACACACCAATGTTTATATAAATACATCTTTATGTCTACGTGCACTAATCAACAGTGGCCCATCTGTATGTGCACATATATTTATGTTGTGTACAATTATATTGTATTCTTTCACTAGGTCGTTATGAGTCATTGAGTTATCAGTTATAGTTTTCAATTTTTCATAAGTTTCACCAGTAGTAGATTTCAATATCACCTGTATGCTTCATTCAAAATCATGCAGTTGTACGTTGAACGTCAAATGTGGCAGGAGCAAATCTTAAGCCGCAATGCTTCAGCGGAGGCATCTAGTAGTTACCTCTTCAATGTGCTTTAACAGTTGGTTAAGCTAAGCAAGAGGGAAAATGGGTAAAAATTGGTAATATCTGTTTGATTTTCGGGACTGCTGCTTTTATTTAATGTGTAGCCATATTATTTCTTATTTAATGTGTAAATATAAGATAGGGAAATTGAGTGATTGTTGCTGACTTCATTTGTTATAAATATCAGTTTTTTACGTTCTGCCTTTTTGTATATGTACTTCTCAGCTTCAACTGTATAATTTTTACGTTCCCACCATTCTTATCATCATTCGTGATTAAATAACTATTCTGATTTGTGAAAATCATTTGAAAAGTTTGTTTTATTTTATAAAATAACTTGGGTTTTAATTCTAAGTTTATTGCTTCAACCCTTACATTGTTAGGGGTGTAAATCGGTCGGACCGGACCGGACGGAGGTGTGTTCAGTTTCTGTCCTAAAAAAAATCGGACCGAACACGGACCGGACCAAAAAATTTCTCGGACAAATTTCGTTGTCCTAATTCGTGTCCTAAATAAAATCGGTCGAACACGGACATGTTCGGACCGATCGGACTCGGTCGGACATGGCTATTTATATCACATTTTGTGCATTTTACTAAATTTTCTCTCAACTATATGTCGAATTACAAGTAATTCGGACGAATTCGGACGAGCTCGGACCGGACATGATTTTTTTCTCGTACAAATTTTGTTGTCCTAACTCTGTCCTAAATGAAAATCGGACAGACTCGGACGGACGTATTTCGGTCACGGACACGAACGGACGTCGGACATTCGAACAAAATTTACAGCCCTATACATTGTCCAGTGCCCTTGATATAATATTTAGCAATATAATTCCTTGCGTCATTTACCAGTAGATTAACTGGCCTATGGCCTAAAAACGCTTGATGTTGTTTATATTCTTGATTTTCTACATAAAAATATATGGAAAATACATATGCAGATGTTACTTTGTTTGGCTATGCATATTCATGTGAATCAAGATAAAATAGTAGTAATAATGAAGAAAAATTCAAAAGATTTCTGATGAACTAATGGATTTCTGCATTTGGCAGATAAATATTTAGATGTAAAATAATCTAATTGCTAGGGTTGTTCCTATAATTATTTCGTGCTGATGCATTTTAACTTCTAACTATTTTAGCCAATGAATTTGTGACTTCTTCCATTTATGGGTTAAAATTTGAATGCATTTTCATCACTCGCTGCAAATTTTAGCGTTAGTACACCATGTGAACTATTGCAGCTTTTATGTGTTTATCATTTTCCACAATGCTGCTTACATATTTTTTATATATATTGGGTTGGGATGTTTTATTCCACATAACATATGCAAGCTTATTTGGAAACAGTAAATGCCCTTAATTGAACGCAGAATGCTCATGTCACAACGTTTCATTTATAATTTATAGGTCTCACAATATTGCATCTTTATACATATTAAATTTCAGATGACAGTGCAATCGTATCCATTTTCCATCATTTTTACCACACAAAACTAACTTGATATAATGTAGTATTTTCTGCTTTGGACTTACTTTTCTACTCCAATATCTTCTTTGGCATAAATTATAAGCAATCCAAGTTTAGCATATTTATTTGTACAATCATGAATTTCAGAGTTAACGGAAGTTTACTCACACATGTATTCGTACCAAGGCATTATCCATGCGTATTGCTGACACTTCACAGTAAATAAATTGTTTCTGATTATCTTTGCACACGTCCAACGGACGTGCCTAACGTACTGGTAGTAGTAGTGATGGTGGTTGTAGTGATGATAAGAGTATTTATAGTAGAGTAGTTATTGTAGTTTGAAATGCCAAAAAAAACAAAAAAACTATAAAATAAAGAAAAGGCACACCATTTTGTACAGTGTGCCATTTCTGCGCCGCACGCCGTTTGCCGTGCCTTTTCATGTACGTCGCAAGCAAGCAAAAATGGCACAAACGCCGCGCCATGCGCCAAAGCGCGCACCGCGGCGCGCCTTTCACAACGCATCTATTTATTTTCTCTCTCTTTTTAAGGCAATGATTTAATTAAAACTAACAAAATATCGTATGAGATTCAACCATGAAACCTTGCAATAGTTGCTGGGGAAACACAATATTAACTAAATACAGTAGCAACATTTTATGGCAATGCAAATGACTGCAGAAAAAACTTAACATGATTATATATAATTGTATGCTTCTTACAATAGTGGTTTTGTTTTGACTGATGTCCTTGCATGTACATTAATTGGATTCTTATATTTGAAACTGTCATATGATATTACTTCTCTTTGTTGCATTAATCTCAAAGCCTTCTACTATATTTCTATCTGTCCTATGCTGTCTTTAAAAAAAGACAATGAAATGTACTTCTATTTGATCCTAGCTTTGAAATTCAAGTCTCCATCTTTGCTACACTTGCTGAGTTGTTACCTCGGCATATTAATAAATGTATCAGTCTGTTTTTTTTTTTTTTTTTTTTTTTTTTTTTTTTTTGGTTCATATGGTTTGATATCATACTTGATAAGTTGTGCATAATGTGGTTATTTGGTTGGAGAAAACATAATTTTTTATTACATTGAGCTATTTGTAGTAAATGTCGCACACACAAGGTAGTCAAGGCGAAAAATCCCGAGGCTGGCGCCTAGGGCTTTTTTGGGTGCCTTGAGCATGACTTTTGCTGTATTACAGCAACAAAAAAAAAAAAAAAAAAAAAAAAAAAAAACTGCACTTAAAAAATAGCATAAAACTAAACTTTTGGCTTTTGAACAGTGTATATAAATGCAATATTTAGATTAAAACATCATACCATCATCATTAACCAAACAAAGACTGCACTTGTTTTAAAAAAAAAAAGAACTGCACTACATTTGTTTTTTTTTTTAAAAAAAAAAAAAAAAAAAAAAAAAAAAACTGCATTTGCTAAAAAAAACGGGCATCTGTTCAAAACAAAAAAACTGCTTTTGTTCAAAACCTCAAAAACAAACTGCATTTGTTCAAAAACAAACACTGCAATGCACTTGTTCAAAAAAAACTGCATTTGTTTAAAAAAAAAAAAAAATCTGCATTTGTTAGAAAAAAAAACAGCATTTCTTCAAAGAAAACAAAAAAACAATGCACCTGCACTTATTTAAGAAAAAAAAAAACCAGCTGTTCAAAGAAACGAAAAAAAAACTTACAGTCGAAACAGCTGCTGAAGACTCGAGCTCCAGATGGATGCCGATCAGACAAATTCGATTGGATGAGAGCAAATTCGACAGTAGATTTGCTTGATGTCGAGATCGTGTTCGATCGTTGTCACCTCTTTCTCCTTTTTTTTTTTTTTTTTTTTTTTTTTTTTTTACACTGTTCGATATATCAAGAAAACCTAGCCGGCTAACCCTATTTTGATTCGAAGTGGGCTGACTTTGGACACGAAAATAAAATAAAATTTTAAAATTTTGGGTATTCTTCTAAAAAAGATCAAATCGATTATGTTTAATTGTCATGCGAAAAAAAAAAAAGAGGAAAGTTTAATTATAAATCTTCAATCAAACATATACTGATCTTCCCACTAACAGTGTCATATTCAAAAAGGAAAGCATTGATCAAGCACAATAAAAGGAATATTTTTTAGCTTACATTTTTTTTAGATTTGTTTTAAACCAAATTGCAATTTCAATTTTATTAAAAATCACATCTTCAAATGTTCTAACTCGCCTACTAAATTACATTACATAAGCAATAAATTTTAATTTTACTCTATGCGTTCGACCTACATACATACATCTTACAATTTATTATTACATAATTTGAGTTTTTCTAATCCATAGAAAACGTCAAACATTACTTTTTTTCATTTTCTGTCACTGTAATCCACAATTCAATTAGTCTTTTTGACTTTATTGCTTTACTTTGTTATTCTTTTGGTTTTGTTTGGTTTATCTAGTTCATGTTCGAATCAATTTGTTCCCAAAGTCAAGATTTTGACAATTCAAAATAAATCAACAAAATGAAGACAATTAATAATGAAAACAATTTATTGTCTTTCTATAATCTCAGCAGCTTATGTGTTTTTCATTTTCTGTCACTGTAATCCACCATTCAGTTAATCTTTTTGACTATTGTTTTTAGAAGTTGTTTCATTGGTAACGAGTGGCTAATATTTGAAGATACTGCCATGCTAGAAACAAACACTTCTTATAAGGTGTTAACTCTTAGGTGTTAACTTAAGAGAGATAGGTTTATTAGTGAATATTCTTACAGTGTTTAGCTTCTTCCCAAATATGCTGACCTTACAGTGTTTCAACACATTTAATTGGACTATTTAATCTTTTTCAATGCTTAATAGCCTAGCCTAAAATGTATATGGGACATATTTTGGTCAAGGAAAAGAAAATTTGTATTAGAGCTGACATATATTTAGACATTTTTCTTCTTATTGGATATATTTTCAAACATATGTTTTGATTGTTTGTGGCACTTTTAGAAGCAACGTTTTGTACTACTTTACAATAATTTCAATGTTCAAAATATGAATAACAACAATTTTTAACATTGAGCACTTTAACTTGATTTTGTTTTGAGCTACTTACTACTATTCTTTTAAACCTTTTAAGAATAAATGTAGAAATCAATGCTCATGTAATAAAAAATATCTCCCTTATTTTTTGTTTTTTAATTTTTTTTATAAGGTTCCTCCATCTATAAATATCGTTCTTGACTTAGTGGGTTTAATTTTTAACTTATTTACTCATAACTCCTGATATTTTATTATAACAAATAAATAAATCTTCTTTTCTTAGGAAAAGGCCTTACTACTTTACTTAACTACACGTACGTTACATGTTTTTTGAGGAAAAATGCAGTTAATACTTCATTATCACAATAACTATTCGAAAACCGAACTTCATTCTGAATTTATTTTTATGGATGTGATATATACTTCAACTATATGCTTCTTAAATTGTCAATTTTTGTACATTTTTACAAATTTCACTAGCTTCACTACAACAAATTGACCATATTACACATGTGGAAAACCGTTGTAATTACTTTTTATAATGGTGGCGTGACCATCGTATATTAAAAAGTTGTAATAGACTAAAATCTTTTACAACTGTTTTCATCGTTGCGACACCGTTGTGATATGTATATTATACAATTGTTTTACACCGTTGTAATAAACTTTATTACAACTGTTATGCTCCGTTGTTGCTGTAATTCTTACAACTGTTTATAATCATTGTGATATATTTTATTACAACTATTATTTTACAGTTGTAATATATGCACAAACTATACACATATTACTAATAAAAGAATTCATTTCAGAACATATTATCTTAAAATATGAACCAAAACAATATATTAGCTTTTTCAAACTCCCATCATTTTTTTACATAATACGCTGAATTTATAAATCATACAGATTGCTCAAGTACGTAGATGGATAGAAGCATAAGTTCATAAAGCGTCCACATGCATCAAACACAGAATTTCAAATACATAATTTCTTAAGAGCAGCATGCAAGTCCATGATCTCCATCCCATTAAAATCGTCCTCCATTTTTTGTTTATTGTCATGGTTGCAATACTTAGAAAACTTGCTTGTGTCAGAATATATAATAACAGAAACTTGAGCATTGCCAATAACAGCAACTTCTATGACCACCTTCATAATTCATGCTCTTCTTTTCGAAAAAGTTTCCTCGAAATATAACCACAATACTCAAAAAACTATTCATGGTCATTGTAAGAAGAAAACCTGCATGCACAAATAGAATAATTCAATATAGACATATGAATAAGCCTACACATCCATACTTCCCAAATCTAGCATCGGTCTCATGAACAATCTATAACAAAGATAAGCAAACAAAAATTGCAAAATCAAAATATTCAATAAATGCATTATAGACTGAAATCAGTAGTCTATTGAAATATACCTCATTTACTGCCTATTTTTACCTCAAGTATTAGTCGTGCGTGTTTTCCAAATTGTCTATTGAAACCGCATATTCTAAAAGCAAGAGAATCTATAGTAATATGTTATGGAAATGCACATTACTATGGTTTTTGGATATAGATTAGCTAAACCAAAAAATGCCTCATGGTTGGCGATGAATTCTTAGAAGTGGTGACATCTCTCGTAAATAGGAAGAATACCCATCTTAAATGACTTTTCTAGTAAAAATAATAAAAAGTACTAAGCTAAAAAAACCTTCATTTTTGAATCCACCTCATTGGTCAGAGAACGTGCATGCAAGACGTCCTGTGGAATAACAGCTGCTAACTAAAGACTTGGTTTAAGTGTTTCTGGAATAACTGCAGTTGCACCAGCTTTCTCGAGATTAATACCATGATCAAAATCATGCGCATAGACAAATGTCTTTACATTTGGGAAATATTTTCTCAATGCCCAAACAGTTCTGTAGTTTGCACTTGGAGTGTCTAAAGTAATTGCAGCAGCACAAGCTCTTTCTGCCCCGACTTAATGTAGGACCTCTCAACTCCCTACATCGCCAAAATAGACAGGAAGGTCAAGTGCATGACTAACAGCAACACGATCGCTTCTGACATCAGGAGCAACAAATGGAATTAACCTCTCAGCAAGAAGTTGAGCAATAATCTGCGTAACTCGTCCAAAACCACAAATAATAAAATGATTCTGCAAGTCATCGGTCCCGCTCTCTACTGGCAACAAACTACGAACATCATGCTACTCAAACCTAGATGCAAGAAACTGGCCACTAGCTGCCAATCATGGCGTTATAGCCATAGATATACCAACCACCAAAAATGGTAAAGAAGAAAGTTGAGGAGCCATTATACCCTAGTTGACAGCATCCCCAAAGGCAATAATTGCAAAGTCACCACCAGGAGCAAGGAGAAGACCAGTCCGAATAGCAGCTATACTAGAAACACCAAACAGTCATCATAAAAAAGAGACCTAAGAGAAGACCACGATATGGAGCAATAACTGACTCGACTTGCGAAGAAACTTCTGTTTTTGCTAAGAGAAGACCAGCAAGAAAAGCTCCTAATGCCATTGACAGTCCAGCCCTTGCCGTAAGGAGACTGGTTCTGAGAATGACAAGGAGAGTATAAGTAGAGAATATTTCTGCATTTTGGTTTACTGCGATTTGCTTATAGATTGGCCATAGCAATGAACGAGTGGCCTTTTGGCTATGTTATTCAATTCAACAACATCATTAAATAATGTCATGTTCTGCCAAAATCAATGAATGTATCAGCCTTCCTCCGACAATAATGGCAGTGATAACTACTAAAGCTTTTCGAGCAGCCATTCTTAAAGCTTCAGGGTAACGACCCGTATTCTTCGTATCGGAGGATCGTAAAATATTTGTTTTATTTTCATACGAAGTCATATGGTCGTGTAACTTTAGGAAACGATTATTGGGGTCATTTCCCACATTCATGATTTTTGCCAGATTTAGAATGACCGTTTTGCCCCTTACGAATCTAGTTTCATCTATAACTTTTGACTGGTAAGAAGTGTTGACCTAAAACAACTTCCATTGGATTCGGATAATGGTTTCTCATTCCGTAGAGTGGTCACATTAATCAAACGAGTTTACTGTTTGGGAGATATGGCTGAAATAAGATTTGAAGATGAAAAAAACAGGCTAATTGGGCTTAATTAAGTGATAGCAGCTAGGCCCATAACCCAATTCGGGATCAGGGTTATGGGAGGGCTGAAAGGAGTTGGAGAATCATCTCATTTCATTTTTCTAGCCGCCACAAACCTTTCTCAAACCCTAATCATGGCTTCCATCTTCTAAGTCTTTCTTTAATCACTCCCTAATCACAAATTAATCAAATCTACATCAAATCAAGCCGGATTAACACCAAATTCGAAGTAGAGTTTTTGCACCACATTGGAATCCGAGCCAAATCAGTAAAAGTTTCAGATCTATCATTTATTATTGGCTAAGGTGAGTGATTAACATGTTTATTCACTAATTATGGATAATTAGGAGTGATTAGAGATAATTGGCGAATTAATGACTCATAAAAATATAGAAAAATATGTAAAATCATATTTATTTCACATATATGAATTTGGTTGATTCTACATGTTACTACTGCTGTTTGGTATGTTTTATGATTGCATAGGAAAGTTAGAATGGTTGAAAACGCCGTCGTTTGGTGAAATTAGCTTGTTGGAAAAATTGCAGGGTTTCGGTTAGGACCTCGATCCGAACCGGATAGGAGGTGGAGACCTGATCCGAACCGGATAGAGGAGGATACCCGATCTGAACCGGATAAGAGGAGGAGACCCGATCCAAACCGGATAGGAGGAAGAGACCCGAACCGAACCGGATAGGAGGAGGAGACCAGAACCGAACCGGATAGGAGGAGACCCGAACCGAACCGGATAGGAGGAAGAGACCTGAACCGAACCGCATAGGAGTTGACGAACCGAACACCAATTCGACCAGAACCCGAGATGCAAAGGAAGTCCAAGTGGGAAGTTGTCGCTCAGGATCCAGATGGAAACCAATGAGTTAACTTCAAGAGTTGGGCTTTTCTACGGGACGTGTGCAAAGGAGTTATCGATATCTATAAATTTGGTTCACCGTTGAGAGAGGGGGAATGTAAACGAACCAGAGCTAGGGCGGTGTGAACTGGTTGGCCCGTACCCCAGAGCTAGGGTGGTGTGGACTGGGTAGGGTTATTGACTATAGACCAAGGCGGTGTGGTCATAGCAATAGTTGTATGGAGTCCAGGGAGTTGTGGACTCATCATGGCCCCAATGGATTTGGTGATCAAAGCGGTGGATATCGTATGCTAGCTTTACGCACTGAGTGAAAGATGTGAGGAATGATTGCTATGTTTGATGTTCGTTATCACCATGACACGCACACTTCCATTTTATACTCTATGTTAGTGTTACCTTAGAGTATTGTACATCTTGTTGTGCTAACTCTTTGGTTGCAGGTCCAGATCAAGTATGATTATTAATACCTGTTATTGCTTTATTTAGTGATATAGATTTGTTATCGCTCAAACCAGACTTTCGTCTGACCCATAGTTTTATATCTCTTCTTATTACTCCGAGTGTTCCTAAACAAGCAGACTAGAGGCAGGTTAGGTGGTTATGCACAAGTAGATGTCCAGAGATCAGCAGGAGGCTTCCACGTACTATATATATTCTCCATGTGTTTGTTGTTGGTCACTGCTTCGGGCATTAGTAGTGTACCTCTTTATTTCCTTTTAGAGACAATATTTTAAAGTTGTAATAATTGGATATGAAGCCGTATTTTGGATTCCGCTACTTTGATGGATATGGTTTAGTTTTCAGCTTATGTATTGTCTCGCCTGTTTTATATCAAGTTATGTTATTATTATATTTTATTTCATGTGCTGTGAGATATACTACAGGTTCTTTAGTAATTCATTGTTTAAACCCTTTTGACGATCGTTCCATGCCAGTCGGGCATTGGCACAGCGCATTTTGGGGAAATGTTTGATGGTACGTGGCGACCGTCATACTTGGTATCAGAGCCTAGGTTGCGTAGTTTAACCAAGGGGAAGACATCAGGAAGAGATAGTATACGTATATGAGAGCGTGTAATTGTGATATTTTGGTTTTCAGAAACTATATATATGTACTATTAGTATATCTAAGGATGAAGTCGCACTGCACTGGCACCACTAAGGAGATGGTTAATCGTTTTCTCTTTACAGATTGAACGATGAGCCGAAATACGAGGAGCACGGTAAGGAACCCCGCATCGGAAGTTGAAGAGGGAGCGGGTTCAGGGGCCAACAATTTGAATGTCCCTTATATAAGGACGATTTTTACTGCCTTCATGCGAGAGATGCTTAGGGATGCTCAGAAGCAGCTCCTAATGCTGCTAATGGTGGTGGTGCAGTAGTGCAGGCACCTAGAGCTGATTTCGCCACGCTTAACAAGGATTATACTAGCCTTGGTGAGAAGTCATTCCATGGAACAGAATCATCTACGGAGTTCAGGATTGGCTAGATAGTTGTGAGTGCATGCTCGAGGATTTGGGGATCGATGATGCAATGAAGAGAAAGCTAGCATTGCGTCAACTTCAAGGATGGGCAATGAATTGGTGGATTGTTATTAAATCGGCTACTCCCGAGGATCAAGTTACTTGGGATCAGTTTAAGACTCGCTTCTGTGATGAGTTTATTCCAACTGCTCAGAAATTAGAATTATTTAGGAAGTTTTTGGAGCTTAAGCAGAATAGTAGGGCAGTCTTAGAATATATTGCTGAATTCGATACCTTATCGAAATATGGATTATCTCTTATCGATATTGTCGAGAAGAAGAACGAGAAGTTCATAACTGGCCTAGATGAGTACTTGGGGGAAAGAATTATAAAGCATATCGATGAGACTTTCGAATCTATTGTGGGGAAGGCATTGAGATGGTGAGCCTTTACACTAAGACGAAGACCGAAGTTGCTATTACATCTGCAGAGGAGCCAAAACCGCAGGCAGGCGGTGAATGTAAGAAGGAGTTCCAGAATAGAGAAAACAGAACCAAACCAAGGATGGTCAGAAAAAGAAGAATAAGAAAGATATTAAGTGCTTTGGCTACGGCAAGAAGGGCCACTATATCAGAGATTGTCGAGCAAAGCCAGGGGAGAAGAAGTGCTTCAACAGTGACCAAGTGGGACATTTCAAGAATAAATGTCCACAACCCCCTAAGGAAAAGCAAATCATGAAAGTATATGCTATCAACGATGTTCCTTCTTCGTCAAATGCCCCCAACTGCGGCGGAGAAGGGAAAGGGTGTCGTTATTCAAGGTATGATTTATATTTATAATGTTTATGTTCGAGTACTGTGTGATACCGAGGCTTCCCATTTCTTCGTATCTAGTGACATGGTATATAGGTTGGAATTGAAACCCGAGATAGTCAATAAATCTATAGTTGTGACGAATCCGATCGGTGGTTCAACTAGCATTTGTATGATTTGTCGAAATTTGGTCTTATCGGGTCATGGATGTATGTTTGCTTGTGATTGCTTTGTTTTGGGCTTTACAAGGTTTGGCGTTATTTTAGGAGTCAATTGGCTCCAAAGGTATGAGGTGGTGGTAGACTGTGAGGGGTCTTTGGTGACCATTAGAGCGGATGATGGACAGAGGGTGGTATTGGGTTGCCTACCTAGTGATGGGGTGATGGCTAGTTTTCTAAATTCTCTTGACATCCTGAATGATGAGTTATCAGATCAATTGTTGGTGAGTATTCGGACATCTTTGAGGGAGTGACCGGACTTCCACCACACCGAGAGATTGAGTTTCGGATTGATTTAGTGAAAGATGCCAGACCTATAGTGATGCCTCTTCGTCTTATGGCGCCAAGGGAGCAGCGAGAGCTCGAAGTGTAAGTATGCGATCTTTTGAAGAAGGGATTTATCCAAAGAAGTGTTTTCGAGTGGGGAGCACCTGTTGTATTTGCTACCAAGGCCGATGGTTCCCTTCGCTTATGTGTGGAGTACAACGAGTCGAACAAGGTGACTAGGAAGAATAAGTATCCTCTTCCATGGATAGATGATTTGTTTGATCAATCATAGGGAGCAAGAGTGTTTTCCCAGCTAGATCTCGTGAAAGGATTTCATCAGCTCCGAGTAACAACTGAGAGAATACCTAAAACGACATTTCAGATGTCGTCTAGATTCTATGAGTGGTTGGTCATGCCATTCGGGTTGACCAATGCACCCGCATACTTTGTGGATCTTATGAATAGGGTTTTCAGGGATCAATTAAATAAGTTTGTTCTTGTGTTCACGTTGAAGATGTGGAGACACTATCTCTTGGGAGAAAGATTCAAGTTGTTAACCGATCATAAGTCATTAAAGTATCTTTTCTCTCAAAATGATTTAAATCTTCATCAATAGAGATGGTTAGAGTTCTTGGCTTCATATGATTTCAATATCGCATACACACCGGGGGCAATGCGGTAGCTGATGCGTTGAGTAGGAGACATGCCAGTTTGGGGGCTATGTTTCTTGAATGGAAGCAACTAGAGTATATCGCGGGATATGATTTCATACCTAAGTGTGAATTAGGTCCAGAGATGTTAGCAAGTTTGACGATCAGACCGACTTTGATTGAGTGGATCGGTTCCAGTCAGAGGGACGAGCCTAACCTATTGGATATCATCTCCAAGGTAGAGATGGGTGTCGACGGTGAGGGGATGAACAAGTATGGACTTGATTGAGAAAGATGGCTTCAAAAGAATGAGAGACTAGTTGTACCCAATGTTAATGGATTGAAAGTTGAAGTGCTTAGAGAGTGTCGTCACTCGAAACTGACTATACATCTCGGTGGTAACAAAATGTATCGAGACATGAAGCAGACATATTACTGGGAAGGGATGAAGAGAGACATTGGGAAGTTTATATCCAAGTGCATGAACTGCCAGTTAGTTAAAACCAAGCAAAAGAAGCCTAGTGGTACGTTACAACCGTTGGAAATTCCCGAGTGGAAATGGGAACAAGTCTCAATGGATTTCATTGATGGTTTACTGAGGACTAGATCGGGTCATGATAGTATTTGGGTGATTGTGGATCGATTGACCAAGAGTGCAAGGTTTATACTGGTCAAGTCGAATAGAACGGCAGCTAAGCTAGCAGAATTGTATATAAAGTGGGTAGTGAGATTTCATGGATTACCTAAAGGTATTGTAGTGACCGGGATTCGTTATTTACTAGTGGGTTTTGGAAGAGCTTACAAGAGGCTTTAGGGTTAGAATTACATCTCAGTACCGCGTACCATCCTCAAACCGACGGTCAAATAGAGAGGGTGAATCGTGTATTAGAGGATCTCTTGAGAGCTTGTATATTGGATTTTGGAGGGTCATGGGATGACCATTTGCATCTGGTTGAGTTCGCATATAATAATAGTTATCTTTCCAGTATTGGTATGGCTCCATTTGAAGCTTTGTATGGAAGACCGTGCAACTCACCATCATGTTGGTTGGAAACCAGTGAGAAATTTGTGCTTAGGCCAGATGTGATAAGAGAAGCTTCAGATAAGATCAAGGTTATTCAACAACGAATGAAGGCAGCCCAAGATAGGCAGAAGAGCTATGCTGATAAAAGACGAAGAGATTTGAAATTCTCCGTTGGCGACTTTGTATTCGTCAAGATTTATCCATTGAAGGGTGTGATTCGGTTTGGTAGGAGGGGTAAGTTAGCACCAAGGTTTGTTGGTCCATTTCCAGTTCTCAAGCGAGTTGGGAATTTAACATATAAAGTTGGATTACCTGACAAGATGGCGGGAGTGCACAACGTATTTCATGTTTCTCAGTTAAGGAAGTTCATGCACGATTCTGATATAACTATTTCACCAGATCAGTTGGATGATATCGAGGTAGAATCCGAGGCAGTTGGAAGCCACAGAACCATTTGTATTGTCGGACACGATACGAAACAACTTCGAAGGAAGACGGTGAAACTGGTTAAGGCCAGTGGGGGGATAATGAGAATGATTGTACTTGGGAAACTGAGGAGAACATAAGGAAGTCGTACCCAGAACTCTTTACCTGGTAAGATTTTAATCGCGATATAGTTATTCCCTTGTTAGTAAACTGCATGCTAGGACAAGCTTGTTGTGTTTATTACGTATGTTTGATTGTTTGTAAATGGTTGATAGGCAAGAAGGACACTATTATAACGACCCGAACTTCCCCGTAAAGGAAAGCCCGGACTGAGTTGAGAACACGACAAATCAGAACACAAACAGAAGAACATTTCATTGCTTATTACAACAATTACATCAGAGTACAGGAATATAACAGAGTATGAATAAATATTACACATTTGATAAATATCAAAGATTTACAAATTACAATGCAGCGGAAAATAATACAAAACACAACTGAAAGAGATACACGGATACAGAGCTTTCCGAATATCATTTCAACTATAAACCGGGATCCTGTGAATATAAATCTACAAAACCAAAACTACTAGCTGCCCGTGTGAAAAATAGGGGCACCCAGAGTTTAGGTTAAAGCAATAAACTCCAGGTCAGTCATGTGACTGGTGTGAGAACTAAAACAGTTATTAAATATTTACTTCAAAAATAAAGTAAATTAAGGGACCACGTCGCATAACATGGAACAGGTTTCCTCCCAAGAATACCAGTGCATAAATCAAACAGCGCAATGCTTTTTGAAAAAAATGAAGCTATTATAAGAATTAGGTCCCATCACACAATGCAAGCAAGCCGTAGGATAGAGTTTTACCTTATAATAGCCAAACATGCTTGGTACGTTTAAAACAAATCATTTTGATACTATTATAGTGTAAAGTGTATGAAAACAACTTCAAATATAAATGTATCAATCATAGATGACATAGTGCCCCATCCCACTATGTCGCCATGCTAGGCTCTACAAATAAAACCGAAATGTCACGTATTGGAAGTTGGATTTCCGTCTGTGAACCAAGGCAAGGGATCGTCCTTACCGCTTCGAGACTCTCTAGCCCGCCCCTCAAGATCAGAGCTCGAGTGACCCTTGGATCGTCAGGGCCGGTCCACTCAATGTGGATTAAAATGCCTGAACCAAGCGTTTCCCCACCCTATGGGGCGTAAGTCTGGTCAGTACGTCGACCAGGTCATACATCGGCCCGTATGACCGATATATCCGAGGCGCCTCGCTATCCATCATCCACATAAGTAAAACGTCTGGGCGTGCAAAACCCAGACACCACTCCGAGCTTGAAGGAAACGCATGCCCTCCCTGAGGTCCTCTCCCGTTTCTGGTTCACACCGGGGTGCGAGGCTCGTGAATTAACGCTATACACAAAGCTATGCCATATTAAAGCCGTGCTTTGATCATCAACCACACGACTCTGCTTTTCAATAGAAGCCTCGATCATTTGCATCTCAGCATGCTACACAGGCAATTCACGCTATGCAACCGATGTCTATCAATCACACAGAATGAAATCCGATGTCAGACACACATCCATTTACAAGTTCATTCTAGGTCTGAACGAAACCGAAGGCACCTTATTCCTCGTCCCATATGTCCAATACAGGAGAGAGGTTCTCGCATATCCGGTCGATCTCCAAGTACGTATGGACGATCACCACTTATTACCTTGTCTTGGGTGTACAACCCAATCAAGACATCAGTAATCATCCAAACGATGTGAAGACCTCCGGTCTTCAACCACCGTCTTCATCGTCGACTCATCCCCGATTCAGTTATTCAGAATGGGATGAACCCTGTCTTTTCGAATAACTCGCGTATATTATAAACAAGTGCTATAAAAACACAACATACGCCTCATTCCAATTTTGAATATTCTTTTATTTAAATATTCATATCTTTTGGGAAAGATTCCCAATAATTTTACCAAAGATAAATTCTTTAAATTTATTCTTTAATCTTCCTTTTGATTTCAATTCAAACCAAATTAAGGTTTATCCAAAATAGTCGGGATTAGCGATCCTTACCGAAGTAATCATTTATTTCATTTCCCAATCTCAACCTATTCATCCCATGAAGTAAAACTTGTAATACTTCATATCTAACACCACGGTGTTGTCGGTAAGACTAATTACCATTTTACGTTCAAATCTAATTAAAGATTTAACTATCGCCTGGAGTAAAACTGGTGGTACTCCATTCTCGATCATTTCTTGAATTTGATAATTTTAGTTATCAAATTCACCCTTTCAATCTATTTAAGGATTCATTAAAACTCTAATTCAGTTTTAATCTTCCCAAAAATCAATATTAAAGATTATAAAACTTGAGAAATCATATCCTGTCTTTAACTGGGTTAAAGAACCAATGTCATTTAAAACACAGTTCACGATAAACCCAAAATCACTTTGGATTAAGTATGGAATCTTCACGGAAAAACAAATCAATATATAATCGATATCAATTTCCGTATCCGACTAATAATATAAATGGAATAACGACAAAGCCTTTTAAATTCCATATATATTAATAGTCTTTCTCCACAGAAACTCACTTCGATTATTATCAAATCGAATTCCATTCCATTCCAATATATTAAATCGAAAAACTTTACTTTGGAAAATATCCACTAAATCTTTAATAACGTTATAAGTTCCAAATCCCATTTCACTGTAAATCGGGTTAAAGAACGAATGTGTTAAAAACACAGTTCACAATAAACCCAATTTGCATTCCATTTCAATTCCAATTATATGTTAATTAATTGGTAATTCTTCTCTACATCTTAATTAAAAGATTTATTCTTTTCACACGGGGTTTAAGAACAGTGTTACTGAAGACCCCATCACATCAGTCTCTAACCGTAAGTTAGTAAGAGAACAATTCCCTAAGTATTAATCACGAAGGATGAAACCAACATCAGATCAATACCCAGGAAACCATTCAACTTAGCTAATCTCCAATTAGTTTCTAATTTTCTTAACTCCATTGAGTTTATGAACGGTATTATTAAAGATACCATTCACGAAAAATCCAAAATATCATTCCATTGTTAGTCGGGTAAAAGAATAGGTGTTATTTAAAACATCGTTCGTGATAAACCAAAAAAAAAATTCAATTTAATTCCAATTAAATGTTAATTAATTGGTAAGCTCCATTAAATCTTAATAAAAAGGTTTATATCTTTTCTCAAATGGGTTTAAGAACAGTGTTAATGAAGACACCGTTCACGACAAGCCCAAAATCCAATTCAATAATAAATACAAGGCTCTGAATAGAAATTATACCGGCTTATATTCAATATCAAATTCTGAAATCCACAAATATCGTATTGGGAATAACGATATATATATCTTCCAAATTCCTCTACAATATCCATATAATCACGGAATCCAATGTCGAAATATTCCGAAGATAATTTCAATTCAAATCCATTACAATTCATATATTGGAAATTCTGGTTATTTCTAAAACAATTTCAAACCCAATTTATTTATTTAAAAATATTGGATTTATAATTCTAGTTCATAACTAGTTCATTTCGATAAAAATATATTTTTATCTTTTCAAATATGGGATTTTTCATACCAATTCTTTCCAAATCATTAATTATGATTTTACACAAATTATTGATATTTTCAATAATTTTATCACGGCATGTACATTCGATTTCCATAAACGGCCATCGAACTGCACTTACAGCGACCTTTTCCAATTTTGATTTGGACATAATTTCAAATCCAACCGTTAGATTTCAAATCTCTTACCTTCGTTGGAAAGCACTTTTCGATACGAACTCAAGGTTCCGGTTTTAGGAGAATCCGACGGTTAGATCTCCCGTAACATCAATTCGAAGTCAATGGTCAAAATTCGCGAACTGTCGCGGCGCGTTCTATTCGGGCCATTAAATATATATATATTATATATATTTCATCGATTTCCATTTAAAACGCACTTTATAAATCGTTTTAAATTTGTTTTCAAAACGATTTCAACTTCATATTCAATTTCAAATCAAAATTGAATATTCCATATCATTAATATATAAATGATAATATTTTCGAAACATTAGATTTTGAAATCACTTCCTTTTCGACATTCATTATAAAAATGAATAAAATCGATATAAATATCGTTCACGTCAAATTGGCGTTAATTTAATCAACATGGCTTTATATATTTAAATATTTTCGTGTCCATCCCAAATCGGACATCAAAATCAGATTTTGATCTTTTACTGAATATTATTTTAGAATATTAATTATTTTAAAATATTCGTTATTTTAAAATATTCATTCTTTCTGAACTGGACTCAGACACAATTAATTACCATATAATGTTATTTTTATGGATTTCATACAACACATGTATATAACAACAATGAAAACAACAATCCATCATCCAGAGTGCATTCTACACTGTATAAGCATTAATTAGAAATAATTAACGCTTTCAACAGTTTGTCAACCTATCGATTGACATACCACTAAACGATTGGGATTAGTGTATGTCAAATATCATCCCAATACCCGTGTGGGGTTTCAATCAACAGACACTAATTTTTATTTGTGCAGTTGGGCAATGTGTAAAATATACCGTCCCAATCCATATCACTCAAATGGATGTACATAAATAGATTGTTCGATTTGTAAATGAATATTTATTTTATTCATATACACGTTAAATATTATATTTTTAACGATAAAATATTTTTTTCAACATATGAATATCTTATACAGTCCATTTCACATCACAAACAATTTTCACAATATAATCAAATCAAACAAGTCGTCCATGGTCTATGGACGACGGTGTCGGGTGCTGCTAAGCACCATCTGCATCCTAGTATATATTTCTAACTAGAAAATAAATTAAAGTGAGAAGTTCTCGCCGAAGGTTCCACTCCTCCGTTGCTTTATTTCTGAAAGGATTTATTTCCAGTGCGTAGCGTTCTTCTTCGTGACTTCCACGTAATCTGTTTCACGCAGTTTACGTTAAAAAATATATTTTTAACAACGCTATATATATTTTGAAAATCACATTTTTATCATATCGTCATATATATAAAAACTGTATTTTTATATCGCTATACATATAAGAAAAATCGCATTTTTATTGTATCGCTACATATATAAAGATCACATCTTTGCTCTAATGTTATATATATATATATATATATATATATATATATATATATATATATATATATATATAAAGATTTGTCACTTTGCTATATATATAAATCAAATCTTTATTCACTATTCATATATATAAAATTTAAATTTTTATCTTCTAAAAATTATATTTTTACATAACTAAAAATCGTATATTTTCTTAACTAAAAATCGGATTTTTCTAAACTAAGAATCAATTTTTTTTTCTAAACTAAAAATCTCATCTTTAGATGATTAAAATCATATCTTTCATCAATGCACAGAAATCATATTTTTATACCGCCTTCTATATAATAAAAATCATATTTTTATATCGACGTTCATATAATAAAAATCATATTTTTTTTCCTTCGAACTAAAGATCGTATTTTTCTTATATAACGTGATATATATAAAACAAATTTTCTTTTTGCCACTTCATCATAGAGATTATATTTTTTTTAAAAAAACCATGTCTTCCACACTTAAAATCATATTTTATATAATAAAAACCCTATCTTTATAAATAAAAATCATGTTTTTATAAATAAAAACCATATTTTTAATCCTAATCTATTTAAATATATATTTTACATTCTTAAAATAATGTTTTAATCATGGAATTACTTTACAACAAGCAAATAAAAAGAATAATAATTAAAAACTCACTTTCTTTGCCAAAATCAAAGCTTTGTTGCTGGAGGGGGGTTTCATGGCGACGATGGATGGTCTGAGTGGGTCGTAGGAGGTTGCCGAGGTGGTGGGGGAGGTTCAGGTGGCGGTGGCAGCGAAATAGGGTGGCGGCGCGGCTAGGGTTTTGGTCTGGAAGCGGGTTTGGAGATAAAGGCGGAGGAGGGGGAGCCGATCAAAGAGGCGCCGGTGGGTTTAGGGTGCGGCGGCGCCTGCGTCGGAGGGGGGGGGGGTTGCACGATGGAGGGTGCGGCGTTTTTTTCTCTTTTTTTTATTCAAAATCGTTTTGAATGATACGGTAAAAATCAAATTTGTTGGCCAAATGTTGAAAGCGAAGAACATAGAGCAACTGATTAAGCTCAAGTGAAGTAGCACAGGCTATAGCAATGTCAGTATCGGCCTTATAGCAGTGCCGGTACCGTCTCATTGTGTGTTTCTTATTCGGCTCTTTGGGGTATTGGTGTCAACTTACGGGAATTGCTTTATCAACACCGAAATCACTTGCTTCTAGGTTTGTTTTACTATTTCTGCTATCGACTTCGGGAATACAGCTTTCGGTTTCGGCTTCAACGCAAGGAGGATTTGCTTTCGTGCTTTTGGGTTCATTTTATGGTTTCGAATAAGCTGCTCTCTACTTCCGGTATCGGGTCAAGCGGAGTGGCTCCGGCTTAGTTTTATGTTTTCTATCGGTGTCGTTTACCTTTATTTCTATGTGTTGTTGTTTGTTTTACTTTCGGTATTGAACTGTTTTTATTTGGGCTTGTTCTGTGCTAATAAATAGGCTGAGTGTGGGGGTTGACTAATCAAGGAGAGAGAGGAAAGGGGGAAGGCTATATTATATAAATTATTATTATTTTATTTTTTTTCTCTTCAAAAAGTTGAAATTTCATCCGAACTCCAAACGAGACCCAACGACTGTCGCTCTTAGCTAATCACCCCTATTCCGAACGCAATGGGATATGTCCCGTAAGCCAATTCGACCGTTTCGATCTATTTCCATCAAAATTAAAATATAAATTAATATAACATTCAAATTTGACTTTAACGTACATTTTAATTTACCGGGGCCACATACGGACTCTAAAAATTCCAGAAACATAATATGGCTATGTTTTGACGATACGGTCCTAAAAAACTAATTTCATCAAATTTGGAGACCGTTTGAAAAATGGCCATTTTATGGTCGATCCAAATTGACTAAAAGTGACAAAACACGTTTTCTTTTGCCATAATCACATATTGATTCCAAAAATTCTGAAAATTGGAATTCAGCAATAACTTGACATTCCGGATCCAACAAAAGTGGTCTCGTCGAAAATGGAGGTCGTTTGCAAAAATCGCTATTTTTAAGGGATATATTTCCGTAACGACTATTCTGAATTTTCAACTGGGAATAACTTTTTATTCCCGCTATGAAATTTGGATTTTTCAGATTCATTGGAAAGATATTTTCAAATAGATTCTAATATTTCTGGTTTCGCTGAAATTCGGTTTATTTTGAATCATGTACATTCATTTGAAATTTGAAATCGAATTTTCAAACTACCGCGCCATTTCCAATTCCTTTTATAATTAAAATAAATAATTATATTCTAATTTCGATTTAAATAAATATATACATTCTAATTCTATTCAAAATAAATTTCTAGTCATTATTATTGAAAATAAATCATTTTAAATATTCAAAATTCATTAAAATTGCCAAAATAATTTTTTTTATTTGGTTCTGATTTTCCGGGTTGTTACAATCTCCCCCACTTAAAATCTTTTCGTCCTCGAAAAGGAACGGAGCAGAAAGTTGTTTAACTAATCAACTCAACTTTCATTCTTGCGTTAATTCTTCAACTTTTCAGTTTTTTAGAATTTTCCAATTTCTCAAAAATTTGGCTAACACCCTAAATTTTCGAAAAAATTATCCATAACCTCCTTTGTACAGGGAACACCAGGAAAATCCCCGACCTGCCACACAGGCCCTCTCATCTCAAAAAGAAAAAGAAAAAGCCAAGCGGCTAGCCGCTCTGCTCATAAAATCATCCAAACCCAAGAAATATAGTAAACATGTACCTATTTGTCGAGCATACAATTTTATTCCTCTGCTCTAGCAACCTTGCTATGACCTGTTCAATATATATGCATGTACTTGTATGCAATTTCAAACAATTTTCAATTCAGTTTCATATTTGACTTGATTTTGCAACTTTTCTCTTATTGGTATTATTATTCCAACCTTTTATATCAATCAAACTAATAATCATTCAATACAACCAGCAATCAATTAGTTGATTAAATTTTCAAATGCATAACTTTAATACATAGTCAAAAATCAGGTTTTTGAGGCCAAATCACAACAAATAATCCTACGTAAGTTTTGGTTCTCACACCAGTGTAATGGAAATATATAGAAATCCCACTTTCGAAACTCGAACATAAACTCTGATGATGAGTACTCAATCATCAGAATCATCTTCGGGCTACTAGAGTATGATTCTATGTCTACCCAGTATATTAAAACTTCGAATATATGTTCATGATGCATACATGCAAAATCTGATATACTGGATTGTCCGAATTCAAAATAAAATAATATACTCAAATATTTACAATAAGGTTTAAATCTTCAAAACAAAATTTGTTTTCATTTTTATTTTTTAAAATTTCACTCTTCACACTCGTTCTAAGATACTACTGATCCTATCTCTAACGAGCCATTTTCATTGGATATTACTAATCCAGTCTCTGATGAATTCTTTTGTTTGGTTCTAATGTGTCTTGTTCTCAAGCTCTGTAAACCAAAGCTTTGATGCCAACTATAACGACCTGAACTTCCCCGTAAAGGAAAGCCCGGATTGAGTTGAGAACACGACAAATCAGAACACAAACAAAAGAACATTTCATTGCTTCTTACAACAATTACATCAGAGTACAGGAATATAACAGAGTATGAATAAATATTACACATTTGATAAATATCAGAGAATTACAAATTACAATGCAGCGGAAAATAATACAAAACACAACTGAAAGAGATACACGGATATAGAGCTTTCCGAATATCGTTCCAGCTGTAAACCGGGATCCTGTGAATATAAATCTGCAAAACCAAAACTACTAGCTGCCCGTGTGGAAAATAAGGGAACCCATAGTTTAGGTTAAAACAATAAACTCCAGGTCAGTCATGTGACTGGTGAGAGAACTAAAACAGTTATTAAATCTTTACTTTAAAAATAAAGTAAATCAAGGGACCACGCCGTATAACACGGGACGGGTTTCCTCCCAAGAATACCAGTGCATAAATCAAACAACGCAATGCTTTTTGAAAAAATGAAGCTATTATAAGACTCAGGTCCCATCACACAATGCAACGCAAGCTGGAGGATAGAGTTTTACCTTATAATAGCCAAACATGCTTGGTACGTTTAAAACAAAACATTTTGATACTATTATAGTGTAAAGTGTATGAAAACAACTTCGAATATAAATGTATCAATCATAGACGGCGTAGTGCCCCATCCCACTATGTCGCCATACTAGGCTCTACAAATAAAACCGAAATGTCACGTATTGGAAGTTGGATTTCCGTCTGTGAACCAAGGTAAGGGATCGCCCTTACCGCTTCAAGACGCTCTTGCCCGCCCCTCAGGATCAGAGCTCGAGTGACCCTTGGATCGTCAGGGCTGGTCCACTCAATGTGGATTAAAATGCCTGAACCATGCGTTTCCCCGCCCTAAGGGGCGTAAGTCTGGTCAGTACGTCGACTAGGTCATCCATCGGCCCGTATGACCAATATATCCGAGGCGCCTTGCTATCTATCATCCACACAAGCAAAAACGTCTGGGCGTGCAAAACCCAGACACCACTCCTAGCTAGAAGGAAACGCATGCCCTCCCTGAGGTCCTCTCCCGTTTCTGGTTCACACCGAGGTGTGAGGCTCGCGAATTAACGCTATACACAAAGCTATGCCATATTAAAGCCGTGCTTTGATCATCAACCACAAGACTATGCTTTTCAACAGAAGCCTTGATCATTTGCATCTCAGCATGCCACACAGGAAATTCACGCTATCCAACCGATGTCTATCAATCACACAGAATGAAATCCGATGTCAGACACACATCCATTTACAAGTTTGTTTTGTATCTGAACGAAACCGGAGGCAACTTATTCCTCGACCCATATGTCCAATACAAGAGTGAGGTTCTCGCATATCCGGTCGATCTCCAAGTACGTCTGGACGATCACCACTTATTACCTTGTCTTGGGTGTACAGCCCAATCAAGACATCAGCAATCATCCAAACGATGTGAAGACCTCCTGTCTTCAACCACCGTCTTCATCGTCGACTCATCGCCGATTCAGTTATTCAGAATGGGATAAACCCTGTCTTTCCAAATAACTCGCGTATAATATAAACAAGTGCTATAAAAACACAACATACGCCTCATTCCAATTCTGAATATTCTTTTATTTACATATTCATATCTTTTGAGAAAGGATCCCATTAATTTTATCAAAGATAAATTCTTTAAATTTATTCTTTAATCTTCCTTTGGATTCCAATTCGAACCAAATTAAGGTTTATCCAAACTAGTCGGGATTAGCGATCCTTACTGAAGTAATCATTTATTTCATTTCCCAATCCCAACCTATTCATCCCATGAAGAAAAACTTGTAATACTTCATATCTAACACCACAGTGTTGTCGGTAAGACTAATTACCATTTTACATTCAAATCTAATTAAAGATTTAACTATCGCCTGGAGTAAAACTGGTGGTACTCCATTCTCGATCATTTCTTGAATTTGATAATTTTAGTTATCAAATTTGCCCTTTCAATCTATTTAAATATTCATTAAAACTCTAATTCGGTTTTAATCTTCCCAGAAATCAATACTAATGATTATATAACTTGGGAAATCATATCATGTCTATCCTGTCTTTAACTGGGTTAAAGAACCAATATCATTTAAAACACAGTTCACGATAAACCCAAAATCACTTTCCATTAAGTATGGAATCTTCATGGAAAAACAAATCAATATATAATCGATATCAATTTTTGTATCCGACTAATAATATAAATGGAATAACGATAAAGCCTTTTAAATTCCATATATATTAACAGCCTTCCTCCATAGAAACTCACTTTGATTATTTTCAAATTGAATTCCATTCCATTCCAATATATTAAATCGAAAAACTTTACTTTGGAAAATCTCCACCAAATCTTTAATAACAAGATTTATATGTTCCAAATCTCATTTCATTGTAAATCGGGTTAAAGAACGAATGTCGTTAAAAACACAGTTCACAATAAACCCAATTCGCCTTCCATTTCAAATCCAATTAAATGTTAATTAATTGGTAATTATTCTCTACATCTTAATTAAAAGATTTATTCTTTTCACACGGGGGTTTAAGAATAGTGTTACTGAAGACCCCATCTCATCAGTCTCTAACCGTAAGTTAGTAAGAGAACAACTCCCTAAGTATTAATCTCGAAGGCCGAAACCAACATCAAATCAATACCCAGGACACCATTCAACTTAGTTATCTCCAGTTAGTTTATAATTTTCTTAACTCCATTGGGTTTAAGAACAATATTATTAAAGATACCATTCACGACAAACCCAAAATCTCATTCCATTGTTAATCGGGTTAAAGAACAAGTGTTATTTAAAACAACATTCACGGTAAACCAAAAAAAACAATTTCAATTTAATTCCAATTAAATGTTAATTAATTGGTAAACTTCATTAAATCTTAAATAAAAGATTTATTTCTTTTCTCAACTAGGTTTAAGAACAGTGTTAATGAAGACACCGTTCATGACAAACCCAAAATCCAATTCAATATTAAATACAAGCCTCTGAATACAAATTATATCGGCTTATATTCAATATCAAATTCTGAAATCCACAAATATCGTATTGGGAATAACGATATATATATCTTCCAAATTCCTCTACAATATCCGTATAATCACGGAATCCAATATCGAAATATTCCGAAGATAATTTCGATTTAAATCCATTCCAATTTATATATTGGAAATTCTGGTTATTTCTAAAACCATTTCAAACCCAATTTATTTATTTAAAAATATTGGATTGATAATTCTAGTTCATAACTAGTTCATTTCGATAAAAATATATTTTTATCTTTTCAAATATAGGATTTTTCATTCGAATTCTTTCCAAATCATTTATTATGATTTTACACAAATTATTGATATTTTTAATAATTTTATCAAGGCTCATACAGTCGATTTCCATAAATGGCCATCGAACTGCGCTTACAACGACCTTTTCCAATTTTGATTTGGACATATTTCCAAATCCAACCTTTAGATTTCAAATCTCTTACCTTCGTTGGAAAGCTCTTTTCGATATGAACCCAACGACTCCAGTTTTAGGAGAATCCAACGGTTCCCGTAACATCAATTCGAAGTCAATGGTCGAAATTCGCGAACTACCGCGATGCGGCGGATTCTATTCAAGCCATTAAATATATATAACATATATATATATATATATATTATATTATATTTCATCGATGCCCATTTAAAACATACTTTATAAATCGTTTTAAATTCGTTTCCAAAACGATTTCAACTTCATATTCAATTTCAAATCAAAATTGAATATTCCATATCTGTAATATATAAATGATAATATTTTCAAAACATTAGATTTTGAAATCACTTCCTTTTCGATATTCATTATAAAAATGAATAAAATCGATATAAATATCATTCACGTCAAAATGGAGTTTATTTAATCAACATGGCTTTATATATTTAAATATTTTCGTGTCCATCCCAAATCGGACATCAAAATCAGATTTTGAACTTTTACTGAATATTATTTTAAAATATTCATTATTTTAAAATATTCGTTATTTTAAATAATTCATTCTTTTTGAACTGGAATCAGACACAGTCAATTACCATATAATGTTATTTATATGGATTTCATACAACACATGTATATAACAACAATGAAAACAACAATCCATTATCCAGAGTGCATTCTACACCGTATAAGCATTAATTAGAGATAATTAATGTAACACCCCGTATTTTCTATGAGCATAAAAATAACAAATTAAAGAATAATTAATTTGAAAAAAAAAGAATTAGGTAAAAGGGGTTGCGCCATTGCGTTCGTCGCGGAATTCTGCTTGAGATAGAGTCTGAGTTTGCGAAAATCGGACTCCGTATGAATAAGATATCTTTAAATTAAATATTGCAGCAAAACATGAGAAAAGAATAATATTTAGCATTGTTCTAAGGATTGTAAGCAAAATACTTAGTAGCTCATTTGGTTGGAACATGTGACTTGCATACAAGGGGTACAGAGTTCGATCCTCGCCAGCGCTATATTTTTGTTTTAGGGGAATGGCTAAAAAAATGGCTTAGTGTGAACGTAGTTCAAAAAGTGGTTTAGTGTGAAAATGGTTAATTGGGAAGATATATATATATATATGACGTGCACGCATCATGTGGCGTACGTGGCGCATTTTTGGTTGTCAAGGATTGTTTTTTTTTGGTGGCCTTCTCTGATAGGATTTATGACAAATTAAAGGTAAGAAAGATTTATGCATGTATAAATAGATATTTATATATATGGGTAATTAATGTATACAGTAAAGGGAGAATATGTAAAACTAATTTGTAGATGTGTGTTAATATGGCATTGATTTGGAAAATATGTGATTGAACTTGGTTTGTATATGTGTTTGTGCTAATTTGTCATTCATGTTAATTGATATTAATATATATATATATATATATATATATATATATTAAGTAGGCATTTATGTTCGATTGATTGTCATTTATGTTTATTTGATGATAATGTAATTAATCTTAATTTGTATGAATACTTATTTGTCACTTATGTCAATTAACATTAAAGAGAATATGATAATTTAAGGAATATGATAATTTGTCACTTATGTTAATTGACAATAAAGAATAAGAGATGAACATTTGGTACATTAACGTCAAAGTAGAAGGTTATTAATACATTTGCTGAGTCATTTCTGACCTGTTGCTGAGTCATTCCTGACTTGTTGCTGAGTCACTAGGATAACTCTATCTAGTCTAGACGGTTCTGATTGCGCCTGTGTGATCCAATGGCCTATATTAATCTAAATCTCTATAAAAGCAACCTAATACCTCAACCCTAAATCATATTAAAAATCAAACCAAGAGCCGTCATGCTGCCATTGGACAATCTCGAGTAGCCGCCGTTCAACATGAAGCAAATTAAAGGAGACAAACCAAATCAAATCAAAATTAAACTAAAACAACGATTGTCTACATCAAAGGCGAGCATTTCAACTTCAGAATACAGATTCCAGAAATCAAGATCATCTTTTGATTGTAAGTTTAGTTATCTTTTAGATGTGAACAAATTTAAGACGTGGTTTGAAATAAAATGAAATATAGAATTGTACCATGTTGTATAATAATGACGATGCTATTTCTTGTGATAATTTTGTCATGAATGTCTTCGAATGATTGTGGTTTATCGGATTTATCATATTATGTCGAAATTGGTGTTGGATCTATTATGATTTGGGAATGCAACTATCATACCATATGCAAGTTTATCCTTTCATGATATGTTACATGCTATTTTTTAGGCTAATTAATATTTATATATGCCTAAATATTTAGATCTATATGAGTACATGTTTAGATCTAAAAAACTTTTTGTGCTTAGATCCATGCTAATTAGATCTAAGTCAAGATATATATATATATATATATATATATATATATATATATATATATGTTCGTATGATTAATGCAAGTTATATGTTTTATGTTAGGTCCAAATCAAGATTTATATACATATGTTCATATGCAAGTTACTTGTTAGATCCAAAACTAAATCTATATTTATATGCATGTTTATAAAGTGGATTCATGCAAGTTCACATGTTCATTATTGTTAGATCTAGTTCACACCTACATGTTAAAATAAAAAAAATTACATGCTTTGGTAATGGACATGTCATGATTATGTCATATGCTAGTTTATAAATAAACTTATGTTCACACATGCCTAGATCTGCATATTAACATGTTTAGGCTTATGATTATTTATGCAAGTTCATGTGACATGTTAATTGAAAAGATTAATGTTCTATGCCAAATCTACATGACATGTGTTTGTATTATGCATGTTCCTTTCTTTTACCTCTTGATAATAAATTAGGCCAAATTTGCGGGCCTAATAACTTATTGAATTGATGCGAACGTAAACGGGGGTAACGTTGGGATAGACATTAAATTATAACATCTTAATGATGTATGTGGGCCCATAACCATGTAAATGGTTAAGGCCATGAATTGGTATAATTTATATACCATTAGGCTTGGACATAATTAAAATATGTGACTTGAAAACTTGAAGAAAAATTTACATATATACTTGACATAAATGACAAATATGTAAATTTAGTAAAAGACGAATATGCCTAACCCGAGGTTAGACTGAGTTGTGGTGTAAAACTGCCCGGAACCGACCGGCACATCCAGTGACCACAACAATACCTGTCTAATGTGGGTGGTTAGTGCATCAAGCCCAGAAAGACCCGAGGTTAGACTGAGTTGTGGTGTAAACCTGTCCGGAACCGACCGGCACATCCAGTAACCACAACAATATCTGTCTAATGTGAGTGGTTGGTGCTTTAATTAATTAATTAATTAAAGCTCATGAACAATCAAGCTAGAATAGTAAGGTTGAGTAATTAAGGAAACACTTAACCAACTTAACATGTTAACAAGACAAGATTTGTGGGGATTAAGTAACTAAGGAAACACTTGACCATCATAACATGTTAACTAGACAAGTGGGTAAGGTTAGTAAATGTTTAACCGTTATAACATGTTAACTAGACTTGAAGGTGGGGTTAAGTAAATTTAGAACACTTAACCGATCTAACATGTTAACCAAACCAGAAGATGGGGTTAAGTACACTTAGAACACTTACCCGTTATAGCATGAATAGGGTTAAGTTAATGAGAAACACTTAACCAATATAACCTGGTAAACGACTAAGGTTAAGGAACACTTAACCAATTTAACTTGATATATGGGTGGGTTAAGTCAACGTGAACCGCTAGTTAACACTTAACCAATTTGACTTGATATATGGGTGGGTTAAGTCAATGTAAACTGCTGGATAACACTTAACCAATTCAACATGACAAGTGAACGGATTAAGTTAACTTAAATTAACTGATGACACTTAACAAATCCAACATGACGAGAAAGAGAACTAAGTAGTAAACCTTAGTTAAGAGGACTAAATTGTAAACCTTAGTTAAGAAAACGAACGATTCAGGAAACTAAGTAGTAAACCTTAGTTAAGAGAACTAAGTAGTAAACCTTAGTCAAGAATGCCACGTAGAACACGAGAAGGAGCGAACGTCCATCTGATTAGGAAGAAGGCTCCAACGGTCTGGGTTACGAAGCACGCGGCTTCGAGTGGACATGAGGGTACTCTTGGTATCCCTCTGTGAGGTTGCAGATGATCCTCCTGGGCTCACAGAGGTTAAGGTTTGCGTTAGAAGAACCAAGAGTATGCCTTGGTTGCAATATAAGGCAACCTAAGGACTAGGATGGACCAGCGTGAGACGGCGATACCTAGATTAGCCCTGTGATAGCACGTCGTCATCTACCTACCATCTTGAGTCAATCGAGCAAGCGAAGCAGAAAGGCGGAGAACTCCAACAGACCATATACTTGCTATCTAGTTATGGGTGAGGTTGGCCCATAGGTTTGTGGGGGCATAGAGGGGCCTGCGTACAGTTTTCATTCTTAATTTTCTTGGGTGCCTTTCATTAGTTGAGGGAGGGGTCAAGTGGGACCATAGCCACACACAGATAAAAGCAGACCTTAGCATCTGCCTCAGCAGATAACTTAAAGCTCCCGACCGAGTTCCGTGTTTCTTGATTAGCCGTGCCACGGGACTCGGGACACACATATACAGGACATGTGCAACTAGACAGCGAGAACGATTCACGACACATACGTGGGGAAATTCTAGGAACATATACCGCTCTGGGTAGTGTGTCCTAGACTAAAGGGCATTGTTCGATAGGTTGCGTAAAACCTAGTGGCCCTGGGCAGCATAAACCCTGGTCGAATCGAGAAAGCATATGAAGATTAAACCCTAGTCGGATCTAGGTAACGCTCGATAACAGAACCTAGTAAGGCCTAGATTGGCTGTCCAAAACAATAGGAATCAAAGAAAGGACCGAAGCACAAGTACCTAAAAATCACGTGGGGCCGCATAACACCGGAAACACATGAATGCGAGTAGGAGCCGATCAATACAAGAAGGGGATCACTTTATCATGAACACACAATGCCAGTTAAACGGTTCTTAGTGGGTGTAGAGAAATATAAGTGGGTGCGATAGTCTATTCCGTTAAATCCTGCTTTGTCTCGTCTTAGGATTACCTTATCCTTGTGGTATTATTCTAAGTTCAGTTTATTCATGTCATAGTCTTTTTCTTGTTTACATGCTATTAAATAACTGAGCTTACCAGACTTATGTCTGACCTAGTTTGTTTCCGCCTCTTTTCTTCCGTTTCCCCCCAGGTAGTCAAGGAGGGAATAACTCAGCTTAGTTTGGATCGCTTCTCTTTCCAAGCCCGAAGATTAGTTGGAGTGTTTCCTTGGACTCTCTTTTCCACTACTATGGATGGCTCATGCTTATTTGGGAAATATCATAGTCATTTTATGCTTCTTTATTTTGTTAAACAAGAGAGGTATTTTTTTGTACCGAGTATTGATGATTTGATGTTGGAAACAAATCTATGTACAAGTTTTTTTATCAATAAAGTATTTATTCTCCGCTGCTTTATTTATCTGTCTTGTAACTTATTTGCATCTTGTACCTAAAAACGCTCCACCAAAGTTAAGGCATTCCCTTTGTGAGTGACCTTAACGGAGGTGGGGTGTTACAATTAACGCTTTCAACAGTCTGTCAACCTATCGATTGACATACCACTAAACGATTGGGATTAGTGTACGTCAAATATCATCCCAATACCCGTGTAGGGTTTCAATCAACAAACACTGATTTTATTTGTGCAGTTGGGCGATGTGTAAAATATACCGTCCCAATCCATATCACTCAAATGGGTGTACATAAACAAATCATTCGATTTGTTAATATATATTTATTTTATTCATATACACGTTAAAAAATATATTTTTAACGATAAAATATTTTATTCAACATATGAATATCCTATATAGTGCATTTCACATCACAAACAATTTTCACAATACAATCAAATCAAACAAGTCGTCCATGGTCTGTGGACGACGGTGTCAGGTGCTGCTAAGCACCGTCTGCATCATAGTATATATTTCTAACTGGAAAATAAATTAAAGTGAGAAGTTCTCACCGTGGGTTCCACTCCTCCGTTGCTTTATTTCTGAACGGATTTATTTCCAGTGCGTAGCGTTCTTCTTCGTGACTTCCACGTAATCTGTTTCACGCAGTTTACGTTAAAAATTATATTTTTAACAACGCTATATATTTTAAAAATCACATTCTTATCATATCGTCATATATATAAAAATTGTATTTTTATATCGCTATACATATAAGAAAAATCGCATTTTTATTATATCGCTACATATATAAAGATCACATCTTTTGTAACGACCTAGGGATTTTCGGTCCCGAAAATCGACATAAATACCTTTACCGTAACTCATGTCGACTTTTCAAATACCGAAAACACAGGACGTTATTAGAAAGAATTTAGAGGGTGAGATAAGAAAGAAATATTAGAATAGAAGAGGAAGAAGAACCAACACAGAGTCTAACATCGCGGCGGAACAAAATATAATACAGAAATAATCTTTATTGAGAGCTTTTGAAAATACTTATAATATCAGAGTACAACACACATCTAGACAGTTTTGATAATCTGTCCTCATATATATAATCACACAGCGGAATATCATTCGTCTGTACATCTTCAGCTCGTCTCTGGACTTCTCAGTACCTGATAACCTGAACCTGTACACCCCGGGCTAACCCGAGCATTACAAAACACCAGGTCAGTCTGGTGAACCAGAGTGAGAAAAACTCGCACAACATTAAAATATCACACAACATGATTTTAAACTTAAAATCCTTTCGAAAGAAAAAGATAATCGTAAGACCAAATCCACACATAAACACGGACGGTTTTTACCTTACGATAATCCAAAGCAGTTTGAAATCAATATCTTTTCTGATATTATACTAGTGTCTAAATATAAGTAAATATCAATCTAGTGGAACGCTTGCATCTCACGCTCCACGTATATATATACAAACAAAACCGCGGGCGCTTATTGGAAATTGGATTTCGACCATGACAAGGTATGGAACCACCTGCCGATCGTGTATCTCTAGAGGCGAATACACTGGGTTCAACAATAACGTCTTGCAACCTGGCCCTCACATGACCGACCACTCATTTCGCTTGAGTGTATCGAATGTATATCACCAACGGTTGGACTTAAACCACTGTTTCCCGAATGGGCAGAATCAATAAAGTAAGAAACAAAAGGAATTTCTCTAGATAGGTGATTATACACCCTAATGGGAGCGACCCACATAGCCATGCTGCCTGCCCGATTTCTATCATTTCCCGGTTGTGAGGCTTGAGGTTTGAATTTCCTCTACAACACCTGGCCACCATTCACTTTGAATGCCACATCGTCAGATCCGCCAGATATCACTAATTGATGTCTACAAAAGTACTCTAGTGGTTAAGCTAAGAGAACCGTCGTCCTCCGCCACCAACTATGGTACGTTTTGAAGAAATCAACCTACGTAATTCCTTTGGAAATACTGTGTCAGACATCCGTCCATACAAGTCATCCAGGAACAGGATGAACCGAAGGTACCCTCTTACTACATCCAATATAGGAATCACCCAATGGATCAGTAGGGAGTAGTCCTTGCTATCCACAGTTTCAACCACGACAGAACCCCATTATATCTCCGTGTCGAATCAGAGATTGTAAGTGGTTCTTCCGCTTCATGAAGATCTATGGTCTTCACATGCTCCATCTCGATCGTCGCTTAATATCTTCTATAGATTTCATATTTTTTGGTTGGAATGGTTTTCGAATATACGTTCGATCCCGGTCTTTCCATACCAACAATCGTAAAGGTCAGACTTGATAGTCAGTTATTTAACTATCAAGTAAACATCCATGAAATCATAAAAATAGATTCACTGGTCTAGTATTCAGCATCACTTGGCTTAATCAAAATTAATAAACTTGAATATCCAAATATTGGGAAAATATTTCACTCGTTACCTTAATATACTGATATCTGCAAACCATTTTTATTTTGAAAGAATATATATATATATATATATATATATATATATATATATATATATATATATATACGATATCCAATATTTCCACTCGACTATTATTTCCAAAACATTTACTATAACCTTTCCTTTATTGTAACTAAGAGATCATTTCCACTTACTATTCGACGTTAGGCCAACTCATTTGTTTCCGCCACTTGGGAAAACATATCCAATCCTTATTCTTATAGAATAACCCATTTTATATCTCAATCCCTTACGCTTCGAATTATCGTCCAATCCCATTTTAAATTCTGTTACTAGGGAAAGATCATCTCATTTTATTTCTGTTACCTTGGAAATCTTATCACACATTCTTGCCATTACCAACTGGTATCATCCTTGGATAGTCCCGGAGTCGTTCAAGTTGAGGTATTTTGATTACCTCTCAGACCTTGATCAATAATGTTCTTATCTTCAGATAAATACGAGTTGTAATTCAAGAACCGCTATAAAATCTTATATCAAACACACCTCACCAGTTTAAAATATGGCTTTACAGTTCTGCTTATCTTTTTGGAAGTTTCCCTTTATAATTAATATCGCTTAATTAATAAATTCCTTAATAAACATCCCTTTTATAAATTCACGACTTATTTAAATAACATTGTTTCACAAACTGAATTACAAAACCTATTTCCAACCTGGTTTACCAAGCCCAAAACAAACCCCTTCTCAATCCCTTTTTCCTTTCGGGAAATTCCTTTTCAAATCCTTTGATTCAACTTAATACCATGATCAAGTATTTCCAGTTTAAAACAACGTTTAACTCACGTTCCATTTATAAACCTTGTTTATAAATTTCAGTTTTAAATAAACCCTTTACATTTACATCTCCTTTTACTCAATTCAAATATTAAGTAACATCTCCATTTAACCTATCGTATTCGTTTAGAACATTTTATTACTTTATTTTAAAACCCGAGTTCAAATATAAACTTGTTTATAACTTCCTTTTTTTAAAACTCACTTGGTTAATTCAAACCATACTATCTTTTAGCCTATTCAAGTTAATTCCTCTTTTAAATTAATTAAAAATATAATTAACTTTATTTAACTGTTCTTAGGGGATAATTAATCGAATTCTCAACCGTTAGGTTATCCTCATCTCATCTGCTTACATATTTTACGAACACAAGTATTTACTTTATCAAAAAAATTTAATAATAACTTATGAACCCTTGAATACGAGTAATACCTTTTTCTTTTTTTAAATTTCTCTATTCAAAATAATATATTTAAAGCCTAAAATAAATTTGTAATCCTCGTAAAGGCCGACCCACTTGCAGATAAAAATCCATATTTGTATAATGACTGGTTTACAGATGATGTGATGCAAGATTATTCAACCAATATTCCTACTGGTTAACCAAACTAGATGTTGAATTTCAATTCAACTGTTATTGATCAAATCAATTGCCTAATCACAACTATTTCCCTTATCTGACAATAATAACCATCAATTAGCAAACAGATGACACAAACAATTCAAACCATTTCAATCACGTTTATTTTATAAACGTGAACAATCAAGAGGAAATTATTTTATTTGGTAAACTCAAAACAGTGGGTATTTTCTGAAATTAAACGACCGTTTAATTTCCTTTGTTGAATCAACAATATATACATAACCAGCAAACAGTCAACCACTCAAAATCAGAACACATAAAATAAAACCTCAATTTATATAAAATATAAACGGGAAGGGTTGAGTGAGTTTAACTCACCTCGGTTTGAATCCGTCGAAAAATATCGGGTTTTTAGTCGAATTAAACTGACGTTTAATTCGAATTAAAATTCCAGTCACTTCAGATCCGGACTAGGCCTGCTCCATCTCGAAGTACTCGACTCCACGGTCCCAACGCAACTGACCGTGCGTAAATCCGATACTGTATGAGTGAGAAATTGTATTGTGAACTTTATAAACAAATTAAACTTTTAAAACATGGATTTCCTTTTTAAAATTAAACGGGCTTTTACCTTATCAGCCGTCCCAAACAAATCCAACCCGTCCCCCTTTTTAGAAACCCTATCCGATCCTTTATTTTTCATTCCACAGCCGCCTCTCCAAAATCTCCAGTCCGAAACCCTAATTCCCTGCTGCTTGTTGGCATCACACCCTCCTTCTTGCACCCCTCCACTTCCATCGATTGGTCAGCCTCCATCCACAAACCCTTCGCTCTCCTTCCTCTGATGATCCAGCGAACCCCTTCAGCAACTACAACCCCAAACTCCCCCAGACGAAGCGTCTTCCTCCCTTAACTTAAGCTAAGTTTTCTTACTACTTGATTTTAATTTCTGTAATGGTTTGATTTGATTTTTCTTCTCTGGTTTAATTCGTGTTGGTTTGTTTCGAATGGATTGCGTGTATATATATATAGTTGCGGTTGGAACTAGATAAGAACACTTTCTTTCACTTGCTACAAATTGTTATGTAAATCAATATTCGAATCTATAAATTTAGATTTTGGTTTGGATTTTTGGTATAGGGTTTGCGGATTGAAATGGATTTTGATTGAGTTGGTCAGATAACCGTGAACTATACATTGTTTGTGGAAGATTTTAGGGTACGGTTCTGACATGAATTCGATTGTGAAAATATATACCTTGCTGTGTAGGTTAGGCTAGGCTTGTGGCTATGGATTGTCGATTCTATTCATAGATTTGGAAACTGTATACTAGATTTGATTTCCCTTTTTAATAGTGAAATTTATATCAGAAATTTACTGTTCACATATGTGAGTTACTGTTCGATAAGAATTTTGTGTATACCAATATTAGTTTTCTTCGATTTCCCTTAATTCATTTCACTGTTCTTGAGAGAACAAGACATGCTGAATTTTGACATGAACACACACACACACACACACACACACACACACACATATATATATATATATATACTGATTTTAGCTGTGTTGCATGCTTTGAGTTGTTTTCAAATCAAATCCAGTGATTTTAAAACCTATAGTGTAGCCATAGATTGTGTAGATATGTACCTATGTTCGGCTGTTTCCCTTTAGATATCCTTTTTCCCTGTTCATGATTTGTGGAGACTTGATATATGAATACACTTCTGTTTATCTGCTCCCTTTCATTGTTTCCTTTATGTTCATATATATATATATATATATATATATATGTGTGTGTGTGTGTGTGTGTGTGTGTGTGTGTGTTGTTTCATTTAGCTGTTCATTGATTTATCTATTGTCTGTAACCTATTTTATAGTGGCCCATTTCCTACTTTCTTAGCTGTGCATTCCACTGTTAGTCTTAGCTGTTCATACTGATGTATGAGAGATTTCTTTTAGTTGTCATGTGTTGTCTACTCTTAGCTGTTTTATTTTAGTACGATCTTTCCTTTTCTCTTCATTTAATTTAAATTTTCTTTTCTTTTCTGTTATGCTGTTCATTTGTCATGAAGTCATCCCTTTTTAATGGGTTTCTCTCCTTTCTTTTTTCGCAAATCAAAGTTGATGGGAAGGATTCGAATTCACTTATCTTGGGAAGGAACGAGCATTCAAAGATTATTTTATATGAATTGTTCTGTCCAATTTTGCTTTGCATTTAACATTGTAAAATATATATATAAATATGTGTGGCTGTTTGATTTGTTGTACAGTTTTCCTTCTGTAGCTAATCTTTTGAAGAGATTTGGTGTATTTGAGAGGACATGGCATACCGTCCTTGAGATTTTAAATGGATTCCTCTGCACTTTGATGGTTTTGCCTGTGTATTTGAATATATTTTTTTTCTTATGTTGATCACTTTCGGTTTTACTATTCTCATGGATTTGATGGTATATAAATAGATATGATCTTCTTCTAGCTGTCCATGATCATGTTTTAGCTTGCTTTAGCTATTAATGTATACGTTCAGTTTCTTTCAGTTTCTTTCATGTTTATGTACAAGAATTACTAACAAGGCAAATATAGAAATGTTGTATATAAACAAAATATTCTCTTTGTATTCTTTATACATCTTATAAAAGGTCAATATAATATTCATTAAATTCAAAAAGCTAAATCTAACTGAAATAAATAAATATATGTCATTGTATTTACTGAAACAACAACTTCCGAGTTCATTCAGTGAAGTATTCAAAACTCAACTTTTACAAATTCTGGTTTTAAATAATATATAAATATATTATTATATTCGAGCTCTATTTTAATTTAATAATTTCGAATAAAAATCCATTATATTTCAAAAAAAAATATACAAACTGATTAAATATTCTATTTTAAATGGCCGAAAAATCCGGGACGTTACATTCTTCCCCCCCTTAAAATAATTTCATCCTCGAAATTGCAAAGTAAGTAGAATATTCCAAATCGAATTATTTTAAAATCATTACTATTGAATTAAATTCAAAAATAAATTCAGATTCTAAATTTTTTCTAAAATTCTGCCAGCACCACCTCTGCATGGCTCGATCAGTACGACTACAACTGCTATTCTGGGCCTCAACTTCTTCGAAAAGAAAGTTAAAATTCCAAATGGCAATCCACTTTATTTGAATCCCAATTTATTTAAGTCCATCTCATTCGAAGTCGTCCTTAAATTGATTTTTCTTAACCAGGTTCAGTTTCGCTTCCATATCCGATTCAATTGACGAATTGATTTTCTAATTAGTTCAACTTTATTTCGAAATTCAAATTTGATTTCAAATCAAACCAATCAGAACAAACAAACAACCCACATTACTATAATATAGAAAATAATTTCCTTTTCTACATAATAATATACATTGGGTAAAATTATTTCATTTACCCCCTTTATAAAACAATATCGTGTCACTTCACCAGTTCAATGCTTCTCAACACTTGAGCCAGTCAAATAACACAATACAAAACATTTGTATATAAAAATTTTCAAATACGCTCTCATATATATACACACAAACTCAATCTAGGGTGTTACTAACCCCATCTCTATTGAGTTACGCCACAGAGCCAAGGTTACTACTCAACCAATAGCTCTGATACCACTGTAACGACCCAGGGATTTTCGGTCCCGAAAATCGACATAAATACCATTACCGTAACCCATGTCGACTTTCCAAATACTGAAAACACAGGACGTTATTAGAAAGAATTTAGAGGGTGAGATAAGAAAGAAAGAAATATTAGAATAGGAGAGGAAGAAGAACCAACACAGAGTCTCACATCACAGCGGAACAAAATATAATACAGAAACAATCTTTATTGAGAGCTTTTGAAAATACTTACAATATCAGAGTACAACACACATCTGGATAGTTTTGATAATCTGCCCTCATATATATAATCACACAGCGGAATATCATTCGTCTGAACATCTTCAGCTCGTCTCTGGACTTCTCAGTACCTGATAACCTGAACCTGTACACCCCGGGCTAACCCGAGCATTACAAAACACCAGGTCAGTCTGGTGAACCGGAGTGAGAAAAACTCGCACAACATTAAAATATCACACAACATGATTTTAAACTTAAAATCCTTTCGAAAGAAAAAGATAATCGTAAGACCAAATCCACACATAAACACGGACGGTTTTTACCTTATGATAATCCAAAACAGTTTAAAATCAATATCTTTTCTGATATTATACTAGTGTCTAAATACAAGTAAATATCAATCTAGTGGGACGCTTGCATCTCACGCTCCACGTATATATATATACAAACAAAACCGCTGGCGCTTATTGGAAAGTGGATTCCGACCATGACAAGGTATTGAACCACCTGCCGATCGTGTATCTCTAGAGGCGAATACACTGGGTTCAACGAGAACGTCTTGCAACCCGGCCCTCACATGACCGACCACTCATTTCGCTTGAGTGTATCGAATGTATATCATCAACGGTTGGACTCAAACCACCGTTTCCCGAATGGGCAGAGTCGATAAAGTAAGAAACAAAAGGAATTTCTCTAGATAGGTGATTATACACCCTAATGGGAGCGACCCACATAGTCATGCTACCTGGCCGATTTCTGTCATTTCCCGGTTGTGAGGCTTGAGGTTTGAATTTCCTCTACAACACCTGGCTACCATTCACATTGAAATCCACATCGTCAGATCCGCCAGATATCACTAATTGACGTCCACAAAAGTACTCTAGTGGTTAAGCTAAGAGAACCGTCGTCCTCCACCTCCAACTATGGTACGTTTGAAGAAATCAACGTACGTAATTCCTTTGGAAATACTTTGTCAGATATCCGTCCATACAAGTCATCCATGAACAGGATGAACCGAAGGTACCCTCCTACTGCATCCAGTATAGGAATCACCCCATGGATTAGTAGGGAGTAGTCCTTGCAATCCACAGTTTCAACCACGACAGAACCCCGGTATATCTCTTGGTCGAATCAGAGATTGTAAGTGGTTCTTCTGCTTCATGAAGATCTATGGTCTTCACATGCTCCATCTCGATCGTCGCTTGATATCTTCTATAGATTTCGTATTTGTTGGTTAGAATGGTTTTCGAATATACGTTCGATCCCGGTCTTTCCATATCAACAATCGTAAAGGTCAGATTTGATAGTCGGTTATTTAACTATCAAGTAAACATCCATGAAATCATAAAAATAGATTCACTGGTCTAGTACTCAACATCACTTGGCTTAATAAAAATTAATAAACTTGAATATCCAAATAATGGGAAAATATTTCACTCGTTACCTTAATATACTGATATCTGCAAACCATTTTTACTTTGAAAGAATATATATATGATATCCAATATTTCCACTCGACTATTATTTCCAAAACATTTACTATAACCTTTCCTTTATTATAACTGAGAGATCATTTCCACTTACTATTCGGCGTTAGGCCAACTCATTTGTTTTCGTCACTTGGGAAAACATATCCGATCCTTATTCTTATAGAATAACCCTTTTTATATCTCAATCCCTTACGCTTCGAATTATCGCCCAATCCCCTTTTAAATTCTGTTACTAGGGAAAGATCATCTCATTTTATTTCCATTACCTTGGGAATCTTATCACACATTCTTGCCATTACCAGCTGGTATCATTCTTGGATAGTCCCGAAGTCACTCAAGTTGGGGTATTTTGATTACCTCTCAGACCTTAATCAACAATGTTCTTATCTTCAGATGAATACGAGTTGTAATTCAAGAACCGCTATAAAATCTTATATCAGACACACCTCACCAGTTTAAAATAAGGCTTTACAGTTCTGCTTATCTTTTTGGAAGTTTCCCTTTATAATTAATATCGCTTAATTAATAAATTCCTTACTAAACATCCCTTTTATAAATTCTCGACTTATTTAAATAACATTGTTTCACAAACTAAATTACAAAACCTATTTCCAACCTAGTTTACCAAGCTCAAAACAACCCCTTTTCAATCCCTTTTTCCTTTCGGGAAATCCCCTTTCAAATCCTTTGATTCAACTTAATACCATGATCAAGTATTTCCAGTTTAAAACAACGTTTAACTCACGTTCCATTTATAAACCTTGTTTATAAATTTCCGTTTTAAATAAATCCTTTACATTTACATCTCCTTTTACCCAATCCAAATATTAAGTAACATCTCCATTTAACCTCTCGTATTCGTTTAGAACATTTTATTACTTTATTTTAAAACCCGATTTCAAATATAAACTTGTTTATAACTTCCTTTTTTCAAAACTCAATTGGTCAATTCAAACCATACTATCTTTTAGCCTATTCAAGTTAATTCCTCTTTTAAATTAATTAAAAATATAATTAACTTTATTTAACTGTTCTTAGGGGGCAATTAATCGAATTCTCAACTGTTAGGTTATCCTTATCTTATCTGCTTACATATTTTACGAACACAAGTATTTACTTTATCAAAACAATTTAATAATAACTTATGAACCCTTGAATACTAGTAATACCTTTTTTTTCTTTTTTTTTAAATTTCTCTATTCAAAATAATATATTTAAAGCCTAAAATAAATTTGTAATCCTCATAAAGGTCGACCCACTTGCAGATAAAAATCCATATTTGTATAATGACTGGTTTACAGATGATGTGATGCCAGATTATTCAACCAATATTCCTACTGGTTAACCAAACTAGATGTTGAATTTCAATTCAACTGTTATCGATCAAATCAATTGCCTAATCACAACTATTTCCCTTATCTAACAATAACAACCATCAATTAACAAACAGATGACACAAACAATTCAAACCATTTCAATCACGTTTATTTTATAAACGTGAACAGTCAAGAGGAAATTATTTTATTTGGGTCAACTCAAAAAAGTGGGTATTTTTTGAAATTAAATGACCGTTTAGTTTCCTTTGTTGAATCAACAATATATATAACCAGCAAACAGTCAACCACTCAAAATCAGAACACGTAAAATAAAACCTCAATTTATATAAAATATAAACGGGAAGGGTTGAGTGAGTTTAACTCACCTGGGTCTGAATCCGTCGAAAAATATCGGGTTTTTAGTTGAATTAAACTGACGTTTAATTCGAATTAAAATTCCAGTCACTTCAGATCCGGACTAGGCCTGCTCCATCTCGAAGTACTCGACTCCATGGTCCCAACGCAACTGACCGTGCGTAAATCCGATACTGTATGAGTGAGAAATTGTATTGTGAACTTTATAAATAAATTAAACTTTTAAAACATGGATTTCCTTTTTAAAATTAAACGGGTTTTAACCTTATCAGCCGGCCCAAACAAATCCAACCCGTTCCCCTTTTTAAAAACCCTATCCGATCCTTTATTTTTCATTCCACAGCCGCCTCTCCAAAATCTCCAGTCCGAAACCCTAATTCCCTGCTGCTTGTTGGCATCACAACCTCCTTCTCGCACCCCTCCACTTCCATCGATCGGTCAGCCTCCATCCACAAACCCTTCGCTCTCCTTCCTCTGACGATCCAGCGAACCCCTTCAGCAACTACAACCCCAAACTCCCCCAGACGAAGCGTCTTCCTCCCTTAACTTAAGCTAAATTTTCTTACTACTTGATTTTAATTTCTGTAATGGTTTGATTTGATTTTTCTTCTCTGGTTTAATTCGTGTTGGTTTGTTTTGAATGGATTGCGTGTATATATATAGTTGCGGTTGGAACTAGATAAGAACACTGTCTTTCACTTGCTATGAATTGTTATGTCAATCAATATTCGAATCTATAAATTTAGTTTTTGGTTTGGATTTTTGGTATAGGGTTTTCGGATTGAAATGGATTTTGATTGAATTGGTCAGATAACCATGAACTATACATTGTTTGTGGAAGATTTTAGGGTATGGTTCTGATATGAATTCGATTGTGAAAATATATACCTTGCTGTGTAGGTTAGGCTAGGCTTGTGGCTATGGATTGTCGATTCTATTCATAGATTTGGAAACTGTATACTAGATTTGATTTCCCTTTTTAACAGTGAAATTTATATCAGAAATTTATTGTTCACATATGTGAGTTACTGTTCGATAAGAATTTTGTGTATACCAATATTAGTTTTCTTCGATTTCCCTTAATTCATTTCACTGTTCTTGAGAGAACAAGACATGCTGAATTTTGACATGAACGTATATATATGCTAATTTTAGCTGCGTGGTCTGCTTTGAGTTGTTTTCAAATCAAATCCAGTGATTTTAAAACCTATAGTGTAGCCGTAGATTGTGTAGATATGTACTTGTATTCGGTTGTTTCCCTTTAGATTTCCTTTTTCCTTGTTCATGATTTGTGGAGACTTGATATATGAATACACTTCTGTTTATCTGCTCCCTTTCATTGTTTCATTTATGTTCATATATATATATATATATATATGTGTGTGTGTGTGTGTGTGTGTTGTTTCATTTAGCTGTTCATTGATTTATCTATTGTCTGTAACCTATTTTATAGTGGCCCATTTCCTACTTTCTTAGCTGTGCATTCCACTGTTCGTCTTAGCTGTTCATACTGATGTATTAGAGATTTCTTTTAGTTGTCATGTGTTGTCTACTCTTAGCTGTTTTATTTTAGTACGATCTTTCCTTTTCTCTTCATTTAATTTAAATTTTCTTTTCTTTTCTGTTATGCTGTTCATTTGTCATGAAGTCATCCATTTTTAATGGGTTTCTCTCCTTTCTTTTTTCACAGATCAAAGTTGATGGGAAGGATTCGAATTCACTTATCTTGGGAAGGAACGAGCATTCAAAGATTATTTTATATGAATTGTTCTGTCCAATTTTGCTTTGCATTGTAAATTGTAAAATATATATATATATATATATATATATAAATATGTGTGGCTGTTTGATTTGTTGTACAGTTTTCCTTCTGTAGCTAATCATTTGAAGAGATTTGGTGTATTTGAGAGGACATGGCATACCATCCTTGAGATTTTAAATGGATTCCTCTGCGCTTTGATGGTTTTGCCTGTGTATTTGAATATATATTGTTTTTCTTATGTTGATCACTTTCGCTTTTACTATTCTCATGGATTTGATGGTATATAAATAGATATGATCTTCTTCTAGCTGTCCATGATCATGTTTTAGCTTGCTTTAGCTATTAATGTATACGTTCAGTTTCTTTCAGTTTCTTTCATGTTTATATACAAGAATTACTAACAAGGCAAATATAGAAGTGTTGTATATAAACAAAATATTCTCTTTGTATTCTTTATATATCTTATAAAAGGTCTATATAATATTCATTAAATTCAAAAAGCTAAATCTAACTGAAATAAATAAATATATGTCATTGTATTTACCGAAACAACAACTTCCGAGTTCATTCAGTGAAGTATTCAAAACTCAACTTTTACATTGGTTTTAAATAATATATAAATATATTATTATATTCGAGCTCTATTTTAATTAAATAATTTCGAATAAAAATCCAGTATATTTCAAAAAAAAAACCTGATTAAATATTTTATTTTAAATGGCCGAAAAATCCGGGACGTTACATCTTTGCTCTAATGTTATATATATAAAGATCAAATTTTTATCACTTCGCTATATATATAAAAATCAAATCTTTATTCACTATTCATATATATAAAAATCAAATTTTTATCTTCTAAAAATTATATTTTTACATAACTAAAAATCGAATATTTTGTTAACTAAAAATTGGAGTTTTCTAAACTAAGAAGCGATTTTTTTTCTAAACTAAAAATCTCATCTTTAGATGATTAAAAATCATATCTTTCATCGATGCCTAAAAATCATATTTTTATACCGCTTTCTAGATAATAAAAATCATATCTTTATATCGACGTTCATATAGTAAAAATCATATTTTTTTTCTTCTAACTAAAGATCGTATTTTGTTTATATAACGTTATATATATAAAACAAATTTTCTTTTCGCCACTTCATCATAGAGATTTTTTTTTTTTTAAAAACTATGTCTTCCACATTTAAAATCATATTTTATATAATAAAAACCCTATCTTTATAAATAAAAATCATGTTTTTATAAATAAAAATCATATTTTTAATCCTAATCTATTTAAATATATATATTTTACATTCTTAAAACAATGTTGTAATCACGGAATTACTTTACAGCAAGCAAATAAAAAGAATAATAATTAAAAACTCACTTTCTTTGCCAAAATCAAAGATTTGTTGCTGGAGGGGGGTTTCATGGCGGTGGTGGATGGTTTGAGGGGGCCGTAGGGGGTTGTCGAGGTGGCGGTGGCAGCGAAATAGGGTGGCGGCGCGGCTAGGATTTCGGTCTGGAGGCGGGTTTGGAGATAAAGGCGGAGGAGGGGGAGCAGATCGAAGAGGCGGCGACGGGTTTAGGGTGCGGCGACGCCTACGTCCGGGGGGGGGGGGGGGGGAGGGGGGTTGCGCAATGGATGGTGCGATGTTTTTTTTTTCAAAATCGTTTTGAATGATACGGTGGGGAGGGGGTTGACTAATCAAGGAGAGAGAGGAAAGGTGGAAGGCTATATTATATAAATTATTATTATTTTATTATTATTTTATTATTATTTTCTTTAAAAGGTTGAAATTTCGTCCGAACTCCAAACGAGACCCAACGATTGTCGCCCTTGCTAATTACCCCTATTTCGAACGCAATGGGATATGTCCCATAAGCCAATTCGACCGTTTCGATCAGTTTCCATCAAAATTAAAATATAAATTAATATAAAATTCAAATTTGACTTTAACGTACATTTTAATTTACCGGGGCAACATACGGACTCTAAAAATTTCAAAAAAATAAATCTAGCTATGTTTTGATGATATGGTCCTAACAAAACTAATTTCATCAAATTTGGAGACTGTTTGAAAAATGGCCATTTTCTGGTCGATCCAAATTGACTAAAACTTACAAAACACGTTTTCTTTTGTCACGCTCACATATTGATTCCAAAAATTATGAAAATCGAAATTCAGTAATAACTTGACATTCTGGATCCAACAAAAGTGGTCTCGTCGAAAACGGAGGTCGTTTACAAAAATCGCTATTTTTAAGGGCTATATTTACATAGCGGCTATTCTGAATTTTCAACTAGGCATAACTTTTTATTCCCGCTATGAAATTTGGATTTTTCAGATTCGTTGGAAAGTATTTCCAAACAGATTCTAATATTTCTAGTTTCGCTAAAATACGGTTTATTTTGAATCCTATACATTCATTTGAAAATTGAAATCGAATTTTCAAACTACCACGCCATTTCCAATTCCTTTTATAATTAAAATAAATATTTATATTCTGATTTCGATTTAAATAAATATATATGTTCTAATTCTATTCAAAATAAATTTCTAGTTGTTATTATTTAAAATAAATCATTTTAAATATTCAAAATTCATTAAAATTGCCAAAATAAAAAATTTAAATATTCTGATTTTCGGTTTGTTACAACTATTATGTGTTTTCTTGGTTAGGGAATTTCGGCGGGGGGGGGGGGGGGGGAGGGGGGGGAAGGGGGGGGATTTCTTAAGGGGGAAGAGTGTAACGACCCGTATTCTATGTATCGGAGGATCGTAGAATATTTATTTTATTTTCATACGAAGTCATATGGTCGTGTAACTTTGGGAAACGACTATTGGGGTCATTTCCCACATTCGCGATTTTTACCGGATTTAAAATGATCGTTTTGCCCCTGGCAAAGCTTGTTTTGTCTATAACTTTTGATTGGTATGGAGTTTTGACCTGAAACCACTTCCATTGGATTCAAATGAGGGTTTCTCATTCCGTAGAGTGGTCACATTTATCATACGGACTTACCGTTTGAGAGATATGGCTGAAATAAGATTTGATGATGGAAAAACAGCCTAATTGGGCTTAATTAAGTGATTAGCATCTAGGCCCATAATCCAATTCGGGTAGGATTATGGGAGGGCTGAAAGGAGTTGGAGAATCATCTCCTTCATTTTTCTAGTGGCCACAAACCTTTCTCAAACCCTAATCATGGCTTCCATCTTCTAAATCTTTCTATAATCACTCCTTAACCACAAATTAATCAAATCTACGTCAAATCAAGCAGGATTAACACAAAATTTGAGGTAGAGCTGTTACTCCACATTGGAATACGAACCAAATCAGTAAAAGTTTCAGATATATCATTTATTATTGGCTAAGGTGAGTGATTAGCATGTTTATTCACTAATTATGGCAAATTAGGAGTGACTAGTGATAATTAGCGAATTAATGACTCATAAAAATATGGAAAAATGTGTAAAATCATATTTATTTCACGTATATGAATTTGGTTAATTTTGCATGTTACTACTGATGTTTGGTATGTTTTATGATTGCATAGGAAAGTTAGAATGGTTGAAAACGCCGTCGTTTGGCGAAATTAGCTCGTTGGAAAATTGCGGGGTTTTGGTTAGGACCTCGATCCAAACCAGATAGGAGGAGAAGACCCGATCCGAACCGGATAGAAGGAAGAGACTCGATCCGAACCAGATAGGAGGAGGAGACCCGATCCGAACTGGATAGGAGGAGGAGACCCGATCTGAACCGGATAGGAGGAAGAGACCCAAACCGAACCAGATAGGAGGAGGAGACCCGAATCAGATAGGAGACGACGAACCGAACCGAACACCAATTCGACCAAAACCCGAGATGCAAAGTAAGTCCAAGTGGGGAGTTATCGCTCAGGATCCGGATGGGAACCAACGAGTTAACTTCAAGATTTGGGCTTTGCTGCAGGATATGTGCAAATGAGTTATCGATAAGTATAACTTTGGTTCACCATTGAGAGAGGGGGCATGTAAACAAATGAGAGCCAGGGCGGTGTGGACCGGTTGGCCCATACCCCAAAGCCAGGGCAGCGTGGACTGGGTAGGGTTATTGACTATAGACCAGGGCGCTGTGGTCATACCAATAGTTGTACGGAATCTAGGGTGGTGTGGACCCGTCATGGCCCTAATTCAAAGCGGTGGATATCATATGCTTTATGCACTGAGTGAGAGATGTGAGGAATGATGGCTATGTTTGATGTTTGCTATCACCATGACACACACATTGCCATTTTATTCTCTATGTTAGTGTTACCTTAGAGTATTGTACATCTTGTTGTGCTAGCTCTTTGGTTGAAGGTCCAGGTCAGGTATGATTATTTATACCTGTTATTGCTTTATTTAGTGATATAGATTTGTTATCGCTCACACCAGACTTTCGTCTGACCCATAGTTTTATGTCTCTTCTTATTTCCCTGAGTGCTCCTAAATGAGCAGACTAAAGGCCGGTTAGGTGGTTATGCACGAGTAGCTGTCCGGAGACGAGCAGGAGGCTTCCACGTACTATATATATATTCTCCCTTTGCTTTTACTGGTCACTGCTTCGGCATTAGTAGTGTACCTCGTTATTTCCTTTTATAGATAGTATTTTAAAGTTGTAATAATTGGATATGAAGTTGTATTTTGGATTCTGCTACTCTGATGGATATAGTTTAGTTTTCAGCTTATATATTATCTCTCCTGTTTTATATCAAGTTATGTTATTATTATTTTATATTCCATTTGTTGTGAGATATACCACAACTTCTTTGGTAATTCATCGTTTCAACTCTTTTGATGATTGTCTCGGGTCGGTCGGGTATTGGCATAGCGCATTTCGGGGAAATGTCTGATGGTACGGGGAGGCCATCACATTCAACTATTGCTTGAAAACCAATCCCCCTTTAGAAGAGTTTGGAGATATGGTCCCATGAGCTCTTTCACAATGGCTGTCCTCTGTAAAAGAAACAATTGATATGGTTTCCAAAAAAATTACAACATCAGGTACATTCTTTAAGATAAAATCATCAATATATTCCACGCCCTCTATTGAAATTAATAGATTGAATCCAAATAATTAAGCATTTCTAAGCATATGCAATACACTTAACTGCAGCTTAATAAGACATGAATTACCACCAGAATATGAAAAAAGAAATAGGATTAGCAGTACACCTTAATAGGACATACAAGCTATAATGGGATCCCAAACACTTAAATGCAACAAGTAATCCGAAACAAATTCTTTATCTTCACCTTCTGTTGGTGGCCACACTCAGTTGCAACAAGTAACTTGAAACAAATCACTACAGTAATTATAAGGAATTCAACATAGTTCTTGTATATAAACAAAATCAAAAGCTACAAATAAATGAAACCCTTAAAGCAATACAAGAATTTAATCCCAAAAAAAACTCACTAGTAAATGATTCTGATGATAGAAAACTTCCTAAAATCAGATCGATTTGAGACTGCGAATAGATCGCTGGAGGTTATTTGTGAACAAGCAAAATCGGTTGGGGTTTCAACTAAGATGGATTCAGAGATGGCGACTGAAATGGTTTTGTTGGTAGAGATTGGAAACTTAATTGATTTTAGACTTGGGGTTTTGATTTTAATTTATAGAAAATAGTACGATTTACGTTGGGAGGAATATTATTGAAAAGGGTGGAGGGAGAAAAATTACTTGGAGCCAAAAAAATTCAGATCAGCGACAAAAAATTTGTTTTGAAGTCTGTTTCATTTATTATAATGAGTGAAGATGAGGAGTTGCTGAAAAGCAACATCTCTTAAAAGTAGAAAACAAAAATAGTTGTAAAATACTTCGAAGCCAAAAAGTATATTAAAAAATATTAATTTGGGTACCCGTGCCGCAACACAGTGACTAGGCTTGATAGTCAAAATTCGACCGCTAGTCTAAGAACACTAACAACTAAATGGCGATGACTGGGATTACTTCCAGAGGCATGACCTATTCACATACCTTATTCAATGCACGGAGTCTTCAAGAAGATTCAACATGTCGATAATAACAACGATGCGGGAGGGGTCGCGACTACCCCTATCAGACGTGATGATGAAGCCTGACTTCCCTTCCCACAATAAAGCAAAAATTAATCACTAATTACTACTTCTTAATTTCTAGTTATTAATCATTACTTATTACATCTTAATTATAATTTAATATTTGTTATTGAAAGTCAAATATGTTAAACTTAGGTGATACAAGATCACAAATAGGTTGAAACAAATATGAAAAATGACAAGTAAATATTTTTAATGGAATGCATTTATTGATTGCATTTGCATGAAATGGAAAAGAAATAAATGCAACGATAATTTTCTACCATCTTTGCTAAGGAAGGGAATGATTGATTTATTTGCTATGTTTGCGCCACTTGTTTCCTATGTAATTTGCCTCCATTATTTCTTACTATATCTTGGTAATTTGATTGATGGTTCACATATATTGCATTGGCTATATATTGAGGGGTAGACTTCATTGTAAACTCATCCTGGCATGGAGTCAATAATCCCCAATGGTGTCTCTTCTTGTTAAGCTTAATTTGAGGTTTGGATGTGTAAACTCTTAATTTTGTAATCTCTTGTAATTCTTTCTCTCTCATGTGGAATAAAATCTCTCTTTTGGACTAGACGTACACTATCTCAATGATAGTGGAACCAGTATAAATATTTGTTGTCTCTTTTTGTATCTTCATCACAGTTATTTACTATTTGTTTGGTGTAACAGAAGAATTGCTATCAGATTAGATTAATGTTCAATTGACAAATCTAGATCCTGTTTATTGTGCTTCTGCATCTGTGCAATCTTTTCGCATAACAAAATATTATGTACATGGTACCAATTATCAATCATTAAAAATTTAATAGTAATAATTAAAAGCTAATTACTATTCATTAATCATTATTTGTTAAAAATAGACATTTTTACAATTGACGAAAACGCTTGTAAAAGCATCAAAGTGTCCAGAAAGAACAGTTGTAATAGGCATCTATTACAACCTGCAAAATAAAAAAGTTGTTGAAAACTAATCGATTACAAGTTTTGGAACAAAACAGTTGTAAAAAACCTTTATCACAACTGTCATTTTGTGATAGTTGTAAAGTTACAGTTGTAATATGGTGTTTTTGTTGTGTGTGCTGCTATTCACACCCCACTTTAGACTAGTGGCCACCTTTAAAAATTTAATAGATTGAATTATTTTTAACCTACTTCTTACCATCACTTTCTTTCTTTTCACTCAGTCACTAACTGCCAACCCAAATTACACACTTTCGGCAGTTGCAACCGTGTGAAATTTGATGACTCCATTCATTTAATCTATTCGGTTGCAAACCACCGACCCACATCTCCATTTTCGGTACTTTGCAGTCGTTTGTAATCTGTTTACTCCATTCCGTTTATCTATCTGCCTGGTTTCACACTACCGAATAATACGAGATGTGAACGGTGATTGGTGAACGAGTGGAATAATTTAACTAATCTAAATACAAACACGGTCACCAATGACCGAAGATCTAATATGTTCTTTGATTACCAAAAGTCGTCCACATTAATTATTACACTTCAAGCAACAATTTCAAAATCCAGTGCTAAGCCTACAGCTAGAATCGATTTCAGAAAAAAAAAATTAGGGATCAAATCTTAATCGATTGAGACATCTTCTTCCCTTTTGTCATCGTCGCATGCACGATTGAAATTGATGAAGGAGTGTAACCGCGTTGGTAAATTGGCATCTTGGAGCTTGATGACGGATGGAACAAATGTCTGGAAGACGGACTATTTTTTTGGGGAACGAAGATGAAAGAGAAGTAGAGGTGGTGGCCCTTTAAAGTTTGAAAAATATTTACACACTACAAGACTTTAGAAACTTTATAATTATTGCACTTTTCCTATTTCATGTAGCTTAATTTTTTAATTGCTATTTATAACCTTAACCATGCTTTTGTTTTATTTTATTTACCTTTCAAAAAATCCTCTTCGGTAATTTTTTTTTATTCGTGTGATGTGAACAGGCCCAGCCCAAGGGGAAGTCAAACGAGACTTCCGCCTAGCGCAACACACCAACTACGTGGCAACAAATTTTCTGGTCACTTAAAAAAAATGAATGGTTAAACTGTAGAGGGAGAACACAATTCAAAGCAAGAAGAGACAGTGGTTTCTTTGTAAGTAGGTGCTTCAACCGCTCAGGTTCAACGCTGTGCTGCTCAATTTTATTTGAATTCATAATTTTGATACTTTAGTTTTTCCATTCTTGGTTAGGGCGCTATATCTTGTTGGGCCAACACTGAGTGGGAACTAAGCATTTTGATATTTACGATTGAGCTTTTAAGGCATGCTTTACTTTATTACTCCCTTGATGTTCTTTGATTATTTAGTTCATACAGGATTCAATTTACCCCAATTCAATATTTTGACAATTAAAATAAATCAAGAAAACAAAGACAATTAATAATGAAGACAATTTGTTTTCTTTCCCTAATCTTAGCCGCTTGCGTTGTTTTAATTTCTTCATCACTAGAATCCATCATTTGGTTAGTTTCTTAGTTTATTAATTTAATTTTTTTCCTGCTAAAATTGGTGGGTGAACTTTATATTTTTGATATATTTTTAGTAATTGTTACTTGGAAGTGTGAGCTTGCACTCAAAATTCAAATTTGTACCCATTAGCAAGTCAGTTCGATTTTGAAGAATTATGATGCATTTTTAAGTTGTGAACTTTATGGAAGAGAGAGAAGATAGAGGAATGCATGGAGGAAATATAAAAATATCTTTATTAATAATTCTCTTGGAGACGCAAACTTTTGTTCCGACCATGAAGTACCAAAATTATTCTTCATACAAAATTCCTTCAACAATTGTGATCCCTATAAATTAGGATCTTATTGACAAATTCATCCACTATTTCACAGATTTTATTGAATCGTGAATGATATACACTGTGCTGCCAATTTGTATAAAATATCGGATCATTAACCTATGCAGATTTATATTTGTACGTTCAAATATATACTGTGATAATCTAAGGCCTTGGAGACTAGAAAGAATGCGTCCACGCATATCTAATCTTTTGGATTCCTTCAAATTGATATATTAAGTTGATGTTAGCTTTGAATAAAACTCAGTAAAGCCGATATTATTTCCTTCGTTTCAACAAGATTTTTCTGGGTTTGACCTATAAATACATATTGCATAAAATTAGCTAAAATCTTGAGGTTTGACCTATTTTTGTATAATTCTATCCTAAATATCTCGCTTACCAATGCATGAACAATTCAAAATATCACCTAAAATTTTGCAGCTTGACCGCTTATTTCTATATGATTCCACTCTGTAAATATCACCTAAGATTTTCCACCTCTCTCCACTCCACTAGTACTCCAACCTTCTCTTTATATTCATATGCGAACATATACAAAACACAAATAACAATTCATGCGCTTCGTGCGTGCCTTTACGCTCGTACGTCATAATGAAATTTCTTTATTTTGGTACCTTTAAGCATTTAATTTTCACTACTAAATACCATTTGAGAATTCAGTTTTTACTTACTGTATCAATACCTTTGATCATTTAATTTTATCGTTAACGATATGTTCTAGTAACATACTATGTTGAAAGTTTGATTCCTCATTACCATTAGCAAATTTAAATGCATGTTTGCTTTAATGCATTGAAATTTCTGCCAAATCGCGAACTACAATATTTGAAATTACATCGTCCTTGATATTCACGTCTACTTGACTGAAATTTAGTCATTTATGTTATAACCATGTTCTTGTTGCTCTAGGTGTATGTAGATTTGTCAATAGAAATCTCTATTTTTAGCTCTAGATTGATTCCATTCACTAATGTTTAGCAATAACTTGCTTTCATTCCACTGTGGTTTAACTTTCCTATATGAAAACTTTCCAAAGATAGCTTGAAATGGTACATTATTCGTAATTGAAAATTTTATTTCCTTTTCAGTGCAAAATATATTATTAATACCACAATGTTACTATTTTCTCCCCATTTATACACATGGGTTTTTTGAATTTGTTCAGGGGGGAAACCAACCGGAGTCGTAAAATCCCCTAGTGCATTTAGTTCAGTTCACGAACACCACATACGCGATTGATCTTAGCATATGCACATGGTAAGCTATTAGCATGACTTTCTGGGTTTCAAATCCATGCCACTGTTACCACGACACTACGTCCTTAACCACTAGGCTAATGTTGCAGACAAAAATATCAATACTAGTTATATATATTGTCTTATGGTATCCACATTCCTATATATAAAAAAATACAGATTTAGCGGTAAAATATTTCTTTACATATTTAGCAATAAAATATTTCTTTTTGGAGTAATGAGATCAACTTAATGACTTCAATAGTGGTTATACGATTCTGTTCTGATGAACACGTAAGATATCATGGCTGACTGGCTTATTAGACGAGGATATGCATGGCTTTTCTATCTCATTTTAGTAGAGAGAAGTAGGTGGTCTGAATTGTGCTCATTACAAATTGTAAGAATTAAACGACAAGTAACTAATAAAGTTTGAATATCAACTTTTTTATGAGCATTTATATAAACTACAGTATATGCTGATAATTATGACCACGTCTCATGTTCCGTAAAATCCATTATAAGCCCCGTTAATATGTTTAATAATGCAATTTTATGTAGTTAACTTATAAGTGATATTCTTTACGCGAAAATTGACTATTGAATTTTCATATGAACTGGTTCTTTTTGTTAGAATTTGATATAAAAAGGAGAGAGATTAAACGGTAAAACCTAAAAGACTACATTGTTATCGCTTTATTGATTGATTTTACAAAAGATACTTTCTTATATTACCAATCATTGCCTCTATTTATACATATTTTATCCTTATCTAAAAGGGCATTCTAGATAATCGACGGTGATTTTAATTGCAGAGCAATCTTTTTTCCCAAATTGCTTTCCTTCTCAAGCCTTCAAATTGAACCTAACTCTGATCCTCCACCTCTTGATCCTCCTCCGGTTCCCTTGCACAGCCTTCCAACACCATCTCATCCCTTATCGTGCCTACCCCAGCTCCTCCAGAACCGATGCCGCAACCTTTGCCAGATCTAACTAACCCAGTGTGGTAACCTACGCAAGATCCACCAGACTCAATGCCGCAATCTTTACCCAATTTTACTGACCCATCGCCGCAACCTTCTCCAGATCCACCTGATCCTCCTGACTCGACACTGCCAAAAATCACCTTTCCACCTCCTTGCGTTCTGCCTCCTACACCTCATGTCCCAACCTTGCCTTCCAACCAGGTTGTGCCTTCTGCTGTTATCTGTCCTGTTGCAAGCAAATCTCCGAGCTTGGATCATAAAAACCCATATAGCAATATTGCGAACTCATCGCAAACCAACCAACTAGCTAATAATCAATGTGTTTGGACTTCATTTACTCAGCGCTTGCCTCGCAACGCCGGGAACTACAAACCTGTTGATTTGCACAACCCGGATTCCGACAGACCGAATTTTTCAAATTCTATCCATCGAGACCCAAGTTGGGTGCTCTGGTATTCTACAGTAAAAGACAGAGATAAAGAAACATGTCAGAACTCGCAAAGCATCTCACAACGGAAGGAATTAAAATATAATATATTCAAAAATAGCTTTACCTTATATATCATACCGTCTAACCAATATCCAAAGTTATACCATCTCTGTCATGAACCTAACTTGGAAGTATGTAATGAGGAGGGGGTCAGAACATAAGTTCTGGTGACTGGACTTAGAATAAACTTTTGTATAATCCTACATATACCATTCAGTTATATTTTCTTGCTTATTAGGTTATTCGCGATATTAGCTCTCTAGGCTATACTCATGTCCCACTAGTAGGTTTACCTAATACAACGCATATGTAGATACCCCCAACTTGTCTAATCCTTCCCATGTATATATACAGTCCCTTGCCGTATGTCGTACGGGCATCATCATGTAAATCTATACTACTTTAGTGTAGTGCTACCATTCTCGAAATCGTTTGGACTGCCACTCTTGATCTTGCTAGATTCCGTGTATCATCTAGATATGATCTAAGGTTTACTATCGAGCGCTTCCTAGATTCAACCAGGGTTTACGTTACCCAGGGCCACTGGGGTTTATTGTACCTATTGAACGCTTCTCGGATTCAGGGTTTACGCGACCTAGGTCCAACTGGGGATTATGCTACCCATCGAACGATGCCCCCTAGTCTAGGACACACTACCCAGAGCGATATATGTTCCTAGACTTTCCCCACGTACGTGTCGTGAATCGTTATCGATGTCTTGTTGCACATGTCCTTTATATGTGCGGCCCGAGTCCTGTGATAGGGCTAATCAAGAAACACGGAACTCGGTCGGGAGCTTTAAGTTATCTGCCGATGCAGATGCTAAGTGTTGGACCTAGATTAACCCTAGAGGTGGGGGGGGGGGTGAATAGGGTTTATCACAGTTTTTTGAATAATTAAAAAATTAATTGCAGCACAGATAAAGCAGAGTAGTAAGTGTAGTAAGAAGATAACACATAGATGTACCCAGCTTCGGCAGACTCTGCCTACTGCTGCATTCACTATGGTTTCTACTAGGTGTTAATAACAGATCCCGCTTACAGACACTGTAAACTCGCACTCCCTGCTCCTGTACTAACCCTACGCTCAAAACCATAGACTGATCGATATCCCCTCGATCAGATTTTCCAGAATTACAACTCCGTGATCCGTAACCCAGATTTTACAGACTCTAAAACTGACAGTCAACACCCTGACTGATTCCCCTAGATTTTTACAGAATTCTAGAAACTTTTTTGAACGGTTTACAAGACAAATGAAAACAATACAATTAAAAAAAAACAAAAGAATAAAAACCCTTAGGATTTAAAGTAGAAGGGTCATCCCCTTTTCTATCAAAACATTGGCCGACCCATTTTCCAATTGCGTTGCATCCACTTCAAAACTTTGGCCCGTTCTTTCTTTTTCTCTGGAATAAAAAATGGCGGCAGCTAGGGTTTTATTTAATCCCAAAATCGCGATTGTATGCTCTGAAAAAAAATAGCTCTCTGATGCTTGAAATCTCGTTGAAGTTGTTGATCGATTTCTGGTGCTCCTCTCTTCACGACTTGGAGATTTAGATCGAAAACCTGTGAGTAGCTTCTGATTTTAATCGATTACTGCTCTTTGAAATTGTGGGTTCTGTTTTTTTTTGATTTGTGGTTTTCCGATCTCACAATATTGCCAGTGATGATAGGTGTGAATAAATTGGGTAATTCGATCCCTAATTCACTCTGATTTCGTATGAATGGCTCGACCTTGATTTGATTGCGGTTTCCTCTTTTGCCTTGAATTGATTAAATCTAGAATGGATATTCTTGTGGCCCCTTGCGTGAATTTATTGATTGATAAAAATGCAGAGAGACGTGTTGTTCAAAATAGGAAATAATTTGAACTGATTTGTCATTTCTGGAAAATCAAAATTGCCCGTTTTACTTGGTTTTCCTCTTTTGATTTTGGCAGATTAATTGCTTCGAATTTAGCTTGAAATAATGGCTCCATTCCTTGATAAATTCTGGACAATTTAATTGCTCCTTTTTCAATTCGATTTGAAACAAATTTGGTTGAAAATAAATTGCAGAGATTAAATGCTGATTTCCTTAAAAAAAATCTTTGTGAGCTTGCTTGATTTCTGTCCAACAATAAGCTTTATGAAATTTATGCTTTTCATTCATTCTGGTTTGCACTTGCCAAACAAAAGTAGATTTGCGAGCCCTTTGCATGATTTGTCCCATTTCATTTCTGAAATCCAAAATAGTGATTTTCTGGAAACAAATTTATACTTGCCATAAAACAGATTGCTTTGAATTCTCACTGATTTGTTGCCTTAAAGGCTGATTGCCAAAATGTTTGTTTCCTGCTGTTACTCCTTGTCAAATATTGATTGTATGATTTCCACAGATTTTTGAACATGCTGAATTTGTTGAACACTGCCAAACAGTGACATAGTGTTTTGAACCTGTTGCCAAAAAATGAAATGCACCGACTTCTTGTCTCTCTCTTGCATGCACATGTTTTGATGTATTCTGCATGTATCATGTACACAACTGCTGTTGTAACTATGTCTTTGAACATGTATGCTTTGAATTCAAGCTTGTGTATGAACTGAACCACCATTGTGCATGCTGACTTGTTTTGTATGATAATATTGAGCTCGACACTTCATTTGACCTTTGTTCACATTAGTACACATACTAAACAGTGTATATGTAAATGTGATTGTATTTGCACCATTGATACTCCACTGTGTACATGAAGACTTGCCAAAAAGAAAAAGAAAATGCTTTAATCTTTTCTGCCTTGTCCCCTATGTTCCTGCATGTTGGTTCATAGTTTTACCATGTATATGTTTGCACCAGTCACCTTGCTGACTGTATACACCATGTATTTGCTGTTGCATTGCAATTGTGTCATGTTACACCCTACTGAGTTTTGTCACTTGCTTGAATTTTAATTTGAATTTGAATGGTGCACCCTCTGTTTAGAACCTTGTTGCACCTTTTGCTTTAAAAAGCTGCACCACTTGTCATTGAACATGCTACAACATTTCTGAGCTGTTTCACTTATGTACACATCATGTTGGTTGCTACAGCAATAAGTTGAATCATTTTGTCACCTTGACTTGTTGTGGCACTTGCTTTTGAACCTGCACCATTCATGAATCAAATACTTGCTGATTTCACTTCTTTGCAAATAACAACTGAACCATGCTGCCAAGTTTCATTGCTCCTTTCATGGCACATTTGCATTACTGCTTTTTGTTGCGCTTTGTTTTAGCTCGGCCATTGATGTTGGTTTGAATTCATTGATGTTTTTGGGTTGCCTCGACCATATTGATTATTGTTGCACTGAGTCGAGATGGTCCTCATGGCTCCTCCTCAGTTGCACACTGGATTGGCGAGGCAGTGCACACGTGTATGCAGCCATCCAGACGAGTTTCCTTGTCCCTGCATTGATATATATATATATATATGTTGTCTGCCTTGTGGTATTTACAGTGTTTCACTGTGAATATCACAAGTTGTCTAGACACAGTCGGTTGGATATGAAAATCAGGTCGAGTCAGAAAAATGATGAGAAACACACCGAAATTCTGAGGCAAATAAAAAAAATATATTCGCTAGAATTTAGAAACTTATTCTTGTTGCAGTGTACTGTGTGTTTCTGTTTTATGTGACAGGTAAGGAGGTGATGACTGGACTGACTGTGAGCAGTGAAGATTGACAGAAGACTGAAGATACAAGACAGAAGATGAAGCAGCGTGTGTAAAAAGAATGTATATATGAAAATGTACGATAAAGCGATGAGTGTTGAGTGAAGACTTGATGTGTACTGAAATGTATTACAGAGATGTACAAATAGTGGAGTATAAAATTTGTACTGTTTGATATTGAAATAAAATATTCTATTTAAATAAAATACTGTGAATATTTGAATTTCTGTACAGTCGTATTTTATTTAAATATAAATATTATATTCATGTCTGTGATGTATATATATAACAGTACAGTACCAAACACATTTATAATAGAAATATATTTGGTTGTTATCATCAAATAAAAATCATATAATTGTGTATACAACACTGTTATATACAACAATCTCCCCCTTTTGATGATGACAAACAAACATGAAGATTTTGAATATAATAAATGTGTTTGACAGTGAATATTGAACTCCCCCTATTTATCAGCTCCCCCTACAACAGACAACTCCCCCTATAACTGTGCATGAGTGAAATGTATGAATAATAATAAATTTTCAAAATTAAAAATATTTATAAAATATTCACTCATAAATCAAAATCTCAACCCATTCTCCCCCTTTTGTTATCATCAAAAGGATACAGAATTTTAAAATATGGATGAAAAATGACTAAAAATATAATTTCAGCTTAAGAGGAAGAACGATCATCATAAATTTCAATCAGTCAAACAAAATCAGAATATTCTAAGAACATGTGGCATATTTCACATTGTAGAGAATGACGAATATACGATGAATTTTATATAAAATGGAGAGAGTTTTAAAAACAATTCATTTCCAATTATTTTCAAAGGATTTTTAAAAAAATAAGGCACAAAAGCAGTGATGGATTTGGACTGTAATTAAAAATTCAATTTAAGTGACAAGATCGAATAATCTCAAATCCCAATATCTATCAATCAACAAATCATAATACGTCATAATATTTCAACACATTTCACAGATTAGGAAGATGGATTAATAGGCTGGTTTTTATACACTGAGGAGAATTTCATATAAAAATTTATTTATTGCAAATTATTTTCTTTTCTTTTTTCTTTTGATTTAAGAGCACCCTGACCACGCATAACCAGAGCTTGGATTTTTAAATGAGGTCAGTCGCAACTTAAATTATAAGTTGTCTCATAACCATGCATAACCAGAGCTTTGATTTTTAAATGAGGTTAGAGACACACTTATGTATCAAATATATATTTTATCATTTTCAGCTTTGAATAGAAAAACCCCCAGTATATACAACCAATATGAATGATAGAAATGTGATAGGTACAGAAATGAACTGTGAAATAAATTTTCAAATTAATTATATTATGAAATATGATCAACTGTATCGGGATTATTGAAAATTTTCAATTATCACTAATTTTGAATAATAGCATAGTCCAATTTCTATCACAAATATTTTCACTGTTTATTCAAAAAGATTTTAAAAAATATTGAACTCTCCACATTTATATAAAAAAAATGATGGATGGCAGAATAATGGTAGATAAAGAGGATGGTCGTGAAATGATTGCCAGTTCAAAGATATTATAATAAATATTCAACCATCATGAAAATCCAGATAAAATCTCCTCTTGTTGTGAAATATATTGCAGTCATAATTCATCACAATTTCAAGTTCTGATATATTTTGATGAATTATAAATACAGAGCAATTTGGATATTGATTTCGATTTCTGAATGAATAATTAATAAATAATTTTAAAATTGAAAATCAAATACAAGAGGAATATGCTGATCTATACATGACAAGAGGGCAAAATGTGTACAAGACAAAAAGAGTGTGTGAATTTATACATGGTGAAGATTTGAATCTAAGTACAGATGGGTGAGACAAATATAAGGCACTTCTGATACCACTTGTTCTCGCTTTCTCGAGGATTTTAATGACACCCTGGTGGCAAACAAAGGTACCTCAGAGACTGATTTCACGTCCTGCCACCCACGGACATGTAGGGATAAGAGTCACTACTTTGCCACTAGATCATAGAGCGAGAATTCCCTAACATTTTGTAACCTTATACCAGTTCTGATACCAAATGTTCTCTATTTACGAGGAATTTTAACATGATACTGAACAAGAATGTCATAGACAAAAGAATTATTAAGTACCAAGCCCAAACAGACGAGATAATAGATTATGCACATGTATCAGAGAAGCAAGCATGTGATTCCAGAACAAACATTTTTCAAAACAATATCAGAGCAACACAGAACATAGTTTCAAATCATACTTGTCAAGATGATGGCCACATATGATGATTCATGATCTAATGATTAAAATACTATTTACTTGAAATCATTTGAGGAATATGAAAATATCGTAATTTAATGAATCAATCACACCAGATTATAATTTTTTTTAATTTGAGATATGTGTGAGATTCAATAAATCAATAATTTCAAATGATTTTAAACAAACAAATAATTAGATCAAATAATCATGAAATAGGAGTGAATTTCAAGACCAGATTTTCAAAGGAATTTTTCACAAAATTTCTAAGAATGATTTCAGATCATTTACATCAAATAATTAAGAGATATTCATGATCCATAAATAAATAATTTATTTGAAATCACTTGAATCAATGTCAAGTTTGAGATATAATGAATTATTCACACAAGATTGAATATTTCAAATTCAAGAGGTGTGTGATATTCAAAATATCAGGAATTTCAGATGATTTCAAACAGACATATTCTAACCATAATGATCATGAATAAAGATGGAATTCAGGATGTATCACTGATTTAAGCCAATCCGAAAATCAATGAAATTATCACAACTGATAAATAATAGAGGCTGTAATGAGTATAATATTTTCAGCTTTTCTAAAATGAATTAGAATAAACTCAGAATAGCAAAAGTGTGTAAAATTTCATTGAATATTCAGATCTTCAAAAAAAATTTAGAATTCAAATTAACAGTGTTCAAGATATGACATGAATGCTTCAGGACTGTTATGAATTCAAGAATAAAATAAACTTCTAAACAATTGCAGATTATTACAAGATTAAATTCAGAATCTGGAAATGATTATAAACAAGAGAGTTTTATTCAAATAAAATGAATTTCCAGATAATCATGAGAACTGCAATTGGAAGTTTAAGAAGCACAAAATAAACAAAGAGATATGGCAGTGACAAATCAAATAAAAACAAATAGAAGAAAATAAAATAGAAAGGGGTAGAAGTAGCAGAAATAAACAATGAAAAAAAATATTTATAAGGATGAGGTTAGAAATTATACCTGATTCACAGAAGACGTTGTGGATCTCTAACTCATCAGACTTGGCTAAGGAACAGTAGATGATTCAATGATGTGAAGCAGTTTAAATCGGTTTCTCTTTTCAGCACAGTTGTTCCTCAGCCTCCTTTGGTAGCTAACTGTTTAGAGGATTGAGTGGTCTAACAAAAGCAGTAAAACCACTCACAGTTGTATTTGTTCGTTTTGGTACCCAAACCTGTTTATATAACAAACCATTCGAATTTACCTTTGTACCCTTAGGAACCCAACTCTGTTTGAACTTAACAAGGCCCGTTTTATTTCCTTTTGGGATCGAAGAAGGTATAGATGGTTTATTATAAAACAAGTTCTCATTCCTGGTGTGACTTAAAAATCTCTCTGAATTTTCAAAATTCAAATTTTCAGAATGACCATTCTTGAAGCAATTTTAAGAAAAATCACAAGAATTCAATTTTTCAAAATCATTTGTTTTTCCAAAACCAAGACCATGTTTATTTCCAACAGAAATTTGGTTTTTCAACAACATATTCAAAGATTTTTCACCATTAGAGAAACGTTTTAGACTCAACTCAAGATTGCTGATCTTGGACTTAAGATCGGAATTTTCTTTCATTAGGTTCGAGCAACGATTAATGCTGGTTTTCCTTCTCTCAGTATCATTTTGTTTTAAAAACCAATTTTCATTTTCAAGGAGTTTGCTTTTGTTGTTTGACTCAAGGATTTCAGATTCAAATTTAATTTGTTTTTCAAATTCAAGTTTCTTGAGATTTTCAATCTCTTTTTCAAGCTCACTCAAAATCATATCTGTCTTCAACAAACTTTTGTTTTCAGCAATTTCATGTTTGGAATTTTTAATAGCCTTAAAATTGATAAATTCTTTTTGTAAACAATTGTTTGTATTTTTTAACTCAATCTCGTTATCTTTTAAAATAAGAATTTCTTCTTCAAGCTTTTTAATGTTTTTGTTGAGATAAATGAGATCAGTTTTTAATTTCAAACAATTCTCACAATCAGAATTATCTAATTTTATGACGTTTGTAAATTCTGATTCCAAACAGTTGATTTTGCTATTCAACTCGTGATTTTTAGATTTTAAAGATTTGTTTTTACGATGGAGTTTATCAATGATTTTTGTTAAATCAGTACACATATAAACCAACTCTTCATATGAGAAGCTTTCAGTTTCATTGTCTGTTGAGTCTCCATCGTCTGATCTACTTGAATTTTCATTTGTTTCTTCTCCTGAGCATAAATCTGAATCTGAGTTGTCCATTTTGGATTTTGAGCTGCTGTTGTCAACCTTTCCATACTTCGTATTGAGAAAATTCCATATTTCCTGCGCAGTCAAGCAATGAGAAATGAGGTTATATTGGACATCATCAATATAAGAATACAAAGTGTGAATAGCACGAGAATTAAATCCAATATCGTTTCTATTGACCATATCATAACCATTAATAACAGTATCCCAACATTATTATCAATAGATTTTAAATATAATTCCATTTCTAATTTCCAATTTAAAAAATCTGTACCATTGAAAATAAATGGAATACGACTGGACTGATTCTCAGAAGACTGACAACTAGAATTCACCATTTCTCTAGAGTTAAAAAATACCTGCTCTGATACCAATTGTTGGATCTAGATTAACCCTAGAGGGGGGGGGGGTGAATAGGGTTTATCACAGTTTATTGAATAATTAAAAAATTAATTCCAGCACAGATAAAGGAGAGTAGTAAGTGTAGTAAGAAGATAACACACAGATGTACCCAGCTTCGGCAGACTCTGCCTACTGCTGCATTCACTAAGGTTTCTACTAGGTGTTAATAACAGATCCCGCTTACAGACACTGTAAACTCACACTCCCTGCTCCTGTACTAACCCTACGCTCAAAACCATAGACTGATCGATATCCCCTCGATCAGATTTTCCCGAATTACAACTCCGTGATCCGTAACCCAGATTTTACAGACTCTGAAACTGACAGTCAACACCCTGACTGATTCCCCTAGATTTTTACAGAATTCTAGAAACTGTTTTGAACGGTTTACAAGACAAATGAAAACAATACAATTAAAAAAAAACAAAAGAATAAAAAACCTTAGGATTTAAAGTAGAAGGGTCATCCCCTTTTCTATCAAAACATTGGCCGACCCATTTTCCAATTGCGTTGCATCCACTTCAAAACTTTGGCCCATTCTTTCTTTTGCTCTGGAATAAAAAATGGCGGCAGCTAGGGTTTTATTTAATCCCAAAATCGCGATTGTATGCTCTGAAAAAAAATAGCTCTCTGATGCTTGAAATCTCGTTGAAGTTGTTGATCGATTTCTGGTGCTCCTCTCTTCACGACTTTGAGATTTAGATCGAAAACCTGTGAGTAGCTTCTGATTTTAATCGATTACTGCTCTTTGAAATTGTGGGTTCTGTTTTTTTTGATTTGTGGTTTTCCGATCTCACAATATTGCCAGTGATGATAGGTGTGAATAAATAGGGTAATTCGATCCCTAATTCACTCTGATTTCGTATGAATGGCTCGACCTTGATTTGATTGCGGTTTCCTCTTTTGCCTTGAATTGATTAAATCTAGAATGGATATTCTTGTGGCCCCTTGCGTGAATTTATTGATTGATAAAAATGCAGAGAGACGTGTTGTTCAAAATAGGAAATAATTTGAGCTGATTTGTCATTTCTGGAAAATCAAAATTGCCCGTTTTACTTGGTTTTCCTCTTTTGATTTTGGCAGATTAATTGCTTCGAATTTAGCTTGAAATAATGGCTCCATTCCTTGATAAATTCTGGACAATTTAATTGCTCCTTTTTCAATTCGATTTGAAACAAATTTGCTTGAAAATAAATTGCAGAGATTAAATGCTGATTTCCTTAAAAAAAATCTTTGTGAGCTTGCTTGATTTCTGTCCAACAATAAGCTTTATGAAATTTCTGCTTTTCATTCATTCTGGTTTGCACTTGCCAAACAAAAGTAGATTTGCGAGCCCTTTGCATGATTTGTCCCATTTCATTTCTGAAATCCAAAATAGTGATTTTCTGGAAACAAATTTATACTTGCCATAAAACAGATTGCTTTGAATTCTCACTGATTTGTTTCCTTAAAGGCTGATTGCCAAAATGTTTGTTTCCTGCTGTTACTCCTTGTCAAATATTGATTGTATGATTTCCACAGATTTTTGAACATGCTGAATTTGTTGAACACTGCCAAACAGTGACATAGTGTTTTGAACCTATTGCCAAAAAATGAAATGCACCGACTTCTTGTCTCTCTCTTGCATGCACATGTTTTGATGTATTCTGCATGTATCATGTACACAACTGCTGTTGTAACTATGTCTTTGAACATGTTTGCTTTGAATTCAAGCTTGTGTATGAACTGAACCACCATTGTGCATGCTGACTTGTTTTGTATGATAATATTGAGCTCGACACTTCATTTGACCTTTGTTCACATTAGTACACATACTAAACAGTGTATATGTAAATGTGATTGTATTTGCACCATTGATACTCCACTGTGTACATGTAGACTTGCTAAAAAGAAAAAGAAAATGCTGTAATCTTTTCTTCCTTGTCCCCTATGTTCCTGCATGTTGCTTCATAGTTTTACCATGTATATGTTTGCACCAGTCACCTTGCTGACTGTATACACCATGTATTTGCTGTTGCATTGCAACTGTGTCATGTTACACCCTACTGAGTTTTCTCACTTGCTTGAATTTTAATTTTAATTTGAATGGTGCACCCTCTGTTTAGAACCTTGTTGCACCTTTTGCTTTAAAAAGCTGCACCACTTGTCATTGAACATGCTACAACATTTCTGAGCTGTTTCACTTATGTACACATCATGTTGGTTGCTACAGCAATAAGTTGAATCATTTTGTCACCTTGACTTGTTGTGGCACTTGCTTTTGAACCTGCACCATTCATGAATCAAATACTTGCTGATTTCACTTCTTTGCAAATAACAACTGAACCATGCTGCCAAGTTTCATTGCTCCTTTCATGGCACATTTGCATTACTGCTTTTTGTTGTGCTTTGTTTTAGCTCGACCATTGATGTTGGTTTGAATTCATTGATGTTTTTGGGTTGCCTCGACCATATTGATTATTGTTGCACTGAGTCGAGATGGTCCTCGTGGCTCCTCCTCGGTTGCACACTGGATTGGCGAGGCAGTGCACACGTGTATGCAGCCATCCAGACGAGTTTCCTTGTCCCTGCATTGATATATATATATATATATGTTGTCTGCCTTGTGGTATTTACAGTGTTTCACTGTGAATATCACAAGCTGTCTTGACACAGTCAGTTGGATATGAAAATCAGGTCGAGTCAGAAAAATGATGAGAAACACACTGAAATTCTGAGGCAAATAAAAAAAAATATTCGCTAGAATTTAGAAACTTATTCTTGTTGCAGTGTACTGTGTGTTTCTGTTTTATGTGACAGGTAAGGAGGTGATGACTAGACTGACTGTGAGCAATGAAGATTGACAGAAGACTGAAGATACAAGACAAAAGATGAAGCAGCGTGTGTAAAAAGAATGTATATATGAAAATGTACGATAAAGCGATGAGTGTTGAGTGAAGACTTGATGTGTACTGAAATGTATTACAGAGATGTACAAATAGTGGAGTATAAAATTTGTACTGTTTGATATTGAAATAAAATATTCTATTTAAATAAAATACTGTGAATATTTGAATTTCTGTACAGTCGTATTTTATTTAAATATAAATATTATATTCATGTCTGTGATGTATATATATAACAGTACAGTACCAAACACATTTATAATAGAAATATATTTGGTTGTTATCATCAAACAAAAATCATATAATTGTGTATACAACACTGTTATATACAACACTAAGGTCTATTTTAACTGCGTGTGGCTATGGTCCCACTTGACCCCTCCCTCAACTAATGAAAGGCACCCAACAAAATCAAGAATGAGAACTGTACGCAGGCCCGCTATGCCCAACAAACCTATTGGCCAACCTCACCTATAACTAGATAGCAAGTATATGGTCTTTTGGAGTTCTCTGCCTTTCCGATTCACGTGCTTGATTGACTCAAGACGGTAGGTAGACAACGATGTGCTATTACAGGGCTAATCTAGATATCGTCGCCTCACGCTAGTCCATCCTAGTCTTTAGGTTGCCTTATATTGCAACCAACGCATACTCTTGGTTCTTCTAACGCAGACCTTAACCTCTGTGAGCCCAGGAGGATCATCTTCAACCTCACAGAGGGATACCAAGAGTACCCTCACGTCCCCTTGAAGCCATGTGCTTTGTAACCCAGACCGTTGGAGTCTTCTTCATGATCAGATGGACGTTCGCTCTTCCTCGTGTTCTACTTGGTTTTCTTGACTAAGGTTTACTACTTAGTTCTCTTAACTAAGGTTTACTACTTAGTTTCCTGAATCGCTCGTTTTCTTAACAAAGGTTTACAACTTAGTCCTCTTAACCAAGGTTTATGTGACAGCCCGCCCCGCACCAGCCGACATTTCCAAGGAAAGTGCACTGTACCGATGTCCAACCAGTACAAAACGGACGTCTGAAGAATGGATAAGAAGACAAGAACTAACAAGGAACCTATAGAATGTCTCACAGCGCATGGAACAAAATATAACAATAACATAATCTTGACATAAAACAGGCGAGACAGTGCATAAGCTGAAAACTAAACCAACATAGCAACGGAAATCCAAATACAGCTTATGATCCAACATCATTATTACAACTTCAAACTGTCTCTAAAGCAAAAGAAAGTTAAAGTAGAAGATGCACTACTAATGCCCAAGCAGTGATCTTCAACAACACAGGGAGAATATCTATATGTATCATACGTGGAAGCCTCCTGTTCGTCTCCGAATCAGCTACTCGTGCATACCTGGCTAACCTGTCTTTAGTCTGCTCGTGAGAGCACCCAGAGTGATAAGAAGAGACATAAAACTCTGGGTCAGACAAAAAGTCTGGTATGTGCGATAAGCAGCTAAACAGAACAATAACAGGTATACTAAACCATACTTGAACCTGGACCTACAACCAAAGAGTTAGCACTACATACCGTACAATACTCTATGGTGCCACTATCATATGGTGTAAAGAATACGGGGGTGGGGGTGTGTATGTCATAATGAAGGACAAACAATCAAACATAGCAACCATTCTCACATCTCTCACTCAGTGCGTAAAGCATACGATGTCCACCACTGTCAATCACTAGACCCATCGAAGTAGTGACAGAGTTCGACTTGTACAACTACTGCTACTACCAAGCTTATCCCATGGAGTCATGACCAAATCTTTACAAATGACCCCACTTCATTGGTCTATAGCTCTTTAGTCGTACCTAGGCCACTGTGGCCCTGAATCCGTTCACGTACTCCCTATACATAGTGATCCAAAGTTATAGACACCGACAACTCCTTAGCACACGTCCCGTAGCAAAGCCCAATCTTGAAGTTAACTCATTGGTTCCCATCTAGATCCTGAGTCAAAACTTCCTACTTGGACTACCTTTGCATCTCGGGTTCTGATCATCACCTTCTTCTCCGGATCGGTCTTCATTTCTTCACTTTACTTTACTTCAAGTCATGGTCATCAGCTCCTCGGTTCGGATCGGAATACTCCTCCCTAAGCAATCGGATCGGTTCGGAATCTCCAGCTCAAACCTTCCTCTCTGCTCTGGGTCGGATCGAGGTCCTCCAGCGGTTCGGATCGGGGTCCACACCTCCTGGCTTCATGGAAAACTCCTCTGGTTCGGTCCTTCTTCCCAAGCAATCAGATCGGGTCTTTCAAGCTTCTCTATCGGATCGGTTTGGAGTGGCACACGAGAGGAGGATCGGGTCGCGGGTTCGAGTCCATATTGTCTTGTGGATTAAACAGCTTGGAGGGGCGGTTCGGTTCGCAGAGAGGTCCCCTGGTCGGTTCGGTTCGGGCTCCTCCCTCCGATCCGATCCAGATCGACCAAATTCCTGCAACTTCTTCCAGCATCTGTTTACGCCATTCGACGGCGTTTTCAACCAATCTAACACTTCTAGACAATCACAAATCATATCATACAGTCATGGCAACATGTAACATCAACCACAAACACCAAAACAATAACTTGATAGGTTAAAATAGATCAAATATAACCAAAACCCCATATTTTCCCTTAAGCGTACTTAAGAAAAACTGATGATAGGATTAATAAAACTTAACCAAATTAGCCAAATTTTCTAACAGAGGCCTAAAACATTATTTCCGAATTTATAAATATTTTTCCAAAATTTATTAATGTATAAATTCGCTAATCTTCACTAATTACCCTTAATTAACCGTAATTAGTGCAAAACTATGCAAATCACTCACCTTAGCAACAAATAAAACCTCAAAACTGAAATGAATCTCTGTTTAGCACTGTTCCCAATGTAACACAATAGCTCTAACCTTGCTTTGGTGTTTTCTCTCCTTAATTTGATGTAGTTTAAGCCAAAACTTGATTAAAAGTGATTAGGGGTGTTTTTAGATGATGGAGGCCATTGTTAGATTGAAGAGAGAGTTTGTGGCGGTTGGAAAATGAGTGAAAAACCGAAATCCTAACCCTAACAGCCCCCAAATACCTCTAATCCCGAAATCCCCCATTGGGGCTAGCTGTTAATCACCCGGTTGAGCCCAATTAAGCTGTTTTTAACCATCTGAAACTTGTTTCAGCCATATCTCCCAAACGGTGAGTCCGTTTGGCTAATGTGACCACTCTACGGAATTGTTAACCATCAAACGAATCTAATGGAAGTGGTTTCAAGTCAAAATTCCTTTCCCGTCAAAAGTTATGGCCAAAATAATATCAGTTAGGGGCAAAACGGTCATTTAAAAATTGGCAAAAATCATGAACATGAGAAATGACCCCAGTAGTCGTTCCCCAATGTTACATGACCATACGGCTTCGTATGCAAAAGAAATAAATATTCTACGATCCGGCGATGCGTAGAATGCGGGTCGTTACATTCTCCCCCACTTAAGAAATTTCGCCCCCGAAATTCCTTAACCCCAAAACATACAAAGGATCCCGCATGCCTACCAGCCATATACAACAATCAAACATGCAAAACAGATAAAACATACATATCCTAGCATGTAGAAAGACTAAATCAAAACTGAAATCTTACCAGGCGAAGAGTTCTGGATATGTCTTCCTAATGCTCTCCTCTGTCTCCCAAGTACAGTCATTCTCTTTCTCGCCCCACTGGACTTTGACTATATTCACCGCTTTCCTTCGAAGTTGCTTCGTATCGTTCCCAACAATATGCATAGGCTTGCGGTTCCCAACCGCCTCGGGTTCAACTTCGACATCATCCAACTGATCAGGTGAAATAGTCACATCTGGGTCGTGCACGAACTTCCTTAACCGGGAAACATGAAATACGTTATGAACTCCTGCCGTCTTCTCTGGTAATTCAACTTTATATGCCAAATTCCCAATTTGTTCGAGAACTGGGAATGTGCCAACAAATCTTGGTACCAACTTGCCTCTCCTGCCAAATCATATCATGCTCTTCAACGGAGAAATATTGACAAACACCAAGTCGCAAATGGAGAACTTTAAATCTCTTCTCCTTTTATCGGCATATCTCTTCTGCCTATCTTGGGCGGCCTTCATTCGTTGTTGGATAATCTTAATCTTAGTTGAAGTTTCTCTTATCACATCTGGTCCGAGCACAAACTTCTCACCAGTCTCTAACCAACATGACAGTGAGTTGCACGGTCTTCCGTACAAAGCTTCAAATGGAGCCATACCAATACTGGACTAATAACTATTATTATATGCAAACTCTACTAGATGCAAATGGTCATCCCATGATCCAACAAAATCCAATATGCAAGCTCTCAAAAGATCTTCTAACACTCGATTCACCCTCTCTGTCTGTCCGTCCGTTTGAGGGTGATACGCGGTACTGAGATGTAATTCTGATCCTAACGTCTCTTGTAAGCTCTTCCAAAATCCACTAGTGAACAACGGATCTCGGTCACTTACAATGCCTTTGGGTATTCCATGAAATCTTACTACCCATTTCACATATAGCTCAGCTAACTTAGCCGCCGTTCTATTCGACTTGACGGGTATCAATCTTGCACTTTTGGTCAATCGGTCCACAATCACCCAAATGCTATCATGGCCCGACCTAGTCCTTGGTAACCCATCAATGAAATCCATCGAGACTTGTTCCCATTTCCATTCTGGAATTTCTAATGGTTGTAATAAACCAATAGGCTTCTTTTGCTTAGCTTTAACTAGCTGGCAATTCATGCATTTGGATATAAATTTCCCAATGTATCTTTTCATCCCTTCCCAGTAGTAGGTCTGCTTCATGTCTCGATACATCTTATTACCACCGGGATGTATAGTCAGTTTTGAGTGATGACATTCTCTAAGCACTTCATCTCTCAATCCATTGACATTGGGTACAATAAGTCTTCCATTCTTTCTAAGCCATCCATTTCGATCAAGCCCATACTTGTTCATTTCTCCGGCGATTCCCATCTCTAACTTTGAGATGATTTCCAATAGATTAGGATCGTTCCTCTGACTGGAACCAATCCGCTCAATCAAAGTGGGTCTGATCGTCAAACTTGCTAACATTTCTGGATCCAATTCGCACTTTGGTCTGAAATCAAACCCAGCGACATACTCCAGTTGCTTCCACTCAAGAAACATAGCCCCTAAACTGGCATGTCTCCTACTCAAGGCATCGGCTACCGCATTGCCCTTTTCGAGTGTATATGCGATATCAAAATCATAGGAAGCTAAGAACTCTAACCATCTTTGCTGACTGAGATTTAGATCTTTCTGAGAGAAAAGATACTTTAGTGACTTATGATCGGTGAACAACTCGAATCTTTCTCCCAAGAGATAATGTCTCCACATCTTCAATGCGAATACGATCGCTGCTAATTCCAAATCATGGGTAGGGTATCTTCTCTCATGCGGTTTCAGTTGTCGACTTGCATAAGCTACAACCCTACCTCCTTGCATCAATACATCACCTAGTCCGGTACCACATGCATCCATATATATTGTCATTTCTTCATTCCCTTTAGGAATGCTAACACGGGTGCACGCATCAATTTTTCTTTTAGACTTTTGAATGCATTCTCGCACCTTTCGTCCCAGACAAAAGCTTGATTCTTCTTGGCCACTGAGTCAACGATGCTGCTATCTTGAAGAAGTCTTGGACAAACTTACGATAATACCTAGCTAACCCCAAGAAACTTCTTATGTCTGTCGCATTCTTGGGCGTAGACCAATCTTGTACCGTAGCCACCTTCGCAGGGTCCACGGCGATACCATTTTCTGAAACAACATGGCCCAAGAATCTCACTTCCCTCCTCCAGAAGTGACACTTAGAAAACTTTGCTTTCAATTAGTGTTTTCTCAACACCTCCATCACTATCCCCAAATGTTCTTTGTGTTCTTCCTCTGTCCTCGAATAAACAAGTATGTCGTCCACGAATACAAGAACAAACTTATTCAACTGATCTCTGAATACCCTATTCATAAGATCCACGAAATATGCTGGTGCATTGGTCAGCCCGAATGGCATGACCAACCACTCATAAAATCCAGACGGCGTCCGAAAGGCCGTTTTAGCTATACTCTCAGCTTCCACTCTGAGCTGATGAAAACCTGTCACGATATCCAACTGATAAAATACTCTCGCCACTCAACTGATCAAACAAATCATCTATCCACGGTAGAGGATACTTGTTCTTCCTCATCACTTTATTCAACTCGCGGTAGTCTACAAACAAACGAAGGGAACCATCCGCCTTGGTAGCAAACACAACTGGTGCTCCCCATTCAGAAACACTCCTTCTGATAAATCCCTTCTTCAAAAGATCGCTGACTTGCACCCCGAGCTCTCGCTGCTCCCTTGGTGCCATACGATGAAGTGGCATCACTATAGGTCTGGCATCTTTCACTAAATCAATACGGAACTCAATCTCTCGGTGTGATGGAAGCCCGGTCACCTCTTCGAAGACGTCCGGATACTGGCCAACTACGGGCAAACCTGACAACTCACCTTGCGGGATGTCGAAGGAATTTAGAAAACTAGCCATTACCCCATCACTAGATAGACCACCAAACACTACCCTCTGCCCATCATCCGCTCTAGCTGTCACCAAAAAGCCCTTACAGTCTACCACCACCCCATATCTTTGGAGCCAATCTACTCCCAAAATAATGCCAAACCCAGTAAAGCCCAAAACAAAGCAATCACAAACAAACATGCATCCATAACTCGATAAGACCACATTACGACAGATCATGCTAAGGCTAGTCGAACCACCAATCAGGTTCGTCACTACTAAAGGTCTATCGACAATCTCGGGCTCCAATCCAAACCTATCTACCAGGTCACTAGATATGAAAGAACTGGAAGCTCCGGTATCAAACAAAACTCTAACAGGAACATCATAAACAGAAATCATACCTTGAATAACGACATTCTTTCCCTTCTCCGCCGCAGTCGGGGCATTCGACGAAGAAGGAATATCATTAAGGGCATATGCTTTCACCATCTGCTTTTCTTTAGGGGGTTGCAGACACTTGTCCTTGTGATGTCCCACTTGGCCACAGTTGAAGCACTTCCTATTCGCTGGCTTGGCCCGACAATTACTAGCATAACGGCCCTTCTTACCACATCTGAAGCACTCAACATCCTTCTTATTCTTTTTCTTCTGGCCATCCTTAGTCTGATTCTGCTTTCTCTTATTCTGAGAACCATTCTTGCCTCCACCGTTTTCTTGCGGCTTTGGCTCCTCTGCAGATGCAACCTTAGCCTTCGACTTAGGGTAAAGACTCTCTGACCTCAATGCTTTCCCCATAATCGATTCAAACGTCTCATCGATGTGGTTAATAAGCCTTTCCCCCAAGTATCCATCCAAGACAGTTATAAACTTCTCGTTCTTCTTCTCGGCGGTATCTATTAGGGATAACCCATATTTCGACAAAGTGTCGAATTCAGCAATATACTCCGAGACAGTTCTACCATTCTGCTTGAGTTCCAAGAATCTCTTGAACAATACTGACTTCTGAGCAGCTGGAATGAACTTATCGCTAAAGCGAACCTTAAACTGATCCCAGGTAATATGATCCTCTGGGGTAGCTGCCTTTATAGCATTCCACCAATTCATTGCCTGTCCTTGCAGCTGACGGGATGCTAGCCTTCTCTTCATCACAACCTCGATACCCAAGTCTTCAAAGATACGCTCGCAGCTATCCAGCCAATCCTGAACATCTGTAGCCGACTCCGTTCCATGGAACGGCGTCCCACCAAGACTAGTATAATCCTTGTTAAGCTTGGCGAAATCGGCCCTAGGCGCCTGCACTACTGGACCACCACCATTACCAGCATTGGGAGCTGCACTCTGCACATCCCTAAGCATCTCTCTCATGAGGTCAGTAAACATCGTCCTCATCTCAGAAGCATTCCCATTATTGGCTCCTCTACTGGTACCCCTTACGTATCGGCTCATCGTTCAATCTGCACAGAGAAAACGATTAACCATCTCCATAGTGGTGTCGGTGCAGTGCGACTTCATCCTTAGCTATACTATTAATATATATGTAGCTTTTGAAAACCAAAATAATCACAAATACGCGCTCTCATATACGTATTATCTCTCCCTGGTGTCTTTCCCTAGGTTAACTATGCAACCTCGCTGTGATACCAAATGTGACAGCCCACCCCGCACCAGCCGACATTTCCAAGGAAAGTGCGTTGTACCGATGTCCAACCAGTACGGAACGGACGTCTGAAGAAAGGATAAGAAGACAAGAACTAACAAGGAACCTGTAGAATGTCTCACAGCACATGGAACAAAATATAATAATAACATAATCTTAACATAAAACAGGGAAGACAGTGCATAAGCTGAAAACTAAACCAACATAGCAGCGGAAATCCAAATACAGCTTATGATCCAACATCATTATTACAACTTCAAACTATATCTAAAGCAAAAGAAAGTTAAAGTAAAAGATGCACTAATAATACCCAAGCAGTGATCTTCAACAACACAGGGAGAATATCTATATGTATCATACGTGGAAGCCTCGTGCTTGTCTCCGGATCAGCTACTCGTGCATACCCGACAAACCTATTTCTAGCCTGCTCGTGAGAGCACCCAGAGTAATAAGAAGAGACATAAAACTCTGGGTCAGACAAAAAGTCTGGTATGAGCGATAAGCAGCTAAACAGAACAATAACAGGTATACTAAACCATACCTGAACCTGCAACCAAAGAGTTAGCACTACATACCGTACAATACTCTAAGGTGCCATTATCATATGGTGTAAAGAATACGGGGGTGGGGGTGTGTATGTCATAATGAAGGACAAACAATCAAACATAGCAACCATTCTCACATCTCTCACTCAGTGCGTAAAGCATACGATGTCCACCACTGTCAATCACTAGACCCATCGAAGTAGTGATAGAGTTCGACCTGTACAACTACTGCTACTACCAAGCTTATCCCATGGAGTCATGACCAAATCTTTACAAATGACCCCACTTCATTGGTCTACAGCTCTTTAGTCGTACCTAGGCCACTGTGGCCCTGAATCCGTTCACGTACTCCCAACACATAGTGATCCAAAGTTATAAACATCGACAACTCCTTAGCACACGTCCCGCAGCAAAGCCCAATCTTGAAGTTATGTCATTGATTCCCATCTAGATCCTGAGTCAAAACTTCCTACTTGGACTACCTTTGCATCTCGGGTTCTGGTCATCACCTTCTTCTCCGGATCGGTCTTCATTTCTTCACTTTACTTTACTTCAGGTCGTGGTCATAAGCTCCTCGGTTCGAATCGGAATACTCCTCCCTAAGCAATCGGATCGGTTCAGAATCTCCAGCTCAAACCTTCCTCTCTGCTCCGGGTCGGATCGAGGTCCTCCAGCGGTTCGAATCGGGGTCCACACCTCCTGGCTTCGTGGAAAACTCCTCTGGTTCGGTCCTTCTTCCCAAGCAATCGGATCGGGTCGGGTCTCTCTAGCTTCTCCATCGAATCGGTTCGGGTCGGAGTGGCACACGAGAGGCGGATCGGGTCTTGGGTTCGAGTCCATATTGTCTCGTGGATTAAACAGCTCGGAGGGGCGGTTCAGTTCGCGGAGAGGCCCTCTGGTCGGTTCGGTTCGGGCTCCTTCCTCCGATCCGATCCAGATCAGCCAAATTCCTGCAACTTCTTCCAGTGACTGTTTACGCCATTCGACGGCGTTTTCGACCAATCTAACACTTCTAGACAATCACAAATCATATCATATAGTCATAGCAACATGTAAAATCAACCAAAAACACCAAAACAATAACTTGATAGGTTAAAATAGATCAAACATAGCCAAAACCCCATATTTTCCCTTAAGCGTACTTAAGAAAAACTGATGATAGGATTAACAAAACTTAACCAAATTAGCCAAATTTTCTAACAGAGGCCTATAACATTATTTCCGAATTTATAAATATTTTTCCAGAATCTATTAATGTATAAATTCGCTAATCTTCACTAATTACCCTTAATTAACCGTAATTAGTGCAAAACTATGCAAATCACTCACCTTAGCCACAAATAAAACCTCAAAACTGAAATGAATCTCTGTTTGGCGTTGTTCCCAATGTAACACAGCAGATCTAACCTTGTTTTAGTGTTTTCTCTCCTTAATTTGAAGTAGTTTAAGCCAAAACATGATTAAGAAGTGATTAGGGGTGTTTTAAGATGATAGAGGCCATTGTTAGATTGAAGAGAGAGTTTGTGGCGGCTGGAAAATGAGTGAATAACCGAAATCCTAACCCTAACAGCCCCCAAATAACTCTAATCCCGAAATCCCCCATTGGGCCTAGCTGTTAATCACCCGGTTGAGCCCAGTTAAGCTGTTTTTAACCATCTGAAACTTGTTTCAGCCATATCTCCCAAACGGTGAGTCCGTTTGGCTAATGTGACCACTCTACGGAATTGTAAACCACCAATCAAAGCTAATGGAAGTGATTTCAGGTAACAATTCCTTTCCAATAAAAAGTTATGGCCAAAACAGTATCAGCTATGGGCAAAACGGTCATTTAAAAATCGGCAAAAATCATGAACATGGGAAATGATCCCAATAGTCGTTCCCCAATGTTACATGACCATACGACTTCGTATGTGAAAGAAATAAATATTCTACGATCCGGCGATGCGTAGAATGCGGGTCGTTAAAGTTTACTACTTAGTTCTCTTTCTCGTTATTTACTTAGTTCTCTTAACTAAGGTTTATTACTTGGTTCTCTTAACCAAGGTTTGATACTTAGTTTCTGTTACTTAGTTCTCTTTAACTAAGGCTTGTTGCTTAGTTCCTTTTAACTAAAGTTTACCTATGAACTCAAGCATGACTTAAGTTCTCTTTATCAAATGATAGCATACGGGTGTTCTCCCACATTTCCAGCTTAGATTAACTTATTCCATGGTATAAGTCGTCCCACCCTTCGAGTCTTGTATTACAACTTAAGTCATATTCATTTCTTATCCCTTGGATAAGCTTATCTATTATTTAATCTTATCATTCCCCACTTTTCCTTGCTTTGATACTATTATATTAGTTAAGTTTGCCCGTGTGTCCAAGTTGACTTAACCCCCATTCACGTGTTCAATTCAACCCACACGTTATGTCAAATTTGTTAAGTGTTATCTATCAGTTCATATTGATTTAACCTACCCATATATCAAGTCAAATTGGTTAAGTGTTATCTAGCGGTTCACGTTGACTTAACCCACCCATATATCAACTCAAATTGGTTAAGTGTAAACTAGCGATTCACGTTGACTTAACCTACCCATACTAGCATGTGTCATTAGCCTTAATTAATTATTAATGCCCAACCTCTCACATTAGACCTATTGTTGTGGTCACTGGATGTACCGGTTAGTTCCGGGAAGGATTACACCACAACTCAATCTAACCTCGGGTTTCAAGCACGTTATGACTAACTTCTCACATTAGAACCTATTGTTTGCGGTCACTGGATGTGCCGGGCGGTTCCGGGCAGGATTACACCGCAAACTCATTCTAACCTCGAGTTAGCCAATTAACAATTCATGTCTATTCTAGGTGTCATAGGCCAATTCTAAATTTACAAGCATGTTCATGTTCATTCTAGATATCAAATGTCAATTATCAATTCACAAGCATGTTCATGTTCAAGTTATGCCACTATTATCATTTTCATGTTATGTGTCGAGTTCCATAATCACATAAAAACATTGAACATATTCCATTTTTTAATTATGTTTTTGGGATCTTTACGGCATATCCAATTTTCAAGTCTCAAATTCAAGCTTTACCCAAAAAACCCTATTTATATTCATGCTTATAATCTCGTTAATAGGCTATACCTATTATTCCCATTTAATTTATATTTTAAACCCTCAATCCCATAATATTTAGATTTGAAATAAATCACCATTTTCCCAATCCTATCGCACATTCAACAATTCCAATTAAATTTACATAATTTCATGTCAACATCATAAATCAGAATTCATGATTATGTGCTATTCACGTTCCCAAATCATATCCAAAGATTCATTATGGATTACGCTCCAAAATCACCAATTACAAACTATATTACAATGATTTCCCAATATTTGCAATAATAATTGTTATGCCACAAACCCCAAATTACGGATTATATTCCTCGATTGCATAAAATAGATTATGCCCAATATTCCCCTATTCCAACCGTACGTATGTATAATAAGATTTTCGTCTAGGTTCGAGATAACCTAGATCCAAAATTAAAAAAGGGATGGAGAATAAAAGAACAATTATTATAACATGAATCTTGAATTGAGTTTATAGCTGGGGAATGATGAACGATAATAATACTATTATGCAACAAGTTTATTGTAATCCCACTCATAGTGTTTTTGCGCTCCAATTCGTAGATCTTTGATTTTCTTCTTCAATTCATGGATTAGATTAATCTTTGATTGATTTTTCCCCTTTTTGTTGCGTAGCTTAAATTATAGATCTGAATCTCTTTTCTGTTCTTGCGCAGCACTTTAGATCTGAATCTCTCCTTTGTTTTATTCGCAGTAGTTGAATTCCTAAATCTAATTATTTTTAATTTAGGAATAGATTTATAGAGAGAGAGAGTGGAGAGAAGATAGATCTAAGATCTAGGGGAGAAGAAGAAGAAGAAAGGAGCAGCATAGAAGCATCAGAGAGTTGTGCGGAGAAAATATGAGGTCTAGGGGATGTTTATATAGGTTTAGATCAACGTATGTGGCCAGAAATAGCGTCCAGGTGCAGAAAATGAATTCTGCCCAGATCTGGGGGGCAGGTCGACCCCTAGGTCGACCTCCCTAGGGTAGGTCGACCTCCCTAGGGTAGGTCGACCTCCCTAGGGTAGGTCGACCCCCTGGTCGATTTGACCCCTAGGTCGACCTGCCTGGTTTTGGCAGGAAATTTCCCGCCCAGCTGCCTGGGTCGAATTTCGAACTGTTTTGAATTTTTATTGAATCTTCTAAAGGCCATAACTCCTTCATACAGAGTCCGATTTACACAAACTTGGACTCCATTCCAAGAAGAATTCTGAGACGAACGCAATGGTGATGTTCGTTTTATTTAATTCATGATATTTAAATTAAGTATCCTTATTTTATTATCTTTTCCGTTACACACATTGTTATTGAATTAATTTTTCCTTCTCTTCCATGTATTAATTAATTCCCATTGTACATCACCATTATTTACCTATCTATGCATATATACATATATTTACATATTTTAAATTATATTAAAAATGCTAGGTGTTACATTCTCCAACCCTTAAAGAATTTCGTCCTCGAAATTCGATAAGAGTAAAATAGAAAATCCCTGGCAATATCCATCCATCAAGTGTGCATCCAATTGTTGCAAACATTGTGCACATGAGCAAAGTGAATTACATCATAGCAAATCATGTATGCCTAATTTGGATCCACCTATATGTATGCAAACTTTAAAAACTCTTTCAAAACATGATGCTTACATCCTAAATATACTTGCAGTTCTATATGAATGCAATATTTTTGAAAAATCAAAACGTTTTTCATCCAAATTTTCTACACTCTTACAGAGTAAGAGCATAGTTTATCCAATTTTCGCATCCAAAACCCTACCAACCATCATTAAATTCGAAATTTAGAATAACCTAATTTTCCAAATTCGATTTCTTATGTTATGAAAACGGAAAAGTTTACATCCTCCGTTTTTCTTTTCTAATTGCACTTCGATTTTTACATAACTATTCTATAAAGATTTCCTATTTTCCTATCCAAGTACAACCACATAAGAAAGCTTCCTTTTGTCTTTCAACTTATCTTGAATTTTTTTTCATATTTATTCATCTTTTTCTAAATATTTTCATTTTCTTTTCCCATCACATTTTGTTGGTTTACTGAATTTGTTGTTTTCTTTTTAATTAGGCTAGTCTTCTTCTTAAGTTTATTTTTCAAACAAGCTCTTCTGTTTTCAACTCAAACAGTATCCTACACAGCTACAACTATGGGCCAAGAATCTTAGGACTTAGTTACCTCTGACAATCGCGAGTCCACACAACATGATCTATACACTTGCTTACCCTTCACTACCTAGTAGTCACTACTAGTCCATGCTGTGTATTACTAGCCTATACTTCTTTTTCAAGCAACAATCGTAGACTCATATGCCTTATGCATTCTACGGGAAATTTTCCATTAGTTCAATATTATCTAATCCCTGACTATAAATTGGCAAGAGAATAACTCCCTAAGTATTAACCCCGAAGACCGAAATCAACATCAGATTAACACTCAGAGAATTACTCAACTCAACCAATCCCCAGTTGGTTCTAATAGCTTTAACTTTATCTCGTTCTTTCTAGGCCTTAATCCTTAACTACTCCATTTTTAAAACATGGTTTGGCCTTCTTTCTTTTTATTGCATTCTTCTTCCAAAAACTAAAAGTGGTAAAACTTTTATTCTTTTCTCAAAAACTTGCTTTTGCCAAACCATAAAAAAACAGGTCACAAAATAAAATGCAAAACATTTTCTTCAAATCACAAAACTGGAGAAGACAAAGACAGCTATCGAGGTTACATTGTTCCTATTTACAATGTTAACTTTGGGTGCTAAGCTGCAAGAATCTACTCTATTCTTACACTCTACCGCTTATTTTGTTCACCTAACAAAAATCAAAATTTATTGTTAACAGAATAGAGATTTCAAAACTTCTTTTCAATCCTTTCATATATGAAAACTAACGAGCTATACATGCTCTATAATATGCACCTTTTCATGAGAGAATTCTTTTAAAACAAGAAATCATTGTTTTACACAATATACCTTACTTTACTTTAAAACCCATCATGCACTAAAAACATCAAAATACTTTTAAGATCAAAACAAGGAAAAATACCACAAACTCTCTTACAGATTCAAGTTCTTAAAATCTTATCATTGGGTTAGACCCAAAGCTGGTCTTCAACTCACTAGGCTTTCCTAGGCACTTTCGCGGATTCAATTCTCTCGACTATATATATTCCTAATCCATTTTTCATTTTTCAACCTTTTCTAGTTTCTAAGGTTATACTTCTAAACACACTACTCTAACATTTCAGTTTCCACTTTATGGGATACTTTCTTTCTCCAATGCCAAGTCATATTGTACACTTTCCAACCAATCCTCTTAGGGGTCTCAAAATTTCTATGTTCAATCCTTGAGTGTACAAACTAGATATCCCAACTCTTTTCATGTCTAGTGGGCCACTATATGGATCAAGGTTTATATATATATTTATACTTTTGAAAATACAAATACGTTCACTCATTATCGCCCTAAGATCACTAAACCGAAGCTCTGATACCAGATGTGACATCCCGGATTCCGACAGACTGAATTTTTCAAACTCTATCCATCGAGACCCAAGTTGGGTGCTCTGGTATCCTGCAGAAAAAGACAGAGATAAAGAAACATGTCAGAACTCGCAAAGCATCTCACAGCGGAAGGAATTAAAATATAATATATTCAAAAATAGCTTTACCTTATATATCATACCGTCTAACTAGTATCCAAAGCTATACCATCTCTGTCATGAACCTAACTTGGAAGTATGTAATGAGGAGGGGGTCAGAACATAAGTTTTGGTGACTGGACTTAGAATAAACTTATGTATAATCCTACATATACCATTGAGTTATATTTTCTTGCTTATTAGGTTATTCGTGATATTAGGTCTCTAGGCTATAATCATGTCCCACTAGTAGGTTAACCTAATACAACGTATATGTAGATACCCCCAACTCGTCTAATCCTTCCCATGTATATATACAGTCCCTTGCCGTATGTCGTAAGGGCTTCATCTTGTAAATCTATACTACTTTAGTGTAGTGCCACCATTCTCGAAATCGTTTGGACTGCCACTCTCGATCTTGCTAGATTCCGTGTATCATTTAGATCTGATCTAAGGTTTACTATCGAGCGCTTCCTAGATTCAACCAGGGTTTACGCTACCCAGGGCCACTGGGGTTTATGCTACCTATTGAACGCTTCTCGGATTCAGGGTTTATGTGACCTAGGTCCAACTAGGGATTATGCTACCTATCGAACGATGCCCCCTAGTCTAGGACACACTACCCAGAGCGATATATGTTCCTAGACTTCCCCACGTACGTGTCGTGAATCGTTATCGATGTCTAGTTGCACATGTCCTTTATATGTGCAGCCCGAGTCCCGTGATAGGACTAATCAAGAAACATGGAACTCGGTCGGGAGCTTTAAGTTATCTGCCGATGCAGATGCTAAGGTCTGTTTTAACTGTGTGTGGCTATGGTCCCACTTGACCCCTCCCTCAACTAATGAAAGGCACCCAAGAAAATCAAGAATGAGAACTATATGCAGGCCCCCTATGCCCCCACAAACCTATTGACCAACCTCACCCATAACTAGATAGCAAGTATATGGTCTTTTGGAGTTCTCCACCTTTCTGCCTCACGTGCTCGATTGAATCAAGATGGTAGGTAGATGACGATGTCCTATTACAGGGCTAATCTAGATATCGCCGCCTCACGCTGGTCCATCCTAGTCTTTAGGTTTCCTTATATTGAAACCAAGGCATACTCTTGGTTCTTCTAACGCAGACCTTAACCTCTGTGAGCCCAGGAGGATCATCTGCAACCTCACAGAGGGATACCAAGAGTACCCTCACGACCCCTCGAAGCCGTGTTCTTTGTAACCCAGACCGTTGGAGCCTTCATCATGATCAGATGGATGTTCGCTCCTCCTCGTGTTCTACTTGGTTTTCTTGACTAAGGTTACTACTTAGTTCTCTTAACTAAGGTTTACTACTTAGTTTCCTGAATCGTTCGTGTTCTTAACTAAGGTTTACAACTTAGTCCTCTTAACCAAGGTTTACTACTTAGTTCTCTTTTTTGTTATTTACTTAGTTCTCTTAACTAAGGTTTATTACTTGGTTCTCTTAACTAAGGTTTGATACTTAGTTTCTGTTACTTAGTTCTCTTTAACTGAGGTTTGTTACTTAGTTCCTTTTAACTAAGGTTTACCTATGAATTCAAGCATGACTTAAGTTCTCTTTATCAAATGAAAGCGTACGGGTGTTCTCCCAAATTTCCAGCATAGATTAACTTATTTCGTGGTATAAGGCATCCCACCCTTCGAGTCTTGTATTACATCTTAAGTCATATTCATTTCTTATCCCTAGGGTAAGTTTATCTATTATTTAACCTTATCATTCCCCACTTTTCCTTGCTTTGATACTGTTATATTGGTTAAGTTTGCCCATGTGTCCAAGTTGACTTAACCCCCAATCACGTGTTCAATTCAACCCATGCGTCATGTCGAATTGGTTAAGTGTTATCTATCAGTTCATGTTGACTTAACCTACCCATATATCAAGTCAAATTGGTTAAGTGTTATCTAGTGGTTCACGTTAACTTAACCCACCCATATATCAAGTCAAATTGGTTAAGTGTTATCTAGCGGTTCACGTTGACTTAACCTACCCATACTAGCATGTGTCATTAGCCTTATTTAATTATTAATGCCCAACCTCTCACATTAGACCTATTGTTGCAGTCATTGGATGTGCCGGTTGGTTCCGGGCAGGATTACACCACAACTCAATCTAACCTCGGGTTTCAAGCACGTTATGACTAACTTCTCACATTAGAACCTATTGTTTGCGGTCACTGGATGTGTCGGGTGGTTCCGGGCAGGATTACACCGCAAACTCATTCTAACCTCGAGTTAGCCAATTAACAATTCATGTCTATTCTAGGTGTCATAGGACAATTATAAATTTACAAGCATGTTCATGTTCATTCTAGATATCAAATGTCAATTGTCAATTCACAAGCATGTTCATGTTCAAGTTATGCCACTATTGTCAATTTCATGTTATGTGTCGAGTTCCATAATTACATAAAAATATGGTTTGTCCAACATATTCCATTTTTTAATTATGTTTCTAGGATCTTAACGGCATATCCAATTTTCAAGTCTCAAATTCAAGCTTTACCCAAAAACCTCTATTTATGTTCATGCTTATAATCCTGTTAATAGGCTATACCTATTATTCCCATTCAATTTATAATTTCAACCCTCAATCCCATAATATTTAGATCTGAAATAAATCACCTTTTTTCCAATCCTATCCCACATTCAATAATTCCAATTAAATTTACATAATTTCATGTCAACATCATAAATCAGAATTCATGATTATGTGCTATTCACGTTCCCAAATCATATCCAAAGATTCATTATGGATTACGCTTCAAAATCACCAATTACAAACTATATCACAATGATTTCCCAATATTTGCAATAATAGTTGTTATGCCACAAACCCCAAATTATGGATTATATTCCTCGATTGTATAAAATAGATTATGCCCAATATTCCCCTATTCCAACCGTACATATGTATAATATGATTTTCGTCTAGGTTCGAGATAACCTAGATCCAAAATTAAAAAGGGGAAGGAGAATAAAAGAACAATTATTATAACATGAATCTTGAATTGAGTTTATAGCTGGGGAATGATGAACGATAATAATACTATTATGCAACAAGTTTATTGTAATCCCACTCATAGTGTTTTTGCGCTCCAATTCGTAGATCTTTGATTTTCTTCTTCAATTTATGGATTAGATTAATATTTGATTGATTTTCCCCCCTTTTTGTTGCATAGCTTAAATTATAGATCTGAATCTCTTTTCTGTTCTTGCGTAGTACTTTAGATCTGAATCTCTCCTTTGTTTTATTCGCGGTAGTTGAATTCCTAAATCTAATTATTTTTAATTTAGGAATAGATTTATAGTGAGAGAGTGGAGAGAAGATAGATATAAGATCTAGGGGAGAAGAAGAAGAAAGGAGCAGCATAGAAGCATCATAGAGTTGTGCGGAGAAAATATGAGGTCCAGGGGTTGTTTATATAGGTTTAGATCAACGTATGTAGCCAGAAATCGTGTCCAGTTACAGAAAATGAATTCTGCCCAGATCTGGGGAGTAGGTCGACACCCAGGTCGACCTCCCTAGGGGTAGGTCGACCCCTTGGTCGATCTGCCTGGTTTTGGCGGGAAATTTCCTGCCCAGCTGCCTGGGTCGCATTTCGAACTATTTTGAATTTTTGTTTAATCTTCTAAAAACCATAACTCCTTCATACGGAGTCCGATTTACGCAAACTTGGACTCTATTCCAAGCAGAATTCCGAGGCGCACGCAATGGTGATGTCAGTTTTACTTAATTCATTATATTTAAATTAAGTATTCTTATTTTATTATCTTTTACGTTACACACACTGTTATTGAATTAATTTTTCCTTCTCTTCCATGTATTAATTAATTCCTATTGTACATCACCATTATTTACCTATCTATGCATATATACATATGTTTACATATTTTTAATTATATTAAAAATGCGGGGTGTTACAGCAACCCACGTATGTGAATGGAGCTTTGCAACATACCTCAGCTGTTGTTGAGGCAGGCACAACGGTTTGGAAGGATGTTTTAGTAGGCTTTTTCCTTAACAAGCCGCTATCATACACAACATTAGATATGAAATGCAGATCTGTATGGAAGCCTAAAGGGGATCTGAAAATTAAATCTGATGGAGTGCTATTCGTGTTTCGTTTTGCTTGTGAAGAGGACAAAGACAGAGCGCTCATGGGCGAGCCTCTCTTAATAAAAAGTAAGCTCTTCATAATTAAACTGTATGATCCCAGTGTAAGAAACGTATGTGGCACGATCAAATCAGTCCCAGTTTGGGTCTATTTCACCAATATTCCACTGTTTTCATGGTCAAACTATGGAATAAATTGGCTAGTTTGTAGGCTTGGTGTAATGATCCGGATTCTTATGGGTTAATTTTAAATATTTAATACGGATTTAAATAATGAGTGGATAATATAAATGAATATTTATATTAACTTATCAGTTTAAATAATCAATTTCGATTCAATATCGAATATATTAAATCATCGTAATGCGAAAATATATTTTAGTTCGAGATTTAAAACTGAATTAAAATACAGTCCAGACTTCTGTTTGAATTCGAATAATAATATTAAATTATTTTCGAAGGATATAAATGATTTGAAATTTAATTTAAATCAATTTAAAAGAATATCTTCTACAGATGATCGAATCAGACTTCGTGACATATCCCAGTGTGTCCGGAATAGGGGTATTACCCAAGAATTGACAGTTGTTGGGTTCAGAAAGGAGTTCGGCATCATGGGTATTTAATTTAAAGGATACCGGTTCAATTCAAAGGAAAATAAATTAATAAATAAAATCATTGGGCCTTATTAAACCACGCACCCCTTTCTCCTCCACAAATTCAAAACCCGTGTCTCTTCTATTACCATAAACAAAACACATGCCGTGCCCTCTTTATTTACCATTGAATATAAAACAAACGTGGGGCTCTCTTTTACCATTCCATTCCTTTATAAAATCGAACAGAAAGAGAAATCGCTTCTGTCTACCATCTTAGAAAAATCACAAATCGCGATTCCCATCAGCCTTGCGTGGACTGAGTTAAACTGGGATAGGGGGGCGCTCGCGATTACAGGAGATTCACGGGGTTCGTTAGAAGTTCAGAAGGGGATCTGGGTGCGAACGGTTTTAGGTCTTGCAAAGCCTGTAGGTACCAGAGTTGGCGAGGTCTGTCCGGGATAGAAGGAAGTAGTCTGCCGCGTTTAAGGGGAGTGCGCGATGGAGTTTAGGAGCAGAGTCGGTGAACTGATTGGGGAGTTCGATCGCACTTCAGGAGGATTTGGCATTGACTGAGATTGCAACTTGTACTGGAGGAATACGAGTCAGTTTTGGGGTTCCTGGTTGTGAGCGGCTCAGCAACAATGATTGGATGAAGTTCGACCCATGTTCAAGTGGGCGTTCCCTGACTAAATAGTGTCGCAATGTCGGCAAGGTAGTTGTGTGATAATCGCTGAAGGGAGTTGAGATTTAAAAGGGCTGACTTTGATGTTGATTAAGGGTTCAACGCAGGAGTGATTGAGGCGGAAGTGGATGGGATGGGTCCAGTTCTTGGATCAGACTTTGTTGATATAGTTCGTGGATTTGATCGAATGGTGGCAAAGGCAGTAAGGTGCAAATAAATTTATTTGAGTTGATTCGTAGCTACAACGATGCGGCGTCTAATCAAATATTCGGCAAATAAAACCAATGTGAGTAAACCTCACTCACCATTTAATTAGAATTATTTTTATATCGTTAAAAATAATTGTTATGCTTGTTGGAATGTTGTTTGGTTGATTTAAATATATATAGTTATTTAGGCTTAACTATTATATATATATTGGGTTGATGATTGGTTGGATTCCCGCAGTATCATTAGCGGATGCCCGCGGTACCATTAGCGGATGATTACCCTATACGCCCCACGCTATGATTAGTGGATGACCTTCTATACCGCGATATTCTACCTCGAAGCAGGATGGGTATTACTATGTTGACTAACGTCTGTGGATGCAGGAAAACAGGTTGGAGGAATCCAACTGGATTCCTCAAAAAAAATATTATCTGTTTGTTGTTTATTTGATTTCATATATATTCATATATGATGTGTTAAAAATCAAATGATTGAAAATTGGTTGATTTGATTGTTTAAAATATCCCTGGGGCTTGAATATTGATTTATAAAAATATCGAAAAAGGTATTTGAAATTTAAAAGGGGAATTCTATTTTTATAAATAGAATTTGAATTTTAAATGAACTATAGAAAACATTAACTTGTTTTGAATATATATGAACGAGAATTGAATTTATAAACTCTGTTTATAAATGAAAAGATGGGATTTGAATTGAATTTATAAACTCTGTTTATAAATAGAAAAGATGGGATTTGAATTGAATTTATAAACTTTGTTTATAAATATATAATGTGGGATTTTAAGTAAAGTTATAAACGTTGTTTATAAATAAATGCAAGAGAATTCAAATGGACTTTAAATATAGAATTTGAATATAGAATTCAAATGGACTTTGAATATAGAATTTGAAAAGAGAATTCAAATGGACTTTAAACAATAGAATTTGAATATAGAATTCAAATGGACTTTAAACGATGGAATTTGAATATAGAATTCAAATGGACTTTAAACTATAGAATTTGAATATAGAATTCAAATGGACTTTGAATATAGAATTTGAAAAGAGAATTCAAATGGACTTTAAACGATAGAATTTGAATATAGAATTCAAATGGACTTTAAACGATAGAATTTGAATATAGAATTCAAATGGACTTTAAACTATAGAATTTGAATATAGAATTCAAATGGACTTTAAACGATAGAATTTGAATATAGAATTCAAATGGACTTTAAACTATAGAATTTGAATATAGAATTCAAATGGACTTTAAACGATAGAATTTGAATATAGAATTCAAATGGACTTTAAACTATAGAATTTGAATATAGAATTCAAATGGACTTTAAACTATAGAATTTGAATATAGAATTCAAATGGACTTTAAACTATAGAATTTGAATATAGAATTCAAATGGACTTTAAACTATAGAATTTGAATATAGAATTCAAATGGACTTTAAGCTATAGAATTTGAATATAGAATTCAAATGGACTTTAAACAATAGAATTTGAATATAGAATTCAAATGGACTTTAAACAATAGAATTTGAATATAGAATTCAAATGGACTTTAAACTATAGAATTTGAATATAGAATTCTAATGGACTTTAAACTATAGATTTTGAAAGTAGAATTCAAATGAAGTTTAAATAATAAAGAGAATTCAAATAGAATTGAATTGGAATTTGAATAAGAAGTCGATAAGGAAACGAGAGTGTTAGTATAATTAGAATTTGTTAATATGCAAGTTAAAATATATTTGAACATGTCATGTTCAAATATGAAGGTGAAATAGACTGAAGAGTTAAGTAACAAATTTATTTAACAAATTTAGTTAAAACGATTGGTATAGTTAAAATAGATTGGACAGGTATAAATATACAGAGACAGGTTTGGAATAAAGTGTTAGAAGGTATATAAATAGAATGCTCGACAAAAAGGTACGTATTTAATTTCCATATGAGATTTTATGCGCCGTATCGGCTAGCCGCTTGGCTTTTCTTTTTCTTTTTGATTGGAAAAGGCCTGTGTGGCAGTTTGGGGATTTTCCCGATGCTCCCGGTACAAAGGAGGTTATGGCGAATTTTTCCGGGAATTTAAGGAGATAGAATATTTTTAAGATAATTTGATAGTTAGAAATCAACGTATCGATATATATAGAAGTCGATAAGGAAACAAACTTAGAAATAGAATAGTATAATCAAAAAGGAAGTATAAGAATAAAATCTAGTAAGAATAGAAAGAGAAGGTGTATATGTGTTTTAAAATTGAAGAATTAGTTGTATGGTATTGATTATTCGAGTAAGTAGTCATATCTGTTTTGACGTTATAAATGTTATTCAGTCAAGGTCTGAGAGGTTGTTATACCACAACTTGATTGATTTCATTATTAACAAATAAATAGTAAGATTCCAGGCTCGAAGATCAATGTTGAATAAGAGTTAGTTGAATATAGTATTTGGGTTGTCGTAACGATGTTTTACACAACATCCGTTTTAACCCAAATAAATGTAAGCGTGGAAATATAATAATAAATATTTCCTAAGTATAGGAAATAAAGAAAGGTCAATATGGTTATTGAAAATATTTGGTTAACGAATATTGATAAAGAAATAGAGAAGTGATTTAATTAATGGAATATTAATTAAAGGCTTAGTGATTGTTGGATGTTTGGATGAACACTTGTTTTATTCGATAGTTAAATCATCGACTATCGAAACACTTGTTTTTATTCGATAGTTAAATCACAGACTATCGAAGTTTTGACCATCGTTGTCATTATGGAGAGACCGGTTGGATTATTATCCGAAGAACCACTCCGTATTGGCAGTAGCGTGCGAATCAGATTATATAAAGATAATCGAAGACGGAGTAGAGTGCAAGGACTTTTTCTATTAATAGAAATAGTACCTTCGGCTCATCCTGTTCCTGGGTGACTCGTATGGGTGAATGTCTGACAGAGTATTTCCAGAAAGGTCACGTACATTGATTTCTTCAACCGTACCAAGAGTGGAAGCGGAGAAGGAAACTTCTTTCGCTAACACGCAATGTACTGTTGTAGACATCAATTAGTGATTTTCGATGGATTTGATGATGTGGCATTCGAAGTGAATTTGGTGTGATGACAAAGCGTAGCTTCTAGCCTCATCAACCGGTAAATGACAGAAATCGGGCAAGCAACATGGCTATGTAGGTCGCACCTATTAGGGTGTATAATCGCCTGATCTAGAGTTTCATTTATTTCTAAAAAATCTATTGTTAATGCTGTCCCATTCGGGAAACGGTTGTTGATCCCAACCGTTGGTGATATACATTCGATACACTCAAGCGAAATGAGTTGTCGGTCATGTGTGGCTGAGTTGCAAGACGTTCTTGTTTAACTCGGTGTATTCTCCTCTAGAGATATACCAGCGGAAGGTGGTTCCCTACCTTGTCATAGTTGGAAATCCATTACCCAATACGTGCTTGCGGTTTATGATTGTATATTATATATGTGGAACGTGAGATGCAAACGTTCCACTAGATTGTATTTACTTGATTTAGACACTATTATAATATCAAAGGAGTTTTGATATAAAGTTATCATTCCGTTCAAAGGGATTTTGAAATGTTAAATCAAGTGTTTGGATTCTCATAAGGGAAAAACCCGTTCCGTGTTATACGGCGTGGTCTTATGAGATATCATTTAGTTTTCTGAAACTGTTTTAAACTGTTTACTCATACCAGTACCATGACTGACCCGGAGTTTATTCTGTTTTGTTTTCCCTAAACTCTTGGGTGCCCAATTTTGTACGGGCAGTCAAGTAGTCGGGATTTACAGATTTATCTAAAGAGCTGGAGCAGGAGGCTTCAAGATCATATAGCTATAGTTTATTTCCGCTGTGTTGTAAGTGCTGTACTTTTATAATGATGTATATTGAAATACAGATGTATATTTCAAGCTATGTTATATATAAATTATATGTTATTCGTTCCGCTGTGAGGTTCGTGTTACTCTGATGTTGTGTTCTTCTTCTTCTGTTCTAAGTTTCTATCTTATTTTTCCTCACCCTCTATCTTCTTTCTATTAATTTCCTGATTTCCAGTGCAATTTGGGGTGAGACTTGTGTTATTTAGTCAGCTCAAATTGGACCGGATTTTTGGGTCACTACACTTGGTATCAGAGCCAGGTTGAGCGAATACCTAGGCTTGTTGGAATGTGCTCATTAGAGATAGGATCAGTAGTATCCTAGAATGAGTTGAGTGTGTATATATATATATATATATATATATATATATACGGGAGAACGTATTTGTTATTTGATATAAAAACTGTTTTATATTGTGTTAACTAGTCTGTTGAGTGGATTATAAATTTTGGTCGAATCGTGGGACGCCACGATGTCGATAGGAGTTTATAAACACTTGAACAGAAGATTGGACACGATATTGTTTTTAAATAGTTAAGTTGATTGTTAGGATTATAATCAAATTAGATTATAAAAACTGAAATAGTTATATATATAACCAATGGAATTTGTATATGAAATCAAATATACAAATGAGATAAATTGAAATTGAATTCAAACCAGAATTAAGAATTTAAAATCCTGGGAGTTTGGAAAATATTTTTCTAAATGAATGTCAAGTAATATAGCACTGAACTCATTCAGTAGCTGGGAAATAATTCTGATGATGGTTGCAACATCATCAATGTTCATTTTCGAGTTTCTAAGTGATGAATTGCTGCCTTAGAAAAGTTTTCATGGAAATTTGTTTGAAAAGAAACAAGTTGTTTGAAAATTCAGATGTTTTGAATTTGAGATAGATATAAATATACGTATATATTTATATAACTTCAAAGGAATTTTGAAATGGGAATTGGAATATAGATTTCAAATAGAAGTAAAATAAAGGAATTTGAATATATATATAATTCAAATAGAAGTGAAATAGAATTTGAATTCAAAGGAATTCAAATAAGTTTGAACAAAGAAAATTCAAATAGAAATTGTATAAGAAAAATTGAAATGGAAATTGAATTCAAATGGATTTGAATAAAGAAAAGTCCAATAGAGATTTGAATATTAGAATTCAAATGGAAAATGGTTAAATAGAATTTCAAAGAGAATATAAAGTGGAGGTTGAATATTAGAATTCAAAGAAAATATAAAGTTTGAAATAGAATTTTAAATAAAAGGAATTTATATAGAATTTGAATAGAAGAAAATTCAAATAGAAATTGAATAGAAGGAAATAATATAGAGTTTGAATAAAGAAATTCAAATGGAATTTGAATATTGTAAATATATAGGATTTGAATATCGAAAGTGAAATGAAATTGAATATAGGAATTCAAATAGAGTTGAAATGGAAAAATGGATTTGATATATATTAAAAATATATCAGAATGGAGTTGAATTTATTATAAACAAAGTTAAAACGTTTATATTTATAAATATAATTAAAACAAGCTCGCCGTAGCGCGGCAGTTCGCAAATTGGCGATTCGAACTTCAATTTAGTATACAGAACTCAGTTGAAGTTGGAATTCTTTGAAACAAGAATCGTCGGGACCGGTTGAATAATAGTTTTATAATGAAAGAGAAAAATCTGGATTTCATCGTATAGATTTTGAGTTATGTCAAAATCAATTTTTTTGAAAAGCAGCGCCAGAACCATTAGAAAACCATAACGGTTTAATTAAATAAAAAAAAGGATTTTTAGGAAATAAAATCCGAATTGGCATTAGAAAAATCCAGACTGGAGATATAAAATAAATATGAACTCCTGTGAAGTAAGTGAAATGATTTTTAAGACGAAAATCATATTTTAAATGGTTAAATAGAATTAACTAAATGGGAAAATAATTAGTTAAAGGAAATTTGAATCGAAATTGGGTTTTTGGATAAGTGAAAGAGATTGAGAATTTATATTCGAAATCGAATATATAACTCGAGTTGAAGATATAATTAGATTAGTTTATAATTAAGTTGACATATATTTGAACAAGTTATATTCAAATAAAAAGGGTGAAATAGGAAAAATGGTTAATTAGCAACTAGTTAATGGGAATTTGAATGATTGAAATTAAATTTAACTTAAGTAAGTTAAATGGATCGAAATGAATAAATTGAGTAAAATCAATGTGAATGAAATATGAATTGGGTGTGAATAAAGGAAAAACCAAAAGAGTATAAAAGGAAATATATTTGTAACACAAATACAAAGGAAGTTATGTGCAAACAAATAGAAGGAGAAATATTTGTAAAAACATTTACAAATGGAATTTAAAAGGAAATATTCGTAAAACAATTACAAATAGATTAAATGGAAATATTTAGTTATAGAAAATAAATAGAATATTGTAGATGAATATTTATTTGTTAAATAAATAGAATTTAATCAAAGAAATATTTAGAAGATGAATAGAAAATGGAAATATGTTTTTAACAGATAAATAGAAAAGATTAATTTATAAATGACAGTTATAAATTAAATTAAATATTGATCATTCGATTGGTGGAATATATAAGCCTGAACTTATATAGAGAAGAGATATTGGTTTTTAACACCAATAGTTTTAAATAGAAGGGTACACAACACTTATATAAGTGAAGTAACGTTATTAAAGAGAACATTTATAAAGTGAAGAACCGTTACTAAAAGTAAATCTTTATAAATGAATAAACGCTATCCAATAGGAGTTATTCGAATAGGAGAAGTCGATTAGAGTTAGAAATAATCGATTAGAGTTAGAATAAATCGATTAGAGTAAGAATTAACCAGTTAGAGTTAATCAGTTAGGGTTAATCCATAGAGTTAATTGAATATTTGTTATTCAATTAGAATTTATCGAATATCTGTTATTCAAATTAAGAGTTAACCAGATAGAGTTAATTGAACATAGTTAATCGAATTAGGATTTAATTGAATGTTAGTTATTCAATTAAAGTTGATTGAATATAGTTATTGAGATAGTGTTAGTCAACCATAGTTACTCAGGATAAGTTGCCATTTCGTACGACTGCTAGCGTAATTCGCAGGGTTGCAGATAGCCTAGGGCAGTCGGATGTTTCCTGAGGGAATCAGGCGTAACCATTGTGATAGCTGCGATCTAGAGTCAAGCGAATGGAGTTAAATCGAATATAGTTTATTCGAATAGAGTTAAATGAGTTATCGAATATAGCTTATTCGGAAGGAGTTAAGTGAAAAGAGCTAATCAAATAGAATTAATTGATAAGAGTAAATTGAATAGGGATTATCGAATATAGTTTATTCGGAAGGAATTATCGAACTTGGTTATTCGGAAGGAGTTATCGATTATTAGTAAATCAAAGGAGTTATCGATTATTTGTTAATCGAAATGAGTTATCGATTATAGTTTAATCGAAAAGAGTTATCGATTAGTTAAATCGAAGTGAGTTATAGAATATTGGTTATTCGAAGGAGTTATCGAATTTAGTTATTCTATGGAGTTAATCGAAAAGTGTTAAATCCAATAGAGTTAATTGATAAGAGTAAATTGAATAGGGTAATTCGAATATAGTTGATTCAAAGAAAGGTTTTCGAATCTAGTTATTCGATAGAGAGATTATCGAATATAGTTATTCGAAGAGAGGAGTTATCGAATAAGGATTTATTCGAAAGAGAGTTACGTAAGGAAGTTTGAAATGTTGAGTATCAACATAAATAAGTTCTGAAAAATAAATGGGGTTGTAGCACTTTTTCTACCTTAGCAATTTCGAGGACGAAATTATTTTAAGTGGGGAAGATTGTAATGACCGGATTCTTATGGGTTAATTTTAAATATTTAATACGGATTTAAATAATGAGTGGATAATATAAATGAATATTTATATTAACTTGTCAGTTTAAATAATCAATTTCGATTCAATATCGAATATATTAAATCATCGTAATGCGAAAATATATTTCAGTTCGAGATTTAAAACTGAATTAAAATACAGTCCAGACTTCTGTTTGAATTCGAATAATAATATTAAATTATTTTCGAAGGATATAAATGATTTGAAATTTAATTTAAATCAATTTAAAAGAATATCATCTACAGATGATTGAATCAGACTTCGTGACCTATCCCAGTGTGTCCGGAATAGTGGTATTACCCTAGAATTGACAGTTGTTGGGTTCAGAAAGGAGTTCGGCATCATGGGTATTTAATTTAAAGGATACCGGTTCAATTCAAAGGAAAATAAATTAATAAATAAAATCATTGGGCCTTATTAAACCACGCACCCCTTTCTCCTCCACAAATTCAAAACCCGTGTCTCTTCTATTACCACAAACAAAACACATGCCATGCCCTCTTTATTTACCATTGAATATAAAACAAACGTGGGGCTCTCTTTTACCATTCCATTCCTTTATAAAATCGAACAGAAAGAGAAATCGCTTCTGTCTACCATCTTAGAAAAATCACAAATCGCAATTCCCATCAGCCTCGCGTGGACTGAGTTCAACTGGGATAGGGGGGCGCTCGCGATTACAGGAGATTCATGGGGTTCGTTAGAAGTTCAGAAGGGGATCTGGGTGCGAACGGTTTTAGGTCTTGCAAAGCCTGTAGGTACCAGAGTTGGCGAGGTCTGTCCGGGATAGAAGGAAGTAGTCTGCCGCGTTTAAGGGGAGTGCGCGATGGAGTTTAGGAGTAGAGTTGGTGAACTGATTGGGGAGTTCGATCGCAGTTCAGGAGGATTTGGCATTGACTGAGATCGCAACTTGTACTGGAGGAATACAAGTCAGTTTTGGGGTTCCTGGTTGTGAGCGGCTCAGCAACAATGATTGGATGAAGTTCGACCCATGTTCAAGTGGGTGTTCCCTGACTAAATAGTGTCGCAATGTCGGCAAGGTAGTTGTGTGATAATCACTGAAGGGAGTTGAGATTTAAAAGGGCTGACGTTGATGTTGATTAAGGGTTCAACGCCGGAGTGATTGAGGCGGAAGTGGATGGGATGGGTCCAGTTCTTGGATCAGACTTTGTTGATATAGTTCGTTGTGAAAACCCGTAACTTCCCCGTAAAGGAAAGCTTCGGATAGTTCGAGAACAAGCCACAACAGAACGCATCCAGAAGAACATTTCATTGCATATTACAACAATGCATCAGATTACAAGAATATACAGAGCATAAATGAATATTACACAGAAATATTAGAGATTTAAATTACATTTAAATACATAGCAGCGGAAAATAATACAATGCACAACTAGAAGAGATATACGGATACAAAGCTTTCCGGATATCATTCCAGCTGTAAACCAGGATCCTGTGAATATAAATCTGCAAAACCAAAACTACTAGCTGCCCGTGTCAAAATAGGGGCACCCAGAGTTTAGGTTAAAACAATAAACTCCAGGTCAGTCATGTGACTGGTGTGAGAACTAAAACAGTTATTAATCTTTATTTTTAAAATTAGGTAAATCAAGGGACCACGCCGTATAACACGGAACGGGTTTCCTCCCAAGAATACCAGTGCATAAAACGAACAGCGCAATGCTAAATAAAGAAAAATGAAGCTGTTATAAGACCCAGGTCCCATCACACAATGCAACGCAGCCGAGGATAGGGTTTTCCCTTATAATAGCCAAAGAATGCTTGATACGGTTAAAACAAATCATTTGATGCTACTATAAGTGCATAGTGTATAAAACAACTTCAAATCATAAGTATCAATCATAGGCGGCATGGGTACCATATATCATGTCGCCATATATAGGTTTACAAATAAAACCGCAAATGTCACGTATTTGGGAATTGGATTTCCATCTATGAACCGAGGCAAAAGATAGTCCTCAACCGATTCGTGACTCTCTAGCCCGAGCCACAAGACCCAGACTCAGGTGGGCCCTTGGATCGTCAGGGCCAGTCCACCGATGTGGATTAAACTTAAACCCTGAACATGCGTTTCCCCGCCCTTTGGGGCGTAAATGAGCCAACTAAATGACTCCATTGGTTCGAGAACGACCGATCAATCCGAGGCGCCTCGCAACAGCAACAACCACATAAGTCAAACTCGTCAGGGCGTGTAAAACCACTGATGCCACTTCTAACTAGAAAGAAACGCATGCCCTCCCTGAGGTCCGTCACCCGTTTTTGGTTCATACCGGGTGTGAAACACGCGAGGTAAACGTTACACAAAGCTACGCCACAAAGGCCGTGCTTTGATCATCACCACAAGACTTTGCTTTTCAACAGAAGCCTCGATCAATTGCCACTTAGGCATGCCACACAGGCAATTCACTCCATGCGTTTGATATCCATCAATATATAACCCCTGAGCTCGTACGTCTCAGAGAAGGGCGTTAAGCAAAAGAATAAATTCTCCGCCGCCAAACAAATGTATATTTAATAGAGATCAATCACACGGACTAAAATCCAATGTCAGACACACGGTCCATTTACAAGTCCGTTCTGGGTCTGAACGAAACCGGAGGCACTTTCCTCGCATATCCATCCATCTCCAAGTACGTCTGGACGATCACCAACTGTTTCCATCTTCTTGGGTGTACAGCCCAATCCAGATCATCAGTAATCCCCCAAACAACGTGAAGACTTCCGGTCTTCGACCACCGTCTTCATCTTCGACTTATCGTCGTATCAGTTATACAGAATGGGATAAACCCGGTCTTTCCGAATAACTCGCGTATATTTTAAATAAGTGTTACACAAACACAACATATGCCTCATTCCAATTCATCAGTCACTAACCGTAAATTAATCAAGAGAATAATTTCCCAAATATTAACCCCGAAGGCCGAAACCAACATCAGATCAATATCCAGAAAACCATTCTGCTTGGCCAACCGACAGTTAGTTTCTAAATTTCACATTCATAGGGAAATGTTCCCATTAATTTTATCCAAGATAAATTATTTGAATTTATTCTTTATTCTATTTTTTAATCTCAATTCAAACTAGTCGGGATTAGCGAACCTTACCGAAGTAATCATTTATTTTAATTTCCCCATCCCAACCTATTTATCCCATGAAGTAAAACTGGTAATACTTCATATCTAACACCACAGTGTTATCGGTAAATTCAATTACCATTTCACGTTCAAATCTAATTAAAGATTTAACTATCGCCTGGAGCAAAACTGGTGATACTCCATTTTCGATCATTTTAATCTAATTAAAGATTCATTAAAACTCCACTTAGTTTTAATCGTTAACTGGGTTAAAGAATCAGTGTCATTTAAAACACGGTTCACGATAAACCCGAAATCACATTCCATTAATTATCGGGTTAAAGAACAAGTGTTATTTAAAACACTGTCCACGATAAACCCAAAAATCAATATCAATTCAATTCCAATTAAATATTATTTAACTGGTACACTTCATTAAATCTAAATAAAAAGATTTAATCTTTTCTCAACTGGGTTCAAGAACAGTGTTAGTGAAGACACCATTCACGACAAACCCAAATCACATTTGATATTCAATATAAGGCTCTGAATAGAAAATATATCGGCTTATATTCAATATCAAATTCTACGATTAACAAATGTCGTATTGGAAATAACGATATATATATATATATATATATCTTTCAAATTTCCATAACAACATCTGTATAATCACGAATTCCAACATCGAAATATTCCGAAGACAATTTCGATTCAAATCCACCCCAATGCAATCATTGGAAATTCTGGTTATTTCTAAAACCCTTTCAAATCCAATTTATTTATTTAAAAATAAATAGAATTATATTTCTAGTTCAAAACTAGTTCATTTCGATAAAAATCTATTTTTATCTTTTCAAATATGGAGTTTTTCATCCCAATTCTTTCTAAATCATTTCTTATGATTTTACATAAATTATTACTATTTTTAATAATTTTATCAAGGCCCGTACAGTCGATTTCCATCAATGGCCATCGAACTGCACTTACAGCGACCTTTTTCGAATTTGATTTGGACATAATTCCAAATCCAACCGTTAGATTTCTAATTTCTAATATTCGTTAGAAAGCTCTTTTCGAAACGAACCCAACGGTTCCGGTTTTAGGAGAATCCGACGGTCGGATCTCCCGTAATGTCCGTTTGAAATAAATGGTCGAAATTCACGAACTGCCGCGGCGCGGCGCGTTCTATTCAGGCCATTATATTATATATATAATATATATAATATATATATCGTCGATTTCTATTTAAAACGAATTATATAAATAGTTTTAAATTCGTTTCAAAAGCAATTTCAACTTCCTTTTCAATTCAAATCAAAATTGGATTCTTCTTTATAAATTCGTTTTAAAATTCATTTCTATTCAATTCAAATTTCAATTCAATTTGAATTCATTTCAATTCGTTTCCAATTTGAATTCATTTTCAATTCAATTCATTTCGAAATCGTTTTCAATTCAATTCATTTCGAAATCGTTTTCAATTCAATTCATTTCGAAATCTTTTTCAATTCAATTCATTTCGAAATCGTTTTCAATTCAATTCATTTCGAAATCGTTTTCAATTCAATTCATTTCGAAATCGTTTTCAATTCAATTCATTTCGAAATCGTTTTCAATTCAATTCATTTCGAAATCGTTTTCAATTCAATTCATTTCGAAATCGTTTTCAATTCAATTCATTTCGAAATCGTTTTCAATTCAATTCATTTCGAAATCGTTTTCAATTCAATTCATTTCGAAATCGTTTTCAATTCAATTCATTTCGAAATCGATAGAATCGATATAAATTGTTTACGTCAAAATGGCGTCAATCTAATCAACACGGCTTCATAAATTTCTATTTTCAAATATTCTATTTCAAATATTTCTTTTTCAAAATAGTTGTTATTATCAAAATATTTCGTTCAACACATGACCAATCTCAATGGATGAGTACTGTCAACACATGAACCTTTATTTTATATTGATAAAGATGTAAATTTTATTACTAAAATATTTCGTTCAACACATGACCAATCTCAATGGATGAGTACTGTCAACACATGAACCTTTATTTTATAATATTCTTTATTTTTCAAATTGGAATGAGACCCAATCAATTACCATATAAAGTTAATTATATGGATTTTCATACAACACATGCATAATAGCATTGAAAGATAATCAACCATCAACCAAAGTGCACTACACTGTATAAGCATCAAATATAGATATCTAACGCTTATAACAGCCTGTCAATCAATCGACCGACATATTTAATCAATCAGGATGAGTGAACTTCAAATTTCATCCCAACACCCGTGTGGGGTTTCAGACAATCAAACACAGATTTTATTTGTGCAGTTGGGCGATGTGTAAAATTTATCGTCCCAATCAATGTCCTTCAAATAGGTGTACATAAACAAACCGTCCGGTTTGTAAATGAATATTTATTTATTCACATTCACGTTAAAAATTATATTTTTAACGATAAAACATTTTATTTTAACTTATGAATTTCTATTCAGTTCATTCTTTAAATAAAATGATGTTTTTATTTTTCTAACTTATTTTAGAAAATTTCGGCGGCATAACGGCACGATACTAGAAACAGGACAAGGCCCAGCCTTATCCCCGGTCTAGTGAAGGCCCACGCCATTCACACATCAATCAAATTCATTCAATTCACCCAAACAACTCAATTTCAATCAAATATCTAACTTATTTTTGCAATCAAACAAACAAGTCCATGGTCTGTGGACGATTGTGTCGGGTGCTACTAAGCACCGTCTGCATCCTAGTATATATATATAACTAGAAAATGAAATTGAAAGGTGAGAAATTCTCACCGATAGCTATCCAATCATCTTCGTCATCTTCTTTGCCCGTAGCCACTACATATGTAAAACTCATATTTTTACTTCGCTATTCAATATATAAAAATCATATTTTTCTTTCGAAGTTCAATATATAAAAACCATATTTTTCTTTCGAAGTTCAATATATAAAAACCATATTTTTCTTTCGAAGTTCAATATATAAAAACCATATTTTTCTTTCGAAGTTCAATATATAAAAACCATATTTTTATTTCGAAGTTCAATATATAAAAACCATATTTTTCTTTCGAAGTTCAATATATAAAAACCATATTTTTCTTTCGAAGTTCAATATATAAAAACCATATTTTTCTTTCGAAGTTCAATATATAAAAACCATATTTTTATTTCGAAGTTCAATATATAAAAACCATATTTTTATTTCGAAGTTCAATATATAAAAACCATATTTTTCTTTCGTTGCTATGTATATAAAAATCACATTTTTACTATGCTATACATTATATAAAAATCACATTTTTACTTTCTCTACATTATAAAGATTATATTTTTAATACTTTAAAAATATAAAAATCATATTTTTAATACTTTAAAAATATAAAAATCATATTTTTATATATGCTACCTATACAAAACTGGTTTTATTAATCCCTTTTAAAACTTATTTTATATTAAATAAAGAAAGAAAAATAATAAAGACAATATAAAAACTTATAGTGTTTTCTAAGAGGGAGGGGGTTTCAGCAGTCGATTGGAAGGGCAGGGGGGGTGCTGCGCCATCGCAGGTGGTCGGATATGGGGAGGAGGAGGCGCTACAGTCTCGGGGAAGGGTGGAAGGAGGCGCGGTTGGCGGTTTCAGGTGGGTGTGGTCTCGCGCGAGGGGAGAAGAAGAGGGGGGTTCGATTTGGGTGCGGATTCGACGAGAAGGGGGAACTGGGAGGGCGGAGAGGAAGTGGAGGAAGAGGATGAGGCGGGGGCGATCGTCGGGGAGGGTCCCACGAGGCGTGGCGGCGCGATGAACTGGGGGCGACGGGCGTTCGTTCGATTGGTTTTTTTTTTTTTTCTGAAGAAAATCGATTATGCAAGAAAAAGGGGGGGGGGCATCGGTTATAAGGGGAGGAGGTTTTTTTTTTTCAATTTATTTAATTAATTAATTTTCAAAAAGTTGACTTTTATATACGACCTCGAAACGAGGTCCACCGCCTGTCGTCCATAGCGTTTTACCCCCATTCCGAACACAATGGGATATGTACCGTAGGTTGATTCGATCGTTTGAACCAGTTTCCGTTAATTTCACATTTAAATCACTATATTGAATTTTAAACGTACATTTCAAATTACCGGGGTCACATACTAACACTAAAAATTCTCGAAAAACATTTTCTAGCTTCGTATTGACGATACGGTCCTAACAAAACTAGTTTCGCCGAATTCTGAGACCGTTTGAAAAATGGCCAATTTCCAGTCGATTAAAATCAACTGAAACTGGTCAAACGCGTTTTCCTTCGCCACACTCACATATTGAATCGAAAAATTATGAAATTTGAAACCTAGCGATAACTTGACATCACGGACCCAACAAAACTGGTTTCGTCGAAATCCGAGGTCGTTTGCAAAATGTCCATTTTTAAGGGCCTGAATTCCACAACGACTATTCAGAATTTTCAACTGGACATGTCTCTTGATTCCCGCTATGAAATCTTGATTTTTCGGATTCGATAGAAAGATATTATCAATTAGATCCTATCATTTTTGGTTTCACTAAAATCCGGATTGTTTTGCACCCGGTACATCCAATTGAAGTTTGAAATCGAATTATCGAACTACCGCGCCATTTTCAATTCCTTTTATAATTATATATAATTATATATATATTCTAACAACGACGTATAATATATACGTTTGAATTATATTAAAAATAAATTTTCTCGTCATATTATTTAAAATAATCTATTTTAAATATTCAAAATTCGATAGAATTGCCAAAATAAAAATTTTAAACTGGCTCAGAATTTGCGGGTTATTACAATCTCCCCCACTTAAAACTTTTCGTCCCCGAAAAGGAACAAAGTCGGAAGTGGTTTGATTATTTAACTCTACGGTCGATCTGGCTTCCATTCTCCAACTTTTCAGTTTCTGAGGATTTTCAAATTTTTCAAAAATTTGGCTAACACCCTAAATTTTCGAAAAATTTCGCCATAACCACCCCTACACCGGGAGCATCGGGGAATTTCAAATAGCTTCCCCGGTCCTTCAGATCTCAAAAAAGAAAAAGAAAAAGCCAAGCGGCTAGCCAATAGGCTCATAAAATCATCATCACCCAAACAAAACAGTAAATTATGTAGTAAACATGTACCTATTTGTCGGGCAAACAAATTTTATTCTTCGGCTCTAGCCTCCTTGCTATGACCTGTTCAATGATATACATGTATATGCAAGCAGATGCGACCAATTTTCAATACAATTCAATATTTGATTCAATTAGGCTAAATGGTTCAAAATTATCAACCAAATAAACAAACAACACAAACATCAATCAATTAGTTGATTATCTTTTCAAATGCATAACTTTGATATATAGTCAAAAATCAGATTTTTGATGCCAAATCACAACAATAGGCCCTATCTAATTTTGGTTCTCACACCAGTCAATAGGAAATATATAGAAATCTCACTTTCGTCACTCGAATATAAATACTGATAATGTGATCACAATTATCAACATCATCCCCGGGCGACTAGAGTGTGATTCTATATCTATCCAGTATATTAAAACTTCGAATACACGTGGATCAGACGTATACCCAAAATCTTTATATACTGCATTGTCCAAATCAATATAAATAAATAATCAAATACCAATAGTTGATTTAAATTTTCAAAACAAGGATTGTTTTCATTTGATAAATATACCCTTCACACTCGTCCTAGGATACTACTGATCCCATCTCTAACAAGTCATTCCCGTTGGATATTACTAATCCAATATCTGATGAATCCTTTCGTATGGTTCTAATGTGTCTTGTTCTCTGAGCTTTGTAAACCAAAGCTCTGATACCAACTGTGAAAACCCGTAACTTCCCCGTAAAGGAAAGCTTCGGATAGTTCGAGAACAAGCCACAATAGAACGCATCCAGAAGAACATTTCATTGCATATTACAATAATGCATCAGATTACAAGAATATACAGAGTATAAATGAATATTACACAGAAATATCAGAGATTTAAATTACATTTAAATACATAGCAGCGGAAAATAATACAATGCACAACTAGAAGAGATATACGGATACAAAGCTTTCCGGATATCATTCCAGCTGTAAACCAGGATCCTGTGAATATAAATCTGCAAAACCAAAACTACTAGCTGCCCGTGTCAAAATAGGGGCACCCAGAGTTTAGGTTAAAACAATAAACTCCAGGTCAGTCATGTGACTGGTGTGAGAACTAAAACAGTTATTAATCTTTATTTTTAAAATTAGGTAAATCAAGGGACCACGCCGTATAACACGGAACGGGTTTCCTCCCAAGAATACCAGTGCATAAAACGAACAGCGCAATGCTAAATAAAGAAAAATGAAGCTGTTATAAGACCCAGGTCCCATCACATAATGCAATGCAGCCGAGGATAGGGTTTTCCCTTATAACAGCCAAAGAATGCTTGATACGGTTAAAACAAATCATTTGATGCTACTATAAGTGCATAGTGTATAAAACAACTTCAAATCATAAGTATCAATCATAGGCGGCATGGGTACCATATATCATGTCGCTATATATAGGTTTACAAATAAAACCGCAAATGTCACGTATTTGGTAATTGGATTTCCATCTATGAACCGAGGCAAAAGATAGTCCTCAACCGATTCGTGACTCTCTAGCCCGAGCCACAGGACCCAGACTCAGGTGGGCCCTTGGATCGTCAGGGCCAGTCCACCGATGTGGATTAAACTTAAACCCTGAACATGCGTTTCCCCGCCCTTTGGGGCGTAAATGAGCCAACTAAATGACTCCATCGGTTCGAGAACGACCGATCAATCCGAGGCGCCTCGCAACAGCAACAACCACATAAGTCAAACTCGTCAGGGCGTGTAAAACCACTGACGCCACTTCTAACTAGAAAGAAACGCATGCCCTCCCCGAGGTCCGTCTCCCGTTTTTGGTTCATACCGGGTGTGAAACACGCGAGGTAAACGTTACAAAAAGCTACGCCACAAAGGCCGTGCTTTGATCATCACCACAAGACTTTGCTTTTCAACAGAAGCCTCGATCAATTGCCACTTAGGCATGCCACACAGGCAATTCACTCCATGCGTTTGATATCCATCAATATATAACCCCTGAGCTCGTACGCCTCAGAGAAGGGCGTTAAGCAAAAGAATAAATTCTCCGCCGCCAAACAGATATATATTTAATAGAGATCAATCACATGGACTAAAATCCAATGTCAGACACACGGTCCATTTACAAGTCCGTTCTGGGTCTGAACGAAACCGGAGGCACTTTCCTCGCATATCCATCCATCTCCAAGTACGTCTGGACGATCACCAACTGTTTCCATCTTCTTGGGTGTACAGCCCAATCAAGATCATCAGTAATCCCCCAAACAACGTGAAGACTTCCGGTCTTCGACCACCGTCTTCATCTTCGACTTATCGTCGTATCAGTTATTCAGAATGGGATAAACCCGGTATTTCCGAATAACTCGCGTATATTTTAAATAAGTGTTACACAAACACAACATACGCCTCATTCCAATTCATCAGTCACTAACCGTAAATTAATCAAGAGAATAATTTCCCAAATATTAACCCCGAAGGCCGAAACCAACATCAGATCAATATCCAGAAAACCATTCTGCTTATCCAACCGACAGTTAGTTTCTAAATTTCACATTCATAGGGAAATGTTCCCATTAATTTTATCCAAGATAAATTCTTTGAATTTATTCTTTATTCTATTTTTGAATCTCAATTCAAACTAGTCGGGATTAGCGAACCTTACCGAAGTAATCATTTATTTTAATTTCCCCATCCCAACCTATTTATCCCATGAAGTAAAACTGGTAATACTTCATATCTAACACCACAGTGTTATCGGTAAATTCAATTACCATTTAACGTTCAAATCTAATTAAAGATTTAACTATCGCCTGGAGCAAAACTGGTGATACTCCATTTTCGATCATTTCAATCTAATTAAAGATTCATTAAAACTCCACTTAGTTTTAATCGTTAACCGGGTTAAAGAATCAGTGTCATTTAAAACACGGTTCACGATAAACCCGAAATCACATTCCATTAATTATCGGGTTAAAGAACAAGTGTTATTTAAAACACTGTCCACGATAAACCCAAAAATCAATATCAATTCAATTCCAATTAAATATTATTTAACTGGTACACTTCATTAAATCTAAATAAAAAGATTTAATCTTTTCTCAACTGGGTTCAAGAACAGTGTTAGTGAAGACACCATTCACGACAAACCCAAATCACATTTGATATTCAATATAAGGCTCTGAATAGAAAATATATCGGCTTATATTCAATATCAAATTCTACGATTAACAAATGTCGTATTGGAAATAACGATATATATATATATATCTTTCAAATTTCCATAACAACATCTGTATAATCACGAATTTCAACATCGAAATATTCCGAAGACAATTTCGATTCAAATCCACCCCAATGCAATCATTGGAAATTCTGGTTATTTCTAAAACCCTTTCAAATCCAATTTATTTATTTAAAAATAAATAGAATTATATTTCTAGTTCAAAACTAGTTCATTTCGATAAAAATCTATTTTTATCTTTTCAAATATGGAGTTTTTCATCCCAATTCTTTCTAAATCATTTCTTATGATTTTACATAAATTATTACTATTTTTAATAATTTTATCAAGGCCCGTACAGTCGATTTCCATCAATGGCCATCGAACTGCACTTACAGCGACCTTTTTCGAATTTGATTTGGACATAATTCCAAATCCAACCGTTAGATTTCTAATTTCTAATATTCGTTAGAAAGCTCTTTTCGATACGAACCCAACGGTTCCGGTTTTAGGAGAATCCGACGGTCGGATCTCCCGTAATGTCCGTTTGAAATAAATGGTCGAAATTCACGAACTGCCGCGGCGCGGCGCGTTCTATTCAGGCCATTATATTATATATATAATATATATAATATATATATCGTCGATTTCTATTTAAAACGAATTATATAAATAGTTTTAAATTCGTTTCAAAAGCAATTTCAACTTCCTTTTCAATTCAAATCAAAATTGGATTCTTCTTTATAAATTCATTTTAAAATTCATTTCTATTCAATTCAAATTTCAATTCAATTTGAATTCATTTCAATTCGCTTCCAATTTGAATTCGTTTTCAATTCAATTCATTTCGAAATCGTTTTCAATTCAATTCGTTTCGAAATCGTTTTCAATTCAATTCATTTCGAAATCGTTTTCAATTCAATTCATTTCGAAATCGTTTTCAATTCAATTCATTTCGAAATCGTTTTCAATTCAATTCATTTCGAAATCGTTTTCAATTCAATTCATTTAGAAATCGTTTTCAATTCAATTCATTTCGAAATCGATAGAATCGATATAAATTGTTTACGTCAAAATGGCGTCAATCTAATCAACACGGCTTCATAAATTTCTATTTTCAAATATTCTATTTCAAATATTTCTTTTTCAAAATAGTTGTTATTATCAAAATATTTCGTTCAACACATGACCAATCTCAATGGATGAGTACTGTCAACACATGAACCTTTATTTTATATTGATAAAGATGTAAATTTTATTACTAAAATATTTCGTTCAACACATGACCAATCTCAATGGATGAGTACTGTCAACACATGAACCTTTATTTTATAATATTCTTTATTTTTCAAATTGGAATGAGACCCAATCAATTACCATATAAAGTTAATTATATGGATTTTCATACAACACATGCATAATAGCATTGAAAGATAATCAACCATCAACCAAAGTGCACTACACTGTATAAGCATCAAATATAGATATCTAACGCTTATAACAGCCTGTCAATCAATCGACCGACATATTTAATCAATCAGGATGAGTGAACTTCAAATTTCATCCCAACACCCGTGTGGGGTTTCAAACAATCAAACACAGATTTTATTTGTGCAGTTGGGCGATGTGTAAAATTTATCGTCCCAATCAATGTCCTTCAAATAGGTGTACATAAACAAACCGCCCGGTTTGTAAATGAATATTTATTTATTCACATTCACGTTAAAAATTATATTTTTAACGATAAAACATTTTATTTTAACTTATGAATTTCTATTCAGTTCATTCTTTAAATAAAATGATGTTTTTATTTTTCTAACTTATTTTAGAAAATTTCGGCGGCATAACGGCACGATACTAGAAATAGGACAAGGCCCAGCCTTATCCCCGGTCTAGTGAAGGCCCACGCCATTCACACATCAATCAAATTCATTCAATTCACCCAAACAACTCAATTTCAATCAAATAATCTAACTTATTTTTGCAATCAAACAAACAAGTCCATGGTCTGTGGACGATTGTGTCGGGTGCTACTAAGCACCGTCTGCATCCTAGTATATATATATAACTAGAAAATGAAATTGAAAGGTGAGAAATTCTCACCGATAGCTATCCAATCATCTTCGTCATCTTCTTTGCCCGTAGCCACTACATATGTAAAAATCATATTTTTACTTCGCTATTCAATATATAAAAATCATATTTTTCTTTCGAAGTTCAATATATAAAAACCATATTTTCTTTCGAAGTTCAATATATAAAAACCATATTTTTCTTTCGAAGTTCAATATATAAAAACCATATTTTTATTTCGAAGTTCAATATATAAAAACCATATTTTTCTTTCGAAGTTCAATATATAAAAACCATATTTTTCTTTCGAAGTTCAATATATAAAAACCATATTTTTCTTTCGAAGTTCAATATATAAAAACCATATTTTTATTTCGAAGTTCAATATATAAAAACCATATTTTTATTTCGAAGTTCAATATATAAAAACCATATTTTTATTTCGAAGTTCAATATATAAAAACCATATTTTTCTTTCGTTGCTATGTATATAAAAATCACATTTTTACTATGCTATACATTATATAAAAATCACATTTTTACTTTCTCTACATTATAAAGATTATATTTTTAATACTTTAAAAATATAAAAATCATATTTTTAATACTTTAAAAATATAAAAATCATATTTTTATATATGCTACCTATACAAAACTGGTTTTATTAATCCCTTTTAAAACTTATTTTATATTAAATAAAGAAAGAAAAATAATAAAGACAATATAAAAACTTACAGTGTTTTCTAAGAGGGAGGGGGTTTCAGCAGTCGATTGGAAGGGCAGGGGGGGTGCTGCGCCATCGCAAGTGGTCGGATATGGGGAGGAGGAGGCGCTACAGTCTCGGGGAAGGGTGGAAGGAGGCGCGGTTGGCGGTTTCAGGTGGGGGTGGTCTCGCGCGAGGGGAGAAGAAGAGGGGGGTTCGATTTGGGTGCGGATTCGACGAGAAGGGGGAACTGGGAGGGCGGAGAGGAAGTGGAGGAAGAGGATGAGGCGGGGGCGATCGTCGGGGAGGGTCCCACGAGGTGTGGCGGCGCGATGAACTGGGGGCGACGGGCGTTCGTTCGATTGGTTTTTTTTTTTCTGAAGAAAATCGATTATGCAAGAAAAAGGGGGGGGGGCATCGGTTATAAGGGGAGGAGGTTTTTTTTTTTTTCAATTTATTTAATTAATTAATTTTCAAAAAGTTGACTTTTACATACGACCTCGAAACGAGGTCCACCGCCTGTCGTCCATAGCGTTTTACCCCCATTCCGAACACAATGGGATATGTACCGTAGGTTGATTCGATCGTTTGAACCAGTTTCCGTTAATTTCACATTTAAATCACTATATTGAATTTTAAACGTACATTTCAAATTACCGGGGTCACATACTAACACTAAAAATTCTCGAAAAACATTTTCTAGCTTCGTATTGACGATACGGTCCTAACAAAACTAGTTTCGCCGAATTCTGAGACCGTTTGAAAAATGGCCAATTTCCAGTCGATTAAAATCAACTGAAACTGGTAAAACGCGTTTTCCTTCGCCACACTCACATATTGAAACGAAAAATTATGAAATTTGAAACCTAGCAATAACTTGACATCACGGACCCAACAAAACTGGTTTCGTCGAAATCCGAGGTCGTTTGCAAAATGTCCATTTTTAAGGGCCTGAATTCCACAGCGACTATTCAGAATTTTCAACTGGACATGTCTCTTGATTCCCGCTATGAAATCTTGATTTTTCGGATTCGATAGAAAGATATTATCAATTAGATCCTATCATTTTTGGGTTCACTAAAATCCGGATTGTTTTGCACCCGGTACATCCAATTGAAGTTTGAAATCGAATTATCGAACTACCGTGCCATTTTCAATTCCTTTTATAATTATATATAATTATATATATATTCTAACGACGACGTATAATATATACGTTTGAATTATATTAAAAATAAATTTTCTCGTCATATTATTTAAAATAATCTATTTTAAATATTCAAAATTCGATAGAATTGCCAAAATAAAAATTTTAAACTGGCTCAGAATTTGCGGGTTATTACAATCTCCCCCACTTAAAACTTTTCGTCCCCGAAAAGGAACAAAGTCGGAAGTGGTTTGATTATTTAACTCTACGGTCGATCTGGCTTCCATTCTCCAACTTTTCAGTTTCTGAGGATTTTCAAATTTTTCAAAAATTTGGCTAACACCCTAAATTTTCGAAAAATTTCGCCATAACCTCCCCTACACCGGGAGCATCGGGGAATTTCAAATAGCTTCCCCGGTCCTTCAGATCTCAAAAAAGAAAAAGCCAAGCGGCTCATAAAATCATCATCACCCAAACAAAACAGTAAATTATGTAGTAAACATGTACCTATTTGTCGGGCAAACAAATTTTATTCTTCGGCTCTAGCCTCCTTGCTATGACCTGTTCAATGATATACATGTATATGCAAGCAGATGCGACCAATTTTCAATACAATTCAATATTTGATTCAATTAGGCTAAATGGTTCAAAATTATCAACCAAATAAACAAACAACACAAACATCAATCAATTAGTTGATTAGCTTTTCAAATGCATAACTTTGATATATAGTCAAAAATCAGATTTTTGATGCCAAATCACAACAATAGGCCCTATCTAATTTTGGTTCTCACACCAGTCAATAGGAAATATATAGAAATCTCACTTTCGTCACTCGAATATAAATACTGATAATGTGATCACAATTATCAGCATCATCCCCCGGCGACTAGAGTGTGATTCTATATCTATCCAGTATATTAAAACTTCGAATACACGTGGATCAGACGTATACCCAAAATCTTTATATACTGCATTGTCCAAATCAATATAAATAAATAATCAAATACCAATAGTTGATTTAAATTTTCAAAACAAGGATTGTTTTCATTTGATAAATATACCCTTCACACTCGTCCTAGGATACTACTGATCCCATCTCTAACGAGTCATTCCCGTTGGATATTACTAATCCAATATCTGATGAATCCTTTCGTATGGTTCTAATGTGTCTTGTTCTCTAAGCTTTGTAAACCAAAGCTCTGATACCAACTGTGAAAACCCGTAACTTCCCCGTAAAGGAAAGCTTCGGATAGTTCGAGAACAAGCCACAACAGAACGCATCCAGAAGAACATTTCATTGCATATTACAACAATGCATCAGATTACAAGAATATACAGAGTATAAATGAATATTACACAGAAATATCAGAGATTTAAATTACATTTAAATACATAGCAGCGGAAAATAATACAATGCACAACTAGAAGAGATATACGGATACAAAGCTTTCCGGATATCATTCCAGCTGTAAACCAGGATCCTGTGAATATAAATCTGCAAAACCAAAACTACTAGCTGCCCGTGTCAAAATAGGGGCACCCAGAGTTTAGGTTAAAACAATAAACTCCAGGTCAGTCATGTGACTGGTGTGAGAACTAAAACAGTTATTAATCTTTATTTTTAAAATTAGGTAAATCAAGGGACCACGCCGTATAACACGGAACGGGTTTCCTCCCAAGAATACCAGTGCATAAAACGAACAGCGCAATGCTAAATAAAGAAAAATGAAGCTGTTATAAGACCCAGGTCCCATCACATAATGCAACGCAGCCGAGGATAGGGTTTTCCCTTATAACAGCCAAAGAATGCTTGATACGGTTAAAACAAATCATTTGATGCTACTATAAGTGCATAGTGTATAAAACAACTTCAAATCATAAGTATCAATCATAGGCGGCATGGGTACCATATATCATGTCGCTATATATAGGTTTACAAATAAAACCGCAAATGTCACGTATTTGGGAATTGGATTTCCATCTATGAACCGAGGCAAAAGATAGTCCTCAACCGATTCGTGACTCTCTAGCCCGAGCCACAGGACCCAGACTCAGGTGGGCCCTTGGATCGTCAGGGCCAGTCCACCGATGTGGATTAAACTTAAACCCTGAACATGCGTTTCCCCGCCCTTTAGGGCGTAAATGAGCCAACTAAATGACTCCATCGGTTCGAGAACGACCGATCAATCCGAGGCGCGTCGCAACAGCAACAACCACATAAGTCAAACTCGTCAGGGCGTGTAAAACCACTGACGCCACTTCTAACTAGAAAGAAACGCATGCCCTCCCCGAGGTCCGTCTCCCGTTTTTGGTTCATACCGGGTGTGAAACACGCGAGGTAAACGTTACACAAAGCTACGCCACAAAGGCCGTGCTTTGATCATCACCACAAGACTTTGCTTTTCAACAGAAGCCTCGATCAATTGCCACTTAGGCATGCCACACAGGCAATTCACTCCATGCGTTTGATATCCATCAATATATAACCCCTGAGCTCGTACGCCTCAGAGAAGGGCGTTAAGCAAAAGAATAAATTCTCCGCCGCCAAACAGATATATATTTAATAGAGATCAATCACATGGACTAAAATCCAATGTCAGACACACGGTCCATTTACAAGTCCGTTCTGGGTCTGAACGAAACCGGAGGCACTTTCCTCGCATATCCATCCATCTCCAAGTACGTCTGGACGATCACCAACTGTTTCCATCTTCTTGGGTGTACAGCCCAATCAAGATCATCAGTAATCCCCCAAACAACGTGAAGACTTCCGGTCTTCGACCACCGTCTTCATCTTCGACTTATCGTCGTATCAGTTATTCAGAATGGGATAAACCCGGTCTTTCCGAATAACTCGCGTATATTTTAAATAAGTGTTACACAAACACAACATACGCCTCATTCCAATTCATCAGTCACTAACCGTAAATTAATCAAGAGAATAATTTCCCAAATATTAACCCCGAAGGCCGAAACCAACATCAGATCAATATCCAGAAAACCATTCTGCTTATCCAACCGACAGTTAGTTTCTAAATTTCACATTCATAGGGAAATGTTCCCATTAATTTTATCCAAGATAAATTCTTTGAATTTATTCTTTATTCTATTTTTGAATCTCAATTCAAACTAGTCGGGATTAGCGAACCTTACCGAAGTAATCATTTATTTTAATTTCCCCATCCCAACCTATTTATCCCATGAAGTAAAACTGGTAATACTTCATATCTAACACCACAGTGTTATCGGTAAATTCAATTACCATTTAACGTTCAAATCTAATTAAAGATTTAACTATCGCCTGGAGCAAAACTGGTGATACTCCATTTTCGATCATTTCAATCTAATTAAAGATTCATTAAAACTCCACTTAGTTTTAATCGTTAACCGGGTTAAAGAATCAGTGTCATTTAAAACACGGTTCACGATAAACCCGAAATCACATTCCATTAATTATCGGGTTAAAGAACAAGTGTTATTTAAAACACTGTCCACGATAAACCCAAAAATCAATATCAATTCAATTCCAATTAAATATTATTTAACTGGTACACTTCATTAAATCTAAATAAAAAGATTTAATCTTTTCTCAACTGGGTTCAAGAACAGTGTTAGTGAAGACACCATTCACGACAAACCCAAATCACATTTGATATTCAATATAAGGCTCTGAATAGAAAATATATCGGCTTATATTCAATATCAAATTCTACGATTAACAAATGTCGTACTGGAAATAACGATATATATATATATATCTTTCAAATTTCCATAACAACATCTGTATAATCACGAATTCCAACATCGAAATATTCCGAAGACAATTTCGATTCAAATCCACCCCAATGCAATCATTGGAAATTCTGGTTATTTCTAAAACCCTTTCAAATCCAATTTATTTATTTAAAAATAAATAGAATTATATTTCTAGTTCAAAACTAGTTCATTTCGATAAAAATCTATTTTTATCTTTTCAAATATGGAGTTTTTCATCCCAATTCTTTCTAAATCATTTCTTATGATTTTACATAAATTATTACTATTTTTAATAATTTTATCAAGGCCCGTACAGTCGATTTCCATCAATGGCCATCGAACTGCACTTACAGCGACCTTTTTCGAATTTGATTTGGACATAATTCCAAATCCAACCGTTAGATTTCTAATTTCTAATATTCGTTAGAAAGCTCTTTTCGATACGAACCCAACGGTTCCGGTTTTAGGAGAATCCGACGGTCGGATCTCCCGTAATGTCCGTTTGAAATAAATGGTCGAAATTCACGAACTGCCGCGGCGCGGCGCGTTCTATTCAGGCCATTATATTATATATATAATATATATAATATATATATCGTCGATTTCTATTTAAAACGAATTATATAAATAGTTTTAAATTCGTTTCAAAAGCAATTTCAACTTCCTTTTCAATTCAAATCAAAATTGGATTCTTCTTTATAAATTCGTTTTAAAATTCATTTCTATTCAATTCAAATTTCAATTCAATTTGAATTCATTTCAATTCGCTTCCAATTTGAATTCGTTTTCAATTCAATTCATTTCGAAATCGTTTTCAATTCAATTCATTTCGAAATCGTTTTCAATTCAATTCATTTCGAAATCGTTTTCAATTCAATTCATTTCGAAATCGTTTTCAATTCAATTCATTTCGAAATCGTTTTCAATTCAATTCATTTCGAAATCGTTTTCAATTCAATTCATTTCGAAATCGATAGAATCGATATAAATTGTTTACGTCAAAATGGCGTCAATCTAATCAACACGGCTTCATAAATTTCTATTTTCAAATATTCTATTTCAAATATTTCTTTTTCAAAATAGTTGTTATTATCAAAATATTTCGTTCAACACATGACCAATCTCAATGGATGAGTACTGTCAACACATGAACCTTTATTTTATATTGATAAAGATGTAAATTTTATTACTAAAATATTTCGTTCAACACATGACCAATCTCAATGGATGAGTACTGTCAACACATGAACCTTTATTTTATAATATTCTTTATTTTTCAAATTGGAATGAGACCCAATCAATTACCATATAAAGTTAATTATATGGATTTTCATACAACACATGCATAATAGCATTGAAAGATAATCAACCATCAACCAAAGTGCACTACACTGTATAAGCATCAAATATAGATATCTAACGCTTATAACAGCCTGTCAATCAATCGACCGACATATTTAATCAATCAGGATGAGTGAACTTCAAATTTCATCCCAACACCCGTGTGGGGTTTCAAACAATCAAACACAGATTTTATTTGTGCAGTTGGGCGATGTGTAAAATTTATCGTCCCAATCAATGTCCTTCAAATAGGTGTACATAAACAAACCGCCCGGTTTGTAAATGAATATTTATTTATTCACATTCACGTTAAAAATTATATTTTTAACGATAAAACATTTTATTTTAACTTATGAATTTCTATTCAGTTCATTCTTTAAATAAAATGATGTTTTTATTTTTCTAACTTATTTTAGAAAATTTCGGCGGCATAACGGCACGATACTAGAAACAGGACAAGGCCCAGCCTTATCCCCGGTCTAGTGAAGGCCCACGCCATTCACACATCAATCAAATTCATTCAGTTCACCCAAACAACTCAATTTCAATCAAATAATCTAACTTATTTTTGCAATCAAACAAACAAGTCCATGGTCTGTGGACGATTGTGTCGGGTGCTACTAAGCACCGTCTGCATCCTAGTATATATATATAACTAGAAAATGAAATTGAAAGGTGAGAAATTCTCACCGATAGCTATCCAATCATCTTCGTCATCTTCTTTGCCCGTAGCCACTACATATGTAAAAATCATATTTTTACTTCGCTATTCAATATATAAAAATCATATTTTTCTTTCGAAGTTCAATATATAAAAACCATATTTTTCTTTCGAAGTTCAATATATAAAAACCATATTTTTCTTTCGAAGTTCAATATATAAAAACCATATTTTTCTTTCGAAGTTCAATATATAAAAACCATATTTTTCTTTCGAAGTTCAATATATAAAAACCATATTTTTCTTTCGAAGTTCAATATATAAAAACCATATTTTTCTTTCGAAGTTCAATATATAAAAACCATATTTTTCTTTCGAAGTTCAATATATAAAAACCATATTTTTATTTTGAAGTTCAATATATAAAAACCATATTTTTATTTCGAAGTTCAATATATAAAAACCATATTTTTATTTCGAAGTTCAATATATAAAAACCATATTTTTCTTTCGTTGCTATGTATATAAAAATCACATTTTTACTATGCTATACATTATATAAAAATCACATTTTTACTTTCTCTACATTATAAAGATTATATTTTTAATACTTTAAAAATATAAAAATCATATTTTTAATACTTTAAAAATATAAAAATCATATTTTTATATATGCTACCTATACAAAACTGGTTTTATTAATCCCTTTTAAAACTTATTTTATATTAAATAAAGAAAGAAAAATAATAAAGACAATATAAAAACTTACAGTGTTTTCTAAGAGGGAGGGGGTTTCAGCAGTCGATTGGAAGGGCAGGGGGGGGGGGGGGGGTGCTGCGCCATCGCAGGTGGTCGGATATGGGGAGGAGGAGGCGCTACAGTCTCGGGGAAGGGTGGAAGGAGGCGCGGTTGGCGGTTTCAGGTGGGGGTGGTCTCGCGCGAGGGGAGAAGAAGAGGGGGGTTCGATTTGGGTGCAGATTCGACGAGAAGGGGGAACTGGGAGGGCGGAGAGGAAGTGGAGGAAGAGGATGAGGCGGGGGCGATCGTCGGGAAGGGTCCCACGAGGCGTGGCGGCGCGATGAACTGGGGGCGACGGGCGTTCGTTCGATTGGTTTTTTTTTTCTGAAGAAAATCGATTATGCAAGAAAAAGGGGGGGGCATCGGTTATAAGGGGAGGAGGGTTTTTCTTTTTTTTTCAATTTATTTAATTAATTAATTTTCAAAAAGTTGACTTTTACATACGACCTCGAAACGAGGTCCACCGCCTGTCGTCCATAGCGTTTTACCCCCATTCCGAACACAATGGGATATGTACCGTAGGTTGATTCGATCGTTTGAACCAGTTTCCGTTAATTTCACATTTAAATCACCATATTGAATTTTAAACGTACATTTCAAATTACCGGGGTCACATACTAACACTAAAAATTCTCGAAAAACATTTTCTAGCTTCGTATTGACGATACGGTCCTAACAAAACTAGTTTCGCTGAATTCTGAGACCGTTTGAAAAATGGCCAATTTCCAGTCGATTAAAATCAACTAAAACTGGTCAAACGCGTTTTCCTTCGCCACACTCACATATTGAATCGAAAAATTATGAAATTTGAAACCTAGCAATAACTTGACATCACAGACCCAACAAAGCTGGTTTCGTCGAAATCCGAGGTCGTTTGCAAAATGTCCATTTTTAAGGGCCTGAATTCCACAGCGACTATTCAGAATTTTCAACTGGACATGTCTCTTGATTCCCGCTATGAAATCTTGATTTTTCGGATTCGATAGAAAGATATTATCAATTAGATCCTATCATTTTTGGTTTCACTAAAATCCGGATTGTTTTGCACCCGGTACATCCAATTGAAGTTTGAAATCGAATTATCGAACTACCGCGCCATTTTCAATTCCTTTTATAATTATATATAATTATATATATATTCTAACGACGACGTATAATATATACGTTCGAATTATATTAAAAATAAATTTTCTCGTCATATTATTTAAAATAATCTATTTTAAATATTCAAAATTCGATAGAATTGCCAGAATAAAAATTTTAAACTGGCTCAGAATTTGCGGGTTATTACATTCGTGGATTTGATCGAATGGTGGCAAAGGAAGTAAGGTGCAAATAAATTTATTTGAGTTGATTCGTAGCTACAACGATGCGGCATCTAATCAAATATTCAGCAAATAAAACCAATGTGAGTAAACCTCACTCACCATTTAATTAGAATTATTTTTATATCGTTAAAAATAATTGTTATGCTTGTTTGAATGTTGTTTAGTTGCTTTAAATATATATAGTTATTTAGGCTTAACTATTATATATATATTGGGTTGATGATTGGTTGGATTCCCGCAGTATCATTAGCGGATGCCCGCGGTACCATTAGCGGATGATTACCCTATACGCCCCACGCTATGATTAGTGGATGACCTTCTATACTGCGATATTCTGCCTCGAAGCAGAATGGGTATTACTATGTTGACTAACGTCTGTGGATGCAGGAAAACAGGTTGGAGGAATCCAACTGGATTCCTCAAAAAAAAAATTATCTGTTTGTTGTTTGTTTGATTTCATATATATTCATATATGATGTGTTAAAAATCAAATGATTGAAAATTGGTTGATTTGATTGTTTAAAATATCCCTGGGGCTTGAATATTGATTTATAAAAATATCGAAAAAGGTATTTGAAATTTAAAAGGGGAATTCTTTTTTTATAAATAGAATTTGAATTTTAAATGAACTATAGAAAACATTAACTTGTTTTGAATATATATGAACGAGAATTGAATTTATAAACTCTGTTTATAAATGAAAAGATGGGATTTGAATTGAATTTATAAACTCTGTTTATAAATAGAAAAGATGGGATTTGAATTGAATTTATAAACTTTGTTTATAAATATATAATGTGGGATTTTAAGTAAAGTTATAAACGTTGTTTATAAATAAATGCAAGAGAATTCAAATGGACTTTGAATATAGAATTTGAATATAGAATTCAAATGGACTTTGAATATAGAATTTGAAAAGAGAATTCAAATGGACTTTAAACGATAGAATTTGAATATAGAATTCAAATGGACTTTAAATGATAGAATTTGAATATAGAATTCAAATGGACTTTAAACTATAGAATTTGAATATAGAATTCAAATGGACTTTAAACTATAGAATTTGAATATAGAATTCAAATGGACTTTAAACTATAGAATTTGAATATAGAATTCAAATGGACTTTAAACTATAGAATTTGAATATAGAATTCAAATGGACTTTAAACGATAGAATTTGAATATAGAATTCAAATGGACTTTAAACGATAGAATTTGAATATAGAATTCAAATGGACTTTAAACTATAGAATTTGAATATAGAATTCAAATGGACTTTAAACAATAGAATTTGAATATAGAATTCAAATGGACTTTAAACAATAGAATTTGAATATAGAATTCAAATGGACTTTAAACTGTAGAATTTGAATATAGAATTCAAATGGACTTTAAACTATAGAATTTGAAAGTAGAATTCAAATGAAGTTTAAATAATAAAGAGAATTCAAATAGAATTGAATTGGAATTTGAATAAGAAGTCGATAAGGAAACGAGAGTGTGAGTATAATTAGAATTTGTTAATATGCAAGTTAAAATATATTTGAACATGTCATGTTCAAATATGAAGGTGAAATAGACTGACGAGTTAAGTAACAAATTTATTTAACAAATTTAGTTAAAACGATTGGTATAGTTAAAATAGATTGGACAGGTATAAATATACAGGAGACAGGTTTGGAATAAAGTGTTAGAAGGTATATAAATAGAATGCCCGACAAAAAGGTATGTATTTAATTTCCATATGAGATTTTATGCGCCGTATCGGCTAGCCGCTTGGCTTTTCTTTTTCTTTTTGATTGGAAAAGGCCTGTGTGGCAGTTTGGGGATTTTCCCGATGCTCCCGGTACAAAGGAGGTTATGGCAAATTTTTCCGGGAATTTAAGGAGATAGAATATTTTTAAGATAATTTGATAGTTAGAAATCAACGTATCGATATATATAGAAGTCGATAAGGAAACAAACTTAGAAATAGAATAGTATAATCAAAAAGGAAGTATAAGAAAAAAATCTAGTAAGAATAGAAAGAGAAGGTGTATATGTGTTTTAAAAGTGAAGAGTTAGTTGTATGGTATTGATTATTCGAGTAAGTAGTCATATCTGTTTTGACGTTATAAATGTTATTCAGTCAAGGTCTGAGAGGTTGTTATACCCCAACTTGATTGATTTCATTATTAACAAATAAATAGTAAGATTCCAGGCTCGAAGATCAATGTTGAATAAGAGTTAGTTGAATATAGTATTTGGGTTGTCGTAACGATGTTTTACACAACATCCGTTTTAACCCAAATAAATGTAAGCGTGGAAATAGAATAATAAATATTTCCTAAGTATAGGAAATAAAGAAAGGTCAATATGGTTATTGAAAATATTTGGTTAACGAATATTGATAAAGAAATAGAGAAGTGATTTAATTAATGGAATATTAATTAAAGGCTCAGTGATTGTTGGATGTTTGGATGAACACTTGTTTTATTCGATAGTTAAATCATCGACTATCGAAACACTTGTTTTTATTCGATAGTTAAATCACAGACTATCGAAGTTTTGACCATCGTTGTCATTATGGAGAGACCGGTTGGATTATTATCCGAAGAACCACTCCGTATCGGCAGTAGCGTGCGAATCAGATTATATAAAGATAATCGAAAACAGAGTAGAGTGCAAGGACTTTTTCTATTAATAGAAATAGTACCTTCGGCTCATTTTGTTCCTGGGTGACTCGTATGGGTGAATGTTTGAAAGAGTATTTCCAGAAAGGTCACGTACATTGATTTCTTCAACCGTACCAAGAGTGGAAACGGAGAAGGAAACTTCTTTCGCTAACACGTAATGTACTGTTGTAGACATGAATTAGTGATTTTCGATGGATTTGATGATGTGGCATTCGAAGTGAATCTGGTGTGATGATAAAGCGTAGCTTCTAGCCTCATCAACCGGTAAATGACAGAAACCGGGCAAGCAACATGGCTATGTAGGTCGCACCTATTAGGGTGTATAATCGCCTAATCTAGAGTTTCATTTATTTCTAAAAAATCTATTGTCAATGCTGTCCCATTCGGGAAACGGTTGCTGATCCCAACCGTTGGTGATATACATTCGATACACTCAAGCGAAATGAGTGGTCGGTCATGTGTGGCTGAGTTGCAAGATGTTCTTGTTGAACTCGGTGTATTCTCCTCTAGAGATATACCAGCGGAAGGTGGTTCCCTACCTTGTCATAGTTGGAAATCCATTACCCAATACGTGCTTGCGGTTTATGATTGTATATTATATAAGTGGAACGTGAGATGCAAACGTTCCACTAGATTGTATTTACTTGATTTAGACACTATTATAATATCAAAGGAGTTTTGATATAAAGTTATCATTCCGTTCAAAGGGATTTTGAAATGTTAAATCAAGTGTTTGGTTTATCATAAGGGAAAAAACCGTTCCGTGTTATACGGCGTGGTCTTATGAGATATCATTTAGTTTTCTGAAACTGTTTTAAACAGTTTACTCATACCAGTCCCATGACTGACCCGGAGTTTATTCTGTTTTGTTTTCCCTAAACTCTTGGGTGCCCAATTTTGTACGGGCAGTCAAGTAGTCGGGATTTACAGATATATCTAAAGAGCTGGAGCAGGAGGCTTCAGGATCATATAGCTATAGTTTATTTCCGCTGTGTTGTAAGTGCTGTACATTGATAATGATGTATATTGAAATACAGATGTATATTTCAAGTTATGTTATATATAAATTATATGTTATTCGTTCCGCTGTGAGGTTCGTGTTACTCTGATGTTGTGTTCTTCTTCTTCTGTTCTAAGTTTCTATCTTATTTTTCCTCACCCTCTATCTTCTTTCTATTAATTTCCTGATTTCCAGTGCAATTTGGGGTGGGACTTGTGTTATTTAGTCAGCTCAAATTGGACCGGATTTTTGGGTCACTACACTTGGTAAGCTGATATGTTTGGATGAAACTACAGAGACACTTGAAAGACTACATTATGCCAAATGTCTGATTGAAATAAAACTTGACAAAGTTCTTGTTGAAGACTTCTTAACTACGCTTCCAGATGGGGGTATCCAGAGAGTTAAAGTCAATTATTTATGGAAACCTATTGTATGCCCCCACTGTTGTGTGTTCATACATAAGATTAAAAACTGCGATGCGAACGAGCAAAAGGAAATACACAAGGAAATAGCTACAGCAGCAAAGCGAACAAACAAAATGAAAATGTACAAGGGAATAGCTACAGGGATCAACAATACAAGTCTATAGTAAAAGTCAGCAACAATGGGTATAACAAAGGAAAAGAGCCTAATAACACCATGGTGCCTCAACCAGTTGGCAACAAAGGTAGTAATCAAGAAAAAAGTTTACCAGTTAGGAAAGATGCTTCATGGCAATGGATAAATAGAAATAAAAACAAAGTCACTTTCAAAAATCACAGACATAATAATTATATCAAATTATATACGCCTCAAAAACAAATCAATAAGAGGAAACAAGTGAGTTTGGCAGACTATATGCCAGAAGAAGGTGAAATATATATCAAAAAAATTTCAGAAGCAACAAGCTGGCAAATATGTGCCAATTATGAACAACTTTAATGCTCTTGTTGATATTGAAGGTTCTGACATATCTAACGTTGATGTTTTAGTCAAGGACAACATGGAGAACACTGTTCGTCAGTCCCCTTCATGCAAGACACTTGAGTGTGCCACTCTTAAATAAACAGATAGGTCTCCAACACGGCAAACCTCTGTTAAACATAATGACCCACTGAAAACCGGTCATTCCATTTCTAGCAACCATGATATTGGTTCAGTTGACGCTATGCAGTTAAAGCCTCGCTAAATCCCCGCTTTAGCCCGTAGCACCCTTCAACCGCCATGCTATTTCAATTTAGCGCTGATGAACAGTAGATCCACTTTTAGCCCGCTATTTCCTGCTGCATCCGCTAAATCAAGGCTTTTAAGCACCCGCTTTAGTAATATTAATATATATAGGGATTGATTTGACTAGCACTCTTTTAAAAAAATCAATAAAGTTAGTGTAAAGAGCTAATTTTACTGAATAAGTGGTCAATATTATGTAGATTTCTATTACAATTGTTAAATCTAGTGCGCGTAACCATGATATTTCTTGATTTTTTATATAAGATTAATTAATGTTAGTTTCTTCTACTCATAAAATGCGAGAATGATAATTAATCAATTTTGTATACTTGATTTCATACCAAATGAACCTTTTTTCACATCTACTATATCCCTGCTATTTCCCCTCTTTATCCCTGCTAGACCTTTTTGCACCTCCACCGCTATAGAACCGCTAAGCGCTTCAACTTCCCAGAGCTGACTTCAATGATAACTCAGAGAAGATAATATCGCCCAGTCAACAAGCATTGTCAGCCATGATAAAGAACTTAGTCAGTGAAGTTACACTTATAAGTGACAAAGAGATATTAGTCGAAGAGAGCAACGTAGTAAAATGCAAGACCCAACCAGCACTGAGTTTAATAATGAAGCACACATCTTAACAGATACAAAATTTGAACCAGTCATTCTTGCTGTTATGCTGCAATTGACTACTATCAATGTCTGTACACTTAGAAGCAGTCATGATAGAGAATATGGAAGTCAAATTACTCAAGGCAATGTCATACTTGGCGAAAGGGAAAACACTGAAGTAAACGGCAACAATACAAAGCAGGTTGACGTCACGTATAGCAAAATTCCACCTCCACCTGGATTCAAATAAGAAATTGAATCTTATTTGTTTGTGACAGAATAGAGCAACTAGCTAAGCTAGAACACTAAAGAAAACAAATCCAGCACACCTAAAGCAGGAGCTATTGGTGGAGATGATGCAAACAAGGTCAAGACCAGATCTATGACAAGGGGTGCCGAAAAATATCTAGAGTTCAATTATGATACATAATATATGCATATGGAATATTAGAGGAGCTCATAAGCAGATTAAGCTTGACAGATGCAAGACGATAATTATGAAATACAACCTCTCGGCTATTGCTTTATTGGAAACAAAACTCAATATAGACCTAATAATCAAAGCTGCCAGGTACGTGAATCCTAATTGGCATATGTTACATAACTTACAGGATGCTAGTTACGGTAGAATTTTAGTTTTGTTTGACCCTTCCATTCATCATCTCACTAGAATAGGATCGTCTAGCCAACATTTACATTGTCAGAAATTTCTCTTACCCTCTTCTATTGCATATTTTATTACCTTTGTATATGCGCATAACTCCAGGGTAGCTAGGGAAAATCTTTTTTATGTTTTGCCCTCTTTTAAACAAGATAGTGTTCCTTGGTTGATGTGTGGGGATTTTAATACTGCTCTTAACATCCATGATAGGGTAGGAGATAGTTTTGTTTCTCTAGCTAAAATCAGTCACATAAATATGGCCATTATGAACTCTGACTTAATTAAAATTAATTCTAGTGGACCTGATTTCACTTGGAACAATAGTAGTAGGAATGGCACTCACATGTTTTCAAAAATTGATCATTCTTTATGTAATACTGCTGCTCTAAATAATCGGCCTTCTTTACTTAATGATATTGCATTGCCTATTATGTCTGATCATTCACCTCAAATAATACACATGAATGAGAAAATCATGAATAGAAAACCTGCTTTTAGGTTCTTTGATACATGGACAATGCAAAATGATTTTTTTTCTCATAGTTAAAAAGGCATGGGAATTCAATTACTGTGGCAATCCTATGTATAAACTAAACAAAAAACATAAAGCAATTAAGAACGATTTAAAAGCATGGTCGAGCAAGACTTTTGGAAGTGGCAGCCTCAAGTCGCACGCACTTGAAATTCAACTACAACAAATCCAGACCAACATGTTGCGCGATCCACTCAGCACCTCTCTTCCTTTCATTGAACATGACTTGTCAAGTCAGCATCAGGATGCATGCTCTTATCATGGAATCCATGATGAGAAAACAAAAAAGCAAAATCAAATGGTTTGAAGACGGAGACATGAACTCTGCTTATTTCCATGCAGCTCTTAAAGCAAAACAAGTAAGAGAAACGATACACACAATTACGGATTAGAACGGTCAGGTACACTCTACTCTTACTTCTGTTCAAAATGCGTTTGTTGATTATTTTGCGGACCTTTTTGGTTATAGAGATAAATTCGTACCTCAAATTGATGATATTAATCCTATGTTTTTACCCAAAATAAGCACTGATATGAAAATTTTCTTATGCACGACTATTACTGATGATGAAATTAAGCACGTTATGTCTTCTCTCAATAAACAATCTTGTGGTGGGCCTGATAGGCTTAATGCAGTGTTCTATAATTCATATTGGAATATAGTTAACTTTGATGTTTGCAACGCTATCAAACAGTTTTTTTAAAAAGCAAATATGTTCCACTCTTTCAATAACACTGTCGCTGCTCTAATTCCTATAACGAAGAATGCTAACAATGTTAGCGCTTTCAGACCTATCTCGTGTTGTAACACTATTTATAAATGCATCGCTAAGATCATAGCTATTAGATTCAAGCATGTTCTTCCGCAAATTATATCTACAAATCAGTCTGCTTTTCTGTCAAATAGGAATATTCTTGATAATGTTCTTTTAGCTCATGAATTAATAAAAGGTTATAACACGCAAAACATTTTCCCTAGAGCAATGATTAAACTTGATACCAGGAAAGCTTTTGATACGATTCAATGGTCCTCTATTATAAGAACCCATAGTTACATGAACTTTCCTAGTTGTTTTATGGCATGGGTTTACTCTTGTATTAGTTCAGCACACTTCTCCATTAATGTTAACGGTTCTCCAGTAGGATTTTTTGGGGGCAAACAAGGAATCAGACAAGGTAATCCTATATCTTCCTATTTATTTATTACCGTCATGGAAATGTTAACTAGAATGTTAGATAATTTGGTTGCATCTGATCTTTTTGATTTACACCCAAAATTTACCGATCCTTGCATCACATCCCTTATGTTTGCCGATGATTTGATTTTTTCTGCAAGCCAAATGATAAAACAATAAACAATATCATGTCTACTCTTAATAAGTTATACTTGTTAACTGGTTTATAAATAAACTTCGACAAATCGAACATCATGGTTGTTGGAGTTAGTCAAACTCGTACTTCTATTATACAGGGGTACACTGGAATTACTTGTAATGACACATCCGTCACGTATCTGGGATTGCCTATGGCAACTTCTAGAATCACCACACTTTAATGTTTACCTCTATTTGATCGAATTACTAATAGATTGAACTGTTGGTCTACCGACTTTCTTAGTCAAGCTGGAAGACTGACATTGATCAAATCTGTTATTATTTCTATGCAACTTTGCTGGCCATGCATGTACTTACTTCCAAACAAGCTACACAATTTGATGCGATCTGCGTGAATGAAATTCCTTTGGAAAGGTAATATTCACGATAAGTATCCTACACCAATATCATATGCTAAAATTACTAGACTGATTGATAGAGGTGGGCTAGGCTTAATAAACACCAAACTTTGGAACTTGGCTGCTATAGCTAGGCATTTCGATGATATCTTAAAAAACAATTCTAGTCTTTGGGTCCGCTGGTCCGTGAAACATGTCCTCAAAAATCAAAGCATTTGGTCTTTAAGTACGCTTCAAGGATTTAGTTGGACCTGGAAATGTATAAATAAATTAAAATTTAAGATACTTCCTTACTCCAAATTTGGTTTTGCTGCTTATGACAGAATCATGTTTTGGGAAGATCCATGGCTAGATCACGGATTTATTCTCAACGACAATATAACTTACCTAGAAAAGCAAGGGGCTGGTGTGCACTATGATACATTAGTGGGTGACATGCTCGTTCAAGATAATATCTGCTTGCCAAACACTTCGATACAGACAATACAAATGCTGTGGAATAGGATTGATGCTCTCAACAGCCTCCCACACTCACAATGCACCACACTATAGAATTTGAAAGGTAAGGCCTTCAACATTAAAAAATTATACCATGTTTTATTAGGATTTACTACGCTCCCTGTTTGTAGCTGGTCCAAGAAAGTTTGGAAAAGAGACAATAATGCTAAAGAAAATATGCTGCTATGGAAGGTGATCAATCAAGCAATTTTAACTAAAGACAGACTAGCGGACCATGGGATGGAGGTTTAGACAGATTGCTTACTTTGCGGTGCGACAACTGAGAATGTTCATCACCTATTTTTTGAATGCGGACATATTCAACAGCTATACATCAAAGTGATGAACCATATTGGTTACTGCAACTTTCCATTGACTAGTGTTGATCAATGGAGCTTGTTCAAAAAGAGAACTAGTAGTAAAAGTCCAAGAGGGAGGCTCAACACATATGTGCTGAAAAAACTAACGCATGCTATATGGAATAGGCGCAACTCTTCAATTTTTGATAATGCGCATATCAAAAACTCTTCGCCATGGAAGCAACACCTTTGGCACAACATAAGGGATGGATTGAAGTTCCTAAAATTTACTTATGATCTGGGGATTTTTGAGCTATCGTGCTAAGCTTGCTTTATTTTTGTTGTAATTAAGTGTTGTCTTCTGTAGTTAGTAGTTGATATGCTTGTTTTCCCTATTCTCTTTTGTTTTTTTCTTCTTTCATTGTTGCTTTGTAATCGTCTAAGCATATCAATAAAAGTGGTAGGGGTCCACTCAACCCCGTCGACTTTGCCAAGAAAAAAAGAAGAACATTCTAGATAAGCATATTGTAGTATATTTGGGTTTGTTACAATAAATAATTTTATACCGAATATAAACCTAAATCATTGTAATTAAATAAAGGCACCATATCTTCTAGCATATTCTCTAACATCCCCCCTTAGGCTCACGATGCGAAAAATCGTGAGTTTGCCAAATAGAAGCTGCAAACTGAAGAGTAGCAAGATCGAGCAACCATTTCGATATTATTAGAGACTAACACCAAACTCAAAGCATCAAACATTCAATTACAACTCAATAACTCCAATTTGAAACTCCAAAGCAACTCAACAAACTTCAATTTGATCGGCAAGTAAAAGATCTGAGCGGTCTAATGACAAAAATGGTCCTGGATGTGTTTGTATATTTGCATCCCCAAAACATACAAAGAAAACAAAATAAACCAAAATGGGATGAGTTTTCATATGTTTGCATCCTACAAACATATCAAACGAAAACAAAACCAAATCAATAGGGATGAATCAACATATGTTTGCATCCTCCAAACATACCTTACAATACCATCTACCACCTTCAATCAATGTCAATTTCCCTCCTAAAAAATAGGGTTACCAATACAGACATCAAATGAACAATAAACATCTCCAAACTAACGTTACTCTCTAAATCTCAATCAACTCATCACCTTTACCTCAGTTCACCAAACTGTCACACACATCATTACAAAACCAAACTGCTTCTACTTGGAACAACCCATGCAATCCTCATCAACCATCAACAACAATCATACTCCACAATACCAAGCAAACACTCTTCCACTATCCAAACGCACACCTATAGCTTGAAGTGAATCTTCTCTTTCACTTGCCATAACTAGATTTAAGAATTATCAAAATATTACAAATCCCACAGTTCTTTTTCCCTTTTTTTACCAACAATAAATAATAGATCTCAAAGTTACCAACAATGCTCGTCTACTACAATTGTCAACAACAAATAACAGATCTCAAACTCGCCAGCAACAATCATCTTTTACAATCACCACCAACAAGTAACAGATATCAAAACTAACAAAGAAGAAACGACATGATACAATAAAAACGGTAAGAGAAAAATAAAAGATAACAGATCCACAAATAAATGATATCTTTATCTAAACCCAAATAATAGATCCGCGACAGCGAGCACACATATCAAGGAGGCAGCAGGAAATCGGACGATATCCTTTTTTCTTAGTAAACAACAACCCTCTCTCTATCTCTCTATATAACCAAGCACTGACACCATGTTAGAATTTGATATAGAGAGGAGAGAGATTAAACGGTAAAACATAAAAGACTACATTTTTATTTCTTTATTGATTGATTTTACAAAAGATACTTTCTTACATTGCCAATCCTTGCCTCTATTTATACATAGTTTATCCTTTTCTAAAATAACATTCTAGATAAACATATTCAAGAGTATATTTCGGTCTATTAATAAATAATTTTATACCAAATATAAACCCAAATCAATGCAATTAAATAAAGCCAACGTATCTTCTAGCATATTTTCTAACACTTCTAAGGTAGACTACTCACAGCTACATTTGTCTGCAACTGCCTTTGGGTACAATCATCGAAAAGACATGCTTGCTTTGATAAGATTGATAGGATAGGAACTATAGGGGGATCAAGCTTAATATCATGCAGGGTTTGATTGTGATTACCAAGTTAATTCGATACGGGTTATGTTTTTTTTCACTTTTGACCATCACTTTTGGTTGTTAATTCAATCAAGTAAAGATATTTGTTTTACGCTATCATTTCAAGTTGTTAATCTAATATGTACAAGTATTTTATATTATCACAATCTTTAGTTGATGGTATTTTGACTTTATTTAAAAGTTGTCTCATTGGTAACGAGTTACTAATTTTTGAGATGACTGCCAAGCTAAAAACTCAAGGGTGGGCATAAACCGCACCGCCATCTGGGAACCGCCCGCACTGAAAAAGCGGTATGGAAAACCAAAACGAATCTTCTCCTTAAAGCTGGTACTTCAAACCAGACCGACTCAGAACGATACGGTCCGGTTGCAGTTTGAGCTATTGACCCAGCTTTATTAAACAGGACCAAACCGAATAGTTGCACTAGCAATCTTATGATAAAAATATTGCTAATTCCTATCTAATTAATTATTTTAACGATGTATATTTATGTTGATGTTATATAAATAATTATTATTATCACAAAGGAGAACATTATAGCTTTAGTATAATAGTCTCTATACCTTTTTTGGATAAATGAGAGTTATAATCTTATTTGAGTTAACTTAATGTTTACGCGTTGATTTAGATTGATGTTTGGTTAATGTATTAAAATAATCTCACTTGTCATTAAATGTAAAGTTGAAGTATTCATACAGTTAGAAACCAATCTTTCAATTTTTAATAACATTGTGTGCTTTAGCCTTTAAGTTACACTACACAACACAGTTGTAAATTGATTATTGATGGAAGTAATTCTCTTATTGCATATTTAATACGGATTCAAACCAGACCGAACCAAAAACCGTAATATATTAAAACCGAACCGAAACCGAACCATTTAAACGAGGGGTATAACGAGTTGTATTTTTGATCAACCGTTTGATGCGGTGCAGAAGCGGTTTGAACTCCAAACCGCACCAGACCAATCCGCGCCCACCCTACTAGAAACAAATTTTTTCATAAGGTGTTAATTCCAAGGTCATAAACTAGGAGAAATGGGTATAATAATGAATATTCTTACCGTGTTTATCTTCTACCAAAATATGTCTGACATTGCAGCATTTAGCACTTTTAAGTTTGTAATGAAATGGTATCTTCTTGTTGAAGTTTAGTTCTTCATTCTCTATAATAATGTTCCTAACTGTATAATCTATTAGATTGCCTTTATTTTATAAGCTCCTACTCTAATTTAATTCCTTCAAACTCATACAACTTTGTAGGTCAAGGATGGAATAATTTGGTTTTGGTATATAAGCGTTTAAGGTAGCACGATTTATGAGTGTTTCACACTTTTTTGTTTTAGGATTTTGGTATAATATGGCTGTACATTTTGGTATAAATGGTTTCACATTTTGTTGTAATACGCTAAGAAATTCCATTCCATTTCAGGATATTTTCTTAACGTATATCTTCTTCACATTGTTACTAGTGTGTGGCCCGTGCTACACATACGGGTATCATCGAAAATTGATAGTCAAAGTTGTGTAGAATATAATATCGAAAATGAACTTTTTTATAAAGTTGGGGAATGTAAGTTTTTAGTTTATTACGATGTAAAAGTGCAAACATTATACATACAAATATATGTGTGTGTATATATGTGAGTATACATATTTATGTATATATATACATATATATATATGTGTGTGTATATATATATATATATATATGTGTGTGTGTGTGTATATATGTCACTGTGTGTGTATTTATGTGTTTGTCTTTGTAGTATATAGTTATACCTACATATATGTGTGTGTCTATATAGCATCCCCATTTCATTTCTTTATAAGCACTGATGATTGATATGAAAAAAAAATAGATATCAAGATTTTGCAATGTTCAATCATAAAATATTCATTGTGGAATGAAAACTTATTTCCTTTTATGGTTATATCTACCTAATGCATAGTTTTATTTATTGGGTAAATTGAATATCGAGTTTCTCCTTTATGATTTAGTAGTTTTAATCCAGATGACTCATGTTTATTTTTAGAAAATAAACAAATATATTTGTAGCACCATTTTTCAGTTGCTAATGATACTCACAAACAATTCTCCAATGTATAAATGTTACATATATTTATGATTTCTACAGTTACAACTATCCCCTTCTTGATATTTAAAGATATCTATTTGCATAAGGTGAATTGTTCTATATAAACTACTATAAATAGAAATAAAGAGGATCCCATATGCTAAGTTAAAGTTGATGTGTTTGTGTCGGTATTAGAATCGACAGTTTCTACTGTTACATAAAAAAATACTTAATACATGTAAATAAAAAATGTAAGAAATCTCTTTGTTATATATGAGCCGTTTAAATCCATTATCGAACAAATGAAAACGAAGTTAAGGACATAATCAAAATACAATTCAAATCCTTAAACAATTACCGTAAATACCACAAAGGCTTATTATGACCAAAATGAAATATGGTTAAAATTAAGAGTATGGTACAACAACATTATGTTTTCAATATATCAATTATTGGATTTTAAAACAACATAGCCAAATTAGGACCATCGAAATTTTAAAATAATCAATATTAGACAATAACACGTCGGTCCTTGGAATGAGACTTGGAATGAGCATTAATCACAAAGCTTTTGCATTGTGATAGTTATAATATGATGATTTATTTTTCTATGTACACCAGCACCCTTGCATTTGTTAATCTTAGTATCCATCAATGATTGAACAAAAACATGCAATGGTACAAAGTATGGACATATATAAACAATGGTGCATATCATAGTGTTGTCCCTTATACGACTACTTCAATTAAGTACAATTCATTCATTATTTTTGTATGTTATTACTTTAATTTTAGAGAATTATATTAAGGTTTATTCTTCTTTGAAATGGTTAGTATAATGTAATTGATTTTTTTATATATATATAAATTCATGCAAAGTTCTGTATATCTCTGAAAAATTTGCAATCATATGTTTAAGTTAAGACTAAAATTATTTTTTCTTCGCCATTATTGAAAAAAAATTACATATGTCAAGATTGATAGTCATTGTTAATAATAAAATGAGGCATTAGTTCTGAAAATATAATTACAGATTGGCTATATTTTATGTTACAGAAATAGTAAAGCTTTATTGTTTATTTTATTGCACAAAATTATGACATAAATTTAGACACATGCACTTTCAATCATTAGATCTTCATATGAGTTTCACATTCCAAATAAAGACAAATAAATTCAATGATTTAGAATTCGTATATCTAAACTTATGTCAAATTTGTATTCTGGTAGCTGTTCTCATTAATGTTTCGCTAGATTTGTTCGATAACTGGACATTAAATAAAGACAAAGGCACATTATGCCTTCAAACTCATGTTACATGAAAGTTATTCCATTTAATTTCACACATTAGCACTATAATATAATGGCTACTTTTTGAATGACGAATTCACAGAGATGAGATTGGGTTCGAAGACCCTCTTGATAGAATATCTAAACACTTTATTGGTTGAAATGTAACACCTGATACAGGTTACTTTAATATTATACGTGGACTTGGGTTTCATTTATCACTGAATCCATCATTCACATTTCAGTTATCAGCGACTCCATCCTTCTTTTCTTTGAGTTTTATGAATAAATAAAGTTATAGATCAAAATTTGTATCCACTTAAAATCCATGAATATCGACATATTTGTACCTTCATGCACTCTCAGAGAAAAACACATCTATTTCTATGCAATTTATTATATTTATTCATATTATACCCGATCAAGTCTGCATTTTCTTTCAAAGAACAAATGCATCCAAAAATAATACAATAAAATCCCCAAAGTGCTTAGCAATTAGTACAGCGGAATTTACCATAGAACACAATGACTATTATGACATTTAAAGTAGCGCATCAACAATGGTATTTAAAGTAATGAATGTTTGAAAATGTTTTTATGGCATTTAAAGAAGTGGACTCTTTTGTGCTTAGCATATAAAATGGTGGATTCAACCCTAGTATACAATTATTCTAACACTTTCAATTTAAAACTTCTGCCTTTGTCCTGCGTTCAGGATAATCATGATTTTTTTTACAAAAAACTCATGTCTAGAAAGTGCTCATGTAGGCTTCCAACTTTAACATTGACCAAATCATGAGTCCATGCCAAGGATTGAATGCTAAATGCAATAAAATTATGGTTCTTCTGCATAAATGCTAAGAGGCCTCACCATTATTAAATCACTGATATAGATTATACCTATAATTTTCCAATATTGGATTGATTAATTTGGAAATAATTGTCATTAGGATATTAAGAAATAAAAGATGACCCCCAAGATATTAAAATTAATGAATAATCCAGTTAATATTAATCAAGCAAAATAACATGGAGTTAATTGCAAATGGTAATCAATGTTATAGGATGTTGAATGTATGATTATGATTAAAAATAACCAACACAAATGCACATGCACTACACGTATTGGATGAAAATTTTGAGCAACTCACTGTACTCGCGAAATGAGCATGGCCAAACGTTGAAGCCTAACACTGTTAACTATGGAAAATCCAACCACTCGAGCTAGAATAAACTACTATATATATCAAAACTACATTGTGGCTGCATATTCCATGTGCAAACCATGATTTAGGCTACTAAATAATAATGATCATTGTGTCATTTCTTTCAAGCTGCATTAGAGATTTCAACGGAAATGTAAAAATAAAAGTATCAACACTTCACATACATATTTTATTTTTTAATACACGTAAAATTTTCAGATTATACTTCAACCAAAGCAACCCTAAAATCACATATATTATATGATGATACATAACAGGATAAACATATGGTGTAATATAGAATCATGTGTCTTGTAACACCCCGTAATTTTGTAACACTAGGATTCACAAATCAAGGCAGAATTAAATTTTAAATTCAAAATCAAGGGAAACGGGTTACGCCATTGGGTTCGTCTCAAAATTCTTCTCGAAAACGAGTCCGAGTTTGCGAGAATCGGAGTCCGTATGAAGGAGATATGACCCTCCGAAGTTTCAGGAAATTTCAGAATTGAAAACAGCTAGAAATTCTAATTCAAAATTCGAATTCGAACCCAGAAGCAGGCTGGACGGGAAATTTCCGGCTCAAGCCCAGGTCGACTGGGAGTCGACTGGGTAGTCGACCCCCCCTGACCAGGTCGACTGCGCAGTCGACCTGGGGGTCGACCTGGTGCCAGAACCCGGTTTTGAACCTAGGTTCATTTTGATGTTTCTGGCTCGATTTTCTGACCAGATTCATGACTCTAATCCTATTTAAACAACCCCTAGTCTCCTTCACTATTCACAGTTCTTCTCTAACATTATGCTGCAAAGATTCTAGGTGGACATTGCTTCTTCTCCTCCACTAAATTAAATAATAAATAAAATAAATCAAGACGAGGAAATGTGACGAGAAGGAATTTCGCTCGGTCCGAACCAGTCGCTAAACCGATCCAGGCCATTCGAAACGCCCTATCGTTTGAGAACAGGACAAAACAGAACGCATACAAAAGAACATTTCACTGTATATTACAACAATGCATCAGATTACAAGAATATACAGAGTATAAAAGAATATTACACAGAAATATCAGAGATTACAATAAATTACATAGCAGCGGAAAATAATACAATGCACAACTAGAAGAGATATACGGATACAAAGCTTTCCGGATATCGTTCCAGCTGTAAACCAGGATCCTGTGAATATAAATCTGCAAAACCAAAACTACTAGCTGCCCGTGTCAAAATAGGGGCACCCAGAGTTTAGGTTAAAACAATAAACTCCAGGTCAGTCATGGGACTGTGTGAGAACTAAAACAGTTAATCTTTATTTTTAAAGTTTGGTAATTCAAGGGACCACGCCGTATAACACGGAACGGGTTTCCTCCCAAGAATACCAGTGCATAAAACAAACAACGCAATGCTAAATAAAGAAAAAATGAAGCTGTTATAAGACCCAGGTCCCATCACACAATGCAACGCAGCCGAGGATAGGGTTTTCCCTTATAACAGCCAAAGAATGCTTGATACGGTTAAAACAAATCGTTTGATACTATTATAAGTGCATAGTGTATAAAACAACTTCAAATCATAAGTATCAATCATAGGCGACATGAGTGCCCCATCCCACTATGTCGCCATACTAGGCTCTACAAAATAAAACCGCAAATGTCACGTATTTGGAAATTGGATTTCCATCTATGAACCGAGGCAAAAGATAGTCCTCAACCGATTCGAGACGCTCTAGCCCGCCCCTCAGGCAAGCGTGCAGGCAAGCCTTGGATCCTCAGGGCCGGTCCACCGATGTGGATTATTATACCTGAACACTACGTCTCCCCACCCTATGGGGTGTAAGTCTGGTCCGTCAGCCGACCAGAATGCATCGGCCGAAACCGATATAACCGAGGCGCCTCGCAACAGCAACAACCACATAAGTCAAACTCGTCAGGGCGTGTAAAACCACTGACGCCACTTCTAGCTAGAAAGAAACGCATGCCCTCCCTGACGTCCGTCTCCCGTTTTTGGTTCATACCGGGTGTGAAACTCGCGAAGCAAACGTTACACAAAGCAACGCCACAAAGGCCTGGCTTTGATCATCACCACAAGACTTTGCTTTTCAACAGAAGCCTCGATCAATTGCCACTTAGGCATGCCACACAGGCAATTCACTCCATGCGTTTGATATCCATCAATATATAACCCCTGAGCTCGTGCGTCTCAGAGAAGGGCGTTAAGCAAGAGAATAAATTCTCCACCGCCAAACAGATATATATTTAATAGAAATCAAACACACAGACTAAAATCCAATGTCAGACACACAGTCCATTTACAAGTCCGTTCTGGGTCTGAACGAAACCGGAGGCACCTAGTACCTCGCATATCCATCGATCTCCAAGTACGTCTGGACGATCACAAACTGTTTCCATCTTCTTGGGTGTACAGCCCAATCAAGATCATCAGTAATCACCCAAACGACGTGAAGACTTCTGGTCTTCGACCACCGTCTTCATCTTCGACACCACGTCGAATCAGTCATTCAGAATGGGATAAACCCGGTCTTTCTGAATAACTCGCGTATATATTATAAAAGTGTTACACAAACACAACATACGCCTCATTCCAATTCAGAATATTCTTTTATTCAAAATTTCCTATACTTTGGGAAAAGTTCCCATTAATTTTATCCAAGATAAATTCTTTAAATTTATTCTTTAACCTCCTTTGAATATAATTTCAAACTAGTCGGGATTAGCGAACCACATCGAAGTAATCATTTATTTTATTTCCCAATCCCAACCTATTCATCCCATGAAGTAAAACTGGTAATACTTCATATCTAACACCACAGTGTTATCGGTAAATTCAATTACCATTTCACGTTCAAATCTAATTAAAGATTTAACTATCGTCTGGAGCAAAACTGGTGATACTCCATTTTCGATCATTTCAATCTAATTAAAGATTCATTAAAACTCCACTTAGTTTTAATCTTTAACTGGGTTAAAGAATCAGTGCCATTTAAAGCACGGTTCACGATAAACCCAAAATCACATTCCATTAATTATCGGGTTAAAGAACAAGTGTTATTTAAAACACTGTTCACGATAAACCCAAAAATCAATACCAATTCAATTCCAATTAAATATCGTTCAATTGGCACACTTCATTAAATCTAAACAAAAAGATTTAATCTTTTCTCAACTGGGTTCAAGAACAGTGTTAGTGAAGACACCATTCACGACAAACCCAAATCACATTTGATATTCAATACAAGGCTCTGAATAGAAAATATATCGGCTTATATTCAATATCAAATCCTACGACAAACAAATGTCGTATTGGAAATAACGATATAAATATATATCTTTCAAATTTCCATAACAACATCTGTATAATCACGAATTCCAACATCGAAATATTCCGAAGACAATTTCGATTCAAATCCCCTCCAATGCAATCATTGGATATTCTGGTTATTTTCAAAACCCTTTTTAAATTCAATTCATTTATTTAAAAATAAATAGAATTATATTTCTAGTTCAAAACTAGCTCATTTCGATAAAAATCTTTTTTTATCTTTTCAAATATGGAGTTTTTTCATCCCAATCCTTTCTAAATCATTTCCTATGATTTTACACAAATTACTACTATTTTTAATAATTTTATCAAGGCCCGTACAGTCGATTTCCATCAATGGCCATCGAACTGCACTTACAGCGACCTTTTTCGAATTTGATTTGGACATAATTCCAAATCCAACCGTTAGATTTCTAATTTCTAACATTCGCTAGAAAGCTCTTTTCAATACGAACCCAACGGTTCCGGTTTTAGGAGAATCCGACGGTCGGATCTCCCGTAATGTCCGTTTGAAATAAATGGTCGAAATTCACGAACTGCCGCGGCGCGGCGCGTTCTATTCAGGCCATTATATTATATATATAATATATATAATATATATTTCGTCGATTTCTATTTAAAACGAATTATATAAATAGTTTTAAATTCGTTTCAAAAGCAATTTCAGCTTCCTTTTTCAATTCAAATCAAAATTGAATTCTTCTTTATAAATTCGTTTTAAAATTCATTTCTATTCAATTCAAATTTCAATTCAATTTGAATTCATTTCAATTCACTTTCAATTCAATTTGAATTCGTTTTCAATTCAATTCATTTCGAAATCGTTTTCAATTCAATTCATTTCGAAATCGTTTTCAATTCAATTCATTTCGAAATCGTATAAAGTCGATATAAATATCGTTCACGTCAAAATGGCGTCAATCTAATCAACACGGCTTCATATATTGATATTTTCAAATATTCCATTTCGAATATTTCTATTTCAAATATATCTATTTTAAAACTGGAATGAGGCCCAATCAATTACCATATAAAGTTAATTATATGGATTTTCTTACAACACATGTATATAATAGCATGGAAAAATAATCAACCATCAACCAAAGTGCACTACACTGTATAAGCATCAAATATAGATATCCAACGCTTAAAACAGCCTGTCAATCAACCGATCGACATATTCAATCAATCAGGATGAGTGAACTTCAAATTTCATCCCAACACCCGTGTGGGGTTTCAAACAATCAAACACATATTTTATTTGTGCTGTTGGGCGATGTGTAAAATTTATCGACCCAATCAATGTCCTTCAAATAGGTGTACATAAACAAACCGTCTGGTTTGTAAATGAATATTTTACTTTATTCACTTCACGTTAAAATTACATTTTTAACGATAAAACATTTTATTTCAACCTATGAATTTCTATTCAGTTCATTTACACAATATAATGACATTTTTATTTTCTAACATATTTTAGAAAATTTCGGCGGCATAACGGCACGATACTAGAAACGGGACAAGGCCTAGCCTTATCCCCGGTCTAGTGAAGGCCCACGCCATTCACACATCAATCAAATCAATTTCATCTCACCAAACAATTCAATTCAAACAAATAATTCAACTAATCTATGCAACCAAACAAACAAGTCCATGGTCTGTGGACGATTGTGTCGGGTGCTACTAAGCACCGTCTGCATCCTAGTATATATATATAACTAGAAAAATTAAATTGAAAGGTGAGAAATTCTCACATATAGCTATCCTAGCTCCACGGCACTTCTTTTGCAGAAGTCTTCGTCGTTTCGCCTTTTTGTCACCTTCGTTGCCCGTAGCCACTACACGTATAAAAATCACACATTTTTATATTTTGATGTCTTTAAAATAAAAATCATATTTTTATTTATTCACTTCAATTTTAAAAAGTCATATTTTTATAATCACTTCATATATTTAAAAATCGAATTTTTACTATGCTATTCCATATATAAAAATCAAATTTTTAGTTCGCTATTCAATATATAAAAATCTGATTTTTCTTTCTTTTTAAATTTCTAATCTCCTTCTATTTTAAATCTTAAAATAAATTAGTTTATAAATCATTTTAAAAATCAGTTTAAAAAAAATCCTTTTGAAAATCAGTTTTTAAATTCTTTTGAAATCAGTTTTAACCTTATTTAAAAAAAAACAGTTTTATAATCTTTTTCAAAAAATCAGTTTAAAATTCTAAAAAAGAAAACAGTTTTATAATCTTTTTCAAAAAATCAGTTTAAAATTCTAAAAAAGAAAACAGTTTTATAATCTTTTTCAAAAATCAGAATTAAAACAAAATAAATAAATAAAATAAAACTTACAGGGAGAGGGGGGGGGGGGGGGGTTTCGCCGATCGTCGGAGGACAGGCGCCAGGGGTCGTCGGGGGGTGGTTCAAGCGTCGGCGTGAGGCCTGGAGGGGGGTGGGGCTGTCGCGCCTTTAGGTGGCGGGTCCTGGAGGCTAGGGCGTCGTTCAAATAGAAGAGAAGGAGGGATTCGCGAGCAGGGGGTGCGTGGGAGGAGCAACTCGAGGTGGGGAAGAAGGAGGAGAGGGGCGGAGAGGCTCTGGTGGCGGTCGGAGCTCAGGCGATGGCGGGGAGGGGGGGGGGGGGGTCGGCGTTCGATTCGAACGATTCTTTTTTTTCTTTTTCTTTCAATACTGTTTTCTGATTAATTAATCGGGGGGGGGGGCAAAGTATAGGAGAGGGTGAGGAGAGAGAAGAGCTTTTAATTATTTTATTATTATTTTTCCTCAAAAAGTTGACTTTTACATATGACCTCGAAACGAGGCCCACCGCCTGTCGCCCATAGCGTTTTACCCCCATTCCGAACACAATGGGATAAGTATCGTAAGCTGGTTTGATCGTTTCGATCAGTTTCCATTGAAATTAAATTTAAATCGCTATATTGAATTTTAAACGTACATTTCAAATTACCGGGGTCACATACTAACTCTAAAAATTCTCGAAAAATATTTTCTAGCTTCGTATTGACGATACGGTCCTAACAAAACTAGTTTCGTCGAATTCTGAGACCGTTTGAAAAATGGCCAATTTCCAGTCGATTAAAATCAACTGAAACTGGTCAAACGCGTTTTCCTTTCCACGCTCACATATTGATTCGAAAAATTATGAAATTTGGTATCTAGCAATAACTTAACATCACGGACCCAACAAAACTGGTTTCGTCGAAATCCGAGGTCGTTTGCAAAATTACTATTTTTAAGGGCATTATATATATAAAAAAATATATAAATTCCACAGCGACTATTTCTAATTTTAAACTGGACATATCTTATCATTTCTAAAATGAAATCTCAGTTTGTTAACTTCGTTACAAAGATATAGTTATACAGATTCAAATATTTCTTGTTTCGTTCAATTCTGACTTATATTGAATTCTGTATATTCATTTGAAATTAGAAATCGAATTTTCGAACTACCGCGCCATTTTCAATTCCTTTTATAATTATATATAATTATTATATATATTCTAACGACGACGCGTATAATATATACGTTCGAATTATATTCAAAATAAATTTCTCGTCGATATTATTTAAAATAATTCATTTTAAATAATCAAAATTCGCTAAAATTGCCAAAATAAAAATTTCAAACTGGCTCGCATTTTACGGGTTGTTACAGGAAATGCCGCTCAAGACTTTCAAAAGGAGATTCAAAACAAGTTAGGATTCAAGTGAAGATTCAAACGGCTTCAACGGCTGTTTTTCTACGAACCTAATATAATCTCTGTAAGTCGGTTACTTTTTAGATTTGAACGTTTTCTCTATTCGTGACATGAAATTAAAGGAATAAAAGAATATGCCAAATCTTTCTATTCGAATCAGTGCTTATATCCTTGGACCTAATTAAGAACTGTTATGATTCGATGACCAATAAGACTGTGACTATGAAACTATGGACCTTAAAACCATATGCCTCTTTTACTATGAACATTGCCTATGAATATTGCCTATGACTCATGACTGTGAGAATTATTTTCATTTGACTATGAACATCGCCTATGACTGTGATTCATTAATTGTGAGGATTTATTGCCTATGACTATGGATATAAGGTTATTATTTATGCCCATGACACTGTAGTTACAAAACCATGTTGTACCCTAAACTGGCATTATATTGGATCTAGGCTTGACTTTCTATTTCTAGTTATCCTTGGATCTTGATCTTGGGAATTTACCTATTAAGTTAGGTCTACCCATGTTCTTGAACTTATACTATTCAACCCTTTTCATGACATAATATTACCAGATCTATATGCCTGTGAATTATCATCTTATGCCAGTTATTATGTCTATTCTTTCATGGCATTTTGGTTCATTCCCTTTTCTCCACGAATCTAGATTTATTTATAATCTAGGTTGAATCACGATTATACGAACAATGGGAATACGTTTTGGGAAAAAACATGAAATTGACTAAACTTGGAAATTGGCATAATTTGGGAACATGCATTATAGCATGACTATTAAGATGAAAATTTGAATAACAAGTCTAGTTTTTAAATGAACTGAAATTAGAATATTAAATCAGAATTGGGTGGCTAAATTAAGCATGATAAGTATATTAGCATAATTTTGAATAATTTACATACATTGGGCGTAAATGGTAAATGGTTAAATGGGCCACAAAGTAGGTAATTGGTATGCAAATTAAGTTTTGGGCATAAGCGGTGAACTAGAATATGAAATCTAGTTTGGTATAAACTGTAAACTAGAATATAAAATCTAGTTTTGGCATGAACTGTAAATGAGGATGTTGGATCTAAATTGCTATAAACTATAAGATAGGCAAATCAAGATTTGGGCCTAGAATATAAGTCCATTAGTGGGCATGGCAAATGTATATGGTATAGGCCAAATTTATTTAAAAAGGGAAAATGGACTTTGAGGATAAATGGTTAACAATTTATATATATACAAAAAAAAGGTTTATTAATGACATCACTTTTAATAATACACCCACCATAAAGTTCTAGGGTGACAGAGAGGATAGTGTCTAGGCTTGGGTTTGGAAAATACAAGTTTCCTGCTCTCCCTGGCTATCCCTAACTGATCCGACGGACGGGATGGTTAGTTTCAAAACCTGATTTGGAAATTAATCAAAACCCTTTGAACTTAGAAAACACGAATATGCCTAACCCGAGGTTAGACTGAGTTGCAATGTAAACCTGCCCGGAACCAACCGGCACATCCAGTAATCACAACAATATCTGTCTAATGTGAGTGGTTGCGGCTTTAATTTATTAATTAAAGCTAGAACGAGAATGGTAGGGTTAAGTTAACTAAAACACTTAACCAACTCAACATGTTAACTAAATCCGATGAGTGGGGTTAGGCTAATCTGGACACTTAACCACTTAACATGTTAACAAGACAAGACTTGTAGGGATTAAGTAAGTTTAATACACTTAGCCAATTTAACATGTTAACTAAGACTAGAAGGTGGGGTTAAGTAAACTTGGAACACTTAGTCATCATAGCAAGATAAATGAATAGGGTTAAGTTAAAAACATGAAAGGACAATACTTAACCATTAGAACATGTTAATTAAACAGATGTTAGGGATAAGTTAGCTAAGGGAACACTTAACTGCTATAACATGTCAGTTAAAACAGATGGGCAAGGTTAGGTTAAAGGGAACGTTTAACCAATACAAGATGAATGGGTAGGGTAAAGTAATAAGAAAATACTTAACCAATATAATTCGGTTTGTGGTAGGGGTTAAGTCAACATGAACTACTGATAACACTTAACCAGTTTTATATGGCAAACGAAAGGGTTAAGTTGACTCGAATTGACTAATGACACTTAACCACCCCAACTTGACAAGAACAAGAACTAAGTAGTAAACCTTAGTTAATATGAACTAAGTCGTAAACCTTAGTTAAGAAAATGATGATTCAACAAACTAAGTGGTAAACCATAGTTAGAAAACTAAGTAGTAATCCTTAGTATATCACAAGTAGGAGCGAACGTCCATCTGATCTTAAAGAGGCCTCCAACGAATTGGGTTACGAAGCCCGAGGCTTCGAGGGGACGTGAGGGTACTCTTGGTATCCCTCTGTGAGGTGGCAGATGATCCTCCTGGGCTCACAGAGGTTAAGGTCTGCGTTAGAAGAACCAAGGGTATGCCTTGGTTGCAATATATGGCAACCTAAAGACGAGGGTGGATCAGCGTGATTCGGCGAGACTAGTTTTCGCCCTGTGATAGCAACTCGTCGTCTACCTACCATCTTTAGCCAATCATTGTACGTATGCAGAAAGGCACAGAACTCCCAATAGACCATATACTTGCTATCTAGTTATGGGCGAGGCTGGCCAATAGGAAAGTAGGGCATAGGGTGGTAAAAGTATAGTTCTTGCGCTTGATTTTCTTGGATTGCCTTTCATTAGTTGAGGGAGGGGTCACGTGGGACCATAACCACTGGTAGAGAAACAGACCTTAGCATCTGTACCGGCAGATATCTGAAAAGCTCCTGACCGAGTTCCGTGTTTCTAGAGTAGCCTTGCCACGGGACTCGGGTCACACATTTCAGGACATGTGCATCTAGACAGCGATAAAACGATTCGCGACACATACGTGGGGAAAGTCTAGGAACATATACCACTTTGGGTAGTGTGTCCTAGACTAGGGGCATCGTTCGATAGGTAGCGTAATCCCTAGTGGACCTAGGTGGCATAAACCTGAATCTGTGAAGCATTAGATAAGTCGCGTAAATCCTAGTTGAATCTAGGAAGCACTTGATAGAAAACCCTAGATTAGATCTAGGTAATAAATAATAAATGTTTGCCTGAAGGCAATCGAAACTACAGGGTTTGGGATCGCGTTATCATTACTAGTTGGGACACTAGTTAGGTGGTGCAGTGATATAGAAACCAGTACAACAAGTTAATAACGAAGCGGAGAAAGTATAGAGTATATCCAGTTTATCTTGCCTTAGCATATCATGCGTTAATCTTATCTTATCTTGTTAGCCCTATCTTCATGGTATTATCTTGTATTTAGTTAATTCATGTCGTTCTGTTTTCCTTGTTCACATGCTAGAAGTAACTGAACTTACTCAGGCTTTATGTCTGACTCTGTTTTTCTTTCGTCTTCTTTTCTTCCGTTCCCCCCCAGGTTTTAAAGGAGGGAATAGTATAGCTCAGGTTAAGTTGGACCGTCACTCTTTCCCAGCTTGAAGATTTGTCGAAGTTTTGCTTGGATTCTCTTTTCAGATGCTATGGTTGGCTCTTGCTACATTGGGGAATATAAATGTTGTTTTATGATTCTTTATTTTGTAAGACAGATGATACTCTGATATTGGAAAGCAATTGTTGTACAAACTATTTTATCAATAAAGTAAAGTTTTATTTTCCGCTATTTTAATTTTGTCTGTCTTGTAATTTTATCTGCATCTTTTACCATAAATGCTCCACAGAACATAGTGCATTCCCTTTGTAAGTGACACTAACGGATGTGGGGTGTTACATGTGGTATCAGAGCTGAAGGTTACCAGATCAGATAAAGGATTTGAAAAATTATTTTCAAAACGGTTTTAAAAGAAGCATTTTTAAGAGAAAAGATTTGTTTTAAAGGTATATTCCCCAAAGCCATATGCACCATCTTTTGATTCTCTATTGAGTCCTTGTTTCCTTCTTTCTTGAGTCTTTGGGGCTCCTGGCTTTCTGGGATGTAACCTCATCGAAGGGCGAAGTAGTGCCCGACTTCCATCTATAGCTGTAGTTGTTTCACTTACGGCCAGTTTTCTTTCAAAACTTATAGGGTTTTCCGTACGATGGAGGCAACTTTCGAGAGATTTGTCAACATGATTACACGAGTAAGAAGATGAGGAGTTTAGAAAAGGAGCACAACCAAGGATGAGGAATTCATGGATGTAGATTTAGCTCACAAAGGAGGAAGGAATTATAAAACCTAAGACAAGAGGAAGTATCTTTACTATGGTGTAATAGGGCATGTAATTAAGGGCAAAGGACAAGATTTTCAGAAGGGCAAGTACCTACTTTCGCCACTAAGCGTGCCTAGGAGAAAGGTAGTAAAGTTCTGTTGGAAGAGTCTAGTTTTTCTGTTTGTACTCTTTCGTTTTTAGCGCTTTGCATTTGTTCATGTCTACTTCCATAGTTGAATCTCTGCACCTTAGTACTTGTATAGTAGAAAGATCCCACTAGAGTCTCAAATCCAATTGGTGTCCGACCAGTTTATTTTTGGTTAGTAGGGAGTTGAGAATAGCTATCGAGTTTTCTTATATCATCTCACGTAGATCGTCTAAATTCGGAGGAGATATTCCTTGGGTGCTTGTCAGATATTGGTTTAGGCCTTTGGGGCTTGTACTTGAGGAATGTCGAGTTCGACTAGGATAGTTTGCATGAGAGATGAATAGTTGTGGCAGGAACTCTAAAAAGCACGCAGTGACCTTTAGACCCTTATAGTTATGGCATGGTGGATAAGAGGGAGACCTCTAATCATCTGAGTACATACACTTGGTACCGTGATTGACATCTGTTTATTTTGGAAATGGAGGTTAGAAACTTCACAATCGCGAAGTTAAATTTGTTAAGATACAGTGGAGTAAAGCTCAAGAAGGCTAGATACTAGCATCATACCCTTTTCCTTAAGAGTGCATCCTTGATTTCTTTTTTTTTTGTAGGAGCTTTACGCATAATTGTTTCTCTCTTTCCAAAGTATATCCTCTAGGTCGTATCTTCGATCGTTAGGTAGAAACTCTTTTGGATGTAAACATGTATTTGAAACATGTTATGGTTGCGAGTGGTTGCTAATGGTTGCTCGTGAATGCATATACATACGTATTAGGCACTAGATCAGTTCAGACGCTTTCATATTGCATTTACAGATATGTATTTGTTTGTAAGTTGAACTTGATATGTTATCATATGGATGATGCATATGGATGAATGGCTATGCACGCATGTAGTATTTACATAACTAGGGATGCTTGCATACATGATTGGACGCATGGCACTGACATGATTCGCATTAAGGAGGCCAACTAAATCAGTAGACCGCCTGATTTTGCACTAGATAAAGACATATACACACACTATGCATATGAACATGAAAACATTAGAAATCCTTTTAAGGACAATGAATGCCTGTGATTGAATGGTTGATTAGATGGATGATGGGATGCTAGGACACATTCTTCCTAACTTAAAGATTTCGGGGAAGAAATCCTTTTAAGAGGGGGAGAATGTAACACCCCGTAATTTTGTAACACTAGGATTCACAAATCAAGGCAGAATTAAATTTTAAATCAAAATCAAGGGAAACGGATTACGCCATTGCGTTCGTCTCGAAATTCTTCTTGAAAACGAGTCCGAGTTTGCGAGAATCGGAGTCCGTATGAAGGAGATATGACCCTCCGAAGTTTTAGGAAATTTCAGAATTGAAAACAGCTCGAAATTCGAATTCAAACCCAGAAGCAGGCTGGGCGGGAAATTTCCCGCCCAAGCCCAGGTCGACTTGGGAGTCGACTGGGTAATCGACCCCCCCTGACCAGGTCGACTGCGTAGTCGACCTAGGGGTCGACCTGGTGCCAGAACCCGGTTTTGAACCTGGGTTTATTTTGATGTTTCTGGCCCGATTTTCTGACCAGATTCATGACTTTAATCCTATTTAAACAGCCCCTAGTCTCCTTCACTATTCACAATTCTTCTCTAACCTTATGCTGCAAAGATTCTTGGTGGACATGGCTTCTTCTCCTCCACTAAATTAAATAATAAATAAAATAAATCAAGACGAGGAAATGCCGCTCAAGACTTTCAAGAGGAGATTCAAAACAAGTTAGGATTCAAGTGAAGATTCAAACGACTTCAACGGCTGTTTTTCTACTAATCTAATATAATCTCTGTAAGTCGGTTACTTTTTAGATTTGAACGTTTTCTCTATTCGTGACATGAAATTAAAGGAATAAAAGAATATGCCAAATCTTTCTATTCGAATCAAGCTTATATCCTTGGACCTAATTAAGAACTGTTATGATTCGATGACTAATAAGACTGTGACTATGAAACTATGGACCTTAAAACCATATGCCTCTTTGACTATGAACATTGCCTATGAACATTGCCTATGACTGTGACTCATGACTGTGAGAATTATTTTCCTTTGACTATGAACATCGCCTATGACTGTGATTCATTAACTGTGAGGATTTATTGCCTATGACTATGGATATAAGGTTATTATTTATGCCCATGACACTGTAGTTACAAAACCATGTTGTACCCCAAACTAGCATTATATTGGATCTAGGCTTGACTTTCTATTTCTAGTTATCCTTGGATCTTGATCTTGGGAATTTACCTATTAAGTTAGGTCTACCCATGTTCTTGAACTTATACTATTCAACCCTTTTCATGTCATAATATTACCAGATCTATATGCCTGTGAATTATCATCTTATGCCAGTTATTATGTCTATTCTTTCATGGCATTTTGGTTCATTCTCTTTTCTCCACGAATCTAGATTTATTTATAATCTAGATTGAATCACGATTATACGAACGATGGGAATACGTTTTGGGAAAAAACATGAAATTGACTAAACTTGGAAATTGGCATAATTTGGGAACATGCATTATAGAATGACTATTAAGATGAAAATTTGAATAACAAGTCTAGTTTTGACATGAACTGAAATTAGAATATTAAATCAGAATTAGGTGGCTAAATTAAGCATGATAAGTATATTAGCATAATTGTGAATAATTTACATACATTGGGCGTAAATGGTAAACGGTTAAATGGGCCACAAAGTAGGTAGTCGGTATGCAAATTAAGTTTTGGGCATAAGCGGTAAACTAGAATATGAAATCTAGTTTGGTATAAACTGTAAACTAGAATATAAAATCTAGTTTTGGCATGAACTGTAAATGAGGATGTTGGATCTAAATTGCTATAAACTGTAAGATAGGCAAATCAAGATTTGGGCCTAGAATATAAGTCCATTAGTGGGCATGGCAAATGTATATGGTATAGGCCAAATTTATTTAAAAAGGGAAAATGGACTTTGAGGATAAATGGTTAAACTTTGAGGATAAATGGTTAACAATTTATATATATACAAAAGAAAGGTTTATTAATGACATCTCTTTTAATAATACACCCACCAGAAAGTTCTAGGGTGACAGAGAGGATAGTGTCTAGGCTTGGGTTTGGAAAATACAAGTTTCCTGCTCTCCCTGGCTATCCCTAACTGATCCGATGGACGGGATGGTTACTTTCAAAACCTGATTTGGAAATTAATCAAAACCCTTTGAACTTAGAAAACACGAATATGCCTAACCTGAGGTTAGACTGAGTTGCAATTGTAACAACCCGAAAATCTGGGCCAGTTTAAAATTTTTATTTTGGCAATTTTGGCGGATTTTAATTATTTAAAATGAATTATTTTAAATAAAATCAACGAGAAATTTATTTTGAATATAATTCGAACGTATATATTATATACGCCGTCGTTAGAATATAAATAATTATATATAATTATAAAAGGAATTGAAAATGGCGCGGTAGTTCGATAATTTGATTTCAAACTTCAATTGAATGTACCGGGTGCAAAACAATCCGGATTTTAGTGAAACCAAAAACATTAGGATCTAATTGATAATATCTTTCCAACGAATCCGACAAATCGAAATTTCATAGCGGGAATCAAAAGATATGTCCAGTTGAAAATTCTGAATAATCGCTATGGAATTCAGGCCCTTAAAAATGGACATTTTGCAAATGACCTCGGATTTCGACGGAACCAATTTTGTTGGATCCGTGATGTCAAATTATTGCTAGATTCCAAATTTCATAATTTTTCGAATCAATATGTGAGCGTGGCAAAGGAAAACGCATTTGACCAGTTTCAGTTGATTTTAATCGACTGGAAAATGGCCATTTTTCAGACGGTCTCAGAATTCGACGAAACTAGTTTTGTTAGGACCGTATCATCAATACGAAGCTAGAAAATATTTTTCGAGAATTTTTAGAGTTAGTATGTAGCCCCGGTAATTTGAAATGTACGTTTAAAATTCAATATAGTGATTTAAATGTAAATTCTATGAAAACTAATCGTAATGCTCGAATTGGCTTACCGTACATATCCCATTGTGTTTGGAATGGGGGTAATTAGCTATGGGCGACAGTCGGTGGGTTCGATTCGGGGTTCGAATAAAAAGGTAACTTTTGGGGAATTTAAAAATTAAATTAAATAAAAAAATATGGTCAACCCTTATCTCCCATACCCAGTCAAGCCTACCCCCATCGTGCAAACCCGATGTTCAAAAAAAAAAAAAAAAAACCCTAGCAGCTAATCAAGCCACCGCTCCTCCGGGGGGACCATCGTCGCGTGCCTCGTCTGAGCTGCCAACGCCACCACCTCCCCATGCCGCCCCATCCTCTCTCCTTCCCCCCTCTTCTGAATTCCGAGACCCCCCCCCCAAAAAAGCTCCAGCGCCCATAATCCGATGCTCCACCACCTAAAGACCATCGCCGGCCAATGCAGGCCCCACTACGCCTCCTGCACCACTCCCAAACGTCGGCGCCATCCTCCACCTCGCCCATCTCTCCCTCTTCTTGAAAAACCGTGAGTTTTAATTTATTATTTAATATTCTTTTCAGTTTTTGTATATTTAATTATAAAGAAAAGAAATAGGTTTTTATAAATAAAATGAATAGGATTTTTTTATATGATTAAAAAAATATAATTTTTGTTTGATTAAAATTATGATTTTTGTAGGCAAGATTTGATTTTTACTTATGTAGACAAGACTTGATTTTTAATGAAATAAAAATATGATTTTTATATGTTGAACTTCGAAATAAAAATATGATTTTTATATGTTGAACTTCGAAATAAAAATATGATTTTTATATGTTGAACTTCGAAATAAAAATATGATTTTTATATGTTGAACTTCGAAATAAAAATATGATTTTTATATGTTGAACTTCGAAATAAAAATATGATTTTTATATGTTGAACTTCGAAATAAAAATATGATTTTTATATATTGAACTTCGAAATAAAAATATGATTTTTATATGTTGAACTTCGAAATAAAAATATGATTTTTATATGTTGAACTTCGAAATAAAAATATGATTTTTATATATTGAACTTCGAAATAAAAATATGATTTTTATATATTGAACTTCGAGATAAAAATATGATTTTTATATATTGAACTTCGAAATAAAAATATGATTTTTATATATAGAATAGCAAAGTAAAAATTCGATTTTTATATATAGAATAGCAAAGTAAAAATTCGATTTTTATATATAGAATAGCAAAGTAAAAATTCGATTTTTATATATAGAATAGCAAAGTAAAAATTCAATTTTTATATATTGAATAACGAAGTAAAAATGTGATTTTTTAATATGTAGTGGCTACGGGCAACGAAGAAGACGAAAAGGCGAGAACGAAAAAGATCTCTAAATAGGAGTGTCGTGAAGTGGGGATAGCTTTCGGTGAGAACTTCTCACTCAAATTTTTTTTTCTAGTTATATATATATATATATATATATATATATATATATACTAGGATGCAGACGGTGTTTAGTAGCACCCGACACCCGTCATCCACAGACCATGGATGGCTTGTTTGTTAAATTGTTTGGTTGTGTAGTTGGTTAGATTATTTGATTGAAATGTGAATTGATTGGTGAAATGAAATTGATTTGATTGATGTGTGAATGGCGTGGGCCTTCACTAGACTGGGGATAAGGCTAGGCCTCGTCCCGTTTCTAGTATCGTGCCGTTATGCCACCGAAATTTTCTAAAATATGTTAGAAAAATAAAAATATCATTTAATTTAAAGAATGAACTGAATAGAAATTCATATGTTGGAATAAAATGTTTTGTCGTTAAAAATATAATTTTTAACGTGAATGTGAATAAATAAATATTCATTTACAAACCAAACGGTTTGTTTATGTACACCTATTTGAAGGACATTGATTGGGTCGATAAATTTTACACATCGCCCAACCGCACAAATAAAATCTGTGTTTGATTGTTTGAAACCCCACACGGGTGTTGGGATGAAATTTGAAGTTCACTCATCCTGATTGATTTAATATGTCGATCGATTGATTGACAGGCTGTTATAAGCGTTAGATATCTATATCTGATGCTTATACAGTGTAGTGCACTTTGGTTGATGGTTGATTATTTTTCAATGCTATTATATACATGTGTTGTATGAAAATCCCTATAATTAACTTTATATGGTAATTGATTGGGCCTCATTCCAATTTGAAAAATAAAGAATATTGTAAAATAAAGGTTCATGTGTTGACAGTACTCATCCATTGAGATTGGTCATGTGTTGAACGAAATATTTTAGTAATAAAATTTACATCTTTATCAATGTAAAATAAAGGTTCATGTGTTGACAGTACTCATCCATTGAGATTGGTCATGTGTTGAACGAAATATTTTGATAATAACAACTATTTTGAAAAGAGAAATATTTGAAATAGAATATTTAAAAATAGAAATTTATTAAAAACGATTTCGAAATGAATTGAATTGAAAACGATTTCGAAATGAATTGAATTGAAAACGATTTCGAAATGAATTGAATTGAAAACGATTTCGAAATGAATTGAATTGAAAACGATTTCGAAATGAATTGAATTGAAAACGATTTCGAAATGAATTGAATTGAAATTTGAATTGAATAGAAATGAATTTTAAAACGAATTTATAAAGAAGAATTCAATTTTGATTTGAATTGAAAGGGAAGTTGAAATTGTTTTTGAAACGAATTCAAAACTATTCATAAAATTCGTTTTGAATAGAAATCGACGAAATATATATTATATATATTACATATATAATATAATGGCCTGAATAGAACGCGCTGCGCCGCGGCAGTTCGTGAAATTTCGACCATTTATTTCAAACGAACATTACGGGAGATCCGACCGTCGGATTCTCCTAAAACCGAAACCGTTGGGTTCGTATCGAAAAGAGCTTTCTAACGAATATTTGAAATTTGAAATCTAACGGTTGGATTTAGAGGTACGTCCAAATCAAATTCGAAAAAGGTCGCTGTAAGTGCAGTTCGATGGCCGTTGATGGAAATCGACTGTACGGGCCTCGATAAAATTATTAAAAATAGTAATAATTTGTGTAAAATCATAAGAAATGATTTAGAAAGAATTGGGATGAAAAACTCCATATTTGAAAAGATAAAAATAGTTTTTTATCAAAATGAACTAGTTTTGAACTAGAATTATAATTCTATTTATTTTTAAGTAAACAAATTGAATTTGAAAAGGGTTTTAAAAATAACCAAAATTTCCAATGATTGCATTGGAATGGATTTGAATCGAAATTGTCTTCGGAATATTTCGATGTTGGAATTCGTGATTATACAGATGTTGTTATGGAAATTTGAAAGATATATATTTATATCGTTATTTTCAATGCGACATTTGTTAATCGTAGAATTTGATATTGAATATAAGCCGCTATATTTTCTATTCAGAGCCTTGTATTGAATATCAAATGTGATTTGGGTTTGTCGTGAATGGTGTCTTCACTAACACTGTTCTTGAACCTAGTTGAGAAAAGATTAAATCTTTTTATTTAGATTTAATGAAGTGTACCAATTAAATAATATTTAATTGAAATTGAATTGATATTGATTTTTGGGTTTATCGTGAACAGTGTTCTAAATAACACTCGTTCTTTAACCCGATAATTAATGGAATGTGATTTTGGGTTTATCGTGAACCGTGTTTTAAATGACACTGATTCTTTAACCCAGTCGAAGATTAAAACTAAGTGGAGTTTTAATGAATCTTTAATTAGATTGAAAAGATCGAAAATGGAGTACCACCAGTTTTGCTCCAGGCGATAGTTAAATCTTTAATTAGATTTGAACGTGAAATGGTAATTGAATTTACCGATAACACCGTGGTGTTAGATATGAAGTATTACCAGTTTTACTTCATGGGATGAATAGGTTGGGATTGGGAAATTAAAATAAATGATTACTTCGGTAAGGTTCGCTAATCCCGACTAGTTTGAATTGATATTCAAAAATAGATTAAAGAATAAATTCAAGAAATTTATCTTGGATAAAATTGATGGGAACCTTTCCCTATGAATGTGAAATTTAGAAACTAACTGTCGGTTAGCCAAGTAGAATGGTTTTCTGAATATTGATCTGATGTTGGTTTCGGCCTTCGGGGTTAATATTTGGAGAATTATTCTCTTGATTAATTTACGGTTAGTGACTGATGAATTGGAATGAGGCGTATGTTGTGTTTGTGAAACACTTATTTAAAATATACGCGAGTTATTCGGAAAGATCGGGTTTATCCCATTCTGAATAACTGATACGACGATATGTCGAAGATGAAGACGGTGGTTGAAGACCGGAAGTCTTCACATCGTTTGGATAATTACCGACGATCCTGATTGGGCGGTACACCCGAGAGGATGGAAATAGTTGGTGGTCGTCCAGACGTACTTGGAGATGGATGGATATGCGAGGAAAGTGCCTCCGGTTTCGTTCAGACCCAGAACGGACTTGTAAATGGACTGTGTGTCTGACATTGGATTTTAGTCCATGTGATTGATCTCTATTAAATATATATCTGTTTGGCGGCAGAGAATTTATTCTCTTGCTTAACGCCCTTCTCTGAGACGTACGAGCTCAGGGGTTATATATTGATGGATATCAATCGCATGGAGTGAATTGCCTGTGTGGCATGCTAAGATGCAAATGATCAAGGCTTCTGTTGAAAAGCAAAGTCTTGTGGTTGATGATCGAAGCACGGCCTTTGTGGCGTAGCTTTGTGTAACGTTGATTCGCGAGTATCACACCCGGTATGAACTAAAAACGGGAGACGGACATCAGGGAGGACATGCGTTTCTTTCTAGTTAGGAGTGGCGTCAGTGCTTGAACTGGCTGACGAGTTTGACTCATGTAGATGTTGCTTATTATTACTTGCTGAAAAGCGAGGCGCCTCGTGATATCGGTTTCGGCCGATGCTTCTGGTCGGCTGACGGGCCAGGCTTACGCCCCAAAGGGCGGAGGAACGTAGTGTTCAGGCATAATAATCCACATCGGTGGACCGGCCCTGACGATCCAAGGCTTGCCTGCGCGCTTGCCTGAGACATGGGCTAGATTGTCTCGAATCGGTTGAGGATCTTGCCCCTAGCCTCGGTTCATACCATAAATGATAACCCAACTTCCAATACGACGTCTTGTGGTTTTGATTGTAAACTTATATATGGCGACATAGTGTTATGGGGCATTCTTGCCGCCTATGATTGATACTTATGATTTGAAGTTGTTTTATACACTATGCACTTATAATAGTATCAAATGATTTGTTTTAAACGCATCAAGCATTCTTTGGCTGTTATAAGGGAAAACCCTATCCTCGGCTGCGTTGCATTGTGTGATGGGACCTGGGTCTTATAACAGCTTCATTTTTTCTTTATTTTGCATTGCGCTGTTTGTTTTGTGCACTGGTATTCTTGGGAGGAAACCCGTTCCGTGTTTTACGGCGTGGTCCCTTGATTTAACTAACTTTAAAATAAAGATTTATAACTGTTTTAGTTCTCACACCAGTCACATGACTGACTTGGAGTTTATTGTTTTAACCTAAACTCTAGGTGCCCCTATTTTGACACGGGTAGCTAGTAGTTTTGGTTTTGCAGATTTATATCCACAGGATCCTGGTTTACAGCTGGAATGATATCCGGATAGCTTTGTATCCATATATCTCTTCTAGTTGTGTATTGTATTATTTTCCGCTGCTATATATTTAAATGTAATTTAAATCTCTGATATTTCTGTGTAATATTTATTTGTTTATACTCTGTATATTCTTATAATCTGATGCATTGTTGTAATATACAATGAAATGTTCTTATGTATGCGTTCTGTTGTGGCTTGTTCTCGAACTATCCGCTCTTTCCTTTACGGGGAAGTTACGGGTTTTCACAGCAATTTAAACCTGGCCGGAACCAACTGGCACATCTAGTAATCGCAACAATATTTGTCTAATGTGAGTGGTTGCGGCTTTAATTTATTAATTAAAGCTAGAACGAGAATGGTAGGGTTAATTTAACTAAAACACTTAACTAACTCAACATGTTAACTAAATCTGATGAATGGGGTTAGGCTAATCTGGACACTTAACCACTTAACATGTTAACAAGACAAGACTTGTAGGGGTTAAGTAAGTTTAATACACTTAGCCAATTTAACATGTTAACTAAGACTAGAAGGTGGGGTTAAGTAAACTTGGAACACTTAGTCATCATAGCAGGATAAATGAACAGGGTTAAGTTAAAAGCATGAAAGGACAATACTTAACCATTAGAACATGTTAATTAAACAGATGTTAGGGTTAAGTTAACTAAGGGAACACTTAACCACTATAACATGTCAGTTAAAAAAGATGGGCAAGGTTAGGTTAAAGGGAACGTTTAACTAATACAAGATGAATGGGTAGGGTTAAGTAATAAGAAAATACTCAACCAATATAATTTGGTTTGTGGTAGGGATTTAGTCAACATGAACTACTGATAGCACTTAACCAGTTTTATATGGCAAACGAAAGGGTTAAGTTGACTCGAATTGACTAATGACACTTAACCACCCCAACTTGACAAGAACAAGAACTAAGTAGTAAACCTTAGTTAATATGAACTAAGTCGTAAACCTTAGTTAAGAAAACGATGATTCAACAAACTAAGTGGTAAACCTTAGTTAGAAAACTAAGTGGTAATCCTTAGTATATCACAAGTATGAGCGAACGTCCATCTGATCTTAAAGAGGACTCCAACGAATTGGGTTACGAAGCCCAAGGCTTCGAGGGGACGTGAGGGTACTCTTGGTATCCCTCTGTGAGGTGGCATATGATCCTCCTGGGCTCACAGAGGTTAAGGTCTGCGTTAGAAGAACCAAGGGTATGCCTTGGTTGCAATATATGGCAACCTAAAGACTAGGGTGGATCAGCGTGATTCGGCGAGACTAGTTTTCGCCCTGTGATAGCAACTCGTCGTCTACCTACCATCTTTAGTCAATCTTTGTACGTATGCGGAAAGGCAGAGAACTCCCAAATATACTTGCTATCTAGTTATGGGTGAGGCTGGCCAATAGGAAAGTAGGGCATAGGGTGGCAAAAGTACAGTTCTCGCGCTTGATTTTCTTGGACTGCCTTTCATTAGTTGAGGTAGGGGTCACGTGGGAACATAACCACTGGTAGAAAAACAAACCTTTGCATCTGCACCGGCAGATATCTGAAAAGCTCCCGACCAAGTTCCGTGTTTCTAGAGTAGCCCTGCCACGGCACTCGGGTCGCACATTTCAGGACATGTGCATCTAGACAGCGATAAAACGATTCACGACACATACGTGGGGAAAGTCTAGGAACATATACCACTTTGGGTAGTGTGTCCTAGACTAAGGGCATCGTTCGACAGGTAGCGTAATCCCTAGTGGACCTAGGTGGCATAAACCCTGAATCTGTGAAGCATTAGATAAGTCGCGTAAACCCTAGTTGAATCTAGGAAGCACTTGATAGAAAACCCTAGATTAGATCTAGGTAATAAATAATAAATGTATGCCTGAAGGCAACCGAAACTACAGGGTTTGGGATCGCGTTATCATTACTAGTTGGGACACTAGTTAGGTGGTGCAGAGATATAGAAACCAGTACAACAAGTTAATAACGAAGCGGAGAAAGTATAAAGTATATCCAGTTTATCTTGCCTTAGCATATCATGCATTAATCTTATCTTATCTTGTTAGCCCTATCTTCATGGTATTATCTTGTATTCAGTTAATTCTTGTCGTTCTGTTTTTCTTGTTCACATGCTAGAAGTAACTAAACTTACTCAGGCTTTATGTCTGACTCTGTTTTTCTTTCGTCTTCTTTTCTTCCGTCCCCCCCAGGTTTTAAAGGAGGGAATATTATAGCTCAGGTTAAGTTGGACCGTCACTCTTTCCCAGCTTGAAGATTTGTCGAAGTTTTGCTTGGATTCTCTTTTCAGATGCTATGGTTGGCTCTTTCTACATTGGGGAATATAAATGTTGTTTTATGCTTCTTTATTTTGTAAGACAGATGATACTCTGATATTGGAAAGAAATTGTTGTACAAACTATTTTATCAATAAAGTAAAGTTTTATTTTCCGCTTTTTTAATTTTGTCTGTCTTGTAATTTTATCTGCATCTTTTACCCTAAATGCTCCACAGAACTTAGTGCATTCCCTTTGTGAATGACACTAACGGATGTGGGGTGTTACATGTTTATTACATGCTATAATAATGGATACACAGTTACAACAAAACTCTTATGTATATTTTAACTATAAGCTCGTTTGAACAACTACTTTCCATCATTTAGTTCTATAGTAACCCTTAAATTTTTTATTACATTGTATGTATCTATCCCAAAAAGATATTTGAAACTATCAGATATCAACCGAAGACTATGCTTGAAACCCTGTACTTGAAGCACTGCTAAGTGTTGATAGAACTTTTTAAAAAGGAAGCTATGCTGCTTACTGAAAATATAATAAATATTTGGATGAGAGAGGATTTATGGCATTGTTTGAGCAAACCAAAAAGATGCAAAAACTGTAGACATAGCAAAATCTACAGCAAAAAACGTGATTGATATTGGTTCAGCTTTCAATATTGATACAAAATAGTCAGACAAAAGGAAATGTAATCCAATTTCACACTAATGGAAAAAGAAACGGAAAATGAGGTGTGGTTCTGGGCTCCAATCTAACGGTTCCACTGAACAAAATGATCCTAAAAAGATTAATGTTTGAATTCAAAGATGTGTAAAAAAATTATACACCAAAATTATTAGATTAGAATAACATAATTGTTATAAAATAAAATAGAACATATGTTAAACAAGAAGCCATTAGAGAAAACAGAAAGATAAGGGAGAAACTTTTATTTCCATTTCTTCAAGTACGTATACAATTTCTATTACATTGGTTCCTTTATATAAAGGCTTTGGAGCTGATGTTAGACTTATTCCCAAGATGTGGGATTAAACAGAATATGACAAGAGCATATTCACTCACATATATTACAACACTCCCCCTTGAATATGCGTCTTCAAAATCTTGAATGCTCTGCTAACTTGAAGTTGTCCCTTTTAAAACATATATGATTATTGCTTTCCCTTATAATTACCTTGCTTGCATATATCCGTTCAGTCGATAGAACTATTGTCTATTGCCTTCAAAACTCTATCAGGAAAACCCAATGGCAAAAACCTTGAATGAGAAAAAGAGTACAACGTCTGACATTATGAATATCATATTAAAATGATATTCCTTAAAAGAGTTTGATGCTTCAAGATCAAAACAATGCCTCATTAAAAACCTTTTTATGAAAAACCCTGTGGCAAGCTCTTTACCTGGTAAGATTTTAATCGCAATATAGTTATTCCCTTGTTAGTAAACTGCATGCTAGGACAAGCTTGTTGTGTTTATTACGTATGTTTAATTGTTTGTAAATGGTTGATAGGCAAGCAGGACACTATTATAACGACCCGAACTTCCCCTTAAAGGAAAGCCCGGATTGAGTTGAGAACACGACAAATCAGAACACAAACAGAAGAACATTTCATTGCTTATTACAACAATTACATCAGAGTACAGGAATATAACAGAGTATGAATAAATATTACACATTTGATAAATATCAAAGATTTACAAATTACAATGCAGCGGAAAATAATACAAAACACAACTGAAAGAGATACACAGATACAGAGCTTTCCGAATATCATTCCAGCTGTAAACCGGGATCCTGTGAATATAAATCTGCAAAACCAAAACTACTAGCTGCCCATGTGAAAAATAGGGGCACCTAGAGTTTAGGTTAAAACAATAAACTCCAGGTCAGTCATGTGACTGGTGTGAGAACTCAGAACAGTTGTTAAATCTTTACTATAAAATGGAGTAAATCAAGGGACCACACCGTATAACACGGAATGGGTTTCCTCCTAAGAATACCAGTGCATAAAACAAACAGTGCAATGCTTTTTGGAAAAATGAAGCTATTATAAGACTTATTCCCTATCACTAAATGCGACGCAAGCCGGAGGATAGAGTTTTACCTTATAATAGCCAAACATGCTTGGTACATTTAAAACAAATCATTTTGATACCATTATAGTATAAAGTGTATGAAAAATACTTCAAATATAAATGTATCAATCATAGACGGCATAGTATCCCATGCTACTATGTCGCCATACTAGGCTCTACAAATAAAACCGCAAAGTCACGTATTGGAAATTGGATTTCCGTCATGAGTTGAGGCAAGGGATGGCTCCTCTCCTATTCAAGACACTCTAGCAACTGCCTTAGGATCTCCCATAGTGAACCCTTGGATCAGTTGGGCCGATCCTCCCTTACGTTTGAGGATTGGCATTTCCTGAACGCACGTTTCCCCGCCCTATCGGGAGTCTATGAGCTAGATGACTCAATATTCATTGGCTCCGTAGAGACCAATAAATCCAAGCGCCTCGCAATCCAACGACCACATAGGTAAAAAAAATAAAAATGTTAGGGCTTGCAAAACCCTGCACCACCCATAGCTAGAAAGAAACGTCATGTTCTCCCAACGGTCCGATCCCGTTTTTGACTCACACCGAGATGTGAGGCTCACGAACTAACGCTATACACAAAGCTATGCTATATTAAAGTCGTGCTTTGATCATCAACCAAAAGACTCTGCTTTCCAACAGAAGCCTTGGTCATTTGCATCTCAGCATGCCACAAAGGCAATTCACGCCATGCGACTGATGTCTATCGATATATAACCTCTGAGCTCGTATGTCTCAGAGAAGGGCGTTAAGCAAGAGAATAAATTCTCCGCCGCGAAATAGATATATATTTAATAGAAATCAATCAACACAGAATAAAATACAATGTCAGACACACGTCCATTTACAAGTTCGTTCTGGGTCTGAACGAAATCGGAGGCACCTTATTCCTCGTCCCGTGTCCAATACAAGAGAGAGGCCCTCGCATATCCGGTCGATCTCCAAGTACGTCTGGACGATCACCACTTATTACCTTGTCTTGGGTGTATAGCCCAATCAAGACATCAGTAACCATCCAAATGATGTGAAGACCTCCGGTCTTCAACCACAGTCTTCATCGTTGACATATCGACGAATCAGTTATTCAGAATGGGTATAAACCCGGCCTTTCCGAATAACTTGCGTATATAATAAACAATTGCTATAAAAACACAACATACGCCTCATTCCAATTCAGAATATTCTTTTATTCAAATATTCACATCCTTAGGGATATGTTCCCATTAATTTTATCAAAGATAAATTCTTTAAAGTTTATTCTTTAATCTTCCTTTGGATATCATTCAAACCATATTAAGGTTTTCCAAACTAGTCGGGATTAGTGCACCTTAACAAAGTAATCATTTGTTTAATTTCCCAATCCCAACCTATTCATCCCACGGAGCAAAACTGGTAATACTCCATATCTAACACCATGGTGTTATTGGTAAATTATATTACCATTTCCAGTTCAATTCTATTTAAAGATTTAACTATCGCTTGGATCAAAACTAGTGCTAATCCATTCTCGATCATTTCCCGAATTTGATAATTTAAATTATCACATTCTCTTTTCAATCTAATTAAAGATTCATTAAAACTCCACTTAGTTTTAATCTTCCCAAAAATCAATATTAATGATTATTTAACTTTGGAAACACTAACATGTAGCATCGACAATCTACACCGTACTATTAATTTCTGCCGATATATAACCTCTAAGCTCGTACATCTTAGAGAAGGGTGTTAAGCAAGAGAATAAATTCTCCGCCACCAAACAGATATATATTTAGTAGAGATCAACCATACAGTTCGAAATACAATGTTAGACATGTAATCCTGTCTTTAACTGGGTTAAAGAACTAATGTCATTTAAAACACAGTTCACGATAAACCCAAATCACATTCCATTAATTATGGAATCTTCACATAAAACAAATCAATATATAATCGATATCAATTTCCGTATCCGACTAATAATATAAATGGAATAATGACAAAGCCTTTTCAATTCTATATATATTAACAGTCTTCCTCCACAAAAGCTCATTTCGATTATTATCGAATCGAATTCAATTCAATTCCAATTTAATATATTAAATTGGAAAAATTTACTTTGGAAAATTTCCATTAAATCTTAATAATTTTTTTTATAAATTCCAAATCAAATTTCAGTGTAAATCGGGTTAAAGAACGAATGTCGTTAAAAAACAAATTTCACAATAAACACAATTCACATCCCATTTTATTCTAATTAAATGTTAATTAACTGGAAACTCTAATAATATTAATTAAAAGATTTATTCGTTTCACACGAGGTTTAAGAACAGTGTTATTTAAGATACCATTCACGACAAACCCAAATCCAATTCAATATTAAATACAAGGCTCTGAATAGAAATTTTATAGACTTATATTCAATATCAAATTCCGAGATCAACAAATCTTGTATTGGGAATAACGATATATATATATATCTTCCAAATTTCTCCACAATATCCGTATAATCACAGAATCCAATATCGAAATATTCCAAAGATAATTTCGATTCAAATCCATTCCAATTCATATATTGGAAATTTTGATTATTTTTAAAACCGTTTCAAATCCAATTTATTTACGTATAAATATTAGATTTATAATTCTAGTTCATAACTAGTTCATTTCGATAAATATATATTTTTATCTTTTCAAATATGGAATTTTTTATCCTAATTCTTTCTCAATCATTTATTATGATTTTACACAAATTATTGATATTTTTAATAATTTTATCAAGGCCCGTACAGTCGATTTCCATAAACGGTCATCGAACTGCCCTTATAACGACCTTTTCCAAATTTGATTTGGACATAATTCCAAATCCAATCATTAGATTTCAATTTACTTATATTTGTTGGAAAGATCTTTTCGATACGAACCCAACGGTTCCGGTTTTAGGAGAATTTGACGTTCGGATCTCCCGTAATGTCAATTCGAAGTCAATGGTCGAAATTGGCCAACTGTCGCGTCGCGGCGCGTTCTATTCAGGCCATTAAGTCTATCTATATTATAATGAGAATACCTTGAAATGAAGCTTTTGAAATGACAGAAATGCCCTTTCAGCATTATACTTGGCTACTGGGGCAGTTTGGTACTTTTTTGCTTGGTTCCCGTACCACACTTCCACGTGGTCCACTAATGGCACTACCATTTCATGCGCTTTCTCCTCCAACATATCTTCATTTCTGTCGGCCTAAAATCCTACTCCTCTTTCTTCCCTCAAATCCAGGGCGACGGGAATAACGTGATTGCTTTACCTCTCCGACTCGGCCTTTTATTGGATTTTCATTGTGCAATGAGCTACTCGATCGGACGTTCATCTGCGCCCTCTAATCTTCTGATTTCTCACCAGTAAGATCTTAAACCTACTCTAATCTTGAGATTTGTCAACAGTAAGATCTTAAGCCTACTCTAATCTGGGAATGATTTGTTTTTAGGGCTTTCTTTGCACTTTCTTAAGCTGCAATTCTGTTTGGGGATTTCTCTACGAAGGTGACTTATTTCAGCAATTCCTTTTCCTGTGTTTGTTTAATAATTTGTAAAACCTACGACATAGCCCTAGCATAGTCATGAAAGTACAATCTGAAACTTACTTCAGGCTTTCAATGATTCTATTCTAACCGTTTTCTTCTCATATTTTTACGCCTTAATTCAAATGGATATTAATATGTATAACATGTTAACGTCCACTCTTCTCTTGGTTTGTTTAACTTTCAATTTGTTCTAAATTGATCCATTATTTCTATTTTGTAGGGTATTCAAGGATGAAGCGCTAGGGAATTCCATATTGTAAAGGTAATAGTATTTTGGCAGTTAAAGTTCTAATTTATTAGATTAAATGTTGTATTGATCTACCATAATATTTTTGTTGTTGCTTATTCAACTTATGTACCAGGTAGATTTTCAGAAAGGAAAATGAATTGTTCAACAGGTAGATTTTCAAAAAGGAAAATGAGTTGTTCAGCGGGGATAAATTTATGTACCCTACTTCAGACCCAGGTACTTTGCTATATTCCTGTAGTTGTCTGTTGAATATGTCACAGTTTGTGTTTACATTGCGCCGATGGTACAAATTTACTTATTATATAATTTGATGGCTTTATATTTGGATGGCAACAACCAAAACGATTACTTTGATTTTATACGTTCCACTGCACATCCACTTCATGAGTTCTTATGTATCCTTTTCGATACCTATTTATATTATGAAGTCGCATAATACCTTAGGATCCGACTTAATTTGAATAAAGGCTTCTTTGATGAAAGAAAGAAAAATCTGATGATCATTTCATTTTTTGCCCAAGGTGCTGCATTATAGCATTTTTATTTGGTATCTTGCTTTTCTGTTTCAGCCCGTGGGTGAAACTCTACATGGTATCATAAGCTTAAAAATTAGACTCTGTTGTAATGCTTTTTATTTATTGGTGTAACCGGGTATCGTTGACAAGCTTATCTACGTTCATAATATGAAGCCTTTTAAGAATGAATCATGTTTTTTATTTGATATTATACAGGGTTTATTACTGTTTTGGGATCAACCAGTGAAAAATGGTGCTCACATTTGGCTGACCTGGCATAAACAAATGTTACAGATGCAAGCAACAACGACAATTTATCAATGCTCGGTAAGGTCATTTGTCAATTTACTTTAACTTTTACATTACAATTAAGTTTATGATATAAGGCCATTTGTCGATTTTGTTTATCTTTTTGGTACAATTACATTCTTCCTTAAACTGAAACAGATTTGCAAAAGATTTCTTTTTAATATTTCTACTTCGCTTCTGTTTACATTGAAGTTTAATTTTGGACAATTTTGTACTACTACAGATCGTAAATTGTTTAGGCGACTCAAACTGAATTGGGAATTCTGTGTATGTGAAGTGCTACAGGCACTCCTTTTAACTTCGTTGACGTAAGTGATTTTTATCGATTGCTAATTTTGAATTTTCTTCTTACTTGATAGCAAAAAACTGCTGCCGGTAGATGGTAGCTCACTGAATTAGCTTGATTCAGGGGGTTTTGTGGTAGAACCAACGATCTTTAGTAGGTATACACCAAAAGTTCTAATATCTTTTTGTCAAATTATTTTTTAGTCAGCTTTTGTTTCATGTTATGCATCAGTAAAATCTAAGAAATTTACATTGAGAACTCCGTAGTTTCTTTTACCAGTAAACACTCCAAACAGTGCATGGTTAACAAATCATAGTTAGGTCTGCCACTCCTTTGGTTTTAAATTTATTGGTGGACTTTTCTGTTTCACTCATATTGTTTGGTTTGCTGCTAATTTGTACGGTTTGATATTTTAGTTTCATTCCCACTCATTTCCAACCTTAATTACTTAATTCATGTTAGAATAATTAATTGTTAACTTGCTCTTTTTCTTACATAATTCATTTTTAACTTCGTAAATGGTTCAGAAAATAATCTCCATTACTATCCATCAAACTTGATTCATTAAATTATGAATACTCAAAATGTGGATTTTTGTCAGCTGTTAAGCATGTGGTAAAAAGATTTCTTTCATTGATGTATGATGTAATAAGATATTTGAAAGAATCGTTTACTAATTTGGCGTGTCTGGACACTGTCCAAATTGAAATAGGAGTGAAAAGTTGTTGAGTTATTCCAAATTTATTTGGCTGCTTCTAATTTGTGTAATTGTGACCATGCAGTCCAAGCTATATTAAGTCATTAAGAAGTACAGAAAATTGATATATTTCATTCATATGCATATATATATATATGTATAATTTTCAATATATATATATATATATATATGTATATAAATATATATATAGAGGAGCGTTCAATGGCACCCCAAATAGTGAGCACCCCTTTAGCCTACCACTTTTCCACCACACATTTCCTCCCTCTCTCCTTCCACTAACTCTCTCACCTTCCACTCACATTAAAATAATATAAATGAGAGGTGGAAAATAGGGAGGCTATTAGGGGGTGCAGAATAAGGGGTGTCAATAAACGCTCGCCATATATATATATATATATATGTATATATATATATATGTAAATATACTTCATTCACTTGCACAACATAGTGATGTGATTTTAAAGAATGACGTTCTTCTTGCATTTGTGAGCATTTAATATTGATGCTTAAGCAGGCAGAAGTTCATTTGTGTTAACAAATAGTTATTTTTGTAAGACTTGACAAATGGCATGGCTCATGTCCAGTTTATACACATTTTGTACAAATAAAACGTCAAGACCTGATGTAACGACCCACATTCTACGCATCGGAGGATCGTAGAATATTTATTTCTTTCTCATATGAAGTCGTTGGTCATGTAACTTTGGGAGACGACTATTGGGGTCATTTCCCATGTTCAGGATTTTTGCCGATTTTTAAATGACCGTTTTGCCCCTAGCTGATCTTGTTTCGGCCATAACTTTTGATTGGAAAGGAGTTTTGACCTGTAACCACTTCCATTAGGTCCGGATGATGGTTTACCTTTTCGTAGAGTGGTCATATGTGAAAAATGGACTTACCATTTGAGAGATATGGTCGAATTAAGGTTAGAAGGTGAAAAACAGCTTAACCGGGCTTAATTGTGTAATTAACAGCTAGGCCCAGAGGGGGATTTCTGGATTTGGAGTATTTAAGGGCTGTTAGGGTTTAGAGAACACACTTTTCTCATTTTTCAGCCGCCACTTATCATCCCTCTCAACTTTGTAATGGCCTCCAACATCTAAAACACCTCTAAACCACTTTCTAATTGAAGATTTGACAAAATTACATCAAATTGAAGAGGATTAGCATAGGATTGGGAATAAAGCTACTGTATTGCTTTGGAAACAGTGCCATAACAAAGATTATTTCAGATCTAAAGTTAATTTGTGGCCAAGGTGAGTGATTTGCATAGTTCCTCACCAATTATGGTTAATTAAGGGTAATTAGTGTTAATTAGGGAGTTTAAACATGATTAAATTCTAGAAAAATATTCATAAATTTCGAAATATTGCTTTAGACCTCTGTTAGAAAACTTGGTTAATTTGGTTAAGTTTTGCTAATCCTATCATTAGATTTGCTTAAACATGATTAAGGGAAAATATGGGGTTTTAGCTATGTTTGATCCGTTTTAATCTATCAAATTATTGTTTTGGTGTTTATGCTTAGTTCTCTATGTTGCTATGACGGTATGGTATGCTTTGTGATTGATTAGAACAATTAGAATGGCCGAAAACGCCGTCGTATGGCGTAAAACAGTCGCTGGAAAGGTTGTAGGAAAACTGCAGGGATCGGGATTGGATCGGATAGGGGGAAGGGGTTCGGATGGGATAGGATTGGTCGAACCGAACCGACACCAGAGGCAAGGAATCTGAACCGAACCTGAGTCCACGTAGAAGAAAGAGTATGGCAGCAAAGGAAGGCTACTTGCAAAGAGTTGGAGTTGGGTTGGGGACCAGATCGGAGCTGAGCATGGGATCGGGTCGGAAAAGCTGAACTGAAGCGGATTGGATTATGGCAAGAAGGAAGGCCACCATTGGTTGGAATCGGACCGGAGCTTGGAAGGGGATCGGATCGGACCAAGGCAGGAGCACCGAACCGAACCGGGATCTGGAGATGGAGGAACACCGAACCGAACCGACTATGGGAGGAACTGCACCACGGAGTTTCACGACCGAATCGAGGCAACGACTATGAACTGAACAGAGTTCGAGCTCCACTACTGCGACGCAACGACTCTTCTGAAGACCAACTCCAATTCGACTAGAACCCGAGATGCAAAGGAAGTTCAAATGGGAAGTTGAGACTCAGGCTCCAGATGGGAACCAAGGAGTGAACTTCATGAGTTGGGCTTTGCTGCGGGACGTGTGCTAAGGGGTTATCGATGTCTATAACTTTGGATCACTATGAGTAGAGGGTATATGGACGGATTCAGGGCCACAGTGGCCTAGGTAGGACTATTGGCTATGGACCAATGAAGTGGGGTCATTTGTAAGATTTAGTCATGACTCCATGAGGAAAGCTTGGTGGTAGCAATAGTTATACAAGTCGGACTCCGTCACTACCTCGATGAGTCTAGTGATCAAAGTGGTGGGTATCGTATGCTTTACGCACTGAGTGAGAGATGTGAGGATGGTTGCTATGATTGATTGTTTGCCATCACTATGTAATGCACACCCCCACCCCCGTATTCTTTTCACCATATGTTAGTGGCACCTTAGAGTATTGTACAGTATGTATTACTAACTCTTTGGTTGCAGGTCTAGGTTCAGGTATGGTTTAGTATACCTATTATTATTCTGTTTTGCTGCTTATCGCTCATACCAGACTATTGTCTGACCCAGAGTTTTATGTCTCTTCTTATTACTCTGGGTGCTCTTAAACGGGCAGATTAGAGACAAGTCAGGTGATTATGCACGAGTAGCTGTACCGGAGACGAGCATGACGCTTCCACGTATGATATAAATATAGATATTCTCCCTGTGTCGCTGCTGGTCACTACTTTGGGCATTAGTAGTGTTCCTTCCTTATTTTCTTTAGAGACAGTTTTCAAAAGTTGTAATAATGATGATGTGGAACATAAGCTGTATTTGGATTTTGCGCTCCTATGATGTTTAGTTTTCAGCTTATGCACTGTCTCGCCTGTTTTATGTCAAGTATGTTATTATTATATTTATTCCATGCGCTGTGAGACATTCTACAGGTTCCTTGTTAGTTCTTCATCTTCTTTCTTTTCTTTGACGACCGTCCCGTGCTGGTTGGACATCGGTACAACGCATTTAGAGGGAAATGTCGGCTGGTGCGGGCCGGGCCGCCACACCTGAACTTGTAGTTACTCGCATTTGGATGGCAATGCTATTCTTCTGAAATAATGAACCTGAAAGTACGTCCTATATGCAATATTTGGAAACCCATCACCAGAAGCAATGATGCCCTGTATTCCGATTTCTAAAAGTCTATATGTTCCCCTTCATTTAATGATTATATTTTGGATATTACTAATTTGATTTTCTTTGTCTTAATTTACTTATTTTACAGGATTTTTTTGGCAAAAAAACTTGAACTATGTTTCTAAGTGGAGGCAGAGGAAATATACGGTATTTTGAGATCCATACATTGCTTTATGAAAATATGGCACGTTAGTATGAATTTTATAACTTTTATGGTTTTGTATAAAAGATTAGAATTTTTTTTGACAAAACTAAGAGCATGTTATTGATATATTTGTTTTGTTTTATTTCATTCTATATTGGTTTCAGTTTTTTCAACTGACTGCATAGTACTGTTTACTTAATGCGATCTACATCATTCATGCATGTAAAATGTTTGCTGGATTGCCTAACTATGCTATAAAGAATTTCTACCAGCATATGCTTTATGTACATGGGCATACATAAAATTTACGAATTTTTGCTTCATGTACATGGTATGAAAGTGTAACATGTTTAACGGTGTCACTACTTCCATTATATGGTTTGTAAAATCTATTATAAATTAACTCTACCTTAAATTTTATTGCACTATAAAGATATTTTCCTCTTTAAATAAACAGCAGTATATGTCAATTCAAAACAACCAAATAATATATACCATATGATCTCTTATTAGGCTTTGTTACCATTATACATTATTTATAATATGAACAAAACTGAAGTTGTCTTGAATCTATTCATTTAAGACTTTAAATGCTAAAATTTCTATCCAGAATAGTTTTTCTGTCATTGTATGAAGTTATCGTCTTAATTTTAAATTAATTTAAACGATATAACTGATATCAAAGTGGGGAAAGAAGGTTCTATGATTTGTATATAGCCTTATACAGTTAACATTGTATTATTTTATTATTTTTATAAAGTGTTATATCGCTAAAATAACATTATAGGCCTTGCTCTGATTATATATTATTTGTTAAAATCATATATGAATGTACTATGTTAGCTAAGTAAATTTGCTTCTTTTATTCTAGGTTGTTGTAAGTATACTCACACATTAAATAAATATAAGAATATCATATATCTGATCATGCCATTTGAAGAGATTACATTTGGTATGGAACTAACATTGCCTTTACATGTCAATAAAAATGAAGTTAAGAGAGAGGGAGGGAGGGATGGAGGGAGAGGGAGGGAGAGAGAAGGGAGGGAGAGGGGGGGGGGGAGAGTATCAACTCTGTTGATTCATTTTAGCGACTCACTATAGGCTTAAACCTGGAAATAATTGAGTATATAGAAAAGTAAAATTTTCAATATCATTCAATCGTTTCAATACTTGGTTGATAATTTTCTTTTCTTTTCTAGAAATAGAAAAGTTGGAAAGTATCAATTAAGAAGATTTGCTTATAAAGGTTAACTTATTTCATGATTTTGTGATAATAATTGTTACCTAATTTGGTTTATCAATTTCCACTGATTTTTTTAATATGATATCTCAAAAAATTACAGGAGATAATATATAATTGTGCAAAGAGCCAACTTCCAAAAGGGCTAATACTGGATTTTCAAAAGAATTAATTACTCATTGTTACATTGATCATTGGCATTTAATGGTATGTTAAATTATATTTCTGCTTTTATGGTAAATTTTCCTCTATAAAATCCAGTAAATCCTAGATTTTACAGACTCTAGCAACTGCCAGTCAACACCCTGACTAGATCTCCTAGTATTTTACAGACACTAGGAACCAATGGAATCGATTTACAAGTGAAATTAAAAACAAAACAAATAAAAAAATAATTGAAAACCCTAGATTTAAATTAAAAAGGTTTTCCCTTTTTAAATAAGCTTGGTCTTGTTTTGACTAGGCCGACCCTCCTTTTTTGTGTGTTGCACCCTCCTTTCTTTTGTTCGATAGCTTTCCTCTAGAAAAGAAAATGGCAGTTGCGATTAAAACAAAACTAGGATTTTTTGAAATAAATCCTTCAAATCAGATCGATGAAATCTTGCATGGATTCAATCTCGAATTGCTTGTCTTCGTTGCTATGCGATTCTTCGATTGCGGCTTTATCCGATTTGGAATTTTTCTCTGGCGATCAAAACTCTTGAAAAATTATGAGTAATTTTATCTTGAATTTTTCGACTTGTTCTTATCGGATTTCGATCTAGATGATTTTTGCCTATGATGAAGTAGGTGATGTTTATAGGATTTTAAAATCCTTTGATTGATCTGATTTCAACTATATGACCTGGCCTGATTGCGTGATGTTTCCTATTTTTGGTTTCCTCGGCATTGAATTGAATTTGAATATATTTCCATAACAAAATAAATCCACACTTGTTTCTGTCCCTTTGAACGAATCTGTGTGCCTTGATAAAATCTGGAATTTTTCTTGCATGAATGATGCCAAGTCTTGAATTTATTTATGTATATTCATGCATACTGACTTGAATTCGAATTTTCTGATTGATTATTTGTCAATTAACGTGCCATATAAACTTTGAACAAATCATGGCAATAAGAGAAAGATCTCCTCTGGTCCCTTTTGAAATTTATTTGAACATTTATGGAAACATGATTTCTTGCACCTCGATTAGCTGATCAAACCTTTCCTGCTTTGTAGTCACTAGTTCACACTTGATTTCTGCAACTAATTTGATTGAGGCTCCATTCACAATTGGTTTGATATTTCTGGAAAATGATTTCCATTTATGCCAAAAAAAAAATATGATTTCTTCCCGGATATATGTAACGACCCAGAAAATCTGAACCAATTTAATTTTTTTTAAATTGGCTAAAATAATGGATTTTAAATATTTAAAATAAATATTTTAAATAATGGCGATGAAAACTGAGTTTGAATCGACATTTGAAAACGAATATAATTAATTATAATTATATATAGAATTGAAAATGGCGCGGTAGTTCGATAATTCGATTTCAAACTTCAATTGAACATACCGGGTGTAAAACAATCCGGATTTTAGTGAAACCAAAAATATTTAAATCTGTTAGTGAATATCTTTCTAACGAATCCGACCAATCGAAATTTGATAGCGGGAATCAAAAGATATGTCCAGTTGAAAATTCTGAATAGTCGCTATGGAATTCAGGCCCTTAAAAATGGACATTTTGCAAACGACCTCGGATTTCGATGAAACCACTTTTGTTAGATCCGCAGTGTCAAGTTATTGCTAGGTTTCAAATTTCATAATTTTTCGAATCAATATGTGAGCGTGGCAAAAGAAAACGCGTTTGACCAGTTTCAGTTGATTTTAATCGACTGGAAATTGGCCATTTTTCCAACGGTCTCAGAATTCGACGAAACTAGTTTTGTTAGAACCGTATCGTCAATACGAAGCTAGAAAATATTTTCCGAGAATTTTTCTAGTCAGTATGTGACCCCGGTAATTTGAAATGTACGTTTAAAATTCAATATAGAGATTTAAATGAAAATTCAACGGAAACTGATTGTAACAATCAAATCGGCTTGCGATACATATCCCATTGAGTTCGGAATGGGGGTAAAACGCTATGGACGACAGGCGGTGGGCCTCGTTTCGAGGTCGTATGTAAAAGTCAACTTTTTGCAAAATTAAATAATTAAATAAATTAAAAAAAAATTAATTCCCTCCCTTTATCTCCGTTCTGGCCCCCCCGACTTCATTAATCAGTAAACAAAAAAAAAGAGAAAAGAAGATCGACGCCCCTGGAGCATCGACGCCACCGCCAAGACGACTGTCGAACCCCCCCTCGCGACGCAGCCGCTCCTCCCCCTCGCGACGCAGCCGCTCATCCCCATTCGAAACCCTAGAGCCGCCTTCCCCGTTCGAGCCCTCGAAGCCGCCTCCCCTGTTAGAAACCCTAGCGCCGCTCCCCTCGAAGCCAGCTCCGAGCTTAGCTGTCACCCCCCTTCTTCAAAATACTGTAAGTATTTTATTGTATTTTATTTTTATTTTAATTCGTTAAAACTAATTTCGATTTTAGGGATTAAAAACTGATTTTAAAAAAGAAAGTAAAAACTGATTTTGTTTAAAAATAAAAACTGATTTTGTTTAAAAATAAAAACTGATTTTGTTTAAAATTAAAAACTGATTTTGTTTAAAAATAAAAACTGATTTTAAAAAAGAAAGTAAAAACTGATTTTGTTTAAAAATAAAAACTGATTTTGTTTAAAAGTAAAAACTGATTTTGTTTAAAAGTAAAAACTGATTTTGTTTAAAAATAAAAAATGATTTTGTTTAAAAATAAAAACTGATTTTGTTTAAAAATAAAAACTGATTTTGTTTAAAAGTAAAAACTGATTTTTATATAAAGAAAAAAACTGATTTTTATAAAAAGATGATAAAACTGATTTTGAATGATTTTAAAACTGATTTTTTAAAAGGTTTTAAAGGATTTAAACTTTAAAAAGTAAAGGATTTAAACTTTAAAATGTAAAGGATTTAAACTTCAAAAAGTAAAAACGGATTTTTAAAAGAAGTTAAAACTGATTTTAAAAAGCTATAAAAACTGATTTTGTTTTAAAGGAAAAATCAGATTTTTATATATTGAAAGTAAAAGGAAAAATCAGATTTTTATATATTGAAAGTCGAAGTAAAAATCATATTTTTATATATTGAATAGCGTAGTAAAAATTCGATTTTTACATATGTAGAGAATACGGGCGAAAGCGACAGAAAGGCGAAGATTTCTCTAAGGAAGTGTCGTGAAGTTGGATAGCTATTGGTGAGATTTCTGATTTAAAAATATTATATTTGTGAGAAAATAAAAGTGAATTGCTATATATAATATATATATATATACGCCCCTCGTCCACAAACCATGGACGATATTTATTGGTTGAAATTGTTGTGAAAATTGATTGATAGCGAATGATTGTTTGGGATTGTTTGAGATTGATATTGGTTGATTGTGGTTGAAAAATACTCATTTGGGGTCGTGAAATATTTGGTTGAAACCACATAGGATTAGTTTGTGGAAATGAAATAAATATATACATGCCGCCTGCGTGCGAACTAGATGCATGATCCCCATTGTCAAAAACCGCGAGGTTTTAAGGTAGAGCGAGGAGCCGTACTAGGGACGGTCCCGGTTTAACTACCCTGCCGTTATGCTGCCGAAATTTTGAATAATATTCGTGTGTTTGAATTATTTTCATATGCTTAAACTATAGAAAACATTCATGTGTTGAATTGATATTCATTCGTTGATTAGAAATTCATGTGTTGAATGGTATTCATATTTTGAAATAAATTGTTTGATAATAAAAATCACCTTTTATCGACTATATGAACTGTGTAAAATAATCTCGTTTCAAAAGAAATTGTTTTAGGATAAAAATCTTATTTTTATCACTTATAGGAACTATATAGAAGAATAGTGTTTTGAAATGAATTGTTTTACAATAAAAATCACATTTTTATTGTATGCATAAATCGTAGAAATGTGAAGTGTTAAAAATAGCCACTTGTTCAAAATAAACATATATGAGTTGAAATATTCATTAATTAGCTAATGAAATGATTTGCACCTATTTATGTAACATTAGAACGAATGGTGTTTTTAAACCAAATAGAAATCAAATATGAAGTTAAATAGAAAATGATAAATGATAAGAACTGTATATATATGTACATGCATATTTATTGAACAGGTTATAGCAAAGGGGCTAGAGAAGAGGAATAAAATTTTGTGCCCGACAAATAGGTACACATTTACTGCTTTGTTTGGGTGATGATTTTATGAGCCTGTTGGCTAGCCGCTTGGCTTTTTCTTTTTCTTTTTGAGATTAGAAGGACCGGGGACACTATTTGCGATTTCCCGATGCTCCCGGTGCAGGGGAGGTTATGGCGAAATTTTCCAAAATTTTAAGGTGTTAGAAAAATATTTGAAGTGAAAACGATATGGGAATCATTGAATGAACTATATTTATATGAATATATAAATATAAATAAAATTAAAACGAAACGAGGCCGTGCAGTTCGTATTTTGAAACCGTGATTTCAAACGACTAGTGCGGGAAATCCGACCATTGGATTTTCCCGAAACCTCAACCGTCGGGTTCGCCTTGGAATAATCTTTCCAACGGCACCAACCTTGTAAAAATCCAACGGTTGGATTGTCTGGAATGTTTAATTCAAATCTGAAGAAAAACAGCGCCAGAAGCGATTATATTTATATATATATAAATATAATTATATATTAAATCGAATAACGACGCTGCAGTTCGTATTTTGAAATCGAAACTTCAAACGATTGTGCCGGGAGATCCGACCGTCGGATTTTCCCGAAACTGGAACCGTTGGATTCGTTTTGAAAAGACCTTTCTAATGATGTAAATTTTGTGAAGATCCAATGGTTAGATTTTCAGATATGTGTAAATCAAATCTGAAGAAAAACAGCGCCACGGCCACGTTATGGCCCGAAACGTCGTTTTGAATATATTAGCTATTTTAAAATAAATAAAAATAGCGATAAATAGTTATAAAATATCATAGGCGATATGGAATGGAAATAAACTGAAATTTGCTTGATTTGTGTGGCTTTTGATGGTTGAATGTGTTTGGTGTGAAAATTACATTAAAGAACAATATTGGTGTTGTCGAATAATTTAACCATTGAAATAAATTGATTTGAAATTCTAAATATACGTGAATTATTTGAGAAGGCCGAGTTAATTCTCATTTCAAATAATTGACCGACGATTGAAAGTCGAAGATGAAGACGGTGGTCGAAGACCGGAGATCTTCACCTCGTTTGGATGGTGACCGAGGTCCTGATTGGGAGGCATCCCGAAATATGGATAATGAGTGGTGATCGTCCAGACGTACGTGGTGATCAATGGGTTTGCGAGGTATTTAGTGCCTACGGTTTCGTTCAGACCCAGAACGGACTTGTAAATGGACTGTGTGTCTGACATTGGATTTTATTCTGTGTTGATTGATCTCTATTAAATATACATCTGTTTGGCGGCGGAGAATTTATTCTTTCGCTTAACGCCCTTCTCTGAGACGCACGAGCTCAGAGGTTGTATATCGATGGACATCAGTCGCATGGTATGAATTGCCTGTGTGGCATGCTAAGATGCAGTGATCAGGGCTTCTGTTGAAAAGCAAAGTCTTGTGGTGATGATCAAAGCACCGCCTGTGTGGCGTAGCTTTGTGTATAACGTGAATTCGCGGGCCTCACACCCCGGTATGAACCTAAAACGGGAGGAAGGACCTCAGGGAGGGCATGCGTTTCTTTCTAGCTAGGGTGGTGTCAGTGACCTACCAGCCCTGACATTTATATACTTTCCACCTATGTGGTTGTTGCTGTTGCGAGGCGCCTCGGTTTGATCGGACGATCCGGGTCCGATGGAGTCATTCGTTGGCTCGTTTACGCCCAAAGGGCGGGGAAACGTATTGTTCAGGCATAATAATCCACATCGGTGGACCGGCCCTGACGATCTAAAGGCTTGCCTGTGGCTCGGGCTAGAGAGTCACGAATTCGGTAAGGACTATCTTTTTCCTTGGTTCATGACGGAAATCCAATTTCCAAATACGTGACGATGCGGTTTCGATTGTATATATACATTTGGCGACATAGTGGCATGGGACGCTCATGTCGCCTATGATTGATAGTTATGATTTGAAATTGTTTTCAAAACATATAAACACTAGTAATAATATCAAATGCCTTTGTTTTGTTCGTATCAAGCATATCTTGGCCGTTATAAGGTAAAAACTCTATCCTCCGGTTTGCGTTGCATTGTGTGATGGGAACTGAGTCTAATAACGGCTTCATTTTTATAAAAAGCATAGCGATGTTTAAAAGAAAGATTTGTTTTAAAGCACTGGCGATCCAATGGAGTAAACCCATTCCACGAAAGTGGCGTGGTCCTGTGATTAGCCAATTATATATGTGTTGAGTGGATTTCTCATACCAGTCCCATGACTGACTCGTAGTTTGTTTCACTTTCAAACTCGGGTGCCCCTTTTTCTACACGGGCAGCCTTGTATTCAGGTTTAGCTGGTTCTTTCTGGATAGCTGGAGCTGAAGATGGATTCTATCATTTATCTCTTTTTATGCTGTTCAGCTCCTATTGTGCATATTTTGTTTATTTCCGCTGTAGACATTTATGTATAGCTGAACTGTATTTGTACTAAGTAAGATCCTGTATACTGTGTAACTCTGATGATTAATTTTATCCAGTATATTTTGTTGTTCATATCTGGTGTATTTATTTAATTCTGTTCTGCTATTATATGTTTCTGTGTTATATTCCAAAGATAACCTTGTTTCCGTGAGAACGGGAAATCGGGTTGTCTCATCGTGGTATCAGAGCTTAGGTTATGCTTAGTTCTGGAATATAACATTTGAACGAACTCGTCAGAAATAGAACCAGTAGTGTTCTAGGACGGGTAACTCAATACAGATAGGATCAGTAATATCCTAGTATGAGTAAAGCAGAATGAAATTACACCTTGATAGACACATTTACATTTGAAGTATGTGTTTCTATATTTTAAAATACCTTTTCTGTGACCTGACACTTGATCTGCTATTTGCAGAAGAACTAGAAAATGAGTGCCAGAACCAGAAGAAGTAATACTGACCCGGATATAGAAGCTCTATATATGAAATATAGAAATCTGGGTGGAAAACCCTTTTCGGGTGAAGAAGCAATTATGAAGACACAAGCTTGGATTCGTTCGGCTGATAAAATCTTCGAAGCATTAAAGCTTAGAGATGACCAGAAAAGATTACTGGCCTCCTGGGCTCTCAAAGATGAAGCTTTATTCTGGTGGGATTCAATTATCAAAGGTAATCCAGAAGGTGATATCACCTGGGACAGATTCAAAGTGATTTTCTTAGAAAGATTTACTCCTTCCGAAGCGACCGAACGGCTATGCGATGAATTTTCTTATCTGATACAAGGAGATATGACCATTCCCGAATATCATAAGAAATTCAATGAACTTTCTCACTTTGCTCCTCATCTAATTCAAAATCCGAAGAGGAAAAATATGAGATTTATTCACGGGCTTCAAAGGAAATACCAGAATAAAGTATTGGGGCATGTGAAGCTTCCTTTTTCGGAAATGATATATATGGCCTATCAGTATGAAGATCTCCATAAGAAAGGAATGTTATGCGACGAAGAAGAAGTCAGTTCTAGTGACATAGCAGAGTCGGAAACTGATATTCCTGAGGCAAGTTCAATGTCTGAAGTCGGTAAGGAGCCCGAAGTAAATCGAAAAAGGGCCAGATCCGAAAAAGAACCAGTAACGACAGCTATATGCTCTAACTGCAATAAGCAAGGACATCTCTCGATAAGTTGCCGATCTCTAAAGAAACCAAAAAGGGATGAGTCTAAATCCAAGAATAAGTTTCAAGCGACCCGGGAGTGTAATCTTTGTCATAAGACGGGTCATATAAAGAGAGACTGCTGGATGTTGAAAAAGACCAAAACAGTACAGGTAAATGAAGTAGCAGAAACTTCTGAGCCCTCAGCTAATCAAGAAAGGGCCGATGTTTTAGAAGGCACGCTTACTGTCAAAAACATTCCAGTCAAAGTACTGTTTGACACAGGCGCGTCACGAAGTTTCATTGCCAAAGATGCAGCTAAGAAACTAGATTTGAATTTGAAAAAGCTCAAGGAACCAATGACTGTCCAGAATCCGGTTGGGGGTTCCATTGATCTCAGTTGGATTTGTAGAGTGCCAGTTTCTTTCTCTCGTTATCGGTTCCCTACCATCGCGGCCGTTATGAATTTTAAAGAGTTTGATCTTATCTTAGGGTTAGATTGGTTGACCAAGTATGAAGCTGAAGTTAAATGCGCCGACAGAGTCGTAAAGGCGAAGATTAAATCAGGCGATTATATAACCATTCCCTGTGAAGGTCAGAATGCTAATAGAAAAGACTTCTGGGCAGCTCTGAATGTTTCTCCAGCCCAAATTGAAAATATCCCTGAAATCACAGAGAACATTCCTGACCTCATCAAAGATATTCCTGTCGTCAAGAACTATGCGGATGTGTTCGAGGAAGTTGTTCGCTTACCTCCGCAAAGAGAAATAGATTTCAGAATTGCTTTAATTCCCAATGCAAGGCCGGTAGTTCACGCTATTCGAAGAATGTCCTTGAAAGAGAAGGAGGAATTAGACAATCAAACACGACAGCTAGTATGGAAAGGTCTGATCAGGCCTAGTTTCTCTGATTGGGGTGCAGCAGTGGTATTTGTCCCAAAATCTGACGGTACTCTACGTCTATGTGTGGATTATCGTGATCTGAACAAACAGACAATAAAGAACAAGTATCCATTGCCGCGGATTGATGATTTGTTAGATCGATTAAATGGAGCACAAGTATTTTCAAGAATGGACCTTGCTACAGGTTTCCATCAACTTCGAATTGCCGAAGAGTGTGTTCCAATGACAGCGTTCAGAGGCCCCGACTTATTCTACGAGTGGTTAGTAATGCCGTTCGGTTTATGTAACGCTCCAGCTTACTTCGTCGATCTGATGAACAGAGTTTTCAAAGGAGTTTTGAATAAATTTGTTCTGGTTTTTATTGACGATATTCTAATCTTCTCTAAATCAAAGGCCGAACATGAAAAACATTTGGAACAGGTGTTAGAAATCCTCAGGAGAAATGTATTGAAAGCAAAGTTTTCCAAGTGTATATTCTGGCAGGATGAAGTAAAATTTCTGGGCCACGTTGTATCGAAAGAAGGAATCGCTGTGGATCCAAGTAAAATCATAGCCATTCAGAATTGGAAACAGCCCAGTACTCCCACTGAAGTCCGCAGTTTTCTCGGATTGGCTAGCTATTATCGGAAGTTCGTTAAAGACTTTTCGAAGATATCTGGCCACTTAACGAAGCTTACAAAGAAGCATTCTAAATTTAAATGGACTCAAGAGAGTGAGGAGGCTTTCGAAGAGCTAAAGTTAAGACTAACAACAGCTCCCGTGTTAACCATTATTGATGGCAACCAAGATTTAAAAGTATGGACTGATGCTTCTAGAGAAGGCCTTGGCGCAGTGTTAATGCAAAGGGGCCAAGTAATTGCTTATGCTAGCTGTCAACTGAAGCCACATGAGAAAAACTACGTAACTCATGATCTTGAGTTATTGGCTATCATATTCTCTTTGAAAATCTGGAGACACTATCTTCTGGGTGAGAGATTTGAACTGTTTACAGATCACCAGTCGTTAAAGTATCTGTTTACTCAGAAGGACTTAAATTTGAGGCAGCAGCGTTGGCTGGAGTTTCTTGCAGCATATGACTTTGAAATTATATATACCCCAGGGAAAGCCAACGTCGTGGCCGATGCGTTAAGCCGAAAGAATGAGATGATCGCTAGTTTCATCATTGCGACTTCGTTGATGGATAAGATATCGGCTCTCCAAGAAGACGACCAATTTATCAAAGGGATAAGTCGGCGAATTCGTGAAGGCAATGCTTCGGATTTCCAGCTAGACAGCGAAGGGATTCTGAGGTTAGAAGGGCGAATTTGCGTTCCAGATATTCCTGAATTAAGAAGAGAGGTGCTTGATGAATGTCACAAATCTAAGCTCAGTATCCATCCGGGTGTGAATAAAATGTATAACGATATCAAACGCACATTCTGGTGGAAGTCGTTAAAAAGAGACATCTCAATATATGTTAGTCGATGCCCTACTTGCCAGCTAGTCAAAAGTGACCAACAGAAATTGGATGGATTGTTACAACCACTAGAAGTTCCTGGTTGGAAGTTGGAACATATTTCGATGGATTTCATTGATGGTCTGCCCAGAACCAGAAAGGGGAATGACAGTATTTGGGTGATCGTAGATCGTTTCACGAAGACCGCCCATTTTATACCTGTCAGATCAAACAGAACTGCTCAGAGTCTGGCGCAGATATACTTCAGGGAAATAGTTAGACTACATGGAGTGCCGCTCAGTATAGTAAGTGATAGAGATACAATATTCACTAGCAAATTCTGGGAAGCATTTCAAGTCGAGCTAGGAACGAAGTTAAATTTGAGCACCGCTTATCATCCTCAGACAGACGGTCAGACTGAGAGGGTGAATCGCATTTTAGAAGATCTGTTGCGGGCTTGTGTTATAGATTTCGGTGGATCATGGGAAGACCATCTGCATTTGGCTGAATTCTCTTATAACAACAGCTACCAGGCGAGTCTGACAATGTCGCCATTCGAAGCATTGTACGGTAGATCGTGTCGATCTCCTGCTTGTTGGGTCGAGCCTGGAAATAGACTTGTGTTGGGTCCGGATATGATTCGAGAAGCTGCCGACAAAGTCGATTTTATTAGGAAGCGATTACTCGCCGCTCAAAGCCGACAAAAGAGCTATGCCGATAGAAGAAGAAGAGAGATATCCTTTGAAGTTGGCGACTATGTATATTTGAAAGTATCGCCGATGAGAGGAGTTATCCGGTTCGGTAAAACTGGAAAGTTGGCACCCAAATTCATTGGTCCGTTTCCTATTCTGGAACGGATTGGGACTCTCGCTTATAGGGTCAAACTGCCTGATTGGTTGCCTGGAGTTCGTGATGTATTTCATATATCTCAACTTCGAAAACACGTTCATGATCCAGACTTGATCGTGGAAGAAGCAGCTCAGCAGGATATTGAAATTACTCCAGAATTAGCTGTGAGGCGAGAGCCGCTAAATATCATCGGCAAAGAAACCAAAGAGCTGAGAAACAAGAAAGTTCACTTAGTCAAGGTGCAATGGAGTGGAGATCCGCGAGATTGTACTTGGGAAACTGAGGAGAGCATTCAGAAAGCTTATCCTAGATGCCGAGTAGATATCTCTGATTGACTCTGGTGCAAGGTACATTTAACCTACTTTGCATTACCATTCAATTCTCTACTCTATTGATATTTTCTTTTCATAGATATACACTTTTAATTATATGGTCTGAATGATTTTTAAGGAGTATGAAAATAGATTAGTATATTTTTAAAGGTTAAAAACAATTGGATTGGTTGTTGTGTTGTGTGATTATATATTTATCAAACCACTTTCGACTTTGTTCCTTTTCGGGGACGAAAAGTTTTAAGTGGGGGAGATTGTAACGACCTAGAAAATCTGAACCAATTTAAAATTTTTTAATTGGCTAAAATAATGGATTTTAAATATTTAAAATAAATATTTTAAATAATGGCGATGAAAACTGAGTTTGAATCGACATTTGAAAACGAATATAATTAATTATAATTATATATAGAATTGAAAATGGCGCGGTAGTTCGATAATTAGATTTCAAACTTCAATTGAACATACCGGGTGCAAAACAATCCGGATTTTAGTGAAACCAAAAATATTTAAATCTGTTAGTGAATATCTTTCTAACGAATCCGACCAATCGAAATTTGATAGCGGGAATCAAAAGATATGTCCAGTTGAAAATTCTGAATAGTCGCTATGGAATTCAGGCCCTTAAAAATGGACATTTTGCCAACGACCTCGGATTTCGATGAAACCACTTTTGTTAGATCCGCAGTGTCAAGTTATTGCTAGGTTTCAAATTTCATAATTTTTCGAATCAATATGTGAGCGTGGCAAAAGAAAACGCGTTTGACCAGTTTCAGTTGATTTTAATCGACTGGAAATTGGCCATTTTTCCAACGGTCTCAGAATTCGACGAAACTAGTTTTGTTAGGACCGTATCGTCAATACAAAGCTAGAAAATATTTTCCGAGAATTTTTCTAGTCAGTATGTGACCCCGGTAATTTGAAATGTACGTTTAAAATTCAATATAGAGATTTAAATGAAAATTCAACGGAAACTGATTGTAACAATCAAATCGGCTTGCGATACATATCCCATTGAGTTCGGAATGGGGGTAAAACGCTATGGACGACAGGCGGTGGGCCTCGTTTCGAGGTCGTATGTAAAAGTCAACTTTTTGCAAAATTAAATAATTAAATAAATAAAAAAAAATTCATTCCCTCCCTTTATCTCCGTTCTGGCCCCTCCCCCCCGACTTCATTAATCAGTAAACAAAAAAAAAAAGAGAAAAGAAGATCGACGCCCCTGGAGCATCGACGCCACCGCCAAGACGACTGTCGAACCCCCCCTCGCGACGCAGCCGCTCCTCCCCCTCGCGACGCAGCCGCTCCTCCCCGTTCGAGCCCTCGAAGCCGCCTCCCCTGTTCGAAACCCTAGCGCCGCCCCCCTCGAAGCCAGCTCCGAGCTTAGCTGTCACCCCCCCTTCTTCAAAATACTGTAAGTATTTTATTTTATTGTATTTTATTTTTATTTTAATTCGTTAAAACTAATTTCGATTTTAGGGATTAAAAACTGATTTTAATAAAGAAAGTAAAAACTGATTTTGTTTAAAAATAAAAACTGATTTTGTTTAAAAATAAAAACTGATTTTGTTTAAAAATAAAAACTGATTTTAAAAAAGAAAGTAAAAACTGATTTTGTTTATAAGTAAAAACTGATTTTGTTTAAAAGTAAAAACTGATTTTGTTTAAAAGTGAAAACTGATTTTGTTTAAAAGTATAAACTGATTTTGTTTAAAAATAAAAACTGATTTTGTTTAAAAATAAAAACTGATTTTGTTTAAAAATAAAAACTGATTTTGTTTAAAAGTAAAAACTGATTTTTATATAAAGAAAAAAACTGATTTTTATAAAAAGATGATAAAACTGATTTTGAATGATTTTAAAACTGATTTTTAAAGAGGTTTTAAAGGATTTCAACTTTAAAAAGTAAAGGATTTAAACTTTAAAAAGTAAAGGATTTAAACTTCAAAAAGTAAAAACGGATTTTTAAAAGAAGTTAAAACTGATTTTAAAAAGCTATAAAAACTGATTTTGTTTTAAAGGAAAAATCAGATTTTTATATATTGAAAGTAAAAGGAAAAATCAGATTTTTATATATTGAAAGTCGAAGTAAAAATCATATTTTTATATATTGAATAGCGTAGTAAAAATTCGATTTTTACATATGTAGAGAATACGGGCGAAAGCGACAGAAAGGCGAAGATTTCTCTAAGGAAGTGTCGTGAAGTTGGATAGCTATTGGTGAGATTTCTGATTTAAAAATATTATATTTGTGAGAAAATAAAAGTGAATTGCTATATATAATATATATATATATACGCCCCTCGTCCACAAACCATGGACGATATTTATTGGTTGAAATTGTTGTGAAAATTGATTGATAGCGAATGATTGTTTGGGATTGTTTGAGATTGATATTGGTTGAAAAATACCCATTTGTGGTCGTGAAATATTTGGTTGAAACCACATAGGATTAGTTTGTGGAAATGAAATAAATATATACATGCCGCCTGCGTGCGAACTAGATGCATGATCCCCATTGTCAAAAACCGCGAGGTTTTAAGGTAGAGCGAGGAGCCGTACTAGGGACGGTCCCGGTTTAACTACCCTGCCGTTATGCTGCCGAAATTTTGAATAATATTCGTGTGTTTGAATTATTTTCATATGCTTAAACTATAGAAAACATTCATGTGTTGAATTGATATTCATTCGTTGATTAGAAATTCATGTGTTGAATGGTATTCATATTTTGAAATAAATTGTTTGATAATAAAAATCACCTTTTATCGACTATATGAACTGTGTAAAATAATCTCGTTTCAAAAGAAATTGTTTTAGGATAAAAATCTTATTTTTATCACCTATAGGAACTATATAGAAGAATAGTGTTTTGAAATGAATTGTTTTACAATAAAAATCACATTTTTATTGTATGCATAAATCGTAGAAATGTGAAGTGTTAAAAATAGCCACTTGTTCAAAATAAACATATATGAGTTGAAATATTCATTAATTAGCTAATGAAATGATTTGCACCTATTTATGTAACATTAGAACGAATGGTGTTTTTAAACCAAATAGAAATCAAATATGAAGTTAAATAGAAAATGATAAATGATAAGAACTGTATATATATGTACATGCATATTTATTGAACAGGTTATAGCAAAGGGGCTAGAGAAGAGGAATAAAATTTTGTGCCCGACAAATAGGTACACATTTACTGCTTTGTTTGGGTGATGATTTTATGAGCCTGTTGGCTAGCCGCTTGGATTTTTCTTTTTCTTTTTGAGATTAGATGGACCGAGGACGCTATTTGCGATTTCCCAATGCTCCCGGTGCAGGGGAGGTTATGGCGAAATTTTCCAAAATTTTAAGGTGTTAGAAAAATATTTGAAGTGAAAACGATATGGGAATCATTGAATGAACTATATTTATATGAATATATAAATATAAATAAAATTAAAACGAAACGAAGCCGTGCAGTTCGTATTTTGAAACCGTGATTTCAAACGACTAGTGCGGGAAATCCGACCATTGGATTTTCCCGAAACCTCAACCGTCGGGTTCGCCTTGGAATAATCTTTCCAACGACACCAACCTTGTAAAAATCCAACGGTTGGATTGTCTGGAATGTTTAATTCAAATCTGAAGAAAAACAGCGCCAGAAGCGATTATATTTATATATATATATATAAATATAATTATATATTAAATCGAATAACGACGCTGCAGTTCGTATTTTGAAATCGAAACTTCAAACGATTGTGCCGGGAGATCCGACCGTCGGATTTTCCCGAAACTGGAACCGTTGGATTCGTTTTGAAAAGACCTTTCTAATGATGTAAATTTTGTGAAGATCCAACGGTTAGATTTTCAGATATGTGTAAATCAAATCTGAAGAAAAACAGCGCCACGGCCACGTTATGGCCCGAAACGTCGTTTTGAATATATTAGCTATTTTAAAATAAATAAAAATAGCGATAAATAGTTATAAAATATCATAGGCGATATGGAATGGAAATAAACTGAAATTTGCTTGATTTGTGTGGCTTTTGATGGTTGAATGTGTTTGGTGTGAAAATTACATTAAAGAACAATATTGGTGTTGTCGAATAATTTAACCATTGAAATAAATTGATTTGAAATTCTAAATATACGTGAATTATTTGAGAAGGCCGAGTTAATTCTCATTTCAAATAATTGACCGACGATTGAAAGTCGAAGATGAAGACGGTGGTCGAAGACCGGAGATCTTCACCTCGTTTGGATGGTGACCGAGGTCCTGATTGGGAGGCATCCCGAAATATGGATAATGAGTGGTGATCGTCCAGACGTATGTGGTGATCGATGGGTTTGCGAGGTATTTAGTGCCTACGGTTTCGTTCAGACCCAGAACGGACTTGTAAATGGACTGTGTGTCTGACATTGGATTTTATTCTGTGTTGATTGATCTCTATTAAATATACATCTGTTTGGCGGCGGAAAATTTATTCTTTCGCTTAACGCCCTTCTCTGAGACGCACGAGCTCAGAGGTTGTATATCGATGGACATCAGTCGCATGGTATGAATTGCCTGTGTGGCATGCTAAGATGCAGTGATCAGGGCTTCTGTTGAAAAGCAAAGTCTTGTGGTGATGATCAAAGCACCGCCTGTGTGGCGTAGCTTTGTGTATAACGTGAATTCGCGGGCCTCACACCCCGGTATGAACCTAAAACGGGAGGAAGGACCTCAGGGAGGGCATGCGTTTCTTTCTAGCTAGGGTGGTGTCAGTGACCTACCAGCCCTGACATTTATATACTTTCCACCTATGTGGTTGTTGCTGTTGCGAGGCGCCTCGGTTTGATCGGACGATCCGGGTCCGATGGAGTCATTCGTTGGCTCGTTTACGCCCCAAAGGGCGGGGAAACGTATTGTTCAGGCATAATAATCCACATCGGTGGACCGGCCCTGACGATCTAAAGGCTTGCCTGCGCGCTTGCCTGTGGCTCGGGCTAGAGTCACGAATTCGGTAAGGACTATCTTTTGCCTTGGTTCATGACGGAAATCCAATTTCCAAATACGTGACGATGCGGTTTCGATTGTATATATACATTTGGCGACATAGTGGCATGGGACGCTCATGTCGCCTATGATTGATAGTTATGATTTGAAATTGTTTTCAAAACATATAAACACTAGTAATAATATCAAATGCCTTTGTTTTATTCGTATCAAGCATATCTTGGCCGTTATAAGGTAAAAACTCTATCCTCCGGTTTGCGTTGCATTGTGTGATGGGAACTGAGTCTTATAACGGCTTCATTTTTATAAAAAGCATAGCGATGTTTAAAAGAAAGATTTGTTTTAAAGCACTGGCGATCCAATGGAGTAAACCCGTTCCACGAAAGTGGCGTGGTCCTGTGATTAGCCATTTATATATGTGTTGAGTGGATTTCTCATACCAGTCCCATGAATGACTCGTAGTTTGTTTCACTTTCAAACTCGGGTGCCCCTTTTTCTACACGGGCAGCCTTGTATTCAGGTTTAGCTGGTTCTTTCTGGATAGCTGGAGCTGAAGATGGATTCTATCATTTATCTCTTTTTATGCTGTTCAGCTCCTATTGTGCATATTTTGTTTATTTCCGCTGTAGACATTTATGTATAGCTGAACTGTATTTGTACTAAGTAAGATCCTGTATACTGTGTAACTCTGATGATTAATTTTATCCAGTATATTTTGTTGTTCATATCTGGTGTATTTATTTAATTCTGTTCTGCTATTATATGTTTCTGTGTTATATTCCAAAGATAACCTTGTTTCCGTGAGAACGGGAAATCGGGTCGTCTCAATATAGCACCTCTGATTTTTCATGCATATTTGTGATGCAACACTTTATCACTTTCCATATATGAAGGAGCTGATTTGAAAAAACTGAAATCACATATTTTTTGCCTTATAATACATGTGCTTGACATTTTGACATTATTATTTAGCTTGCACATGAGCATTCCATGTATGTACTCATTTCTGAAAAACACTTTTGCCATAAATAAAGTTATGCTCTTGCCCGAAAAGTGATGAACCTGGTCGAATTCTTTTCCTCCTATGAATGTGGTGAATTAATGATTTTCAGAAAAAAGAAAAAAGTGATTACTCTTGATACATGACCATTTTGAGAACTGATTTCTTACATGACCATACACTATTTTACCATGTCATGTACACAGCCTTGCACCTGTTCACCATGCCGTGTTCATGCCTCGACCCTGTACTTGTACTAGTTTTGTGTTTGCACCATGTACATTGAGCTGTTGTAATGTTTAGCTCAACCATTTGCCTTCCTTGGTGTACTTTGAGTTTGCTGTGTGTTTGGGTCGACTTGCTTAGTCAGTTCTGAACAGTTTAGTTGCTCCAGTTTTGTTAATAACTGATCTGCACCATTTACTTGGTCCACTTTGAGTTTGCTTCTTTCATTAAGCTGATCCATGGCATTTGTGCAATCTGCACTCATATTACTCCACTTTGCATTGACATGTTTGCACAAAGAAATTGATGATTTCAAATATATCCCCTTGTTGATTTTCTTGTTGTATTTGTGTACATGAGTTTTGAGATTAAATCGGTCTTGTTCACTTTGACTGGCCTGAGTATATTTGCACTCAAACTCTGACATGCTGAACTGAACTGTTTTGTTTGTGAATATTTTGACTTGTGCTTGTGCCATGCTTGAATATTGCTGTTCCATGTATATTGATCTGGTCTTCATTATTGCTGTGTTTTTCTTTGTTGTCATGTTGATGTGCTGCTTCAAACTTTGTACATATCTCGATCATTTTGAGAAATTGAACTTACATGCAGACTTGAATTCATTGATGTTTTTGGGTTACCTCGACCATATTGATTTGTGTTGACTACGTTTACATGTGCATTGAGTTGAGAAGGTCCACATGGCTACTCCTTAGTTGCTCACTGATTGGCGAGGCAGTGCACACGTGTATATTTATACACGTGTGTATATGCAGCCATCAGACTGATTTTATTGTCCCTACACTGAAATATTTTATATATACACTGACTGCCTTGTGGCAATTATAGTGTATCACTGTGAATATCACATGCTATCTAGACACAATCGGAAAAATCAGATTGAGTCAGAAAAATGATGAGAAACACACCGAAATTCTGAGGCAAATAAATTTTCAAAATAAAAATTATATTCGCTAGAAATACTATTTCTGTTCCAGATACTGTATGTGACAGGTATGAAGACTGGACTGACTGAAGAATGCTGTGAAGACAGAAGATGAAAGACAGAAGACAGTGAAAATAACAGTGTATGTATTAATGAGAGTGTCTGTATAAATATAGTTGTATAGAGTGAATGACAGAGTTCTAATGAGGATATTTGTATATGAATGAAGTGAAGTATGTCAAAATAGAGGAGTTATAAAAGATGTACTTTTTGAGATTGAAATAAAATATTTCTATTTAAATAAAATACTGTGTGAATATTTAAATTGTTGTACAGTTGTATTTTATTTAAATAGAAATAATATATTCCTGTCTGATGTAATATAATAGTACAATAACACACACATTAATAATAAAATATATTTGGTTGTTATCATCAAATAAAAATCATATAATTGTGTATACAACACCGTTATATACAACAATCTCCCCCTTTTGATGATGACAAACAAATATAAGATTTTGAATACAATAAATGTGTTTGACAGTGAATATTGAACTTCCCCTATTTATTAGCTCCCCCTACAACCGAAAACCCCCCTATAACTGTGCATGAGTGAAAAAATGAAAATTGAATGAATTTTCAAAATTAATAATATTTATAAAATATTCACTCATAAATCAAAATCTCAATCCATTCTCCCCCTTTTGTTATCATCAAAAGGATATAGAATTTAAAATATAGATGAAAAATGACTAACAAATACAATATCAGCTTAAGAGGAAGAGCGATCATTATAAATCTCAATCAGTCAAACAAAAATCATAATAAACTAAGAACAGGTGGCATATTTCACATTGTAGAACGATGGATTTACAATGAATTTTATAAAAATGAGGAAAGTTATAAAAATATGAATTTCAATTATTTTTAATAGATTTTATAAGGATGAAGTTCAAAAACAGTGACGGATTTGGGCTATACTTATAATTTCAACTTAAGTGACAAAAACAAATAATCTCAAATCCCAATAGCTATCAATCGACAAATCATAACACGTCATAAGATATTAACACATTTCATAGATTAGAAAATGGATTGATAGGCTGTTTTTTTAAACACCATGGAGAATTTCATAGAAATTTTTATTTATTCAAATTATTTTCTTCTCCTTTTCTTTTGATTTAAGAGCACACTGACCACGCATAACCAGAGCTTCGATTTTTAAATGAGGTCAGTCGCAGCTTAAATTATAAGTTGTCTCTTAACCATGCATGACCAGAGCTTGGATTTTTAAATGAGGTTAGAGACACACTTATATATTAATTATATATTTATCATTTTCAGCTTCAAAAGAAAAACTCCTAGGTATATAAAACTAATATGAATGATAGAAATGTGGAAGGTATAGAAATGAACTATGAAATAAATTTCTAAATTAATTATATTATGAAATATGGTCGACTATACTAGGATCATTGAGAGATTTCAATTATCACTAACTTTGAATAATAACATAGTCCAATTTCTATCACAAATATTTTCAATGTTTATTCAAAAAGATTTAAAAAAATATTAAACTCTCCACATTAATATAAAAAACAGATGGATGACAGAATGATGGTAGATAAAGAAGATGGTCGTGAAATAATCGCCAATTCAAAGATATTATAATAATTATTCAACCATCATGGAAATATAAATAAAATCTTCTCTTGTTGTAAAATATACTGTAGTCACAATTCATCACAATTTCAAAATCTGATAATAATTTTGATGAATTATAAATACAGTCCAATTTGGATATTGATTTCAATTTCTGAATGAATAATCAATAAATAATTTTAAAACTGAAAATCAATTACAAGAGGAATTTAAAAACATTTATACAAGAAAAAAATAGTGTGTGAAATCTATACAAGTTGAAGATTCAAAACAGACAGATGAGCAAAGATATATGGCACTTCTGATACCAATTGATGTCTCTATTTACGATGATTTTAACATGACACTGAAGATGAACAAGGACATTATAGACAACATAATTTTAATCACAAAGCCTAAGCTGAAAAAATAACAGATTATGCACATGTATTAGAGCAGCAAACAGATGATTCCAAAACAAACATTTTTCAAAACAATATCAGAGCAGCACAGAAAATAGTTTCAAATCATACTTGTCAAGATGACGGTCACATAAGATGATTCATGATCCAATGATTAAAAATACCGTTTATTTGAAATCATTTGAGGAATATGAAACTCTCAAGATTCAGTGAATCAATCACACCAGAATATAAATTTCAGATTTCAAGATATGTGTGTGATTCAATAAATCATTAATTTCAGATGATTTTAAACAAAACAAATATTTACATCAAATCATCATGAAATAACAGTGAATTTTAAGACCATATTTTCAGAAAAAATTTCATAAGTATTTCTGACAAGCACAAGGAATTTTTCAGAATATTTACATAAAGTTTGAAGACATATTCATGATCCAAAAATAAAAATTATTTATTCGAAATCACTTGAATGGATGTAGATCATGAGATACAATGAATCAATCATACAGAATTAATAATTTCAGATCTGAAAGGTGTGTGAGATTCAACATATCAGAAATTTCAAATGATCTCAAACAAACAAAAATCTAAACCAGATGATCATGAATAACAGTGAATATCAAGGTTTAAGCAATGATTCAAGACAAATTAAAAATATCCAAGCCAATCTAAAAATTAATGAAAATTTCACGACTGCGAAGTAGTGTGTGTTGTAATGAGTATAATATTTCAAGCTTTTCTAAACTGAATTGGAAGAAACTCAAACATCATAAGTGTGTGAAATTTCATTAATTATTCAGATCTTCAAAAATTTAGAATTCAAAATAACAGTGTTCAGGATATGATATTAATACTTCAGCACAGTTAAGAGTTCAAAAATAAAAAAATAATAAAAAAATAAACTTCAAAACAATTGCAGATAATTACAGATTTAAATTCAAGATCTGGAAATGATTAAAGCAAGAGAGTTTTATTCACATAAAGCAAATTTCCAGAAAATCAAGAATACTGCAATTGGAAGTTCAAGACGCACAGAATAAAGATATAGCAGTGACAAATCAAAAATAAAATAAAAAAAATAGAAGGAGTAGAAGAAGAAATAAATAAAAATAGAGAATATTTACGAAGGTGAGTTTAGAGAACATACCAGAATCCAATGTAAATCAGAATCTCTAACTTAACAAATTTTGGCTAAGGAACTGTGAAAGATACAGAAATATATACCAGCTTGATTTCAAATCTCTTTTTGCATAGTAGTTCCTCAGCCTCCTCTAGTACCTAATTGTATAGGGGATTGAATGGTCTAACGAAAGTAGAAAAACCACTTACAATTTTGCTCACATCTTTTGGTACCCGAATCTGTTTGTATAACAATCCGTTAGAATCAACTAGAGTACCCTTTGGAACCCAAGTTCGTTCAGTTTTTCCAAAAATCATGTTATTTCTTTTTGGGGTCCATAACTATTCAATTAGATTGTTATCAGACCAATTCTTGTCTCGTTTGTGATTTAAAAAGCTTTTGGAATTCTCAAAATTCAAATTTTCAAAAAGATCCTTTTTGAAGCAACTTAAAGGAAAATCACAAGAATTCAATTTTTCAAAATCATTTGTTTTCCCAAAACCGAGACCATTCCTATTACCAGAAGAAACTTGATTTTTCAACAGCATATTCAAAGATTTTTCTCCAGTAGAAAATTTAGCTAAAATTGTTTCAACTTGTTGAATTTCAGTTTTAAGATCACTGTTTTCTTTCAATAAGTCTGAACAACGATTTTTAGTGATCTTACATCTTTCAAAATCAGATTTTAAAACCAAATTTTCATTTTTAATCAAATTAATTTTGGTTCGGGACTCAGCAATCTCAGATTCTAAAAGTTTTTGTTTTTCAAACTCAAATTTCTTGGATTTTTCAATCTCGTTTTCCAGTTCTTTCAAAATCAAATCGGATTTCAACAAATTTTCCTTTTCAGCAATTTCAAATTTGGAATATATATCAGTCTTAAAAATTTCAAATTCGTTTTGAAAAAATTATTCAAACTTGATAACTCAATCTTATTTTCTTTTAAGATCAGAATTTCTTTTTCAAACTTTTGAATATTTTTATTGAGATGAACAAGATTGGTTTTCAATTTCAAACAATTTTGCAATCTAAATTTGAAGAATTTTTAAATGTTCTAGTTGTAATTCCAAATCATCCATTTTGCTGGTCAACTTAGAATTCTTAGATTTCAGAGATTTGTTTTCAGATTGGAGTTTATCAACAGATTTAGTCAAATCAACGCACATATAAACTAAATCTTCGTATGAGAAATTTTCTATTTCAGCATCTGTTGATTCTCCATCATCTAATCCTTCTGAATTTTCATTTGTATGACTTGTCAAGCATTGATTTGAAGCTGAGTTGACTTTTTGGGATTTTGAGCAGCTGTTGTCAATTTGTCCACACTTTGTATTGAGATTATTCCAAATTTCCTGTGCAGATAAACAATGACAGATAAGATTAAACTGTTCAGTGCTAAGATAATCAAATATAATTTTCATAGCACGAGCATTGAAAGTAATATCTACACTATTAAACCCATTGATAACAACATCCCAATATTTAATATTAACAGATAATAAATAAAATTCCATTTTGGATTTCCAGTTTAAAAAATCTGTTCCATCAAAAATAGTTGGAGATGAACTGGACTGACTCTCTATCGACTGACAACTAGGAATCACCATTACTCTAGAGATAACAGAATACCTGCTCTGATACCACTTGTAGAATCTAGATTAACCCTAGAGGGGGGGGGAGGTGAATAGGGTTTATCACAGTTTTTAGTTGAATTAGAAATCTAACGGGATATATAATAATAAACAGATCACAAAATATAGCAGAAACAGAAATGCAGAAAGTAAATGACACAAGATATACCCAGCTTCGGCAAAATCCTGCCTACTGCTGCATTCTTAAGGTTTTTACTAGGTGATAGAACATATCCCATATACAAGACCATGTACACTCGCAAACCCTGCTCCTATTCTAACCTACGCTCAAAACCATAGACTGGTCCAAACCCCTAGATCAGATATCCCCTGATTACAACCCTATAACCAGTAAATCCTAGATTTTACAGACTCTAGCAATTGCCAGTCAACACCCTGACTGGATCTCCTAGTTTTTACAGACACTAGAAACTGATGGAATTGATTTACAAGTGAAATTAAGAACAATACAAATAAAATAAAATAAATTTTAAAACCCAAGATTTAAATTAAAAAGGTTTTCCCTTTTTAAAAAAGCTTGGTCTTGTTTTGACTAGGCTGGCACTCCTTTTTTTGTGTTGCACCCTCCTTTCTTTTGTTCGATAGCTTTCCTCTAAAAAAGAAAATGGCGGCTATGATTAAAACAAAACTAGGGTTTTCTGAATTAAATCCTTCAAATCAGATCGATGAAATCTTGTACGGATTCAATCTCGAATTGCTTGTCTTCGTTGCTATGCGATTCTTCGATTGCGGCTTTCTCTGATTTGGGATTTTTCTCTGGCGATCGAAACTCTTGAAAAATTGTGAGTAATTTTATCTTGAATTTTTCGACTTGTTATTATTGGATTTCGATCTAGATGATTTTTTCCTGTGGTTAAGTAGGTAATGTTTATAGGATTTTAAAATCCTTTGATTGATCTGATTTCAACTATATGACTCGGCCTGATTGCGTGATGTTTCCTATTTTTGGTTTCCTCGGCTTTGAATTGAATTTGAATATATTGCCATAACAAAATGAATCCAGACTTGTTTTTGTCCCTTTGAACGAATCTGTGTGCCTTGATAAAATCTGGAATTTTTCTTGCGTGAATGATGCCAAGTCTTTAATTTATTTCTGTATATTCATGCATACTGACTTGAATTCGAATTTTCTGATTGATTATTTGTCAATTAACATGCCATATAAAGTTTGAATAAATTATGGCAATAAGAGAAAGATCTCCTCTGGTCCCTTTTGAAATTTATTTGATCATTTCTGGGAACATGATTTCTTGCACTTCGATTAGCTGATCAAACCTTTCCTGCTTTGTAGTCACTAGTTCACACTTGATTTCTGCAACTAATTTGATTGAGGCTCTGTTCACAATTGGTTTGATATTTCTGGAAAATGATTTCTATTTATGCCCAGAAAAAGGTGATTTCTTCCCAGATATAGCTCCTCTGATTTTTCATGCATATTTGTGATGCAAAACTTTATCACTTTCAATATATGAAGGAGCTGATTTGAAAAAACTGAAATCACATATTTGTTGCCTTCTAATACATGTGCTTGACATTTTGACATTATTATTTAGCTTGCACATGAGCATGCCATATATGTACTCATTTCTGAAAAACACTTTTTCCATAAATAAAGTTATGCTCTTGCCCAAAAAGTGATGAACCTGGTCGAATTCTTTTCCTCCTATGAATGTGGTGAATTAATGATTTTCAGAAAAAAGAAAAACAATGATTACTCTTGATACATGACCATTTTGAGAACTGATTTCTTACATGACCATACACTATTTTACCATGTCATGTACACAGCCTTGCACCTGTTCACCATGCTGTGTTCATGCCTCGACGCTGTAGTTGTACCAGTTTTGTGTTTGCACCATGTACATTGAGCTGTTGTAATATGTAGCTCGACCATTTGCCTTCCTTGGTGTACTTTGATTTTGCTGTGTGTTTGGCTCCACTTGCTTAGTCAGTTCTAACCAGTTTAGTTGCTCCACTTTTGTTAATAACTGATCTGCACCATTTACTTGGTTCTCTTTGAGTTTGCTGCTTTCATTAAGCTGATCCATGGCATTTGTGCAATCTGCACTCATATTGCTCCACTTTGCATTGACATGTTTGCACAAAGAAATTGATGATTTCAAATATATCCCCTTGCTGATTTTATTGTTGTATTTGTATACATGAGTTTTGAGATTAAATCGGCCTTGTTCACTTCGATTGGCCTCAGTATATTTGCACTCGAACTCTGACATGCTGAACTGAACTGTTTTATTTGTGAATATTTTGACTTTTTCTTGTGCCATGCTTGAATATTGTTGTTCCATGCATATTGATCTGGTCTTCATTACTGCTGTGTTTGTCTTTGCTGTCATGTTGATGTGCTGCTTCAAACATTGTACATATCTCGACCATTTTGAGAAATTTGAACTTACATGCAGACTTGAATTCATTGATGTTATTGGGTTGCCTCGACCATATTGATTTGTGTTGACTATGTTGACACGTGCTATGAGTTGAGAACGTCCACGTGGCTACTCCTCAGTTGGTCGCTGATTGGCGAGGCAGTGCACACGTGTATATTTATACATGTGTGTATATGCAGCCATCAGACTGATTTTATTGTTCCTGCACTGAAATATTTTATATATACATTGACTGCCTTGTGGTATTTACAGTGTATCATTGTGAATATCACAAGCTATGTAGACACAGTCGGAAAAATCAGATCGAGTCAGAAAAATGATGAGAAACGCACCGAAATTCCGAGGCAAATAAATTTTCAAAATAAAAATTATATTCGCTAGAAATACTATTTTTATCCCAGATACTGTGTGTGTTTTTGTATGTGACAGGTATGAAGACTGGACCGACTGAAGAATGCTGTGAAGACAGAAGATGAAAGACAGTAAACAGTGAAAATAACAGTGTATGTGTTAATGAGAGTGTCTGTATAAATATAGTTGTATAGAGTGAATGACAGAGTTGTAATGAGGATATTTGTATATGAATGAAATGAAGTATGTCAAAACAGAGGAGACATAAAAGATGTACTGTTTGAAATTGAAATAAAATATTTCTATTTAAATAAAATACGGTGTGAATATTTAAATTGTTGTACAGTTGTATTTTATTTAAATAGAAATAGTATATTCCTGTCTGATGTAATATAACAGTACAATAACAAACACGTTAATAATAAAATATATTTGGTTGTTATCATCAAATAAAAATCATATAATTGTGTATACAACAATGTTATATACAACAATTTTATATCTGTCTTGTGATGTTTCTGCTTCTGTTTACCTATAATGATTCAAGAAACTTAGTGAATTCTGATAAAGAGTGACATTAACGGACGTGGGGTGTCACATTTGGTATCAACGCTGAAGGTTACCAGATCGGATAAAAGATTTTGAAAATTGTTTTCAGAAAGGTTTTAAAGAAAGCATTTTCAAAAGAAAAGTCTGTTTTTAAAAAAACATATTCCCCAAAACCATATGAAATATCTTTCAATTCTCTGTTGAATCCCTTTTTAATTTTCTTTTCCCCATGTCTGGGGAACTGATTCTTCCCAAGGGCGTTACGATGCCGGCTTAGCTCCGTAGGTATATTGAGGCTACGGCGCCTGCCGGAGGCCAAGCAGACGCCCATCCCCTAGCTGCAGTCGTTGTTCCTCCTCCTCCACGAGTGGATAATTTCTTCAAGATATGCAAGGAAATATGTGCTGTGGGAGGAAAGCCATTCTAAGGGACCGAGACTTTTATAAAAGCAAGGAATTGGCATAAAGATATCCTCCAAATTATGTTTGTAAAAATCCAAATCTAAATTATAGATCTCCATTGCTTTAGATGAATAATTTTTGCACAGTGAAGGCAGAGACTGGGGAATGGAGATAGGAGAATTAGGATTAGATTACAGAGAATATTTGTAATTAATTTAGGAAGCCTAGGACCGTTAGATATTAGGATTTTATTTTGGTTCATCAGATCAAAAGAATGGTCCAGAACAAACACCAAAAATCCTCTCATTCGGTCGAAATTGTGTTGTCAAACAACATGTTAGGCCACGACCTGGGGTGACCCATCCTATAGGTAGGTCGACCAAGGGGTCAACCCACTTAGGGCCTGGGTCGACCCGGCTTGGGACTAGTTGTTCTAGTTTCAATGTGATTCCTGCATAATTAATTATATTAATTCATTTATTTTATATAAATTTCGAATTTTAATAATTCGTAACTTCTTCGTTTTAAATCTGATTTACACAAACCAAGTGTCCAACTTAACCAGAATTTCGTAGCAAACCTAATGGTGCATCTATTGTTGCCTAATTCCCATTATTTTTCTAAATTAATATATATTTTATTAATCTTTTATTTAAATTTCTTTATTAAAATTTAGGATTGTTACATTCTCCCCTCCTTAAAGGATTTCATCATGGCTAAGAGAATGACATAAATATTATCACACCATCATCTACATCCATCAATCATAGGCATCCACTGTCCTTAGGATTTATAATGCTTTTCATGAACATATGTAATAGTGTAGTGCATATGTCCCTAAATGCAATAAATTAGGCAGTCCACTGATTTAGTCGACCTCCTTTAATGCAATTTATGTAGTTGTCATGCATCCAAAATGTATGCAAGAAAATCCCAATAATACATAAATTTTTATATGTGTACTATAACCACCATCAAAATGCAACATCCATTTTTCCTGAATCAAAAGTGAATTAAAACTGCACACACATCCATATACAATTATGTTAGGGTCATAGTTGTCGAGCACCAATCAATGCCTAGTGTGTGTACATGCATCCACAACATCCACTAACAAACACTTGCATTCACGAGAATCCATCAAACATAACATGTAATAATAACAGGTTTAAAACACATTCTACCATCCATAGGCTTTTCCTAAGACATAATAACTTAAATGATAGAAAATGGGTAAGGTTCAAGTTCAAAACTAAGAAAGAATTGAGAGCGTACTGTCAAAAAGAAATGAAAAAAAATGCGCGAATCCACTCCTCAGGTTTCCATATTGCCTCATCGCTATCCTCTCTCCATTGAACCTTGACAAGCTTAATTTCCTTGTTCCTCAACTGCCTTACCTCCAACCCTAAAATCTATGTATGTACTCTTCTAACATATGCCTCCTTTTCAACCTCGACTCCTCTTAGGTACTTTGTTCCACCACTACCGCAGAATCATGTGACCACTTCCTCAATTGCGAGACATGAAATACATCATGAACCCCCAACAGCCTCTCTGGTAACCAAATACTCTAGGCCATATGACCTACCCTCTCCATTATAGGAAATGGACTAACAAATCTCGGTGCTAGCTTCCTAACTGAGCTAAATAGCACTGCATTCCTTAGGGGTGATACCTTAATGTAAACCATGTCCCCTACACTGAACTCAAGGTATATCATCCTCTTATCCACATATGATTTTTGTTTGTCTTGTAATGCCTTTATCCTTTTTCGAATCAAGTCGATCTTACCCAAGGTCTCCCTAATCATTTTTGTTCCAAAAAGAAGTCTATTCGTAGATTCCCACAAATAACAAGATGATCTGTAGGGCCGTCCATACAAAGTTTCGAAAGGTGTCATGCCAATGCTCGTTTGATAGCTATTGTTATAAGCAAACTCTACTAAGGGAAGATGTCTCTTCCATGTCCCTCCGAAGTCTAAAATGAACAGCCGTAATAAATCCTCAAGAATCTGATTAACTCTCTCAGTTTATCTATCTGTTTAAGGGTGATATGCGGTACTAAGTCTATGATGTGTCCCCAATCCCTCCTACAGGCTCCTCCAAAAATTGCTGGTAAATATGGTGTTCCTACTATAGACAATGCTCGTGGGAACTCCATGAAGTCGGACTATCTCCCTCAAGTATATCGAAGCTAATCAAGGTGTGATACTCTTACTCTTAACTGGGATGAAATGAGCGCTCTTAGTCAACCTATAAATGATCACCTAAATACTGGTATTTCCTTTCCTCGATCTAGGAAAACCATCTATGAAATCCATCGAAATGCTCTCTCACTTCCACTACGACATGTCGAGGGGTTGAAGCAATCGACCAGGCTTCCTATGCTCAGTTTTAACTCTTTGGCACATCATGCATCTTGCCAAAAAATCAACCACATCCTTCTTCATCCCCATCCAATGCAAGACCTTTTTTATATCTGTATACATTTTATCTCTTCTCGGATGGATTGTCATCCGAGGGTGATGGGCCTCCGAAAATACCACACTCATCCCATCTCCCGTGTGGGGTACACATAACCTACCATCATGGCATAGTCATCCTCTCTCAACAATTGAGTATCTAGAAAGGTACCTAAAGGTATCTCATCTATGAAGTCGGTCCATAATATTTGCTAACTGTTGATCATCACACTAACTGGATCCAACATGTTTCAATAGAGTAGGTTGTATCTCAAGCGACGCTAACAATCCTGGTGCATAATCCGCATATGGTCTGAAATCAAAAGATGATATAAACTCCAAACTCTTCCACTCTACGAATAACGGGATCCATGTGATCCTCTGCCTACCCCGAGCATCCGCCACTACATTCCCCTTCCCCGGGGTATATGAAATTCCAAAGTCGTAGGATGTTAAAAACTCCATCTGGCACTGTTGTCTCAAGTTAAGGTCCTTTTTGCGAAGATAAGTACCTATATGACTTATGATTGGTATACAGCTCAAAACTCTCACACAACAAGTAATTCCTCCTAGACTTAAGTGCGAAAACAATATCTGCTAGCTCTAAATCATGAGTAGGGTAATTTATCTCATGCACCCTTAGTTGTCTGTTCTCATAGAAACAACCCTACCCTCTGCATTAGGATCGTGCCCAATCGTGTGTCGCAAGCGCCTGTATAAACATGAACATCTTAGATTCATCTCAAAGAGTCAATATTGGTGTAATCGTGAGTGCCTTCTTCAATCTTATAAAGGAATCCTCGCAATCCATGTCCCATGAGAATATCAGGTTCTTCTTTGTAAGGTGGATAAGCAGGGCTGAAATCCGTGCAAAGTACTTAATGAATTTGCGATAATACCCTACCAAACCTAGAAACCTCCTCACCTCAGTCACATTCTTGGGGGCCTTCCAGTCTTGCAAATCAACCACCTTAGCGGGATCCACCGCTATACGCTCTCTCGAAATCACATGCCTTAAAAATCTCACCTCCTTACGCCAAAAGTGACACTTTGAGAATTTTGCCTTCAACTGACGGGCACAGAAAGTACGGGCCCCTCTCCCAAATGCAAAGAAATTTTATACACATCTATTAAAAACACCAAGATGTCATCCACAAACACTACCATAAACTTATTTAGGAACTCCCTAAATACTCGGCTCATCAAATCAACAAAGTATGTCAGTGCGTTAGTTGGCCCAAAGGGCATAACCAGCTACTCAAAAAATCCATCTGGAGTCCTAAAAACAGTCTTATCCACCCTATCATCTACAACTCAAAGCCAATGAAACACAAGCACAAAATCCAATTGAGAAAAGACGAATGCGCCTTCCAACTGATCAAATAAATCATCTATCCGAGGAAGTGGGTGACGATTCTTCTTTGTGAGCTTGTTCAATACTATGTAATCCACACATAGACGGAGAGACCGATTTGCCTTAGTAGAGAAAACGACTGGTGCTCTCCACACAAATATAGTCCATCTAATAAATCTTTTCTCTAACAATTCACCCACCTACTTACTCGGTTTCCTCCTTTCCCTCGGAGCCACATGGCGCATTGGTAATGCAACAGGCTTAGCATTCTTTGTCAAATAAATCCAAAAGTAAATCTCTCATCTCAGGGGTAGCTCTCTCAACTCCTTAAATACATCTAGAAAAATTTTCACTATGGGTACCAGGCTAAGATCATCAATAGAAGTATATAGGGAGTCTAAGAAGCTCAACATGACTGACCACCTCTGACCTAAGCTGCCTCCAATGCATGCATCTACGCTCCAGATGAACTGTCCCTTTGCCCTTGCTTCTGAGGACAATGCTTACTATAATGACCCGACTATCCACAATTAAAACAATTCCCTTTCTTGGCGGTTTTCTTAAAGTCCCTCACAAAATGGCCCGTCATATTTTACCCATGGAATTTAATGTCTTTTTTTTATCTGAACATTCCCTGGCTTTTCATCTTTCTTCTTATTACCCTTCTTAGGCTACCATTTCTTCTTTCCATAACCAGCTTTTGCCACCTCAGCTTTACTTTTCTTGGAATCACCTTTCCCTTCCTCGTGCATAAGAGTCATCTCAAAAAGATTTTCGAACATAGCACCTATCGGGATATGAGTCAAAGCAAGTACTTATAGGGGTTGATTCTGCCCCTTAGAAAATCTCATGGCCTACTTATGAGCCGTTTTCACCAAATCCGTCCTAAATCTAGCAAGCTTATTGAACTGATTAACATATTCCTTTATAGAAAATTTCACTATCTTAATCCTAGAAATTTCTCAATTACGTGTCGACTTCCGCCTGAGGTAGAAAGTTCTTTTCAAACCTCTCCTTAAATCATTCCAAGTCTCAATACCACGCTCTTCCTTAGCTATCTCCCACTAATAAGATGCCACGCCTTTTAATTGCCATGCAGCCAACTGAACTCTCCTCCTATCTTCAAGCTCAAAAAGTCCAAATATGTTCTCTATATCCCCGAGCCAAACGTGGGCCTCAACAGAAGTCCTGATAACATGGAAGGTCTTGCTGCTTGGAGCGGTGAAATCTTTTCAAAGCTTAGAGATATCAGACACTGGCGGTGGGTTAGGAGGATCTACCATAGCTGGAGCAGGGGATTGGTCATTCTCTTGCTCTTCGGCTGGTTTTGTAGCTTCCACGTACCAATGGAACCAAGTAGGGATGAAGATACCCTCGAAAAAGTTGGTAGCCCCAGACATGCTACGAAAGGAAAATAGGGAATAATTCAGGATGGGATTCAAGGGAATATTGTAATTGACTTAAGGGGATGTTTTTCAAAAACAAACTTTTGTTTTGAAATTACTTTTCTTTAAAAAAAAATCTCTTTTAAAACAAAAACTTTTATCTGATCTTGTAACCTTAGGCTCTTTACCAAATCAAATACCCCACATCCCTTAATGTCACATGTATAAGGATTTCGCTAAGGAATATGAAGCGTACGGGTATAAAATAATATTACGGAGATTAAATCCATAAGACATCATATGAAAACACAACGAAAACTAAAACTTTATTAAAGCATGACATAAATGTCATTACATCATAAAATGTACATCATGAACCCACAACTATCCCATAAAAAGAAACATAATCAGAGTATTAAATGAAATCCCTCTCAACGCCAAATACAAAGCAAGTCAAACGTGGACACTACTTGAACTAGCAGAAAGTAATTCAAGTAAAGATCTCAAACTAGCTATGATGAACAAAAACTTTGTCCACTTAGAGATCCTTCGCCCCGAGGACCCGAGGGGGGAAGGAAGAGAGATTTAAGAAAGGAAACCAATCAGGCATAAAGCCCAGTGAGTTCTATAATTAATAACATGAGTGATAAATGAAGAAATCTAGACATGATAATAGTTTAAGACACAATAACAGTAAATAAGACAATAGAAAGATAAGCAAGGATATAGTCGATTGTCATCTCAATCGTATCATTCGATTTTCGAACTATTTACCATAACTTATAATTAGGATGTAACCTAATTCTACCCATCGATCGACACCTAAAACACAATTGTGGTAACCTATGCCAACTATGGCCTTGGATTTATCTGGCCTGATCCATCAACTCAAATGGATATAACAATAATAATAGTCATTACAATGTCTTATTTTCTACGATGGCGCGATGCACGCTCTCTACCTTGCCAGAACGCCCTTGTACCCACCTCGTTCAGACCTCTTACTACCCAGTACAGTAAGGTATGTCCTTGCCTACTCGTGAGACCTTTATATAGTATGATAAAAGGGATATTGTGTGATACAGGTCCCCAATCAAAAATGCAATTTGACTCAAGTCACCCTTAGACTTAGTCCCCAATTTAATTTTTTATCATTAACCACCTACTAATATAGACCCACACTTAATTGTCAACGAATGCCAAGGCCACCATGGAATTATTATAGACCGACTAGCTACACTAAACCCCCATAAAATTGTCAACAAATACCAAAGGCCACCATTGATTAATTATTTTGTTTGGCCACTTATTTTCCCTAATCAACCAACCTCTACTATCGGAACAGACCTCAACTATGAGCCACTTATTTTTCCCAATCACTCATCGCTGCCGGAATGCACTCCCACTATATACTAACTTAGTAGGCCATTTATTTTTCCTAATATGCTTACGCTGCCAGAACGGACCCCTATTTATGCTTATTAATTTATTCATATTAAACTTAACGGTCATTTAAGCTTATTAATAAGCCTACTCATTCCATATAACTTCTTGTTATATTTTAGGTTGTATAGAACATTATCCTATTTATATTCATTATACAACCCCAATCTCCGTTACTTAGCGTTTTACTAATTTAACCTATTCCAATTTCTAATTATTCGGTTTATCAACAATTTTCCGAAAGTTATAATTCATTTGACCATTACTTTATTAATTCGATATTCCCAAATAGTCCTTTTTACCCAAATTCAATTTTTTTTTTCCAATATGCATTTTATAATCAAATTCGTAATTTTTCCCCAATATGCGTAGAAACAAATAGAGTAAAGGTTTAGGCTCTTTGAAAGGCCTAAACTCAATGTGAAATAAAAGGATAAAGGTTTATGGCTCTTGCATGGCCTAAACTCAAACAAATAAAATAGATCTATAAATGAAATAGGGCTAAATCTGAATTGTACATAAAGCAATCCACAAAGAAAAAGGGATAGTAGTAAACCGAATGATTTACAGTAACAGATAAATTACTGAAATAAATTGAAGAAGGAATAGAAACAATAATCAGAAAAGCAATAATAATTTATAGAAAATAAACACTGAAATCTGTAAATTACTGAAGAAATTAACAACGGTTATAATGTAACGACCCAAACTTCCCCGTAAAGGAAAGCCCGGATTGTAATGAGAACACGACAAATCAGAACAGAAACAGAAGAACATTTCATTGCTTGTTACAACAATTTACATTAGAGTACAAGAATATACAGAGTATGAATAAAAATTATACATCATAGAAATATCAGAGATTTAAATTACAATGTAGCGGAAAAATAATACATAACACAACTGAAACAAATATACAGATATAGAGCTTTCCGTATATCATTCCAGCTGTAAACCAGGATCCTGTGAATATAAATCTGCAAAACCAAAACTACTAGCTGCCCGTGTGGAAAATAGGGACACCCAGAGTTTAGGTTAAAACAATAAACTCCAGGTCAGTCATGTGACTGGTGTGAGAACTAAAACAGTTATTTAAAACTTTACTTTAAAAGTAAATCAAGGGACCACGCCGTATAGCACGGAACGGGTTTACTCCCAAGAATACCAATGCATAAACAGTTATAGACAACACAATGCTTTTTAGAAAAATGAAGCTATTCTAAGACTCAGGTCCCATCACACAATGCAACGTAAGCCGGAGGATAGAGTTTTCCCTTATAATAGCCAAATATGCTTGGTACATTTAAAACAAATCATTTGATACTATTATAAGTGCATAGTGTATAGAACAACTTCAAATATAAATGTATCAATCTTAGGTGGCATGGGTACCATCTATCATGTCGCCAATACTTGGCTCTACAACCAAAACCGAAATGTCACGTATTGGAAGTTGGATTTCCATCTGTGAACCAAGGCAAGGGATCGTCCTTCTCGCTTCGAGACTCTCTAGCCCGAGCCTCAGGAACAGCCGCAACTGTACCTTGGATCGTCAGGGCCAGTCCACAATGAGTGGATTAAAATGCCTGAACAATGCGTTTCCCTGCCCTATGGGGGATAAACTGGTCATATATCGACCAAACCATCCATCGACACCGTAGTGACCGATATAACCGAGGCGCCTCGCTATCCATCATCCACATAAGTAAAACGTCTAGGCTAGCAAAACCCAGACACCACTCCTAGCTAGAAGGAAACACATGTCCTCCCTGATGTCCTCACCCGTTTCTAGTTCACACCGGGGTGTGAGGCTCGTGAATTAATGCTATACACAAAGCTATGCTATATTACAAGTGTGCTTTGATCATCAACCATAAGACTCTTCTTTTCAATAGTAGCCTTGATCATTTGCATCTCAGCACGCCACACAGGCAATTCACGCCATGCAACTGATGTCTATCAACACACAGAATGAAATCCAATGTCAGACACACATCCATTTACAAGTTCGTTCTGGGTCTGAACGAAACCGGAGGCACCTTATTCCTCGTCCTATATGTCTAATACAGGAGAGAGGCCCTCGCATATCCGATCGATCTCCAAGTATGTATGGACGACCACCAGTTATTACCTTGTCTTGGGTGTTCAGCCCAATCAAGACATCAGTAATCATCCAAACGATGTGGAGACCTCCAGTCTTTAACCACCATCTTCATCGTCGACTCATTGCCGATTCAGTTATTCAGAATGGGATAAACCTGGTCTTTCCAAATAACTCACGTATATAATAAACAAGTGCTATAAAAACACAACATACGCCTCATTCCAATTCTGAATATTCTTTCATTTAAATATTCATATCCTTTAGGAAAGGTTCCCAATAATTTTATCAAAGATAAATTCTTTAAATTTATTCTTTAATCTTCCTTTCGATATAAATCCAAACCAAATTAAGGTTTATCCAAACTAGTTGGGATTAACGCACCTTACCGAAATAATCGTTTGCTTAATTTCCCAATCCGGACTTATTCATCCCATGGAGCAAAACTGGTAATACTCTATATCTAACACCATGGTGTCATCAGTAAAATTAATTACCATTTCCATATCTAATTAAAGATTTAACAATCGCTTGGAGCAAAACTGGTGATACTCCATTCTCGATCATTTCTTGGATTTGATCATTTTAGTTATCAGATTCACATTTCAATCTAATTAAAGATTCATTAAAACTCTACTTCAGGTTTAATTTCCAAAAATCATTACTTAATGATTTTCTTCAAAGTTAAGAAATTAATCTTATCTTTAACTGGGTTAAAGAACTAATGTCATATAAAACGTAGCTCATTATAAACCCAAAATCTCATTCCATTAACAATGGAATTTTCACGGAAAACAGACCAATATGTATAATCGATATAAACTTCCATATCCAACCGATAATATAAACGGAATAACGACAAAGCCTTTTAAATTCCATATATATTAACAGTCTTCCTCTACAGAAGCTCACTTCGATTATTACCAAATCTAATTCCAATTTAATATGTTAAATTGGAAAACTTTACTTTGGAAAACTTCCTTTAAATCTTAACAAAAGATTTATAAATTCCAAATCATATTTCACTGTAAATCGGGTTAAAGAACGAATGTCGTTAAAAACACAGTTCACGATAAGCCCAATTCACATTCCATTTTATTCCAATTATTAAATATAATTGGAAACTCTAACTATCTTAATTAAAAGACTTATTCTCTTCACATGGGATTCAAGAACAGTGTTACTGAAGACACCGTTCACGACAAACCCAAAATCCCATTTGATATTAAATACAAGGCTCTGAATAGAAAGTATATCGGCTTATATTCAATATTAAATTCTACAACCAACAAATATCGTATTGGAAATAACGATATAAATATATCTTTCAAATGTAACAACCCGGAAAATCTGAACCAGTTTAAAATTTTTAAATTGGCTATTTTAGTAAATTTTAAATATTTAAAATAAATATTTTAAATAATAACGATGAAAAGTATGTTTGAATCGATGTTTGAAAATAAATATAATTATTTTAAATTATAAACAAGGCCTCAAATGGCGCGGCAGTTTCAAAATTTCAGTTCAAACTTTGACTGACTGTACCGGGTGCAAAATAAAACGGATTAAAGTGAAACCAAAAATATTTAAATCTGTTAATGAATATCTTTCTACTGAATCTGAAAAATTGAAGTTTCATAGCAGGAATTCAAAGTTATGACCAAATGAATTTTCAGAAATATCGCTATAGAGAATATATAGCCCTTGAAAATAGACATTTTGCAAATGACCTCAGAATTCGACGAAACCACTTTTGTTGGATCCGGGATGTCAAATTATTGCTAGGTTTCGAATTCCATAATTTTTGAAGTTAAAATGTGAGCGTGGCGAGGGAAAATGTGTTTGGTCAATTTCTGTTAAATTGGATCGACCAGAAAATGGCCATTTTTCAAACGGTCTCAGAATTCGACGAAATTAGTTTTATTGGGACCGTATCGTCAAAACATAGCTAGATTTATTTTTCTGGAATTTTTAGAATCAGTATGTGGCCCCGGCAAATTGAAATGTACGTTCAAATCAAATATTGAATGTTTTATATTTTAATTTGAAGAAAAACTGACTGAAACAGTCGAATGGGCCTACGAAACATATCCCATTATGTTCGAAATGGGGGTATTTAGCTAGGAACGATAGTCGTTGGGTTTGGATTTGATCTAGTATGTAAAGAGGGGTATTTTAGAATTTTAAAAATATGTAAATAAAATAAAAAAATCCTATTGGCCATCACTTTTCTCTCTCCCCGCTTTTCTCTCCCCGATCGCGACGCACGGCGGAAAAGCCTTCCCCCCTTCCCATTCATTTTCCGGCAAATCCACGCAATAATATACCCCGACCCAGTTGAACTTTTTGAAGAACTTTCTCCACTCTTCAAATCCATATAAGGAGCTCCCCCTATCGTCGCTCCTACCTTGAGATTCATGCTCTCAAAGTTCGCCGATTCCAGCCGCCGCTGCCGCTTGGTCTCGCCGTCGAACTGAGGAAGACCACCAACGCTGGAAAGCTGACTCCAAGGCCGAGCGTGTGGGACCCTCTGATCGACGCCTCACTGCACCATTTGATCGAAAAATGAAAACCTAGTTTTGAATCAAAATAGAAAGGTACGACCTTTATTTTATTTAACTGTTTATATCACTTTAAAGCGCTACGGTTTTTGATTTTGCAATAAAAATCACATCCTCTTCGTTTGTGGTCGAAATTCAGTGAAATAGGAGACATCGGGACCGTGAGGGCGTCTTCTACATTCTAGAAGAGACCGCATATTTTTCTGAGCCTTCTACAATTTTTGGTGGAGTGGAACCCAAAGTGAGATTTCTGAATTATAAACGATATGGAAACGACGATGTATAAATTATACAGTCGATGTATGAGTTATATAAGCGTTGTACACCTCATGTATAAGCGTTGTATAAGTTGTATGTTCGATGTATAAGTTATATATGCGTTGTAAAAATTATATATGCAATGAAATGACATTGAAGTGAAGTGAATTGAAATTGAAATATATTTATATATGAATATATATATATATATATATATATATATATACACTCCCCTCGTCCACAGACCATGGACGATATATTGGTTGTGATATTGTTTGGATTTGTTGATGTGAAATTTGGTAAATACCATGAATGGTTGATTGGAAATGATTGATTTTGATTGAAATACCAATAGGATTAGAATATGGGAAAATTCGTCTGCGTACGAACTAGATATCGAAATCCCCATTGTCAAAAACCACGAGGTTTTAAGGTAGAGCGAGGAGCCGTACTTGGGACGGTGCTGGTTTTTACTACCCTGCCGTTATGCTACCGAAATTTTCTGAAAAATTCTGTGTTTGATTTATTTTCATGTGTTGAAACTATATTCATGTGTTGAATCGAAATTCATGTGTTGAATAATAGTCGTGTTTTGAAATATATTGTTTTACAATAAAAATCACATTTTTACCTTATGAATGAAGTATATAAAATAATCGTGTTTTGAAATAAATTGTTTTACAATAAAAATCACATTTTTACCTTATGTATGAACTATAGAAAATAATCGTGTTTTGAAATAAGTTGTTTTACAATAAAAATCACAATTTTATTATATATATGAATTGTTAAAAATAGTGATGTGTTGAAATAAATATCTGTTGGATAAAAATATCATTTTTATCAAATGTATGAAATGAATATGGTTTTGAAATCGAAGAATGAATTATATATATATATATATATATAATTAAAATAAATTGAATAACGAAGGTGCTGTTCGTATTTTGAAACCGTGATTTCAAACGATTTTTGTGGGAGATCCGACCATCGGATTTTCCCCGAAACCACAACCGTTGGGTTCGCTTTGGAAATATCTTTCCAACGGCATCAACTTTGTAAAGATCCAACGGTTGGATTGTCTGGAATGTTTAATTCAAATATGAAGAAAAACAGCGCCAGAATCGATTATATATATATATATAATTAAAATAAATCGAATAACGACGCTGCAGTTCGTACTTTGAAATTGTAACTTCAAATGATTATTGCGGGAGATCCGACGGTCGGATTTTCCCAAAACTGAAACCGTTGGATTCTTTTTGAAAAGATCTTTCTAATGATATACAATTTGTGAAGATCCAACGGTTAGATTTTCAGATAAGTGTAGATCAAATCTGAAGAAAAACAACGCCACGACCGCGTTATGGCCTGAAGCGTCGTTTGAATGAATTGGCTATTTTTAAATAAATAAAAATAACGATAAATCATGATAAAATATTATAAATGATATGGAATGAAAATAAACTGAATTTGCTCGGTTTATTGGATATTTGATGGTTGAATGTGTTGGGCGTGAAAATTACATTAAAGAACAAAATAATTGAATGAATTGATTTGAAATTCTAAATGTACGTGAATTATTTGAAAAGACGGAGTTAATTCTCATTTCAAATAATTGATCGACAATTAAAAGTCAAAGATATGAAGACGGTGCAAGACCAATGATCTTCACGTCGAATGGAGGGGTGCTACTAATGCTCATGATAGGAGTAGCTACCTTGAAGGGGCTGAAGTAGTAGCCGTCCGGACGTACATGTTGATTGTACGAATGTGCGAGGAATAAAGATCCTCTGGTTTCGTTCAGACCCAGAACGGACTTGTAAATGGATGTGTGTCTGACGTTGTATATTGACAACGTGGCATACAGAGATGCTGTGATCAAAGGTTTTGTTGAAAAGCATAGCTTTGTGGTTGATGATCAAAGCACTGCCTGTGTGGCATAGCTTTTTGTTTATCGTTGTTTCGCGAGCCTCACACACCGGTCTGAGCCAGAAATGGGAGAAGGACCTCAGGGAGGACATGCGTTTCCTTCTAGCTAGGAGTGGTGTCAGTGTTTTACACGGCCTGACATTTTACTTATGTGGATGATGGAAAGCGAGGCCTCGGTTAGTTCGGTCTCTTCGGAGCTGATAACTTGGTCGGATATGACCAGTTTACGCCCCATAGGGCAGGGAAACACATTGTTCAGGCATTTTAATCCACATCGAGTCGACCGACCCTGACGATCCAAGGATCACTCGAGCTCTGATCCTGAGACATGGGCTAGATTGTCTCAAAGCGGTGAGGACGATCCCTTGCCTCGGTTCATGACGGAAATCCAATTTCCAAATACGACATCGTGCGGTTTTGATTGTATACCTATATATGGCGACATAGTGGTATAGGGCATTAATGCCATCAATGATTGATAGTTATGATTGAAATTGTTTTTGAAACGTATAAACACTAACAATAATATCAAATGATTTGTTTAGCTCGTATCAACCATATTTTGGCCATTATAAGGTAAAACTCTATCCTCCGGTTTGTGTTGCATTGTGTGATGGGAACTGAGTCTTATAATGGCTTCATTTTTATAAAAAGCATTGCAATGTTAAAAAGATTTACTTATTTTAAAACACTAGCAATCACTGGAGTAAACCCGTTCCGCAAAAGTAGCGTGGTCCTGTGATTGGCCATATTGTAAAATAAGTTAAAGTAGATTTCTCATACCAGTCCCATGACTGACCCATAGTTTATTTCACTTGCAAACTCGGGTGCCCCTATTTCTATAAGGGCAGCCTTGTATTCAGGTTTTAGCAGGTTCTTTCTGGATAGCTGGAGCTGAAGATGGATTCTATCATTTATCTCTTTTTATGCTGTTCAACTCCTATTGTACATTTATGTTTTGTTTCCGTTGTAGACATTTATGTATAGCTGAACTGTATTTTGAACTAAGTATGATCCTGTATACTGTGTAATTCTAATGTTTATATTTATCCAGTATATTCTGTTGTACCTTATCTAGTGTATTTATTTATTTCTGTTCTACTATTATTTGTTTATGTGTTATATTCCAAAGATTACCCTTGCCGCCGTCGTACGGGGTTTGGGTCGTCACATCAAATTTCCATAACATTATCTGTATAATCACAAAATCCAATATCGAAATATTTTGAACACAATTTCGATTCAAATCCTTTCCAATTTATATATTGGAAATCCTAGTTATTTTTAAAACCATTTCTAATCCAATTTATTTTATTTAAAAATTACTAGATTTCAAATCTAGTCAGTAACTAGTTCATTTTGATAAAAATATATTTTTATCTTTTCAAATATGGAATTTTCCATCCCAATTCTTTCCAAATCATTTATTATGATTTTACACAAATTATTGATATTTTTAATAATTTTATCAAGGTCCGTACAGTCGATTTCCATAAACGGTCGTCGAACTACACTTGCGAGGGCCTTTTCTAAATTTGATTTGGACATAATTCCAAATCCAACAATTAGATTTCAAATTTCTTGTATTCGTTAGAAAGCTTTTTTCGATATGAACCCAACGGTTCCGGTTTTTGGAGAGTCGGACGGTCGGATGTCCCGTAATGTCCATTCGAAGTCAATGGTCGAAATTCGCAAACTGCCGTGGCACGACGCATTCTATTCAGGCCATTAAATATATATAATATATATTATATATATTTCGATTTCCATTTAAAACGTATTTTATAAATCATTTTAATTTCATTTTTAAAAAAACGCTTTCAACTTCATTTCAAATTTCAAATCAAATTTGAATATTCCTTAACAAATTCGTTTTAAATTCATTTTAAAATGCTTTCAATTTCATCCAAAATTTCGAATCAAATTTGAATATTCCATATAATTTTAATATCAAGATGATAATATTTTCAAAATATCAAATTTTGAAATCACTTTTTGATATTCATTATAAAATGAATAAAATCGACAAAATTCCCGTTCGTGTTAAAATGGCGTTTAACAACTTAACACGGCTTCACATTTCAATATTCACTGAACATTATTTTAAAATATTTGTTAATTCTGAACTGGAATCAGACATAGTCAATTACTATATAATTTTATTTTTATGGATTTCGTACAACATATGCATAGAACAACAATGATAAACAATCAACCATCATTCAGAGTGCATTCTACACTGCATAAGCATTAAATATAAGTATTTAATGCTTACAACATTCTGTCAACCCATCGATTGACAAACAACTAAACAATTGGGATTACTGTACATCATATATCATCCCAATACCCGTGTGGGGTTTCAATCAACAAACACATATTTTATTTGTGCATTTGGGCAATGTGTAAAATATATCATCCCAATCAGTATCAGTCAAATGGGTGTATATAAACGAATCGTCCGATTTGTAAATGAATATCTATTTTATTTCAGTAAATGTTTTATTTCATTCATTTATACAATAAAAATGATATTTTTATTGTTCTAACACTTTATTCAACACATGAATATTTTATATTCCATTTCACATCACAATCAATTTCCACAACACAATCAAATCAAACAAGTCGTCCATGTTATGTGGACGACGGTGTGGGGTGCTGCTAAGCATCGTTGGCATCCTAGTATATATTTTAACTAGAAAACAAAATTAAAGTGAGAAACTCTAACCTTTGGGATCCACTCCTCCAGTTTTATTTCTGAACCGTTTGGATTTCTCCGAAATTCCAACGCAGTCCTTTAGATGCTATTCATAGTAAAAAACACATTATTATTTTGCTACCTTCATAAAAAAAAATCATATTTTTATCGCTTCATTCAAATAAATTAAAATCATATTTTTATTTCTACTTCATATATATAAAAATAGAATTTTCATCGCTACTTGATATATATAAAAATCGAATTTTTATCGCTACTTCATATATATAAAAATCGCATTTTTATCGCTACTTCATATATATATATATATATATATATATATATATATATATATAGAAATCACATTTTTATCGCTACTTCATATATATAAAAATCGCATTTTTATCGCTACTTCATATATATATATATATATATATATATATATATATATATATATATATATAGAAATCACATTTTTATCGCTACTTCATATATATAAAAATCGAATTTTTATCGCTACTTCATATATATAAAAATCGAATTTTTATTCAATGATATATATAATAAAAAACATATTTTGATTTCTAATCTACATTATAAAAATCATATTTTTATTATTTCTCTTTCAATATAAAAATCAATTTTTTATCACTTCGCTATATAAGTAAAAATCAATTCTTTAACACTTCGCTATATATATAAAATCAAATCTTTAACAATTCGCTATATATATAAAAATCAAATCTTTATGTTGTTATTCATATGATAAAACCATATATTTATATAAATAAAACTCACATCTTCAAACACATAAAAATCTTAACTTTTTATAAATTAAAAATCATAACTTTTTATAAATTTAAAAAAAATCCTAGCTTATATAATTTAAAAATCCTAACTTATATAATTTAGAAAAATCAGATTTGAAAAACAAGGTATTACATAAAAATAAAAACGAAAACTTACTGCGTATTCGGGGTTTTTTTTCCCAGAGGGGGGCTTCAGCGGAGATGGCGGTTGGGGAGGTGGGGGCATCGGCGTTGGGCGAGGCTGACCGGCGGTGGGGCCATGGTGGGCTGGCGGCGCGATTTGTGGTTTGGGGGGGGGGGGTTAACGCGGCAGAGAGAGAAGGGGGCAAAGAGGGTGTCGGCGGTCGTCCGGCGGTGGAGCGACGTGTGAGGGGGGGGGGGGGGAGGGGAGTGCGATGGTGGCTAGGGTTCGATCGAGCGACGGTTTTTATTTTTTATTTTATTTTATTTTTCTTTCTGTTATCGACGGGGAAGTATAGGAGAATGGAGGAGTAGACTTGGCTAGGGGCATATATATTAATTTAAAATATTATTTTATTCATTTGTTATCAAATTTTGAAGTTTAACTTTACGAATTTCAAACCAAACCCAACGACTGTCGCCCCTAGCTAAATACCCTCATTTCGAACACAATGGGATATGTCCTGCAAGCCAATTCTATCGTTTCGATTAGTTTTGCTTTAAATTAAAATATAAATCAATATATATTGAATTTGAACGCACATTTTAATTTACTGGGGCCACATACTGACTATAAAAACACCAGAAAAATAAATCTGGCTTTGTTTTGATGATACGGTCCTAAAAAAACTAATTTCGTTGAATTTGGAGACCGTTTGAAAAATGGTCATTTTCCAAACGATTAAATTCAAACTGAAATTACCAAACACGTTTTCTTTTGCCACGCTCACATATTGATTTCAAAAATTATGAAAATTTAAACTTAGCAATAAATTGACATCCCGGACCCAAGCAAAGTGGTTTCATCGAAAACGGAGGTCATTTGCTAAATCAGTATTTTAATGGCTATATTTCTATAGCGACTATTCTGAATTTTCAACTCGACATAAGTTTTTATTCCCGCTATGAAATTTGGATTTTTCACATTCGTTGGAAAGATATTTTCAAACAGATTCAAATATTTCTGGTTTAACTAAAATCCGATTTATTTTGAATCTTATACATTCATTTGAAAATTGAAATTGAATTTTCAAACTACCACGCCATTTCAAGCTCGTTATATAATAAAATAAATATTTATATTCTAACTTCGTTTTGAATAAATTTGTACATTCTAATTTTATTCAAACTAGATTTCTAGTCGTTATTATTTAAAATATGTCATTTTAAATATTCAAAATTCATTAAAATTGTAATTTTTTTAAATTTGTTCTGATTTTCTAGGTTATTACAATCTCCCCAACTTAAAATCTTTTTGTCATCGAAAAGGAACGGAGCTAAAAGTTGTTTTACAAACGAAATCAACTTTCATTCTGGCTTTCATTCTTCAAATTTTCGGTTTCTAAGAGTTTCCCAGTTCTTCAAAAATTTGGCTAACACCCCAAATTTTTGAAAAATTTCGCCATAACCTCCTTTGTACGGGGAGACATTTAAAACAGCAACCAGCCTCACAGGGCCCTCATCCACTCAAAAGAAAAAGAAAATGCCAAGCGGCCAACCTTAGGCTCATAAACCTTTAAAAGAAAAAAGAAAGTTGCCAAACGGCCAGCCTTAGGCTCATAAACCTTTAATCGAAAAAAGAAAATTGCCAAACGGCCAACCTTAGGCTCATAAACCTTTAAAAGAAAAAAGAAAATTGCCAAATGGCCAGCCTTAGTCTCATAATCATTAAAAGAAAAAGAAAGTTGCCAAGCGGCCAGCCTTAGGCTCATAATCATTAAAAGAAAAAGAAAATTGCCAAGCGGTCAACCTTAGGCTCATAATCCTTTACAAATTTTTTTTTTGTAAACACGTACCTATTTCTCGGGCATACAATTTTATTTCTCTTCTTAGCAGTTTATCCATAACCTGTTTAACAATGTGTATATATACATGTATGCGTTTCTAAACAATTTCCAACGCAGTACAATATTTGATTCAATTTGGCTTAATGGTTCAAAATTTCAATTAATCAAACCAATAATCAAACAATACAACCAGCATCAATTAGTTGATTAAATTTTCAAAGTCATAACTTCGATATACATATAAAAAATCATGTTTTTGATGCCAATTCACAACAATATACCCTATATAGTTTTGGTTCTCACACCAATCGATTGGAAATATATAGAAATCCCACTTTCAAAACTCGAACATAACACTGATGATGGGTACCCATCATCAGAATCATTCCCGGGCGACTAGAGTGGACCCTATATCTATCCAGTATATTTGAGGCTTCAAATACACGTGGATCAGACTTATATTAAAATCTCTATATACTTGACTGTCCATTTTCAATATAAAATAAATATTCAAATACGTATAATAAAGTTTAAATTTTCAAAACAAAATTTCATTACTTTTTTATTTTAAAAACAACACCCTTTGGACTCATTCTAAGATAATACAGATCCTATATCTAACGAGTCATTCCTATTAGATATTACTAATTCAATCTCTGATGAATTCTTTCGTTTGGTTCTAACATGCCTTGTTCTCCAGCTCTATAAACCAAATCTCTGATACCAAATGTAATGACTCAAACTTCCCCGTAAAGGAAAGCTCGGATTGTAATGAGAACACGACAAATCGGAACACAAACAGAAGAAAATTTCATTGCTTATTACAACAATTTACATCAGAGTACAAGAATATACAGTGTATGAATGAATATTATACATCAGCGAAATATCAGAGATTTAAATTACAATGCAACGGAAAAATAATACATAACACAACTGAAACAAATATACGGATACAGAGCTTTCCGAATATCATTCCAGCTGTAAACAGGATCCTGTGAATATAAATCTGCAAAACCAAAACTACTAGCTCCCCGTGTGGAAAATAGGGGCACCCAGAGTTTAGGTTAAAACAATAAACTCCAGGTCAATCATGTGACTGGTGTTAGAACTAAAACAGTTATTTAAAACTTTACTTTAAAAGTAAATCAAGGGACGACGACGTATAGCACGGAACAGGCTTCCTCCCAAGAATACATGTGCATAAACAGTTGTAGACAACGCAATGCTTTTTGGAAAAATGAGGCTATTATAAGACTCAGGTTCCATCACACAATGCAACACAAGCCGAAGGATAGAGTTTTCCCTTATAATAGCCAAATATGCTTGGTACGTTTAAAACAAATCATTTGACACTATTATAAGTGCATAGTGTATAAAACAACTTCAAATATAAATGTATCAATCCTAGGCCGCATGAGTACCATCTATCATGTCGCCAATACTAGGCTCTACAATCAAAACCAAAATGTCACGTATTGGAATTTGGATTTCCATCTGTGAACCAAGGCAAGGGATCGTCCTTCCCGCTTCAAGACTCTCTAGCCCAAGCCTCAGGAACAACCGCAACTGCACCTTGGATCGTCAGGGTCGGTCCACACGGGGTGGATTAAAATGCCTGAACAATGAGTTTCCCCGCCCTATGGGGGGTAAACTGGTCATATATCGATCAAACCATCCATCGGCACCGCAGTGACTGATATAACCGAGGCGCCTCGCTATCCATCATCCACATAAGTAAAACGTCTGGGCTAGCAAAACCCAGACACCACTCCTAGCTAGAAGGAAACGCATGTCCTCCCTGATGTCCTCTCCCGTTTCTGGTTCACACTGGGGTGTGAGGCTCGCAAATTAACGCTATACACAAAGCTATGCTATATTAAAGCCATGCTTTGATCATCAACCACAAGACTCTGCTTTTCAACAGAACCCTTGATCATTTGCATCTCAGCATGCCACACAGGCAATTCACGCCATGCAACTGATGTCTATCAATCATACAGAATGAAATCCAATGTCAGACACACATCCATTTACAAGTTCGTTCTGGGTCTGAACAAAACCGGAGGCACCTTATTCCTCATCCTATATGTCCAATAGAGGAGAGAGGCCCTCGCATATCCGGTCGATCTCTAAGTACGTCTGGACGATCACCACTTCTTACCTCGTCTTAGGTGTACAGCGCTATCAAGACATCAGTAATCATCCAAACAATGTGGAGACCTCCGGTCTTCAACCACCGTCTTCATCCTCGACTCATCGCCGATTCGGTAATTCAGAATGAGATAAACCCAGTCTTTCCGAATAACTCGCGTATATGATAAACAAGTGCTATAAAAACACAACATACGCCTCATTCTAATTCTGAATATTCTTTCATTTAAATATTCATTTCCTTTGGGAAAAGTTCCCATTAATTTTATCAAAGATAAATTCTTTAAATTTATTCTTTAATCTTCCTTTGGATATCAATCCAAACCAAATTAAGGTTTATCCAAACTAGTCGGGATTAGCGCACCTTACTGAAGTAATCATTTGCTTAATTTCCCAATCCCAACCTATTCATCCCATGGAGCAAAACGGTAATACTCCATATCTAACACCACGGTGTCATCGGTAAAATTAATTACCATTTCACGTTCAAATCTAATTAAAGATTTAACTATCGCTTGGAGCAAAACTGGTGATACTCCATTCTCGATCATTTCTGGGATTTGATAATTTTAATTATTAGATTCACATTTCAATCTAATTAAAGATTCATTATAATTCTACTTTAGTTTTAATTTCCAAAAACCATTACTTAATGATTTTCTTCAAAGTTAAGAAATTAATCTTATCTTTAACTGGGTTAAAGAACTAATGTCATTTAAAACATAGCTCACGATAAACCCAAAATCTCATTCCATTAACAATGGAATTTTCACGAAAAACAGATCAATATATATAACTAATATAAACTTCCATATCCAACCGATAATATAAATGGAATAATGGCAAAGCCTTTTAAATTCCATATATATTAACAGTCTTCCTCTACAGAAGCTCACTTCAATTATTACCAAATCGAATTCCAATCAATTCCAATTTAATATGTAAAATTGGAAAACTTTACTTTGAAAAACCTCCTTTAAATTTTAACAAAAGATTTATAAATTCAAAATCATATTTCACTGCAAATCAGGTTAAAGAATTAATGTCATTAAAAACACAGTTCACGATAAGCCCAATTCATATTCCATTTTACTCCAATTATTAAATATAATTAGAAACTCTAATAATCTTAATTAAAAAAATTATTCTCTTCACATGGGGTTCAAGAACAGTGTTACTGAAGACACCATTCACGACAAACCCAAAATCCCATTTGATATTAAATACAAGGCTCCGAATAGAAAATATATCGGCTTATATTCAATATCAAATTCTACTACCAACAAATATCGTATTGGAAATAACGATATAAATATATATTTCAAATTTCCACAACAATATATGTATAATCACGAAATCCAACATTAAAATATTCCGAAGACAATTTCGATTTAAATCCATTCCAATTTATAGTGGAAATCCTGGTTATTTTTAAAACCATTTCAAATCCAATTTATTTTATTTAAAAATTATTGGATTTCAAATCTAGTCAATAACTAGTTCATTTTGATAAAAATATATTTTTATCTTTTCAAATATGAAATTTTTCATCCTAATTCTTTCCAAATCATTTATTATGTTTTTACACAAATTATTGATATTTTTAATAATTTTATCAAGGCCCGTACAGTCGATTTCCATAAACGGTCGTCGAACTGCACTTGCAAGGACCTTTTACAAATTTGATTTGGACATAATTCCAAATCCAACCGTTAGATTTCTAATTTCTTGCGTTCTTTAGAGATCTTTTCGATACGAACCCAATGGTTCTGGTTTTAGGAGAGTCCGACGGTCGGATCTCCCATAATGTCCATTTGAAGTCAATGGTCGAAATTCGAGAACTACCGCGGCGCGTCGCGCTCTGTTCAGGCCATTAAATATGTATAATATATATATATATTATATATTTCGTCGATTTCCATTTAAAACGTATTTTATAAATCATTTAAAAAAACAATTTCAACTTCATTTCAAATTTCAAATCAAATTTGAATATTCCTTAATAAATTCGTTTTAAATTCATTTTAAAACGATTTCAATTTCATATAAAATTTCGAATCAAATTTGAAAATTCCATATCATTATAATATTAAAATGATAATATTTTCAAAATATCAAATTTTAAATCACTTTTCGATATTCATTATAAAATGAATAAAATCGACAAAATTCCCGTTCATGTTAAAATGGCGTTTAACTACTTAACACGGCTTCACATTTCAATATTCACTGAATATTATTTTAAAATATTCGTTAATTCTGAACTGGAATCAGACACAGTCAATTACCATATAATTTTATTTATATGGATTTCATACAACACATGTATAGAACAACAATGATAAATAATCAACCATCATCCAGAGTGCATTCTACACTGCATAAGCATTAAATATAAATATTTAACGCTTATAACAGTCTGTCAACCCATCGATTGACATACAACTAAACAATTGGGATTAGTGTGCATCAAATATCATCCCAATACCCGTGTGGGGTTTCAATCAACAAACACATATTTTATTTGTGCAGTTGGGCGATGTGTAAAATATATCGTCCTAATCAATATCAGTCAAATAGGTTTACATAAATGAATCGTTCGATTTGTAAATGAATATCTATTTTATTTTAGTAAATATTTTATTTCATTCATTTATACAATAAAATGTTCTAACACTTTATTCAACACATGAATATTTTATATTCCGTTCCACATCACAATCACAATCAATTTCCACAACACAATCAAATCAAATAAGTCGTCCATGGTCTGTGGACAATGGGTGTCGGGTGCTACTAAGCACCGTTTGCATCCTAGTACATATTTTAACTAGAAAATAAAATTAAAGTGAGAAGTTCTCACCTTTGGGATCCACTCTTCCAGTTCTATTTCTGAATTTCTGAATCGTTTGGATTTGTCCGAAATTCCAACGCAGTCCTTTCCACGTTGTTCATAGTAAAAATCACATTTTTATTTCGCTATCTTCATAATAAAAATCATATTTTTATCGCTTCATTCAAATAAATAAAAATCATATTTTTATTTCTACTTCATATATATAAAAATCGAATTTTCATCGCTACTTCATATATATAAAAATCGCATTTTTATCGCTACTTCATATATATATATATCGCATTTTTATTGCTACTTCATATATATAAAAATCAAATTTTTATCGCTACTTCATGTATATAAAAATAGAATTTTTATTTAATGATACATATAAAAATCGAATTTTTATTTAATGATATGTATAATAAAAATCATATTTTGATTTCTAATCTACATTATAAAAGTCATATTTTTATTATTTCTCTTTCAATATAAAAATCAAATTTTTATCACTTTGCTATATAAGTAAAAATCAAATCTTTAACACTTCGCTATATATAAAAATCAAATCTTTAACACTTCGCTATATACATATATATAAAAATAAAATCTTTATGTTGTTATTCATATGATAAAACCATATTTTTGTATAAATAAAACTCAGATCTTCATACACATAAAAATCACAACTTTTTATTAATAAATAAAAAATCCTAGCTTATAAATTTAAAAATCCTAACTTATGTAATTTAAAATAATCAGATTTGAAAAACAAGGTATTACATAAAAATAAAAACGAAAACGTACTGCGTATTTGGGTTTTTCTTCTCAAAGGGGGGCTTCAGCGGAGATGGCGGTTGGGGAGGTAGGGGCGTCGGCGTTGGGCGAGGCTGACCAGCGATGGGGCCATGGTGGGCTGGCGGTGCAATTTGTGGTTGGGGGTTAACGTGACGGAGATAGAAGGGGGCGAAGAGGGTGTCGGCGGTAGGTGTCCAGGGGTCGGGGAGGCAGGTCCGGCGGTGGAGCGACGTGGGGGGGGGGGGGGAGCGGGAAGGGGGGGAGGTGGACGCGATGGCAGCTAGGGTTCGATCGAGCGACATTTTTTTATTTCTTTTTATTTTTTTTCTTTCTGTTATCGACGAGTAGTATAAGAGAATGGAGGAGTTGACTTGGCTAGGGGCATATATATTAATTTAAAATATTATTTAATTCATTTGTTATCAAATTTTGAAGTTTAACCCTATGAACTCCAAACCAAACCCAACGACTATCGTCCCTAGCAAAATACCCTCATTTCGAACACAATGGGATATGTCCCGCAAGCCAATTCTGTCGTTTCAATTAGTTTTGCATTAAATTAAAACATAAATAAATATATATTGAATTTGAACGCACATTTTAATTTACCGGGGCCACATACTGACTTTAAAAATTCCAAAAAAATATTTCTGTTTTTTCTGATGATACGGTCCTAACAAACTAATTTCGTCTAATTTGGAGACCGTTTGAAAAACGGTCATTTTCGAGTCGATTAAATTGAAACTGAAATTACCAAACACATTTTCTTTTGCCACGCTCACATATTAATTTCAAAAATTACAAAAATTTAAACTTAGCAATAAATTGACATCCCGGATCCAACCAAAGTGGTTTCATTGAAAACGGAGGTCATTTGCTAAATCGCTATTTTAAGGGCTATATTTCCATAGTGACTATTCTGAATTTTCAACTGGACATAACCTTTTATTCCTGCTATGAAATTTGGATTTTTCACATTCGTTGGAAAGATATTTTCAAACAGATTCAAAGATTTCTAGTTTCACTAAAATCCAGTTTATTTTGAATCCTGTACGTTCATTTGAAAATTGAAATCAAATTTTCAAACTACCACGCCATTTCAGGCTAGTTATATAATTAAAATAAATATTTATATTCTAACTTTGGTTTAAAGAAATTTATACGTTCTAATTTTATTCAAACTGAATTTATAGTCGTTATTATTTAAAATATGTCATTTTAAATATTCAAAATTCATTAAAATTGCCAAAATAAAAATTTTAAATTAGTTCCGATTTTCCGGGTTGTTACATATAATTTCCAAATAATGCCTAAATTATATTGATCTTATAACCACATAAAGTACTCACCGATATATGTAAACCAATAAGCCTTGGTATGGATCTCTAGATCCATATAATTATCCTTCAATTTTTTTAATAAAATCCCAAATCTAAGTCACAGAACTCCATTGTTTTAGACGAAGAAGTATTGCATAGTGGAGGCAATGAATGGGGAATGGAGCTAGGAGAATCAGGGTTAGATTAGAGGCTTATTTATAATAGATTTAGCAAGCCTAGAATTGTTAGATATTAGGTTTTCATTTTTGTTCATCATATCAAAAGAAGAGTCTAGAATAAACACCAAAAATCCTCTTGTTCGATCGAAATCGTGCCTGGCAAACAATGTGCCAGGCCACGACCTGGGTCGACCCATCTTGTAGGCGGTTAGACCCGGAGGTCGACCTACTTGGGGCCTGGGTCGACCCAGCTTGGGACTGTGTCGTCCAAATTCCAACATGATTTCTTCGTAAGGAATTATATTATTCGTTTGCTTTGTTTAAATTTTGAATTTGAATTTCAAACTTCTATCCTTCATAACTTCTTCGTTTTATATCCGGTTTACGCAAACCAAGTGTCCATTAACCAGAAATTCATAATGGACCTAATGGCGTAACCCACGTTATTGAGTTTCCATTGTTTGTATTGATTAATATTTATTTTATTAACCTTTTATTTATATTGCATTATTAAAATTTTGGGTTGAATAGTACGTGTATATAAAGCAATACCGAGGACCTCTCCTAGATCCCCTACCAACACAAGACCGGCCAATCACTTAAATTGATGTACCGAGTATGTCATCACCTCAATTACCTTACAACCCTTTCCCTGTGAGCGCTCACACACTACCCAATGAGACAAATGCATGCATCCAGAAGGATGACAATCATACCCAACTTGGGTGAGACCCTCTTAGCCCTGCTGCATCTCCTCGGATTTTAGTCATTCCTGGTTGATGAAGACTTAAGGCTAAGCTTTTGCCTTTCTACAGCATTTAATCCTTGAACGGTCATCGCCCTCCAATGGCTAAGTTTTGATAGTATTTATCCATACCAGTCTTTCAGGAACAGAATGGACCGTAGACATTACTTCCTTAGGATTAGTAGTAAGTAACCCTTTCACTTCAAATCTATTATTCGATTCAGCATCTTGAGATGATTGAATCATATGCTCTGTCAGATCAAAGTGATTTTCGGATACTTGATCTAATCCTGGTCTTTCTGAAATGACAGTCGATATGACTCTAGACATATTGAATAATTAAATAAGAGCAGGATTTATTCCTTAACAATTATTAAACGCATTTCCTTAGCCTTTTCACAAATATCTAAGAATAAAAGGTCAAGGTTCGATAGTCGGTTACATAACTATCCAATATATAATCAAAAAAATATATTTATTTCCATTGGATCAACTTAGTCCCATTTAAATAATCTTCAATTTATTTAAATTCACAACACAGTTATACACATACTTATCTTTAAAGATAAGTATTACTCAACTCAGAAAGTTCTTATTATCAATATCACCTAATAATCTCACTCTTGAATATTAGTTCCATAGTTGAAAGTGACACTCAAATTATAATATTCCTCCTCGATCACAAAATAATATTATCTATTGGATAATAGTGAAAATTTCAAGTTGGGGTATTTTAATTACCACTCATACTTTTAGTTGAAATCACTCTTATCTCTAAGTTTCGTAGAAGTTTGTTATACAATTTTTTTTACCAAACATGGATTTGTAAATTCAAATAATTTTTCAAACTCTAAAACATTTTCAAAACATTGTTGTTTTTTGAACCATTCACTAAGTTAACTTAAATTTTAAATCAAGAAATTTAATTAAATTAATTGACTTGATTTCCTTATCCTTAGATAATTAAATTATCTTGAACACTTAATTAATTAAGTTTAAAACATTCTTCTTAGATAATTTATCCAAATTTAAATTGCTATTTTACTAAGCAATTTACTTACCAAAATTTATTAATTAAGACATTAATTAACTTCTCATAATTCATCTAAGAATATAATTACCTTAAATGATTTCAATTAAAAAGTTTAGCACTTCAATTATTATTATTTAAAATAATAATTAACTTCCACAATAGCTAGAATAAAAGTAGTTAACTATATTATTAACAAAAAATAAAATAGTGAATATCTTTAAAAATTTATAAAAATAAGAACTAACTTTATAAAAGATTGTCAACTTACTAATTATCTTTGAACATAGTAAATTAAAAGATTAATTAACTTTTTTGAGACCTTATTAAATTTTAAACAACCATTTGTTAGTACTGTTACCATTAAATTAATTAAAACAAAATTAATTTAATGCCCAATTTCAATTTAAAACATCTGATTTAAATAACTTAAAAGCATAGTTTACGTTTTAACTGATTTCAGTTAATCCTTCTCTTTAACTTAAATTAATAATATAATTAATTTAAATTAATCACAATTAATTACTTCCTAAAAACAACTATCCCAAATATTAACACTTAAGTTAGTTTCTTATTTGCTTCATAAACTTAGTAGTACCAATGACACTTAGTAATTCTTTCATTTAGGTGACGTTCGAGTCATAAACAAACTTTACATAAACATCAATCTGTAATTAAAACTTTATACTATCAATTGATAATATAACATTACAATACATACATACATATATATATATATATACAGATAAATTTGTCAAACTAACATAATAACATAACAGTATTTAATTCTGCTAGCAGTATGTACAAACAATTCAGTCAATTCAATTTATTGTGAAACGTGGTTTATTTCCACTAATAGATGTCAAATAAAATATATAATTATGATTACCGTAATTAAACACAACCCAATTAATTGTAAGACCAATTTAGAGTCTAGTAAAGTTACAGATCATTAGAGGTCAATTATCAAAAGATGCATATTAAATTAATTTCAAACAACTAAATTTACATTGGTTAAATATAACGATTTTGCGAATTATACTAATTTTTTAGTTACTCAAATAAGTTCAATTCAACTTCAATTCGTTTTAAACTCGGCAATTACATCAAGTTGCTTACACAAAAACGCACTTACCATTAACATTAACATTAACATGCAGGACTCAACTATACATACACGCTAAAATCTATGCGTACACATGTTCATATTTTAAACCTATATATATACATATATATATGTTTAATTTCTACTTTCAAATTTGAATTTAAACTACCTCTTGTTTTTTACTGACTCAAAACCCAAACAATCCTAAGCTAACATAGCACGCACTCGACCCATTCATTTCTTCCATTCAAGCTTCAGGAAGCACAACAAAAATCCAAAAGAAAATTGTTTAGACCCAAAGAAAACCCCTAGGTCCAAAAACAGAAGACGTGTACATGCTTTCTGCGCACATCTACATCCCCTCCGACCATCCAAAGTTCACCACACCACCTCCAGCTAAGATCCTCACCTTAGACATGATTTAGAAACTTTAGCTTTAGGTTATTATTTACTGAATTTAGAATAAGCTATTGCTGCTACACTTCTATTCTCTTCTTTGTTTTTTCTTAAAAGCTTTATTTCTTGCTATTCGAAATTTTAGTTTACTTAAATTTATAAAGAGATGAAGATGGAAAGAAGCAAAATAATTTTAAAGGTAAGGAATGAAAAGGAAAGATATGCACACACACACACATATATACACACACACACATATTTATATACATGTAAAAACTAAATTGAATTTTAAAAATAAAACTTATTTAAACAAAAAAAATCATACAAGTTAAGAAAAGTGTCACAATTAGAACAAATGTACTTAAAACTTCCTATCGACAACTCTTTTCTAATTTCCATTGGCTACCATCATTTCCATCATTTTAAGAAAAACTAGTTATATATTTCTTTTTCCTAAATTATCAAGTCAATGTCTATAAAATATAAATTTGAATTTAGCTTAACTTATTAAATTATTAAATAAAATCAAGCTTTTTATTTTATATACTTTAAAATTTAAAATCTTATCATGTCATATATACATTTATTTACATAAACTAAAAATATATATTTAAATTAACCTTTCCAAATAAAATACATATCTATATTTAAAATGAAAAATAAAACCATGTCTTCTACTACAATTATTATGTATATGTTAGACTATTTTTGGCAAAGGTCGTCTCAATACGATTTTCTACCATCTGGAACAACTCAGGACTTGAGTGTGGACTGGCAATCACCTGGATGAAGTGACGAAGCGTCGCTAGCTTAGAATTTGGATCGGATCTCACTATCCTGGACCGGCTTGCCATCCTAGGGCTCGCGCCCTAGGGATCGTAGCCACCCTAGGGCTCACCCCCCAGGGTTCGTGGCCACCCTAGGGCTTGCCCCCTAGGGTTTGTGGCCACCTTAGGGCTCCCCCTAGTTTCCGTGGCCACCCTAGGGCTCGCCCCTCTAGGGTTCATGGCCATCCTATGGGTCGCCCCCTAGGGATCGTGGCCATCCTAGGGGTCGCTCGCCTAGGGATCATGGTCTCCCTAGGGCTCGCCCCACTAGGGTTCGTGGCCATCCCAGGAGTCACCAACCTAGAGCTCGTGACCATCTTAGGGGTCACACCCATGGGATCATGGAGCGTATAAGGACCACGAACCGCCTGTAACCTCGCACTGTTTTGACCTATTATCATGGCTATTTTCACTCCTATCAATCTGGATCTGATTACACATGGCATAGGACGACTTGGAGAGGGTTTATTCACGTTTTCCACCATATTTTGAGATTTTTAGAATGAATACCACATGTCTCACAAACCGGTATCAGGAAACGCCTATAAATACACCATCTGAGGGCATTTTGAGGGATCTTTTGGCCATTCTTCTATACGGTTTCTGTAATAACCCGGATTCTTATGGGTTAATTTTAATTATTTAATAGGAATTTAAATATTGGGTGGATAATATAAATGGAATTCTATATTAAGTTATCAATTTAATAATCAATTTCGATTTAATATCGTATATATATTAAATTATCAAAATCAGGAATCAGCGAATAACTGAATTCAAAGTCAACACTGAATTAAATACAGTTCAGACTTCTGTTGGAATTAGAAATGATAATATTAATTTATTATCGTAGAATAAATTGTGTTGAATTTAAATTATAGCAGTTTAAATTAATATCTTTCACGGATGATCGAACAGGACTTTGATACTTATCCCAGTGGGTTCAAAATAGTGGTTTTACCCTAGAATTGACAGTTGTTGGGTTCAGAAAGGAGTTCGGCATCATGGGCATTTTAATTTAAGGACACTGGTTCAAATGAAATAAAATAAAGTTGTGGACTTGTTAATTCCACCATTCATAAACTAAAACTAAACCCCTGCTTTCCTTTATTACCAAAAACGAAAAGAAACCCGTGCCTTCCTTTAATCCACAAATTTCTTCATAAAAGCCGTGCCTTTCATCCTCAGTTCCTCACGATCGAAATTAAAAGCCCCTCCATGCCTCAAAAACAATTCGAAGCTTCAGCAGAAAAGGGGTCGCTCGTGCTTTTGAAATCAAAATGAAAATTTGGTCTCCTCGTTCGATTCACCATTGCAAGTTCTCTGAACTAGATCCAAGTTCGATCGCGTGTTCATTGGTTCTAGGTCTGGACATCACGATTAGGATAGAGTTCGGATTGTTTGAGTTTGGGGTTTCTATAGAGTGCGATAATGGATGTAAAGTTGATCTGGGTACTTGGGTGGGTGTCGCGATTTCAAGGAGGGGTGGAGCTGATCGTAGGTCACGGTTTCAAATGGTTCTGAGGCGTTCGAGTTACCAATTGTTGGACTAGGAAGGTCGCCGGAAGTTCTGAATGGGGTGCGATGTATGTGGATTCGAACTAGGTGTTGAGGACGTCATGGAGTTCGTGGGTCTGAGGAACGACTGTTGCTAGATTTTGGGTGGTCCCTGGACTTGGTTTGACTGTACGATATCGAGTCTAGTAGCTCGAAAAGCTCCAAGTCGGGATGCAAGTGAAGTGCATTCAACATTAAGTGTTCCCTTGAGTTCAATCTTTGTTTTGGGCTTTGGAGCTGATGTTCGATCATAGCAGTAGGACTTTGGGTAAGAGAAGAAGGGTAGGACTTGGATATTCGAATCAAGTGAACCTGCTGTGGCACATTGGTGGTTCGCTGATCAGTAAGACATGGAGTTAGGCAGTTCTAGTGTTAATAGCTTGGATTAGTAAGGTAATTATTTTTACTTAAGTTAATTAAATTAAGTAAATTAAGTTATGGTTGCCAATTTAGTTAATCAAATTTCTTATTAATCTTGTATTTAACTAATACAAGGTCGAAATCAAGTATGGATAGTTACGTTGCATTCACGAAGGAATTTTCTTCATTTTGGATTGGTGAATTTCTAAAGTCAATTGGGATTTGTAGCTAAAATTAAACATCAGTTTAATTTTAGTTTTTAAAATCAAACACCTCCGATATATTCCATCAGATAAAAAAAACCCTGGTGAGTAAATCTCACTCACCTGTTATTTAGAATTATTTTTGTTCGTTAAAAATAATTGTTGTTACTTGTCTGAATGTTGTTTGGTTGATTTAAAATATATTAGTTATCTATGATTGGTTGACTATTGTATATATATTGGGTTGATGATTGGTTGGATTCCCGCAGTATCATTAGCGGATGCCCGCAGTTTCATAGCGGATGATTTCCCTATACGCCCCACAAATATATATTAGTGCATGACCTTCATACCGCGATATCCTACCTCGAAGCAGGATGGGTATTATTATGTTGACTAACGTCTGTGGATGCAGGAAAATAGGTTGGAGGGATCCAACTGGATTCCTCAAAAATATATTATCTGTTTGTTGTTTGTTTGATTTCATATATATTCATATATGATGTGTTAAAAATCAAATGATTGGAAATTGGTTGATTTGATTGTTTAAAATATCACTGGCCTAAGTGATAATTTATAAAAATATCCTGAAAGGGATATTTGAGATTTAAAAGGAAAATTCTATATTTCTAAAATAGAAATTTGAATTTTTAAATAGATTTGAAATATAAACTTGTTTTAAAGAAATAAAACAAGTAGTTCCTTATAAACGAAGTTTATAAATGAAGTGAAAAGAATTATCATTGGATAATTCAGAAATAAAATACAAGTATGAAATAGAAAATGGAAATCTATTTTCCAAAAGTAGAAATATCGATTTCAAAAGGAATTGAAATCGAGACTTGTGAAATAGAATTTGAATTAAGAAAATTCAAATAGAGTTTGAATATAGAAAATTCAAATAGAAATTGAATATAGAAATTCAAATAGAGCTTGAATATAGAAATTCAAATGGAATTCAAATATAGATTTTGAATATAGAAAATATAAAGGAAATTCAAATATAGGATTTGAATATCGAAAGTGAAATGAAATTGAACATAGAATTTAAAATGGAGTTAGAATATTTGGAATTAAAATAGAATAAAATGGAGTTAGGATATTTGGAATTCAAATAGAATTAAATGGAGTTTGAATCAATAGAATTCAAATAGAATTAAATGGAGTTTGAATCAATAGAATTCAAATAGAATTTAAATGGAGTTAGAATATTTGGAATTCAAATAGAATTTAAATGGAGTTAGGATATTTGGAATTCAAATAGAATTAAATGGAGTTAGGATATTTGGAATTCAAATAGAATTAAATGGAGTTTGAATCAATAGAATTCAAATAGAATTTAAATGGAGTTAGAATATTTGGAATTCAAATAGAATAAAATGGAGTTAGGATATTTGGAATTCAAATAGAATTAAATGGAGTTTGAATCAATAGAATTCAAATAGAATTTAAATGGAGTTAGAATATTTGGAATTCAAATAGACTTAAATGGAGTTTGAATCAATAGAATTCAAATAGAATTCAAATGGAATTAGAATATTTGGAATTCAAATAGAATTAAATGGAGTTTGAATATTTGGAATTTAAATAGAATTGAAATGGAATTTGAATATAGAATTCAAATAGAGTTTAAATGGAAATTGAATATAGAAAGTGAAATAGACTAAAGAGCCAATTAACGAATTAACTAACAGATTGAATTATAACGATCAGGTATAGTTGAAATAAATTGGACAGGTATAAATGTATAGGAGACAGGTTTGGAATAAAGTATTAGAAGAGATATAAATATATTGCTCGACAAAAGGTATGTATTTGATTCGTATATGAGATTTTATGCGCCGTATTGGCTAGCCGCTTGGCTTTTCTTTTTCTTTTGGATTGGTGAGGGCCATGGGAGGCTTTTTGAAATATCCCGATGCTCCCGGTGCAAAGGAGGTTATGGCGAATTTTTCCGGGAATTTAAGGAGTTAGAATATTTTTAAGAAGTTTAATAACTAGAAATCAACATATCGATATATATAAAAGTCGATAAGGAAACGAACTTAAAAATAGAATAGTAAAATCAAAAAGGAAGACTAAGAATAAAATCGAGTAAGAATAGAAAGAGAAAGTGTATTTGTGTTTAAAAGTGAAGAATTAGTTGTATGGTATTGATTATTCGAGTAAGTAGTCTTATCTGTTTTGACATTATAAATGTTGTTCAGTCAAGGTCTGAGAGGTAGTTATACCCCAACTTGATTGATTCCATTATTAACAAATAAATAGTAAGATTTCAGGCTCGAAGATCAATGCTGGATAAGAGTTAGTTGAATAAAGTATTTGGGTTATCGTAACGAAGTTTTACACAACATCCGTTTTAACCCAAATAATGTAAACTTGGAAATATAATAAAGAATATTTCCTAAGTATAGAAATAAACAAGATCAGAAAAGAGATAAGTAATTGGAATAATTTCCAATTATAACTAGCATATATTTTCCGAGTTTAGAAAATAAAGGAAGGCGATATTCGGAAATGTTTTCCAAATAACGTAAAAGGCCAATATGGTTATTGAAAATATTTCGTTAACAAATATTGATAAAGAAATAGAGAATTGATTTAATTAATGGAATATTAATTAAGGGCTCAGTGATTGTTTGATAATTGGATGAACCCTTGTTTTCTTTGATAGTTAAATCATCGACTATCGAAACACTTGTTTTTATTCGGTAGTTAAATCACAGACTATCGAAGTTTTTGACCATCGTTGTCAATATGGAGAGACCGGTTGGATTATTATCCAAAGAACCACTCTGTATTGGCATAAGTGTTGCGAATCATATATGCCAAAGAAAATTGAAGACAGAGTAAAGTGCAAGGGCTGTTGTATAAATCTTAGATAACAGTGCCTAAGATGGATGTACTGAATAGTGCCTTCGGTTCATCCTTGTGACGAGATGGAATTTCGCTCGGTCCGAATCAGTCGCTAAACCGATCCAGGCCGTTCAAAACGCCCTATCGTTTGAGAACAGGACAAAACAGAACGCATACAGAAGAACATTTCACTGTATATTACAACAATGCATCAGATTACAAGAATATACAGAGTATAAACGAATAAATATAACACAGAAATATCAGAGATTTAAATTACATTTAAATACATAGCAGCGGAAAATAATACAATACACAACTAGGAGTAGATATACGGATACAAAGCTTTCCGGATATCGTTCCAGCTGTAAATCAGGATCCTGTGAATATAAATCTGCAAAACCAAAACTACTAGCTGCCCGTGTCAAAATAAGGGCACCCAGAGTTTAGGTTAAAACAATAAACTCCAGGTCAGTCATGGGACTGGTGTGAGAACTAAAAACAGTTATAAATCTTTAATTTAAAGTTAGGTAAATCAAGGGACAACGCCGTATAACACGGAACGGGTTTCCTCCCAAGAATACCAGTGCATAAAACAACAGCGCAATGCTAAATAAAGAAGAATGAAGTTGTTATAAGACCCAGGTCCCATCACACAATGCAACGCAGCCGAGGATAGGGTTTTCCCTTATAACAGCCAAAGAATGCTTGATACGTTTAAAACAAATCGTTTGATACTATTATAAGTGCATAGTGTATAAAACAACTTCAAATCATAAGTATCAATCATAGGCGGCATGGGTACCATATATCATGTCGCCATATATAGGTTTACAAATAAAACCGCAAATGTCACGTATTTGGAAATTGGATTTCCATCTATGAACCGAGGCAAAAGATAGTCCTCAACCGATTCGAGACTGCCTAGCCCGAGTCTCAGGATCAGAACGCATCGACCCTTGGAGCGACAGGGCCGGTCCACCGATGTGGATTAAACTTAAACCCTGAACACTGCGTTTCGCCGCCCTTTGGGGCGTAAGCGAGCCAACGAATGACTCCATCGGACCCGGATCGTCCGATCTAACCGAGGCGCCTCGCAACAGCAACAACCACATAAGTCAAACTCGTCAGGGCGTGTAAAACCACTGACGCCACTTCTAGCTAGGAGGAAACGCAGGCCCTCCTTGAGGTCCGTCTCCCGTTTTTGGTTCATACCGGGTGTGAAACTCGCGAAGTAAACGTTACACAAAGCTACGCCACAAAGGCCGTGCTTTGATCATAACCACAAGACTTTGCTTTTCAACAGAAGCCTCGATCAATTGCCACTTAGGCATGCCACACAGGCAATTCACTCCATGCGTTTGATATCCATCAATATATAACCCCTGAGCTCGTACGTCTCAGAGAAGGGCGTTAAACAAGAGAATAAATTCTCCGCCGCCCAACAGATATATATTTAATAGAAATCAAACACACAGACTAAAATCCAATGTCAGACACACAGTCCATTTACAAGTCCGTTCTGGGTCTGAACGAAACCGGAGGCACCTAGTACCTCGCATATCCATCGATCTCCAAGTACGTCTGGACGATCACCAACTGTTTCCATCTTCTTGGGTGTACAGCCCAATCAAGATCATCAGTAATCAACCAAACGACGTGAAGACTTCCGGTCTTCGACCATCGTCTTCATCTTCGACACCACGTCGAATCAGTTATTCAGAATGGGATAAACCCGGTCTTTCTGAATAACTCGCGTATATATTATAAAAGTGTTACACAAACACAACATACGCCTCATTCCAATTCAAAATATTCTTTTATTCAAATATTCTTATACTTTGGGAAAAGTTCCCATTAATTTTATCCAAGATAAATTCTTTAAATTTATTCTTTAATCACCTTTGAATTTCAATTCAAACTAGTCGGGATTAGCGAACCACACCGAAGTAATCATTTATTTTATTTCCCAATCCCAACCTATTCATCCCATGAAGTAAAACTGTTAGTACTTCATATCTAACACCACAGTGTTATCGGTAACTCAATTACCATTTCACGTTCAAATCTAATTAAAGATTTAACTATCGCTTGGAGTAAAACTGGTGATACTCCATTCTCGATCTTTTCAATCTATTTAAAGATTCATTAAAACTCCACTTAGTTTTAATCTTTAATGGGGTTAAAGAATCCGTGTCATTTAAAACACGGTTCACGATAAACCCAAAGTCACATTCATTAATTATCGGGTTAAAGAACGAGTGTTATTTAAAACACTGTTCACGATAAACCCAAAAATCAATATCAATTCAATTCCAATTAAATATTATTTAATTGGCACACTTCATTAAATCTAAATAAAAAGATTTAATCATTTCTCAACTGGGTTCAAGAACAGTGTTAGTGAAGACACCATTCACGACAAACCCAAATCACATTCGATATTCAATACAAGGCTCTGAATAGAAAATATATCGGCTTATATCAAATTCTACGACTAACAAATGTCGTATTGGAAATAACGATATAAATATATATCTTTCAAATTTCCATAACAACACCTGTATAATCACGAATTCCAACATCGAAATATTCCGAAGACAATTTCGATTCAAATCCACTCCAATGCAATCATTGGAAATTTTGGTTATTTTCAAAACCCTTTTCAAATTCAATTTATTTATTTAAAAATAAATAGAATTATATTTCTAGTTCAAAACTAGATCATTTCGATAAAAACTATTTTTATCTTTTCAATCATGGAGTTTTTCATCCCAAATCTTCACAAATCATTTCTTATGATTTTACACAAATTATTACTATTTTTAATAATTTTATCAAGGCCCGTACAGTCGATTTCCGTCAATGGCCATCGAACTGCACTTACAGCGACCTTTTTCAAATTTGATTTGGACATAATTCCAAATCCAACCGTTAGATTTCAAATTTCTAACATTCGCTAGAGAGCTCTTTTCGATACGAACCCAACGGTTCCGGTTTTAGGAGAATCCGACGGTCGGATCTCCCGTAATGTCCGTTTGAAATAAATGGTCGAAATTCACGAACTGCCGCGGCGCGGCGCGTTCTATTCAGGCCATTATATTATATATATAATATATATAATATATATATCGTCGATTTCTATTTAAAACGAATTATATAAATAGTTTTGAATTCGTTTCAAAAATCTATTTCAACTTCCATTTCAATTCAAAACAAAATTGAATTCTTCTTTATAGATTCGTTTCAAAATTCATTTCTATTCAATTCAAATTTCAATTCAATTTGAATTCATTTCAATTCACTTTCAATTCAATTCGAATTCGTTTTCAATTCAATTCATTTCGAAATCGCTTTCAATTCAATTCACTTTGAATTCGTTTTCAATTCAATTCATTTCGAAATCGTTTTCAATTCAATTCATTTCGAAATCGTTTTCAATTCAATTCATTTTGAATTCGTTTTCAATTCTATTCATTTCGAAATCACTTTCAATTCAATTCATTTCGAAATCACTTTCAATTCAATTCATTTCGAAATCACTTTCAATTCAATTCATTTCGAAATCACTTAAAATCGATATATATATCAATCACGTCAAAATGGCGTCAAACTAATCAACACGACTTCATAAATTTCTATTTTCAAATATTCTATTTCAAATATTTCTATTTCAACTATTTCTATTTTAAAACTGGAATGAGGCCCAATCAATTACCATATAAAGTTAATTATATGGATTTTCATACAACACATGTATAATAGCATTGAAAAATAATCAACCATCAACCAAAGTGCACTACACTGTATAAGCATCAAATGTAGATATCTAACGCTTATAACAGCCTGTCAATCAATCGATCGACATATTTAATCAATCAGGATGAGTGAACTTCAAATTTCATCCCAACACCCGTGTGGGGTTTCAAACAATCCAACACAGATTTTATTTGTGCAGTTGGGCGATGTGTAAAATTTATCGACCCAATCAACGTCCTTCAAATAGGTGTACATAAACAAACCGTCCGGTCTGTAAATGAATATTTATTTATTCACATTCACGTTAAAAATTATTTTTTTAACGATAAAACATTTTATTCCAACATATGAATTTCTATTCAGTTCATTCTTTAAATAAAATGCTATTTTTATTTTTCTAACATATTGTAGAAAATTTCGGCGGCATAACGGCACGATACTAGAAACGGGACGAGGCCTAGCCTTATCCCCGGTCTAGTGAAGGCCCACGCCATTCACACATCAATCAAACTCACCAAACAACCAAATTCAAATCAAATCATATAACTAAGCTATGCAACCAAACAAACAAGTCCATGGTCTGTGGACGATTGTGTCGGGTGCTACTAAGCACCGTCTGCATCCTAGTATATATATAAATAGAAAATGAAATTGAAAGGTGAGAAATTCTCACATATAGCTATCCTAGCTCCACGGCACTTCATTGATAGAAATCTTCATTGCTATCGCGTCTTCGTCATCTTCGTTGTCCGCTTTCACTACCTATGTAAAAATCGAATTTTTACTTCGCTATTCCATATATAAAAATTCTATTTTTCTATCGAAGTTCAATATATAAAAATTCTATTTTTCTATCGAAGTTCAATATATAAAAATTCTATTTTTCTATCGAAGTTCAATATATAAAAATCCTATTTTTCTATCGAAGTTCAATATATAAAAATTCTATTTTTCTATCGAAGTTCAATATATAAAAATTCTATTTTTAATCTGTCATTTCTATTTTGTCTTTTCTATTTCAAATACAATGCTTTTTCCTATTTTTAAAAACAATCCTAATTTTATTTTCAAAAGCGATGACAATTTTATTTTAAAAACAAGGATTATTTTCTTTTTCAAACAATGCAAATCTTATTTTACAAACGAAGTTCTTAAATTTAAATATTACATTTTTAATTCAAACAAAACTAATGCCATTTTTATTTCCAAAAAGAATGCCATGTTTATTTACAAAACAAGGGTATTTATATTTTCAAAACATTTGATATATATATTTTTAAAACCAAAGATCAAAACAAAGTTACTGGTAAAAGAAAATCATATATATTAATAAATAAGGAAATATATAACCATTTATAAAACAAGGCAATATATATTTTATTTTAAATAACGCTAATTATATTATATATATATATTTTAAATCAGATTTAACTTCACTGTTAAAAAAAAAAAACAATCCCTTCTTAAACAAAATTTAATTAAACTAATTATATACCTTTTCCCTAATCACCAATTTAGGTTGCCGTCTCTTCTCATTGTCTGGAGTGTAAAACTATCGAGCTCGCAACCTAGGTTTAAGAGTTCGCACCACCACGTCGCGTCTGAGGGTGATCGGCCAACACCCCGAGGTCGGCCATGGTCAGAACTCCCTCCGCCCGCAGTGATGGCCAGCTCGGTGGCCAGAACCTCCTCCCAAATCGCCTTCGTCGAAAGCCTGTTTGAGGCAGCATTGCGAGCGCCCTAGCTTGTGAGAACTGATGATACCCTTACCAAATTAAAGAGCTTGATTATCTTTTCTATTTTTGCATTGATTTCTCGATTTAATTCAATCCGAAGTGGGAGCGATTTGAGGATCTTTCTTTGAGAAGTCTGGCCGCTATTTTGAATGAAGGCGGCGGCAACGAAATAGGGTTAGGGTTCACTGGGATAAGGGGGTTTTATAATATTTATTTAATTTAATTATTTAATTTATTTTTCATATAGTTGACTTTTCATTCGAACCACAATCGAGACCAAACGACTGTCGTCCCTAGCGTTTTACCCTCATTCCGAACACAATGGGATATGTATCGTAGGTTGATTTGATCGTTTGAATCAGTTTCCTTTGAATTTACATTTAAATCACTATATTGAATTTTAAACGTACATTTCAAATTACCGGGGTCACATACTAACTCTAAAAATTCTCGAAAAATATTTTCTAGCTTCGTATTGACGATACGGTCCTAACAAAACTAGTTTCGTCGAATTCCGAGACCGTTGGAAAAATGGCCAATTTCCAGTCGATTAAAATCAACTGAAACTAGTCAAACGCGTTTTCTTTTGCCACGCTCACATATTGATTCGAAAAATTATGAAATTTGGAATCTAGCAATAACTTGACATCACGGACCCAACAAAACTGGTTTCGTCGAAATCCGAGGTCATTTGCAAAATTCCCATTTTTAAGGGCCTGAATTCCATAGCGACTATTCAGAATTTTCAACTGGACATATCTTTTGATTCCCGCCATGAAATCTCGATTTTTCGGATTCGTTGGAAAGATATTCACGAATAGATCCTAATGTTTTTGGTTTCACTAAAATCCGGATTGTTTTGCACCCGGTACATTCAATTGAAGTTTGAAATCGAATTATCGAACTACCGCGCCATTTTCAATTCTATTTATAATTATATATAAATATTTATATTCTAACGACGACGCGTATAATATATACGTTCGAATTATATTCAAAATAAATTTCTCGTCGATATTATTTAAAATAATCTATTTTAAATATTCAAAATTCGTTAAAATTGCCAAAATAAAAATTTTAAACTGGCCCAGATTTTCGGGTTGTTACAATCTTCCCCACTTAAAACTTTTCGTCCCCGAAAAGGAACAAAGTCGAAAGTGGTTTGATTAATCAACTCTACGCTCGATCTGGCTTCCATTCTCCAACTCTTTAGTTTCTGAGAATTTTCAAAATTTCAAAAATTTGGCTAACACCCTAAATTTTTGAAAAATTTCGCCATAACCTCCCCTGCAATAGGAGCATCGGGGAATTTCAAATAGCTTCCCCGGTCCTTCAGATCTCAAAAAGAAAAAGAAAAAGCCAAGCGGCTAGCCAATAGGCTCACAAAAATCATCATCACCCAAACAAAACAGTAAATTATGTAGTAAACATGTACCTATTTGTCGGGCAAACAAATTTTATTCTCTGCTCTAGCCTCCTTGCTATGACCTGTTCAATGTAAGTACATGTATGCAAGCACATGCGACCAATTTTCAATATAATTCAATATTTGATGCAATTAGGCTAAATGGCTAAAAATTAGCAAACGAATAAACAAACAACACAAACATCAATCAATTAGTGAATTAGAGTTTCAAATTCATAATTTTGATACATAGCCAAAAATCAGGTTTTCGATGCCAATTCACAACAATAAATCTATCTATATTAGTTTTGGTTCTCACACCAGTCAAATGGAAATATATAGATATCACACCTTCGTCACTCGAATATAAACACTGATGATGAGGCCTCATCATCTGAATCATCTCCGGGCGACTAGAGTGTGATTCTATATCTATCCAATATATTAAAACTTTGAATACACGCGGATCAGACGTATACGCAAAATCTATATATACTGGATTGTCCACATCAATATAAATAAATAATCAAATACGAATGATAGATTTAAATTTTCAAAACAAAATTTGTTTTCACTTTTATTTATCAAAAACACTACTCTTCACACTCGTTCTAGGATACTACTGATCCCATCTCTAACGAGTCATTCTCATTGGATATTACTAATCCAATATCTGATGAATTCTTTCGTATGGTTCTAATGTGCCTTGTCTCTGCTTTGTAAACCAAAGCTCTGATACCAACTGTGACGAGATGGAATTTCGCTCGGTCCGAATCAGTCGCTAAACCGATCCAGGCCGTTCGAAACGCCCTATCGTTTGAGAACAGGACAAAACAGAACGCATACAGAAGAACATTTCACTGTATATTACAACAATGCATCAGATTACAAGAATATACAGAGTATAAACGAATAAATATAACACAGAAATATCAGAGATTTAAATTACATTTAAATACATAGCAGCGGAAAATAATACAATACACAACTAGGAGTAGATATACGGATACAAAGCTTTCCGGATATCGTTCCAGCTGTAAATCAGGATCCTGTGAATATAAATCTGCAAAACCAAAACTACTAGCTGCCCGTGTCAAAATAAGGGCACCCAGAGTTTAGGTTAAAACAATAAACTCCAGGTCAGTCATGGGACTGGTGTGAGAACTAAAAACAGTTATAAATCTTTAATTTAAAGTTAGGTAAATCAAGGGACCACGCCGTATAACACGGAACGGGTTTCCTCCCAAGAATACCAGTGCATAAAACAACAGCGCAATGCTAAATAAAGAAGAATGAAGCTGTTATAAGACCCAGGTCCCATCACACAATGCAACGCAGCCGAGGATAGGGTTTTCCCTTATAACAGCCAGAGAATGCTTGATACGTTTAAAACAAATCGTTTGATACTATTATAAGTGCATAGTGTATAAAACAACTTCAAATCATAAGTATCAATCATAGGCGGCATGGGTACCATATATCATGTCGCCATATATAGGTTTACAAATAAAACCGCAAATGTCACGTATTTGGAAATTGGATTTCCATCTATGAACCGAGGCAAAAGATAGTCCTCAACCGATTCGAGACTGCCTAGCCCGAGTCTCAGGATCAGAACGCATCGACCCTTGGAGCGACAGGGCCGGTCCACCGATGTGGATTAAACTTAAACCCTGAACACTGCGTTTCGCCGCCCTTTGGGGCGTAAGCGAGCCAACGAATGACTCCATCGGACCCGGATCGTCCGATCTAACCGAGGCGCCTCGCAACAGCAACAACCACATAAGTCAAACTCGTCAGGGCATGTAAAACCACTGACGCCACTTCTAGCTAGGAGGAAACGCAGGCCCTCCCTGAGGTCCGTCTCCCGTTTTTGGTTCATACCGGGTGTGAAACTCGCGAAGTAAACGTTACACAAAGCTACGCCACAAAGGCCGTGCTTTGATCATCACCACAAGACTTTGCTTTTCAACAGAAGCCTCGATCAATTGCCACTTAGGCATGCCACACAGGCAATTCACTCCATGCGTTTGATATCCATCAATATATAACCCCTGAGCTCGTACATCTCAGAGAAGGGCGTTAAGCAAGAGAATAAATTCTCCGCCGCCAAACAGATATATATTTAATAGAAATCAAACACACAGACTAAAATCCAATGTCAGACACACAGTCCATTTACAAGTCCGTTCTGGGTCTGAACGAAACCGGAGGCACCTAGTACCTCGCATATCCATCGATCTCCAAGTACGTCTGGACGATCACCAACTGTTTCCAACTTCTTGGGTGTACAGCCCAATCAAGATCATCAGTAATCACCCAAACGACGTGAAGACTTCCGGTCTTCGACCATCGTCTTCATCTTCGACACCACGTCGAATCAGTTATTCAAAATGGGATAAACCCGGTCTTTCTGAATAACTCGCGTATATATTATAAAAGTGTTACACAAACACAACATACGCCTCATTCAAATTCAGAATATTCTTTTATTCAAAAATTCTTATACTTTGGGAAAAGTTCCCATTAATTTTATCCAAGATAAATTCTTTAAATTTATTCTTTAATCACCTTTGAATTTCAATTCAAACTAGTCGGGATTAGCGAACCACACCGAAGTAATCATTTATTTTATTTCCCAATCCCAACCTATTCGTCCCATGAAGTAAAACTGGTAGCACTTCATATCTAACACCACAGTGTTATCGGTAACTCAATTACCATTTCACGTTCAAATCTAATTAAAGATTTAACTATCGCTTGGAGTAAAACTGGTGATACTCCATTCTCGATCTTTTCAATCTGTTTAAAGATTCATTAAAACTCCACTTAGTTTTAATCTTTAACGGGGTTAAAGAATCCGTGTCATTTAAAACACGGTTCACGATAAACCCAAAGTCACATTCATTAATTATCGGGTTAAAGAACGAGTGTTATTTAAAACACTGTTCACGATAAACCCAAAAATCAATATCAATTCAATTCCAATTAAATATAATTTAATTGGCACACTTCATTAAATCTAAATAAAAAGATTTAATCATTTCTCAACTGGGTTCAAGAACAGTGTTAGTGAAGACACCATTCACGACAAACCCAAATCACATTCGATATTCAATACAAGGCTCTGAATAGAAAATATATCGGCTTATATTCAATATCAAATTCTACGACTAACAAATGTCGTATTGGAAATAACGATATAAATATATATCTTTCAAATTTCCATAACAACACCTGTATAATCACGAATTCCAACATCGAAATATTCCGAAGACAATTTCGATTCAAATCCACTCCAATGCAATCATTGGAAATTTTGGTTATTTTCAAAACCCTTTTCAAATTCAATTTATTTATTTAAAAATAAATAGAATTATATTTCTAGTTCAAAACTAGATCATTTCGATAAAAACTATTTTTATCTTTTCAATCATGGAGTTTTTCATCCCAAATCTTCACAAATCATTTCTTATGATTTTACACAAATTATTACTATTTTTAATAATTTTATCAAGGCCCGTACAGTCGATTTCCGTCAATGGCCATCGAACTGCACTTACAGCGACCTTTTTCAAATTTGATTTGGACATAATTCCAAATCCAACCGTTAGATTTCAAATTTCTAACATTCGCTAGAAAGCTCTTTTCGATACGAACCCAACGGTTCAGGTTTTAGGAGAATCCGACGGTCGGATCTCCCGTAATGTCCGTTTGAAATAAATGGTCGAAATTCACGAACTGCCGCGGCGCGGCGCGTTCTATTCAGGCCATTATATTATATATATAATATATATAATATATATATCGTCGATTTCTATTTAAAACGAATTATATAAATAGTTTTGAATTCGTTTCAAAAATCTATTTCAACTTCCATTTCAATTCAAAACAAAATTGAATTCTTCTTTATAGATTCGTTTCAAAATTCATTTCTATTCAATTCAAATTTCAATTCAATTTGAATTCATTTCAATTCACTTTCAATTCAATTCGAATTCGTTTTCAATTCAATTCATTTCGAAATCGCTTTCAATTCAATTCACTTTGAATTCGTTTTCAATTCAATTCATTTCGAAATCGTTTTCAATTCAATTCATTTCGAAATCGTTTTCAATTCAATTCATTTTGAATTCGTTTTCAATTCTATTCATTTCGAAATCACTTTCAATTCAATTCATTTCGAAATCACTTTCAATTCAATTCATTTCGAAATCACTTTCAATTCAATTCATTTCGAAATCACTTAAAATCGATATAAATATCAATCACGTCAAAATGGCGTCAAACTAATCAACACGACTTCATAAATTTCTATTTTCAAATATTCTATTTCAAATATTTCTATTTCAACTATTTCTATTTTAAAACTGGAATGAGGCCCAATCAATTACCGTATAAAGTTAATTATATGGATTTTCATACAACACATGTATAATAGCATTGAAAAATAATCAACCATCAACCAAAGTGCACTACACTGTATAAGCATCAAATGTAGATATCTAACGCTTATAACAGCCTGTCAATCAATCGATCGACATATTTAATCAATCAGGATGAGTGAACTTCAAATTTCATCCCAACACCCGTGTGGGGTTTCAAACAATCCAACACAGATTTTATTTGTGCAGTTGGGCGATGTGTAAAATTTATCGACCCAATCAACGTCCTTCAAATAGGTGTACATAAACAAACCGTCCGGTCTGTAAATGAATATTTATTTATTCACATTCACGTTAAAAATTATTTTTTTAACGATAAAACATTTTATTCCAACATATGAATTTCTATTCAGTTCATTCTTTAAATAAAATGCTATTTTTATTTTTCTAGCATATTTTAGAAAATTTCGGCGGCATAACGACACGATACTAGAAACGGGACGAGGCCTAGCCTTATCCCCGGTCTAGTGAAGGCCCACGCCATTCACACATCAATCAAACTCACCAAACATCCAAATTCAAATCAAATCATATAACTAAGCTATGCAACCAAACAAACAAGTCCATGGTCTGTGGACGATTGTGTCGGGTGCTACTAAGCACCGTCTGCCTCCTAGTATATATATAAATAGAAAATGAAATTGAAAGGTGAGAAATTCTCACATATAGCTATCCTAGCTCCACGGCACTTCATTGATAGAAATCTTCATTGCTATCGCGTCTTCGTCATCTTCGTTGTCCGCTTTCACTACCTATGTAAAAATCGAATTTTTACTTCGCTATTCCATATATAAAAATTCTATTTTTCTATCGAAGTTCAATATATAAAAATTCTATTTTTCTATCGAAGTTCAATATATAAAAATTCTATTTTTCTATCGAAGTTCAATATATAAAAATCCTATTTTTCTATCGAAGTTCAATATATAAAAATTCTATTTTTCTGTCGAAGTTCAATATATAAAAATTCTATTTTTCTATCAAAGTTCAATATATAAAAATTCTATTTTTCTATCGAAGTTCAATATATAAAAATCCTATTTTTCTATCGAAGTTCAATATATAAAAATTCTATTTTTCTATCGAAGTTCAATATATAAAAATTCTATTTTTAATCTGTCATTTCTATTTTGTCTTTTCTATTTCAAATACAATGCTTTTTCCTATTTTTAAAAACAATCCTAATTTTATTTTCAAAAGCGATGACAATTTTATTTTAAAAACAAGGATTATTTTCTTTTTCAAAAATGCAAATCTTATTTTACAAACGAAGTTCTTAAATTTAAATATTACATTTTTAATTCAAACAAAACTAATGCCATTTTTATTTCCAAAAAGAATGCCATGTTTATTTACAAAACAAGGGTATTTATATTTTCAAAACATTTGATATATATATTTTTAAAACCAAAGATCAAAACAAAGTTACTGGTAAAAGAAAATCATATATATTTATAAATAAGGAAATATATAACCATTTATAAAACAAGGCAATATATATTTTATTTTAAATAACGCTAATTATATTATATATATTTTTTTAAATCAGATTTAACTTCACTGTTAAAAAAAAAAACAATCCCTTCTTAAACAAAATTTAATTAAACTAATTATATACCTTTTCCCTGATCACCAATTTAGGTTGCCGTCTCTTCTCATTGTCTGGAGTGTAAAACTATCGAGCTCGCAACCTAGGTTTAAGAGTTCGCACCACCACGTCGCGTCTGAGGGTGATCGGCCAACACCCCGAGGTCGGCCATGGTCAGAACTCCCTCCGCCCGCAGTGATGGCCAGCTCGGTGGCCAGAACCTCCTCCCAAATCGCCTTCGTCGAAAGCCTGTTTGAGGCAGCATTGCGAGCGCCCTAGCTTGTGAGAACTGATGATACCCTTACCAAATTAAAGAGCTTGATTATCTTTTCTATTTTTGCATTGATTTCTCGATTTAATTCAATCCGAAGTGGGAGCGATTTGAGGATCTTTCTTTGAGAAGTCTGGCCGCTATTTTGAATGAAGGCGGCGGCAACGAAATAGGGTTAGGGTTCACTGGGATAAGGGGGTTTTATAATATTTATTTAATTTAATTATTTAATTTATTTTTCATATAGTTGACTTTTCATTCGAACCACAATCGAGACCAAACGACTGTCGTCCCTAGCGTTTTACCCTCATTCCGAACACAATGGGATATGTATCGTAGGTTGATTTGATCGTTTGAATCAGTTTCCTTTGAATTTACATTTAAATCACTATATTGAATTTTAAACGTACATTTCAAATTACCGGGGTCACATACTAACTCTAAAAATTCTCGAAAAATATTTTCTAGCTTCGTATTGACGATACGGTCCTAACAAAACTAGTTTCGTCGAATTCCGAGACCGTTGGAAAAATGGCCAATTTCCAGTCGATTAAAATCAACTGAAACTGGTCAAACGCGTTTTCTTTTGCCACGCTCACATATTGATTCGAAAAATTATGAAATTTGGAATCTAGCAATAACTTGACATCACGAACCCAACAAAACTGGTTTCTTCGAAATCCGAGGTCATTTGCAAAATTCCCATTTTTAAGGGCCTGAATTCCATAGCGACTATTCAGAATTTTCAACTGGACATATCTTTTGATTCCCGCCATGAAATCTCGATTTTTCGGATTCGTTGGAAAGATATTCACGAATAGATCCTAATGTTTTTGGTTTCACTAAAATCCGGATTGTTTTGCACCCGGTACATTCAATTGAAGTTTGAAATCGAATTATCGAACTACCGCGCCATTTTCAATTCTATTTATAATTATGTATAAATATTTATATTCTAACGACGACGCGTATAATATATACGTTCGAATTATATTCAAAATAAATTTCTCGTCGATATTATTTAAAATATTCTATTTTAAATATTCAAAATTCGTTAAAATTGCCAAAATAAAATTTTTAAACTGGCCCAGATTTTCGGGTTGTTACAATCCTGTTCTTGGATGACTTGTATGGATGAATGTCTGATAGAGTATTTCCAGAAAGGTCATGTACATTGATTTCTTCAACCGTACCAAGAGTGGAAGCGGAGAAGGAAACTTCTTTAGCTAACACGTAATGTACTGTTGTAGACATCAATTAGTGATTTTCGATGGATCTGACAATGTGGCATTCGAAGTGAATCTCATGTGATGATAAAGCGTAACCTCGATCCTCATCAACAAGTAAATGACAGAAATCGGGCAGGCAGCACGGCTATGTAGGTCGCACCTATTAGTGTGTATAATCATCTGATCTAGAGTTTCATTTACTTCTAAAAATCTATTGTCGATGCTGTCCCATTCGGGAAACGGTTGCTGGTCCCAACCGTTGATGATATACATTCGATAAACTCAAGCGAAATGAGTGGTCGGTCATGTATGGCTAAGTTGCAAGATATTCTTGTTGAACTCGGTGTATTCTCCTCTAGAGATATACCAGCGGAAGGTAGTTCAATACCTTGTCATAGTTGGAAATCCATTACCCAATAAGTGCTTTCGGTTTTTGATTGTATATTATATATGTGGAACGTGAGATGCAAACGTTCCACTAGATTGTTATTTACTTGATTTAGACATTATTATAATATCAAAAGAGTTTGATATAAAGATCATCGTTTCTTTCAAAGAGGATTTGAAAGTTAAATCAAGTGTTTGGATTCTCATAAGGGAAAAACCCGTTCCGTGTTATGCGGCGTGGTCTTATGAGGTATCATTTAGTTTTTCTGAAACTTTTTTAAACTGTTTACTCTTACCAGTCCCAGGACTGACCCAGAGTTTAATTTGTTTTGTTCTACCTAAGCTAAATTTGTACGGGCAGTCAAGTAGGTCAAGATTTTACAGATTTATCTAAAGGAGCTTGGAGCAGGAGAATCTAGCGTTAGTTATATAGAGTTTTGTTCCACTGTGTTGTAAGTGTTGTACTCTGATAAGTGTATGTTATACAGTTGAAGTTTGTATTTCAAAAGTTGTGATATATTATATTTTGTTCCGCTGCGATGTGAGATTCTGTGTTGTTATTTCTGTTCTTCTTCTACCCTTTTCTTCTAAAAAAAAATATTTCGCATTTTCGTGATATTTGGGTTGGACGTATGATGTATATATTCAACTCCGATGTTACGGACTTTGCGGGTCATTACAGTTGGTATCAGAGCTTAAGTTGAGCGAATACCTAGGCTTGTTGGAATGTGCTCATTAGAGATAGGGTCATTAGCACTCTAGAATGAGTTGAGTGTGTGTGTGTGTGTGTATATATATATATATATGAGAGAGCGTATTTGTTGTTTGATATAAAAATTGTTTTATATTGTGTTGACTAGTCTATTGAGTGAATTATGAATTTTGATCGAATCGTGGGACGCTACAATGTCGATAGGAGTTTATAAACACTTGAACAAAAGATTTGACACGATATTGTTTTAAATGGTTGAGTTGATTGTTGGAATTATAATCGAATGAGATTATAAAATGGAAATAGTTATATATAAACGATAGAATTGGTATAAGAATGAAATATCCAAATGAGATGAATTAGAGTTGAATTCAAACAAGAAATTGAAATTTTAAAACTCTGGGAAGTTGGAAAATATTTTCCGAATTTTATTAAAATAATATAGCTTTATTTTGGAAGGATTTTTGAATAAAAATCATTTGAATGGATTTTGAATATGATAAAGCACTGAACTCACTTCAGTGGTTGGGAAATAATTCTGATGATGATAGCAACATTATCAGTATTCATTTTCGAGTTTCTAAGTGATGAATTGCTGCCTTAGAAAAGTTTTTGATGGAAATTGGTTTGAAAAGAAACAAGTTGTTTGAAAATTCAAATGTTTTGAATTTGAGATGGATATAAATATATGTATATATTTATATTACTTCAAAGGAGTTTTGAAATAAAACCTTGGGAATTTGAATTATTGAAATTTAATTTAACTTAAGTAAGTTAAATGGATCGAAATGAATAAATTGAATAAAATCAATGTGAATGAAATATGAATTTGGTGTGAATAAAGGAAAAACCAAAAGAGTTAAAAAGAAAATATATTTGTAAAAAAATATATAAAGGAAATATATTTGTAACACAAATACAAAGGAAGTATGTGCAAACAAATAGAAGGAGAAATATTTGTACAAACATTTACAAATAGAATTTAAAAGGAAATATTTGTAAAACATTTACAAATAGATTAAATGGAAATATTTATAATAGAAAATAAATAGAATGCTATAAATGAGATATTTATTTGTTAAATAAATAGAATTTAATCAAAGGAATATTAAGAATATCAATAGAAATCTATTTTTAACAGATAAATAGGAAAGATAAATTTATAAAAAAATAGTTTATAAATTAAATTGAATATTTATCATTCGATAAATGGAATATATAAGTCTGAACTTATATAAAGAAGAGATATTGGTTTTTAACACTGATAGTTTTAAATAGAAGGTGTACACAACACTTGTATAAGTGAAGTAACGTTATTAAAGAGAACATTTATAAAGTGAAGAACCGTTACTAAAAGTAAATCTTTATAAATGAATAAACGTTATCCAATAGGAGTTATTCGAATAGGAGAAGTCGATTAGAGTTAGAAATAATCGATTAGAGTTAGAATAAATCGATTAGAGTAAGAATTAACCAGTTAGAGTTAATCAGTTAGGGTTAATCCGTAGAGTTAATTGAATATTAGTTATTCAATTAGAATTTATCGAATATTTGTTATTCAAATTAAGAGTTAACCAGATAGAGTTAATTGAATTAGGATTTAATTGAATGTTAGTTATTCAATTAAAGTTGATCGAATATAGTTATTGAGATAGAGTTAGTCAAACATAGTTACTCAGGATAAGTTGCCATTTCGTACGACTGCTAGCGTAATTCGCAGGGCTAGGGCGGTCAGATGTTTCCTGAGGGAATCAAGCGTAACCATTGTGATAGCGGCGATCTAGAGTCGAGCGAATGGAGTTAAATCAAAAATTAGTTATTCAAATAAAGTTAAAAGGTGTTAATCGAATATAGTTATTCGAATAGAATTAAAGGAGTTAATCGAATATAGTTTATTTGAATAGAGTTAAAGGAGTTATCGAATATTGTTATTCGGAAGGAGTTAAGTGAAAAGAGCTAATCAAATAGGGTTAATCGATAAGAGTTAAATCCAATAGAGTTAATTGATAAGAGTAAATTGAATAAAGAAAATCGAATATAGTTTATTCGAAGCAGGGTTTTTGAATCTAGTTATTCGAAAGAGAGATTATCGAATATAGTTATTCGATGGGAGGAGTTATCGAATAGGGATTTATTCGAAAGAGAGTTACGTAAGGAAGTTTGAAATGTTGAGTATCAACATAATTAAGTTTTGAAAAGATAAATGGGTTTGTAGCACTTTTTCTACCTTAGCAATTTCGAGGACGAAATTATTTTAAGTGGGGAAGATTGTAATGACCCAGATTCTTATGGGTTAATTTTAATTATTTAATACGGATTTAAATATTGGGTGGATAATATAAATGGAATTCTATATTAAGTTATCAATTTAATAATCAATTTCGATTTAATATCGTATATATTAAATTATCAAAATCAGGAATCAGCGAATAACTGAATTCAAAGTCAACACTGAATTAAATACAGTTCAGACTTCTGTTGGAATTAGAAACGATAATATTAATTTATTATCGCAGAATAAATTGTGTTGAATTTAAATTATAACAGTTTAAATTAATATCTTTCACAGATGATCGAACTGGACTTTGATACTTATCCCAATGGGTTCAGAATAGTGGTTTTACCCTAGAATTGACAGTTGTTGGGTTCAGAAAGGAGTTCGGCATCATGGGCATTTTAATTTAAGGACACTGGTTCAAATGAAATAAAATAAAGTTGTGGCCTTGCTTATTCCACCATTCACAAACTAAAACTAAACCCCTGCTTTCCTTTATTACCACAAACGAAAAGAAACCCATGCCTTCCTTTAATCAACAAATTTCTTCATAAAAGCCGTGCCTTTCATCCTCAGTTCCTCACGATCGAAATTAAAAGCCCCTCCATGCCTCAAAAACAATTCGAAGCTTCAGTAGAAAAGGGGTCGCTCGTGCTTTTGAAATCAAAATAAAAATTTGGTCTCCTCATTCGATTCACCACTGCAAGTTCTCTGAACTCGATCCAGGTTCGATCGCGAGTTCATTGGTTCTAGGTCTGGACATCGCGATTAGGATAGAGTTCGGATTGTTTGAGTTTGGGGTTTCTGTAGGGTGCGATAACGGATGTAAAGTCGATCTGGGTGCTTGGGTGGGTGTCGCGATTTCAAGGAGGGGTCGAGCTGATCGTAGGTCATGGTTTCAAATGGTTCTGAGGCGTTCGAGTTACTAGTTGTTGAACTAGGAAGGTCGCCGGAAGTTCTGAATGGGGTGCGATGTATGTGGATTCGAACTGGGTGTTGAGGACGTCATGGAGTTCGTGGGTCTGAGGAACGACTGTTGCTAGATTTTTGGTGGTCCCTGGCCTTGGTTTGACTGTACGACATCGAGTCCAGTAGCTCGAAAAGCTCCAAGTCGTGATGCAAGTGAAGTGCGTTCGACAGTAAGTGTTCCCTTGAGTTCAATCTTTGTTTTGGGGTTTGGAGTTGATGTTCGATCATAGCAGTAGGACTTTGGGTAAGAGAAGAAGGGTAGGACTTGGATATTCGAATCAAGTGAACCTACCGTGGCACATTGGTGGTTCACTGATCAGTACGACATGGAGTTAGGCAGTTCTAGTGTTAATAGCTTGGATTAGTAAGGTAATTATTTTTACTTAAGTTAATTAAATTATGTAAATTAAGTTATGGTTGCAATTTAGTTAATCAAATTTCTAATTAATCTTGTATTTAACTAATACAAGGTCGAAATTAAGTATGGATAGTTGCGTTGCATTCACGAAGGAATTTTCTTCATTTTGGATTGGTGAATTTCTAAAGTCAATTGGGATTTATAGCTAAAATTAAACATCGGTTTAATTTTAGTTTTTAAAATCAAACACCTATGATATATTCCATCAGATAAAAAAAACCTAGTGAGTAAATCTCACTCACCTATTATTTAGAATTATTTTTATTCGTTAAAAATAATTGTTGTTGCTTGTTTGAATGCTGTTCGGTTGATTTAAAATATATTAGTTATCTAGGATTGGTTGACTATTATATATATATATATATTGGGTTGATGATTGGTTGGATTCCCGCAGTATCATTAGCGGATGCCCGCAGTTTCATAGCGGATGATTTCCCTATGCATCCCACAAATATATATTAGTGCATGACCTTCATACCGTGATATCCTTCCTCGAAGCAGGATGGTTATTATTATGTTGACTAACGTCTGTGGATACAGGAAAACAGGTTGGAGGGATCCAACTGGATTCCTCAAAAATATATTATTTGTTTGTTGTTTGTTTGATTTCATATATATTCATATATGATGTGTTAAAAATCAAATGATTGGAAATTGGTTGATTTGATTGTTTAAAATATCACTGGCCTAAGTGATAATTTATAAAAATATCCTGAAAGGGGTATTTGAGATTTAAAAGGAAAATTCTATTTTTTTCTAAATTAGAAATTTGAATTTTTAAATAGATTTAAAATATAAACTTGGTTCAAAGAAATAAAACAAGTAGTTCCTTATAAACGAAGTTTATAAATGAAGTGAAAAGAATTATCATTGGATAATTCAGAAATAAAATACAAGTATGAAATTGAAAAAGGGAAATCTATTTTCCAAAAGTAGAAATATCGATTTCAAAAGGAATTGAAATCGAGACTTGTGAAATAGAATTTGAATAAAGAAAATTCAAATAGAGTTTGAATATAGAAAATTCAAATAGAAATTGAATGTAGAAATTCAAATAGAGTTTGAAAATAGAAATTCAAATGGAATTCAAATATAGAATTTGGATATAGAAAATATAAAGGAAATTCAAATATAGGATTTGAATATCGAAAGTGAAATGAAATTGAAAATAGAATTTAAAATGGAGTTAGAATATTTGGAATTCAAATAGAATAAAATGGAGTTAGGATATTTGGAATTCAAATAGAATTAAATGGAGTTTGAATCAATAGAATTCAAATAGAATTTAAATGGAGTTAGAATATTTGGAATTCAAATAGAATTCAAATAGAAATTAAATGGAGTTAGAATATTTGGAATTCAAATAGAATTAAATGGAGTTTGAATCAATAGAATTCAAATACAATTAAATGGAGTTTGAATCAATAGAATTTAAATGGAGTTAGAATATTTGGAATTCAAATAGAATTTAAATGCAGTTAGGATATTTGGAATTCAAATAGAAATAAATGGAGTTAGGATATTTGGAATTCAAATAAAATTAAATGGAGTTTGAATCAATAGAATTCAAATGGAGTTAGAATATTTGGAATTCAAACAGAATAAAATGGAGTTAGGATATTTGGAATTCAAATAGAATTAAATGGAGCTTGAATCAATATAATTCGAATAGAATTTAAATGGAGTTAGAATATTTGGAATTCAAATAGAATTAAATGGAGTTTGAATCAATAGAATTCAAATAGAATTCAAATGGAGTTAGAATATTTGGAATTCAAATAGAATTAAATGGAGTTTGAATATTTGGAATTTAAATAGAATTGAAATGGAATTTGAATATAGAATTCAAATAGAGTTGAAATGGAAATTGAATATAGAAAGTGAAATAAACTAAAGAGCCAATTAAGGAATTAACTAATGGATTGAATTAAAACGATCGGGTATATTTGAAATAAATTGGATATGTATAAATGTACAGGAGACAGGTTTGGAATAAAGTGTTAGAAGAGATATAAATAGACTGCTCGACAAAAGGTATGTGTTTAATTCGTATATGAGATTTTATGCGCCGTATCGGCTATCCGCTTGGCTTTTCTTTTTCTTTTGGATTGGTGAGGGCTATGGGAGGCTATTTGAAATATCCCGATGCTCCCGGTACAAAGGAGGTTATGGCGAATTTTTCCGGGAATTTAAGGAGTTAGAATACTTTTAAGAAGTTTGATAATTTGAAATCAACGTACCGATATATATAGAAGTTGATAAGGAAACGAACTTAAAAATAGAATAGTAAAATCAAAAAGGAAGACTAAGAATAAAATCGAGTAAGAATAGAAAGAGAAAGTCTATTTGTGATTAAAAGTGAAGAATTAGTTGTATGGTATTGATTATTCGAGTAAGTAGTCTTATCTGTTTTGACGTTACAAATGTTATTCAGTCAAGGTCTGAGAGGTAGTTATACCCCCAACTTGATTGATTCCATTATTAGCAAATAAATAGTAAGATTTCAGGCTCGAAGATCAATGCTAGATAAGAGTTAGTTGAATAAAGTATTTGGGTTGTCGTAACGTAGTTTTACACAACATCCGTTTTAACTCAAATAAATGTAAACTTGGAAATATAGTAAAGAATATTTCCTAAGTATAGAAATAAACGAGATCGGAAAAGAGATAAGTAATTGGAATAATTTCCAACTATAACTAGCATATATTTTCTAAGTTTAGAAAATAAAGGAAGGCGATATTCGGAAATGTTTTCCAAATAACGTAAAAGGCCAATATGGTTATTGAAAATATTTGGTTAACAAATATTGATAAAGAAATAGAGAAGTGATTTAATTAATGGAATATTAATTAAGGGCTCAGTGATTGTTTGATAATTGGATAAACACTTGTTTTCTTCGATGGTTAAATCATCGACAATCGAAACACTTGTTTTTATTCGATAGTTAAATCATAGACTATCGAAGTTTTTGACCATCGTTGTCAATATGGAGAGACCGGTTGGATTATTATCCAAAGAACCACTCTATATGGCATAAGCGTTGCGAATCATATATGCCAAAGAAAATTGAAGATGGAGTAAAGTGCAAGGGCTGTTGTATAAATCTTAGATAACAGTGCCTAAGATGGATGTACTGAATAGTGCCTTCGATTCATCCTATTGCTGGATGACTTGCATGGATGAATGTCTGACAGAGTATTTCCAGAAAGGTCACGTACATTGATTTCTTCCACCGTACCAAGAGTGGAAGCGTAGAAGGAGACTTCTTTAGCTAACATGTAATGTACTGTTGTAGACGTCAATTAGTGATTTTCGATGGATCTAACAATGTGGCATTCGAAGTGAATCTGATGTGATGATAAAGCGTAACCTCGAGCCTCATCAACCGGTAAATGACAGAAATCGGGCAGGCAGCATGGCTATGTAGGTCGCACCTATTAGGGTGTATACTCACCTAATCTAGAGTTTCATTTACTTCTAAAAATCTATTGTCGATGCTGTCCCATTCGGGAAACGGTTGCTGATCCCAACCATTGGTGATATACATTCGATACACTCAAGCGAAATGAGTGGTCGGTCATGTGTGGCTGAGTTGCAAGATGTTCTTGTTGAACTCGGTGTATTCTCCTCTAGAGATATACCAACGAAAGGTGGTTCCATACCTTGTCATAGTTGGAAATCCATTACCCAATAAGTGCTTGCAGTTTTTGATTGTATATTATATATGTGGAACGTGAGATGCAAACATTCCACTAGATTGTTATTTACTTGATTTAGACATTATTATAATATCAAAAGAGTTTGATATAAAGATCAACGTTTCTTTCAAAGAGGATTTGAAAGTTAAATCAAGTTTTTGGATTCTCATAAGGGGAAAACCCGTTCCGTGTTATGCGACGTGGTCTTATGAGATATCATTTAGTTTTTCTAAAACTATTTTAAACTATTTACTCTTACCAGTCCCATGACTGACCCGGAGTTTATTTTGTTTTGTTCTACCCAAACTCTTGGGTGCCTAAATTTGCACGGGCAGTCAAGTAGTTCAAGATTTTACAGGTCTATCTAAAGGAGCTCGGAGCAGGAGGCTTCAGCATTAGTTATATAGAGTTTTGTTCCACTGTGTTGTAAGTGTTGTACTCTGATAAGTGTATGTTATACAGTTGAATCTTGTATTTCAAAAGTTATGATATATTATATTTTGTTCCGCTGCGATGTGAGATTCTGTCTTGTTATTTCTGTTCTTCTTCTACCTTTTTCTTCTAAAAAAAAATGTTTCGTATTTTCGTGATATTTGGGTTGGACGTATGATGTATATAGTCAACTCCGATGTTACGGACTTTGCAGGTCATTACAGTTTCCACTATTACTGAGTGTAAGGACTTTGCATCTTCCAACAGCCAAATCATTTTCCTTTCTTCACAATTAACACTTGGATTACATGTATAAACTCTTGTAACTACATTGAACACACGAATTGTGTGTATACATGTAACTGATTCTTGTAATCTGTCAGTATAACTATAAGATTATAAAGTGGACACATGCTACATCTACAGCCGAACCACTATAAAAACCTCGTGCGTTCCCTCTGATTTTACTGTTTTCTGCATTATGTGATCTGTGATATGTATTTGGGTGTTAGTTCCATTTTTTGGTCTAACATTTTGGCGTGCCAGATAGTGGGGAACATGACAACTTCAACTTCTAGCTTGGAATATTTGGCTATTGGATCAATGGAAATCAAAAGGGAGAAAACTTGAACTTTCTCTTGTGATGAAGACATTGGCTAAGAAGGCGCAAGGAATAAGGATAGTCAAGGGGCATCTTCTCATGGAAATTCAGTAGTATACATGACTAGAGATGAAATGGATGGCGTTATCACAGAACTGAAAGGCCAGATGGCAATACAAGACAATTTTGTCTAGAAACAACAGGAGATGATCAACCAATTCTTTGCTCGGGCGGATGGAAGACAGAGCAATGTTCAAGTCATTGGAAATGAAACAACCGAAGCGGCTCATGCATCACATGGACTTGGGGACAACCCCTTACTCTTGGAAATGGTCAGACTTGACCTACTTCGGCTCTGGTACGGATGAATACCGGAATGTAAGCTCCAGCTCAACAACATCAACCAGCTCGTGATGCACCCCTGGACTATGACCCGGCTCGTGATGCACCCCCTGGCTCACGAACCGGTCCCAGCAACTCACTCCCAGCAGCTCACCAGCCGCTTCCTTCTTCTCTTTCACTCAACGTTGGGGGCACCAGCTCTGATCTTGGCAACCTGCAACAACTTTTTGACGTCAATCGACTCGCTAGCCCGATTGAACGCCTCTCAAGAGGCCGCACTTACCAAAATGACATGGATGACATCAATCATATTCCGTTCACACAAGAAATAAGGGGTTCTCACAATCCCCTGGATTTCAAACACCCAGTTCTGGAAGCATACAACGGTAGGATGGATCCTACCGTACATCTGATGCGCTACAAATGACATATGGAAGTTCAATCGGTGTCGGAAAACGTCATGGCTAAATGGTTTCCCCTCTTTTTGAATGATATAGCTGCTATGTGGATTCGACAGTAGGCACCAGAATCAATCAACAGCTGGAACATGTTGGTCGCCTGTGAAGACCCGTAACTTCCCCGTAAAGGAAAGCGACGGATAGTTCGAGAACAAACCACAACAGAACGCATATAAAAGAACATTTCACTGTTCATTACAACAATGCATCAGATTACAAGAATATACAGAGTATAAATGAATAATACACATAAATATCAGAGATTTAAATTATATTTAAATACATAGCAGCGGAAAATAATACAATAAATAACTAGAAGAGATATACGGATACAAAGCTTTCCGGATATCGTTCCAGCTGTAAACCAGGATCCTGTGAATATAAATCTGCAAAACCAAAACTACTAGCTGCCCGTGTCAAAAATAGGGGCACCCAGAGTTTAGGTTAAAACAATAAACTCCAGGTCAGTCATGTGACTGGTGTGAGAACTAAAACAGTTATTAATCTATATTTTTAAAGTTAGGTAAATCAAGGGACCACGCCGTATAACACGGAACGGGTTTCCTCCCAAGAATACCAGTGCATAAAACAAACAGCGCAATGCTAAATAAAGAAAAATGAAGCTGTTATAAGACCCAGGTCCCATCACACAATGCAACGCAGCCGAGGATAGGGTTTTCCCTTATAACAGCCAAAGAATGCTTGATACAGTTAAAACAAATCGTTTGATACTATTATAAGTGCATAGTTCATAAAACAACTTCAAATCATAAGTATCAATCATAGGCGGCATGAGCGCCCCATCCCACTATGTCTCCATATATAGGATTACAACTAAAACTGCAAAGTCACGTATTTGGAAATTGGATTTCCGTCTATGAACCGAGGCAAAAGATAGTCCTCTACCGATTCGAGACAATCTAGCCCATTTCGCAGGATCAGAACGCATCAACCCTTTAGATCGTCAGGGCCGGTCCACCGATGTGGATTATTATGCCTGAACACTACGTCTCTCCGCCCTTTGGGGCGTAAATGAGCCAACTAAATGACTCCATCGGTTCGAGAACGACCGATCAATCCGAGGCGCCTCGCAACAGCAACAACCACATAAGTCAAACTCGTCAGGGCGTGTAAAACCACTGACGCCACTTCTAGCTAGAAAGAAACGCAAGTCCTCCCTGATGTCCCCTCCCGTTTTTGGTTCATACCGGGTGTGAAACTCGCGAAGTAAACGTTACACAAAGCTACGCCACAAAGGCCGTGCTTTGATCACCAACCACAAGACTTTGCTTTTCAACAGAAGCCTTGATCATTTGCATCTTAGCATGCCACACAGGCAAACCATCCAATGCAACCGATATCAGTCACACAGAATGAAATCCGATGTCAGACACACAGTCCATTTACAAGTCCGTTCTGGGTCTGAACGAAACCGGGAGCACCTAGTACCCCGCATATCCATCGATCTCCAAGTACGTCTGGACGATCACTAACTGTTTCCATCTTCTTGGGTGTACAGCCCAATCAAGATCATCAGTTATCACCCAAACGACGTGAAGACTTCCGGTCTTCGACCATCGTCTTCATCTTCGACTTATCGTCGTATCAGTTATTCAGAATGGGATAAACCCGGTCTTTCCGAATAACTCGCGTATATTTTAAATAAGTGTTACACAAACACAACATACGCCTCATTCCAATTCATTAGTCACTAACCGTAAATTAATCAAGAGAATAATTTCCCAAATATTAACCCCGAAGGCCGAAACCAACATCAGATCAATATTCAGAAAACCATTCTGCTTGGCCAACCGACAGTTAGTTTCTAAATTTCACATTCATAGGGAAAGGTTCCCATTAATTTTATCAAAGATAAATTCTTGAATTTATTCTTGAATCTACTTTTGAATATCAATTCAACTAGCCGGGATTAACGAAACTTACCGAACTAATCATTTGTTTTAATTTCCCAATCCCAACCTATTTATCCCATGAAGTAAAACTGGTAATACTTCATTTCTAACACCACAGTGTTATCGGTAAGTTCAATTACCATTTCACGTTTAAATCTAATTAAAGATTTAACTATCGCCTGGAGCAAAACTGGTGATACTCCATTTTCGATCTTTCCAATCTAATTAAAGATTCATTAAAACTCCACTTAGTTTTAATCTTCGACTGGGTTAAAGAATCAGTGTCATTTAAAACACGGTTCACGATAAACCCAAAATCACATTCCATTAATTATCGGGTTAAAGAACAAGTGTTATTTAAAACACTGTTCACGATAAACCCAAAAATCAATATCAATTCAATTCCAATTAAATGTTATTTAATTGGTACACTTCATTAAATCTAAATAAAAAAAGATTTAATCTTTTCTCAACTGGGTTCAAGAACAGTGTTAGTGAAGACACCATTCACGACAAACCCAAATCACATTCGATATTCAATACAAGGCTCTGAATAGAAAATATATCGGCTTATATTCAATATCGAATTCTACGACTAACAAATGTCGTATTGGAAATAACGATATAAATATATATCTTTCAAATTTCCATAACAACACCTGTATAATCACGAATTCCAACATCGAAATATTCCGAAGACAATTTCGATTCAAACCCACTCCAATGCAATCATTGGATATTTTGGTTATTTTCAAAACCCTTTTCGAATTCAATTTATTTATTTAAAAATAAATAGAATTATAATTCTAGTTCAAAACTAGTTCATTTCGATAAAAATCTATTTTTATCTTTTCAAATATGGAGTTTTCCCTCCCAATTCTTCTCAAATCATTTCTTATGATTTTACACAAATTATTACTATTTTTAATAATTTTATCAAGGCCCGTACAGTCGATTTCCATCAATGGCCATCGAACTGCACTTACAGCGACCTTTTTCGAATTTGATTTGGACGTATCTCCAAATCCAACCATTAGATTTCAAATTTCTAATATTCGTTAGAAAGCTCTTTTCGATACGAACCCAACGGTTCCGGTTTTAGGAGAATCCGACGGTCGGATCTCCCGCAATGTCCTTTTGAAATAAATGGTCGAAATTCACGAACTGACGCGGCGCGGCGCGTTCTATTCAGGCCATTATATTATATATATAATATATATATAATATATTTTGTCGATTTCTATTTAAAATGAAGTTTATAAATAGTTTTAAATTCGTTTCAAAAACAATTTCAACTTCCATTTCAATTCAAATCAAAATTGAATTCTTCCTTATAAATTCGTTTTAAAATTCATTTCTATTCAATTCAAATTTCAATTCAATTTGAATTCATTTCAATTCGGTTTCAATTCATTTCGAATTCGTTTTCAATTCATTTCATTTCGAAATCGTTTTCAATTCAATTCATTTCGAAATCGATTTCAATTCAATTCATTTCGAAATCGTTTTCAATTCAATTCATTTCGAAATCGTTTTCAATTCATTTCATTTCGAAATCGTTTTCAATTCATTTCATTTCGAAATCGTTTTCAATTCAATTCATTTCGAAATCGTTTTCAATTCATTTCATTTCGAAATCGTTTTCAATTCATTTCATTTCGAAATCGTTTTCAATTCAATTCATTTCGAAATCGTTTTCAATTCAATTCATTTCGAAATCGTTTTCAATTCATTTCATTTCGAAATCGTTTTCAATTCATTTCGAAATTGTTTTCAATTCAATTCATTTCGAAATCGTTTTCAATTCATTTCATTTCGAAATCGTTTTCAATTCATTTCATTTCGAAATCGTTTTCAATTCAATTCATTTCGAAATCGTTTTCAATTCAATTCATTTCGAAATCGTTTTTAATTCATTTCATTTCGAAATCGATATAAATATCGTTCACGTCAAAATGGCGTCAATCTAATCAACACGGCTTCATATATTTCTATTTTCAAATATTCTATTTCAATATTTCTATTTTAAATATTTCCATTTCTAAACTGGAATGAGGCCCAATCAATTACCATATAAAATTAATTATATGGATTTTCACACAACACATGTATATAATAACGTTGAAAAATGATCAACCATCAACCAAAGTGCACTACACTGTATAAGCATCAAATAAAGATATCTAACGCTTATAACAGCCTGTCAATCAATCGATCGACATATTTAATCAATCAGGATGAGTGAACTTCAAATTTCATCCCAACACCCGTGTGGGGTTTCAAACAATCAAACACAGATTTTAGTTGTGCAGTTGGGCGATGTGTAAAATTTATCGTCCCAATCAATGTCATTCAAATAAGTGTACATAAACAAACCATCTGGTTTGTAAATGAATATTTATTTATTCACTTCACTATTTTCATATTCACGTTAAAAATTATATTTTTAACGATAAAACATTTTATTTCAACCTATGAATTTCTATTCAATTCATTTATTCAATAAAATGATATTTTTATTTTTCTAACATATTTTAGAAAATTTCGGCGGCATAACGGCACGATACTAGAAACGGGACAAGGCCTAGCCTTATCCCCGGTCTAGTGAAGGCCCACGCCATTCACACATTAATCATATCAATTTCATTTCACCAAACTTATTCAAATCAACCCAAACAATCTAACTAACAACACAGCCAAACAAACAAGTCCATGGTCTGTGGACGATTGTGTCGGGTGCTACTAAGCACCGTCTGCATCCTAGTATATATATATATAACTAGAAAAGAAATAGAAAGGTGAGAAATTCTCACATATAGCTATCCAATCATCTTGACTCTTCTTTTGCAGAATTCTTCGTCGCTATCGCATCTTCGTCGCCTTCGTTGCCCGTAGCTACTACATATGTAAAAATCGAATTTTTACTTCACTATTCAATATATAAAAATCAAATTTTTATTTCGCTATTCAATATATAAAAATCGAATTTTTATTTCGCTATTCAATATATAAAAATCGAATTTTTATTTCGCTATTCAATATATAAAAATCGAATTTTTATTTCGCTATTCAATATATAAAAATTCTATTTTTATTTCGCTATTCAATATATAAAAATCGAATTTTCTATCAAAGTTCAATATATAAAAATGATATTTTTCTATCGAAGTTCAATATATAAAAATGATATTTTTCTATCGAAGTTCAATATATAAAAATCATATCCTTCTTTGTTTTCAAGACGATAAAAATCGAATTTTTTTATGCTTCATTCTCATAGTTTATAACTTCGCTTTCAAGATGAAAATCATATTTTATAACTTCGCTTTCAAGATGAAAATCATATTTTATAACTTCGCTTTCAAGATGAAAATCATATTTTATAACTTCGCTTTCAAGATGAAAATCATATTAACAAAAATATCATGTCTTTCTAACTATAAAAATCGGATCTTTATTTATTTAAAAATCTTGCTACTTCATGATAAAATCTAATTTTTATTTCTAATCTACATATATAAAAATCACACTTTTATAATGATGTTCATATAATAAAAATCAAACCTTTATAATGTTACTCATATAATAAAATCCCATTTTTATATATAAAAGTCATATTTTTATACGTCTAACTTTATAATAAAAATCGTGTTTTTTACTTCTTTAACTTCATAAGAAAAATCGTATTTTTATGTCGTCTATACATATGTAAAAAACGAATTTTTACGACACTAATACATATGTAAAAACCGTAACTTTACATACACTAAGACCATATTTTTTTATATAAACTAAAAATCAGATTTTGAATATCAAAACTGAATTAAAACTGAAATTAAAATAGCCATTATTAACTACTCTGAATAAATCAAAAACTAAGTAATTAAATTAAAACTTACATTTCAGTTTGGTCAAAGGAGAGCAGTGGGGAATATCCACACAGTGTTGACTTGGCGGACTGGGACTGTGGAAGAGGCGCAGGGGGTTGAGGAAGTCGGCGGGGGTTCACTCAGGTAGGGCGGAGGTCTCCCAAGCGGTGGAGCTCGGCCAGGAGAGGGGCTTCAGGCGCTAGGGCTTCAGGGTCTTCGAATGGGTTGAAGTGAGGGAGGAGAGAGAGAAGAGGAAGGGCGAGGTGGGGGAGAGCGATGGCGGCGCGAGAGGGGGAAGCGCCTCCGACGGCTAGGGTTCCGACATCGTGCGTGCTTGTCTGTTTTTTTTTTTCCTAAATACAAATCTGACGGGGAAGAGGAAGATAAGGGAGGGGCTTTATTGAAATTTTTTATTTTATTTTATTTATTTATACCATAAAGCAACTCTTTATTTCGAATTCAAAATTGAACCCACCGACTGTCGCCCCTAGCTAATTACCCCCATTCCGAACACAATGGGATATGTATCGTAAGCCAATTCGGCTGTTTCAATCAGTTTCCATTACATTTACATTTAAATCACTATATTGAATTTTAAACGTACATTTCAAATTACCGGGGTCACATACTAACTAGAAAAATTCCAGAAAAATATTTTCTAGCTTCGTATTGACGATACGGTCCTAACAAAACTAGTTTCATCGAATTCTGAGACCGTTGGAAAAATGGCCTTTTTCCAGTCGATTAAAATCAACTGAAACTGGTCAAACGCGTTTTCCTTTGCCACGCTCACATATTGATTCGAAAAATTATGAAATTTGGAATCTAGCAATAACTTAACATCACGGACCCAACAAAACTAGTTTCATCGAAATCCGAGGTCATTTGCAAAATGTCCATTTTTAAGGGCCTGAATTCCATAGCGACTATTCAGAATTTTCAACTGGACATATCTTTTGATTCCCGATATGTAATCTTGATTTTTGGGATTCGTTGGAAAGATATTCACTATTAGATTCCATTATTTTTGGTTTCACTAAAATCCGGATTGTTTTGCACCCGGTACATTCAATTGAAGTTTGAAATCGAATTATCGAACTACCGCGCCATTTTCAATTCCTTTTATAATTATATATAATTATTTATAATCTAACGACGACGCGTATAATATATACGTTCGAATTCTATTCAAATAAATTTCTCGTCGATATTATTTAAAATAATTCATTTTAAATAATCAAAATTCGCTAAAATCGCCAAAATAAAAATTTTAAACTGGCCCAGATTTTACGGGTTGTTACAATCTCCCCCACTTAAAACTTTTCGTCCCCGAAAAGGAACCAAGTCGAAAGTGGTTTGATTAATCAACTCTACGATCGATCAGGCTTCCATTCTCCAACCTTTCAGTTTCTGAGAATTTTCAAAATTACAAAAATTTGGCTAACACCCTAAATTTTCGAAAAATTTCGCCATAACCTCCCCTGCACCGGGAGCATCGGGGAATTTCAAATAGCTTCCCCGGTCCTTCAGATCTCAAAAAGAAAAAGAAAAAGCCAAGCAGCTAGCCAATAGGCTCACAAAATCATCATCACCCAAACAAAACAGGAAATTATGTAGTAAACATGTACCTATTTGTCGGGCAAACAAATTTTATTCTCTGCTCTAGCCTCCTTGCTATGACCTGTTCAACGATATATATGCATATGCTAGCAAACGCAACCAAATTTCAATACAATTCATTATTCGATCACATTAGGCATAATGGCACTAAATTATCAAACAAACAAACAAACTACACAAACATCAATCAATTAGTGAATTAGAGCTTCAAATTCATAATTTTGATACATATACAAAAATCAGATTTTTGATGCCAAATCACAACAATAAGCCCTATCTAATTTTGGTTCTCACACCATTCAATAGGAAATATATAAATATCACATCTTCAAAACACGAACATAGATTCTGATGATGATCGATCAATCATCAGAACCATCTCCGGGTGTCTAGAATGTGATTCTATATCTATCCAGTATATTAAAATTTCAAATACACGTTTGCAAGGCGTATATGCAAAATCTTTATATACTGGACTGTCCAACTCAATATAAATAGATAATCAAATACGAATAATTGATTTAAATTTTCAAAACAAAAATTTGTTTTCACTTTAAAAATTTACTCTTCACACTCGTTCTAGGATACTACTGATCCCATCTCTAACGAGTCATTCCCATTGGATTTTACTAATCCCATATCTGATGAATTCTTTCGTATGGTTCTAATGTGTCTTGTTCTCTGAGCTTTGTAAACCAAAGCTCTGATACCAACTGTGAAGACCCGTAACTTCCCCGTAAAGGAAAGCGACGGATAGTTCGAGAACAAACCACAACAGAACGCATATAAAAGAACATTTCACTGTTTATTACAACAATGCATCAGATTACAAGAATATACAGAGTATAAATGAATAATACACAGAAATATCAGAGATTTAAATTATATTTAAATACATAGCAGCGGAAAATAATACAATACATAACTAGAAGAGATATACGGATACAAAGCTTTCCAGATATCGTTCCAGCTGTAAACCAGGATCCTGTGAATATAAATCTGCAAAACCAAAACTACTAGCTGCCCGTGTCAAAAATAGGGGCACCCAGAGTTTAGGTTAAAACAATAAACTCCAGGTCAGTCATGTGACTGGTGTGAGAACTAAAACAGTTATAAATCTATATTTTTAAAGTTAGGTAAATCAAGGGACCACGCCGTATAACACAGAACGGGTTTCCTCCCAAGAATACCAGTGCATAAAACAAACAGCGCAATGCTAAATAAAGAAAAATGAAGCTGTTATAAGACCTATGTCCCATCACACAATGCAACGCAGCCGAGGATAGGGTTTTCCCTTATAACAGCCAAAGAATGCTTGATACGGTTAAAATAAATCGTTTGATACTATTATAAGTGCATAGTTCATAAAACAACTTCAAATCATAAGTATCAATCATAGGCGGCATGAGCGCCCCATCCCACTATGTCGCCATATATAGGATTACAACTAAAACCGCAAAGTCACGTATTTGGAAATTGGATTTCCGTCTATGAACCGAGGCAAAAGATAGTCCTCTACCGATTCGAGACAATCTAGCCCATGTCTCAGGATCAGAACGCATCAACCCTTTAGATCGTCAGGGCCGGTCCACCGATGTGGATTATTATGCCTGAACACTACGTCTCTCCGCCCTTTGGGGCGTAAATGAGCCAACTAAATGACTCCATCGGTTCGAGAACGACCGATCAATCCGAGGCGCCTCGCAACAGCAACAACCACATAAGTCAAACTCGTCAGGGCGTGTAAAACCACTGACGCCACTTCTAGCTAGAAAGAAACGCAAGTCCTCCCTGATGTCCCCTCCCATTTTTGGTTCATACCGGGTGTGAAACTCGCGAAGTAAACGTTACACAAAGCTACGCCACAAAGGCCGTGCTTTGATCACCAACCACAAGACTTTGCTTTTCAACAGAAGTCTTGATCATTTGCATCTTAGCATGCCACACAGGCAAACCATCCTATGCAACTGATATCAGTCACACAGAATGAAATCCGATGTCATACACACAGTCCATATACAAGTCTGTTCTGGGTCTGAACGAAACCGGGAGCACCTAGTACCCCGCATATCCATCGATCTCCAAGTACGTCTGGACGATCACTAACTGTTTCCATCTTCTTGGGTGTACAGCCCAATCAAGATCATCAGTTATCACCCAAACGACGTGAAGACTTCCGGTCTTCGACCATCGTCTTCATCTTCGACTTATCGTCGTATCAGTTATTCAGAATGGGATAAACCCGGTCTTTCCGAATAACTCGCGTATATTTTAAATAAGTGTTACACAAACACAACATACGCCTCATTCCAATTCATTAGCCACTAACCGTAAATTAATCAAGAGAATAATTTCCCAAATATTAACCCCGAAGGCCGAAACCAACATCAGATCAATATTCAGAAAACCATTCTGCTTGGCCAACCGACAGTTAGTTTCTAAATTTCACATTCATAGGGAAAGGTTCCCATTAATTTTATCAAAGATAAATTCTTGAATTTATTCTTGAATCTACTTTTGAATATCAATTCAACTAGCCGGGATTAACGAAACTTACCGAAGTAATCATTTGTTTTAATTTCCCAATCCCAACCTATTTATCCCATGAAGTAAAACTGGTAATACTTCATTTCTAACACCACAGTGTTATCGTTAAGTTCAATTACCATTTCACGTTTAAATCTAATTAAAGATTTAACTATCGCCTGGAGCAAAACTGGTGATACTACATTTTCGATCTTTCCAATCTAATTAAAGATTCATTAAAACTCCACTTAGTTTTAATCTTCGACTGGGTTAAAGAATCAGTGTCATTTAAAACACGGTTCACGATAAACCCAAAATCACATTCCATTAATTATCGTGTTAAAGAACAAGTGTTATTTAAAACACTGTTCACGATAAACCCAAAAATCAATATCAATTCAATTCCAATTAAATATTATTTAATTGGTACACTTCATTAAATCTAAATAAAAAAAAGATTTAATCTTTTCTCAACTGGGTTCAAGAACAGTGTTAGTGAAGACACCATTCACGACAAACCCAAATCACATTCGATATTCAATACAAGGCTCTGAATAGAAAATATATCGGCTTATATTCAATATCGAATTCTACGACTAACAAATGTCGTATTGGAAATAACGATATAAATATATATCTTTCAAATTTCCATAACAACACCTGTATAATCACGAATTCCAACATCGAAATATTCCGAAGACAATTTCGATTCAAACCCACTCCAATGCAATCATTGGATATTTTGGTTATTTTCAAAACCCTTTTCGAATTCAATTTATTTATTTAAAAATAAATAGAATTATAATTCTAGTTCAAAACTAGTTCATTTCGATAAAAATCTATTTTTATCTTTTCAAATATGGAGTTTTTCCTCCCAATTCTTCTCAAATCATTTCTTATGATTTTACACAAATTATTACTATTTTTAATAATTTTATCAAGGCCCGTACAGTCGATTTCCATCAATGGCCATCGAACTGCACTTACAGCGACCTTTTTCGAATTTGATTTGGACGTATCTCCAAATCCAACCGTTATATTTCAAATTTCTAATATTCGTTAGAAAGCTCTTTTCGATACGAACCCAACGGTTCCGGTTTTAGGAGAATCCGACGGTCGGATCTCCCGCAATGTCCATTTGAAATAAATGGTCGAAATTCACGAACTGCCGCGGCGCGGCGCGTTCTATTCAGGCCATTATATTATATATATAATATATATATAATATATTTCGTCGATTTCTATTTAAAACGAAGTTTATAAATAGTTTTAAATTCGTTTCAAAAACAATTTCAACTTCCATTTCAATTCAAATCAAAATTGAATTCTTCCTTATAAATTCGTTTTAAAATTCATTTCTATTCAATTCAAATTTCAATTCAATTTGAATTCATTTCAATTCGGTTTCAATTCAATTCGATTTCTTTTTTCAATTCATTTCATTTCGAAATCGTTTTCAATTCAATTCATTTCGAAATCGATTTCAATTCAATTCATTTCGAAATCGTTTTCAATTCAATTCATTTCGAAATCGTTTTCAATTCATTTCATTTCGAAATCGTTTTCAATTCATTTCATTTCGAAATCGTTTTCAATTCAATTCATTTCGAAATCGTTTTCAATTCATTTCATTTCGAAATCGTTTTCAATTCATTTCATTTCGAAATCGTTTTCAATTCAATTCATTTCGAAATCGTTTTCAATTCAATTCATTTCGAAATCGTTTTCAATTCATTTCATTTCGAAATCGTTTTCAATTCATTTCGAAATCGTTTTCAATTCAATTCATTTCGAAATCGTTTTCAATTCATTTCATTTCGAAATCGTTTTCAATTCATTTCATTTCGAAATCGTTTTCAATTCAATTCATTTCGAAATCGTTTTCAATTCAATTCATTTCGAAATCGTTTTCAATTCATTTCATTTCGAAATCGATATAAATATCGTTCACGTCAAAATGGCGTCAATCTAATCAACACGGCTTCATATATTTCTATTTTCAAATATTCTATTTCAAATATTTCTATTTTAAATATTTCCATTTCTAAACTGGAATGAGGCCCAATCAATTACCATATAAAATTAATTATATGGATTTTCACACAACACATGTATATAATAACATTGAAAAATGATCAACCATCAACCAAAGTGCACTGCACTGTATAAGCATCAAATAAAGATATCTAACGCTTATAACAGCCTGTCAATCAATCGATCGACATATTTAATCAATCAGGATGAGTGAACTTCAAATTTCATCCCAACACCCGTGTGGGGTTTCAAACAATCAAACACAGATTTTAGTTGTGCAGTTGGGCGATGTGTAAAATTTATCGTCCCAATCAATGTCATTCAAATAAGTGTACATAAACAAACCATCTGGTTTGTAAATGAATATTTATTTATTCACTTCACTATTTTCATATTCATGTTAAAAATTATATTTTTAACGATAAAACATTTTATTTTAACCTATGAATTTCTATTTAATTCATTTATTCAATAAAATGATATTTTTATTTTTCTAACATATTTTAGAAAATTTCGGCGGCATAACGGCACGATACTAGAAACGGGACAAGGCCTAGCCTTATCCCCGGTCTAGTGAAGGCCCACGCCATTCACACATCAATCATATCAATTTCATTTCACCAAACTTATTCAAATCAACCTGTAACGACCCGGATTTTTAGCCATTTAATATTGAATATTTAAATAAGTTTTAAATATTGATTTGGATTGATAAACGAATCTTCATATGGTATCGATTGAATAATCAGTATACGATTTAATATCAAATATGTTGAATAATCGAATACGAGAATGAAAACAATTTAATTCACGATTAAATAAATTGAATTGAAATGATTCAGTAGTCAATATAAATTCTATTTGAGGTTTATAACGATAAATTTAATTATTTGAAATCAATTTATATTTTAAATTGAATTTAATTCAAATTGATGATTTTAAATGATATATTTTCAAAGTGATCAAATGGGGTTTTGAAACTTGTTTCGTTAAGTTCAAATTAGTGATAAAATCCTAGAGACGTCGGTCGTTACGCTCAGATGGGAGTTCGTTACCGCGACATATTTTCAAATAAAAATATAAACAAAATCAAATCAGATGAATATTTATTCAATGAGCCGACCTACTCCTAACGCCACCCTAACTTGTAAAAATCACGCAGCTATTTTCTTCTCGAGCACAAGCTTCTGTCCCCTTACTTCAGCACGAAGGAAAACATCAAATTAATGGCCTGTGTACCTCCTGTCTCCCTCCTCCTTCTATAAAAATCGGAGACTCCAATACAATGGAAAAAGGCCTCTACCCTTCCTTCTTTCAATTTAAAATCGAAGACTGCTCTTCCCTTTTCCTTAAATTCTTCGATTCGAAATCAGTTCCTCCCATTTCCGAAGCCTACCCAAGTCCTTGACCTTCTGTTCTCCTTCCATTTATTTCGAAAGCCAACTCGAGTCCAACATTTTATATATAAAAAAAAAAAGAGCAGGATCGAATTCGAATCCAATTTTAAAGCAAGATTCATGAGCAGTAGTGTCTATCGAGTTCGTGACTGGAAATCGCGAATTTGCGATTTAGGGCTAAAATTGGTTGTCGCGAAATTGGCAGCATTCGAAGACATCGAGGATCGCGATTGAGGAAGCCGCGACTAATGTTGCCCTGGTAGAAGTGGGTTTCAACGGAAGTTTATACCAATCATTTGGTTGAGCGATGACAATTGAAGCGCCCTATTTCATGGTACCAGTTGAGAGCCGAACTACCAATGAAGGTGGAAGTCGAGTTAGAGAGAAGGGAAAAGGTCGCAATGTGGAAGGTGACTGGAGCAGTGTTATTGGGTTCGACAGTGGGGAGATGGTGGGAGTTGGATCTGTTCTTTGGGGACTGCGTTTGGTTTGATAGTGAATTTCGGATGGTTAGTGATAATCGAAGTTTTGGAGCAACTCAGGGCAGTATAAGATGAGCGTTGCTCGAAAACAGTAAGCAAAATCTAGCATCACCATTAGGAGAAGGAACTTGAGCTTTTTACAGAAGTGAGGAGGCAAGAGTGGCAAAAGGATGGGGTTCGGCTATAGTTCGTTTAGCTACAAAGATGAGACATTGGAAATTTTCAAACGAGGAGGGTGGTAAAACATGAATTAAGGTATGATTAAATATTTAATTTTAGTTAAATCGAATAATTTTTATATAATCAAAAATTTTATATGCAATATATTTAATTTATGCAAGGCAGGAAAATCATAAAGTTGGATTCGTAATTACGTATCATACCATCTGGAAGTTTATTCAAAAATATCAGAATCAAAATGGATATTCGATAAGCAGAAATCAGGTGAGTAAATCTCACTCACCTTTAAAAATTATTTTTATTTCATTAAAAAAAATTGTTTGTTGCTTGTGTGAATGCTTTCTGCTTGTTTTATATATATTAGTTATTTAGGCTATTTATATATATATATATATATATATATATATATATATATTGGGTTGATTGATTGGTTGGATTCCCGCAGTCTCATTAGCGGATGCCCGCGGTTTCATAGCGGATGATTACCCTATACGCCCCACGCTATGATTAGTGGATGACCTTCTATACCGCGATATTCTGCCACGAAGCAGAATGGGTATTATTTATGTGCTAACATCTGTGGATGCAGGAAAACAGGTTGGAGGAATCCAACAGGATTCCTCAAAAATATATTATCTGTTTGTTTATTTGTTTACATATATATTGTTGTATATGATGTGTTAGAAAAATAAATAATTGGTTGCTTTGTGTGTTATATCACTGGGCTTAAGTAATGATATTTAAAAATATCATGGAAGGATATTTGAGATTTTAAAAAGGAAAAATTCTATTTTTAAATAGAATTTGAATTTTTAATGGGAATAAAATATAAACTTGTTTTTTGAAAAATAAAACAAGTAGTTCTTTATAAACGAAGTTTATAAATAGTTCTTTTATAACGAAGTTATAAATGAAGTAAAAAGAATTATCATTTGATAATTCAGAAATAGAAATACAAGTGCGAATTTGGGATTTGAAATAAAATTTCAAATAGGATGTGAAATGGAATTTTTAAATATATAACTCAAATGAAATTTGAGTATAACATTTGAATAGTAGAATTAGAAAAGGAGTTTAAATATTTGAATTTTAAAAGGAGATTGAATATTAGCAATTCAAATAGAAGTTCAAATAGAATTTGAATAGACGAAATTAGAATGAAAAATAGAATTTGAATTCAAGGAATTTAAAATAAAATTTGAATACAAAGGAAGTCGAATAAAGAAATTCAAATAGAGATTTGAATGTAGAATTTCAAGTTAGAATTTGAAACAAATTTTGAAAATAAGATTTTCAAAGTAGAATTGGAAATAGAATTTCAAATAGGATTTCAAAATAGGAAATCCAAATGGATTTGAGTGAAGGAATTCAATTGGGATTGGAATAAAGGAAATTCAAAATGGAATTCAAATAAAAGGAATGTAATTTGAAATATTGAGAATTTCAAATAAGAGAAAATGGAATTTGAAACATTTAGAATTTCAAATAGAATTTAACTGGAGTTTGAATATTTGAATTTCAAATAGAATTTAAATATGGGATTTGAATATAGCAATTCAAATAGAATTTGAATAAATGAATTTGAATATAGAATTGCAAGGTAGAATTGTAATGAAATTTGAAATATTGAATTCAAGAGAATCGAATATGGTTTTGAATTTAGAATTCAAAGAAGAATTGGATATAAACTTCAAATATAATCGAAATGGAATTGAATATAAACTTCAAATATATTCGAAATAGAGTTGAATATATTATTCAAAGGGAATTGAAATAGGAAATGAATAGAGATTTCAAATGGAATTCAAATATGAAATTTGAATAGGGATTTGAAATAGAAATTCAATATTGAATTTGAATATCAAATAGAAAAGGGATTGGGATTAGAAATATAGAATTCAAAAGTGAGATTGGAATTTGAATCAAGGAATTCAAATAAGGTTAAAACGAAGTTGAATTCATTTTTAAGAAGTTTAAAAAGTTTATATATATAAATATAATTAAAACGAACTCGCCGCAGCGCTGCAGTTCGTAAATTGGCAATTCGAACTTCAATCGAGTATACAGAACACAATTGAAGTCGGAATTCTTCGAAACAAGAAACGTCAGGATCAATTGGATAATAGTTTTCTAATGAAGAAGAAAAATCTGAATTTCATCGTATAGATTTTGAGTTATGTCAAAATCAAATTTTCAGAAAAACAGCGCCAGAATCGTTTTAAAACCATTATGGTTTATTTAATATTATAAAAGGATTTTAAGCAAATAAAATCCGAAGTTTCTATTTAGAAAATTTCAGACTTCAGTTATAAAATATATGCGAATTCAAGTTGTGTAAATAAATATGAGTTTTGAAACAGAAACCAGATTTTTGATTTATTGATGGAATTAACTAAATTGAATAGAAATTAGTTAAGACGATTTCGAATGGATATTGGGGGTTGAATAAATAAATTCGATTTGAAAATTTATCTTCGAAATCGAAAAAGAGAACTAGAATTGAAAGAAAAATTCAATTTGGCTATGGACGAGTTAAACATTTTGTTTGAACATGTATGTTCAACAAAAAGTGAAATAGGCAAAATGGCCGATTTAAAGAATAAATGGCGAAACTGAATTCAAACGATTAGATAGTGTTGAATTGAATTGAAAACAGGTGAACATGTGTAAGCAGGTTTGTTATGAAGCATATGAAGATTTTTATTTATGTGCCCGACAAAAAGGTACATGTTTAATTCATATATGGGTTTTATGCGCCGTATCGGCAAGCCGCTTGGCTTCTTCTTTTTCTTTTTGAGATTAGAAGGACCGGGAAAGCTATTTGAAATTTCCCGATGCTCCCGATACAGGGGAGGTTATGGCAAAATTTTCCGGAAATTTAAGGAGTTAGAATATTTTTAAGATATTTTGATAATTTGAAATCATTGTATCGACGTGTTGAATTCGATAGTAAAGTGAATATAGAAATCGAATGTTGTAAAAGGGATAGAGATAAGTGATTGAAATTGTTCAATTGAAATAGAGATATTTTCTAATATATAGAAAATAAAAGAAGTTAATATTTGGAAACGTTTTCCAAAGGGCATAAGAGGCCGAGATGATTATTGAAATATTTGGTTAACAAATATTGATAGAGAAAATAGAGAAGTGGTTTAATTAATGAATATTAATTAAAGAGCCCAGTGATTTGTTTGATATGTTTGGATGAACACTTGTTTTTATTCGATAGTTAAATCACAGACTATCGAAGTTTTGACCATCGTTGTCAATATGGAGAGACCGGTTGGATTATTATCCGAAGAACCACTCCGTATCGGCATAAGCGTTGCGAACCAAGTATGCTGAATATATTGAAGACGGAGTGAAGTGCAAGGGCTTTTTCTATTAATAGAAATAGTGCCTTCGGTTTCGTTCAATCCCGGAACGAACGTAAATGGACGAATGTCTGACAGAGTATTTCCAATGATCAAATGGGTTGGTCTGTATGAGTATATATGGTTGCAACGGATTTATCCCTTAGCATAATATCCAGAATATTTGTGCAAACTCAACTAGTGATTAACGGATCTGACAATGTGGCATTCAAAGTGATTGTGCTATCAATGAATGGTAAGTATTCGTAGCCTCAGGCCTCAACAACCGGAGAAGGACAAAAATCGGGCAGGCAGCATGGCTATGTGGGTCGCACCCATTAGGGTGTATAATCACCTATCTAGAGAAATTCCTTTTGTTTCTAAATCTATCGATTCTGCCCATTCGGGAAACGGTGGTTTGAGTCCAACCGTTGGTGATATACATTCGATACACTCAAGCGAAATGAGTGGTCGGTCATGTGTGGGCCGGGTTGCAAGATGTTCTTGTTGAACCCAGTGTATTCCTCTGTAGAGATACACAGTCGGAAGGTGGTTCCATACCTTGTCATGTTGGAAATCCAATCTCCAATAAGCGCCATGGGGTTTTTGATTTTATACTATATATGTGGAGCGTGAGATGCAAGCGTTCTGCTATTTGGTTATTTACATGATGTAGACATTATGATAATATCATTGGATTTGATATCAAAGTGTTTTGGGTTATAGTAAGGTAAAAACCGTCCGTGTTTATGTGTGGACTGGTCTTACTATTATCTTTTCTTTTGAAAGAGAGTTTTGAAAGTTAAACAAGTGGTTGGAGTTTACTCACACCAGTCCCATGACTGACCCAGAGTTTATTTTGTTTTGTTTTCCCTAAACTCTTGGGTGCCCAAATTTGTACGGGCAGTCAAGTGTTTCAGGCTTTTACAGATACACTTGGAGGAGCTTGAAGCAGGAGGCTTCAACATTAGTTATTTAGAGTTACTTCCGCTGAATCAAATGTTATGTGTACTCTGATGATGGTATGTATATATGTACCAAACCGATTTGTATTTCAAAGCTTATGTTATATAATATATTTTATTCGTTCCGCTGTGAGTTGTGATCTTCGTTTTTTCTTCTATTCTAATATTTCTTTCTTTCTATTTCTCATCCTCTAACTTCTTTCTAATAATGAGTCGTATTTCTGTGTTATTTGGGTTGGACGTGTGGTGTATTTAGTCAACTCAGGTAGCTCGGATTTGCGGGTCGTTTCAGTTGGTATCAGAGCTTAGGTTGAGCAAACACCTAGGCTTGTGTGGCATGCGCTCATTAGAGATAGGGTCAGTAGTACCCTAGAATGAGTTGAGTGTATATACGAGAGAGCGTATTTGTTAATTGATATAAAAAAAAAAAATTGTTTTATATTGTGTTGACTAGTCTGTGAGTGGTTTATGAATTCTGATCGAATCGTGGGACGCCACGAAGTCGATAGGAATTTCTAAACACTTGGATAGAGAAATTCGACACAGTATTGTTTTAAAGAGGGTAAATGAAATAATTTTATCCAAATTTCTATTTTTATATAGAAGGAATAATTTTCTGAAATTATTATGATATATGGATGTGTTGATTGTTAGGATTATAATCAAACGAGATTATAAAATTGGAATGGTTATTTATAACCAAAATAGAATTTGTATAGAAATTAAATATACAAATGAGATGAACTAAAATTGAATTCAAAACAGAATTCAGAATTAAAAATCCTGGGAAGTCTGAAAAATATTTTTAACGTATATTGAAATAAAATAGCTGTGTTTTGAAAGGGATTTTTGAATAAAAATCATTTTGAATGAGTTTTGAAATTGTTTAAGCGCTGAACTCACTTCAGTGGCTGGGAAATAATTCTGATGATGATTGCAACATCATCAGTGTTCATTTCCGAGTTTCTAAGTGATGAATTGCTACCTTAGAAAGAGTTTTGATGGAAATTTGTTCGGAAGAAAACAAATTGGTTTGAAAATTCAAATGTTTTTAATTTGAAATGGAAATAAATATACATGTATATATTTATGGGATTTCAAAAGAATTTGAAAGAAAAACCCTGGGATTTGAATTATGGAATTGGAATTTAACTTAAGCTGAAGTAAGTCAATTGACTAGAATCAATTTGGATAAATTGGTGTTGAACCAATATGAATAGAAAATGAGTTGGATGGAAATAACTTAATTGCAAATCATTCAGAGTTAAGTGAATGAAAGCATATATAGTGTGTGATATTCAATATGAATGGAAATCAAAAGTTTTGGTAGAATTGAATTTGTTGAAATAAGAAATGTTGAGTCTCAACATAAGTGAATTTTTGAAAAGTAATGGATTTATATCACTTTTTCTACCTTAGCAATTTCGAGGACGAAATTATTTTAAGGGGGAAAGAATGTAACGACCCGGATTTTTAGCCATTTAATATTGAATATTTAAATAATTTTTAAATATTGATTTGGATTGATAAACGAATCTTCATATGGTATCGATTGAATAATCAGTATACGATTTAATATCAAATATGTTGAATAATCGAATACGAGAATGAAAACAATTTAATTCACGATTAAATAAACTGAATTGAAATGATTCAGTAGTCAATATAAATTCTATTTGAGGTTTATAACGATAAATTTAATTATTTGAAATCAATTTATATTTTAAATTGAATTTAATTCAAATTGATGATTTTAAATGATATATTTTCAAAGTGATCAAATGGGGTTTTGAAACTTGTTTCGTTAAGTTCAAATTAGTGATAAAATCCTAGAGACGTCGGTCGTTACGCTCAGATGGGAGTTCGTTACCGCGACATATTTTCAAATAAAAATATAAACAAAATCAAATCAGATGAATATTTAGTCAATGAGCCGACCTACTCCTAACGCCACCCTAACTTGTAAAAATCACGCAGCTATTTTCTTCTCGAGCACAAGCTTCTGTCCCCTTACTTCAGCACGAAGGAAAACATCAAATTAATGGCCTGTGTACCTCCTGTCTCCCTCCTCCTTCTATAAAAATCGGAGACTCCAATACAATGGAAAAAGGCCTCTACCCTTCCTTCTTTCAATTTAAAATTGAAGACTGTTCTTCCCTTTTCCTTAAATTCTTCGATTCGAAATCAGTTCCTCCCATTTCCGAAACCTACCCAAGTCCTTGACCTTCTGTTCTCCTTCCATTTATTTCGAAAGCCAACTCGAGTCCAACATTTTATATAAAAAAAAAAAGAGCAGGATCGAATTCGAATCCAATTTTAAAGCAAGATTCATGAGCAGTAGTGTCTATCGAGTTCGTGACTGGAAATCGCGAATTTGCGATTTAGGGCTAAAATTGGTTGTCGCGAAATTGGCAGCATTCGAAGACATCGAGGATCGCGATTGAGGAAGCCGCGACTAATGTTGCCCTGGTAGAAGTGGGTTTCAACGGAAGTTTATACCAATCATTTGGTTGAGCGATGACAATTGAAGCGCCCTATTTCATGGTACCAGTTGAGAGCCGAACTACCAATGAAGGTGGAAGTCGAGTTAGAGAGAAGGGAAAAGGTCGCAATGTGGAAGGTGACTGGAGCAGTGTTATTGGGTTCGACAGTGGGGAGATGGTGGGAGTTGGATCTGTTCTTTGGGGACTGCGTTTGGTTTGATAGTGAATTTCGGATGGTTAGTGATAATCGAAGTTTTGGAGCAACTCAGGGCAGTATAAGATGAGCGTTGCTCGAAAACAGTAAGCAAAATCTAGCATCACCATTAGGAGAAGGAACTTGAGCTTTTTACAGAAGTGAGGAGGCAAGAGTGGCAAAAGGATGGGGTTCGGCTATAGTTCGTTTAGCTACAAAGATGAGACATTGGAAATTTTCAAACGAGGAGGGTGGTAAAACATGAATTAAGGTATGATTAAATATTTAATTTTAGTTAAATCGAATAATTTTTATATAATCAAAAATTTTATATGCAATATATTTAATTTATGCAAGGCAGGAAAATCATAAAGTTGGATTCGTAATTACGTATCATACCATCTGGAAGTTTATTCAAAAATATCAGAATCAAAATGGATATTCGATAAGCAGAAATCAGGTGAGTAAATCTCACTCACCTTTAAAAATTATTTTTATTTCATTAAAAATAATTGTTTGTTGCTTGTGTGAATGCTTTCTGCTTGTTTTATATATATTAGTTATTTAGGCTATTTATATATATATATATATATATATATATATATATATATTGGGTTGATTGATTGGTTGGATTCCCGCAGTCTCATTAGCGGATGCCCGCGGTTTCATAGCGGATGATTACCCTATACGCCCCACGCTATGATTAGTGGATGACCTTCTATACCGCGATATTCTGCCACGAAGCAGAATGGGTATTATTTATGTGCTAACATCTGTGAATGCAGGAAAATAGGTTGGAGGAATCCAACAGGATTCCTCAAAAATATATTATCTGTTTGTTTATTTGTTTACATATATATTGTTGTATATGATGTGTTAGAAAAATAAATAATTGGTTGCTTTGTGTGTTATATCACTGGGCTTAAGTAATGATATTTAAAAATATCATGGAAGGATATTTGAGATTTTAAAAAGGAAAAATTCTATTTTTAAATAGAATTTGAATTTTTAATGGGAATAAAATATAAACTTGTTTTTTGAAAAATAAAACAAGTAGTTCTTTATAAACGAAGTTTATAAATAGTTCTTTTATAACGAAGTTATAAATGAAGTAAAAAGAATTATCATTTGATAATTCAGAAATAGAAATACAAGTGCGAATTTGGGATTTGAAATAAAATTTCAAATAGGATGTGAAATGGAATTTTTAAATATATAACTCAAATGAAATTTGAGTATAACATTTGAATAGTAGAATTAGAAAAGGAGTTTAAATATTTGAATTTTAAAAGGAGATTGAATATTAGCAATTCAAATAGAAGTTCAAATAGAATTTGAATAGACGAAATTAGAATGAAAAATAGAATTTGAATTCAAGGAATTTAAAATAAAATTTGAATACAAAGGAAGTCGAATAAAGAAATTCAAATAGAGATTTGAATGTAGAATTTCAAGTTAGAATTTGAAACAAATTTTGAAAATAAGATTTTCAAAGTAGAATTGGAAATAGAATTTCAAATAGGATTTCAAAATAGGAAATCCAAATGGATTTGAGTGAAGGAATTCAATTGGGATTGGAATAAAGGAAATTCAAAATGGAATTTCAAATAAAAGGAATGTAATTTGAAATATTGAGAATTTCAAATAAGAGAAAATGGAATTTGAAACATTTAGAATTTCAAATAGAATTTAACTGGAGTTTGAATATTTGAATTTCAAATAGAATTTAAATATGGGATTTGAATATAGCAATTCAAATAGAATTTGAATAAATGAATTTGAATATAGAATTGCAAGGTAGAATTGTAATGAAATTTGAAATATTGAATTCAAGAGAATTGAATATGGTTTTGAATTTAGAATTCAAAGAAGAATTGGATATAAACTTCAAATATAATCGAAATGGAATTGAATATAAACTTCAAATATATTCGAAATAGAGTTGAATATATTATTCAAAGGGAATTGAAATAGGAAATGAATAGAGATTTCAAATGGAATTCAAATATGAAATTTGAATAGGGATTTGAAATAGAAATTCAATATTGAATTTGAATATCAAATAGAAAAGGGATTGGGATTAGAAATATAGAATTCAAAAGTGAGATTGGAATTTGAATCAAGGAATTCAAATAAGGTTAAAACGAAGTTGAATTCATTTTTAAGAAGTTTAAAAAGTTTATATATATAAATATAATTAAAACGAACTCGCCGCAGCGCTGCAGTTCGTAAATTGGCAATTCGAACTTCAATCGAGTATACAGAACACAATTGAAGTCGGAATTCTTCGAAACAAGAAACGTCAGGATCAATTGGATAATAGTTTTCTAATGAAGAAGAAAAATCTGAATTTCATCGTATAGATTTTGAGTTATGTCAAAATCAAATTTTCAGAAAAACAGCGCCAGAATCGTTTTAAAACCATTATGGTTTATTTAATATTATAAAAGGATTTTAAGCAAATAAAATCCGAAGTTTCTATTTAGAAAATTTCAGACTTGAGTTATAAAATATATGCGAATTCAAGTTGTGTAAATAAATATGAGTTTTGAAACAGAAACCAGATTTTTGATTTATTGATGGAATTAACTAAATGGAATAGAAATTAGTTAAGACGATTTCGAATGGATATTGGGGGTTGAATAAATAAATTCGATTTGAAAATTTATCTTCGAAATCGAAAAAGAGAACTAGAATTGAAAGAAAAATTCAATTTGGCTATGGACGAGTTAAACATTTTGTTTGAACATGTATGTTCAACAAAAAGTGAAATAGGCAAAATGGCCGATTTAAAGAATAAATGGCGAAACTGAATTCAAACGATTAGATAGTGTTGAATTGAATTGAAAACAGGTGAACATGTGTAAGCAGGTTTGTTATGAAGCATATGAAGATTTTTATTTATGTGCCCGACAAAAAGGTACATGTTTAATTCATATATGGGTTTTATGCGCCGTATCGGCAAGCCGCTTGGCTTCTTCTTTTTCTTTTTGAGATTAGAAGGACCGGGAAAGCTATTTGAAATTTCCCGATGCTCCCGATACAGGGGAGGTTATGGCGAAATTTTCCGGAAATTTAAGGAGTTAGAATATTTTTAAGATATTTTGATAATTTGAAATCATTGTATCGACGTGTTGAATTCGATAGTAAAGTGAATATAGAAATCGAATGTTGTAAAAGGGATAGAGATAAGTGATTGAAATTGTTCAATTGAAATAGAGATATTTTCTAATATATAGAAAATAAAAGAAGTTAATATTTGGAAACGTTTTCCAAAGGGCATAAGAGGCCGAGATGATTATTGAAATATTTGGTTAACAAATATTGATAGAGAAAATAGAGAAGTGGTTTAATTAATGAATATTAATTAAAGAGCCCAGTGATTTGTTTGATATGTTTGGATGAACACTTGTTTTTATTCGATAGTTAAATCACAGACTATCGAAGTTTTGACCATCGTTGTCAATATGGAGAGACCGGTTGGATTATTATCCGAAGAACCACTCCGTATCGGCATAAGCGTTGCGAACCAAGTATGCTGAATATATTGAAGACGGAGTGAAGTGCAAGGGCTTTTTCTATTAATAGAAATAGTGCCTTCGGTTTCGTTCAATCCCGGAACGAACGTAAATGGACGAATGTCTGACAGAGTATTTCCAATGATCAAATGGGTTGGTCTGTATGAGTATATATGGTTGCAACGGATTTATCCCTTAGCATAATATCCAGAATATTTGTGCAAACTCAACTAGTGATTAACGGATCTGACAATGTGGCATTCAAAGTGATTGTGCTATCAATGAATGGTAAGTATTCGTAGCCTCAGGCCTCAACAACCGGAGAAGGACAAAAATCGGGCAGGCAGCATGGCTATGTGGGTCGCACCCATTAGGGTGTATAATCACCTATCTAGAGAAATTCCTTTTGTTTCTAAATCTATCGATTCTGCCCATTCGGGAAACGGTGGTTTGAGTCCAACCGTTGGTGATATACATTCGATACACTCAAGCGAAATGAGTGGTCGGTCATGTGTGGGCCGGGTTGCAAGATGTTCTTGTTGAACCCAGTGTATTCCTCTCTAGAGAGACACAGTCGGAAGGTGGTTCCATACCTTGTCATGTTGGAAATCCAATCTCCAATAAGCGCCATGGGGTTTTTGATTTTATACTATATATGTGGAGCGTGAGATGCAAGCGTTCTGCTATTTGGTTATTTACATGATGTAGACATTATGATAATATCATTGGATTTGATATCAAAGTGTTTTGGGTTATAGTAAGGTAAAAACCGTCCGTGTTTATGTGTGGACTGGTCTTACTATTATCTTTTCTTTTGAAAGAGAGTTTTGAAAGTTAAACAAGTGGTTGGAGTTTACTCACACCAGTCCCATGACTGACCCAGAGTTTATTTTGTTTTGTTTTCCCTAAACTCTTGGGTGCCCAAATTTGTACGGGCAGTCAAGTGTTTCAGGCTTTTACAGATACACTTGGAGGAGCTTGAAGCAGGAGGCTTCAACATTAGTTATTTAGAGTTACTTCCACTGAATCAAATGTTATGTGTACTCTGATGATGGTATGTATATATGTACCAAACCGATTTGTATTTCAAAGCTTATGTTATATAATATATTTTATTCGTTCCGCTGTGAGTTGTGATCTTCGTTTTTTCTTCTATTCTAATATTTCTTTCTTTCTATTTCTCATCCTCTAACTTCTTTCTAATAATGAGTCGTATTTCTGTGTTATTTGGGTTGGACGTGTGGTGTATTTAGTCAACTCAGGTAGCTCGGATTTGCGGGTCGTTTCACAACCCAAACAATCTAACTAACAACACAGCCAAACAAACAAGTCCATGGTCTGTGGACGATTGTGTCGGGTGCTACTAAGCACCGTCTGCATCCTAGTATATATATAACTAGAAAAGAAATAGAAAGGTGAGAAATTCTCACATATAGCTATCCAATCATCTTGACTCTTCTTTTGCAGAATTCTTCATCGCTATCGCATCTTCGTCGCCTTCGTTGCCCGTAGCTACTACATATGTAAAAATCGAATTTTTACTTCACTATTCAATATATAAAAATCAAATTTTTATTTCGCTATTCAATATATAAAAATCGAATTTTTATTTCGCTATTCAATACATAAAAATCGAATTTTTATTTCGCTATTCAATATATAAAAATCGAATTTTTATTTCGCTATTCAATATATAAAAATTCTATTTTTATTTCGCTATTCAATATATAAAAATCGAATTTTCTATCGAAGTTCAATATATAAAAATGATATTTTTCTATCGAAGTTCAATATATAAAAATGATATTTTTCTATCGAAGTTCAATATATAAAAATCATATCCTTCTTTGTTTTCAAGACGATAAAAATCGAATTTTTTAATGCTTCATTCTCATAGTTTATAACTTCGCTTTCAAGATGAAAATCATATTTTATAACTTCGCTTTCAAGATGAAAATCATATTTTATAACTTCGCTTTCAAGATGAAAATCATATTTTATAACTTCGCTTTCAAGATGAAAATCATATTTTATAACTTCGCTTTCAAGATGAAAATCATATTAACAAAAATATCACGTCTTTCTAACTATAAAAATCGGATCTTTATTTATTTAAAAATCTTGCTACTTCATGATAAAATCTAATTTTTATTTCTAATCTACATATATAAAAATCACACTTTTATAATGATGTTTATATAATAAAAATCAAACCTTTATAATGTTACTCATATAATAAAATCCCATTTTTATATATAAAAGTCATATTTTTATACGTCTAACTTTATAATAAAAATCGCGTTTTTTACTTCTTTAACTTCATAAGAAAAATCGTATTTTTATGTCGTCTATACATATGTAAAAAACGAATTTTTACGACACTAATACATATGTAAAAACCGTAACTTTACATACACTAAGACCATATTTTTTTTATATAAACTAAAAATCAGATTTTGAATATCAAAACTGAATTAAAACTGAAATTAAAATAGCCATTATTAACTACTCTGAATAAATCAAAAACTAAGTAATTAAATTAAAACTTACATTTCAGTTTGGTCAAAGGAGAGCAGTGGGGAATATCCACACAGTGTTGACTTGGCGGACTGGGACTGTGGAAGAGGCGCAGGGGGTTGAGGAAGTCGGCGGGGGTTCACTCAGGTGGGGCGGAGGTCTCCCAAGCGGTGGAGCTCGGCCAGGAGAGGGGCTTCAGGCGCTAGGGCTTCAGGGTCTTTGAATGGGTTGAAGTGAGGGAGGAGAGAGAGAAGAGGAGGGGCGAGGTGGGGGAGAGCGATGGCGGCGCGAGAGGGGGAAGCGCCTCCGACGGCTAGGGTTCCGACATCGTGCGTGCTTGTCTGTTTTTTTTTTTTCCTAAATACAAATCTGACGGGGAAGAGGAAGATAAGGGAGGGGCTTTATTGAAATTTTTTATTTTATTTTATTTTATTTATTTATACCATAAAGCAACTCTTTATTTCGAATTCAAAATTGAACCCACCGACTGTCGCCCCCAGCTAATTACCCCCATTCCGAACACAATGGGATATGTATCGTAAGCCAATTCGGCTGTTTCAATCAGTTTCCATTACATTTACATTTAAATCACTATATTGAATTTTAAACGTACATTTCAAATTACCGGGGTCACATACTAACTAGAAAAATTCCAGAAAAATATTTTCTAGCTTCGTATTGACGATACGGTCCTAACAAAACTAGTTTCATCGAATTCTGAGACCGTTGGAAAAATGGCCTTTTTCCAGTCGATTAAAATCAACTGAAATTGGTCAAACGCGTTTTCCTTTGCCACGCTCACATATTGATTCGAAAAATTATGAAATTTGGAATCTAGCAATAACTTAACATCACGGACCCAACAAAACTGGTTTCATCGAAATCCGAGGTCATTTGCAAAATGTCCATTTTTAAGGGCCTGAATTCCATAGCGACTATTCAGAATTTTCAACTGGACATATCTTTTGATTCCCGATATGTAATCTTGATTTTTCGGATTCGTTGGAAAGATATTCACTATTAGATTCCATTATTTTTGGTTTCACTAAAATCCGGATTGTTTTGCACCCGGTACATTCAATTGAAGTTTGAAATCGAATTATCGAACTACCGCGCCATTTTCAATTCCTTTTATAATTATATATAATTATTTATAATCTAACGACGACGCATATAATATATACGTTCGAATTCTATTCAAATAAATTTCTCGTCGATATTATTTAAAATAATTCATTTTAAATAATCAAAATTCGCTAAAATCGCCAAAATAAAAATTTTAAACTGGCCCAGATTTTACGGGTTGTTACATCGCCCGCTTCCTCGAACAGTTTTGGGTCCATATCGCTAGACCCAAGAACGTCATGTCGCTTACTTCAATCAAGCAGATGCCTAAATAAAATCTGCGCTCATTTCTGGAAAGATTCAACATTGCAGCAACATCAGTTGATTGACCTGAACCATTTATTTTCTTGATGGCAGTAGTGTCCGGCGTTCTAGGAAACTCAGAGTTCAAAAAATCTTTGCACCTAGATCCACCGCGAGATCTCGGTGAATTCTACCTTGAAGTAGAAATATTTCTGCGTGAAGAAGATGCAAGTTCTAGGAAAGACGTTCTCGAAGTCAACATGATCATAGATGGAGAACTGCCCAATCCTGGAAAAGGCAATGACAAGGGTAAAGGAAAGACCCCTGCTACAAATGATGGTAATGCTCCACCCCGGAGAGGGCCCAAATACGACAAGTACACAGAACTCAATGCAACACCGACCAACATTTACATGGATACATGGGGTGCTACCTCCTTTCTAAGGCCTCCTAAGAGGGAGCCAACACTAGCTCAGCGCAATTCCTGAAGGCACTACATATTCCATGACATTGACGGTCATAACACTGATGACTGCAGACATTTGCGAGACCTTATTGAGGATCGGGTCAGGCGAGGAGAACTACCCGAGTACGTCATTCAACCAAAAGCGTCCACATCTGCGCTGCCACCACCAATTTCCCGGAGAGGGAAGGATCCTGGATCAAGCAATCGCGGGATTATCATTAACTGATCCCACTCATTGGATCTCTTCAGTTTGTCGGACTCCGATCTGTTGTTCATGTTTTTAGACGACTTCTCATCCATCTTTGTTTTCTTTGCATGTAATAAAAGCAGTCACATCGGCTCACATGCATGAAACTGGCTTGTGGTCTCCAGTTTTGTCCGGCAAACGACCGCTGCATTTTCATGAATTAGTAATAAACATTGAGCTCTGGCCCCTAACTGGATCCTTCCAATATAAACATTGAACTCCGGCTCCTAACTGGATCTATCTAGTATAAACATTGATCTCCGGCTCCTAACTGGATTTGTCCAGTATAAACATTGGGCTCCGACACTGACACAACCCAAACTTCCCCATAAAGGAAAGCCCAGATTGAGTTGAGAACACGACAATCAGAACGGAAATAGAAGAACATTTCATTGCTATTTACAACAATTTACATCAGAGTACAAGAATATAATAGAGTATGAATAACTAATATACATCAGAAAAATATCATAGGTTTAAGTTTCAACGCAGCGGGAAAATGATACATAACACAACTGTAATAAATACACGGATACATAGCGTTCCGCATATAGCTCCAGTTGTAAACCAGGATCCTGTAAGAACAATTATCTATAAAACTGAAACTACTAGCTGCCCGTGTGGAAAATAAGGGCACCCAGAGTTTAGGCTAAAACAATAAACTCTAGGTCAGTCATGTGACTGGTGTGAAAACTAAAACATTTATTTAAAACTTTACTTTAAAATAAAGTAAATCAACGGACCACGCTATATTACACGGAATGGGTTTCCTCCCAAGAATTGCAGTGCATAAAACAAACAGCTCAATGCTTTTTGGAAAAATGAAGCTATTATAAGACCCAGGTCCTATCACACAATGCAACGCAAGTCGAAGGATGGAGTTTTCCCTTATAATAGCCAAACATGCTTGGTATGTTTAAAACAAATCATTCGATACTATAATAAGTGTATAGCGTCAAAAACAGCTTCACATATAAATATACCAGTCATAGACGGCATGGGTACCACATATCATGTCGCCATACTAGTTCTGCAATTAAAACGCAAAGTCACGTATTGGAAGTTGGATTCCATCTACAAAACAAGGCAAGGGATCGTCCTTACCGAATTCGAGACTCTCTAACCCGAGCCTCAGGATACAGCCGCAGCTGCACCTCGATCTTGCAGGGCTGGTCCTCTCTTACATTTGAGGATTGGCAATTCCTGAACAATACGTTTCCCCGCCCTATGGGGCGTAAGTCTGGTCAGTATGTCGACCATGTCATCCATCGGCTCCATATTGACCGATATATCCGAGGTACCTCGCTTTCCATCATCCACATAAGTAAAAATGTCTGGGCTCCATACCATGACACCACTCCTAGCTAGAAAGAAACGCATGTCCTCCCTGCTGTCCTCCCCCGTTTCTGGTTCATACCGGGGTGTGAGGCTCACGAATTAACTCTATACACAAAGCTATGCTATTTAAAGCCTTGCTTTGATCAACAACCATAAGACTCCGCTTTTCAATAAAAGCTTTGATCATTTGCATCTCAGCATGCCACACAGGCAATTCACGCCATGCGACTGATGTCTATCAATATATAGCCTCTTAGCTCGTATGTCTCAGAGAAGCGTGTTAAGCAAGAGAATAAATTCTCCGCCACTAAACAGATATATATTTAATTAAGATCAATCAACACAGAATAAAATCCAATGTCATACACACATCCATTTACAAGTTCGTTCTAGGTCTGAACGAAACCAGAGGCACCTTATTCCTCATCCCATATATCCAATACAAGAGAGAGGCCCTTGCATATCCGGTTGATCTCCAAGTACGTCTGGATGATCACCACTTATTACCTTGTCTAGGGTGTACAACCCAATCAAGACAACAGTAATCATCCAAATGATGTGAAGACCTCCGATCTTCAACCACCGTCTTCATCGTCGACTTATCGTCGAATCAGTTATTCAAAATGGGTGTAAACCTGACCTTTCCGAATGACCCACGTATATTATAATCAGGTGATACAAAGACACAACATACGCCTCATTCCACTCCAGAATATTCTTTTCACAATTTAAACCAAATTAAGGTTTTCCAAACTAGTCGGTATTAGCGAACCTAATTAAAGTAATATTTTATTATATTTCCCAATCCCAACCTATCCATCCCATGGAGAAAAACTGGTAGTACTCCATATATAACACCCACGGTGTTATCGGTAAAATTAATTACCATTTCACGTTCAAATCTAGTTAAAGATTTACCTATCGCTTGGAGCAAAACTGGTAATACTCCATTCTCGATCATTTTCCAAATTTGATAATTTAAATTATCTCATTCACATTTCAATCTAATTAAAAATTCATTAAAACTACACTTAGTTTTAATCTTCCCAAAAATAAAACATGCCACATTGACAATCTACACTGTACCACTGATTCCTACCGATATATAACCTCTAAGCTTGTATGTCTTAGAGAAGGGTGTTAAGCAAGAGAATAAATTCTCCGCAACCAAACAGATATATATATTTAGCAGAGATCAACGAATACAGTTCGAAATACAATGTTAGACATGTAATCCTGTCTTTATCTAGGTTAAAAACCAATGTCATTTAAAACATAGTTCACGATAAACCCAAAATCACATTCCATTAAATATGGAATCTTCATGGAAAACAAATCAATATATAATTGATATCAGTTTCCGTATCCGAATAATAATATAAATGGAATAACGGCAAAGCCTTTTAAATTCCATATATTGTACCAGTCTTCCTCCACAGAAGCTCACTTCGATTGTTACCAAACCGAATTCCATTCCATTACAATTTATTTTATTAAATTGGAAAACTTTACTTTGGAAAATTTCCATTAAATCTTAATAAAAAGATGTATAAAATCCAAATCACATTTCACTATTAATCAGGTTAAAGAACGAATGTCATTAAAAACACAGTTTACAATAAACCCAGTTCACATTCCATTTTATTCCAATTGCTAAATATAATTGGAACTCAAATAATCTTAATTAAAAGTTTTATTATTTTCATACGGGGTTTAAGAACAGTGTTACTGAAGACATCGTTCACTACAAACCCAGAATCCAATTTCAATTCAACTCCAATTAAATATTAATTAATTGGTAAACTTTTCTAAATCTTATTTAAAAGATCTATTCTTTTCTCAACTGGGTTTAAGAACAGTGGTAGTGAAGTCACCGTTCACGACAAACCCAAAATCCTATTTGATATTAAATACAAGGCTTTGAATAGAAATTATATCGGCTTATATTCAATATCAAATTCTGAAACCAAAAAATATAGCATTGGAAATACCGATATAAATATATCTTCCAAATTTCCATAACAATATCCGTATAACCACGGAATCCAATATCGATATATTCCAAAGATTATTTCCATTCCAAATCCATACCAATTTATTCGTTGGCAATTTCTGTTTATATTAAAACCATTCACAAACCGAATTTATTTTATTTAAAAATTATTGGATTTCAAATCTAGTTAATAATTAGTTCATTTTGAAAAAAATATATTTTTAATCTTTACAAACGTGAAATTTTTCATCCTAATTCTTTCTAAATAATTTGTTATGATTTTACACAAATTACTAATATTTTTAATAATTTTATTAAGGCCCTTTCAGTCGATTTCCATAATCGGTCATCGAACTACACTTACAACGATCTTTTCCAAATTTGATTTAGATATAATTCCAAATCGGACCATTAGATTTCAATTCTCTTATATTCTTTGTAAATGTCTTTTTGATATGAACCCAACGGTTCTGGTTTTAGGAGAATCCGATGGTCGGATATCCCGTATCGTCAATTCGAAGTCAATGGTCGAAATTCGTCAACGGTCGCTGCGCGGCGCGTCCTATTCAGGCCATTAAATATATATAATATATATTATATTTATTTCGTCGAGTTCCATTTAAAGTGTACTGTATAAATCGTTTTATATTCGTTTTAAAATGATTTCAACATCATTTCAATTTTAAACCAAAATTGAATATTCTATATCATTATAATATATAAATGATAACATTTTCGAAATATCAGATTTTGAAATCATTTCCTTTTCGATATTCATTATAAAAATGAATAAAATCGATATAAGTATCGTTCGCATCAAAATGGCTTATATCTAATCAATAGGCTTCACATATTTTAATATTTTCGGGTCCATCCAAAATTGGGGATTAAAATTAAATTTAATCCTTTTTTAAATATTATTTTAAAATATTCCTTATTTTAAAATATTAGTTATTTTAAAATATTCGTTCTTGTCGAATTGGAATCATACAAAGTCAATTAACATATAATATTATTTATATGGATTTCATACATCATATGTATACAACAAGAATGATACACAATTAACCATCATCCAGAGTGTACAACTGCATAAGCGTTAAAAATAAATAATTAATGCTCATCACAGCCTGTCAACCCATCGATTGACATACAACTAAATATTGAGATTAGTGTACGCCAAATATCTTCCCAATACCCGTGTGGGGTTTCAATCAATAAATACTGAATATTATTTGTGCACTTGGGCAATGTGTAAAATTAATCGATCCAATCGGTATCACAAAAACAGGCGAGCATAAACAAGTTGTTCGACTTGTAAATGGATGTGTATACTTAAATCTAACTATCTAATAATTATTTTATTTATCGCAGTTATAAGCTAAAAATAATATTTTCAACTAACTAAATTTTTCAAACACTTTTTAGAAAATTTCGGCAGCATAACAGCACGATACTAGAACCGGAATAAGGTCTAGCCTTATCCCTCACCTAATACTAGCTCGCGCCATACACAAACCAAATTTAATCAATTCCATTCACATACCAATCCAAATTCAAAAAAATAAATCAATCAAAACAAACAACCAAAAATCCATGGTTTCAATCAAAGGTGGCGGGTGCTACTAAGCACCGTCTGCATCCTAGTATATATTTACTGTAAACAAAATTAGAGTGACAAGAAGTTCCCACCTTTGGTTTCCACTCCGTCAGTCATTGTTGGATAGTTTGGATTTGGATTTGGATTTGTTTCCTATGCGCTGTGTTCTTCACCGTGATTCCAACGCAATCTGCTTCACACAACTTATGTTAAAAATCACCCTTTTTAACACGTTGTATATATTTTTAAAATCATATATTTAAACTGTTCCATATATATAAAAATCACATTTTTATTTCAATGCGGTGTATATAAAAATCATATTTTTATTTCAATGCGATGTATATAAAAATCATATTTTTATTTCAATACGGTGTATATAAAAATCATATTTTTATTTCAATGCGGTGTATATAAAAATCATATTTTTATTCCAATGCGATGTATATAAAAATCATATTTTTATTTTAATGCGTTGTATATAAAAATCATATTTTTATTTCAATGTGATGTATATAAAAATCATATTTTTATTTCATGGTATTTCATATAAAAATTACATTTTTACTACAATGCTATTTATATAAAAATCTCATTTTTAAGTCAAAGTTATTTCATAAAAAAAAAATTAGATTTTTATTCAATGTTATTTATATAAAAATAATCAGATTTTTTTATCACCATGCTATATATAAATTTAAACCCATGCTATAAATAAAATAAAATAAAAAACTCACTTTTCCTTTTTCTGTAAAAATTGAATCTATATTAGAGGAGATAACAGGTGACTGTTGTGCTTGGCTTTGCGGTGAGGGCTAGGGCGCGGATTTCATAGGAGGGTACGAAAGAGGGAGCTACTGCTTCGAGTGAAGGAGGAGGGGGCGGACATTGATAGAGGAAGCGAAGGTGGTGAGGCTCGACGGAGGTAGGCGGAAAGGGGTGGCGGCGGCTGTCCTTGGCTGGCGATAGCGGATTAGGTTGAAAAAAAGGGGGCGCTGGAAGGAGGTGGGGTTCGGAGGAGGGCGACGATAGACTGGAAGGGGGCGACGGTGGAGGCGGGCCTGGCGACGTGTTGGAGCGCGCGATCGAGAGTTTTTTTCTTTTTATCTCGTTGGATTTTGAACGATTAGAGAGAGAAACAAAAAAGGGGGAGGGTTGTTGACTTTATAACAATATATATATATATATATACATATATATATATTTCTCCAAAAAGTTACTTTTTAATTCGAACTCCAAATTGAACCGACCGATTGTCGCCCCTAATTAATTACCCCTATTTCGGACACAACGGGATATGTCCCCCAAGTCGATTCGACTGTTACGATCAGTTTTTATCAAATTTAAAATATAAATTTATATATATTGAATTTAAACGTACATTTTAATTTACTAAGGTCACATACTAACTCCAAAAATTACAGAAAAATAAATCTTTCTATGTTTTGACGATACGGTTCTAACAAAACTAATTTCGTCGAATTTGGAGACTGTTTGAAAAATGGCCATTTTCCAGTCGATTAAATTCAAACTGAAATTGCCAAACACGTTTAAATCCATCATGCTCACATATTAATTCCAAAAATTATGAAAATTGGAATCTAGCAATAATTTGACATTACAGATCCAACAAAAGTGGTTTCGTCGAAAACGGAGGTCATTTGCAAAACGGCTATTTTTAAGGGCTACATATTATATTAAAATATATATAAATTCCACAGCGACTATTCTGAATTTTACACTGGACATAACTTTCAGTTTATATTATGAAAAGTGATTTTTTCACATTCGTTAGAAAGATATGATTAAAAAGATTCATATATTTCTAGTTTTACTGAAATTCAATTTATTTTGAATGATGTATATTCAATTGAAATTTAAAATCGAATTTTCAAACTACCGCGCCATTTCAGGCTCGTTTTATAATTAAAATAAATTTATTCGTTCTATCTTCGATTTAAATAAATTTTTAGTCTTTATTATTTAAAATTAATCATTTTAAATATTCAAAATCCATTAAAATTGCTAAAATAAAAATTTAAATTGGTTCTGAAAATCCGGGTTGTTACAATCTCCCCCACTTAAAATATTTTCGTCCTTGAAAAGGAACGGAGCTGAAAGTTGTTTAACTAACCACTCAAATTACATTTTTCAACTTTTCAGTTTCTAAGAACTTTCTAGTTTTTCAAAAATTTGGCTAACATCCTAAATTTTCGAATTTCGCCACAACCTCCTTTGTACGGGTTGATATTTGAAACCGCAACTTGCCTCGCAGGACCCTCATCAATCCAAAAGAAAAAGGAAAATCCAAGCGGCTAGCCAATCGGCTCATAAAATCATCAAACCCAAGAAATACAGTAAATATGTACCTATTTGTCGGGCATACAATTTTATTCCTCTTCTTAGCGTCCATGCTATGACCTGTTCACACATATATACATGTCTATGTATGCAACTCCAAACAATTTTCAATTCAGTTCAATATTTGCTCGATTTGGATAAATTTGCCTTTCATTTACATATTGCTTTCAGTGATTTTATTAGTTAAACTAATAATCAAAAAACACAACCAGCAATCAATTAGTTGTAAATTTTCAAATTCATAACTTTGATATATATATATATATATATATATATGTATATATATATATATATATATATATATATATATATATATATATTCAAAATCATGTTTTTGGTGCCAATTCACAAAAATAACCCTATCTAAGGTCTTGGTTCTCACACCAATCTATTGAAACATATAGATATCTCACTTTCGAAACTCGAAAATAAATACTGATGATGAGGCCTCAATCATCAAGATCATTTCCGAGCTACTAGAGTGTGATTCTATATCTACCAGTATATTTGAGGCTTTGTATACACGTTTGCAAGGCGTATACGCAAAATCTTCATATACTAAGTTGTCCAAAATCAATTTAAATAAAATATTCAAATACGTATAATAAGTTTAAATTTTCAAAACAAAGTTTGTTTTCATTTTTATTTTAAGGATAACACTCTTCACACTCGTTCTAGGATACCTCATTCTCATTGGATATTACTAATTCAGTCTATGATGAATTCTTTCGTTTGGCTCTAAGATGTCTTGTTCTCGATTTTTGTAAACCAAAGCTCTGATACCTAACTGACACGACACAAACTTCCCCGTAAAGGAAAGCCCGGATTGAGTTGAGAACACGACAATCAAAAAGCAAATAGAAGAACATTTCATTGCTATTTACAACAATTTACACCAGAGAACAAGAATATACCAGAGTATGAATAAATAATATACATCAGAAAAATATCAGAGATTTAAATTTCAAAGCAGCGGAAAAATATTAATAACACAACTGTAAGAAATACACGGATACAAAGCATTCTGAATATAGCTCCAGTTGTAAACCAGGATCCTGTAAGAATAAATATCTGCAAAATCGAAACTACTAGCTGCCCATGTGGAAAATAAGGGCACACAGAGTTTAGGTTAAAACAATAAACTCCAGGTTAGTCATGTGACTGGTGTGAGAACTAAAATAATTATTTAAAACTTTATAAATAAAGTAAATCAAGTGACCACGCCGTATAACACGGAACGGGTTTCCTCCCAAGAATACCAGTGCATAAAACAAACAGCATAATGCTTTTTGGAAAAATGAAGCAATTATAAGACCCAGGCCCCATCACATAATGCAACGCAATCCAGAGGATAGGGTTTTCCCTAATAATAGCCAAACATGCTTGGTACGTTTAAAACAAATCATTCGATACTATAATAACTGTATAGTGTCAAAAATAGCTTCACATATAAATGTATCAATCATATACGGCATGGGTACCATATATCATGTCGCCATACTAGTTCTACAATTAAAACTGCAAAGTCACGTATTGCAAGTTGGATTCCATCTATAAACCAAGGCAAGGGACCATCCTTACCGAATTCAAGACTCTCTAGCCCGAGCCTCAGGATACAACCGCAACTGCACCTGGATCTTGCAAGGTCGGTCCTCTCTTACGTTTGAGGATTGGCAATTCCTGAACAATACGTTTTGCCTACCCTATGGGGCGTAAGTATGGTAAGTATGTCGACCATGTTATCCATCGGCCCCGTAGTGACCAATATATCCGAGGTACCTCGCTTTCCATCATCCACATATGTAAAAATGTCTGGTCTCCATACCATGACACCACTCCTAGCTAGAAAGAAATGCATGTCCTCCCTGCTGTCCTCTCCCATTTCTGGTTCATACCGGGGTGTAAGGCTCGCGATTAACGTTATACACAAAGCTATTATTACGGCCCGCCCCGCACCAGCCGACATTTCCTCCGAAATGCGTTGTACTGATGTCCAATCAGCACGGGTCGGTCGTCGAAGAAAAGAAAGAAGATGAAGAACTAACAAAGAACTTGTAGAATGTCTCACAGCGCATGAAATAAAATATAATAAAAACATACTTTGACATAAAACAGGCAAGACAGTGCATAAGCTGAAAACTAAACATCATAGCAGCGGAAAATCCAAATACAGCTTTTGTTCCACATCATCATTATTACAACTTTTGAAAACTATCTCTAAAGCAAAATAAGGAAGGTACACTACTAATGCCCAAAGTAGTGTACAGTTGCGACATAGGGATAATATATAGGAATAATACGTGTAAGCCTCTTGATCGTCTCCGGACAGCTACTCGTGCACAACCAGCTAACCTGTCTCTAGTCTGCCCGTTTAAGAGCACCCAGAGTAATAAGAAGAGACATAAAACTCTGGGTCAGACAAAAGTCTGGTATGAGCGATAAGCAGCAAAAACAGGTATACTAAACCATACCTGAACCTGGACCTGTAACCAAAGAGTCAACATAACAAGATGTACAATACTCTAAGGTAACACTAACATAAGGTGTCACGATAACGGGGAGGGGGTGTGCATGTCATAGAGATGGCAAACAATCAAGCATAGCAACCATCCTCACATCTCTCACTCAGTGCGTAAAGCATACGATATCCACCACTTTGATTACCCAATTCCTTGCAATGACCGCTTTTCCCCATGGAGTCATGGCGACTCCACTGCACTAATCCATAGCCACTAGTCCTTTCTATGTCCACTCTGCCCCATGAAGTCATAACAACTCCACTGCACTGGCTCACAGCCTTGCTACAATCACTCTGCCCCATGAAGTAATAACTACCCCACTGCACTGATACGTAGCCTAACATCCATCTTGATTGTGAATCAAAGCTATAGACGTCAATAACCCCTTTGCACACGTCCCGCAGCAAAGTCCAACTCATGAAGTTCACTACTTGGTTCCCATCTGGATCCTAAGCTACAAATTCTCATTTGGACTAATTTTGCATCTAGGGTTTTGGTTGAATTGGAGTTGGTCTTCAGAAGAGTCATCACGTAGTAGTAATGGAAGTTCAATTCAGTTCGGTCCAATCTGCTTCAGTCGGTTCGGTTCGAATACATCGTCCCCAGGCTTCCTGTTCGGTTTAGTGCTCCACTTCATGATGATTCGGTTTAATCATCTCCATCCAGTTCGGTTCGGCTACGTCGAACTGATCTAGTTACTCCAGCCCTCTCGTGTTGATCCGATCCCTCTCCTTAGCTCCAGTCCGATCCCACGTCCCTCGCCTTCATCCGATCCGATCCCCTTGCTAAACCCTGATCTGATCCCCAACCCAACTCCAGCTCTGTGTAGGTTGCCTTCCTTCTTGCCAAGTCTTCTATAATGCCAGGTTCCGATCCGAATCGAACTCCCTTTCCCGGTTCTCTTATCCGAGCCGAGCCCTATATTCGATCCGATCCGATCCGAAACCCTGCACATTTTCCTACAACTTTTCTAGCGACGGTTTTATGCCATACGGCGGCGTTTTCGACCATTCTAACTTTCCTGTGCAATCACAAATCATTCCAAACAGTAATAGCAACATGTATAATCATAAACAAACACCAAAACAACAATATGATATGTTAAAGTGGATCAAACATACCTAAAACCCATATGTTTCCCCTTAATCATGTTTAACAATAACTAATGTTAGGATTTGCAAAACTTAACCAAATTAGCCTAAATTTCTATCAGAGCCATAAAATAATATTTAAGAATTTTACAAATTTTTCCAGATTTTTTGAGTTATAATTTCGCTAATTAACACTAATCACCCCTAATTAGCCGTAATTAGTGAGAAACTAAGTAAATCACTCACCTTAGCCACAAATAAAACTTTCAAAACTGAAATTCCTCTGATTTGGGCGAATACCAATGTCTAACAGCAACTCTAACTCTGAAATGGTGCTATTTCTCCTTGATTTGGTGTAGGTTAGGCTAATCCTTGATTAAACGGTGATTAGAGATGATCCTAAATGTTAGAGGCCATTGTTAGGGTTTCTATGATGTATGTGGCGGCTGGAAAGTGACTAAAAACCGAAATCCCTAACCCTAACAGCCCTTAAATATCTCATATCCCGAAATCCCCCGCTAGGCCTAGCTGTTAATTACCCAGTTAAGCCCGTTTAAGCTGTTTTTCACCTTCTAAACCATAATTCAACCATATCTCCCAAACGGTAAGTCCGTTTGGCTAATTTGACCACTCAACGGAAAGCTAAACCATCATCCGGATCTAATGGAAGTGGTTTCAAGTCAAAAATCCTTTTCAATCGAAAGTTATGGTCGAAACAAGATCAGCTAGGGGCAAAACATCATTTAGAAATCGACAAAAATCATGAACATGAGAAATGACTCCAATAGTCGTCTCCTAAAGTTACATGACTATACGACTTCGTGTGAGAAAGAAATAAATATTCTACGATCCTTCGATGCGTAGAATGCGGATCATTACATTCTCCCCTCCTTAAGAAATTTCGCCCCTGAAATTCCTTAACTAAGAAACAAGCAAAAGATCCCGCATGCCTATCAACCATTCACAACAATCAAACATACAAAAACAAACAAACAAGTCTATCCTATCATGCGGAAAACTAAATCGCAATTAGAATCTTACTAGGCGAAGAGTTCTGGATACGTCTTCCTAATGCTTTCATCTGTCTCCCAAGTATAATCTTTCTCATCATCACCCCACTGAACTTTGACTAGTCTGACCACCTTCCCTCGAAGCTGCTTCGTATCGTTCCCAATAATACGCATAGGCCTGTGGTTCCCAACCACCTCGGGTTCAACCTCGATATCATCCAACTGATCTGGTGAAATAGCCACACTAGGGTCGTGCACTAATTTCGTTAACTGGGAAACATGAAATACGTTGTGAACTCCCACCATCTTCTCTGGTAATTCAACTTTATATGCCAAATTCCAACTTGCTCGAGGATTGGGAATGGACCAACAAATCTTGGTGCCAGTTTTCCTCTCCTGCCAAATCGAATAACATTCTTTAATGGAGAGATCTTGACAAATACTAGGTCGCCAACGGAGAATTTCAATTCTCTTCTCCTTCTATCAGCATAACTCTTCTGCCTATCTTGGGCGGCCTTCATTCGCTGTTGAATGATCTTGATCTTGTCTAAGGTTTCTCTTATCACATCTGGCCCAAGTACAAATTTCTCACTAGCTTCTAACCAACATGACGGTGAGTTGCACGGTCTTCCGTACAAAGCTTCAAATGGAGCCATACCAATACTGGATTGATAACTATTATTATATGCAAACTCTACTAGATGCAAATGGTCATCCCATGATCCACCGAAATCCAATATACAAGCTCGCAAAAGATCCTCTAATACACGATTTACCCTCTCTGTTTGACCCTCTGTTTGAGGATGATACGCAGTACTGAGATATAATTCTGATCCTAATTCCTCTTGTAAGCTCTTCCAAAATCCACTAGTAAATAAAGGATCTCGGTCACTCACAATGCTTTTTGGTACTCCATGAAATCTCACTATCCATTTCATATACAGTTCTGCTAATTTAGCTGTTGTTCTATTTGCCTTGATGGGTATAAACCTTGCACTCTTGGTCAATCGGTCCACAATCACCCAAATGCTATCATGACCCGATCTAGTCCTTGGTAAACCATCAAAGAAATCCATTGAGACTTGTTCCCATTTCCATTCGGGAATTTCTAATGGTTGCAACAAACCACTAGGCTTCTTTTGCTCAGCTTTAACTAGCTGGCAATTCATGCATTTGGATATAAACTTCCCAACGTCTCTTTTCATTCCTTCCCAGTAGTAGGTTTTCTTCATGTCTCGATACATTTTATTACCACCGGGGTGTATGGTCAGTTTTGAGTGATGACATTCTCTAAGTACTTCATCTCTCAATCCATTGACATTGGACACAACTAGTCTTCCATTATTTCTAAACCATCCATCTCGATTAAGCCCATACCTGTTCATCTCTTCGTCGATACCCATCTCTAACTTCTAGCTGATTTCCGATAAGTAAGGATCGTCCTTCTAACTGGAACCAATCCGCTCAATCAAAGTGTGTCTGATCATCAAACTTGCTAACATTTCTGGATCCAATTCGCACTTTGGTCTGAAATCATACCCAGCGATGTACTCCAGTTACTTCCATTCAAGAAACATAGTCCCTAAACTGGCATGTCTCTTACTCAAGGCATCAGCTACCGCATTGCCCTTCCCCGGTATATACGCGATATCAAAATCATATGAAGCCAAGAACTCTAACCATCTTTGCTAACGGAAATTTAGATCCTTCTAAGAGAAAAGATATTTTAGCGACTTATGATCAGTAAACAACTCGAATCTTCCTCCCAAAAGATAATGTCTCCACATCTTCAATGCGAACACGATCGCCGCTAATTCCAAATCGTGGGTAGGGTATCTTTTCTCATGTGGTTTTAGTTGCCTCCTTGCATAAGCTACAACCCTACCTCCTTGCATCAACACAGCACCTAATCTGGTACCACATGTGTCTGTGTATACTGTCATCTCTTCATTCCCTTTAGGAATGACTAACACCGGTGCACGCGTCAACTTTTCCTTTAGACTCTTGAATGCATTCTCGCGCCTTTCGTCCCAAACAAAAGCTTGATTCTTTTTGGTCAACTAAGTCAACAGTGCTGCTATCTTGGAGAAGTCCTGGATAAACTTACTATAATATCCAGCTAATCCCAAGAAACTTCGTATGTCTGTTGCATTCATGGGCGTAGACCAATCCTGTACCGTAGCCACTTTCGCAGGGTCCACGTCAATACCATTCTCTGAAACAACATGGCCCAAGAATCTCACTTCCCTCCTCTAGAAGTGACACTTAGAAAATTTCGCTTTCAATTGGTGTTTTCTTAACACCTCCATTACTATCCTTAAATATTCCTTGTGTTCTTCCTCTGTCCTTGAATAAACAAGTATATCGTCCACGAACACAAGAACAAACTTATTCAATTGATCTTTGAATACCTTATTCATAAGATCCACAAAATATGCTGGTGCATTGGTCAACCCGAATGGCATGACCAACCACCCATAGAATCCAGACGGCGTCCGAAATTCCGTTTTAGCTATACTCTCAGCTTCCACCCTAAGCTGATGAAAACCTGTCGCGAGATCCAACTGGGAGAACACTCTCGCGTTACTCAATTGATCAAAAAAATCATCTATCCGTGGTAGAGGATACTGATTCTTCCTCGTCACCTTATTCAACCCGCGGTAGTCTACACACAATCGAAGGGAACCATCAGCCTTGGTAACAAACACAACTGGTGCTCCCCACTCAGAAACACTTCTTCTGATAAATCCCTTCTTCAAAAGATCGCTCACTTGCACCTCGAGCTCTCGCTGCTCCTCTGGTGCCATACGACGAAATGGCATCACTATAGGTCTGGTATCTTTCACTAAATCAATACGAAACTCGATTTCTCGGTGTGGTGGAAGTCCGGTCACTTCCTCGAAGACGTCTGGGTACTGGCCAACAATGGGAATTCCTACTAACTCGTCCTGCTGGATGTCGAGGGAATTTAGAAAACTAGCCATCAACTCATCACTAGGTAGGCCACCAAACACTACCTTCCGCCCATCATCCGCCCTAATAGTCACCGAAAATCCCTCACAGTCTACCACCACCCCATACCTTTGGAGCCAATCGACTCCCAAAATAATGTCAAACCCAGTAAAGCCCAAAACAAAGCAATCGCAAACAAACATGCATCCATGACTCGATAAAACAAAATTTCGACAAATCATGCTAAGGCTAGTCGAATCACCAATCGGGTTCGTCACTGCTAAAGGTCTATCAACTATCTCGAGTTCCAATCCCAACCTATCTACCAGGTCACTAGATATGAAGGAACGAGAAGCCCTGGAATCAAACAGTACTCGAATGGGAACATCATAAACAGAAAGCATACCTTGAATGACGACATTCTTTCCCTTCTCCCCCACAGTTGGGGCATTCGACGAAGAAGGAACAACATTAATAGCATATGCTTTCACAATCTGCTTCTCTTTGGGGGGTTGCAGACACTTATCCTTGTGATGTCCCACTTGGCCACAGTTGAAGCACTTATTGTCCGCTGGCTTTGCTCAGCACTCTTTAGCATAATGGCCCTTCTTGCCACAGCTAAAGCACTCGACATATTTCTTACTCTTCTTCTGACTATCCTTGGTCTGATTTTGCTTTCTCTTATTCTGAGAACCATTCTTGCCTCCACCACTTGCTTGCGGCTTTGGCTCTTCTGCAGATGCAACCTCAGTCTTCGACTTAGGGTATAGACTCTTTGATCTCAAAACTTTCCCTACAGTCGATTCAAACATCTCATCGATGTGGTTAATAAGCCTTTCCCCCAAGTATCCATCCAAACTAGTTATAAACTTCTCGTTCTTCTTCTCGGCAGTATCCATAAGGGATAATCCATATTTCGATAAATTATCAAACTCAGCAATATACTCCGAGACAGCTCTGCCATTTTGCTTTAGCTCCAAGAACCTCTTAAACAACACTGACTTCTGAGCAGCTAGGATGAACTTATTGTTAAAGCGAGCCTTAAACTAATCCCAAGTAATCTGATCCTCGGGAGTAGTTTCCTTTATAGCATTCCACTAGTTCATTTCCTGTCCTTGCAGCTGATGGGATGCTAACCTTCTCTTCATCGCATCCTCGATACCCAAGTCTTCGAAGATACGCTTGCAACTATCCAACCAATCCTTAACAAATGTAGTCGACTCCGTTCCATGGAACGGCTTTCCACCAAGACTAGTGTAATCCTTACAGAGCTTGGCAAAATCGGCCCTAGGCGCCTGAACCGCTGCACCACCACCATTTCCAGCATTAGGGACTGCTCTCTGAACATCCCTAAGCATCTCTCTCATGAAGTCAGTGAAGATCGTCCTCATATCAAGAGCATTCCCATTATTGGCTCCTCTACCAGTATTCCTTGGATATCAGCTCATCGTTCAATCTGTAAGGAGAAAACGATTAACCATCTTCTTGGTGGTGTCAGTGCAGTACGACTTCATCCTTACATATACTAATAGTGTGTATATATATATATATATTTAGCTTTTGAAAACCAAAATATAACAAATACGCGCTCTCATATACGTATATTATCTCTCGTCTTTCCCTAGGTTAACTACGCAACCTAGAGCTTTGATACCAAATGTGACGGCCCGCCCCGCACCAGCCGACATTTCCTCCAAAATGCGTTGTACTGATGTCCAACCAGTACGGGTCAGTCGTCAAAGAAAAGAAAGAAGATGAAGAACTAACAAAGAACCTGTAGAATGTCTCACAGCGCATGGGATACAATATAATAACAACATACTTTGACATAAAACAGGATAGACAGTGCATAAGCTGAAAACTAAACATCATAGTAGTGGAAAATCCAAATACAGCTTATGTTCCACATCATCATTATTACAACTTTTGAAAACTGTATCTAAAGCAAAATAAGGAAGGTACACTACTAATGCCCAAAGTAGTGACCAACTGCGACACAGGGAGAATATATAGGAATAATACGTGTAAGCCTCCTGCTCATCTCCAGACAGCTACTCGTGTACAACCGGCTAACCTGTCTCTAGTCTGCTCGTTTAAGAGCACCCAGAGTAATAAGAAGAGACATAAAACTCTGGGTCAGACAAAAGTCTGGTATGAGCAATAAGCAGCAAAAACAGAACAATAACAGGTATACTAAACCATACCTGAATTTGGACCTATAACCAAAGAGTTAGCATAACAAGATGTACAATACTCTAAGGTAACACTAACATAAGGTGTCACGATAACGGGGGAGGGGGAGTGCATGTCATAGAGATGGCATACAATCAAGCATAGCAACCATCCTCACATCTCTCACTCAGTGCGTAAAGCATACGATATCCACCACTTTAATCACCCAATTCCTTGCTATGATCACTCTGCCCCTATGGAGTCATGGCGACTCCACTGCACTGATCCATAGCCACAAGTCCTTGCTATGTCCACTCTGCCTCATGAAGTCATAACAACTCCACTGCAGTGGCTCATAGCCTTGCTACGATCACTTTGCCCCATGGAGTAATAACTACCCCACTACACTTATACGTAGCCAAACATCCGTCTTGGTGGTAAATCAAAGCTATAGACATCGATAACCCATTTGCACACGTCCCACAACAAAGTCCAACTCATAAAGTTCACTTCTTGGTTCCCATCTGGATCCAGAGTTACAAATTCTCATTTGGACTACTTTTGCATCTCGGGTTTTGGTTAAATTGGAGTTGGTCTTCAGAAGAGTCATCACGTAGTAGTAATGGAAGTTCAATTTGGTTTAGTCCAATCTATTTCAGTCGGTTCGGTTCGAATACATCATCCCCAGGCTTCCCGTTCGGTTCGGTGCTCCACTTCTTGATGGTTCGGTTTAGTCATCTCCATCCGGTTCGGTTCGGGTACGTCGAACCGATCCAGTTACTCCAGCCCTTTTGTGTTGATCTGATCCCTCTCCTTAGCTCCAGTCCGATCCCACGTCCCTCGCCTTCATCCAATCCGATCCTCATGCTAAACCCCGATCCGATCCCCAACCCAACTTTAGCTCTATGTAGGTGGCCTTCCTTCTTGCCAAACCTTCTATAATGCCAAGTTCCGATCCGAATCAAATTCCCTTTCCCAGTTCTCCTATCCGATCCGAGCCCTATGTCCAATCCGATCTGAAACTCTGCACATTTTCCTGCAACTTTTCCAGTGACGGTTTTATGCCATACGACGACGTTTTCGACCATTCTAAGTTTCCTATGCAATCACAAATAATTCCAAACAGTAATGGCAACATGTATAATCATCCACAAACACCAAAACAACAATATGATATGTTAAAATGGATCAAACATACCTAAAACACATAGGTTTCTCCTTAATCATGTTTAACAATAACTAACATTAGGATTAGCAAAACTTAACAAAATTAGCCCAAATTTCTATCAGATCCCTAAAATAATATTTAAGAATTTTACAAATTTTTCCAGATTTTTCTGAGTTATAATTTCGCTAATTAACACTAATCACGCCTAATTAGCCGTAATTAGTGAGAAACCAAGCAAATCACTCACCTTAGCCACAATTAAAACTTTCAAAACTGAAACTCCTCTGATTTGGGCGAATAACAATGTCTAACAGCAGCTCTAACTTTGAAATTGTAACACCCCGTAATTTCTGAGAATATATAAAAAAATGGTTAATTATGAAGAAGTTATTAAGCCTTGAAGTTAATATGCATATGAGAGAAATATGTATAGATATATATAAAAATTAAAAAAATAAACATGTAAAAAAGGTTCAAAACAACAAATTGGGAGGGGGAATAACCGAACCGGCCCATTTTTGAGGTCGACCCGAGCTCCGCTCGGTCGACTAGGGGTTAATCCAGGGTGTTTGGCTGTCATCCCGTGGGCCGATTCGCTCAAATGCAGATTTTGCATTTGAATGGTTCTCATGATTCAGGGTTAATCTAATGGTCCTAAATATCTTCCTACACCTATATATACATCCCTAACCTAAACCTAAATCTCATATACAATTCTCTAGCCTCCATTGCTCTCTTTCTCTCTAAAAAAATAAATAAATCAATGGCGTCTCTACTCTGCTGAAACCTAAGCTAGGACTTCTGCTTCTTCTTCCTCCAATTCTGATTAGGACTAAAAGAGAACAGCTACAACACCTTTTTCTTTTAGAATCCAACCAAGGCAAGTACAGTTATTCTCCACTATAAACGTTAATTATAATTTTGATATGCTTTTAAATCTGAGTTTGAGGTTGTATATATATTCTCTTCTGTTAGATCTGTTTTCTGTGATTGTTCTGTATTCCTTTCTTCTTTTCTGTTTCTATAGCCAGGCTACCACAAGCTTGTGCCCAATCTCATAAAGAGATTAACGTATGAACGCAAAATTTGGGACAATTAATGAATGATGCGAAATTTGACAAGACTGAATTGAACGTATGACTTTAGATCTGAATCATAAAATATATTGGACATGTGACTTGGGATTGGATGCATAAATTTGACTATGAACATGTAATTTATATATTGCATGCATAGAGTATGTTGTAATTTAGATCTGTAACTAATTAGAGAAATGAACATATGTTATTTAGATCTGTAATTAATTAGAAAAATGAGCATATGTTGTAAACTAGATTTAGATCTATGCATATTTTGTGATAAAAGAAAAGAGGAACCATTGTATGTTTACATATGATTGGAGACTTTGGACAAAATGCATATAAAAGTCAAGATCTGATTTTTAGAAGATATAATTTAAAGATTTAGATTGTTGGGTATATTTTGCATTATGATTCATGAGTTGAAAAGAAGAAGGATATGGAAAGTTAGGTGTAAAGATTTACATTAATTAGGATATCTATTATTGTGATTACACCTAAATAGGAATTTCTGGATATATGGCATGCATTGTAATTAATGATTATATTTGGTATAATTTACATGTGAGTCTGCTGTAAAATGCTAGTTTAACAAAAATTGGAACATATGTTATATGGTAAATTATGTCCATATTCTGCGCTATGTAAATTTATGCAAACATGGAATATATGTTCATATTGTGAATCATGACAATTATGTAGGCATATGAATTTAGGCCTAATTTATGATTAGGCAAGGCATGTAAATAGAACCTTTAGAAATATTAAATCTGCTAAATCTGCTAATTTGCTAAACTACAGTTCTGTTATATGGCCTAGACTGCTATTTAGATTGAAATGCCTAATCGGTTAAATTTGTCTGTTGAGATGCCTAATCTGTTATGTGCTAAAATCTGCTAAGTTGCTTAATCTGCTAAATCCGTTAAATCGCCTAATCTGAAAAATCTGTTATATGTTAAATCTGTTACCTGCTATATCTGTTGTTTTGATATAATTAGTCTGTTATTGGCGTAATTTGAATTGACTATAGTAATGAATATTTGACATGTATATTAGGCATAGGCATAAATGCTAAACTATTAATTAATTGACCGCAAAGATAAACATGGCTAACTCGAGGTTAGAATGAGTTTGCGACGTAAACCTGCCCGGAAGCGCCCGGCACATCCAGTGGCCGCAAAAAATAGGTTCTAATGTGAGAAGTTAGTCATAACATACGCAAGACACGAGGTTAGGTCTGGCTTGTGGCAGAAGTCTGCCCGGAACCGCCCGGCATATCCAGCGGCCACAAGCTACCGACCTAATGTGAGAGGTCTGTGCATTAATAATTAATTAATGCAAATCTAAGATAAGAATGACGTCTAAAACGTATTGGGGAAAATAGGGTTAAACCAATAGGATTAATAGGTGTAGTAAAACCCGCCCATGAATCTGTAGGCCCAATACAAAGTTAGACAAATCTGAAAAATCTGTACATCTGACCCGTTAGTCTGAAAACTTGTTAACTTAATTTGTGAACTAGTAAATCTGAATTCTGTATGTCTAAACTTGTAAACAAGTTAATCTGAAATCTGTTAGTCTGGGGACACAAGGTTAGGAGGGGAATTACTTGTGTCATCTGTTGTTTGGGACCCATATTAGTCAGTAACCCTTTCTGGTATCAAAACTTTGACCCAACAGTAAGTAGGATCCGGGCACGCTTACTGAACTAATTATAAGAGGTTCATTCTGATAATGGCGAGGGGTGTTGATGGTGCGTTCCAACCGGGTCATGTGTGTGCATGGATCCCGGTCTGCCTCTGAGGATGTAAGACGCCGTGACATCTGTAAATAGGTCTGTGCCAATTGGTTGTCATTTTAGGGAGTGATACACCCTACTGTGGGGCCGACACAGGATATTTATGTATTAGGGAGCCGATCGCTTGGGGTAGGGTTTTAGGGTACACTTAGTTCTGTCTGTTTCTTTGGTACCGTCTGTTTCTGTTGGGTGGTAACACCCGTCTGTTTCTGTGTGGTACCGTCTGTTCGGGTGGTAAAGGCCCATTACTAGTGTACACCTAATTCTACATTCTGTTTCCGTAGGGATTAATCTGTTTCTGCTTCTGTCTGTTTCTGATTGGGTAGTAAAGGCCCATTATTAGTATTCTGTTTCAGTTAAAGTATTCTGTACCCGTTCCTGCTTCAATTTAGACATTAGGGTGACACCTAATTCTGCTATACTAGTATTAGTGCAGAGAAGTGTAAAGCAATAGTTTATGTCATTCTGTTCTTCTGTTATATCTGCTACACCTGTTACAGTTATCTCTCATCCAGTTTTATGTTCATGTCATATTATTATTATCTGTTCATATGCTGAAAGTCACTGGACTTGCCAGACTTTATGTCTGACCCTTGTTGTTTCGCCTCTTTTCTTCCGTTTCCCCCCCAGGTTTTCTAAGGAGGGAATACTCTAGCTAGATCCGGACTTCTTCTGCTTGAAGTGCTTAAAGTATGGCTTGTCTTCTTCTATGGGGATTATGATTTTAAACCATGCATTTTGAAGGCTTTTGTACAAGACTGATATTTTGTACTTGAATTCTGAGATTTGAAAGGATGTAACCATATTGATTTCTGTTTCCATTGTAATAAAGTCAAAAATTTTCAAGTACTGTTTTATCTGTCTTGTAAATTTCTGTTCTGTTTACTAAAATGCTCCACCAAAGTTAAGGCATTCCCTTCGTGAGTGACCTTAACGGAGGTGGGGTGTTACACTTGGTATCAGAGCTAAAGGTTACCAGATTAGATAAAAGTTTTTGAAAACTATTTTCAAAAAGGTTTTAAAAGGAAGTATTTTCAAAATTAAAGCTTATTTTGAAAAACATGATCCCCAAGAGCCATATATCTTTCTTTCAGTCCTTTTTGTATTGAACCTTTCCTTTTTCGTTTCAGCATGTCTGAAGCATCTGAGATACCAGAGGGTGTCCATGTACCCGGTTGGTTTCGTCAATATCTTGAGGCTAGGACCGCCGCTGCAGGTCCAGCAAATGATCCCCCTCCCCCACTCCCTCCTCGTGCAATTGCTTTCTCAAAGATCTGTAGAGATTTTAGGGCCATGGGTGGAAAGGATTTCAAAGGAACTGAATCATTCGTAGAAGCGAGGAATTGGCTCAAAGAAACTGAGGATCTATTCGTTATCTTCGAGGTGGGCGATAGGCAGAAGGTACAGTTGGCGGTATGGTGGCTCAAAGACGAAGCTTCCTACTGGTGGGAAGTCACTAACGCCGAGAGGCCGGTCGAGACATGGATGGATTTCAGAACAAGGTTTGAGACAAAATTCCTCTCGCAAGCTGAACGAAGTTTACAACTGGAAAAGTTCTTATCTCTTAAGCAAGGAAGTATGACGGTCAAGGAATACGTCAACCAGTTCAACCAACTGGCTAGGTTCAGATTGGATTTAGTCAACACTCAGCATAAAAAGGCTCTCCGCTTTGTTAAAGGATTGAACGAGCCACTTCACAGCTTAGCCATGACCCACGTACCTATGTGAGCGACTTACGAGAAATTGGTGGACATGGCACTACTGCACGAGGAAGACAAGGGCCCGAAAGAGACAAAGAAGGAAGAACCACTGAATAAGAAAGCGGGGCCCAAAAAGGAAACACAAAGGAAGGATGAGAAGACTGAAGATAAGAAGGGGAAAAAGTGCTTTACTTGTGGAATCTCGACTCATCTGAACAAGGATTGCAGAAAAAGGAAGGGCGCTTGCTTCAACTGTGGGGAGATGGGACACTTCACTAGGGACTGCCCGAAGAGACGAGGACAAGGAGGGAAGGCGAATAATCTTGAGGCTAGTGGCTAGGATAGAAATAGGAAAATTTCTATAGTAGGTTTAATTTCTTTATCTGATTATGGAGTTAAGACTTTTTCTGATTTTGGTATTTTGATTTTGTAATCGATACTCTGCACTTTAATACTAGTATTATTTCTGAATTCCGTTGTAGGCTCAGACCCATAAGGGTTATGGCCCATCTGTTTGAGATTAAGGTTTGAGGGATATCTGTGTTAGGCGTCAAATATGACGCATATATTCTGAGTTTTTGTGGGATATGATTTTATCATGCTTAGCTTCCTAAGAATCATTAGGGAACCTGATCTGTATCAGTAGTCTGTAAATATCTGAATAATTCTGATTTCCAGTTTTGACATTGTCTAAAGAGGGTAATCCTCTGAGTGTCAATCTGATATTGATTTCGGTCTTTGGGGTTGATACTTAGGGGAATTATTTTCTCAACCAATGTCTAATGGGAACCAAGTCTTCGTTCTATCTGTACTCGCTTCCATCACTAGACTCTATCCTATCGATCGAGTGTTCAACTTATAGATAGGAATCCTAATGGGTGTAAACATGTGTTTGAGACATGTTATGTTTGGTGGTTGCAAGTGGATGCAAGTGGTTGCTAGTGGTTGCTCGTGGACGCATATACTCACAATAGGCACTAGATCGGCTCGAAAACACTCTCATACTGCATATGGATGTGTGAGCATTTTCAATTTTTGTGGATGCAAATTGATTGACTCAGTACATGGATGTTGCATATGACTGAATGGTTGTGCACTCATATAGAAATGATATGTATCGAGTAGGAAAATTGCATACATGTTGGACTCATGGCACTGGCATAATTCGCATTAAGGAGGTCAACTGAATTAGTGGACCGCCTGATCTTTGCATTAGATAAGGAACATATACACACACTTTTGCATATGTTCATACAGCATTAGAAATCCCTAAGGACAATGGATGCCAGTGATTGATGGTTGAGTAGATGGGTGATTGGATGGTAGGACACATTCTTCTTAACTTGAAGATTTCGGGGACGAAATCCTTTAAGGAGGGGAGAATGTAACACCCCGTATTTTCTGAGAATATATAAAAAAAATGGTTAATTATGAAGAAGTTATTAAGCCTTGAAGTTAATATGCATATGAGAGAAATATATATAGATATATATAAAAATTAAAAAAACAAACGTGCAAAAAAGGTTCAAAACAGCAAATTGGGAGGGGGAATAACCGAACCGGCCCATTTTTGAGGTCGACCCGAGCTCTGCTGGGTCGACTAGGGGTTAATCCAGGGTGTTTGGCTATCATCCCGTGGGCCGATTCGCTCAAATGCAGATTTTGCATTCGAATGGTTCTCATGATTCAGGGTTAATCTAATGGTCCTAAATAACTTCCTACACCTATATATACATCCCTAACCTAAACCTAAATCTCATATACAATTCTCTAGCCTCCATTGCTCTCTTTCTCTCTAAAAAAATAAATAAATCAATGGCGTCTCTACTCTGTTGAAACCTAAGCTAGGACTTCTGCTTCTTCTTCCTCCAATTCTGATTAGGACTAAAAGAGAACAGCTACAACACCTTTTTCTTTTAGAATCCAACCAAGGCAAGTACAGTTATTCTCTGCTATAAACGTTAATTATAATTTTGATATGCTTTTAAATCTGAGTTTGAGGTTGTATATATATTCTCTTCTGTTAGATCTGTTTTCTGTGATTGTTCTGTATTCCTTTCTTCTTTTCTGTTTCTATAGCCAGGCTACCTCGAGCCTGTGCCCAATCATAAAGAGATTAATGTTTGAACGAAAAATTTGGGACAATTAATGAATGATGCGAAATTTGACAAGACTGAATTGAACGTATGACTTTAGATCTGAAGCATAAAATATATTGGACATGTGACTTGGGATTGTATGCATAAATTTGACTATGAACATGTAATTTATATATTGCATGCATAGAGTATGTTGTAATTTAGATCTGTAACTAATTAGAGAAATGAACATATGTTACTTAGATCTGTAATTAATTAGAAAAATGAGCATATGTTGTAAACTAGATTTAGATCTATGCATATTCTGTGATAAAAGAAAAGAGGAACCATTGTATGTTTACATATGATTGGAGACTTTGGACAAAATGCATATAAAAGTCAAGATCTGATTTTTAGAAGATATAATTTAAAGATTTAGATTGTTGGGTATATTTTGCATTATGATTCATGACTTGAAAAGAAGAAGGATATGGAAAGTTTGGTGTAAAGATTTACATTAATTAGGATATCTATTATTGTGATTACACCTAAATAGGAATTTTTGGATATATGGCATGCATTGTAATTAATGATTATATTTGGTATAATTTACATGTGAGTCTGCTGTAAAATGCTAGTTTAACAAAAATTGGAACATATGTTATATGGTAAACTATGTCCATATTCTGCGCTATGTAAATTTATGCAAACATGGAATATATGTTCATATATGTTCATATTGTGAATCATGACAATTATGTAGGCATATGAATTTAGGCCTAATTTATGATTAGGCAAGGCATGTAAATAGAACCTTTAGAAATATTAAATCTGCTAAATCTGCTAATTTGCTAAACTACTAGTTCTGTTATATGGCCTAGACTGCTATTTAGATTGAAATGCCTAATCTGTTGAATTTGTCTGTTGAGATGCCTAATCTGTTATGTGCTAAAATCTGCTAAGTTGCTTAATCTGCTAAATCCGTTAAGTCGCCTAATCTGAAAAATCTGTTATATGTTAAATCTGTTACCTGCTATATCTGTTGTTTTGATATAATTAGTCTGTTATTGGCGTAATTTGAATTGACTATAGTAATGAATAATTGACATGTATATTAGGCATAGGCATAAATGCTAAACTATTAATTAATTGACCGCAAAGATAAACATGGTTAACTCGAGGTTAGAATGAGTTTGCGGCGTAAACCTGCCCGGAACCGCCCGGCACATCCAGTGGCCGCAAACAATAGGTTCTAATGTGAGAAGTTAGTCATAACATGCGCAAGACACGAGGTTAGGTCTGGCTTGTGGCAGAAGTCTGCCCGGAACCGCCCGGCATATCCAGCGGCCACAAGCTACCGACCTAATGTGAGAGGTCTGTGCATTAATAATTAATTAATGCAAATCTAAGATAAGAATGACGTCTAAAACGTATTGGGGAAAATAGGGTTAAACCAACGGGATTAATAGGTGTAGTAAAACCCGTCCATGAAACTGTAGGCCCAATGCAAAGTTAGACAAATTTGAAAAATCTGTACATCTGACCCGTTAGTCTGAAAACTTGTTAACTTAATTTGTGAACTAGTAAATCTGAATTCTGTATGTCTGAACTTGTAAACGAGTTAATCTGAAATCTGTTAGTCTGGGGACACAAGGTTAGGAGGGGAATTACTTGTGTCATCTGTTGTTTGGGACCCATATTAGTCAGTAACCCTTTCTGGTATCAAAACTTTGACCCAACAGTAAGTAGGGTCCGGGCACGCTTACTGAACTAATTATAAGAGGTTCATTCTGATAATGGCAAGGGGTGTTGATGGTGCGTTCCAACCGGGTCATGTGCGTGCATGGATCCCGGTCTGCCTCTGAGGATGTAAGACGCCGTGACATCTGTAAATAGGTCTGTGCCAATTGGTTGTCATTTTAGGGAGTGATACACCCTACTGTGGGGCCGACGCAGGATATTTATGTATTAGGGAGCCGATCGCTTGGGGTAGGGTTTTAGGGTACACATAGTTCTGTCTGTTTCTGTTGGTACCGTCTGTTTCTGTTGGGTGGTAACACCCGTCTGTTTCTGTGTGGCACCGTCTGTTCGGGTGGTAAAGGCCCATTACTAGTGTACACCTAATTCTACATTCTGTTTCCGTAGGGATTAATCTGTTTCTGCTTCTGTCTGTTTCTGATCGGGTAGTAAAGGCCCATTATTAGTATTCTGTTTCGGTTAAAGTATTCTGTACCCGTTCCTGCTTCAATTTAGACATTAGGGTGACACCTAATTCTGCTATACTAGTATTAGTGCAGAGAAGTGTAAAGCAATAATTTATGTCATTCTGTTCTTCTGTTATATCTGCTACACCTGTTACAGTTATCACTCATCCAGTTTTATGTTCATGTCATATTATTATTATCTGTTCATATGCTGAAAGTCACTGGACATGCCAGACTTTATGTCTGACCCTTGTTGTTTCGCCTCTTTTCTTCCGTTTCCCCCCAGGTTTTCTAAGGAGGGAATACTCTAGCTAGATCCGGACTTCTTCTGCTTGAAGTGCTTAAAGTATGGCTTGTCTTCTTCTATGGGGATTATGATTTTAAACCATGCATTTTGATGGCTTTTGTACAAGACTGATATTTTGTACTTGAATTCTGAGATTTGAAAGGATGTAACCATATTGATTTCTGTTTCCGTTGTAATAAAGTCAAAATTTTTCAAGTACTGTTTTATCTGTCTTGTAAGTTTCTGTTCTGTTTACTAAAATGCTCCACCAAAGTTAAGGCATTCCCTTCGTGAGTGACCTTAACGGAGGTGGGGTGTTACAGAAATGGTGCTATTTCTCCTTGATTTGGTGTAGGTTAGGCTAATCCTTGATTAAACGGTGATTAGATATGATCCTAGATTTTGGAGGTCATTGTTAGGGTTTCTATGATGTATGTGGCGGCTGGAAAGTGACTTAAAACCGAAATCCCTAACCCTAACAGCCCTTAAATATCCCAAATCCCGAAATCCCCCACTGGGCCTAGCTGTTAATTACCCAATTAAGTCTGTTTAATACGTTTTTCACCTTCTAAACCTTAATTCATCCATATCTCCTAAACAGTAAGTCCGTTTGGCAAATGTGACCACTCTACGGAAAGGTAAACCATCATCCAGATCTAATGGAAGTGGTTTTAGATCGAAACTTCTGTCCAATCAATAGTTATGGTCGAAACAAGATCAACTTGGGGCAAAACGGTCATTTAAAAATCGACAAAAATCAAGAACATGAGAAATGACCCTAATAGTCGTCTCCCAAAGTTACATGGCTATACGACTTCGTATGAGAAATAAATAAATATTCTACGATCCTTCGATGCATATAATGCGGGTCGTCATAGCTATGCTATTCAAATTCGTGCTTTGATCACCAACCACAAGACTCTGTTTTTTCGCAAAAGCCTAGATCATTTGCATCTCAGCATGCCACACAGGCAATTCACGCCATGCGACTGATGTCTATCGGTATATAACATATGAGCTCGTACGTCTTAGAGAAGGGTGTAAAGCAAGAGAATAAATTCTCCGCCACCTAACAGATATATATTTAATAGAGATCAATCAACACAGAATAAAATCCAATGTCAGACACACATCCATTTACAAGTTCATTCTGGGTCTGAACGAAATCAGAGGCACCTTATTCCTCGTCCCATATGTCCAATACAGGATAGAGGCCCTTGCATATCCAGTCGATCTCCAAGTACGTCTGGATAATCACCACTTATTACCTTGTCTTGGGTGTACAGCCCAATCAAGACATCAGTAATCATCCAAATGATGTGAAGACCTCCGGTCTTCAACCACCGTCTTCATGGTCGACTTATCATCGAATCAGTTACTCAGAATGGGTATAAACCCGACCTTTCCGAATAACCCGTGCATATTATAATCAAGTGATATAAACACACAACATACGCTTCATTCCAATCAAGAATATTCTTTTATTGAAATATTCTTTTCGCAATTTAAACCAAATTAAGGTTTTCCAAACTAGTCGGGATTAGCGAACCTTATCGAAATAATCTTTTATTATATTTCCCAATCCCAACCTATCCATCCCATGGAGCAAAACTGTTAGTACTCCATATCTAACACCCACGGTGTTATCGGTAAAATTAATTACCATTTCACGTTCAAATCTAGTTAAAGATTTAACTATCGCTTGGAGCAAAACTAGTGATACTCCATTCTCGATAATTTTCCAAATTTGATAATTTAAATTATCTCATTCACATTTCAATCTAATTAAAGATTCATTAAAACTCCACTTAGTTTTAATCTTCCCAAAAATCAATATTAATCATTAATTAACTTTGGGAAATCAAACATGCCACCTTGATAATCTACACCATACCATTGATTCCTGCCGATATATAACCTCTAATCTTGTACGTCTTAGAGAAGGGTGTTAAGCAAGAGAATAAATTCTCCGCCACCAAACAGATATATATTTAGCAGAGATCAACGAATACAGTTCGAAATACAATGTTAGACATGTAATCCTGTCTTTATCTGGGTTAAAGAACCAATTTCATTTAAAACATAGTTCACGATAAACCCAAAATCACATTCCATTAAATATGGAATCTTCACGGAAAACAAATCAATATATAATTGATATCAGTTTCCGTATCTGACTAATAATATAAATGGAATAACGACAAAGCCTTTTAAATTCCATATATAGTACCAGTCTTCCTCCACAGAAGCTCACTTCGATTATTACCAAATCAAATTCCATTCCTTTCCTATTTATTTTGTTAAATTGGAAAACGTTACTTTGGAAAATTCCCATTAAATCTTAATAAAAAGATTTATTAATTCCAAATCACATTTCACTGTTAATCGGGTTCAAGAACGAATGTCGTTAAAAACACAATTCACAATAAACCAAGTTCACATTCCATTTTATTCCAATTGCTAAATATAATTGGAACTCAAATAATTTTAAGTAAAAGATTTATTCTTTTCACATGGGGTTTAAGAATAGTGTTACTGAAGACATCATTCACGACAAACCCAAAATGCAATTTCAATTCAACTCCAATTAAATATTAATTAATTGGTAAACTTTTCTAAATCTTATTCAAAAGATCTATTCTTTTCCCAACTGGGTTTAAGAACAGTGGTAGTAAAGACACCGTTCACGACGAACCCAAAATCTCATTTGATATTAAATACATGGATCTGAATAGAAATTATATCGGTTTATATTCAATATCAAATTCTAAAACCAACAAATATCGCATTGGAAATAATGATATAAATATATCTTCCAAATTTCCATAACAATATCCGTTTAACCACGGAATCCAATATTGAAATATTCCAAAGATTACTTCCATTCCAAATCCATTCCAATTTGTTCGTTGGCAATTTCGGGTTATATTAAAACCATTCACAAAACCAATTTATTTTATTTAAAAATTATTAAATTTCAAATCGAGTTAATAACTAGTTTATTTTGATAAAAATCTATTTTTATCTTTACAAACGTGGAATTTTTCAACCTAATTCTTTCTAAGTCATTTATTATCATTTTACACAAATTATTAATATTTTTAATAATTTTATTAATGCCCTTTCAGTCGATTTCCATAAACGGTCGTCGAACTGCACTTACAACGACCTTTTCCAAATTTGATTTGGACATAATTCCAAATCCAATTGTTAGATTTCAAATCTCTTATCTTCTTTGGAAAGATCTTTTCGATATGAACCCAACGGTTTCGGTTTTAGGAGAATCCGACGGTCGGATATCACGTAACGTCAACTCGAACTCAATGGTTGTAATTCGCGAACGGTCGCTGCGCAGCGCGTTCTATTCAAGCCATTAAATATATATTATATATATTTTATTGATTTCCATTTAAAACGTATTTTATAAATCGTTTTAAATTCGTTTTAAAAACGATTTCAACTTCATTTTCAATTTTAAACCAAAATTGAATATTCTATTTCATTATAATATATAAATGATAATATTATCAAAATATCAGATTTTGAAATCATTTCCTTTTCGACATTCATTATAAAAATGATTAAAGTCGATATAAATATCGTTCGCGTCATAGTGGCGCATATCTAATCAATACGACTTCACATATTTTAATATTTTCGTGTTCATCCAAAATCGGACATTAAAATCAGATTTTAATCCTTTATTAAATATTATTTTAAAATATTCCTTATTTTAAAATATTCTTTATTTTAAAATATTCCTTATTTTAAAATATTCTTTATTTTAAAATATTCGTTCTTAGCGAATTGGAATCAGACACTGTCAATTACCATATAATATTATTTATACGGATTTCATACATCATATGTATACAACAACAGTGATACACAATCAACCATCACCCAGAGTGTAATTTACAACTGTATAGGCGTTAAAAATAAATAGTTAATGCTCATCACAGCCTGTCAACCCATCGATTGACATATAACTAAATATCGGGATTGGTGTATGTCAAATATCATCCCAATACCCGTGTGCGGTTTCAACAAACAAATAATGAATATTATTTGTGCACTTGGGCGATGAGTAAAAATTATCACCCCAATCGATATCACAAAAACAGGAGAGCATAAACAAGTCGTCCGACTTGTAAATGGATGTGTATACTTAATTTTAACTATCCAATAATTATTTTATTTTTCGTAGTTATAAGATAAAAATAATATTTTCAACTAAATAAATTTTTCTAACACTTTTTAGAAAATTTCGGCAGCATAACGGCACGATACTAGAACCGGAATAAGGTCTAGCCTTATCCCTTGCCTAATACTGGCTCGCGCCATACACAAACCAAATTCAATCAATTCCATTCACATCCCAAACCAAATTCAACCAAATAAATCAATCAAAACAAACAACCAAACATCCTTGGTTTCAATCAAAGTTGTCGGGTGCTACTAAGCACCGTCTGCATCCTAGCATATATGTACTGTAAACAAAATTAGAGTGAGAAGGAGTTCTCACCTTTGGCTTCCATTACGTTAGTCTTTATTGGACAGTTTGGATTTGTTTCCTGCGCGTTGTGTTCTTCACCGTGATTTCAACGCAATCTACTTTACACGACATACATTAAAAATCATCCTTTTTAACATGTTGCATATATTTTAAAAATCATATTTTTAAACTATTCCATATATATAAAACTCACATTTTTATTTCAATGCGATGTATATAAAAATCATGTTTTTATTTCAATGCGATGTATATAAAAATCATATTTTTATTTCATGGTATTTCATACAAAAATTACATTTTTTTACAATGCTATTTATATAAAAATCGCATTTTAATTCAAAGTTATTTCATATAAAAAAAATCAGATGTTTATTCAATGTTATTTATACAAAATAAATCTGATTTTTTATCACCATGCTATATAAATTTAAAATCATGCTATAAATAAATTAAATAAATAAAAAACTCACTTTTCTTTTTCTGTAAAAAATTGAATCTCTGTTGGAGGAGACAACATGTGACTGCTGTGTTTGGCTTTACGATGAGGGCTAGGGCACGGATTTCAGAGGGGGGTACGAAAGAGGAAGCCGCTGCTTCGAGTGAAGGAGGAGGGGGCGAACATTGATAGAGGAAGCAGAGGTGGTGAGGCTCGACGGAGGTAGGAGGAAAGGAGTGGTAGCGACTGTCCTTGACTGGCGGTGGTGGATTAGTTTGAAAAAAAGAGGGCTAGGGTTTAGAAAGGGGGCGTTGGAAGGAGGAGGGGGTCTGAAGAGGGCGGCGATGGACTAGAAGGGGGAGCGGCGGTGGAGGCGGGCCTAACGGCGCGCTGGAGGGCACGATCGAGAGTTTTTTTTCTTTTTATCTCCTTCGATTTTGAACGATTAGAGAGAGAAACAAAAAAGGGGGAGGGGTGTTGACTTTATAAATATATATATATATATATTTATTTATTTATTTTAATTTATCTCCAAAATGTTACTTTTTAATTCGAACTCCAAATTGAACCCACCAACTATCTCCCCTAGATAATTACCCCTATTCCAAACATAATGGGATATGTCCCGCAAGCCGATTCGACTGTTATGATTAGTTTTTATCAAATTTAAAATTTAATTTAGTATATATTGAATTTGAACATACATTTTAATTTACTAAGGCCACATACTGACTCCAAAAATTACAGAAAAATAAATCTAGCTATGTTTTGACGATACGGTCCTAAAAAAACTAATTTCATCGAATTTGGAGACCATTTGAAAAATGGCCATTTTTTGGTTGATTAAATTCAAATTGAAATTGCCAAACACGTCTAAATCCACCACGCTCACATATTAATTTCAAAAATTATGTAAATTGGAATCTGGCCATAATTTGACATTCCGGATCTAACAAAATTGGTTTTGCCGAAAACGGAGGTCGTTTGCAAAATGACTATTTTTAAGGGCTGTATATTATATTAAAATATATATAAATTCCACAACGACTATTATGAATTTTACACTGGACATAACTTTCAGTTTATATTATGAAATCTGAATTTTTCACATTCGTTGGAAAGATATAATTAAAAAGATTCATATATTTACGATTTACTCTGGTAAAGTCGTCTAGGAACTATTTTAGCATCACATATCTCATTTCTCTGTAGGTACGGATTTTTGGATTCTCATCGGCCTTAATACGATCCCGAGTGATCGCCGGTTTTCTGGCCTTAATATGATTCAGCATGATCGTCACATTCTCGATTTCTATGGGATATGGATTCTCGGATTATCCAGAACACATCTTCCTTCAATCACCAAGATATGTTCTGGGGGGCAACTTGTTAGACTATCTTTTAGCAAAGATCGTCTTAACATGTAACTACATTGAACACATGGATTGTGTAAACTCTTGTAACTACATTGAACACACGGATTGTGTGTCTACATGTAACTGATTTTTGTAACCTGTCAGTATAACAATAAGATTATAAAGTGGACGTAGGCTACATCTACGTCCGAGCCACTATAAAAACCTTGTGTGTTCCCTCTGATTTTACTGCTTTCTGCATTCTGTAATCTGTTATTTGTAATTCGATGTTAGTGCCATTTTTTGGTCTAACGATATATTTGAAAAGGATATAAATTCATTTAAAACCATTATTTGAAATAATTTAAATAAACTTTTATTTAAAGAAAAGGGCTTTAATGCTCAAAATTACTAATTGAATACTTAAGTTAATTAAATGCTCTTAAATTTAACTAATAAAACTTTCGGCTTGTTACATCCTTCCACCCTCAAAAGAATTTTGTCCTCGAAATTCACCTCAAATCAAACCCATAATATAAAAAGCATAGAGAAGGGTAACTCAACATCTACATTTAGATAATTGTACTTCCCTAGGCGGAAGTTACTATATTTATATCTTATACCAACACAAGTACAACCAAAAGATACGTCCACAACCTACACATCCAAAATAATAAGCAAGATACTGCACAACCCAAACTAGATAACTAGACACAATAAGAACTAGGAAATCCTAGATTGGGTCACTGCTGTCCATAGAACTCTCTCCTTCCAAGTTATCGCCTACAAGTACAGCTTCCATACCAGGTGTTATACCCTCGATTGCGCCCTCCTCCTCCTGCTTCAGCTCCACCCAAATCAGTGGCCCTTTGTCCTTGAATGTGCTATTACGCTCTAGTAATTCCCAGTCTTCACCTCGTCATCACCCTAGTGTGGTTTCCAATATCTTACCTCGCTTCCCTCGAACTCATCATGGTCTGACTTGATAGCCACGCTATCTTCTCCTCCACCCCCAATATTTGGGCATCCTAAAACCCTCATGGCGTAACTAGCCATGGCCCTGCCAAAGCTTTCTCTCCTTCTCTTCTCTTCTTCTGCCACCCTACCTCCCAGAGCTCCTTGTCTATAAGCATATCCAAAAGCCTGAAGGCCCTGCGAATAAGGATGGAACTCCTCATAATGTCCTCAAAAACTGCCTTAGCGATTCCACCTTAAAATAGACAATAAGAAATAGCAAAATTTTTAAGCTAACCTGATAATCTTAAAATCCTATATAAATAAGAGCATCCTGAACCAAACTTGAGGTTTTAAACTCAAAAATTTTCAAATCAACCCATATTATTAGTCTAAAGAATCCCAATAGTGAAATCGTGAATTTTAATTCATATGGAATTTGTATCCACATTCAATTATTTATTTAAATTTTGAATATTATAATATTTAAATATAATCTTAACATTTATAAGATCAATTCTAGCCCATACTAGTTCTAACTATAATATCAATAACCAATTGATATCCTATATAGAACTTTATCCAATATCTGATATCATTTGAAATTATATTTTATAAAATATTTTTATAAAGTAACAAATACGCACTCTCTCTTATGCAATACACTCAAACTCGTCCAAGGGCCTCGCTTACCCTATACAAGCAAATAAATCCCAACAAAATCCTAGGTGTTTGCTTGACCTAACCTCTAAAACAAACTGTAACGACCCAACTTTTAGATCCTCGGTAATCGACAATAGTACCATTTATTGTATTTAAATGCCACAAGACCCAATACAAAAGAGTTAGATGTTAAAGGAAAAATAAAAAGAAAGAAGAAAACAGAATATCACATGCAATGAAATTATAATATAATAGTGAAATATAACATTACACAAAAATGGATTTGAAAACTTATCAGAGTAACTAACATAGATCTGGGCATTATAACGTTCTTTCCTTACAAATGCTGAAACTATTCACAACACAACACAAACTATACAATATAACATGCAAACAACAACGGAAGGATAAATACTACTCAAATATATCTGGGTCTTCCACTCCACTCCTAAAGCAACCAGTATCCAAATGAATCTGGGAAATATGCTTGGTCTGACCTGAGTATTATTATAAAATAACATCAAAACCAGGCTAGTAAACCAACGTGAGAATCTCATATCACAGAAAGTTTATTTCATTTTTAGCTTATAAACCCCTTTGAGTTGGTGGTATCTGGTACGACTATACCACACATAAACACGGACTGGCTTTTATTTTACTATAGCCAAAACACTTTTATTGTAAATCCAATGATAATATTGTTGGCGTGGGAAATTGGTCCTCGCACGCCAACACCCGACGAGTAATGAGTTATGTAATATATCCAAACATAGAATACTGAAAAGTAAATAACATCGAGATTCATAGTGGTTCGATAGAAACGCCTACGTCCACTTTGAGTTAACTATTATCTTTATCATATAGTAACAAATGCAATCCTTCTCCACTTCTTATGTTTACAAAGTTATGAATTAGAAATAGCAAATTCCTTCCTAATTCTTTACCAAGTCCAAAAGTCCAATATGATCTTCTATGTCCAAATGTCCAAAAGTGTGCTTTAATGTCCAAAGGCATCCAAGATTGCAAGCCAAGGGTTAAAATGTTGCTGATGATCTTCAAGAAGAAGTTCACAAGTCCAAGAGACATTCCAAAGTCCAAATAGCCATGAAGGAAGCCATTAGAAAGCTCCTAATTTAAGAATCCTGAGTATAGCAGAAATGAACCAAAAGTCCTTAAAACTGCTAAAGAATGGGATACTTATAGGCAGAGGGATACAAGGTCTCGTATCCTAAACATTTGTATCCCGGCGTCGGTACCGATACGGGGACCAGTACCGAACTCGGTACTTAGCCATTTTCTCCAGCTTCATCTTCGAAGCATGTTGCTCTATTCTAAATCCATTTTGTAACCCCTAATCTCATATCCAAGGATACGTAATCCTTCGAATATGAAAATAAAAGGAAAAAACCAGAAGAAGAAATGTGTACACGATCCCAAAACCTTTCTCCATAATAATGATCTTTGAAAAATAGGGATAATACCGATCCCCAAAGCCTTATGTAAATTTGCACCATCCAATACCAATCCCAGAACCATCGTGGGTATGTGAAAAACCTAAACAATCGGGATACAAATTTTTGTATCTAATAAAATACCAATCCCGGGGTCGCTTATGAGAATACTGATCATGGAATACTTAGCCAGATTTTCCATCTTCTGAACTTTGTGAGTTGCACCAATCCAGACGTGTTTCGGAGAGTTGTACCAATCATGAAACACATAACCAAATTTCTAGATTTTTCCAGAATTCCGTGATTTCGTTCAAATCGCTCCAAACTTTCATGGGTTTGTACTCAAGTCTGGAGAACTCCGATTGTCATAAATCAACATGTGACTACCTTGCAAAAAGGAGGGTCTCTGTGCAGTTAAAGTGCCTAGCAGTTCTATAGCGGAGGAGGTGCAAAAAGGTGTAGCGGGGATAAAACGGGGAAATAGCGGAGGAGCAAACACGTTCATTATATGTAAAACCCAATATTTAAAAATTAATTAATCATCTTTTTCACAATATATGTGTACAAGAAACTAATATTAATTAGTCTTGTATAACAAAATCAAGGAATCTCATAGTTGTGCATGCTAAATTTGATCAGTTTAATTAATTGTAACCATATATTAGGCACTTATGCCTTAATTTTAGCCCTTAACGCTAAATTTACCGAGTTTTTTAAAAAGAGAACTAGTTAAATCGAGAACTATAAACTAATAATGCTAAAGCGAAGGCTAAAAAGCCATGATTTAGTGGATGCAGTGGAAAATAGCGGGGATACAAGCGGATCTAATATTCATCAACACTAGATTGAAATAGCATGGCGGTTGAAGAGCTCTATGGGCTATAGCGGGGATATTGCGGGGCTTTAGCGAGGCTTTAACTGCATAGGCGGGTCTACACTTGCCCCACGAAACATGTCTTTTTGTTGGAAGACGTATTTTGGTATAATCTAAGAATCCAGAAGTCGCAAACCGAGTGAAGTCCGAATAGATATCTTATAGCCGAAAACCAGAAAATGAATATTACATCGGATCGTAATAACAGAAAACCTTTATCTGAAAACCAAAGAAATCTAACTATTAGTCTGCTTTGTAATCAGGCTATACTAAGCTAGAGAATGAAATGTTGAGCTCATTTAACGGTGGAGGCGTAATCAATAGAGGAGAAGAACAAATTGTGTAACACCCCAAATTTTTAACAACATTAAAGAGGATAAATTAAATAATAATTAATTTAATATTCAAAATTAGGGGAAATGGACTGCATCATTGCGTCGGTCTTGAAATTCTGGTCAGGATAGACATTTGATTTGCGTAAAACGGACACCGTGTGAAAAATTTATGAGGGTTTTTAGTTTGTATACATACAGAAAGATTATATATATACGCATGAGTCAGAGATGAGTTAGAATTTTATCCAGAACAGTTCAAATCTGAAAAATTCGATAAGGCGGCAAAAATCCCGCTCTAGGGGGTCGACCCCCCTTAAGGGGTGTCGACCTATGGGTCGACGCACCCACATGGGTGTCGACACCCATAGGGCTGACGTGGCACTCGGTTTCAGGGGGTCTGGCAGCTATATATATGTGTCCTATTCTCCTATTTTCTTCATTGGAAATCATGGAGGCCATATGCTATCGGGATAGAACTGAGATGGAACCATTTTCTACAACAACGTACTTTGCAAATCAAATTCAGAAATTCAAGATCCTTTCTTTCTCAATTCTCTAAACATATCGCTGTGAGTTTCTAGTTTCTTTTAGGTTTAGATAAATAAAAGTAAATTGTGAAATATTGTGGATGGATATGTTGTAAACTATGGATCTATGCTATTGTTAAATCTTATACTATGTTATAATAGATCTACACTTTTAGATCTAATGCAACTGTGATTATTCTATTATGTTACCTATGTGGATCTTGACTTGTAACTATATTGTGGTGAATGTAAATCTGTTGATTTGGACAGTTACAACATTGGTTAGATCCAATTCTTTATATAAATCACCTTTTATCTGTCATATTGCGATCAACTTAGATAAGTTGTAAATTGGATATGTGAACCCATATTTAGATCTAAACATGCTATTATGCCATTCTAATGGTGCTAGATCTGCTTTAACCTCTAGATCTGAATTATGTGATCTAATTTATCACCTTGTGTTATCATGTTAGATCTAATCCAATTGTACATCTAAATTGCTAATTTAGATCTTACTATGCTTATTGTGACATCATAGTTATGTTAGAATCAATTGATTGCCACCAGTTCATCAGTATTATGTCCACCTTGTTATGATGTTAATTACATGTCCATTCACCTTATTATCACTTTGGTTTATGTTTATGCCAAGATCATCACTTTAGTTATATTCCCATTATTTTCCCTATTATTGTTTATGACTAGGCTATTGTATAGCCTAGGCATGCCGCCAGTTTATGAATACGCTAGTTAGGGAACGGGGGAGAAGGGTTAATATTGGCATAATTTGAATATGAACATTATTGGACATATAATTCAAATGAGGATAAAAAGAGAAATAATCACTTGTAATGACACAGGTAGATTTGGATAAAAATAGTAATTACAATTAGGAATTGTAATTGCACTTATGACACGAGGTTAGGTTGCATTAGTGGTGGAATTCTGCCCGGACCCAACTGGCATATCCAATAACCACTAATGTTGAACCTAATGTGTGAGGTCTAAGTGTGCAAATATGAATCGGGCTAATACACGAGATTAAACCCAATTGTGGAATAAGACTGCCCGGACACGACTGGCATATCCAGCATCCACATGTTGTAGGCCTAATGTGGGAGGTCTAGCCCATTATAACAATAATTGGACATGGTAATGAATAACTTATTAAGCTAATTTAATCCATAAGGATGGTGTGATTATGAACATAAGTTAGGGTTAAGTAAAATTGGATGGGTAGTAGGTGGGTTAAGTAAATTAGAGGGGTGGGTAATATTTACATATAGGCCCACGAACTTAACCCAATAAGGTTATGTAATTAAAGACACCTAGTGATATACATAACCGGTGCAAAATATCATAAAGTTATGCAATTAAAGACACCCTTTAGGGTAAGCATAACTGACATAGGGCTATGTAATTAAAGACACCTAGGGGTATACATAGTCAGTGAAAAACCTAGTGAGGATACAAGACAAAGGGGAGAGCTTGTATCATATTGTGTGGGACCCATTTCAGTTAGTAACCCGGAGTAGGTATCAAATAAAGTACTCCGTGCTAAGCGGAGAAGGAGCACGCTTACTGATTGATTATAAGAGATCCAAATGAGATGGATGGTGTGGGCGGCGCAAACCGACCGCGCTATGTGCGTGCATGAACCGGCCAGAGGGGGATAAGATGACCGCGATACCAGTCACATCTTAGGAAATGAAGGGTTGCCACTTTAGGAAGTGATACCTCCTACTGTGGGGCCAGCACAGGATATCTACGGAGTAGGGAGCCGATCGATTAGGGCAGTGGTTAGGGTACACTCAGACGTATGCCCTAAGTCTACCAACTTATAGGGGAAAGGATCATCTCATTTTAGTTATTCTAGTAATAGTGTAGAGTAATCATTAGAGAAGTGTATACACCTTACCCTGTCTACTTTGTCACACCTTCCATTTATGTAGTGATCTCTCTTATCCACTTTATATGCCTATCATGTTACTTTTATTTATTTACTGGCTAAAAGTAACTAGACTCGCCAGACTTTATGTTTGACCCTTTTATTTCACCTTCTTTCTTCCGTTCCCCCCCCCCCCCCCCCCCCCCGCCCCCAGGTTCGTAGAGAGGAAACACTAAGGCTTAGTCAGGACTCAGATATCATCTTGCTAGTAGCTACTTCTGAAGTATGGCTCAACTTTTTGTCTCTACTATGGCTTAACTCTTTCAATTGGGGAATTATGCTTTTTATATACTAATGTACTCTGATGGTGCAAGACAGAAGTTATTTTATTGTAATGGTTTTTGTGACTTATGGTATTGTGGACCACGGTATTATGATTTATGTTGAAATAAAAATTTAAATTTATGCTGCTATCTTATTTATATTTGACTTGTAATTATTCTGTGTATGTTCACCTATAACGCTTCACGAAAAGTAATGCATTCCCTTAGTGAGTGACATTAACGGATGTGGGGTGTCACAATTTGGATCGGCTACCAGATGACTAACCACATCGGAAAAATTGTCACTTCCTCTCTCACCATATGCAGGGACTTGGATCGGATCGAGTTGCTTGAGCTGGTCCCATTTTTACTCACCGGTGAAGCTGCAAACCAATTGATGGATGTTGGTTCGGTTCGGAAATCTTCTCACCGACCCAAACCGATGACGCTGCTGACACAAAATGATTATCTACCACATTCCTACAAACCCGGAGCAGTTACCATCCACTTTCCCACATTGCTTATGCGTTGTCCTCACCCTGGAGCATCCAAATCTGAGATTCATGGGATGGTCCCACGTGACACCAGAACCGAATAGGCATTATGCCTATAGGTACACCAATGCATACCATTTTTAGGGATCTTTTGGCCATTTATCTACTCAATCTCTATCATCAATGAATTTCCTCTATTATTTTAGATTGTACTTAGAATCTTTGAGTATAATTCTACAAAATTGAGAGAGATTATCGATTGTACTAGTGAGATTGAGTGGATATTGTCATTGTACTTGTATTCAATTCATCAATCAAAAAAGTATAAAGTGGATGTAGGCTCATTAACGCCGAACCACTATAAATCTTGTGTTCTTGTTTTTTTTTATTTCATTTTCATTAGAATTATCGTTCAATTGGGCGTGAGAACCACTTTTTGTTCTAAGATTAACTATCACTCTAGATCATATAATAAGAGATAGTTAAAACTAAAGTACGCTAAATCCATAAAATCAGAATAACCAATAACCGGGACATCGAAAAAACCCGAAGTCCGGAAAACGAGAATAACCAATAACTAGATAATTAGAGAAATCCAAAGGCCAGAATAACCAGATGCGGTAAAGTCCATATCTTCAAAAACCAAATGAATTATACTGCCAAGTCCTGACAGAACAAACCATAAACATGAGAGAATGATCTTGCCAAATCCTAACATGACCATCCGAGATTAACTTGAAAAACGATGAGTTGTCTACCATGTCCTCATAGTACAACCCAAAAAACGAGCAAAGTCCTTACCCGCCTCTAGACTACGGGCCTTGCCAAGTCCTGACAAGAAGGCCTGTCCCTTCTCAAGCAAAGTTCTTACTTAGGGACCAGATGTTTATACTTAGCAAGCAAAATCCTTACTTCACCAAGTCTTTAAAGTTCGCATTTCCAATTCTAGCTTTTATACTTCACAAGCAAAGTCCTTATGACCAAAGTAATTTTATTAAAGTTTTAAAAGTTTGGAGTTTTTAATTAAATCAAAGGAAAATATTATGGTTTATCGCTAGGTAGAGAGCATGCCTAAGGGTTAAGGCTTAATCCTGTGACTTAGCTGTTCTCGATTTCAAGTTCATTAAGTCTTGTTAAGTATGACGGGGATAGTTAACCATCGAGTAAAGAGCGTGCCTAAGGATTAAATCCAAATGCCATACATGGGTAGGCCGACTTAGCCATCCTATGTCAAATAACCAATATGAGTGTAGGAGTTTGGACAGTTTTTCGTCCGCAAAGAGCATGCCTAGTGATTACATCCTAATCCTGTACATAGCTAGGCAGACTTAGCCCTTCAAATTACTAAGAGTTGGAAAATCAAAGAGACTGATTAATTATGAGGCGGATGGTTTATAGTCGGGTACAAAGAACGCCTAAGGACTAAGACCTAATCTTGTACATGGGTGAGTCGACCTAGAATCATCTAAAATTTAAAAACCAATGGTACAATATCCAAAATACCAAAGAACATACAATCAGTGCCCAAAGGCTAAAAGCCAAAATCCTAATAACCACGTAACCAAAATCCCAAAAGTCGAAAATCCTTATAACCATATCTAAAAGCCACGAGACCAGAATGCCAAAATCCAATAGATGAAAAGCCACCAAAGAGCCAGAAATCTAGAAACCAAAAAACCTGAATCTTCATAGCTATAAATCCAGAGAATCGAAAGAAAACCACATCAGTTGATGACCAATCCTCCCGGGTCAAGTCCAGTTCCATTCCTACTCCGAGCCGAAGCAGGAATCCTTGCTAGTTCTGATGCCGCAGACGGACTCCTAACATATTGTGCCATCTCACCATATCTAACACGTTCCTCGGTCATATCCCAAAGATATTTGCAATCGTTTGTATTATGACCATCTAGTTTGTGAAACCAATAATGTCTACCGGAACCCCTTTCCTTCTGAGTGGACTTCCTTACACGAGGCTTTCTTGAAGGAGCAACCAGGTGAACTTCCAAATATATTTCCTCTAGAGTACGATAAAGTTCTGCATATGAATGGAATCTAGGTTCCCTCCACTGCATATTCCGATCATTCCAAGGAGCAGAATTTCCTTTACCAGAGCTGGATGGTCCTCCGCGTTTAACCACATTGACCTTGAGAACTTTGTTACTGGTTCTCGCGTCCTCCTCCCTCAGAAACCTATCCACTTCCAAGTAAAGTTCACCAAGGTCCCTTAGTGGATCCTTTTAAAGCGAGAGAATGAAATTGGTCTTATCCAAAACACCAGAAACATTAGCCATAAGGACCACAAAAGGATCCGATCGATCGACCGATGACACTTTCGCATTAAAGCTCTTCGAAAATTTCCGCAAAGTCTCAGCGTACCTTTGCTTAACCATTGTTTGAGTCATCACATTGTTGGATTGAGAAATGTAAACCCTGAACTGCTCGACGAATTTCCCAACCAACACACTCTAGTTATTAACCGATTCATTTTCCAATCATCTGAAACACACGGCCGTAATATCCGTAAGGTAAAGTGGGAAGCACTTCACCATAACATTATTCGACACCGAAAGCACTTACATGTGATGCATATAACGGATCAAGTGATGGCAAGATCTTCCTTCCGTCAAAAGCCTCCAACACTGGCAATTTGAAATCTGGGGATTCTGAGAGTTTCTTATATCCAAAGTAAAGGGACACAAGTAACACAATCCAAGTCTGAAAGAGACGCTCCACCTCAAGTATATCGCCGAATCACATCGGTGATTTAAATTCCACTTCCATTTCCAAGGAATTGACAGTAGTTGTTCAATCCCACGTCGATGCCCCTAGTGTCAAGTACATAATTTGTAATCGGCTAAGTTCTAACAAGAAAATTTACTGCCACCACGATTGGGGGTGTTTCAACCCAAGTCAAGTCGAACTGATATCGATCTTGGGATTAGTATCGAGCTGAGATAGAATTTCGAGAATTTCCCTAAGCCTGAGCCAAACTTGAGGAACACTAGCACCATAGGCCTGACGGCCTTCAAAAACCCTCGATCCTAGTCATAAGGGCATTCATAATTGCTTCTTGTCATCTGAAAAGTTCTTCTTGCCTTTTCAATGGTGAAATCAAATCCTTAACCAAAACATCGATATCCTCTTGAGTCATGTAATTCGATGGATGTCCAGTAGAGAAAACGTTCTGACTCTCTTTGTAACGTCCTAGATTTTTGTGCCATTTAAATTAGAATATTTAAATCTGCTTTATATACTATACTGGAAATATAATGGATTTTTTTATTGAATTTTGTTTATAAAATGGAGTTCGAATATATATATATATATATATATATATATATTTATATGATTAAAACGAGCTTGAAACGCCGCGGTAGTTCGTAATTTACGATTTGAACTTCAATTGAATATACAAAATCCGTTCTAAGACGGAATATTGTAAAACAAGAAACGTTGGGATCGATTTGATTATATTTTTCTAAGGAAAGAGAAAAATGGAGATTTTATATTATAGATTTCCAGTTATATCCAATTTAAAATTTCCAAATAATCGCTATGGAATTTCGTTAATAAACGATAGCGTTTATTTGATAAATATTAAGGAATTTCGATATATTTGGGTATCGTTTTAAACCGAAATTCTGAATATTGAGTTTAAAATATATATTGGCTTATATTAGAGTTGATTAATGTTTCATTCGAAATATATGATAAGAATAATCCATTATTATTTAAAAATACAATTGATTTGAATTAAATTTATTTTATCGATATTCATAGGCCATAGAAATAAATTTCATTTCAAACGAGCTCCATTTTCAACAGAACAAGTTTTATTGGAAAGCATATAATTAAATATTGCTAAATTTCCAATTTGGAGTCAATTTGAGCTGTTTTATCGGTAGGCAAAATTTAACGATGAACCGATAAATTAATATAAAGCCGTTTGTACAAACGGAGTCAGATTTAAACGGGACGAATTTCATTGGGTTCGGAACGTTGAGACGTGGGAGTATGCTTATTTTGTTGCGTTTGGAATTCATGTGGGATGATACCTATATTTAATGATCAATGATGAATACCGGTAGGATTTATTTATCATAAAATAAACATAATCTAGCATACGCATGCAGCGTACTCTATGTAACCCACCATTACTTCGTAAAGAGAAAAAATGAATTCGTTTACACCCAAGCCACCGCATTTTGTATTACTTGCGTGCCACACTATCTAAATTTCCTCCCCACCAATCCATTGAAAAACCGTGGAAGCCAAGCTTTTATTATTGAAATTCCCACCCTCCCATCAGTCTATACGTACACAAGCACATGAAAAAAGAAGCACAAGACAAACCTAGATATACCCTACATTGTACAGTAAAAAAGTGGCTACCACGTCTTCATCCCTATAAAATCACTACTGCTCAATCCTTCTACTTTCATTCCAACAAAGCTTTAAGACTCTGAAAGCCACCATTACTCTAAAAAACGAAAATCTCCCTTCATGGAAAAACGCAATCCCACCTTTGACAAACCTTAAAGAATGATAAATCTCCCTAACCCTATAAGTCAAAGTGACGAACGGAGTTGGATGCTCTGACCGGGTGAGGAAGCACCGTTCAATCTTCAAGCAGTACGGTGCGCAGTTCACCGGGAAGGGCGTGATGGCGCTGTGTTTGAAAAGTGGTGGGGAGGAGTAAAGGGTTCTGAAGGCGGTGGCATTCATGGAACCAAAGTAGTGAGGTGTTTGGGGTTCGTCAGGCAGCAGAGCTGCATCAGAATGAAGCAGTGTTGCGATTTTGGTGAAAGTGAGAAGAACAATAAAGTGGGGTTTGCATAAGGGAACTTTGGTCTGGAGGTTTCATTCTAAAGGAGCTGTAGTGAGGAAGCACGAGTTCGATTTTATGGTGCATGGGTCTTTGTCTTTGTACGTGGAAGGGGGACGACATGTAGATTTCTGGTTCTGACGTGGTTGTAGTTCGAAACAGAAAGACGAGGTGAAGTGCACGATGAAGTTTGAGCGAGAACTGTGACAAGGTGGAAGCAACATTTAGTTGGAGGAGAAAGGAATGTACTGTGGTAATGTATGGGGTATGGGAAGTTTTGGTGGCCTGATGCGTGTAATAGGAGGTGGATCAAGGAAGTAGGTGCATGCACAAATTCATTTTTCTACAATGGAAAGAAGGACGGGTGTTGTTGAACAGTTTTGTGTGGGGAGTTTTGTGTGTTGGAAAATAAAAATTGAAAAGTAGTAGAAGAAGAGCATGCGCAGGGTGAAGGAAAACAAAGTGCGGACGTAATACTGGGAGGAGGAATGTGGCGTTAGCATGGGGTAACATTTGTTTACACGTACAAGAAGTAGGATCGGTGTGTGGTGTTGAAGGGTTGAGGGATGCTGCTGTCTTCGTGAGTAGCAGTAGGAGAACAGGGGGGTCAGTGACAATGTTGGAACAAAAACTATGTAGAAAAAAAGGAAAAAGGGAAATAGAAATAAGGTTTCATGAGGAGATGCAGATGAATACCGTGGGCTTGAAATGGGCGGAAGTGCCTGGGAAGAATTATACAAAAGGGGAGGGACGTGTTATTGGTGTGGGAAACAACAAAGGGTAGAAGGAAACTAACGGTACAGGGGGAGAAGTAAAGATGGATATGGTGAAGGAATATATAGGTGACGATGTTAACCCTCTTTTTGGCAAGAGTCTCAACGAACAAAGCCCAAATGCGCAGTCAAATACATAGCCGCATTTCAGAAAGCCCAACAACCAATAATGGGTCCAAGACAGTCACACACCGGCCCATGTCTGGATTCAACAAATAACAACTCACTCCGGAAGAATAGGCCTCCCAGTCGACCGAGTTTATCGGAGTGAATCGACCGATTATTATGGGCCAGCGTGGAAATCTTCTACAGAGCCAGTCCACTTAATATCCCGACTTCCAAAGAGATAAAGGCGGTCAACCATATGCAGACAAAGCTCTGCTTTTGATATGCCTCTTCACGGATGCCACGTCAGCCACAACTTCCGAGGATACTATTTATGAACAGTGGAGTCAGTCTTCCAGCCGCAACTCGAGCCAATAGATGGATTCCACGTGTCTGAACCATCCCGAAATGGCCGGACCATTTCGCAACAGCCCAAGCAACATTTTCCACCTATAAATACCCCTAAGCTTAAAGAGGAAAGGGGACTTTTGGCCAGATGGCTTTCTTCAAGCTTTTCATCTCTACTCTCCTCCAGATTCTTAATCTCTCAAAAGGAAGAAAGGAAAAAAGTCATTTTCTTTCTTTTCTCCAAATAGAAAAAGCATTGTTCTTGTAATCAAAAAAAGAGAAATGATATATAAAGTGGACGTAGGCACTATCTTTGCCGAACCACTATAAAAATTCTATGTGTGTTCCCCGTTCTTTTACTTTTTTATTGCTTTTTTTATCTTTAGTCGTGTGTTGATCATGCGAATGGGGGTTGATCTTCACTAGTGACCAACTTTTGACGTCAACACTTTGGCGCGCCAGGTAGGGGAATCGCACCGACACCGCCATCGAGCTCCTGCTTATCTCAGGTCATGGCAAACAAACGAAAGAAAGATGCAACATCCTCTCGTCCCGCAAACGCCGATGCAGCCAATGACGATGCTGCAGAAGCAAGCCACGAAGTTTCCTCTCATGACAGCATGTCTCGATTCCTTACCCGGGACGACATGGATAAATCATGGTCGAACTCAGAGACCATATGACATCTTAGGGTAAAGTCCTCAAACGACAGCAGAAGTTGATGGATCACCTTCTCGGTCGACTGGAAACAGGGTTGAACGCTTCAACATCAATTCCTCCATCGACCGAAGTTGGGGCAGTAACCGATCTTCGATCTGCACGGAATCGGGCCACTGATCAGGCTACACCTTTATTTCATCCTCGTATGGTTCCACCAACCGATCAATCCCAGCCGAGAATATCACTTCCAGCAACTAGCACGGCTGCAAAAACAGAATCTCAGGAGGCAGGCGACCAAGATCTAGGTCGTCTGGCAAATATGCCTCCATTCTTTGGAACATCTCGACCTACCGAATCAGTCGAGCTACCACCGGGTCCCTCAGAATCAACGCCATTCCCATTACAACCCAGGATCTTGCCGCAGACCAGTCTAACCACTCTTCCTCTTCAACGAAGAGTTGGAGTAGCCTTCCCTTCGAACGAGGGAAGCCACCCCACCATGCCGGTGCTCACCGTAGCAGAAGAAAACGCTACCGTAGACCCTCCTAACCTCGCTTCAAGTGGGGGCAACCCTGGCCCCCGAACACCACATGCTATGCTGGATCAGCCTAGACCTTTAGCTACAAATACGGCTCGATCCACAACTCATCAGGTTCTAGAGGGGCCATTCTGCCCAGAACCTCTGGCCAGATCTCACCTTCCCTCACACCTTCACTCAACTCTCGGAGGTCGAGCCCAGCCAACGGCCACCCTTCCGAGCATGCTTTTGCCGGATCCTCGTGCATAACCCTCTCAGGATGCAGAGCTAAGTTCATGGCAACGACTCCTCGGAGATGGGAGTCAGCTCGCAAGCATCATCCGACGCTTCACTCGGGGCAATTCTTCGCAGCAAGACATAGACAATGTCAACCGCAGCCCCTTTACTAGAGAAATCAGAAATTCCCGAAATCCTCCGGATTTTGGGTTCCCAGCCATCGAACCATACAACGGTCGCACTGACCTAACCATTCATCTCATGCGATACATGCGACACATGGAAGTATTTGGTGTGTCGAACAGCTTCATGGCTAAGTGCTTTCCACTCTTTCTCAAAGATATAGCAGGTATGTGGTTTCGGCAGCTAACAACGGAGTCAATCAGTAGTTGGAATACTCTAGTCACCCGCTTCGTCGAGCAGTTTCGAGTGCATATCTCCCGACCGAAAAGTGTCATGTTTTTATCAACCATCAAATAGCGATCCGGAGAGATGCTGAGATCCTTCCTCGAAAGGTTCAACGCAGCTGTAGCATCTGTCGATCGGCCCGAGCCATCGATGGTGTTGATGGCAGCCATCGCGGGAGTCCAGAAGAGATCAGAATTCTCGAACTCCTTAACCAGGGATCCTCCCAAAGATATAGATGATTTTTACTTCGAGGCCGATAGATTCCTCCGAAAAGAGGATGCTGGCCTTGAGATGAAGAGCCTTGAAGTTTTAGTAGCCAAACAACTAGGTCCACTCAACGACAATGGCCAAAATAAAGGAAGAGGAAAGGCCCTGGAAAAGGATGAACGCAATGTCCGACCTCGAAATGAAAACAAATATGATAGGTACACCGAACTTAACTCTTCTTTACTCAATATCTATCACGATATGCACGAGTCCTTCCCCACTCCAAGGCCACCTCGACGAGAACTGACCCAGATGGAACTTGATTCTGGCAAGCATTGTATATTCCACAACGTAGCTGGACATAATAAAAATGATTGCCGACATCTGCGCGATCTCATCGAAGGACGAGTCAGAAAAGGGGAACTCACTGAATATGTCAAAAATCGCGCCCCGGCCATGTCGCCGCGACCTTCTGCCCAAGCTCCTCAGGCTGGTCCGCGAGCTCCTAGAAATGGAAAGGTCCCTAAGACTAGCACTCGCGGCATTATCATTAATTAGATTTTTTATCTTTTCTTTCGATGTATTTCTTTCAATAACGAGGACGCCTTGATGCTCTGTAATCAATCGCTGTCACCGTAGTTTTTCTTTTTTGTAGTTGCTTAGCAGTTATGAACTTTACTTTTTGCAAAAGTAGATCGTTGTTGTAAAATTTCTAAGCCGAGCATAGTTAATGCTCACCCCCTGTTCTATGTGGTTAGCGCGAAATACCACCACTACTTCAAACACCTACTCTTTCAAGTGAGAGAGGTCACTTTTTCTTAAACACGAGTGTGGATTACACTCTCTTTCTTTACACCACGAGCATGCATAACTCGTTAAACTAACTAACCTAATATGAGTTGAGCATGAGAAACACTTGCCCTAAGCCGAGTATGGTTAATACTCGCCCTATCTAAGCCGAGCATGGTTTATGCTCACCACTAAGCCGAGCATGGTTTATGCTCGCCACTAAGCCGAGCATGGTTTATGCTCGCCACTAAGCCGAGTATGGTTTATGCTCGCCACCCTCTAAAGCCAAGTGGAATAAAATGCTCGACCCATCGTCCTCCCAAACGGGGATGGTTTGTTATGTACTTGCAGGAACCAACTTTTGTACCAGTGGCGATCATCATCTCGGCCTTATTACGGTTCCCGATAGTTGTTGGTTTTCTGGCCTTAATACGACCTGGCATGGTCGTCGGATTTCTGGTCTTAATACAACATCGGACCGTCGGTTTTCTAGCCTTAATATGGTCCGGTGCGACCATAGTAGCTCGAGCGTTTGTGCTTCAGTTCATATTTCAGAATACACCTCCCTCTGTCGATGAAGATGCATTCTGAGGGGCAAAGTGTTAACCCTCTTTTTGGCAAGAGTCTCAACGAACAAAGCCCAAATGCGCAGTCAAATACAAAGCCGCATTTCAGGAATCCCAACAACCAATAATGGGTCCAAGACAGTCACACACCGGCCCATGTCCGAATTCAACAAATAACAGCTCACTCCGGAAGAATAGGCCTCCCAGTGGACCAAGTTTATCGGAGTGAGTCGACAGATTATTTCGGGCCAGCGTGGAAATCTTCTACAGAGCCAGTCCACTTAATATCCCGACTTCCAAGTAGATAAAGGCGGTCAACCTTATGCGGACAAAGCTCTGTTTTGATATGCCTCTTCACGGATGCCACGTCAGCCACAACTACCGAGGATACTATTTATGAATAGTGGAGTCAGTCTTCTAGCCGCAACTCGAGGCAATAGATGGATTCCACGTGTCCGGGCCTTCCTGAAATGGCCGGACCATTTCGCAACAACCCAAGTAGCATTTTCCACCTTTAAATACCCCTAAGCTTAAAGAGGAAAGGGGACTTTTGGCCCGACGACTTTCTTCAAGCTTTTCATCTCTACTTTCCTCCAGTATCTTAATCTCTCAAAAGGAAGAAAGGAAAATAGTCATTTTCTTTCTTTTCTCCAAATAGTAAAAGCATTGTACTTGTAATCAAAAAAAGAGAAATGATATATAAAGTGGACGTAGGCACTGTCTTTGCCAAACCACTATAAAAATTCTGTGTGTGTTCCCCATTCTTTTACTTTTTTATTGTGTTTTTTATCTTTAGTCGTGTGTTGATCACGCGATTGGGGGTTGATCGTCACTAGTGACCAACTTTTGACGTCAACAGACGATTTGGGTATCAAAGTTTTTGGGCTGATGGGTGTGGGCCTTTGGGCTTTTGGGTGAAAGAAAGAAAAGAAAAAGGATTTGAGAAAAGGGTGCTCGTGTTTGCTGAAATTAGGCATCGCGTATAGCAGCTCGTGGAGTGGGGAGTTCAGAAAACAAGGAGAAGTCGGGCCAGTAAAATTCTAAACAAAGGAATTTGTTCGGGCATGTTGTATGGGTTAATTCAGAATTTGATAAAACCAGGATTTCCTGAACTGTATCAACGAGAGTAACATACTTGAAATGTTTTAGACAAGGCAGGAAGCAGTCAGAATTAGATGTTTAATCCGACCATTTAACCGACGGGCAGTAATCAAGGTGAGCTCAACTCACTCAGTTTACCCTGTTTATATTTTATATAAGCTGGGTTTTTATTTCGTGTGCAATGTTTGCTAATGGTTGATGATTGGATGACTGTTTGTTTGTATGTTGAATATTATTTGATATTCACTGATTAAATTAAGCATTGGTTTAATTTAATCGAATTAATTCATTATTTTAACGATTATTTTCCAAACGAGGTAACTTAACTTGTTGCTAACGTTTATAATAATATAAACGTATTAAATAAATAATTTTGATGCTTGAATGGACGTTATAAATTGTTTGTTGGTTTTCACTAGTTAAATTGGTTGTTTCTGTTTATCATGATGAATAAATATATTGTCGTATTGGATTTGAGGTAACCCATTGTGATGTAGGGAAGGACAGGTTTGATGGATCCAACCGGATTCCTCAAATATGTGTTTATTTATATGAACTGTTTAATCAAGCTGCTTGATTGTTAGTCGTGAAATCTAAACTTAACACTTATGTAATATTAACCAAGGAGTGATATTAGTTGAGTAATTATCTGCGGATGGCCTATAAGTTAATCATATTACATATATTGATTTACCGACAGGTAAGTCAATAAAAAGAAAGTTATAAAATTGTTTCATAACTATCTCCGATTAACTCTGGTGCAAGGTACAACATTCGTTCTTAAGCCGCCATGGTGACGTTCAAAACCCTAGTGGAAAATTCAAAAATTGCGATTAACAATCTTACTTCTTCCCTCTCTAATCACGTTTCTTCATCGCAAGAGGACAGACATGATAAAAACAAGGATGTACTTCCTTCGTAGAAGGAGATTTTACAGAAGCCAGGTGTAAAGCGTAACTTTTTTCCTCGAGATAATTGCCCATTTTTTAAATCCCGTAATTATTCATTTTCCCATCACCCGCCTCGAAATACGAACCATTACTCTAGAAAATTAAAAACCATCAAATCCGATAATGGTTGCTTCGGATGCGGTTCTTCAGATCACGGGGCAAGGAGATGTCGAAATCCTCTTATTTGTTTTTGTTGTAATAATACCGGGCACAAGGGTATCCTAAAAGTATGGCAAACCCTAAATCGATCCGTCCTCTTACAGCGGCGTTTTTTCCTGAAGATTTTAAAAAGGCTAGATCGATGGTAGTGCTCTCAATAGCCCGTGGAGGATTTTCTATCAATGAATTAGAACTCCCGTTGGGTTCTCACTTCGGTAAAAAGGCACCTAGATGGATATGGACAGTTCGAAGATTTGGAGATGATTTCATTGTGAAATCCCCCCTTTTGCGGACGGATACATTCTACTATTCAATTAAAAACCCAAAAGATGTTGTTAATTTGAAGAGGTGGACTCCACAGGTTGGAAGTATGGCTAAAAGGAGGATTGAAGTTTGGGTTGCACTCAAGAATGTGCCTCTTGTTTGCAGAAGCTTAGACTCTCTCAAGACGGCGTTGGCGGATTTGGGCGAGGTGATCAGACTACAATATGGTGTATGGAATGTTACTGATGTATCTTCTTTGAGGGCGATGATGTATATTGACAAGGGGATGGATCTCCCACCATCTTTTGTGGTCCCTGTTGAAGGTTTTTTTCACGAAGTACAGATTTTGAAAGTGGATGGTGAATCGTCTGGAGAGATTGACAGAAAGGAGCTTTGTAAAATGGTTTTTACCAGAGGGGAGGATGGTAATTTGAAGATTCTGAAGGCTCGCAGTGGTAGTGCTCCCGTAGCTGATGCAAGGTTGGGTAGCAATTCTTTTGCATCTATTTCGGTTGAAGAGGTGGAAAGGAATGTTATGAAGAATGTTGTGGGAGGTCCAAGTGGTGATGCTAATGTGGTTGTTGGGTTGGATGACAGTTGTGACGGCCCTCCCCGCACCAACCGACATTCACTCCAAAAGTGCGCTGTACACATGTCCAGTTAGCACGGAACGGGTCGTCAGAAGGAAAAGGGAAGAAGGAAATGAACATACAAGAACCTGTAGAATGTCTCACAGCGCATAAAATAAAATATAATAATAACATACTTGACATAAAACAGGTGAGACAGTGCATAAGCTGAAAATCAGAACTAAACATCATAGCAGCGGAAATCCAAAATACAGCTTATTACAACTTTTCAAACTGTCTCAAAGCAAAAGTAAGATAAATGAGGTACACTACTAATGCCCAAGTAGCGACCACCAACGACACAGGGAGAATGTGTGTGTGTGTGTGTGTATATATATATATATATATATATATATATATATATATCATACGTGGAAGCCTCCTGCCCGCCTCCGAATCAGCTACTCGCGCACCACCAACTAACCTGTCTCTAGTCTGCTCGTGTGAGCACTCAGAGTAATAAGAGGATACATAAAACTCTGGGTCAGACATAAAGCCTGGTATGAGCGATAAGCATCTAAAGTGAACAATAACAGGTTGACTAAAACATACCTGAACCTCGACCTGCAACCAAAGAGTTAGCACTACATATTGTACAACACTCTAAGGTACCATATCAAACGGTGTAAAGATACGGAGGTGAGGGAGGTGTACATGTCATAGTGATGGCAAACAATCAAACATAGCATCCATCCTCACATCTCTCACTCAGTGCGTAAAGCATAAGATATTCACCACTTCGATCACCCAACATACCTCGCTACGATCACTTTGCCCCACGAAGTCATAAATGGCTTCACTGCACGGATAACGTAGCCACGAGTCCTTCGCTATGTCCACTTTGCCCCATGGAGTCACAAGAACCCCACTGCACTGGCTCATAGCCTTACTAATCCTTACTATGTCCACTCTGCCCCATGGAGTCATAAGAACCCCACTGCACTAGCTCATAGTCTTACTACGCATCACTTTGCCCCTCGAGTCATAATGACTCTACTGCACTGATAACGTAGTCTTGCTACCATCACCTTGCCCCTCAGGTCATAATGACCCTACTGCACTGATAAGTAGCCCATCATTCCTTTTCAGTGGTGAATCGAAGTTATGAACGTCGACAACTCCTTACCACACGTCCCGCAGCAAAGTCCAACCAGGAAGTGAACTCATTGGTTCCCAACTGGATCCTGAGCTCTAACTTCCCATATTGGACTACCTTTGCATCTCGGGTTATTGGTCAATACTGGGTCGGGTCGGGTTCCTCCTCAAGCCGTCGGATCGGGTCGGGTATCCTCCATCGGTTCGGGTCGGGTCCTCTTCTGATACGGTTCGGGTCGAGTGTCTCTCCTTGGTTCGGGTCGGGTTCTTTACTTCGGGTCGGGTCGGGTGTCATTCCCCTCCAGTTCGTGCTTCCGCTCCGATCCGCCTCCTCATCCTCCTATCCGATCCATCTTCAGGCTTCCGCTCCGATCCGCCTCCCCCTTAATCCGATCCGATCCCAGTTCAGTAGCGTGGCCTTTCTTTTTGCAAAATTTTCTCAAGTTTCAGGTTCCGATCCGATCGGATTCCTTGCCCAGTTCAACATATCCGATCCGAGCCCCATATCCGATCCGATCCGAAACCTGCACTGTTTTCTGAAGCTGTTCCAGCAAGTGTTTACGCCATTCGACGATGTTTTCGAGCATTCTAACTATTGAAATCAATCACAAAGCATATCATACAGTCATAGCAACATGCATAATCAACCACAAACATCAAAACATCCATATGATAGGCTAAAATGGATCAAACATACCCAAAATCCCATATTTCCCCTTAAGCATGTTTAGGTGAAACTAATGATATGATTAGCAAAACTTAACCAAATTAACCCAAATTCATATCAGAGGTCTAAAACATCATTTAAGAATTTATGAACATTTTTCCCGAATTTTATCATGTTTAAATTCGATAATTAACACTAATCACCCCTAATTAGCCATAATTAGTGCAAAACTATGAAAATCACTCACCTTAGCCACAAATAAACTAAGATCTGAAATAAATCTCTGATTTGATGTGAATCCCAATGCTAAACAGCATCTCCAATGTTGCTTTGGTGTAGATCTTCCTTGATTAGGGGTTGCTAAGCCAAATCCTTAACCAAAAGATGATTTGGAGGTGATTTAGAGGTTGTATGCCATTTTTAGGGTTTCTTGGTGATAAGTGGAGGCTAGAAAACTGAAATGGAATGATCCTCTATCTCATTTCATCCTCCCCATAACCCTAATCCCGAAATGGGTTATGGGCCTACTCACTAATCACCCGATTTGGCCCGGTTAAGCAGTTTTTCACCCTCCAAACCTTATTTCAGCCATATCTCCCAAACGGTAGGTCCGTTTGGCTATTTGACCCCTCTACGGAAAGGTAAACCATCAAACGAATCTAATGGAAGTGGTTTCAGGTCAAAATTCCTTTCCAATCAAAAGTTATGGCCAAAACAGTACCAACTAGGGGCAAAATGGTCATTTAAAAATCGACAAAAATCATGAACATGGGAAATGACTCTAATAGATGTTTCCCAAAGTTACATGACCATACGACTTCATACGGGAAAGAAATAAATATTCTACGATCCCCCGATACGTAGAATGCGGGTCATTACACTCTCCCCCCCTTAAGAAATTTCGCCCCCGAAATTCCCTAATGAAAACACACACAAAGGTCCCGCATGCCTATCAATCATAAAACAACAATCAAACATGCAAACAAGCAAAACAAATCTACCCTAGCATGCGGAAAACTAAATTGCAAAGTAAATCTTACCAGGCAAAGAGTTCTGGATATGCCTTCCTAATGCTCTCCTCTGTCTCCCAAGTACAATCATTCTCGTCCTCGCCTCACTGAACCTTGACTAGCTTCACCAAATTCCTTCGAAGTTGCTTCGTATCGTGCCCCACAATACGAATCGGCTTGCGTTTCCCAACCGCCTTGGGTTCTACTTCGACGTCCTCTAACTGATCAGGTGAAATAGCCATATCTGAGTCGTGAACGAACTTCCTTAGTTGGGAAACATGAAATACATTGTGAACTCCCGCCATCTTCTCTGGTAAGCCTACTCTATATGCCGAATTCCCGACTAGTTCAAGAACAGGGAATGGGCCAACAAATCTTGGTGCCAACTTGCCTCTCTTGCCAAATCGTATCACGCTCTTCAACGGAGAGATCTTGACAAACACCAAGTCACCAACGGAGAATTTCAAGTCCCTTCTCCTCTTATCAGCATAACTCTTCTGCCTATCTTGGGCAGCTTTCATTCGTTGCTGAATGATCTTAATCTTATCCGAAGTTTCTCTCACCACATCTGGTCCAAGCATAAACTTCTCGCCAGTCTCTATCCAACATGATGGTGAGTTGCACGGTCTTCCGTACAAAGCTTCATATGGAGCCATACCGATACTGGATTGGTAGCTATTATTATATGCAAACTCTACTAGATGCAAATGGTCATCCCGTGATCCACCAAAATCCAATATACAAGCTCTCAAGAGATCTTCCACTATACGATTCACCCTCTCTGCCTGACCATCGGTCTGAGGATGATATGCGGTACTGAGATGTAGTCCTGACCCTAGAGCCTCTTGTAAGCTCTTCCAAAATCCACTAGTGAACAACGGGTCTCGGTCACTCACAATGCTTTTGGGTACTCCATGAAATCTCAGTACCCACTTCATATATAATTCTGCCAACTTGGCTGCCGATCTGGTCGATTTGACTGGTATAAATCTTGCACTTTTAGTCAATCGATCCACAATTACCCAAATGCTATCATATCCCAATCTAGTCCTTGGTAGGCCATCGATGAAATCCATCGAGACTTGCTCCCATTTCCATTCGGGAATTTCTAATGGTTGCAACAAACCACTAGGCTTCTTTTGCTCGGCTTTAACTAGCTGGCAATTCATGCATTTGGATATAAACTTCCCAACGTCTCTTTTCATCCCTTCCCAGTAGTAAGTCTGTCTCATGTCTCGATACATCTTATTACCACCGGGATGTATGGTTAGTTTTGAGTGATGACATTCTCTAAGCACTTCATCTCTCAAACCATTCACGTTGGGCACAACTAGTCTTCCATTCTTTCGAAGCCATCCATCTCGATCAAGCCCATATACGTTCATCTCCTCATCGATACCCATCTCTAACTTGGAGATGATTTCCAATAGGTTGGGATCGTCCCTCTGACTAGAACCGATCCGCTCAATCAAAGTGGGTCTGATCGTCAAACTAGCTAACATGACTGGATTCAATTCGCACCTTGGTCTGAAATCAAACCCCGCAATATACTCCAGTTGCTTCCATTCAAGAAACATAGCCCCTAAACTGGCTTGTCTCCTACACAAGGCATCGGCTACTGCATTACCTTTCCCAGGTGTATATGCGATATCAAAATCATACGAAGCCAAGAACTCTAACCATCTCTGCTGACGGAGATTCAGATCTTTCTGAGAGAAGAGATATTTCAACGATTTATGATCGGTAAACAACTCAAATCTTTCTCCCAAGAGATAGTGTCTCCACATCTTCAGCGCAAATACAATCGCTGCCAATTCCAAATCATGGGTAGGATACTTCTTCTCATGCGGCTTTAGTTGTCGACTAGCATAAGCTACCACCCTACCTCCTTGCATCAATACAGCACCCAGTCCGGTACCACAAGCATCCATGTATACCGTCATCTCTTCATTCCCTTTAGGAATGACTAACACTGGCGCACACGTCAACTTCTCTGTTAGACTCTTGAAGGCATCCTCACACACTCCGTCCCAGACGAAGGACTGATTCTTCTTAGTCAATTGAGTCAACGGTGCCGCTATCTTGGAGGAGTCCTGGATAAACTTACGATAATATCCAGCTAATCCCAAGAAACTTCTTACATCTGTTGCATTCTTGGGCGTAGGCCAATCCTGTATCGTAGCCACCTTCGCAGGGTCCACGGCAATACCACTCTCGGAAACAACATGACCCAAGAATCTCACTTCCCTTCTCCAAAAATGACACTTAGAGAATTTCGCTTTCAATTGGTGTTTCCTCAACACCTCCATCACTATCCTCCAGTGTCCCTTGTGTTCCTCCTCTGTCCTTGAGTAAACAAGGATATCATCCACGAACACAAGAACAAACTTATTCAACTGATCTCTGAATACTCGATTCATAAGATCCACAAAGTAGGCTGGTGCATTGGTCAACCCAAATGGCATGACCTGCCACTCATAAAATCCAGACGGCGTCCTGAATGTCGTTTTCGGAATACTCTCATCCGCTACTCGTAGATGATGAAATCCTGTCGCGGGGTCCAACTGGGAGAACACTCTTACTCCTTCCAGTTGATCAAACAAATCATCTATCCGTGGTAGAAGATACTTATTCTTCCTCGTCACCTTATTCAACTCGCGATAGTCCACACACAAACGAAGGGAACCATCTGCCTTAGTGGCAAACACAACTGGTGCTCCCCACTCGGAGACACTCCTTCTAATAAATCCCTTCTTCAAAAGATTGCTGACTTGCACCCCGAGCTCTCGCTGCTCCCTTGGTGCCATACGACGAAGTGGCATCACTATAGGTTTGGCATCTTTCACTAAATCAATACGGAACTCAATCTCTCGGTGTGGTGGAAGCCCGGTCACCTCCTCGAAGACGTCCGGATACTGGCCAACCACGGGCACATCTGACAACTCATCCTGCGAGATGTCGAGGGAATTTACAAAACTAGCCATAACCCCATCACTAGGTAGACTACCAAACACTACCCTCCACCCATCATCCGCCCTCACTGTCACCAAAAAGCCCTCACAGTCTACCACCACCCCGTACCTTTGGAGCCAATCGACTCCCAATATAATGCCATACCCAGTAAAGCCCAAAACAAAGCAATCACAAACAAACATACATCCATGACTCGATAAGACCAAATTCGTGCAAATCATACTAAGGCTAGTCGAACCACCAATCGGGTTCGTCACAACCAATGGTCTATTGACTATCTCGGGTTCCATTCCCAACCTATCTACCAGGTCACTAGATATGAAGGAACGGGAAGTCCCAGTATCAAACAAAACTCGAACTGGTACATCTTAAATAGAAAGCATACCTTGAATAACAACATTCTTTCCTTTCTCCGCCGTAGTTGGGGCATTCGACGAAGAAGGAACAGCATCAATAGCATATGCTTTCACAATCTGCTTCTCCTTAAGAGGTTGCGGACACTTATCCTTATGATGTCCCACTTGACCACAGTTGTAGCACTTCCTTTCCGCTGGCTTGGCCTGACATTCTTTAGCATAATGGCCCTTCTTACCATAGCTAAAGCACTCAACATCTTTCTTGCTCTTTTTCTGGCCACCCTTGGATTGGTCCTGCTTCCTCTTATTCTGAGAGTTATTCTTGCCTCCACCGCCTGCTTGCGGCTTTGGCCCTTCTGCAGCTGCAGCCTCAGTCTTTGACTTAGGGTAAAGACTCACTGATCTCAAAGCTTTCCCCACAATCGATTCAAAAGTCTCATCGATGTGGTTGATAAGCCTTTCCCCCAAGTATCCATCCAAACCAGTAATAAACTTCTCATTCTTCTTCTCAGGAGTATCAATGAGAGACAGTCCATATTTCGACAAAGTGTCGAACTCAGCAATATAATCAGAAACTTCCCTTCCATTCTGCTTGAGTTCCAAGAACCTCTTAAACAATACTGACTTCTGGGCAGCTGGGATAAACTTCTCGCTAAAGCGGGCCTTGAACTGATCCCAAGTAACCTGATCCTCTGGAGTAGCTGTTCTAATGGCATTCCACCAGTTCATCGCTCGCCCTTGCAGCTGACGAGACGCTAGCCTTCTCTTCATCGCATCATCAAGACCCAAGTCATCAAAGATACGATCACAGCTATCCATCCAGTCTTGAACATCTGTGGCCGACTCCGTCCTGTGGAACGGCTTCCCACCACGATTAGTGTATTCTTTGCACAACTTGGCGAAATCGACCCTAGGCGCCTGCACTACTGGGCCAACACCAACTCCGGGATTGGGAACCGCCCCTTGCACTTCTCTAAGCATATCTCTCATGAGGTTAGTAAACATCGCCCTCATGTCAACGACATCCCCATGGTTGGTCCCTCTACAGCACCTCTCGTGTCTCGGCTCATCGTCAATCTGAAAAAGGGAAACGATTAACGACCCCATAGTGGTGCTAGTGCAGTGCAACTTCATTCTTATACTACTAATAGTATATATATATAGCTTTTGAAAACCAAAGTAATCACAAATACGCGCTCTCGTATACGTACTATCTCTCCCTAGTGTCTTTCCCTAAGTTAACTACGCAACCTAGAGCTCTGATACCAAGTGTGACGGCCCGCCCCGCACCAACCGACATTCACTCCAAAAGTGCGCTGTACACATGTCCAGTTAGCACGGAACGGGTCGTCAGAAGGAAAAGGGAAGAAGGAAATGAACATACAAGAACCTGTAGAATGTCTCACAGCGCATAGAATAAAATATAATAATAACATACTTGACATAAAACAGGTGAGACAGTGCATAAGCTGAAAATCAGAACTAAACATCATAGCAGCGGAAATCCAAAATACAGCTTATTACAACTTTTCAAACTGTCTCAAAGCAAAAGTAAGATAAATGAGGTACACTAGTAATGCCCAAGTAGCGACCACCAACGACACAGGGAGAATGTGTGTATATATATATATCATACGTGGAAGCCTCCTGCCCGATCCGAATCAGCTACTCGCGCACCACCAGCTAACCTGTCTCTAGTTTGCTCGTGTGAGCACCCAGAGTAATAAGAGGAGACATAAAACTCTGGGTCAGACATAAAGCCTGGTATGAGCGATAAGCATCTAAAGTGAACAATAACAGGTAGACTAAAACATACCTGAACCTGGACCTGCAACCAAAGAGTTAGAACTACATACTGTAAACACTCTAAGGTACCATATCAAACGGTGTAAAGATACGGAGGTGGGGGAGGTGTGCATGTCATAGTGATGGCAAACAATCAAACATAGCATCCATCCTCACATCTCTCACTCAGTCCGTAAAGCATATGATATTCACCACTTCGATCACCCAACATACCTCGCTACGATCACTTTGCCCCATGAAGTCATAAATGGCTTCACTGCACTGATAACGTAGCCACGAGTCCTTAGCTATGTCCACTTTGCCCCATGGAGTCACAAGAACCCCACTGCACTGGCACATAGCCTTACTAATCCTTACTATGTCCACTCTGCCCCATGGAGTCACAAGAACCCCACTGCACTGGCTCATAGTCTTACTACGCATCACTTTGCCCCTCGAGTCGTAATGACTCTATTGCACTGATAACGTAGTCTTGCTACCATCACCTTGCCCCTCAGGTCATAATGACCCTACTGCACTTATAAGTAGCCCATCATTCCTTTTCAGTGGTGAATCGAAGTTATGAACGTTGACAACTCCTTAGCACACGTCCCGCAGCAAAGTCCAACCATGAAGTGAAATCATTGGTTCTCAACAGGATCCTGAGCTCTAACTTCCCATATTGGACTACCTTTGCATCTCGGGTTATTGGTCAATACTGGGTCATGTCGGGTTCCTCCTCAAGCCGTTGGTTCGGGTCGGGTATCCTCCATCGGTTCGGGTCGGGTCCTCTTCTGATACGTTTCGGGTCGGGTGTCTCTCCTTGGTTCGGGTCGGGTGCTTTACTTCGGATCGGGTCGGGTGTCATTCCCCTCCAGTTCGTTCTTCCGCTCCGATCCGCCTCCTCATCCTTCACATGCTCTTATCCGATCCATCTTCAGGCTTCCGCTCCGATCCGCCTCCCCCTTAATCCGATCCGATCCCAGTTCAGTAGCGTGGCCTTCCTTTTTGCCAAATTTTCTCAAGTGTCAGGTTCCGATCCGATCGGATTCCTTGCCCAGTTCAACATATCCGACCCAAGCCCCATATCCGATCCGATCCGAAACCTGCACTGTTTTCTGAAGCTGTTCCAGCAAGTGTTTACGCCATTTGACGACATTTTCGAGCATTCTAACTATTGAAATCAATCACAAAGCATATCATACAGTCATAGCAACATGCATAATCAACCAAAAACATCAAAACACCCATATGATAAGTTAAAATGGATCAAACATACCCAAAATCCCATATTTCCCCTTAAGCATGTTTAGGTGAAACTAATGATAGGATTAGCAAAACTTAACCAAATTAACCCAAATTCATATCAGAGGTCTAAAACATCATTTAAGAATTTATGAATATTTTTCCCGAATTTTATCATGTTTAAATTCGCTAATTAACACTAATCACCCCTAATTAGCCAAAATTAGTGCAAAACTATGCAAATCACTCACCTTAGCCACAAATAAACTAAGATCTGAAATAAATCTCTGATTTGATGTGAATCCCAATGCTAAACAGCAGCTCCAATGTTGCTTTGGTGTAGATCTTCCTTGATTAGGGGTTGCTAAGCCAAATCCTTAACCAAAAGATGATTTGGAGGTGATTTAGAGGTTGGAGGCCATTTTTAGGGTCTCTTGGTGATAAGTGGAGACTAGAAAACTGAAATGGAATGATCCTCTATCTCATTTCATCCTCCCCATAACCCTAATCTCGAAATGGGTTATGGGCCTACTCACTAATCACCAGATTTGGCCCGGTTAAGCAGTTTTTCACCCTCCAAACCTTATTTCAGCCATATCTCCCAAATGATAAGTCCGTTTGGCTATTATGACCACTCTACGGAAAGGTAAACCATCAAACGAATCTAATGGAAGTGGGTTAAGGTCAAAATTCCTTTCCAATCAAAAGTTATGGCCAAAACAGTATCAACTAGGGGCAAAATGGTCATTTAAAAATCGACAAAAATCATGAACATGAGAAATGACTCTAATAGATGTTTCCCAAAGTTACATGACCATACGACTTCATACGGGAAAGAAATAAATATTCTACGATCCCCCGATACGTAGAATGCGGGTTATTACAACAGTGATGATATTGGACTGGGGCTTATGTTTCCGGAAGGGGGGATGACTATGATCTTGGTGGTGATGATAACGATGTGGATCTTGGTGGTGATGATAACAATGTGGATCTTGGTGGTGGTGACAATGCCTTTGCTGCCTCTGACTCAGATGAACGCTTTTGTGCAACTAGCAGAAGAAAAGGCAAGAAGCCCATGGATTCTGGACTGTTCATTTTAAGGAGGAGCACAAGGGGCCTTCCACATCCAATGGAAGGTAGTGTTTTTATCCCTGCTATTCTTAACTCTATGTCCTCTGAACAAATGAATGCGCTTGCTAATAGTTCCAGTTTTATGTTAAATGATACTGTTATGAGTGACATCAAAAATAAAGAGATGGATAGGGCTGAATTACCCCAATGATAGTTTTAACTTGGAATGTTAGAGGCCTAGGTAATTTTGATAAACGTCATAAGGTCAAAAATTACCTAAAATCTGTTAAACTAGACATTGTTATGTTAAAAGAAACTAAACTTGAAAACCCAGATATTCACGTTTTTCGTAGCCTGGGTTGGGGTGTGGTTGATGAATGGAGATTTTTACCAGATGTGGGTAGTGCTGGTGGTTTGTTTACTGGTTGGAATAGTAATTTGTGGTGTTTCAAACAAGAGATCTGCCAGAGCCATTGTTTACATGTGGCGTTGGAGTGTGTCATTAGTAAGAGGTTATATTTCTTTTCAAATGTCTATGGCCCAAATACTAGATGTGAAAGGAAGGTTTTGTGGAGAGAGGGAATGGACTTTCATAAATTGATGTATGGCCCCTGGGTCATTGGTGGTGACTTCAATGTCACACGATTTGGATACGAGAGAAACAAACAAGGTGGGAATCATGGTGGTGATATGGCCGATTTCAGCGAGTTTGTTGGTGAATGTGAATTAATTGATTTACCTCTGGCAAATAGAAAGTACACTTGGTCCGATGGTAGATCTCCTCCAATGCTAGTTAAACTTGATCGTTTCTTCATTAATGCTCCTTTTGAGGATCTTCACCCATTAACCTCTCAAAAAGGGTTATCTTCGATTTTATCCGATCATTGTGCTGCTCGACTCTGGTGATGCCATAAGAAAGAAGGCTTTCTTTAGATTTGAAAAAATGTGGTGTTTGGAAGATTATTTTGATGATATCTTATACAAAAAATGGTCTGAGTTTGAAGGGGATGGCGATGCAGCGAGATCTCTATGTACTAAATTCAAGCTGTTGAGGAAATTTCTCACCAAATGGAATGTCGAAGTGTTTGGTCATATCAGACTTAAAAAGGAGAGGATTGAAAAGGAGATCTTTGATCTTAATGTTCTCGAGGAAGAAATGTGTTTAGAAGCGGAGGAACGTGAGTTGTTGCATCAAAAAGAGCGGGAACTTAATAAAGTCTTGGATCAAGAAGAGATTTTTTGGAGACAACGTTCAAGATCTCAGTGGTTGAAGGAAGGGGACAGAAACACTGCATACTTTCATCGAGTTGCAAATGGCAGAAGAAGAACCAATTTGATCCATAGTATCTGGAAAGATGGAGAAGAGATTTGTGATCAACAGAAGCTGAGTGACACTTTCACTGAATATTATAAATGCATTTTTGGTGATCGCATTGAGAATCGCATTTCTGTTGATTGGCGCAAGCTTTATCCTGATGTTCTGGACCTTTCAGACCTGGCAAATAAATTTTCTCATGAGGAGATTGTGAATGCTTTGAAAGAGATGCCTGGTGATAAGGCACCGGGGCCTGATGGATTCCCTAATTTTTTCTTCAAGCAGTATTGGGAGTTAATAAAGAATGATGTGTTTCGTTTGTTTGAAGAATTTCATAATGGATCTTTAAGGCTGGATTTAATTAGCTAGGCTAACGTGGTTTTAATCCCCAAAAAAGAAGGTAATGTCACCGCAACTGATTTCAGACTAATCAGCTTTCTCAACACTAGCTTCAAATTGATTACCAAGGTGCTCACGAACTGGCTAAAAACTAAAATGGATATGTTGATTGATCAATCCCAAACTGCTTTTATCAAGGGTAGGAACATTCTTGATGGTGCAGTGTTAGTTGGAGAAGTTATATCTCATTATGATAAGTTTGATGTCCCTTGTGCTATTCTTAAGTTGGATTTTGCCAAAGCATTTGATATAGTTGACTGGCGATTTATGATCGAAGTGTTGAAGGCTAGAGGATTCCCTATCAGGTGGATCAAATGGATTCATTTGATTCTCTCGTCTAGTGGATCAAACATTTGTGTTAACGGCGTTGCTGGCTCCACTATTCATTCAAAACGAGGGTTGAGGCAAGGGGACCCTCTTTCTCCTTTGCTATTTGATTTTGGCGGCAGATGTTTTTTCAAAAATTCTGAAACTGGGGTGCGCAGAAGGTATTATCAGTAGCTTTGGCAGCGAACTTGTGGTTGGTGGCATTAATTCTTTGCAGTACGCTGATGATACGATCATTTTCAGTAAACCAAACTGTAAATATTTTGCTGCTCTTAAATTCATTCTTTATGCTTTTGAAAGTCTGTCTGGTTTAAAAAATAACTTTCATAAAAGCAGTGTTTACACATTGGGTTGTAGTGATGATTTGCGCAGGTCATGTGCTGAGATGTTTAATTGCAAGGCTGAAGTTTTTCCTTTGAACTATCTGGGTATGTGCATTCGTCCCAAGAAATTGATGAAGAAAGATTGGCAACATTTGATTGAGAAGGTTGACACAAGGCTGGCAAGGTGGAAAGGAAACTCATTGTCAAGAGCTGGTAGACTCGTATTTGTGAATTCAGTTTTGTCTTCAATCCCATTATATTGGATGTCTTTCTATAAATTTCCTGGATGGGTGCTGGAGAAGATCGACACCATTCGTCGTAATTTTTTCTGGACTGGAAACAAAGAGACGAAAAAACTTAGTTGTTTGATTTCATGGGAACAAGTTTGTAAATCAAAGGAGCAAGGTGGCCTTGGTGTCATCAATTTGAAAGCCATGAATTCAGCATTACTTTGTAAGTGGTTATGGTTTATGGTCTCTGATAAGAAGGCTTTATGGAAAGAATGGATCATCATCTCTTGCTACAATGGCAACTTTGACTGGAACGCTGACTATTCAATGTGTTCTTTGTTTTGGCGTAATGTTATGGTCCATGCTTACTGGTTGAAGTTGGGTACTAAAATTGTGGTGAAGAATGATCATAACACTTCATTCTGGTTTGACAATTGGCTTTCCCCTATCCCTTTGTGTGTGGAGTTTTCAGATCTTTTTGCAATTTCTTGTAACAAGAATTACACAGTTGGTGATATGTATGATTTTGATGCTCCGCGTTTCAAATGGAGGCTTACTTTCTCTAGATTGGTGGCTGGTAATGCGTTAGTCCAGTTGCGCTGTATCTTTAATTTGCTTGAAAATGTGAGTTTATCCAATGAGTATGATGATTTTGTATGGATGCTCGAGGGGGAGAGAAAGTTGTTCAGCGTTCGCAGTTTATACAAATTGATTAATTTTGCTGGAACAAAGAGATTGCTGTTTGTACATATGTGGCACTTCAAAATTCCTGATAAAGTTAAAATACACATGTAGATTGTGATGCATGGTCGTTTGAATACGGTCTCCAGGCTTAGACAGAGAGGAGTAAGCGTGGTGGGTGGCTGTGTGTTTTGCGAGCATGACGATGAAGACTACTGTTAGCCCACTTTGTGAACTGGGCAACACAAAGTCAAGATATGAAACATTGAAGAACTTGGAAAGCACTGAAGCGGGTCGGATCGAAGCGATGTAGCGGGTCGGATCGGATAAATTTTGCTGTTCGGATCGGTGAATTATTACTGTTGGAATCAGAAAGGTACAGCTGTTCGGATCGGAGAGCAACCTACTGCCAGTTGGAGCGGAGTGCTACCTGCTACAAAGACAGATCGGAACGGAGTGGAAGAGAACGAAGACTTATCCTTGGGACAAAACCGGATTGGATCGGGTACCCCGATCCGAACCCCTCCTGTACACTCTTCCGATCCGAACCCATCTTCCACGTCATTCTCCTACATGATCGCCTGGTTATTCGGAGCGGCTATGACCAGTTCCTACCCACAACGTCCACTGCTCTGATGCGTTGTCAACACAGAAATCCATCCGAACCCAAGGCTAATGGGATGGATGACACATGGCTCCGATCCGGATCGGGTTCTGAGCAAATTTTCACCTTTAAATACCCTGTTTGGAGACAATAAAAAGGATCTTCTTTTTGGCACTTTGAGAGTTCAACCACTTCCATAACCCGAATTCCAGCACTCCCGGATAATCCAAATCGTCTTTTAACATTTGTTTTTAGACAATTGAGTGAATGTATGTGAGTTGTGAGAGAAATTGAATGAATATCTCATTGTAATTGCAACAATATCATTGAGAATAGTGATTGACAAGTGGACGTAGGCTTTTCTTCGCCGAACCACTATAAATTCTGTGTGTTCATTTTACTTTTGATCTTATTTCATTCTGCTTTTAGTCAATTTGGGTGTTAGAACCACTTTTTGGTGTAACATTTTGGTGCTTTCACTGAGAACCATCTGAATTCTCTATTTTTCGGGATTATCGTTCTACTTTTTGGACCGTTGAGTTCAAAGAAGTTAATCCTCAAGTTTCGATGCTCTTGGATATTTGTTGAATTGATTGCTGAAGAACCATGGCCAAAGGAAAAGGCAAAGAAGTTCAATCTAGTCGAGGAAATGGAGTTGGCGAAGATAAGCAAAATGCGGTTGTGACAAGGTCTCGTGGTCAGAGCTCAGCAGCAGGACGGACCGATACAGGAAACCCGAACCGCCTACAGGGGGAGAGCTCCGATCCAATCCGGGTAGGAGAATCAGAAGCAGCGCATTCCCCCAACCTAAACCAACCCGAGCAACTTGCCCTACACCGACCCGACCTGGCTTTCCAGCTCCGACCCGAACAGGCTTCCCAGCTCCGATCCGACCCGATATCCCATCTCCGAACCGACCCGTCACTTGGTGATGTTGGAACCTCTACTCGAGCCCCTACAAATGCTCCGATTCCAGCCACCAGGGTCAATGATCAGGTCAATCCATCCGCGCCCATTACTCAAGGTGATTTCTCGCGCCTACTTGACATGCTTGAGAGTACTAGGGAGGCAATGAAAATCCACGAGCGCACCAATCTCATGATGCAAGAAAATATGAGACTCATGAGCAGGGAAATTAGCGAACTCCGAAGACAGAGAACCCCATCCCCGGTTCATCACACACCAGTGGATCAGTCTTCTTCTTCCAAGGTAGAGCGGCCCCGTGAACGAAGGCCGCTCGAACGACCTCAGAATTTGGAGCAGCTGACATTCGGATCTTTGGGGTCTCGCGAGGATATTGCACGAGCACTAGGAAACAATGATCCCACTCAGGGGCAAAGGCTCCAGTCCCCTCCTCCCGAGATCGACCGGGAGCATAGGGAACGGAGTAGAGAAGAAGCAGCTCAAAGAAGAAGGGCACCTCCTGAACAAGAGCCCAGAAGGAACCCGGATACCAGGGCCAGGGAACCTGAACGGCCCCTAACTAATGCTGATGTACAGGCAATGGTACGCCAGATTATGTCCGAGAGCCGGAACTATACCAATGAAGATTATGGCATTGAACGAAGCCATACTCCTTTCACTGACGACATCCTCGACTTTCAGTTTCCCCGGCGTTTTAACCTGCCACAGATGGACAAGTACAATGGGAGAACTGATCCAGGACAACATTTGATGCGATACTCGTGGCTCATGAATGCTGCTGCTGCTCCTGATACAGTGAAGTGTAAGGCATTACCGATCTATTTACAAGATGTGGTGCTGTTATGGTTTACCCGACTTCCCCCTCGTTCGGTATCGAATTATAGGGAATTGAGCGAACGTTTTATGAATCAGTTCCGACTCCATACCCGAAAGTCCAAAAGTGTTATTGAATTATCAAGAATTAAGCAGGCGCCAGGAGAGTCTTTGAGGTCATATCTTGACCGTTTTAACTTAGCGGTGACTGAAGTTAGTGATCCGCATGAGCCCACCATCTTGATGGCATTAAAGAAAGGAGTCGATCCTGAGTCCGAGTTTGGAGATTACCTTTCTGGAAAGACACCCTCTACGAGAGAGATATTCTATGAAAAGGCCGATATTTATTTAAGACGAGAGGAGGCCAGGGCAAACCGAAAGAGAAAATCTGAAGCGGCTTCAAAAGAAAATGTTCAGAGTAACGTCGCCGTGAAGCAGTCTGGGGAAAGTTCCGGAAAAGTTTAAGTAAATGTGGGAAACAAGGGTGGAAACAACAATTCTGGAAACGGGGGCAACAACAATAACCGTAATGCGAACGGTAACAGAAGAAATAGAAATAGGGGAAGTGATCCTAACAAAAGACCCCGATTCCAGACTTATGAGAATTATACACCGTTGAACGACACTCTGGAGAACATTTACCTGGATACACACAATGTTTTGCAATATAAAAGACCGCCACCTCGCGACTCGACGGAGAAAGAAATGGCAACTGGGAAGTTTTGTTTGTTTCATGGAACTCATGGGCATTCAACCAATGAGTGTCGGCATTTGAGAGACGTGATTGAGAAGCTGCTGCGCGAAGGGAAACTGGATAAATATAAGGTTGCCCCGAGGGACAGGGGGCAAGGAGAGCAGGCTCCAAAACAGATTCAATCTGCTCCCAAGCCTACAACGCAGCAGAAAGGCAAGGGAATTGTTATCAACTCCATAGTGGGTGGACCCCACCCGGCAATCCGTAGTTTTAGAGCAATGGATCAATATGTAAATGCTGCCAAGCATGTAGATGTGAGTGAAGGTGATGATTTGGAAGATATCGCCCCCATAAAGCAACAGAAGACAATGTTTGACGACGTGGTATTCCGCAGCAGAGATAATACTGGGATCCAATCACCCACTGATGATCCGTTGGTCATTACTACCACCATTGGGCCGGCTTTGGTTCATAAGGTGTTAGTAGACAACGGAAGTTCTGTTAATATTTTATTTAAAAAGTCATTCGATCAGATGAAGCTTGAATCTGAAGACTTGAAGCCATGTGAAGGTTGGATCAGAGGCTTCAACGGGGCGTCAACGGCTCCCATGGGGTACATAGAATTGCCCGTAACCTTGGGGCAAGGAGAACGCCGAAGAGTGCGGATGCTTCAGTTCGTAGTGTTGGACGTAGATTCGCTTTATAATGCATTTTTGGGGAGGCCTGCCCTTGCTGAGTTCAGGGCTTGCATCGCCCCTTGGTGTTTATTGCTTAAGTTCCCAACTGAAGCCGGAACTGGAGTAATGAGAGGGGATCAAGTTTCCGGATGGGCCTGCTATGTTGCTGAATTAAAGAAGTTGATGAAAGGACTTAACATCGAGAGTAAAGATGCCTCGCCTCCCCCAAAGGGGGACTCGGCATAGCAATTAGAGAGATCAACCCCGAAGGAGTTGCCCAAAGCAACGCCTGAAGACCTGGATTCCAGAAAAGACGAGGAACCAGAGACTAGAAATGCAACTCCTAACGAAGCGACAGTGGAAATTCCCATTGATGAAACTGATCCAACAAGAGTTTTGAAGATTGGATCTCAATTGGATCCACGTCGGGCCAAAGAACTAACGGATTTCCTGAAGGCAAACTTGGACGTGTTTGCTTGGACCCACGCTGACATGTGTGGGATATCGCCATCCATCATAAGTCACTCACTAAATGTAAACCCGAAACACCCACCTGTGAAGCAAAAGAGACGTATGCTGGGCCCAGAGAGGTCGGCTGCTCTCAAAGAAGAAGTGGAGAAGCTGAAACAGAACGGATTTGTTCGAGATTCGACGTATCCCGACTGGATATCGAATCCCGTTTTGGTAAAGAAGCCGAATGGAAAGTGGCGGACTTGCATTGATTTTTCAGATTTAAACAAAGCTTGCCCGAAAGATAGTTTCCCACTTCCCAGGATCGACCAGCTTGTAGATTCGACAGCGGGACACGAACTTCTTTCTTTCATGGACGCATATTCTGGGTACAACCAAATTCCTATGCACGTGCCAGATCAAGAGCATACGAGCTTCATTACAAATTTGGGGTTATATTGTTATGTTGTAATGCCATTCGGATTGAAAAACGCCGGAGCTACTTATCAACACCTGGTGAACATAATGTTTTATAATCAAATAGGGAAGACTATGGAAGTTTATGTGGATGATATGCTTGTCAAATCGAAACAATCCTCCAGCCATACGCAAGACTTGGCAGAAATGTTTGGAATCCTGCGAAAGTATCGGATGAAGTTGAATCCTTTGAAATGCTCATTTGGAGTGGCATCGGGAAAGTTTCTAGGCTTCATTGTGAGCTCCCGAGGAATTGAAATCAATCCCAGCCAAATAGCAGCGATTAGAAACATTGAAGAGCCGAGGAGAATTAAAGACGTCCAAAGTCTTGCGGGAAAAGTAGCTGCGTTGAGTAGGTTTATCTCCAAAGCCACGGACAAATGCATCCCGTTTTTTGATTTGATTAAAAGGGGAAAGAAGAACTTCGAGTGGACTCCGGACTGTGTTGAGGCCTTTCGAAATTTATTGGAATGGCTAGAAAAACCACCGATTTTGTCAAAACCAGTGGATCATGAAGAGTTATTTGTTTACTTGGCGGTTTCGGCTCACGCTGTTAGCACAGCCTTGGTTCGAGAAGAAGACAAAGTGTAAAGGCCAGTATATTATGTAAGCAAGAAATTGGTAGCTGTAGAACGCAACTACCCAAAGATTGAGAAGCTCGCTTACAGCCTCCTAATCGAATCCCGAAAACTTCGTCACTATTTCCAAGCTCATCCAATAACCATATACACTGACCAGCCGCTGAGGCAGGTGTTGCAGAGACCCGAAGCATCGGGAAGGTTGATCAAATGGAATATAGAATTAAGTCAATTTGATTTAAATTTTCAGCCACGAAGGTCGATAAGGGGGAAAGATCTGGCAGACTTTATAGCAGAGTTCACCATCCCAGAGGAGGAAGTAATCGAGGACAGAGTGGTCAAGTCCGAAGATGAGTTAAAGATAGATCCATGGAAGCTATACACAGATGGAGCCAAAAACGACATAAGGTCCGGAGCTGGAATCGTCTTAGTTACTCCTGAAGGGCGGTCGTTATATTACGCTCTACGATTAGAATTTTCAGCGACTAACAATGACTCTGAATACGAAGCCCTGATTGCCGGGCTGAAGCTTGCTAAAGACCTCGGGATAAAATTGTTGGACATATTCTACGACTCCAAAATCATTGTTTGCCAAGTACGAAAGGAATTTGTGGCCAGGGGACCTCGACTCATCGCTTACCTCGGAAAAGTAGAAGAGTTGTTGAGCAACCTGGAGCGGTACAGCATAACACATATCCCAAGAGCCGAAAAACAGAAGGCAGACAGGCTGGCAAAGCTAGCTAGTTCCGACAATCCAGAAGAAACTGAAATAATTCCAATTGAAACATTGGAATCGCCAAGCTTTGAGTTAATGGAAATCGAGTTCGCTTTCGAAGCGGAACCGGAGAAGGATTCGTGGATGACCCCAATTAAGAACTTCCTTAAGAATGGGACACTCCCATCAAAGAAGAGTGAGAAAAGGGCTATAGTTCGCAAGGCTACCAGATATGTCATGCAAGATGATACTCTTTATAGGCAAGGATTTTCTATGCCCCTGTTACGATGTATAGCACACGACGACATCAAACGTGTACTAAGAGAAGTGCACGAAGGTGAGTGTGGAGATCATACAGGAGGTCAGATTTTAGCGAAAAAGATATTGCGATATGGATACTTCTGGCCCACAATTTATAAAGATGCAGCTGATTATTCACGACGCTGCGATAAGTGCCAGAGATTCGCCAAGATCCCCAGAGTACCGTCGACCCAACTCAAATCAAGGTGAGTCCTTGGCCATTTGCCACGTGGGGAATTGATATCATCGGAGTTCTACCAATTGCTAAAGGAGGAGCGAAATATGCAATAGTCGCTGTGGACTATTTTACGAAGTGGGTGGAAGCTGAGCCCCTAACCAAAATCACGGCGAGAAAGGTGATAAGTTTCGTGGTTAGAAATATTATATGCCGATTCGGGATCCCCAGGACCATTATAACTGACAACGGAACCCAGTTTGATGGTACTGAATTCAGAAATTTCTGCCAGAAGTATAAGATCGACAAACGATACACTGCGGTTGCTTATCCGTAGTCGAACGAGCAACTTGAAGCAATAAACAAAGTAATAAAATCCATCCTCAAGAAACGGTTAGAGCGCGCAAAGGCAAAATGGGTTGACGAATTGCTTTTAGCTTTGTGGGCATATCGAACAACATTTAAGACGGCTACCGGTCATACCCCTTTCTCTCTCTTTTGGTTCAGAAGCAGTAATTCCAGTAGAGCTTGAAGTTCCTTCCCACCGGGTGACGTATTATGACCCGATGACGAATCGGGCACTCTTGCTCGAGTCTCTTGATGAAATCGAAGAAAAAAGGGACGAAGCGGATTTGCGTGCGGCAAGACATCGACGTCAGATGGCACGCTATTACGAAAAAAAAGTTCGCCTTAGGACTTTTGAACTAGGAGATTTGGTGCTAAAGAGAGTCTTTCCATCCCTTCCTCACCTCGGTCCAAAGTGGGAAGGACCCTTTGTCATCCAACGAAAACTTGAAAAAGGAACCTTCAAGTTAACGACCGTAGATGGCGAAGAAGTCCCTAGGACATGGAATGCCCAACACTTGATGCGATATTTGGATTAGAAATGTTGTACTCTTTGTTATTTTTCTTATGAACTCTGTAATAAGGCACGACTTGCCTTAGGAAAATCTGATGATATGAATAAAGGACTATAAAGTGGATGTAGGCTACGACTTAGCCGAACCACTATAAAAATATCGTGTGTTATTTACTTTTATGCATTGTATATATACATTCATCGACTATTCTGTTGTGATTATGGAATATAAGATGATTCAAAACCTGAAAAGGTTGAAAACAGTTTAAACATAAGAAAAAGCACAACGACTACTTGTGCGACAAGACATAAAAGAATGAGAAAACGACATTCTTAACTCTAACTCTCCAGAGAGAGAGAGAGAGAGAGAGAGAGTGTATAAAAGCGTCTCCGACTGAGCGCTGAGAAAGAGATCCTTCCCCGCTGAAGGATCGGGGGGTGAATAGATTGCTGAGCTTGAACTCTAACTCTCCAGAGAGAGAGAGTATAAAAGGACGGGAAGACGACGTCCTTTGAGGCGTGAAGGTGCACCTAGACAAGAGACCGCCTCAGTAAGAACTCTAACCTGAGTATAAGACAGGAGAGTATAAAAGAAATGCCAGAAAAAACGACAGGCATTGACGACACAGAAAATGCAATCCCGTCAGAAAATCGGGAGCATTCAGATTGCTTGATTAATCCTTAAATAATTTTTTGAGATTGACTGGGGGCATATATGTATACACATATTTCCTCCCTCCGTAACTTCATTTCATAACTATAGTAAGACATGCATTTTTACATAAGTGCAGAACTAGTGACAAACAAACATTGCAGAAAACGAATTATTTTTTATTTACGAATGAATTTGTACAGGAAAACATCCAAAAAGAAGGTGCAAGAGCCACCCTTACAGCAGCAATTATTGATCTACCAAATACTAAAACAATGCAAGACAACCCACTATTTAGATTTCGAGTGAGTCTTGGACTTCTTGGCGGCTTTCTCTGCATCTTTTGCCTCTTTCTCGGCCTCCGTCAAGATTCGCTTTGGTTTTTTCTTTCCCGAAGATGCGGCGCTGGAATCAGTTGACTTCTTCCCGGAGGGCGGAGCGCTGGAATCAATAGAAGATTTTTTAGCGAGTTCCTCTGTAATAGATCTAGTTGAAAGCTTAACAACTAACCTTGATCCCGCATCCACAACTGCGAGAGGCTTGAGGACTTCAGGGTCTAAGTCTTCAGCTTTTAGCTGCAAGCGTTTATCTTGATCAGCTTTCATTGCAGCCAGAGTAACATCATCTGCTGTAACACCCCACGTCCATTAATGTCACTCACAAAGGGAATGCATTAACTTCCATGGAGGTTTTAAGTGAATATAGAACAGTAAAATTACAACAAGACAGATATAAAATAGTACTTGGAAATTCAAAAACTTTATTTCATTGTAGCAGAAGTCAAAACATGTTTGATTACATCATAACACCATATTCAATGTCAAGTACAATATCTATCTTGATAAAACAAGTACATAATCCCATTACATGAATAGCCATTAAAAAGAAAGATAACAAGCTGGACTTTACTTCAGCAGTCCAAGCTTTCCAGAAGATAAGCGATCCAACTAGACTCCACTAGAACTTGGCCCAACCTGCGGACCTGAAGGGAGAAAAAGGATGGAAAAGAGGGGGTCAGACATAAAGTCTGGTGAATATGATAATTCTACAATACTATTACCAAAATAACTGGACTAAGGCATAAGCTGGAAAACAAGAAAATGTCTATGAAGGGCAGATTAAGGACATAGACAATCCCTAAAGGCAACGTTATAGGCGCTCCTAAATACTAAAGGATAAACACTATACTGCACCACACCAGTCACCCTAAAGATTCATCCCACTTAGCTTCACTTAGAAACTTTCCCAATGGCTTTACGTACCCCTAGCTGACTACATAGGTGCCGCCTGCCCCTATCTCCACTAGGTGTACCCTACTTCCCATTATTCGATCGGCTCCCTAACTCGTAGATACCCGTGCTGGCCCCACAGTGGGGTGTATCACTCCCCTAAAGTGGCAACCTGATACAACGGACATGCACGGCTTATACCTACACGATGCAACAACGTCTTACCTACCAGCCCGGGTCCACACACGCATATGAAACCCGTTGGACTTGCGTTGCCACCGCTCCCTGTTTTGGCCTCTTATAGTCAAACCCAGTATGCGTGTCCCGTCCTTGACTTGGGTCGAGACCACAAAGATACGTTTTGGGATGCTGGTTGAAATGGGCCCCCACTATTTACCACAAGCATTCCACCTAAGCTTGTCCCCATTAGTCCATCCCACTTAACCCACTTAGTCATGTTCATTTACATGTGTGTTTGGTTAAGTCTAATCGTATTTCAAATGCCTCTAAAGGCAACCACCAGATTCCTCATGCCACCCAAGGCACCTACTTAACCCCCATGTCCCACCTTACATGATTATCTAGTTAAGTATTTCTTAGTTCATTAAGGCCATAACCTCATAAAGACCTCTCACATTAGACTGGCATTTATGGCAGCTGGATTTGCCGGGCGGGTCCGGGCAGTCTTACACCATAAAAGAGTCTAACCTCGTGTCTTTACAACTGTTATGCTTTAGTTTGGGCCTAGGACCTCTCACATTGGGCCGACATTTGTGACTACTGGATTTGCCGGGCGGGTCCGGGCAGGTTTACATCACAAACGGGTCCAACCTCGTGTCCTAAGCATTGATTATTAATAATAATCCACTTTCCCCCAATTTTAATAATTCCCTACTTGAATTATTAATTACTTCCAATTTTTAACAATGTCCATAATTGACTCAATTATGGACATCCATTCATGGTATGCAAAATCTTACAAAATTGCACCCAATTTATTAATTCCTAATATTACCCCTACCCCACGTTTGAACGTTTATTCGCAAAATATATGTTAGACTCGAATAGCCTAACTCATAGCATAAAAGAGATTATCATAATAACAACATGTGTATGTGACCAAATGAATCATAATAAGGGGTGAAACTTGCATATGTCCAACTTGCATAGATTATACATGTCATGGACCTAAAGGTGTCAACTTGTTCAAAATTCACCTAATATAATCTCAATCAATTTTCATAAACTTACATATGAACATGTGTGAATCAACATCATCTAATTTTTTAACAACATGGTTTTATATGGGTACACCTAACTCAATAGGCAAATTCCCATAATCAAGTTTTATTTAATTATAGTTTCAAGTTTATGGGTACACCTAACCTAATAGGCAAATTCCCATAAACAAGATCCATTTAAATTAAGAAAAAAAAACATAACTTTAAGCATGATCCAACAACATCATGATTTTTCAACATAATATAGCATGATTTATAACATGGCATAGTATGATAGTATAACATAGCTTAACATGATTCTCAACATAGCATAAGAGAATTTACAACATAGCATGACATAGCATATATAATTTACATCATACGACAACATAATAACATAATAAGAGAATCCACAATATATAGAATTTACAATTACAAATCACATCACTTTCTTGTGATCCATTCATAACTGAGTCAAATTAGTTTGTAATAGTCTTGTGAGAATCATCATACTCACCAACAAAAGAAAAGAATTAGAGAAAGAGAGATCTTTTGATTTGATTTGTGTAGATTTAGTTGTAGATGATTAGGCTTCCTCTTCTTAGTTTGTGACAGCTATGCTGAACTCCATGGCAGCAGCATGACGGTAGCTTCTCTAATTTTACAAGTGATTTAGGTCTAGGGTCTACCCACTTATTTATAGATTTTAGAATGCGTTTAGGCCATTAGATTTAACCTAGAAATAACCGCAGCCGTCCAGACAAGATGGGGTTTATCTTGTTGACTCAGCAATGAGTCAGAAGTGACTCAGCAAACACTCAGCATATTAATAAACTTCTATTCATGTCATAAATATATATATATTTTCTACAATGTACATATTATATACATCCCCCTTTACTTATTATTGTTTTTATATACATATTAGATACATCCCCTCTCTTACACACTTATTAATATTTTTATATTCATATTAGATACATCCCCTCTCTTACACACTTATTAATATTTTAGCAACTTTAGTATTAATAGAAAATTCGGGGTGTTACATTCTCCCCTCCTTTTAGGATTTCGTCCCCGAAATCTTCAAGTCTGGAGGAATGTATATCCTACCATCCAAACGTCCATCTACTCATCCATCATACACAGGCATCCATTGTCCTTACAGACTTCTAATGCTTTCATGTTTAAATGCACAGTGTGTGTATATGTCCGTATCTAATGCAAAATCAGGCGGTCAACTGATTCAGTTGACCTCCTTAATGCAACTATGATCGTGCCATGCATCCATTATGTATGCAAAAGATTCTTAATGCTACATAATACTTCTATATGCGTGCACAACCATCATCTGAATGCAGCATCCACATGATAATACAACCATCGTTCATCCATTTTACTAAATACATCCATATATATGCAATATGCAATATGTAGTGACTGAGCCGATCTAGTGCCTAAAGTGTGTGTATATATGCATCCACGAGCAACCACTAGCAAACACTTGCATCCATTTTGCATCCATCATACATAACATGTCTCAAACACATGTTTCAACCATAGGATTATCCTAACTAAAGGTCAAAAATACTAATGAGAGGACATACTAAAGATAAGATAAGATAAGCTAAGCGATAAAGGAGAAATTAAAAGACATACCCTCAAAAAGAAAAGGGTACAACGAACGCATCTTCTCTTCTGTCTCCCAAGTTGCATTGCTCTCATCATCTCCCCATTGCACTTTAACCAGTCTGACCTCTCGATTCCTCAACTTTTTGATCTCCGACCCAAGAATGCATGTAGGAGCTCGTCTAATTGTTGCATCACGCTCTATTTCCACCTCTTTAAGCAAGCTCGGCTCTACCACCTCCGCGGTCTTGTGCAAACACTTCCTCAAATGTGATACATGGAATACGTCGTGTACCCCACTAAGTTTCTCAGGCAACTCCACCCTATATGCCATCTTCCCAATCCTGTCTTTTACAGGAAACGACCCTACAAACCTTGGTGCTAATTTCCCCACGGACCCAAAGAGAACAACATTCTGTAACGGAGATACTTTGATAAAAACCATGTCCCTAATGTCAAACTCAAGATCTGTCCTCCTCTTATCAGCATACGATTTCTGCCTATCTTGTGCTGCTTTCATCCTCCTTCGAATCAACTCAATCTTCTCCGAGGTTTCCCTAACCATATCGGGCCCAAGTAGGATTTTATCGGTAGATTCCCACCAACATGTAGGCGAACGGCAAGGCCTTCCATAAAGAGCTTCGAAAGGTGCCATGCCAATACTAGACTGAAAGCTATTATTATATGCGAATTCTACTAACGGAAGGTGCTCTTCCCATGTACCCCCAAAGTCTAGGATACAAAGCCTTAAAAGATCCTCTAGAATGCGATTCACCCTCTTGGTCTGGCCGTCTGTCTGAGGATGATATGCGGTGCTCAAACATAGCTGAGTCCCTACCGCCTCTTGTAAACTCTTCCAAAATTCGCTAGTAAAGATGGGGTAACGGTCGCTTACTATACTAGAAGGAATACCGTGCAAACGAACTATCTCCTTAATGTATACAGAAGCCAACCACGGAGCAGTCCTCTTACTTTTCACGGGAATAAAATGGGCGCTTTTAGTAAGTCTATCTACTATAACCCAAATCCCCATGTTACCCTTCCTTGATCTTGGTAATCCATCCACAAAATCCATTGAGATGCTTTCCCATTTCCATAGTGGAACTTCTAATGGGTGAAGCAACCCACCGGGTTTCTTTTGTTCTGCTTTAACTCGTTGGCACACCAAGCATCTAGCGACGTACTCGGCCACATCCTTTTTCATACCGGCCCAAAAGAAAACCCGCTTCATATCTTTGTACATCTTATCCCCGCCGGGATGAATGGTCATTTTTGAGCGATGAGCATCATCAAGAATGGCCTTCCTTAAGTCTTCGTCTTGTGGTACACAAAGTCTATTATCCCTTCGTAACCAACCCTTATCGTCTAGGGTATACCTACGAAGATGGCTTGACGACTCCCCCCCTTTGAGCTTTTCTACTATCTCAACCAACTGTGGGTCGTCTCGCTGTGCCTCACCAACCCGTCCTAGAAGTGTAGGTCTTACCTCCAAGGATGCTAACAGACCGGGTACTAAGTCAACGGAGGGTCTAAAGTCAAACATAGAGATGAATTCTAAGCTTTGTCATTCAACAAACAACGGACTCAAGGACAACCTTTTCCTACTTAAGGCGTCTGCCACCACGTTACCCTTTCCCGGGGTATATGCTATTTCAAAATCGTAGGAGGCTAAGAATTCCATCCACCGTTGCTGCCTTAAATTCAAATCCTTCTGAGAGAATAAGTATTTTAATGATTTGTGGTCAGTGAACAGTTCGAATTTCTCACCAAGAAGATAGTGACGCCAAGACTTAAGCGCGAAAACAATTGCGGCTAGCTCTAAGTCATGCGTGGGGTAATTCTTTTCATGAACCCTCAACTGCCTTCCACCATAGGCTATTACTCTTCCCTCTTGCATGAGGACCGTGCCAAGTCCCGTCCCACAAGCATCAGTATAGATGGTAAACGGTTTATTCCCGTCTGGCAGCACTAAGACTGGGGCTGAAGTTAAGGCTCTCTTTAAACGTTGGAACGCATCATCGCAATCTTTGTCCCACGTAAAAACCAGGTTCTTCTTCGTTAACCGTGTTAATGGAGCTGATATTTTTGCGAAGTCTTTGATAAACTTCCTATAATAGCCAGCCAACCCCAAGAAACTTCTTACTTCAGTTGCATTTTTAGGGACCTTCCAATCTTGGATGGCCACCACCTTTGCGGGATCCACTGCTATCCCTTCTTTGGAAACCACGTGCCCTAAGAACCGTACTTCCTTCCTCCAAAAGTGACACTTAGAAAATTTTGCCTTAAAGTTATGCGCTCGAAGGGTTTCCAACACTTCCCTAAGATGTAGGGAGTGCTCTTCTTTATTCTTAGAAAAGACTAAGATGTCATCCACAAAGACTACCACGAATTTGTTAAGGTATTCCCTAAACACCCTACTCATCAAATCAACAAAATATGCAGGTGCGTTTGTCAAACCAAAGGGCATCACTAGCCATTCATAGAATCCGTCAGGAGTCCTAAAAGCAGTCTTATCTATACTATCCTCAGCCACTCTCAGTTGATGAAAGCCAGTGGCTAAGTCCAACTGCGAAAACACTGAGGTGCCAACTAACTGATCAAAGAGATCGTCAATCCTTGGCAGTGGGTGTCGGTTCTTTTTTGTAAGCTTGTTTAGTTCTCTATAGTCCATACAAAGTCTAAGAGACCCATTCGCCTTTGTGGCAAAAACTACTGGAGCACCCCACTCCGATATACTACGTCTTATGAACCCCTTCTCAAGCAACTCCTTTACTTGCTTATTGAGTTCCCTCCTTTCACGAGGAGCCATGTGGCGCACTGGCAAAGATACGGGTTTAGCATTATCCACAAGATAAATTCGAAAGTCTATCTCCCGCTTTGGAGGTAAGCCCTTCACCTCCTCAAACACATCCGGATATTCCCGGACCACTTCTACCGATCGCAGGTTCTCTACAGACGCGTCAAGCGATTCAAGATAACTTAGCATAACGGAATTTATGGGATTACAAAAGATGTCGAGAGCATTACAAAGGCGAGTCACAAGCCTAACTACTCTCCTTTCACAATCAAGAATGGCCCTATTTCTAGACAACCAATCCATTCCTAAAATTAGCCCATAGCCCGTGAAGCCCAATACATAAGCATCACATCTAAATTCAACGCTAAGTATAGAGATTTTCAAATCCAAACATATCATGGTCAAATGAGCCGAACCCCCAATTGGATTTGAAACGACCAAGGGATCCTCTACTAAACTGGTGTTCAAGTGCAGTGATTCAACTAATGATGCAGAGATAAACGAATGAGATGCGCCAGAATCGAATAAGGTACGGACAGGATGATCAAACAGAAAAACTAAGCTTTCAACAGAAATTGTTCTACCTCTTTCTTGCAGCGGTGGGGCCGCAATAGCCTGAACTTGCCCCCTTGCCTGCCCTGGTGCCATAAGAGCCTGCACCTGTCCTCCCGAGGTAGACCCTGCCCTCTGCCCCTTCTTTGGACAGTCCTTCACTAAATGTCCCGCATCTCCACAATGAAAACAACCAGTCTTCTTTTTCTTTCTACAATCTTTGCTGAGATGGCCAGGCGTCCCACAATTGAAGCATTTCTTCTTCCCTTTGCCATTATTGTTTTTACCACCCTTCTTATTTTGCTGTTGGGGTTTCTTCTGATCCCCTTTCTTTTCAACTGCCTTATCCTCATGCATAAGTGTCATTTCTACTAGCTTTTCAAAGGTGGCTCCCATAGGGATGTGGGTCATAGCCAACCCTTGCAACGGTTCATTCAAGCCTCTAACGAACCTCAAAGCTTTCTTCTTTGGCGTGTTCACCAACTCCAAGACAAACCTTGCTAACTGATTAAATTTATTGACATATTCCTTTACTGATGAGCTCCCTTGCTTTAGTGCCAGGAATTTTTCCATATTTAAGTTCTCCTCTGCCCTTGAAAGAAACTTTGCCTCAAACCTTCGTCTGAAATCCGCCCATGAATCAACTGGACGTTCCCCGTTAGTGACCTCCCACCAAAACGAGGCCTCTCCCTTCATTAACCAAGCAGCTAAACGGACTTTCCTCCCATCTTCCACTTCAAAGATATCCAACAATTCCTCAGTCTCCTTAAGCCAATCTCTGGCCTCCACAAACGTCTCAGTCCCTTGAAAAGTTTTTCCTCCCATAGCCTTGAATTCCTTGCACGTCTTTGCAAAAGTGTCAACACGAGGAGGAGGAGAAGGAGGAGGAATGGGTGCAACTAGAGGTGGAGGAGTATCCGCTGGGCCTGCAGTGGTGGCCCTAGCCTCCAAGTATCTCCTAAACCACCCTGGAATCGTCACACCTTCTGGGAGATTAAGATCTTCAGCCATGCTGAAACGAAAAAGGAAAGATTCAAAATGGAGAATTCGAAAGATAAAGATAAGGATATGGATATTTGGGATTATGTTTTTCATAAAAACTCTCTTTAAATAACATGTTTTTTTTTTTTTTTTTTTTTTTTTTTTTTTTTTTTTTTTTTTTTTTGAAAGCACTTCTTCCAAAAATACTTTAGAAAAAAAAAGTATTTTTCTAAAAATTTTTTTTATCTGTTCTGGTAACCTTATGCTCTGATACCACGTGTAACACCCCACGTCCATTAATGTCACTCACAAAGGGAATGCATTAACTTCCATGGAGGTTTTAAGTGAATATAGAACAGTAAAATTACAACAAGACAGATATAAAATAGTACTTGGAAATTCAAAAACTTTATTTCATTGTAGCAGAAGTCAAAACATGTTTGATTACATCATAACACCATATTCAATGTCAAGTACAATATCTATCTTGATAAAACAAGTACATAATCCCATTACATGAATAGCCATTAAAAAGAAAGATAACAAGCTGGACTTTACTTCAGCAGTCCAAGCTTTCCAGAAGATAAGCGATCCAACTAGACTCCACTAGAACTTGGCCCAACCTGCGGACCTGAAGGGAGAAAAAGGATGGAAAAGAGGGGGTCAGACATAAAGTCTGGTGAATATGATAATTCTACAATACTATTACCAAATGAACTGGACTAAGGCATAAGCTGGAAAACAAGAAAATGTCTATGAAGAGCAGATTAAGGACATAGACAATCGCTAAAGGCAACGTTATAGGCGCTCCTAAATACTAAAGGATAAACACTATACTGCACCACACCAGTCACCCTAAAGATTCATCCCACTTAGCTTCACTTAGAAACTTTCCCAATGGCTTTACGTACCCCTAGCTGACTACATAGGTGACGCCTGCCCCTATCTCCACTAGGTGTACCCTACTTCCCATTATTCGATCGGCTCCCTAACTCGTAGATACCCGTGCTGGCCCCACAGTGGGGTGTATCACTCCCCTAAAGTGGCAACCTAATACAACGGACATGCACGGCTTATACCTACACGATGCAACAACGTCTTACCTACCAGCCCGGGTCCACACACGCATATGAAACCCGTTGGACTTGCGTTGCCACCGCTCCCTGTTTTGGCCTCTTATAGTCAAACCCAGTATGCGTGTCCCGTCCTCGACTTGGGTCGAGCCCACAAAGATACGTTTTGGGTTACTGGTTGAAAAGGGCCCCCACTATTTACCACAAGCATTCCACCTAAGCTTGTCCCCATTAGTCTATCCCACTTAACCCACTTAGTCATGTTCATTTACATGTGTGTTTGGTTAAGTCTAATCGTATTTCAAATGCCTCTAAAGGCAACCACCAGATTCCTCATGCCACCCAAGGCACCTACTTAACCCCCATGTCCCACCTTACATGATTATCTGGTTAAGTATTTCTTAGTTCATTAAGGCCATAACCTCATAAAGACCTCTCACATTAGACTGGCATTTATGGCAGCTGGATTTGCCGGGCGGGTCCGGGCAGTCTTACACCATAAAAGAGTCTAACCTCGTGTCTTTACAACTGTTATGCTTTAGTTTGGGCCTAGGACCTCTCACATTGGGCCGACATTTGTGACTACTGGATTTGCCGGGCGGGTCCGGGCAGGTTTACATCACAAACGGGTCCAACCTCGTGTCCTAAGCATTGATTATTAATAATAATCCACTTTCCCCCAATTTTAATAATTCCCTACTTGAATTATTAATTACTTCCAATTTTTAACAATGTGCATAATTGACTCAATTATGGACATCCATTCATGGTATGCAAAATCTTACAAAATTGCACCCAATTTATTAATTCCTAATATTACCCCTACCCCACGTTTGAACGTTTATTCGCAAAATATATGTTAGACTCGAATAGCCTAACTCATAGCATAAAAGAGATTATCATAATAACAACATGTATATTTGACCAAATGAATCATAATAAGGGGTGAAACTTGCATATGTCCAACTTGCATAGATTATACATGTCATGGACCTAAAGGTGTCAACTTGTTCAAAATTCACCTAATATAATCTCAATCAATTTTCATAAACTTACATATGAACATGTGTGAATCAACATCATCTAATTTTTTAACAACATGGTTTTATATGGGTACACCTAACTCAATAGGCAAATTCCCATAATCAAGTTTTATTTAATTATAGTTTCAAGTTTATGGGTACACCTAACCTAATAGGCAAATTCCCATAAACAAGATCCATTTAAATTAAGAAAAAAAAACATAACTTTAAGCATGATCCAACAACATCATGATTTTTCAACATAATATAGCATGATTTATAACATGGCATAGTATGATAGTATAACATAGCTTAACATGATTCTCAACATAGCACGACATAGCATAAGAGAATTTACAACATAGCATGACATAGCATATATAATTTACATCATACGACAACATAATAACATAATAAGAGAATCCACAATATATAGAATTTACAATTACAAATCACATCACTTTCTTGTGATCCATTCATAACTGAGTCAAATTAGTTTGTAATAGTCTTGTGAGAATCATCATACTCACCAACAAAAGAAAAGAATTAGAGAAAGAGAGATCTTTTGATTTGATTTGTGTAGATTTAGTTGTATATGATTAGGCTTCCTCTTCTTAGTTTGTGACGGCTATGCTGAACTCCATGGCAGCAGCATGACGGTAGCTTCTCTAATTTTACAAGTGATTTAGGTCTAGGGTCTACCCACTTATTTATAGATTTTAGAATGCGTTTAGGCCATTAGATTTAACCTAGAAATAACCGCAGCCGTCCAGACAAGATGGGGTTTATCTTGTTGACTCAGCAATGAGTCAGAAGTGACTCAGCAAACACTCAGCATATTAATAAACTTCTATTCATGTCATAAATATATATATATTTTCTACAATGTACATATTAGATACATCCCCCTTTACTTATTATTGTTTTTATATACATATTAGATACATCCTCTCTCTTACACACTTATTAATATTTTTATATTCATATTAGATACATACCCTCTCTTACACACTTATTAATATTTTAGCAACTTTAGTATTAATAGAAAATTCGGGGTGTTACATCTGCGCTTTTCGACTCCCCGACTATTGCTACTTCTGGATCTTCCTCATGTCCTCTGTCGCCGCCATCATCCTTTAAGGCTGCTATCATTTCTTCATCATGTGGAGTTTCATCCTTAGATGGTTCGCTTCCTTCTCCCAAATCTAAGGGAGCAGCCTTGTCCTTCCCCTCTTTTGCCTTCTCCGTAGGTTCTGCCCCAGATGCGGCTCCCTGAGTCACATCTGTCTTTCCGGATGGATCAATACCTACAGAGTGAGAAGCAACAGTTATCAACTCAGGAGAAAATAATTGGTTTTTCATCGACTGCTCAATCACGTGGTGAATGGTAGAAATAGCCTTGACGAATTGAGGAGAAAATGTAGGGATACCTTCCGAAGACTTCTCGGCAGGGGTAACTGCTGTCTCTGATGCCATTTCGAGGATGGGGGATAGCAGAGTTGTTCGAAGGATTCCCGGGTGTTCAGGATCATACCCCTCTACTTCAGGAGTTGTGGGGGCAGTAGAAGAGGAACCAGCCTCGGGAATGTTCTTCTGTTTAGTCCTCCGCCTTTCTTCTTCCATAGCATCAGCAATGAGGCGGCGCCCTTCAGCTAGGCGTTCTGGCTCGTCATCCCTTAAGTATTTCTCCATCAACTTGTCTTCATCAATGGAATCGACCTTGAGCTCCTCTTTTTCCCACTCAACAATCTGACTCCATACTTGGACTAGTGTAGATGGATAATCCTCAATCCAAGAAATGTTTCGGCGACAGATGATATGTGCAAAGAATTCAATCATTAATTCGCCAAAACCCTGAATCTCTGCCTCCGCCTCTGACAATTGTTTGCGGGCCTCCTCCGCAGATTTGTAGCACACTCAACATTGCCCTCCGCTAGGGCAGCTCTGTTCTCCACCTCCAGTAGCTTTGAAGCAAAGTCAGCATTTTTCTTTTCTAGCTCAGCATTCCTCCTTGCCAACTCGGCATTTTTCCGTTCAAGGTCAGTGTAAGCAAGACGTTTTTTAGCGGCATCTGACTTAGCATCTTCAGCTTGCTTTTTTAACTCAGAATGCTCTTGTGTGTGAGATTCAAGTAAATCATGATAACGCTTTTGCATATCTTCAAATTGTTGTTTGAAGTTAGTAGCGTCCCTTTGAGCAACAGCAAGCTGGGCCTGTGTGTCCTCTAAATCTTTTCCTAGATTCTTTAAGGCCTTTGCATCTTCTTCCGCGGTTTTTTGCATTGAATCAGCATTCGTGATTAGAGTACGAATAATTCTGGAAAGGTTGCATGAATATTTGAACATTTCATAATACTATTTTTCAACCGCATCTATCTTGGCTTTGGCCTCATCTGCTCACCTGGAAGAAATAGGTTCGAGGGCAGGTAAAAAAGTCAAAGTCTCGAAGTAATATTCGGGAAATTGCTCCTCCAAATACGCCCGCTTGATTGTAGTTTCAACATCTAGTGGTGGAGGGGCAGGGATCGACAACTCAGTATCCCTGTGCGTGGAGGATTCAATAGTCTCTTTATCTGTCCTAGGCCGTTTAGTAGCAGGGACCTTGCGTTTACTTTGCGATTCGGTATCTTTTGGAGGACTTCTCTCTCTGCTGCGCTTTTCTTGGGAAGAGATGGAGTCTTTTGATTGTGGCCTGTCCTCTTCCCTAAGACTTTGATAACCTCTATATTTCTCTTGGTCCGACCGAACGGGAGAGCGAGAACGCGAGGTTCAAGAGCGATAGGGTTCATAAGGCCTTCTCTCCTCCTTACCGCGATCGTCGCGGCAATCATACTCGATATCCTGAGGTGGATTAGACATGCTGCGGCGGAGCTTCCTGATATCAAAGTAAGATCGGGACATCGTGCCTGCACAATAAGACAAATGAAATTCAGAATCAATAGTTTCACAGAGAAAGAGGTGCAATGAATGCTAATGCTATTGTGTAAAGTGTGTCCTAAGTGGTGTGTTTCCCCCCAACCAACCCGAGTCCATGCTAGACTAGTACAGGCAGGCTCTTTGGCCTTAGCAGGAGTGGTCTCTTCAGAAGATGTGAAGACTAAAGGATCCTTCCTAAAATACTCTGAGGTGTATATAGTTTCAGGTAAAGGGAGATCCCCCAAACCCTGAAATAATGGGTCATCAGTACTAGGGACATCTCCCTCGGAAGCATCAATTGGCGACTCTTTAGAAGACGTTGACTTTTCTGGAGAAATGGTATCCTCAGGAGCAGTATACCCTTCACGATGCTTTTCGGCCAAGTTAGCCAATTCGTCGTCTTGAGTAGAAGATGGAGAAGGTGACGTTTGAAGAGGCACTGTAGGAGCTCCCGAACCTTCTCCTGTTTCTGGGACTACATCCACTGGAGGAATATATACGTATGGAGCCGTCCCATGACCGATACTACGAAAAACGGATAGCAGCCCATGAAAATGAAGATATTCGTCCTTAAGGACTTCATCAATAGTCAGGAACTTTTGATCGCCATTGAGGAGCTGGTGCATCCGGTCAAAGAACACCTGGTCTGATATTTGTTTTGGATTGTCGACTGCAAACAAAAAGAAAAACGAGTTAAGGCGATGACTTGAATGTATAGAGCCAAGATGTAGATAATCAGTGCTTTACTTGATTTCGTCCATCTCCTGGCACACCCAGGTTGCCGCTTCACATAAAACCATTCCTGTCTGGAATCTCCAGCTTTACTACTGAATGGTGTTGAAATTATCTTCCTCTTAGGGATAGACTCAAAATAGCAGAAAGAAGGAGTTTCTCGAGTCCGATGCTTGAAGTTGTAGAAGAAATGAACGTCATCGAAAGTGAGCTCTATGCCTAAGATCTCGTGGTATGCTATATATAAAGTGTGTAAGTAGGCATAAGAATTGGGATGCAGCTGCATGGGGGAAATCCGCATTTGTCTTAGAAAATCAACGATGAAGGGAGAAAATGGAGGGATAGCACCGACCATGCACATCAACCGAGTGATCGCCATATATCCTTCTGGAGGGTTGTGGGGACGATCAGATCTCGAAGGCACTAGAGTGTCCTTTTTCATTATCCCTTATTTTAAACAAATTCGGATAAGTCGGTCGTTGTCGATTGTTGATTCAACAGAATCTTGGGGTGATTCCAATATGACAGCCGATTCAAACTCATCAGGAGCCCGGTCGTCACCAATCCCTCCTTCCTCTTCAAAACCTAGAGAAACTTCATTCTCCGAAGACACATCGTCACTTTCACGATTTCTGACCTCGTAGTCTGAACCCTCATTATCCCATTCTGGATCCGACGGAGAAGATATGTCCTCGAGAGTAATTTTGTTGGAGGTTTCCGGGGCCTCTTTTTTCTCAGCTAGTCTAGAAGAGCGTCTGGGTCTCATGATCATTAAACTATTGAAGAAGCAATAGCACAAATTAGAGTAAATTAGCCCGTATCCTCCCGTGCATGTGTGCAAACTAAAGTGTAAACAGTGTATGCAGAAAGTGTAAAGTAAATGTTTAAAAGTGCGACGCAATATTTTGGTGAAGTATGAAGGATTGAAGTAGATCCTGATGTCCAGTTACGTTCGCAGGGCACTATCCTAACTGTCCATTAAGTTGAAGATTATGCCAAAAGTTGATTGGGCCAGTTAAACAAGTTTTTATGCATTAAGATGGACTGCCCTTCGGTTCGGTTCGGGTGCATTCATTGGGGTCGGATCGGGGGCATGGCCTCATCTTGGGCTTGGATAAATTTTGAAACTCAGAAATCAAAATCGCATCGGCTCGGAGGTAAAGTCCCCTAACGGTTCGGATCGGATCACGTAGTCATGCTTCCTCTCCTTTATATTACAGTTCGATCCGATCCGGTCAGGTGAGCTCCCTTCCCTCCTTTCTTTGATTACTTGCCCCGATCCGATCCGGTCTTCTGAACTTCTTTCCTTTCTTTTTCCTTTCCTTTACTTGCCCCGACCCGATCCGACTTCCTGAACTTCTTTTCTTTTCCCCTTTTGTCAACTTCCATGTTCCACCGCCCGAACCGACTCCCTGCTATCTTCTTCTTCTTCCTCCTTTTCTTTTTGCCTCAACCCGTAAACTCCTTTTCTTTTTGCTTCAAACCGTAACTCCCTCATCCAACATCTCGAAGTAGCAGCGAGGCCACCAACGACGATAACGAAAGTAGAGGAGACCGCGGTGTGGAAATCATGTTCAGGTCGGTCGAATTGACCATCAGTACAGTTAAAACTTGTTATTGCTAAATCAATCAAGGATTGAAACCTACCAGAGTATGTAAATTAGAAGTTCACGCGAGAATGGTGAAGAGTTATTATTTCTCTTTCTCGAGATTCTGGAGTTCCGAAACAGCAAGAATAAAATGATAAAGGGAAATGAGAGAAGGAAAAAGACTTGGTTTATATAGAGAAGTAGAGTGTCTATTCGTCTCCCCATTCGGATCGGACCGACAGTCCTATAGCAGAGCCCCATTCGGATCGGATCGACAGTCCAGAAGCAAAGCTTGGCCCAATAGTCCAATGAAAAATAGAAAGAAGAAGGGGTCTGTACGGATCGGAATCCGAACCGAACCGAATTCTTTAGCTTAGCAATGAATTAAATTGAAATTTGAAGAAGAAGATGAAAACACAAGGAAAATCAAAAGAAAAATTACCTCGAAGAACGCTGTGCAATGATAGTCAAAGCATGCTCCGTCTCCAACAGAAGCATCCTTTGAGGGGGCAAAATGTTAGCCCACTTTGTGAACTGGGCAACACAAAGTCAAGATGTGAAACATTGAAGAACTTGGAAAGCACTGAAGCGGGTCGGATCGAAGCGATGTAGCGGGTCGGATCGGATAAATTTTGCTGTTTGGATCGTTGAATTATTACTGTTGGAATCAGAAAGGAACAGCTGTTCGGATCGGAGAGCAACCTACTTCCAGTTGGAGCGGAGAGCTACCTGCTACAAAGACAGATCGGAACGGAGTGGAAGAGAACGAAGACTTAGCCTTGGGACAAAACCGGATCGGATCAGGTACCCCGATCCGAACCCCTCCTGTACACTCTTCCGATCCGAACCCATCTTCCACGTCATTCTCCTACATGATCGCCTGGTTATTCGGAGCGGCTATGACCAGTTCCTGCCCACAACGCCCACTGCTCTGATGCGTTGTCAACACAGAAATCCATCCGAACCCGAGGCTAATGGGATGGATGACACGTGGCTCCGATCCGGATCGGGTTCTGAGCAAATTTTCACCTATAAATACCCTGTTTGGAGACAATAAAAAGGATCTTCTTTTTGGCACTTTGAAAGTTCAACCACTTCCATAACCCGAATTCCAGCACTCCCGGATAATCCAAATCATCTTTTAACATTTGTTTTTAGACAATTGAGTGAATGTATGTGAGTTGTGAGAGAAATTGAGTGAATATCTCATTGTAATTGCAAGAATATCATTGAGAATAGTGATTGACAAGTGGACGTAGGCTTTTCTTCGCCGAACCACTATAAATTCTGTGTGTTCATTTTACTTTTGATCTTATTTCATTCTGCTTTTAGTCAATTTGGGTGTTAGAACCACTTTTTGGTCTAACAACTACCATCACCTTTTTTTGAATTGTGACCTTGCGTTTTACATCTGGACTAAGTGTTTAGTTTCTCTTTACTTGGAATTGCATTGGGGTGATTTCATTTATGATCAATATAACTTTTGGCACTTCATTTACCCGGCCTTAGATGATTCACACAACAGTTTTCTTTTTGCTTTGCTGAACTTTGCTTATACTTGAATATTATGGCATGAGCGCAACTCCAGAAAATTTAAATGCAAGATGAAAGTTCTAATAGTATCATTTACTCCATCCTTAACTCTGTTTATGACTGGGCAAGCATGGAGAGGAAGAGACACGTTGAGAGGATTGCTGACCGGGTGCGCAAGCGTGTGCGACACATCCCTGGTCCAGACCCTTAAGGATGATGGCTGATGTATATTTTGGCTTTAAGTATTTTGGTTTGTATTGTTATGTAGTATTAAATATCTCTTTTTGTCAGGCCGTATGTATGTATTTATTATGATCGCTGTGTTGGAGCGATAGCCTGTTTTTTGGTTGTACATATGCTGTATATACACGACTTGTTTAATATATTAAGGCGTGAATCATGCTGATTCACTACCTTTTCCTTTCAAAAAAAATAAAATTGTTTCATAACTAAAGATAGGTTTTGAAATCTATTCTACATAGATTATTTTTAAGTTATTAAAGGAAAAATATAATTATTTTATCTTGTAATTATAAAATGAGTGTATAAAATGATATTTGTTTGTTAATGAGTTTCGCAAGAAAATGAGCAGCGATTAACAAAATGGTCAAGGGTTGAATTGTTATTTTTCCAATAAACAAGTAAATGAGATTATTTAATTAGATTTATAATTAAGTCAAATGAAATTATTTATTAATATAAAGAAATAACCAAGTGGAAACGGTTAATAGAGTAATCTTGTTTGAGATGTCCAAGTCGACCACTTGAACGGGAATTGATTATTAGATTGTTAGTTATTAACAAAGTTAAATATCATTTTAAAATAACCCTTTAAAAATGTTCAATTATTTTATGTATAGTTGATAATGAAGTAAACTATTTAATGTTAGAAGGAACTTAACAGTAAACGAGACTTTTAAAGTATAATATGAATATTTATCCATAAAGTAACTCAGTAGACAAGATTTGAAATTAGATTAGTGTTTTCAAATGGAAATAAGTTGTTTTGATATATATCGAGTCCAGAATCGTATAAAAAGAATAATGTTAACTTTTAAAAGTGAATAAGGTTTGGAAGAAACCAGGTTGAAGTAAAAATAGTGATAAAGGGAATTAGTTGAGTATGACCTTGTTTATAACTAAAAATGGTTTTAATGAGTTTTACTCATACTTATATATGTTAAAATTTTGATTTATTCCCTGGAAGGAATTATATAAAGGAATGTTATAAACAAGATTTGATGTGAGCTGAAATCAACGGAAACTTTAATGGATTGAACTTGGTTATAAAAGCAAGAATCTAACGATAAAAATTTAGAGATAAATATTCTGAATATGAAAGAAGTTTAGTTGAATAAAATTAAGATATGTGGTTATTTAAAAAGGATTTTAAAATAAACAGAAGTGCTAGGATATTATTTGAATGAGATTTCGTTTATAAACTTCTATATACTCCGAAGACAAGAATGTTGTGGACTCAAGATCTGAGAGGTAACTAAAATACCCCAACTTGTGACGACTTCATGATTATCCAAGAATGACATTAGTTTAGAAATGATGGTAGTTGATGGAGTTAAGTTATATTTCCATGAGGAATATTATAAGCTATAAATTAAAGAGTTTATAAGTTAAATAATTCGATTTGGAAATAAGGAGAAAAAGGGCGGTACTCCATAAGTTGGGAAATTTAGAAATATTAACAATAATTTAACTAAAAGGGCCAAGTGATGCTGTGTATTAAACCAATGAATCCACTTTATTTTTCTATGGATGATGGTTGTTTATTTTGATAGTTAAATCACCGACTATCAAAATCTGGCCATACCGATTGTTGGAATGGAAAGACCGGGATCGAATTTATATTCGATAACCATTCCGACCTACAAATACGTAAACGATAAAGATATCAAAAGATGGTCGAGATGGAGCAATGAAGACCGTGGATCTTCATGGGCGGAAGAACTACTCGTTGGATTTGTAAGGGTAGCTCCCGAAGATATTCTGACTTGTGATTCTGTCGTGATTTAAATCTTCAGATTGCAAGGACTTCTCGCTGCTGATCCTTAGGGTGATTCCTAGGATGCGGTAGGAGGGTGCCTTCGATTCATCCTGTTCCTAGATGACTTGTATGGATGATGTGAATGGTGGCTAGATATTCCAAAAGTCGATTAACCTCAAGCCTCATCAACCGGGAAAATGACAAAAATCAGGTAAGCATCATGGCTATATGGGTCGCTCCCATTAGGGTGTATAATCACCTACCTAGAGAAAATCTGTTTCATTCTTTAACCTATTTCGATGTTGTTCCTTTTTGTGGAAACGGTGGGTCGCACCCAACCGTTGGTGATATACATTCGATACACTCAAGCGAAATGAGTGGTCAATCATGTATGGGCCGGGTTGCAAGACGTTCTTGTTGAACCCAGTGTATTCCCGTCTAGAGATACACTATCGGTAGGTAGTTCCATACCTTGTCATAGTCGCAATCCAATCTCCAATAAGCGCTCGCGATTTTTGATTGTATACTATATATGTGGAGCGTGAGATTCAAGCGTTCTGCTAGATTGTTAATTACTTGTATTTAGACATTATCATAATATCAGAATAAGATATGATTTTAAAACTGTTTTGGGTTATAGTAAGGTAAAAACCATCTGTGTTTATGTGTGGGCTGGTCTTACTATTATCCTTTTCTTTCAAAAGGATTTGAACTTAAAAATCAATATGTGTGCTTTATAAACTTAGTGGGTTTCTCACTTTGGTTCACCAGACTGACCCTGTGTTTGAAATACTCGGGTTAGACCGAGTATAGGTTCAGGTAATCGGATGCTATAAGGAAACCAACTAGAAGTGATCAGACGTATGATTTTATATTGTTGTTATTCCGCTGTGTGTTTTTTATAAGGACAGGTTGTTATAACTGTCCAAATGTTTTGATGTACTCTAATGATTGTAAGTTTTATTTCAATCTCTCAATAAAGTTCTATTTATATATTATATTTTGTTCCGCTGCGATGTCAGACTCAATGTCATGTTAATTCTCCTACTTCTTCTTCTATTCTAATATTTCCTTCTTATCTCACCCTCTAATTTTTTTTCTAATGACTATCTGGTGTTTTCGATACTGGGATTTTGGCAAGTATTATGGGATTTATATATTATTGTCGAAATTTGAGCATCAAATTTTTACCTGGTCGTTACAGTGTATCAGAGCTATTGGTTGAGTAGTAACCTTGACTCTGTGGCTTAATTTAGTAGAGAAGGGGTTAGTAACACCCTAGATTGAGTTTGAGTGTATGTATGAGAGCGCGTATTTGTAATTGAATGTAAAATTATTTTTTAATTATTTTTATAAAAGGGCAAACGAAATAGTTTTACCTAAATTATATTTTTATAGAAAACGAAAATAATTCTCTATAGTATTGTAATATTGGTTGTTTGATTGTTTTACTTGATTTGGTTGAAATTCAAGTGGAATTAGGGAATGAAATTGAACTGATTTAGGGAGGATCAATTAGTTAATTTAATTGGGTATGAAAATGAAACTGAACATGGTTAAGTAGAATTAATTTAAGAAATAGAATTCAACCAATTTGAGATTTGGAATAAAATGGATGATAATAGGGATCAATCGGATAAAAATCGATTGTAATAAATATATGTTAAAGTGAATGCAAACAAGTAAGTATCAGTGTTTAATATAATTCAAATGATTTGATTGTTTGATATATGGATGTTGGATTGGTTGAATAAAACCCATCAAATAGGGTAAATAATGATGTTGAATGAATTGAGATTAAATTTCAGTATGGTGAATTGGGAATAACATCGTCCTGTATTTGTAACTGGCATTGTAAGTTGGGATAAGTGCAGATATCAAACAGCTATGGAAATTGGCTTGGTTATAGAGATTGAAGTATAGATTGAAAGGAGAAAGTGTTGATAGTTGATTTGCTTCAAAATTGAAATTGAGTTGCCCGACAAATAGGTAAACCTTAATATTATTGATTGGAGTGATTGATTTAATATCCCTGAGTTGGGTAGCCATTTGTCTTTTGGTTTTCTTTTGGAGAAGTTGAGGGCCGTAGTGGCAATCGTAGTTGTTCCGATCGAGCTGCACAGAGGAGGTGCTGGCGAAATTTTTGAAATATTTTAAAGAATCTGAATTTGTTTTGATGATAATTCAAAATAATTGGGTTTGGAGCATTCTTCTTACCTTGTAATTTCGGGGACAAAATTCTTTTATGGGCGGAAGAATGTAACGTCCTAGATTTTTATGCCATTTAAATTAGAATATTTAAATCTGCTTTATATATTATATTGAAAATATAATGGATTTTTTTATTGAATTTAGTTTATAAAATGGAGTTCGAATATATATATATATATATATTTGTAATATAATTAAAACGAGCTTGAAACGCCGCGGTAGTTCGTAATTTACAATTTGAACTTTAATTGAATATACAGAATCCGTTCTAAGTCGAAATTTTGTAAAACAAGAAACATTGGGATCGATTTGATTATGTTTTACAAAGGAAAGAGAAAAATGGAGATTTTATATTATAGATTTCAAGTTATATCCAATTTAAAATTTTCAAATAATCGCTATGGAATTTCGTTAATAAACGATAGCGTTTATTTGATAAATATTAAGGAATTTCTATATATTTGGGTATCGTTTTATACCGAATTTCTGAATATTGAGTTTAAAATATATATTGGCTTATATTAGAGTTGTATAATGTTTCATTCCGAAATATATGATAATAATAATCGATTATTATTTAAAAATAGAATTGATTTGAATTAAAATTATTTTATCGATATTCATAGGCCGTAGAAATAGATTTCATTTCAACTTGACGGAACAAGTTTTATTGGAATGCGTATAATTAAATATTGCTAAATTTCCAATTAGGGGTCAATTGGAGCTGTTTTATCGGTAGGCAAAATTTAACGGTGAACCGATAAATTAATATAAAGCCGTTTGTACAAACGGAGTCAGATTTAAACGGAACAAATTTCATTGGGTTCGGAACGTTGAGACGTGGCAGTACGCTTATTTTGTTTCTTTTAGAATTCATATGGGACGATACCTATATTTAATGGTCAATGATGAATAACGGTAGGATTTATTTATCATAAAATAAATATAATCTAGCGTACGCATGCAGCGTACTCTATGTAACCCACCATTACTTTGTAAACAGAAAAAAATGAATTCGTGTACGCCCAAGCCACCGCGTTTTGTTTTACTTGCGTGCCACACTATCTAAATTTCCTCCCCACCAATCCATTGAAAAACCGTGGAAGCCAAGCTTTTATTATTGAAATTCCCACCCTCCCATCAGTCTACACGTACACAAGAACATGCAAAAAGAAGCACGGACAAACCTAGCTATACCCTACATTGAACAGTAAAAACATGGCCACCACGTATTCATCCCTATAAAATCACTACTGCTCAATCCTTCTTCTTTCGTTCCAGCAAAGCTTTAAAACTCTGAAAGCCACCATTACTCTAAAAAACGAAATTCTCCCTTCATGGAAAAATGCAATCCCACCTTTGATAAACCTTAAAGAACGATAAATCTCCTTGACCCTATAAGTCAAAGTGACGAACGGAGTTGGATGCTCTGACCGGGTGAGGAAGCACTATTCAGTCTTCAAACAGTACGGTGCGCAGTTCACCGGAAAGGGCGTGATGGTGCTGTGTTTGAGAAGTGGTGGGGAGTAAAGGGGTCTAAAGGTGGTGGCGTTCATAGTAGCAAAGCAGTAGGTGTTTGAGGTTCGTCAGGCAGTAGAACTGCATCGGAATGAAGCAGTGTTGCGGTTTTGGTGAAAGTGAGAAGAACAGAAAAGTGGGGTTTGCATAAGGGAACTTTGGTCTGGAGGTTTCATTCTAAAGGAGCTGTAGTGAGGAAGCACGAGTTCGGTTTTATGGTGCATGGGTCTTTGTCTTATTACGTGGAAGGGGGATGGCATGCAGATGTCTGGTTCTAACGTGGTTGTAATTCGAAACAGCAAGACGAGGTGAAGTGCATGATGAAGCTTGAGCGAGAACTGTGACAAGGTGGAAGCAACATTTAGCTGGAGGAGAGAGGAATGTATTGTGGTAATGTATGCAGTATGGAAATTTTTGGTGGCTTTATGCGTGTAATAGGAGGTGGATCAAGGAAGAAGGTGCATGCGCAAATTCATTTTTCTACAAAGGAGGGAAGGGCGGGTGTTGTTGAATAGTTTTGTATGGGGAGTTTTGTGTGTAGGAAAATAAAAATAGAAAAGCAGTAGAAGAAGAGCATGCTCAGGGTGAAGGAAAACAAATTGCGGACGTAATACTGGGAGGAGGAATGTGGCGTTAGCATGCGGTATCATTTGTTTGCACGTACAAGAAGTGGGATCGGTGTGTGGTGTTGAAGGGTTGAGGGATGCTGCTGTCTTCGTGAGGAGCAGTAGGAGAACAAGGGGAGTCAGTGACAATGTTGGAACAAAAACTATGTACGAAAAAAAGGAAAAAAGAAAAAGAAATAAGGTTGCATGAGGAGATGCAGATGAGTACTGTGGGCTTGAAATGGGCGGAAGTGTCTGGGAAGAATTATACAAAAGGGGAGAGACGTGTTAGTGGTTTGGGAAACAACAAAGGTAGAAGGAAAATAACGGTACATGAGGAGAAGTAAAGAAGGATACGGTGAAGGAATATATAGGTGACGATTTGGGTATCAAAGTTTTTGGGCTGATGTGTGTGGGCCTTTGGGCTTCTGTGCGAAAGAAAAAAAGAAAAAGGATTTGAGAAAAGGGTGCTCGTGTTTGCTAAAAGTAGGCATCGCGTGTAGCAACTCGTGGAGTGGGGAGTTCAGAACAAAAGGAGAAGTCTGGCCAGTGAAATTCTAAACAAAGGAATTTGTTCGGGCATGTTGTATGGGTTAAATAAGAATTCAATAAAACCAGGATTGCCTGAACTGTATCAATGAGAGTAACATACTAGAAATGTTTAAGACAAGGCAGGAAGCAGTCAGAATTAGATGTTTAATCCGACCGTTTAACCGATGGGAAAAAATCAAGGTGAGCTCAACTCACTCAGTTTACCCTGTTTATATTTTATATAAGCTGGGTTTTTATATTGTGTGAAATGTTTGCTAATGGTTGATGATTGGATGACTGTTTGTTTGTATGTTGAATATTATTTAATATTCAGATGTAACAACCCGTGTTCCGACAGACCGATTTTTTTTCCAAAAATCCAGTCCACTGAAACCGAGTTGGTTTATTCCGGTATCCTGCAGAAAAAGACAGAGACATAAAACATGTCAGAGTTCGGAAAACATCTCACAGCAGAAGGAAAATATAATGTAATTAAGATATAGCTTTACCTTAATAATAGTACTGCTAAACCAGTATCCAAAGCTATACAGGCCCTATCATGAACCTAACATGCGAATGTTGTGAGGAGGGGTCAGAACAAAAGTTCTGTGTGAATGAATTTAAATTACACTTCCTGGATAATCCTGCATATACCGTTCAATTACATTTTCTCTCTTATTAGGTTATTGGTGTCATTATCACTCAAGGCTTTCACACACACGTCGTACCCATCTACTCCTTAGTAGATTAATCTAATATAATGTATATGTAGCTACCTCCAAACTGGGGTACACCCCATGGTACCCCACTTGCACGGTCTCCTCCGTGATATCACAGTAACAAGATAACATAAGGTAAGGTAATGTAAGATAAACTGAGTATGCTATCGTACCCAAGTAACACCCCGTATTTTTTTGTGATCGTATAAGTAACAAATCAGAGAATAATTAAATTATAAAATAAGAATCAAGGAAAATGGGTTGCGCCATTGCGTTCGTCTCGGAATTCTGCATGAAATCGAGTCCGAGTTTTTGAAAATCGGAGTTCGTATGACCAAGTTACGACCCTCAGAAGTTTCAGGAATTTGAATAAAATAAAACAGCTCGAAAATAAAGCCAGAAATTCGAAATTCAAACCCAGAGAAGGCTGGCGGGAAAATTCCCTCCCATATACCCAGGACGACTGGGGAGTCGACCCCCCCAACCAGGTCGACCGGGTTGTCGACCTCCCCATGACCAGGTCGACTGGGGAGTCGACCTAGGGGTTGACCTGCTCCCGAAACCCAGTTTTTGAACCTGGTTCACTCTGATGTATCCGGACTCGTTTTCTATCTAGATTCATCCGCCTAATCCTATATAAACAGCCCCCTAGCCTCATTTTCTCTACACAATTTCATTCTGTCTATACTCTGCCTCTGTTCTAAATAAATAAAATAATGGCGCCGTTAATCTGCTGGAATCAAAACCTGGACTGATGCACCTTCTTCCAACCTGAATAGAATAAAAACCTAAATCAAATCTCAAATAAAAGTTTAGAGCTACCACACCAATTAAAGAGGAGTAATTCAGTATTTTTACATCAACAACAGTTTATTATCCTTTCTTAAAACCACAAAAGACAAGTACAGTTATTTTCTGATATAAACTTTAATTATAATGGTGACATGATTGTAAATCTGAATTTAAGGTTGTGTACGTTCTGTTCTGATATATATATTCTGTATCTCTTTCTTCTTTCTGTTCGGTAGCCAGGCTACCACGAGCCTGCGCCACATCTCATAAGAGATTAACGCATGAACGCAAAACTTTGGGACAAATAATGAAAGATGGCATAATTTGACATGGCAAATCTGTGACTAATGTTGTAAACTAGATTTAGATCTATGCATATTCTGTGAATTGGAAGAAGAGGAACCATTGTATGTTAACCTGTGACTTGTGACATTGGGCATAACACATATTTTGAATTAAGATCTGCTATAATTTAAAGTTCTAGATTGTTGGGCATATTTTTATATAACGATTCATGACTTGAGATAAAAAGAGAATATGACTTAGGTGTGAAGATCTATATTAAGATTTGATAACTATTAAATGTGAATAACACCTAAGTGGGAGATCTTTGAATATATGACATGCATTGAAATCGATGGCTATATTTGGTATAATTTATAAGTGAATTTTTTGTACTAGGCAAGTTTAACTCAATTTGGGACATGTGTTATATGGTAAATTATGACCCTAATCTGTGCCATGTAAATTCAATGAAAACATGGGGTATATGATCATATTTTGAATCATGACAACTATTTAGGCATGCAAACTTAGTCCAAATTTATAATTAGGCAAGATATGTTTATAAAACTTTAAGGAATGATTAAATATGATATATTGCCTAATCTACTAGTTCTGTTATATTGCCTAATCTGCTAGTTCTGTTATATTGCCTAATCAGCTAGTTCTGTTATATTGCCTAATCTGCTATATTGCCTAATCTGCTAGTTCTGTTATATTGCCTAATCTGCTAGGTCTATTCATCTGCTAAATCTGTTAAAAATTGAGTGTTGAAATTTGAGTATGAATATCTGTAGGCTCGATTTAAAATTGAGCAAACTTGTTAATAGAATCTCGAATAATCTGCTTTAACTTGTACAAAAGATAATTTGTTAAATTAGCATGATTAGTCTGATATTAGCATGGTCTGTGAATGAGTGCATTGGCTAAACATGAAACATGGCTAACTCGAGGTTGGAATGAGTTTGCGGCGTAATCCTGCCCGGAACCGCCCGGCACATCTAGGGGCCGCAAACAATAGGTTCTAATGTGAGAAGTTAGTCATAACGTGCTTGAAACCCGAGGTCAAACTCATTTTGCGGCAGAAATCTGCCCGGAACCAACCGGCCCAACCAGTGGCCGCAAACTGTCAGTCTAATGTGAGAGGTCTGCGCATTAATTTTCTAAGATAAATATGATGTCTAAAACGTGTTGGGAGGATAGGGTTGAACCAATTGGACTAATGAATTTAACAAACCCATTTCGTGAATCTGTAGGACCAATTACAAAGTTAGACAAATCTGTAAATCTGTTAAATCCGTATATCTGATCCGATAGTCTGAAAACTTGTCTGATCTGTGAACTAGTTGATCTGAACTCTGTATGCCTGAACTTGTAAACGTTAATCTGAAATCTGTTTGTTTGGGGACACAAGGTTAGGAGGGGAATTACTTGTGTCATCTGTTGTTTGGGACCCATATTAGTCAGTAACCCTTTCTAGTATCAAAATTTTGACCCAACAGTAGGTAGGGTTCGGGCACGCTTACTGAACTAATTATAAGTGGTTCATTCTAATAATGGCGAGGGGTGTTGATGGTGCGTTCCAACCGGGTCTTGTGCGTGCATGGATCCCGGTCTGCCTCTGAGGATGTAAGATGCCGTGACATCTGTAAATAGGTCTGTGTCATTTAAAGGTTGCCACTTTGGGGAGTGATACACCCTTTTGTGGGGCTGGCACAGGGTATTTATGTATTAGGGAGCCGATCGTTTGGGGTAGGGTTTTAGGGTACACTTAGTTTTGTCTGTTTCTATTGGTACCGTCTATTTCTGTTGGGTGGTAACACCTGTTTGTTTCTGCATGGTACCGTCTGTTCGGGAGGTAAAGGCCCATTTACTAGTGTACACCTAATTCTACATTCTGTTTCCATAGGGATTAATATGTTTCTGTACCTTCTGTTGGGGTGGTAAAAGCCCATTATTAGCATTCTGTTTCTATCTGTTTCTGTTGGGGTAGTAAAGGCCCATTACTAGCATTCTCTTCTGTGGAAATTATTCTATTCCCGTTTCTGTTTCAGTTTAGACATTAGGGTGACACCTAATCCTATTATATTAGTATAAGTGCAGAGAAGTAAAATATAAGTAAGAAGCATAACTTGGGCTATATCATTCTATTTCTTCTGTTTAGCCTAAGTATATCAGTTACTCCTGTTGATGTTGTCCCTTATCCAGCTTTATTTTCATGTCATGGTATTATTATCTGATCATATGCTGAAAGTCACTAGACTTGTCAGACTTTATGTCTGACCTTGCTTGTTTTCGCCCCTTTTCTTCCGTTCCCCCCCCAGGTTTGTAGGGTGGAAATCTAGGAGCTTGATTCAGATCTTCTCTGTTTGAAGTATCGTTTGGCTTTGGCCTGGCAGTTTATGTTGGGGGTTATGATTTTAAAAACTATGCATTCTGAAGGCTTTTGTACAAGACTGATATTTTGTACTTGAATTCTGATATTGTGATTCGAAAGGATGTAACCAAACTTACTTCGGTTTCTGTTGTAATAAAGCTATAAATTTTTCAAGTACTGTTTTATCTATCTTGTAAGTTTCTGTTCTGTCTACTAAAATGCTCCATCAAAGTTAAGTCATTCCCTTTGTGAGTGGCCTTAACGGAGGTGGGGTGTTACACTTGGTATCAGAGCGGAAGGTTACCAGATTGGGTAAAGTTTTTGAAAACTATTTTCAAAAAGCTTTTGAAAGGAAATATTTTCAAAAATAAAGCTTATTTTGAAAAACATCATCCCCGAAAGCCATATATCTATCTTTTCAGTTCTCCGTTTTGAATCCTTTTTCTTTCGTTTCATCATGTCTGGGAATCTTAACTTTCCAGAAGGCGTGCCAATACCTGGCTGGTTCAGGAGGTACTTAGAGGGTAGGGCCAACGATGCAGGCCCAACATATATTCCTCCTCCAGCCGCAGCGATTCCCCCTCCTCCGCCCCTCCTCGTGTAATTGCTTTCTCAAAGATTTGTAAAGATTTTAGGGCCATGGGTGGAAAGGATTTCAAGGGAATTGAATCATTCGTAGGAGCGAGGAACTGGCTCAAAGAAACTGAGGATCTGTTCGTTATCTTCGAGGTGGACGATAGGCAGAAGGTACAGTTGGCAGTATGGTTGCTCAAATACGAAGCTTCCTATTGGTGGGAAGTCACTAACGCCGAGAGGCCGGTTGAAACATGGATGGATTTCAGAACAAGGTTTGAGACGAAATTCCTCCCGCAAGCTGAATGAAGTCTACAACTGGAAAAGTTCTTGTCTCTTAAGCAAGGAAGTATGACGGTCAAGGAATACGTCAACCAGTTCAACCAACTGGCTAGGTTCGGACTGGATTTAGTCAACACTCAGCATAAAAAGGCTCTCCACTTTGTTAAAGGATTGAACGAGCCACTGCACAGCCTAGCCATGACCCATGTACCCATGGGAGCGACTTACGAGAAATTGGTGGACATGGCACTACTACACGAGGAAGACAAGGGCAAGAAAGAGACAAAGAAAGAAGAACCACAAAACAAGAAAGCATGGCCTAAAAAGGAAACACAAAAGAAGGATGAGAAGTCTGAAGATAAGAAGGAGAAAAAGTGCTTTACTTGTGGAAGCTCGACTCATCTAAACAAGGATTGTAGAAAAAGGAAGGGCACTTGCTTCAACTATGGTGAGATGGGACACTTCACTAGGGACTGCCCGAAGAAACGAGGGCAAGGGTAGAGGGCAGAACCCACTTCTGGAGGACAGGAGAATGCTCAAGTGACTGGTACATAGGGTAGAAATAAGAAAATTTATATAGAAGGTTTAATTTTCTTATCTGATTGTTGAGTTAAAATTCTTTCTGATTCTGGCGTTTTGATTCTGTAATCGATACTCTGCACTTTAATACTAGTATGGTTTCTGATTCCGATGTAGACTCAAACCCATCAGGGTTATGACTTATCTGTTTGTGATAGATTGGGGTTTGAGAGATATCTGTGTTAGGCGTCAAGTAGGACGCATACATTCTAGGTTTTATCATGCCTAGTTTCCTAAGAATCATTCGGTAATCTGCTCTGTACCAGTAATCTGTAAATATCTGAATATTTCTGATAAGGTTAAGATTTCCAGTTTTGACAATGTCTAAAGAGGGTAATCCTATGGGTGTCAATCTGATGTTGGTTTCGTTCTTCGGGGTTGATACTTAGGGGAATTATTCTCTCAACCAATGTCTAATGGGAACCAAGTTTTTGTTTTATCTGTACTCGCTTCCATCATTCGACTGTATCCTATCGATCGAATCTTCGAACTTTAGGTATAAACTAATGGGTGAAAACATGTGTTTGAGACTTGTTATGTTTGATGGTTGCAAGTGGATGCAAGTTTGTTGCTAGTGGTTTCTCGTGGATGCATATACACACACTAGGCATTAGATCGGCTCGAAAACACTCTCATACTGCATATGGATGTGTGAGCATTTGATTGACTTATCACATGGATGTTACATATGAATGAATGGTTGTCACTCATATAAGAATGATATGTATCAAATAGGAAAATTGCATACATGTTGGACTCATGACACTGACATAGTTCGCATTAAGGAGGTCAACTGAATCAGTGGACCGCCTGATCTTTGCATTAGATAAGGAACATATACACACACTTCTGCATATGTTCATACAACATTAGAAGTTTTCTAAGGACAATGGATGTTTGTGGATGATGGTTGAGTAGATGGACGACTGGATGGTAGGACACATTCTTCTTAACTTGAAGATTTCGGGGACGAAATCCTTTAAGAAGGGGAGAATGTAACACCCCGTATTTTTTGTGATCGTACAAGCAACAAATTAGAGAATAATTAAATTATAAAATAAGAATCAAGGGAAACGGGTTGCGCCATTGCGTTCGTCTCGGAATTCTACATGAAATTGAGTCCGACTTTTCGAAAATCGGAGTTCGTATGACCAAGTTATGACCCTCAGAAGTTTCAGGAATTTGAATAGAATAAAACAGCTCGAAAATAAAGCCAAAAATTCGAAATTCAAACCCAGAGAAGGCTGGAGGGAAAATTCCCGCCCATATACCCAGGTCGACTGGGGAGTTGACCCCCCCCAACTAGGTCGACTGGGGAGTCGACTGGGACGTCAACCTCCCCATGACCAGGTCGACTGGGGAGTCAACCTAGGGGTTGACCTGCTCCCGAAACCCAGTTTTTGAACCTGGTTCACTCTGATGTATCTGGTCTCGTTTTCTGTCTAAATTCGTCCGCCTAATCCTATATAGACATCCCTCTAGGCTCATTTTCTCTACACAATTTCATTCTGTCTATACTCTGCCTCTGTTCTAAATAAATAAAATAATGGCGTCGTTACTCTACTGGAATCAAAACTTGGACTGATGCACCTTCCAACCTGAATAGAATTAAAAGCTAATCAAATCTCAAATCAAATTTTAGAGCTACAACAACAATTAAAGAGGAGTAATTCAGCATTTTTGCATCAACAATAGTTTATTATCCTTTCTTAAAACCACAAAAGGCAAGTACAATTATTTTCCAATATAAACTTTAATTATAATGGTGACATGATTGTAAATCTGAATTTGAGGTTGTGTACGCTCTGTTCTGATATATATTCTGTATCTCTTTCTTCTTTTTGTTCGATAGCCAGGCTACCACGAGCCTGCGCCACATCTCATAAGAGATTAACGCACGAACGCTAAACTTTGGGACAAATAATGAATGATGGCATAATTGGACATGGCAAATCTGTGACTAATGTTGTAAACAAGATTTAGATCTATGCATATTCTGTGAATTGGAAGAAGAGGAACCATTGTATGTTAACCTGTGACTTGAGACATTGGGCATAACGCATATTTTGAATTAAGATCTGCTATAATTTAAAGTTCTAGATTGTTGGGCATATTTTTATATAACGATTCATGACTTGAGATAAAAAGAGAATACGACTTAGGTGTGAAGATCTATATTAAGGTTTGATAACTATTAAATGTGAATAACACCTAAGTGGGAGATCTTTGAATATATGACATGCATTGAAATCGATGGCTATATTTGGTATAATTTATATGTGAATCTTTTGTACAAGGCAAGTTTAACTAAATTTGGGACATGTGTTATATGGTAAATTATGACCCTAATCTATGCCATGTAAATTCAATGCAAACGTGGGGTATATGATCATATTGTGAATCCTGACAACTATTTAGGCATGCAAGCTTAGGCCAAATTTATAATTAGGCAAGATATGTTTATGAAACTTTAAGGAATGATTAAATCAGTTATATTGCCTAATCTACTAGTTCTGTTATATTGCCTAATCTGCTAGTTCTGTTATATTGCCTAATCAGCTAGTTCTGTTATATTGCCTAATCTGCTAGGTCCGTTCATCTGCTAAATCTGTTGAAAACTGAGTATTGAAATTTGAGTATGAATATCTATAGGCTCGATTTAAAATTGAGCAAACTTGTTAATAGAATCTCGAATAATCTGCTGTAACTTGTACAAAAGTCAATTTGTTAAATTAGCATGATTAGTCTGATATTAGCATAGTCTGTGAATGAATGCATTAGCTAAACATGAAACATGGATAACTCGAGGTTGGAATGAGTTTGCGGCGTAATCCAGCCCGGAACCGCCCGACACATCCAGTGGCCGCAAACAATAGGTTCTAATGTGAGAAGTTAGTCATAACGTGCTTGAAACCCGAGGTTAGACTCAGTTTGCGGCAGAAATCTGCCCGAAACCAACCGGCCTAACCAGTGGCCGCAAACTGTCAGTCTAATGTGAGAGGTCTGCGCATTAATTTTCTAAGAAAAATATGATGTCTAGAACATGTTGGGAGGATAGGGTTGAACCAATTGGAATAATGAATTTAACAAACCCGTTTCGTGAATCTGTAGGCCCAATTACAAAGTTAGACAAATCTGTAAATCTGTTAAATCCGTATATCTGATCCATTAGTCTGAAAACTTGTCTGATCTGTGAACTAGTTGATCTGAAAACTGTATGTCTGAACTTGTAAACAAGTTAATCTGAAATCTGTTAGTCTGGGGACACAAGGTTAGAAGGGGAATTACTCGTGTCATCTGTTGTTTGGGACCCATATTAGTCAGTAACCCTTTCTGGTATCAAAACTTTGACCCAACAGTAGGGTGGATCCGGGCACGCTTACTGAACTAATTATAAGCGGTTCATTCTGATAATGGCGAGGGGTGTTGATGGTGCATTCCAACCGGGTCATGTGCGTGCATGGATCCCGGTCTGCCTCTGAGGATGTAAGACACCGTGACATATATAAATAGGTCTGTGTCATTTAAAGGTTGCCACTTTGGGGAGTGATAAACCCTTTTGTGGGGCTGGCATAGGGTATTTATGTATTAGGGAGCCGATCGTTTGTGGTAGGGTTTTAGGGTACACTTAGTTCTATCTGTTTTTGTTGGTACCGTCTTTTTCTGTTGGGTGGTAACATCTGTCTGTTTCTGCGTGGTACCATCTGTTCGGGTGGTAAAGGCCTGTTTACTAGTGTACACCTAATTCTACATTCTGTTTCCGTAGGGATTAATCTGTTTCTGTACCTTCTGTTGGGGTGGTAAAGGCCCATTATTAGCATTCTGTTTCTGTTGGGATGGTAAAGGCCCATTACTAGCATTCTCTACTGTGGAAATTATTCTGTTCCCGTTTTTGTTTCAGTTTAGACATTAGGGTGACACCTAATCCTGTTATGTTAGTATTAGTGCAGAGAAGTAAAATATAAGTAAGAAGCATAACTTGGGCTATATCATTCTGTTTCCTCTGTTTAGCCTAAATATATTTGTTACTCCTGTTGATGTTGTCTCTTATCCAGCTTTATTTTCATGTCATGGTATTATTATCTATTCATATGCTGAAAGTCACTGGACTTGTCAGACTTTATGTCTGACCTTGCTTGTTTTCGCCCCTTTTCTTCCATTCCCCCCCAGGTTTGTAGGGTGGAAATCTAGGAGATTGATTCGGATCTTCTCTGTTTGAAGTATCGTCTAGCTTTGGCATGGCAGTTTATGTTGGGGATTATGATTTTAAAAACTATGCATTTTGAAGGCTTTTGTACAAGACTGATATTTTGTACATGAATTCTGATATTGTGATTTGAAAGGATGTAACCAAACTTACTTCGGTTTCTGTTGTAATAAAGCTATAAATTTTTCAAGTACTGTTTTATCTATCTTGTAAGTTTCTGTTCTGTCTACTAAAACGCTCCATCAAAGTTAAGGCATTCCCTTTGTGAGTGACCTTAACGGAGTGGGGTGTTACAACCCATTTCTATTTCTCTGTAACTACTAGCCTCATGTACTCATAATAAAATGATCCCATCATCGATCGGCTTCTACTCGCAGATATTTATTACTTGTGTCATTCGACCCCGTTTATTTGTAGATACCTGTGCTGGTCCCACCATGGGGTGTATCAATCCCTATGGTGGCAACCCGACAAAATACAAGATGCACAGTGTTTGACTACTGATGCCCAGTGTCTTCTTTTTCCATTCCAGGGTACGTGCACACCCGTACTCCGTCGGAACCTAAACTGATGCACCACCCGCCACTGTTTTAACCGCTTATAATCAGCCCAGTAATCGTGCCCCACCCTGCCTAGTTCAGGGTATCATGATACATCTATGTGGGTTACTGTTGAAATGAGTCCCTTTTACTAGGGTTTCCTAATCAACAAGTTATAATGGTTAAGTGTTCCCAATTTGACCTAACCCCATCCATCTGTTTAATTAACATGTTGTATTGGTTAAGTTTGTGGGCCTATGCACACAACAAATATTACCCAAAAACCCGATATGTACTTAACCCCTTCTACTGATTCAATCATGTTATTTAATGGCTAAGTTTGTGGGCCTATATATACTAATATTACCCACCTACCCAAAGTTTTACTTAACCCTCCCACTTATCAAGTCAATATGTACCGTTGGTTAAGTTTGCCTTAACACTTATCCACTTTGTTCATGTAATATTAGTTAAGTGTTGTCTATTCATGTTAACTTAACCTATCCACACATCATGTTATATTGGTTAAGTGTTTCTTATTAACTTAACAATACTCATTCGTCATATTATATTGGTTAGGTGTTTCTCATTAACTTAACCCTACTCATTCATCATGTTATATTGGTTAAATGTTTCTTATTAACTTAACCCTACTCATTCTTAGCATGTCTTGTTTATTAGCATTAATTCGTTCATTAGTGCCTTAACCTCTCACATTAGAACTGTTGTTTGCGGTTGCTGGAAGTGCCGGGCGGTTCCGGGACTACTTCTAGCGAAAAATTATTCTAACCTCGGGTTTTTCTTGGACATGATGCACTAACCTCTCATATTAGACCTGTTGTTGTGGTTGTTGGATTCTGCCGGGCGGTTCCGGGCAGTCTTACACCACAGCTCAGTCTAACCTCGGGTTAGGCATGTTCGTCTTTTTATTTAATTTACATATTTTCCATTTATGTTTATATGTAAATTATCCCTAAGTGTTATCATTCAAGTCATGTCCCACTTACCATTTAAATGATGTCCATAATTCTCGGTATACAAATTATACCATTTCATGCTACTAACCGTTTACATGATTTTGAACCAATCTATGCAGTAGCGTATAATTTAAATTTGGCATAGAACAACCTAAATTTAATTTAGCGTATAATTGTGAACTTGTATTTTAGTTGGATCCAATTACCATAGATCTAAACATATAAAACATGTAGATCTAAACATATAAACATATATGAACATGGCTTAGCTTATGGATTTGTATATAATATATCACAAAAGAATCACCAATTAATATATAGCATTATAGGTACAATAGTCTCATAGGCATAGGTGATTTTAGATTAGTCACAAGGATAAACATAAATCAAATTTGTTTATCTTACAACTAGGCACAAATTCTAGTTTCAATTCTTCACAAGTCATGACTTTTATTAGTTCAAATATGAATAATAATTATACTTACTTTGTAGTTATGCCAATAATCTAATTTATACACGATTGATTTACGCTCATATTAACCTCGTTCTCTTTTTCCCATGATCTTTGTTCCGAACTCACCTAATTGTTCCAACTAAATTTGCATATCTTTTCAGTAATGTCTCAGGTTAATATATATGCCAAATTATTGGTATTCCCCATTTCCAGTATTTTATAGGTTATATAACAATTCCCCAATCACAAGTTTTGCCCAAAATCTACCGTACAAGTTATTTCAATTTTCCCAAACATTCTTTCACCACTACAAGTATCGTTCGTACGCATGCCTTTCGGCAAGATCTGGACTAGGCCCGGAATTAGCTTAGTCTATAAATGAAAAGGAAGGGGAAAGAGAACATAATAGGCAAAAGTATAAACCAGAAAATTTTGATTGAATTAAGTATTTTAAATTTTTGGGGAATTTCTGAATGATCTGCATATAATTATTCATAAGGGTGATTTAAACCCACTCACCAGCATGCTTTCCAAAGACCTTTAGATCTGATCCGTTTTATCATTCATAGTTTTTCATTCCCGCTTTAACTCGATTTCCAAGCCTAATAATAATGCACTTGTAATTAATTCTTTTTCTTCGAATGAGAAGAGAGGAACCAAGAAGTAAATTGAATAGTAGATCGAATCAAGGGATTACCTTACTTGGTTAAGAGATCTAAAATCTGCATAGATTCGTTGAGACTAAAAGAGAAAGAGGAATTGCTGAAGTAGAACCCCAAATCTCCAGGTTTGAATTCCTCTAATAGATTGAAGAGGAAAAAGACTAGAGAAAACTATGTTGAAGCAGCACTTTGTCGTTGTCGTCAAATTAGATGAATAAAACAATGAGTCTAGGGACTATTATATAGCTGGTAGGTCAAGAATGGAGCCACAAATCTGTCCAGGAGCGCACAAACGAACAGAGCCCAGATCAGTTTATGGGGGTCGACACCCTATAGGGGGGTCAACTCCCCTTAAGGGGGTCGACACCTATGTCGACCCCCTTAAGAGGGGTCGACACATCTGAGCCAGAAATTTCCCGCTCAGCCCAACTTTGACTGAATTCAAAACGGTTTGAACTTCTGAGATGGTTATATATATATACACATAATCTTACGCGTATACAAACTTCTATTGCTTATAACTTTTTCATACGTTATCCGTTTTATGAAAACTCGGCATCCATCTGAACCAGAATTTCGAGGCGGATGCATTGGTTATGTCTATTTTACCTAAGTCCAGATACTTGGATTAAGTACATTTATTTTATTATCCGTTTTGTTACATACAATGTTACCGTATAAATTTTCTTCTCTTCATCGTATGTATTAATTTAAACTGCACATCACCACCATGTATATACACATTTTTAATCATATTAAAAATGCGGGGTGTTACATTCTCCCACCCTTAAAAAATTTCATCCACGAAATTTGGTAAGGGTAAAATCAAATAATCCCTTGCATATTATATCATCCATCATGTGTACATCCAAATTTTCAAACATTGTGCACATGTGCAAAGTGAAAAACATCAAAGTAATGCATGTATGCCTAATTTGGTACCACCTATATTTGTGCAATCTTTCAAAAATTCTTTCAAAACATGATGCTCACATCCTAAACATACTTGCAGTTCTATATGAATGCAATATTTTTGAAAAATCAAAACATTTTCACCTAAATTTTCCGACACTCCTACAGAATAAGAGCATAGTTCATCCAATTATTGCATCCGAAATCCTACCAACCATCTTTAAGTTTTAAAAGTTAGAAAAAATATAATTTTTCCTAAATTATGATTTCCTTATATTTTGTAACGAAAAAAGTACACTTTTTCCGTTCCCTTTTACTTACCTTTCTCATAATAATTTCATTTTTATCCAGTTATTCTTAAACTCTCATTTTTTTCATCATCATATTATTCTCTTTAAGACACAGTGTCCTTATGTACGAAGAATTAACCATGGCAGAAGATTTTCTTATACTTAAACAAACAAACCCATAGATTCTACTACGTTAAAATAAGTTTTAGTACATCGTTACTACAATTAGATAAATAGAAATGAGATAATCAGGCACTACATCATAAGATTCTTAAGATCATACTACCACAATGATCCTAGAATGGGGTTAGGGCTCTAACCAAAGAAACTGCGGATGAGGGTCTCCAGTCCATCAATCTTGCCCTTAACCCTATCTAGATGCTCCTCCTATTACCTATGCCCATCTCTAACCTCCAACTGTAAATTCTACATCCCAGCCTCTACCTGATCAAAGCGTTGTTAGGAGGTATACATCTCCTGTGTAATCTGCTGCTGTGTCTAGCCAAACTCAACCTGTGTCCTAAGCATCTCTTACTGCCCTCTCAAGATATCCTGATGCTCCCTCGTCAACTGAGTCTGTCGCTCAGAGATTGCCCTTAGCTCGTCTCTCCAATCTTTCTCCCTAAAGGTCCAAGTATCCCATCCTGAAGCTTGGGGGGTCTGAGCACCACTCCAAGCCTGCTCTGTCTGCTGATGTGGATCTGATCCTCCCAATGGTGCATACTGGTGCTCCCTCTCTGGTGTGGGCTGGTATCCAAAATCATGTGCATACCCCTCCTCCTGCGCTCCCCCTTCTTCTTCATCTTCACCCTCATGTTCCATGGTCTAAGGGTCTAAGTCCACTAATTCCCGTAGCTCAATATGCATCCTAGACAATGCACCTAAATGTATGATACGGGAAGGGTGAGAGGAGGGTGATATATAACTTTCTCTGGCTAGAGGGACATGGTATCGAGTAAACACTACTATCCACAAATTTCCAAAAGCGATGTTGGTCTGCCTCGCCTCCCTAGTAGCTTCATAATACTATAAAATGGTGCGGGCCCAGTTCACGTGAAGTTCCGCAAAGATGGCGTAGGTAGCAAGTTTAATTGTGTGAGAAATCTTATCGAAACCCCCAGTCTTAACAACAAGATTATACTGTAAAATGTATATGACTATTCTAGCTATAGGGCGCAAATGAGCCATATCCCACTCCCTTTGATATACATTAAAGAAAATCCTATGCCAAACAGCCATATCAGTCATATCTATGTCTTACAAATTGAGTCCAAACCCATGAATACCAAGCATATCTCCAAATTGTACTTCATCAAACCTAATCATGGTCCCTTTTACCTCGGATTCATAAGTAATCATTCCATGGTTATCTTGCCCAATAACTAAATTAGCATCAAAAATGCGAACTAACCTTTTATATCCTTTCTGCCCTACTATGTTGACATCCAAAATCGCAGTCAAACCCGCCGCCGTGAACAATGTTTCCAACGGTGTTGAGACGACCCCAAACCCCGTACTGACAGCGGCAAGGGTTATCTTTTGGAATATAACACAAAAACAGATAATAGTAGAACAGAATTAAGTAAATACACCAGATAATGAACAATAGAATATACTGGATAAAAGTAATCATCAGAGTTACACAGTATACAGGATCTTACTTAGTACAAATACAGTTCAGCTATACATAAATGTCTACAGCGGAAAACAAACAAAATATGTACAATAGGAGCTGAACAGCATAAAAAGAGATAAATGATAGAATCCATCTTCAGCTCCAGCTATCCAGAAAGAACCAGCTAAACCTGAATACAAGGCTTCCCGTGTAGAAAAAGGGGCACCCGAGTTTGAAAGTGAAACAAACTACGAGTCAGTCATGGGACTGGTAAGAGAAATCTGCTCAACACATACATAATATGGCAAATCACAGGACCACGCCACTCTCGTGGAACGGGTTTACTCCATTGGATTGCCAGTGCTTTAAAACAAATCTTTCTTTTAAACATCGCTATGCTTTTTATAAAAATGAAGCCATTATAAGACTCAGTTCCCATCACACAATGCAACGCAAACCGGAGGATAAAGTTTTTACCTTATAACGGCCAAAATATGCTTGATACGAATAAAACAAAGGCATTTGATATTATTTCTAGTGTTTATATGTTTTGAAAACAATTTCAAATCATAACTATCAATCATAGATGGCATTAATGCCCCATACCACTATGTCGCCATATATAGGTATACAATCAAAACCGCACAGTCACGTATTTGGAAATTGGATTTCCGTCATGAACCAAGGCAAAAGATAGTCCTTACCGAATTCGAGAAAATCTAGCCCATGTCTCAGGATCAGAGCTCGAGTGACCCGTGGATCGTCAGGGACGGTCTACCGATGTGGATTAAAATGCCTGAACGATACGTTTCCCCGTCCTTTTGGGCGTAAACGAGCCAAAGAATGACTCCATCGGACCCGGATCGTCCGATCCAACCGAGGCGCCTCGCAACAGCAACAACCACATAGGTGAAAAGTATATAAATGTCAGGGCTGGTAGGTCACTGACACCACCCTAGCTAGAAAGAAACGCATGCCCTCCCTGAGGTCCTTCTCCCGTTTCTGGTTCATACCGGGGTGTGAGGCTCGCGAATTTACGTTATACAAAAAGCTACGCCACACAGGCGGTGCTTTGATCATCACCACAAGACTTTGCTTTTCAACAGAAGCCCTGATCACTGCATCTTAGCATGCCACACAGGCAATTCATGCCATGCGACTGATATCCATCGATATACAACCTCTGAGCTCGTGCGTCTCAGAGAAGGGCGTTAAGCAAAAAAATAAATTCTCCGCCGCCAAACAGATGTATATTTAACAGAGATCAATCAACACAGAATAAAATCCAATGTCAGACACACAGTCCATCTACAAGTCCGTTCTGGGTCTGAACGAATCCGGAGGCACTAAATACCTTGCAAACCCATCGATCACCACGTACGTCTGAACGATCACCACTCATTATCCATATTTCGGGATGCCTCCCAATCAGGACCTCGGTTACCATCCAAACGAGGTGAAGATCTCCGGTCTTCGACCATCGTCTTCATCTTCGATTTTCAATCGTCGGTCAATTATTTGAAATGAGATTTAACTCGGCCTTCTCAAATAATTCACGTACATTTAGAATTTGAAATCAATTTACTTTAATGGTTAAATCATTCGACAACAACAATTTTGTTCTTTAATGTAATTTTCACACCTAACACATTCAACCATCAAATACTACATAAATCGAACAAATTCAGTTTATTTCTATTCCATATCGTTTAGGATATTTTATAACGATTTATCGCTATTTTTATTTATTTTAAAATAGCCAATTTATTCAAAACAACGCTTCGGGCCATAACGCGGCCATGGCGCTGTTTTTCTTCTGATTTGATTTACACATATCTGAAAGTCTAACCGTTGGATTCTCATAAAATTGACATCATTAGAAAGGTCTTATCAAAACGAATCCAACGGTTCCAGTTTCGGAAAATCCGACGGTCGGATCTCCCGGTACGATCGTTTGAAGTTTCGATTTCAAAATACGAACTGCAGCGTCGTTATTCGATTAAATATATAATTATATTTATATATATAAAAATATAATCGCTTCTGGCGCTGTTTTTCATCAGATTTGAATTAAACATTCCAGACAATCCAACCGTTGGATTTTTACAAGGTTGGTGCCGTTGGGAAGATATTTCCAAGGCGAACCCGACGGTTGAGGTTTCGGGAAAATCCAATATTCGGATTTCCCGCACTAATTGTTTGAAATCATGGTTTCAAAATGCGAACTGCACGACTACGTTTCGTTTTAATTTTATTTATATTTATATATTTATATAAATATAGTTCATTCAATGATTTCAATATCGTTTTCACTTCAAAAATTTCACTAACGCCTTAAAATTTTGGAAAATTTCGCCATAACCTCCCCTGCACCGGGAGCATCGGGAAATCTCAAATAGCTTCCCCGGTCCTTCTAATCTCAAAAAGAAAAAGAAAAAGCCAAGCGGCTAGCCAACAGGCTCATAAAATCATCACCCAAACAAAACAGTGAATGTGTACCTATTTGTCGGGCACAAAATTTTATTTCTCTTCTCTAGCCCCTTTGCTATAACCTGTTCAATGAATATGCATGTACATATATATAGTTCTTATCATTTATCATTTTCTATTCAACTTCATATTTGATTTCTATTTGGTTTAAAAACACCATTCATTCAAATGTTACATACATAGGTACAAATCATATCATTAGCTAATTAATGAATATTTCAACTCATATATATTTATTTGAACAAGTGGCTATTTTTAACACTTCACATTTCAACGATTTACGTATATAATAAAAATGTGATTTTTATTGTAAAACAACTCATTTCAAAACACTATTATTTTATAAATTTCATATTGGTGATAAAAATAGGATTTTTCTTATAAAACAATTTCTTTCAAAACGAGATTATTTTACACAGTTCATATAGTCGATAAAAGGTGATTTTTTATTATCAAACAATTTATTTCAAAATATGAATACCATTCAACACATGAATTTCTAATCAAAGAATGAATATCAATTCAACACATGATGGTTTTCTATAGTTTCTATATATAGATAAAAATGTGATTTTTATATTTAAAACGCGAATACCATTCAACACATGAATTTCTAATCAATGAATGAATATCAATTCAACACATGAAGGTTTTCTATAGTTTCTATATATAGATAAAAATGTGATTTTTATATTTAAAACGCGAATACCATTCAACACATGAATTTCTAATCAATGAATGAATATCGATTCAACACATGAAGGTTTCCTATAGTTTCTCTATATAGATAAAAATGTGATTTTTATATTTAAAACGCGAATACCATTCAACACATGAATTTCTAATCAATGAATGAATATCGATTTAACACATGAAGGTTTTCTATAGTTTCTATATATAGATAAAAAATGTGATTTTTATATTTAAAACGCCAATACCATTCAACACATGAATTTCTAATCAACGAATGAATATCAATTCAACACATGAAGGTTTTCTATTCAATGAATAAATATAGTTTTAGCAAATGAAAATAATTCAAACACATGAATATTATTCAAAATTTCGGTAGCATAACGGCAGGGTAGTTAAAACCGGGACCGTCCCAAGTACGACTCCTCGCTCTACCTTAAAACCTCGCGGTTTTTGACAATGGGGATCATGCATCTAGTTCGCACGCAGGCGGCATGTATATATTTATTTCATTTCCACAAACTAATCCTATGTGGTTTCAACCAAATATTTCTCAACCACAAACGGGTATTTTTCAACCTCAATCAATCAATATCAACCACAAACAATCCCAAACAATCATTCGCTATCAATCAATTTTCACACCAATCACAATCAATAAATATCGTCCATGGTTTGTGGACGAGGGGAGTATATATATATATATATATATATATATATATATATATATATATATATATATATATATATATATATTTATATATAGCAATTCACTTTTATTTCAACACATATATAATTTTTACAACGCATATATAACTTATACATCGAACATACAACTTATACAACGCTTATACATGAGGTGTACAACGTTTATATAACTCATACATCGACTATATAATTTATACATCGTCGTTTTCCATATCTTTTTTAAATCAGAAATCTCACATTGGGTTCCTCTCCACCAAAAATAGCAGAAGGCTCAGAAAAATACGCGGTCTCTTCTAGAATGCAGAAGGCGTCGACACGGTCCCGGTATCTCCTGTTTCATCGAATTTCGTCAACGTATCAAAAAGATATGATTTTTACAAGGTTTGCAACGCTTTTAAGCGCGATAAACAGTAAATTAAAAATAGGCCGTTACCTCCTTTACTTCGTTCGAAACTAGGTTTTCGATCCCATCCAAAACCGCAGCACGATAGGAAGATCAGGCAGCACCACCAGGAAGAGGGAGGAGAGGCGCGAAAAACGAGGGTAGGGTGGCCGGATTCGATCACCTCTAGCGAGCGTGGTGGCGGCGGGAAGGTGAGCACTTCGAGGGTTCGATTCGCGACGGCAGGGAGGAGAGGAGGGTCGAGGGTGGGTTTGATTTGAAGGGGAGGATGAGGCCGTTCGATTTAGGGTGGTGGCGCTGGCGAACTTCGCCTGAGGCGATCGGAAAAAGGCCGGGAGCGGGGGAGCACGAGAGTCGTCGGAGCAAGGGGGTTTACGGTTTTTTTTTTATATTTTTAAATTAATGAAATAAAAAATCCTATTGGCCGATGCTATATTAAATTCAAAAATTGGGGTTTTCTTGGACGAACTCGTAATCCAACCCAACGACTGTCGTCCCTAGCGTTTTACCCCCATTCCGAACACAATGGGATATGTTTCGCAGGCCCATTCAACTGTTTCAGTAAGTTTCCATTCAAATTAAAATATAAAACATTCAATATTCAATTTGAACGTGCATTTCAATTTGCCAGGGCCACAAACTGATTCGAAAAATTCCAGAAAAATAAATCTAGCTATGTTTTGACGATACGGTCCCAACAAAACTAGTTTCGTCACATTCTGAGACCGTTTGCATAAAGGCCCATTTTTGGTCGATCCAATTTAACTATAATTGACCAAAACACATTTTCTTTTGCCACGCTCACATATTGATTCAGAAAATTATGAAATTTGAAACCTAGCAATAACTTTACATCCCGGATCCAACAAAAGTGGTTTCGTCGAATTCCGAGGTCATATGCAAAATGGCCATTTTCACGGGCTATATAAATTCCATAGCGACCGTTCTGAAAATTCATTCGGCCATAACTTTTGCTTTCCGTTATGAAAATTCGATTTTTCAGATTCGTTAGAAAGGTATTCACTAACAGATTTAAATATTTTTGGTTTCACTAAAATCCGTTTTGATTTGTACCCGGTATAGTCCGACAAAGTTTGAATTCAATTTTTGAAACTGCAGCGCCATTTCAGGCCTTGTTTATAATTATAATTAATTATATTCGTTTTCATTTGTCGATTCAAACTCAGTTTTCATCTCTACTATTGAAAATATTTATTTTAAATATTTAAAACCCATTATTTTAGCCAATTTAAAAATTTTAAATTGGTTCAAATTTTCTGGGTCGTTACAGGTGTTCCTATAAAATCCCCAAACTTAACCGGTCGCCTAGCAAAAGATTCAATCCCGCGGTTGCCTCTTATGCTTCTTCTATCTCCCTCCGATTGCTACACCATGCAATTTCTTGTGGTATTAAATGAGGAAAAGAGACAAGAAGAGAGGGTTGTTCTTCCATGGCTATTTTTCTTCGAATAGAGAGGGGATTTGTGTAGATCCGGGTAGAGGGTGTCGCTAGCTTTGATTTGGTACCAACCTTCAACGAAACGATGGTGTTTTGAGGTGGTGGTGAGCTTGGAAAGAGGTGGTGACATTGGGTTTTCGGGTGGCTGGAGGGTGCTGGGTGGAATGGGGAACGAAGGCTTCGGCCTTCGTTTTATATATTTTTTCTGATGTGGGGAGGGGGGGGAGGGAGGGGGCGACACCTATGTCGACCCCTCTGAAGGGGTGTCGACTCCTATGTCGACCCCCCTTCTGGGGTGTCAACTCCTTCCTTTTTATTTTTTCGTGTTCACGCTCAGACGTCTTCTTGCTTGATGATCCATCTCCATTCCCTGTGTCCCACTGTTTTTAATTTCTGACGGGTTTTCTAAGGACCACTTATCCCTTCCTTGTATCCGTTCCAATTCCATAATTAAAAATATTATCATCTTCCGTGGGATATATAATATTAAATATCCATTATTCTATACACTTTTGTTTCTTCTAAAAGAATTTCCCTGTTCTCCATTTTAGTGTACACATGAAATATTTCATCTGAAATCTTTTCCTCTTTTGCAGGTGAGTCCTCGATTAGTCTAAGTATACCTATATTTATATTTTAGAAAACACAAGTATGCCCACTCATTATTTCCCTAGGAACACTAAACCTAAGCTCTGATACCAGATGTAACAACTGGCATTCCGACAGACCGGTTTTTTTCCAAAAATCTAGTCCATTGAAACCGAGTTGGTTTGTTCCGGTATCCTGCAGAAAAAGACAGAGACATAAAACATGTCAGTGTCCGGAAAACATCTCACAGCGGAAGGAAAATATAGTGTAATTAAGATATAGCTTTACCTTAATCATAATACTGCTAAACTAGTATCTAATGCTATACAGCCCCTGTCATGAACCTAACCTGCGAATGTTGTGAGGAGGGGTCAGAACATAAGTTCTGTGTGAATGAATTTAAATTACACTTCCTAGATAATCCTACATATACCGTTAAATTACATTTTCTCTCTTATTAGGTTATTCGTGTCATTAGCACTCAAGGCTTTCACACACACATCGTACCCATCTACTCCTTAGTAGATTAACCTAATATAATGTATATGTAGCTACCACTAAACTAGGGTACACCGCATGGTACCACACTTGCACGGTCTCCTCCATGATATCACATTAACAAGATAACATAAGATAAGGTAAGGTAAGATAAACAAAGTATGCTATCGTACCCATTTCTATTTCTTCGAAACTACTAGCCTCATGTACTCATAATAAAATGATCCCATCATCGATCGGCTTTTACTCGCAAATATTTATTACTTGTGTCATTCGTCCCCGCTTGTTTGTAGATACTTGTGCTGGTCCTACCATGGGGTGTATCAATCCCTATGGTGGCAACCCAACACAATTCAAGATGCACAGTGTATGACTACTGATGCCCAGTGCCTGCTTTTTCCATTTCGGGGTACGTGCATGCCCGTACTCCGTCGGCATCTACACTGACGCACCACCCGCCGTTGTTTTGACCGCTTATAATCAGCCCAGTAATCGTGCCCCACCCTGCCTAGTTCAGGGTATCATGATACATCTATGTGGGTTACTGCTGAAATGGGTCCATGTTACTAGGATTTCCTGATCAACATGTTATAATGGTTAAGTATTCCCAATTTGACCTAACCCCATACATCTGTTTAATTAACATGTTGTATTGGTTAAGTTTGTGGGCCTATGCACACAACAAATATTACCCACCAACCCGATATGTACTTAACCCCTTCTACTGATTCAAGCATGTTTATTTAATGGCTAAGTTTGTGGGCATATATATACTAATATTACCTACCTACCCAAAGTTTTACTTAACCCTCCCACTTATCAAGTCAATATGCACCGTTGGTTAAGTTTGCCTTAACCCTATCCACATTGTTCATGTAATATTGGTTAAGTGTTGTCTATTCATGTTAACTTAACCTATCCACACATCATGTTATATTGGTTAAGTGTTTCTTGTTAACGTAACCCTACTCATTTGTTATGTTATATTGGTTAGGTGTTTCTCATTAACTTAACCCTACTCATTCATCATGTTATATTGGTTATGTTGTATATAACGGTGGTGTATACACAATTATATGATTTTTGTTTGATGATAACAACCAAATAAATATTATTTCTAATGTGTTTGTTATTGTACTGTTATATCACACATTACAGACAGGAATATAATATTTATATTTAAAAGAAATACTACTGTACAGAAGTTCAAATATTAACAGAGTATTTTATTTAAATATAATATTATATTTCAACATTCAAACAGTACAAATTATATGACTCCACTATTTTGTACACACTCACAAATATTACACATGATACTGTATTTGTAAATAAACTGAATATGATAGACAAGCTTGTTTGACAACAATAAAATAATATTTTATTTCAAAGAAACTTGTTTACAAACATAAGTACAATTCTGTTGTTACACAGCTCCTCAATATAACACAGTCTATACATCTCATTTTTATATGCAATCACTGTCTTTACATTTTCATATCCATATACAGTCACTGATACATTTACTTTCACAGACACTGTCTCTTAATCTTCTGTCTTCAGTCTTCACAGCACTTCACGGTCAGTCCAGTCATCGTCTTCATACCTGTCATTCACAGAAACACACACACAGTACGCTGCAATAGAAATAAAAACTGAACACATGCAGATTTAAATTTTAATTTTTTATTTGCCTCAGAATTCGGTGTGTTTCTCATCATTTTTCTGACTCGATTTGATTTTTTTTATCCGACTGATGGCTGCATATACACACGTGTATAAATATACACGTGTGCACTGCCTCGCCAATCAGTGAGCAACTGAGGAGTAGCCACGTGGACCATCTCGACTCAGTGCTCAAATGCAAATCAGTATGCAAAAGTCAACTCAAACCAAAATGGTCGAGCAAAAGGTCAAAGCATGCTCATGGCACAAGCACAAGAAAGTCAATGAAGCAGCATAGCATGACAAGTGCAAACAAAAATGGCCGAGCACAATTCACAGTACAAACTTGAGCATGCAAGTATCAAATTCAAATGGATGGCGCAGCTAACAATGCATGATGGCAAGATGGTGTAACAGACGGTGATCAAGTCGCATATATATATATACTTGTACATGATCAAACAACAATGTTCAGCAATAAACAGTGAACATATCTCAAAATGGCATCTTGATACAAGCAATGAAGCATGAAGTTAAAAGTGGTCGAGGCAAGCTTTCAAAACAGTTCAATCATGTTCGAGCCGCAGCTCAACTACAACAGTTTTTTTTTTCTACTGACATAAAAATGGTCGAGACATAGTCAAAACAGCTCACAAACAAGTGCTCAAGCACAAGCCAGTGTGTGTAAGTGAACATATGCAGCATGTGTACAAGTAGTGGCTAAAAGTGGTCAAACATGGTAGAGCAGCAGCAAAAACAGACAAGGGGACAACACAAACAAGTGCAGGTCATGTTCAATTGCAGTAAGACATGGTGCAAGCACAGTCAAGAAAAATGGCATACATGAATGAATAAATAGTCGAGACAGACCAACTCAGTTTTATCAAGCATTTACATGTTCAAGGAGGCAAGACTGTGTAAACATGTCAGTGCACAATAAAACAGTGCAGCATAACTGATACACAACTTTGTGTATGCATACATGCTCACAGCAAACATTTGCACACACATATGGAGGCAGTTTCATCTATGAGTAAAAGGCAATGTGCAAAACTGGAAAGAGACCATGGCAACAATAAAGAAATTAAGCAGAGCAATTTTTGAAATAAATTAACATAGCAGGAGAAAACATCTCAGCATTATTTCAAAATGGACAAGAAGGTCAAATCAAAGAATTCACAAGCCAGAAATGAAAAAGCAAAACTCCAGTGGAGTATACAATGTCGAGCACAACCGTTTTTTTAATGACACAGTGAAGCAGCTAAAGTCAAGACCAAATGAATGGTGCAAGGGTCGAGCACATGGTGGCAACAGCAAGTTCAAAAGTTTTTTAGTTCAAACATGAAATCAGTTTTTAAATGGGCAAATATCTTTTTGCCATATTCAATGAAAATCAAGGAAATTTGTCAATGCCAGAAATCACACAAGGAACTATAGGAAACAATTTTTTTTTTGTTCCTGTTTTAATTTTGCAAATCAGGAAATCCAAACAAATTCAATCAGAGAATTTAATGTCGGGAAATGCATTTCAAATTAAGTCAGGAAAGTTATTCAAGGCACAGCAGAGAAACAAGATGATTGAAGACATGTTTAGGCAAAAGTCAATTCACAGAAATTCCTCAAATCATTATTTGGCAAGTACTTATTTTGACAAAAATGGAATTTTTTTTTTCCAGTAATTTACAACGCAGGTCAGTATTCAAGCCAAAATCACAAAAGAGGCAACCGCAGAAACATCACACAAGGATTCATTCATGGCAACAAATTCAGCAATTCTTTCTCGAGCAAGTCAGTGTTTAAATTGAGGCATATTAAGGCAGCAAATCAAAATTAAATCGAAGGCAAACCAAAAGAGGAAAGCTTTCAATCAGTCAAGTCAATATAGCGAAATCAGAGATTAAATTTAGGGTTTCTATTTATCCCTATTTAACACCGATTTCATCCCTGGCATAGTAGGAGGAACACACAAAAAAAATAAACTCCAAAAAATTCAGTGAAATCAATTTTAAATCAGAAGGTACTCACAATTTTCCAAGAGTTTCGATCGCCAGGGAAAAATCCCAAATCAGATAAAGCTGCAATCGAGGAATCACATAGCAATGAATTCGAGCTTCATAGATTAGTCTTTTCATCAAGCAATCGATTCGGATTTGGGTGGATTTCAAAAACCCTAGAAAACCCTAGCCGCCATATTTTTTTCTCAGAGGCAAAAGAGGATCGGGCAGAAGAATGAAGCAAGAAAAGAAAATGGGCCGGCCGTTTTTTAATAGGAAAAGGGGATGACCCCTTTAATATAAACTCCTTTTTTATTTTGTCTTAAGAACTAGGGTTTACAATTTTTTTTGTTTTACATTCTGTTTTTTTTTATTGTGTTGTAAAATCATTTCTGAACAGTTCTAGGTCTGTAAAATCTAGGGGGATTTAGTCAAGGAGTTGACTGTCAGTTTCAGAGTCTGTAAATCTGAGTTACGAGTTACAGGTTTTGTAATTCGGGAAATCTGATCTAGGGGTTTAGATCAGTCTAGGGGTTTGAGCGTAGGGTTAGAATAGGAGCAGGGTTTGCGAGTGTACATGGTCTTGTATGCGGGAACTGTTCTATCACCTAGTAGAAACCTTAGAAATGCAGCAGTAGGCAGGGTTTTGCCGAAGCTGGGTACATCTGTGTGTGATTTATTTTCTGCATTTCAGTTTCTGCTATTTTCTGTGATCAGTTTATTATTATATATCTCGTTAAGTTTTTAATTCAGTTAAAAACTGTGAAAAACCCTATTCACCCACCCTCTAGGGTTATTCTAGATCCAACAAGTGGTATCAGAGCCTGGTAATTTCATTAACTCTAGAGTCATGGGTATCCCTTGCTGCCAGTCCACAGAAAGTCAGTCCAGTTCATCTCCAACTATTTTCACTGGAACAGATTTTTTAAATTGGAAATCTAAAATGGAATTTTATTTAAAATCTGTTGATATTAAATGTTGGGATGTTGTTATCAATGGGTTTGACATGGTAGATAAAGCTTCTAATTCTCGTGCTACACATATTCTGTGTTCTCACCTTGATGATAATCAATACAGTCTGATTTCTCATTGTTTAACTGCGCAGGAAATTTGGACAGCTCTAACTACAAGATATGGAAACGACAGCAACTTCTCAAAACCCTCAACTGTCAACTCAGATTCAGATCCTTGTTCAACAGATGAATCAGCTGATGAAGACTCAACAGATGATGAGATAAGAAATTTTTCATATGAAGATCTGGTTTATTTTTGTGTTGATTTAACCAAATCTGTTGACAAACTCCAATCGAAAAATAAATCTCTGAAATCTATAAATTCTGAGTTGACCAACAAGATAAATTGTTTGGAATCGAAATTATCAAATGTCGTGAAATTTGAAAATTCTAATTGTGAAAATTGTCTGAAATTAAAAACTGATCTCGTTCATTTCAATAATAATGTTCGAAGGCTTGAAGAAGAAATTTTAATTTTAAAAGATAACGAGATTGAGCTGAAAGATGCAAACAATTGTTTACAAAAGGAATTTATAAATTTCAAGGCTATCAAAAATTCCAAACATGAAAACGCTGAAAATGATAGTTTGTTGAAAACAGATCTGATTTTGAAAGAACTTGAAATCGAAATTGAAAATTGGAAGAAACTTGAATCTGAAAGTCGAAAATATTTTGATTCTGAAATGGCTAAGTCCCAAACCAAAATCAAATTGCTTAATGATGAAAATTTGGTTTTGAAATCTGAGTTTGAAAGATATAAGATCACTAAAAGTCGTTGTTCAGAATTAATAAAAGAAAACGATGATCTTAAAACTGAAATTCAACAACTTGAAACAATTTTATCTAAATTTTCAAACGGTGAAAAATATTTGGATATGTTGTTGAAAAACCAACTTTCTGTTGGAAATAAACGTGGTCTTGGTTTTGGGAAGAATAATGTTTTTGGAAAACAAAATTCAAATGATTTGAAAAATCCCTCAAATTGCTTTGGAAAGAACTACGTTGAAAATTTGAACTCTGAAAATTTCAAAGGTTTTTTGAATCGAAATTGTGATGAGAAATCGTTTTATAATAAACCATTTAAACAATCTTGGATCCTGAATAAAAATAAAACGACTTTGACTAAATTCAAGCAGATTTGGGTTCCTAAAGGCACAAAGGTAAATTCGGATGGTTTGTTATATAAACAAGTCTGGGTACCAAAACACGTGAACGAAACTGTGAGTGGTTTTACAAATTTTGTTAGACCACTCGATCCTATCAACTATTAGGTACCTGAAGTGGCCGAGGAACAACTGTGCTGAAAAGAGAAAAGTGATTCAAACTGCTTCATATTATTGAATCATCCACTGTTCCTTAGCCAAGACTGATGAGTTAGAGATCCACAACGTCTTTTGTGAATCAGGTATGATTTCTAACTTCATCCTTGTAAATATATTTTTTCTTTGTTTATTTCTCCTTCTTCTACCCCTTTCTATTTTATTTTCCTTCTGTTTGTTTTTTTCTTTGATTAGTCACTACCATATCTCTTTGTTTATTTTGTGCTTCTTAAACTTCCAATTGCAGTTCTCATGACTTTCTGGAAATTCATTTTATTTGAATAGAACTCTCTTGTTTATAATCATTTCCGGATTCTGAATTTAATCTTGTAATTATCTGCAATTGTTTTGAAGTTTATTTTCTGATTGTTGAATTCATAACAGTGTTAATGCATTCATATCATATCTTGAACACTGTTAACTAGAATTCTAAATTTTTGAAGATCTGAATATTTAATGAAATGTCACACACCTTCGTTGTTCTGAGTTTATTCAAATTCATTTTAGAAAAGCTCAAAATATTATACTCATTACAACACTCTATTATTTATCAGTTGTGATAATTTCATTGATTTTCAGATTGGCTTGTATCAGTGATACATCTTGGAATTCATCTTTATTCATGATCATTATATTGAAATATGTTTGTTTGAGATCATCTGAAATTCTAGATATTTTGAATATCACACACCTCTTATTTTTGAAATTGTCAATCTCGTGTGACTGATTCATTATATCCCAAAACTTTACATTGATTCATGTGATTTCAAATAAATTATCCCAATCATGAATATTTTCAAATTTGATGTAAATGACCTAAAATTTCTCTTGGGCTTGTCGGAAATAGTTCTGAGAAATTCTTGAAATTTTTTTTTGGTCTTTTGAAAATCATTGTTATTTCATGATTATTTGATTTGAATATATGTTTGTTTAAAATCATTTGAAATTATTGATTTATTGGATCTCACACATATCTTGAATCTGAAATATAACCTGGTGTGATAGATTCATTAAATCCTAATACTTTCACAATTCTTCAAATGATTTAAAATAGAGTATATTTGCAAATCTTGGATCATGAACCACCTTATGTGACCAACATCTTGACAAGTCTGTTGTGATACTGATTTCTCTGTGCTGCTCTGATACTGTTTTTTGAAAAATGTTTGTTTTTGGAATCATGCTGCTCTGATTATAAGAAATTAATTTGTAAATATTTTTTTTTGAGGACTGCTTGATTTGGTATCAAAGATTTATCGTACTCTGATAAGTGAAATTTGTGTGAGCTTGTTTTTTAATTAAGTCTTTTCTGTTGACTGAGGTACCATTGTTTGCCACCGGGGTGTCATTAAAATCCTCGAGAAAGCGAGAACATTTGGTATCAAAAGCGCCTTATATTTGTCTCATCCATCTGTTCTGATTTTTCACTTTGTAGAGACATCATGTGGTATCAGTTTAAAAGTGCTGCATAATTTTTTTTGCTGTATATATATATATTTTTTCCCTCTTGTCATGTATAGATCAGCATATTACTCTTGTAATTGATTTTCAATTTTAAAATTATTTATTGATTATTCTCAGAAATTGAAATCAATATCCAAATTAAACTGTATTTATAATTCATCAAAATTATAACCAGATTTGGAAATTGTGATGAATTGTGACTGCAGTATATTTTACAACAAGAGGAGAATTTTATTTAGATTTTCATGATGGTTAAATATTTATTATAATATCTTTGAACTGGCAATTATTTCACGGCCATCTTCATTACTTATCATCCTTCTGCCATCCGTTATGATTTTATATAAATGTGGAGAGTTTAATTTTTCTTAAAATCATTTAAAATAAACAGTGAAAATATTTGTGATGGAATTGTGGTTATATTATTATTCAGAATTAGTGATAATTGAAAAATTTTCAATAATCCAGGTACAGTTGGTCATATTTCATAATATAATTAATTTAGAAATTTATTTCACAGTCCGTTTATGTACCTACCACATTTTCTATCATCCATATATTGGTTTTATTCCAAGGAGTGTTTCTTTTTAAAAGATGAAATGATAAATATATATATTAAATATATAAGTGTGTCTCTAACCTCATTTAAAAATCCAAGCTCTGGTCATGCATGGTTAAGAGACAACTTATAATTTAAGCTGCGACTGACCTCATTTAAAAATCCAAGCTCTGGTTATGCGTGGTCAGGGTGCTCTTAAATCAAAAGAAAAAGAAAATAAAATAATTTGCAATATTTTTTTTATATATGAAAATCTCCTTGGTGTATAATAACCAGACTATCAATCCACTTTCTAATCTGTGAGATATGTTGAAATTTTATGACGTATTATGATTTGTTGATTGATAGGTATTAGGATTTGAGATTATTCGTTTTTGTCACTTAAGTTGAATTTATAATTATAGTCCGAATCCATCGCTATTTTTAGTACTCTTTTTTTTTTATAAAATTCTCTTGAAAATAAATGAAAAATATTCATATTTTTATAATTCTCCTCATTTATATAAATTTCATCGTAAATCAGTCATTTTCTGCAATGTGAAATATGCCACTAGTTCTCAGTTTATTATGATTTTTGTTTGACTGATTGAATTTTATGATGATCGTTCTTCCTCTTAAGCTGAAATTATATTTTTAGTCAATTTTCATCTGTATTTTAAAATCTGTATCCTTTTGATGATAACAAAAGGGGGAGAATGGATTAGATTTTGATTTATGAGTGAATATTTTATAAATATTTTTAATTTTGAAAATTTAATCATTCATACATTTCACTCATGCATAGTTATAGGGGGAGTTTCTGTTGTAGGGGGAGCATTTAAATAGGGGGAGTTAAAATTTCACTCTCAAACACATTTATTGTATTCAAAATCTTTTATTTGTTTGTCATCATCAAAAGGGGGAGATTGTTGTATATAACGGTGGTGTATACACAATTATATGATTTTTGTTTGATGATAACAACCAAATAAATACTATTTCTAATGTGTTTGTTATTGTACTGTTATATCACACATTACAGACAGGAATATAATATTTATATTTAAAAGAAATACTACTGTACAGAAGTTCAAATATTAACAGAGTATTTTATTTAAATATAATATTATATTTCAACATTCAAACAGTACAAATTATATGACTCCACTATTTTGTACACACTCACAAATATTACACATGATACTGTATTTGTAAATAAACTGAATATGATAGACAAGCTTGTTTGACAACAATAAAATAATATTTTATTTCAAAGAAACTTGTTTACAAACATAAGTACAATTCTGTTGTTACACAGCTCCTCAATATAACACTGTCTATACATCTCATTTTTATATGCAATCACTGTCTTTACATTTTCATATCCATATACGGTCACTGATACATTTACTTTCACAGACACTGTCTCTTAATCTTCTGTCTTCACAGCACTTCACGGTCAGTCCAGTCATCGTCTTCATACCTGTCATTCACAGAAACACACACAGTATGCTGCAATAGAAATAAAAACTGAACACATGCAGATTTAAATTTTAATTTTTTATTTGCCTCAGAATTCGGTGTGTTTCTCATCATTTTTCTGACTCGATTTGATTTTTTTTATCCGACTGATGGCTGCATATACACACGTGTATAAATATACACGTGTGCACTGCCTCGCCAATTAGTGAGCAACTAAGGAGTAGCCACGTGGACCATCTCGACTCAGTGCTCAAATGCAAATCAGTATGCAAAAGTCAACTCAAACCAAAATGGTCGAGCAAAAGGTCAAAGCATGCTCATGGCACAAGCACAAGAAAGTCAATGAAGCAGCATAGCATGACAAGTGCAAACAAAAATGGCCGAGCACAATTCACAGTACAAACTTGAGCATGCAAGTATCAAAGTCAAATGCATGGCGCAGCTAACAACGCATGATGGCAAGATGGTGTAACAGATGGTGATCAAGTCGCATATATATATACTTGTACATGATCAAACAACAATGTTCAGCAATAAACAGTGAACATATCTCAAAATGGCATGGTGATACAAGCAATGAAGCATGAAGTTAAAAGTGGTCGAGGCAAGCTTTCAAAATAGTTCAATCATGTTCGAGCTGCAGCTCAACTAAAACAGTTTTTTTTCTACTGACATAAAAATGGTCGAGACATAGTCAAAACAGCTCACAAACAAGTGCTCAAGCACAAGCCAGTGTGTGTAAGTGAACATATGCAGCATGTGTACAAGTAGTGGCTAAAAGTGGTCAAACATGGTAGAGCAGCAGCAAAAACAGACAGGGGGACAACACAAACAAGTGCATGTCATGTTCAATTGCAGTAAGACATGGTGCAAGCACAGTCAAGAAAAATGGCATACATGAATGAATAAATAGTCGAGATAGACCAACTCAGTTTTATCAAGCATTTACATGTTCAAGGAGGCAAGACTGTGTAAACATGTCAGTGCACAATAAAACAGTGCAGCATAACTGATACACAACTTTGTGTATGCATACATGCTCACAGCAAACATTTGCACACACATATGGAGGCAGTTTCATCTATGAGTAAAAGGCAATGTGCAAAACTGGAAAGAGACCATGGCAACAATAAAGAAATTAAGCAGAGCAATTTTTGAAATAAATTAACATAGTAGGAGAAAACATCTCAGCATTATTTCAAAATGGACAAGAAGGTCAAATCAAAGAATTCACAAGCCCAAAATGAAAAAGCAAAACTCCAGTGGAGTATACAATGTCGAGCACAACCATTTTTTTAATGACACAGTGAAGCAGCTAAAGTCCAGACCAAATGAATGGTGCAAGGGTCGAGCACATGGTGGCAACAGCAAGTTCAAAAGTTTTTTAGTTCAAACATGAAATCAGTTTTTAAATGGGCAAATATCTTTTTGCCATATTCAATGAAAATCAAGGAAATTTGTCAATGCCAGAAATCACACAAGGAACTATAGGAAACAATTTTTTTTTTGTTCCTGTTTTAATTTTGCAAATCAGGAAATCCAAACAAATTCAATCAGAGAATTTAATGTCGGGAAATGCATTTCAAATTAAGTCAGGAAAGTTATTCAAGGCACAGCAGAGAAACAAGATGATTGAAGACATGTTTAGGCAAAAGTCAATTCACAGAAATTCCTCAAATCATTATTTGGCAAGTACTTATTTTGACAAAAATGGAATTTTTTTTTTTCCAGTAATTTACAACGCAGGTCAGTATTCAAGCCAAAATCACAAAAGAGGCAACCGCAGAAACATCACACAAGGATTCATTCATGGCAACAAATTCAGCAATTCTTTCTCGAGCAAGTCAGTGTTTAAATTGAGGCATATTAAGGCAGCAAATCAAAATTAAATCGAAGGCAAACCAAAAGAGGAAAGCTTTCAATCAGTCAAGTCAATATAGCGAAATCAGAGATCAAATTTAGGGTTTCTATTTATCCCTATTTAACACCGATTTCATCCCTGGCATAGTAGGAGGAACACACAAAAAAAAATAAACTCCAAAAAATTCAGTGAAATCAATTTTAAATCAGAAGGTACTCACAATTTTCCAAGAGTTTCGATCGCCAGGGAAAAATCCCAAATCAGATAAAGCTGCAATCGAGGAATCACATAGCAATGAATTCGAGCTTCAGAGATTAGTCTTTTCATCAAGCAATCGATTCGGATTTGGGTGGATTTCAAAAACCCTAGAAAACCCTAGCCGCCATATTTTTTTCTCAGAGGCAAAAGAGGATCGGGCAGAAGAATGAAGCAAGAAAAGAAAATGGGCCGGCCGTTTTTTAATAGGAAAAGGGGATGACCCCTTTAATATAAACTCCTTTTTTATTTTGTCTTAAGAACTAGGGTTTACAATTTTTTTTGTTTTACATTCTGTTTTTTTTTTATTGTGTTGTAAAATCATTTCTGAACAGTTCTAGGTCTGTAAAATCTAGGGGGATTTAGTCAAGGAGTTGACTGTCAGTTTCAGAGTCTGTAAATCTGAGTTACGAGTTACAGGTTTTGTAATTCGGGAAATCTGATCTAGGGGTTTAGATCAGTCTAGGGGTTTGAGCGTAGGGTTAGAATAGGAGCAGGGTTTGCGAGTGTACATGGTCTTGTATGCGGGAACTGTTCTATCACCTAGTAGAAACCTTAGAAATGCAGCAGTAGGCAGGGTTTTGCCGAAGCTGGGTACATCTGTGTGTGATTTATTTTCTGCATTTCTGTTTCTGCTATTTTCTGTGATCAGTTTATTATTATATATCTCATTAAGTTTTTAATTCAGTTAAAAACTGTGAAAAACCCTATTCACCCCCCCTCTAGGGTTATTCTAGATCCAACAGGTTAAGTGTTTCTTATTAACTTAACCCTACTCATTCTTGGTATGTCTTGTTTATTAGCATTAATTCGTTCATTAATGCCTTCACCTCTCACATTAAAACTATTGTTTGCGGTTGCTGGATGTGCCGGGCGGTTCCGGGCAGACTTCTACCGCAAACTTATTCTAACCTCGGGTTTTTTGGTTTCATGATGCGCCAACCTCTCACATTAGACCTGTTGTTGTGGTTGCTCGAAACACCCCGCCTCCATTAAGGTCACTCACAAAGGGAATGCCTTAACTTTGGTGGAGCATTATAGGTAAAAGATGCAGATAAATTGCAAGACAGACAAATAAAGCAGCGGAAAATAAAGTCATTTTATTAACAACTTAATTCAGTCAAGCTTTTACTATAATTGTCTCAATCATACTTAAAAGTAATACATAGAAATTTTGTCTTAATTCAAAAACTTCCAAATATAAAAGAAGCACAAAAAAAACAATGATCTTCCCCAATAAAGCGTAAACCAGCCATAGCAGTGGAAGAGAGAGTCCAAAGCAATACATCTACTTTCTTCAAGCTGGAAATGATCCGATCTAAGCAAAAGTATTCCCTCCCTGCGGACCGGGGGGGAGGAAGAAAAGAAGACGAAAGAAAATGGGTCAGACATGAGTCTGGTAAGTCCAGTGACTATTTAGCATGTAAAAAAGAAAAGGGTCATGACATGAATAAACTAAATCTAGGACATCACCCTAGAAATAAGATAATAAGGCTGAATAAGCTACCCTTTTTACTTCTCTGCACTACCTAACTTGTGTCCCAACTAGTAATATGTATAAAATGATAACGTGGTCCCAATCCCCGTAATTGTGCTAGCCTTTAGGTGTACATCTATCGTGAGGATTCGACCTCAATCAGCCTAATTGCCATGAACATGTTAGATGTACCCTTACTACCCTATCGATCGGCTCCTTACTCATATTAATTTTTCCTTGTGTCTGTGTCAATCGGCCCTCTCTTGCGTGTAGATACCCTGTGCTAGTCCCACCATAAGGTGTATCAATCCTTATGATAGCAACCCGACACGATTCAAGATGCCCAGTGTATAACTACGGGTACCCAGTGCCTACTTTTTCCCACTCTGGAGTACGTGCACGCCCGTAAACCATCGGAACCTACACTGACATACCCCTTGCCGATGTTTTGACCGCTTATAATCAGCTCAGTAATCGTGCCCCACCCTGCCTAGTTCAGGGTACCATAATACATCTATGTGGGTTACTGCTGAAATGGGTCCCGTTACTAGGGTTTCCTACCGGTTAAGTTTGTGGGCCTATATTTACTGATATTACCAACCAACCCGATATGTACTTAACCCTCCCACTGATTCAAGCATGTTTATTTAATGGTTAAGTTTTGTGGGCCTATATTTACTAATATTACCCACCTACACGAGATGTACTTAACCCTCCCATCGATTCAAGCATGTTTATTAAACAGTTAAGTTTTGTCGGCCTATATTTACTAATATTACCCACCAACCCAATATGTACTTAACCCTCCCATTCATCGTGACATGTTGGTTAAGTGTTCCTTATTTTCTTAACCCCTTCCGTTCATCAAGATATATTGGTTAAGTATTTTCTTGTTAACTTAACCCCACGTGTTCATCATGTTGTATTGGTTAGGTGTCATTAATCAATTCAAGTTAACTTAACCCACCTACTTGTCATGTTACTTTGGTTAAGTGTTGCCTTCTAGTGTTAACTTAACCCCACCACAAATCAAGTTATATTGGTTAAGTGTTTCCCTCTTGTTTTAACTTAACCTTACCACAAGTCAAGTATATTGGTTAAGTATTGCCCTCTTGTTTTACCTTAACCTTACCACATGTCAAGTTATATTGGTTAAGTGTTGCGCTCTTGTTTTAACTTAACCTTGGCACAAATCAAGTTATATTGGTTAAGTGTTGCCCTCTTGTTTTAACTTAACCTTACCACAGATCAAGTTATATTGGTTAAGTGTTTCTTATTACTTAACCCTACCCATTCATCATGCTATACTGGTTAAGTGTTTCCTATTAACTTAACCCTAGTCATTCATCTTGTTATATTGGTTAAGTGTAACCTTAATTAACTTAACGCTACCAATCCTGTCTTAGCTTTAATTTATTCATTAAAGCACCAACCACTCACATTAGACAGGTATTATTGCAGTTACTGGATGTGCCGGGCGGCTCCGGGCAGTTTTACACCGCAACTCAGTCTAACCTGGGGTTCTTTTGGGCTTGATGCACTAACCTTTCACATTATGTATATATTGTTACGGCTGCTGGATGTGCCGGGCGGTTCCAGACAGTCTTACACCGTAACTCAATCTAACCTCCGGTTAGGCATATTTGTCTTCTCTAAATTTACGTATTTACCTTCTATATTTATATGTAAATTATTATCATTCAAGTCACGCCCAATTTCTCTCCAAATCATGTTCATAATTTTAGGTATATAAATTATACCATTTCAATGCCACTAATCATTTTAAAATATGCCAATAACATGTAACTTCATGTTTGTCCCAACGTTACCCCCGCTAAACGTTCGCATAAATTTCATAGAATGTTAGGCTTCGCAATTTAGCCTAACTCAAAATCAAGAGGGGAAATGGAAGAGACACATAGCATTCAAGACAAGCATAATATGGATCCAACATATGTCACATAAATTTGGCATAGAATAAATATATGTTTAATTATGAACTTGCAATTTTGAACCTAATCAACATGAACCATAAGCATATGGATGGGAGTTTACATAGAATTACACAATTCCAATTAGTCATATAAAGGTGAACTTGCATTTTTGGATCTAATTAACATGGGTCTTAAACGTACGAAATTAGCCAAATCTAACTAGGCATGTAAATGCAAACTTTTATTTTGGGTCCAATGAACATAAAACTTAAGCATATAGAATTGCACAAGTTCAACTAGACATGTGAATATAAACTTTAATTTTTGATCCACTTTCCATAGGTCTAAATGTGAATCTAATCATAATACATGTCTTAGCCTAACAACTTGCATGATTCAATAAGCATATATCTAAATGTAGATCTAAACATAATACATGTCTTAGTCTAATAACTTGCATGATTTAATAAACATAGATCTAAATGTAGATCTAAACAACTTGCATGATTCAATAAACATAGATCTAAACAACTTGCATGATTCAATAAACATAGATCTAAATGTAGATCTAAACTACTTGCATGATTCAATAAACATAAATCTAAACAACTTGCATGATTCAATAAACAATGATCTAAATGTAGATCTAAACAACTTGCACGATTCAATAAACATAGATCTAAATGTAGATCTAAACAACTTGCATGATACATAACATGAAAAGTCACCATATTTTCATAATATACAATTGATTTAACATTAACATATAACCACAATAATCTCACAAGCATATACGATAGAATCGTTACAAGAATAAGCATAAATCAACATCGTCATTGTCTTACAACTAGGAATTACTCTATTTTTCATTTTATTACAAATCACAACTTTTAATCGTTCACGTCTAAATAATAACAGGACTTACAAAGAAAAGAAAGTCTTGTTTTCTGAAATTGGAAAGCAATGCCTTGAAGAAGGCTATCAATTCTCTAAGCTAGTTTTGATTCGTAGCTTTAATCTTACTTTCAAGTTGAAGAAGGAATGGTGGCTAAACTTGAACGATCATGGACGACATGGTGGCTCCTTGGAATGAATTTGTGTGATTTAGGTTTTGAGGATTATGGTTGCTTTTATAGAAGTTAAATCTTATGTGAGTCGTTAGATCGTTTTAGGAGCAATCAGAGCCGTCCAACTAAAGCAATGTGTCACTCAGCCAATCATAGCATGACACATAAGCCCTAACACCTCATAATTTGTCACAAAACCAATCAGAGAAGGCCACGTAAAAAAGACAATCCTTGACCAACAAAAAAAGCACCACGTGCGCCACATGATGCGTACATGTCATATATATATGTACATATATATATTCTATATATATATATATATTCTATATATATATATATTCTTTTTATCTATCTTCCTAATTAACCATTTTCACACTAAACCACTTTTTGGACTGCATTCACTCCAAGCCACTTTTTAGCCATTCCCCAAAAACAAAAATATGGCGCTGGCGGGGATCGAACTCTGTACCTCTTGTATGAAAGTCACATGTTCTAACCAAATGAGCTGCTAAGTCTTTTTCTTACAAACCTTAGAAAAATGCTAAACATTCTTCTTTTTCATGATTTGCTGCAGTATTTAATTTAATGATATCTTCTTCATACGAAGTCCGATTTATGCAAACTCGCACTCTATCTCAAGAAAAATTCCGAGATGAACGCAATGGCGCAACCCATTTCACCTATTTCTTTTTCAAATTAATTATTATTTGATTTATTATTTTAATATTCTCAGAAAATACGGGGTGTTACATTCTCCCCTCCTTAAAGGATTTGGTCCCCGAAATCTTCGAATTAAGGAGAACGTATATCCTACCATCCAATCGTCCATCTACTCATCCATCAAACACAGGCATCCATTGTCCTTAAAAAGATTTCTAATGCCTTCATGATCATATGCATAGTGTGTGTACCTATCCTTATTTAATGCAAAATCAGGCGGTCTACTGATTCAGTTGACCTCTTCAACGCAGATTATGTTGGTGCCATGAGTCCATCATGTATGCAACTATTCCTAATCGTACTTTATAACTTCTACATGAGCGCACAGTCATTCATAGAATGCAACATCCATATGATAACACATCAAGTTTCAATCCATATATTTAAAAATTCACTCATGCATATGCAATATGAAAGTGACTGAGCCGATCTAGTGCCTATTGTGTGTATATGTATCCACGAGCAACCACTAGCAAACACTTGCAACCACTTGCATCCACCAAACATAACATGTCTCAAACACATGTTTACATCCATTGGATTCTACCTAAGGATCGAGGATACGACCGAGATGATATACTTAAAAGATAAAGGCTAGCATGCAAATAAATATTATGGAAAAAGTGGAATCAAGGATATACCCTCAAAAAGGGTATGATGCGCGTATCTAGTCTTCAGTCTTCTAAGTTGCATCTTCTTGAGCTTCACTCCATCGTACCTTAACTAATTTAACTTCACGATTGCGAAGCTTCTTGACCTCCATTTCCAAAACCTACTAGTAAAGATAGGACCTCGATCACTTACTGTGCTAGAGGGTATCCAATGTAGTCGAACTATCTTTCCAAGATAAACAGATGTTAACCATGATACCAAGTGTATATACTAAGTTGATTAGAGGTCTCTATTCTACTTAGCTTATCCATCATGTCACAAATCTGAGGGTTGAAATCTCTCACGCAAACCATCCTAGTCGAACTTGACATCCCTCAAGTACAAGCCCCAAAGGCCCAAAACAATATCAGACAAGCACCCAAGGAATACCTCCTCCGAATTTGGACGATTTATGTGAGATGATACTAGCAAAATAACCAAACAATTGAGCACTTAACCGACTCTAGCTATCCTCGTCAATCTTATTCCAAAACTATCGTTGATCGCATAACTGGCTTTGCAATATCAACTAGATATACGCGGAAGTCTGTCTCGAGTTTTAGGGGGAAACCCCTACCCTAATCAAAACATCTTGCGTACTCATGGGCTACTCCAACGAATTGAAAATCGTCGATAGATACATAAAGTGATTCTAAGTAGCTAAGACAAACCGATCCCTTAGGATCGCACGAAATCTCGAGGGTATTCCCGAGGCAAGTCGAAAGTCTAACTACCCTCCTTTCACAATTACTAGCTAACCAATCCATGCCTAGAATCAACCCATAGCCCATGAAATCCGAAAACATAAGTATTACATTTAACATAGCTATTCTCAAATCCTTACAAACCAAAGATAAATGAGCTGAACCACCAACCAGATTTGAGACAATAATGGGATCTTCTTATTATACTAGTACTAAGGTGCAGAAACTCAACTACAGAAGCAGATATAAATGAATGTGCAGCGCTAAAATCAAAAGAGTACTAACAGGATGATCAAAAAGGAAAAAAAACCTTTTCAACAGATAACTTTACTACCTCTCTCTTAGGTACGCTGGCGGTGAGATCATGCACTTGCCCTCCTGAAAATCCTGTCCTTTGTTCTTGCCCTTGTCCTTAATTATATGACCCGTTATACTATGATAAAGACACTTCCTCTTGTCTTAGGTTTTACTATTCTTACCTCCTTTGCGAACCAAGTCCGTATCCCTGAGTTTCTCATCCTTGGGTTGTGCTCCTTAGCCAAACTCCCTCATTCTCATCTTTGCCATCTTTGTGTAACTTGTTGACAAATCTCTTGAAAGCTGCCTCCATCGCACGGAAAAACCCTACAAAGCTTGAAAGAAAATTAGCCACGGGTGAAACTACTGCGGATATATAAGGAAGTTGGGAACTTCTTCGCCCTTTGACAGGTACCGTAGTCTCATCAAGCCTACGGAACCATACCGCGATGAGGTGTTGTGATGACCCCTAAACCCCGTACTACGGTGTCAAGGGTAATCTTTGGAATATAACACATAAACAGATAATAGCAGAACAGAAATAAATAAATACACCAGATAATGAACAATAATACACTGGATAAACAATAATCATCAGAGTTACACAGTATATAGGATCAAACTTAGTACAAATATAGTTCAGCTATACATAAATGTCTACAGCGGATATAAACATAATATGTACAATAGGAGCTGAACAACATAAAAAGAGATAAATGATAGAATCCATCTTCAGCTCCAGCTACCCAGAAAGAGCCAGCTAAAACCTGAATACAAGGCTACCCGTGTAGAAAAGGGGCACCCGAGTTTGCAAGTGAAACGAACTATGAGTCAGTCATGGGACTGGTATGAGAAATCTACTTAACACATTTTAATATTTTGGCTAATCACAGGACCACGCAACTTTTGCGGAACGGGTTTACTCCATTGGATTGCCAGTGCTTTAAAACAACTAAATCTTTTAAACATCGCAATGCTTTTTATAAAAATGAAGCCGATATAAGACTCAAGTCCCATCACACAATGCAACGCAAATCGGAGGATAGAGTTTTACCTTATATCGACCAAAATATGCTTGATACGAGCAAAACAAATCAATTAAAATGTAGACTTTGTCATTTAATTCTTAATCAGACTCCAACTGTAAATTAGCAAGAGGACGACCCCCTAAGTATTAAACCCGAAGGCCGAAACCAACATCAGACCAATACCCAGGAAACCACCCATCTTAGCTTGTTTCCAGTTAGTTTCTAATTTTATAAAACAATCATAAATATCATTCATAGACGGCATTAATGCCCCATACCACTATGTCGCCATATATAGGTATACAATCAAAACTGCACAGTCACGTATTTGGAAATTGGATTTCCGTCATGAACCAAGGCAAAAGATAGTCCTTACCGACTTCGAGACAATCTAGCCCATGTATCCGGAATAGCCGCAACTGCCCCTTGGAGCGACAGGGCTGGTCCACACGGAGCAGATTATAGTGCCTGAACAATACGTTTCCCCGCCCTTTGAGGCGTAAATGAGCCAACGAATGACTCCATCGGTCCAGGATTGACCGATATAACCGAGGCGCCTCGCAACAACAACAACCACGTAGGTGAAAATTAGTATAAATGTCAGCCAGTTTAATCACCGACACCACCTCTAGCTAGAAGGAAACACATGCCCTCCCTGAGGTCCTCTCCTGTTTCTGGTTCATACCAGGGTGTGAGGCTCGCGAATTCAAGTTATACACAAAGCTATGCCACACAGGCGGTGCTTCGATCATCGACCACAAGACTTTGCTTTTCAACAGAAGCCCTGATCACTGCATCTTAGCATGCCACACAGGAAATTCACACCGTGCAACTGATGGCTATCAATTACGCAGAATGAATTCCAATGTCAGACACACCGTCCTTTTACAAGTCCATTCCGGGTCTGAACGAAACCGGAGGCACTATATACCTCGCAAACCCATCGATTTCCACGTACGTCTGGACGATCACCACTCATTATCCATATTTCGAGATGCCTCCCAATCGGACATCAGTTACCATCCAAACGAGGTGAAGATCTCCGGTCTTCGACCACCGTCTTCATCTTCGATTTCTTATCGTCGATTCAGTTATTCAGAATGGGATAACCCCGGTCTTTCTGAACAACTCACATATATAATAAACAAGTGCTACATAAACACGACATATGCTTTATTCCGATTCATTAGTCACTAACCGTCAATCAGTGAGAGAACGATTTCCCAAATATTAACCCCGAAGGCCGAAACCAACATCAGATCAAAACCCAGGAAACCATTCAACTTAGCCAACCTCCAATTAGTTTCTAAATTTCATATCCCATATCGTTTATAATATTTTACAACGATTTATCGCTATTTTTATTTATTTAAAAATAGCCAATTTATTTAAACGACGCTTCAGGCCTTAACGCGGCCGTGGTGCTCTTTTTCTTAAGATTTGATTTACACATATCTGAAAATCTAATTGTTAGATATCACAAAATTTATATCCTTAGAAAGATCTTTTCAAAACGAATCCAACGGTTCCAGTTTCGGGAAAATCCAACGGTCGGATCTCCCGGTACAATCGTTTGAAGTTTCGATTTCAAAATACGAACTGCAGCGTCGTTATTTGATTTAATTTAATTATATATATATAATCGATTCTGGCGCTGTTTTTCTTTAGATTTGAATTAAACATTCCAGACAATCTAACCGTTGGATCTTTGCAAAGTTGGTGTCGTTGGAAAGATATTTCCAAAGCGAACCCAGCGGTTTCAGTTTTGGGAAAATCCGATGGTCGGATCTCCTGCAATAATCGTTTGAAATCACGGTTTCAAAACACGAACTGCAGCTTCATTATTCGATTTATTTTAATTATATATATATATATAAATATAAATATAATCGATTCTTCAATTTCAAAACCATATTCATTCCATACTTTTGATAAAAATGATATTTTTATCAAACTAACTTCTATTTCAACACTTCACTATTTTTAACAATTCATGTATATAATAAAAATATGATTTTTATTGTTAAACAATTTATTTCAAAACACGACTATTTTATATATTTCATATAGATGGTAAAAATATGATTTTTATTATAAAACAATTTCTTTCAAAACACGGCTATTTTAAATAGTTCATATAGATGATAAAAATATGATTTTTATTATAAAACAATTTATTTCAAAACACGAATACCATTCAACACATGAATTTCCATTCAATGAATGAATTTCTATTCAACACATGAAGGTTTTCTATAGTTCGTATATATAAAGTAAAAAATGTGATTTTTATTGCAAAACAATTTATTTCTAAACACGACTATTTTATACAGTTCATATAGATGGTAATAATATGATTTTATTATAAAACAATTTATTTCAAAACACGAATACCATTCAACTCATGAATTTCCATTCAACGATTGAATTTCTATTCAACACATGAAGGTTTCTATAGTTTATACATATAGATAAAAAGGTGATTTTTATATTTAAAACACGAATACCATTCAACACATGAATTTCTATTCAACGAATGAATTTCTATTCAATACATGAAGGTTTTCTATAGTTTGTATATGTAAAGTAAAAAATGTGATTTTTATTGCAAAACAATTTATTTCGAAACATGAATGTTGTTCAATAGATGAATTTCTATTCAACACACGAATATAGTTTCAACACATGAAAATAATTCTAACACATGAATATTATTCAAAATTTCGGCAGCATAACGGCAGGGTAGTTAAAACCGGGGCCATCCCTAGTACAACTCCTCGCTCTACCTTAAAGCCCCGCAGCTTTTGACAGTGGGGATTTCTTGCATCTAGTTCGCACGCAGGTGGCATGTATATATTTTTCATTTCCATAAACTAATCCTATGTGGTTTCAACCAAATAATTCTCAACCACAAACGGGTATTTTTCAACCACTATCAGTAAATTTCAACCACAAACAATTCTAATCAACCATTCGCTATCAAGCAATTTTCACATCAATCACAACCAATAAATATCGTCCATGGTTTGTGGACGAGGGGCGTATATATAGAAGCATTTCACTTCCATTTCAAAACATATATAATTTTTACAACGCATATATAACTTATATATCGAACGTACAACTTATACAACGCTTATACATGAGGTGTACAACACTTATATAACTCATACATTGACTATATAATTTATACATCGTCGTTTTCCATATCGTTTATAATTTAGAAATCTCACATTGGATTCCACTCCACCAAAAATAGCAGAAGGCTCAGAAAAAAATGCGGTCTCTTCTAGAATGTAGAAGACGTCCATACGAGTCCACTGTCTCTCTTGTTTCACTGAATTTCGTCCACAAACGAAAAAGATATGATTTTTTACAGTGAAATCAAAAACCGTAGCGCTTTAAACTGCTATTAAATAGTTTAAAATAGTTTCAGCCGTTACCTTTCCGAAATGTTCAAAACTAGGTTTTGATTTTTCTTTGAATCCGCGCAACGATACATCGATCGGCCTTTGCCACGAGGAAGAGGGAGGAGAGGCGCACCAGGCGCTGGTGGTGTGGTCAGGTGCGACGCACTGTAACGGTGGCGGCGGCGGTTTGAAGTCGAGAACTTCCTGGCGTCGATTCTCCCGAACCACTCAATGAAAAAATCCAAACTATATATGGATTTGAAGATCTTCTCGACTCTTAAAAATCTTCAACTGGAGGAGGGGCTAATTTTGCGTGGACTCATCAGAAAATGAATGGGAAAGGAGGAGCGGTTTTCCGCCTTCGATCGGGTTACGGGGAGAGAGAAACTTTTCCTTTTTTTTAATAAAATTCTGATTGGCCGGGAGCTTTTAAAAGAGGGTTTTCTAACACAACCTCCAATCCAAATCCAACGACTGTCGTCACCAGCTAAATACCCCCATTCCGAACACAATGGGATATGTTTCGTAGGCCCATTCGACTGTTTCAGTCAGTCATCCCTCAAATTAATGTATAAAACATTCAACGTTTGATTTGAACGTACATTTCAATTTGCCGGGGCCACATACTGATTCTAAAAATTCCCAAAAAATAAACCTTGCTATGTTTTGATGATACGGTCCCAACAAAACTAGTTTCGTCGAATTTTGAGACCGTTTGCAAAATGACCCTTTTCTGGTCGATCCAATTTAACAAAAATCGACCAAACACATTTTCCTTTGCCATGTTCACATATCAACTTCAAAAATTATGAAATTTGAAACCTACCAATAATTTGGCATCCCGGATCCAACAAAATTGGTTTCGTCGAATTCTGAGGTCGTTTGCAAAATGGCCATTTTCTGGGCTATATAAATTCTATAACGACCTTTCTGAAAATTCATTTGGCTATAACTTTTGATTCCCGCTATGAAACTTCGATTTTTCAAATTCGTTAGAAAGATATTAACTAACAGATTTAAATATTTTTGGTTTCACTGAAATTCGTTTTGTTTTGCACCCGGAACAGTCAGTCAAAGTTTGAAATGAAAATTTGAAACTGCCGAGCCATTTCATGCCTTGTTTATAATTCAAAGTAATTATATTTATTTTCAAACGTCGATTCAAACTTACTTTTCATCGTTATTACTTAAAATGTTTATTTTAAATATTTTAAATTCACCAAATTAGCCAATTAAAAAATTTTAAATTGGTTTAGATTTTCCGGGTCGTTACAATCTCCCCCACTTAAAATTGTTCGTCCCCGAAAAGGAACAAAGTCGGAAGTGGTTTGAATAATCAACTCTACGTTCAATCTGGCTTCCATTCCCCAACTTTTCAGTTTCTGAGAATTTTCAAATTCTTCAAAAATTTGCTAACACCCGGAATTTTCGAAAAATTTCGCCATAACCTCCTTTGTACGGGGAGGGGTTTGGAAATTTATTGGGCCGTATTAGGTACCCAATAAATCCTATAAAGCATACACATATTTATAGTGATATATTCTGGTGTTTACAGGGGAGCGTGTATAGATAATAACTCCAGAGAATAAATTCTCGTCACCCTGTCCAAGCCTGAGGGAGTGTGTATTTTTAATTGCTCCAGAGAATAAATTCTCGTCACCTCGTCCCGTGTGGGAAGTAAATAATCCATGTGTCGTATCTAATGACTAGAGAGACGTGGTTATTGTCAACTCCAGACCTATGTGGGGTTTTTATTAATCTAGCAATTAATCGTTACAATTTTTATATGGTCCATATCAGTCATCAGTTCAACCTGTAATATATAGTCATCGCCATACAAGCTTCTCGCTCGTATGGTAAATCTTCAACCTCGTCACACAAGCTCCAAATGCTTATGTGGTATATGATGAAGTATGCCTATCTTCAAGAAGTATGCCATGTAGTGTAGTTCAAAATTAATTGTTACTATCCTATGGCGACGTTTATTATTACACACAGAACAACCAGCACTCTGCATCTAATGACATTCACAGGAGTTGATATAATAATATTTTGCATCCAACTCATTAAGGTTTACCTATTTGTCGGGCACGCAAATAAATTCTTTACTCAACAGCTAATCCATTTACCTGTTCAAACATATGTAATGCACATGTATATATTTCTATCTATTTTCATATCAGTTCAATGGGTGATTTAATCGAATAAATTCTACCATTCTTTCTTTTATTAATTAAATTAACTATCGTTTTAATAAATTAATCAAATCTACAATCACACAACACAAAAAACAATCAAATATTTTTTAACTTTTCAAAAATATACTAATCAATTCCTATACTCTTTTAAAATCATTCAGACTATAGAGTCAAAAGTTCACATCCATGAAAAAAATAACAACAGAGCAGAGAACTAAATGGTAATGCAAAGTATGGTAAATGTACCTTGCACCGGAGTCACTCAGAGATATCCACTCGACACCTAGGATAGGCTTTCTGAATGCTCTCCTCAGCTTCCCAAGTACAATCTCGTGGATCTCCACTCCATTGCACTTTGACTAAGTGAACCTTCTTGTTCCTCAGTTCTTTGGTTTCTTTGCCGATAATCTTGAGCGGCTCTCTTCTCACAGCCAATTATGGAGTAATTTCAATATCCTGTTGTGCTGCTTCTTCCACGATCAAGTCTGGATCATGAACGGGATTTCGAAGTTGAGGTATGTGAAATACATCATGCACTCCAGGCAACCAATCTGGAAATTTAACCATATATGCGAGATTTCCAATCCGTTCAAGAATAGGAAACGAACCAATGAATTTGGGCGCCAATTTCCCTGTTTTACCGAACTAGATAACTCCTCTCATCGGCGATACTTTCAAATATACATAGTCGCCAACAACAAATGATATATCCCTTCTTTTCTTATCGGCATAGCTCTTTTGTCGGCTTTGAGCGACGAGTAATCATTTCTTAATGAAATCGACTTTGTCGGCAGCTTCTCGGATCATATCAGGTACCAATACAAGCCTATTACCAGGTTCAACCCAACAAGCAGGCGATCGGCATGGTCTACCATACAATGCTTCGAATGGCGACATTGTCAGGCTCGCTTGGTAGCTGTTGTTATATGAGAATTCAGCCAAATGTAAATGGTCTTCCCATGATCCACCGAAATCTGGAACACAAGCCCGCAATAAATCTTCTAAAATATGATTCACCCTCTCAGTCTGACCATCTGTCTGAGGATGATAGGCGGTGCTTAAATTCAGCTTGGTCCCCAGTTTTACCTGAAATGCCTCCCAGAATTTGCTAGTAAATATTGGATCTCTATCACTAACTATACTAATCAGCACTCCATGCAACCTAACAATTTCCTTGAAATAAATCTGCGCCAGACTCTGAGAAGTTCTGTTCGATCTGACAGGTATGAAATGGGCGGTCTTCGTGAAGCGATCTACGGTCACCCAAATATTGTCATTTCCTTTTCTGGTTCTGGGCAAACCATCTATGAAGTCCATGGAAATATGTTCCCACTTCCAACCTGGAACGTCCACCGGTTGCAAAAATCCATCCAGTTTCAATTGGTCGCTTTTGACTAGTTGGCAAGTAGGGCATTGGCTAACATATATTAAAACGTCCCTTTTCATAGCCTTCCACCAGAATGTTCGCTTGAGATCGTTATTCATTTTGGCCACACCAGGATGGATACTCAGCTTGGACTTGTGACACTCGTCTAACACTTCCCTATTGAGCTTGGGGATGTCGGGAACACAAATTCTTCCTTTCAATTTCAGGATTTCGTCGTTATCTATTTGAAAATACGAGGGTTCGCCTTTCTGAATCCTTCTGATCATATCCTTAATAAAATTATCATCCTTCTGAAGAATAGATATTTTGTCATTCAAGGAAGTCGTAATAATAAAGTTGGCGATCATTACATTCTTTTGACTAAGCGCATCGGCCACGACGTTGGCTTTCCCTGTAGTGTATAGAATCTCAAAATCGTATGCTGCAAGGAACTCTAGCCAACGCTGCAGCCTCAGATTCAAGTCTTTCTGAGTGAACAGATACTTTAGCGACTGGTGATCTGTAAACAGTTCAAATTTCTCGCCCAGAAGATAGTGTCTCCAGATTTTCAAGGCAAATACGATAGCCAACAACTCAAGATCATGAGTGACATAGTTCTTTTTATGTGGCTTCAGCTGACAGCTAGCATAAGCAACAACTTGACCTCTTTGCATTAATACTGCACCAATGCCTTCTTTAGAGGCGTCAGTCTAGACTTTCAGGTCCTGATTGTCGTCGATAATGATTAACACTGGAGCAGTTGTTAATCTTAACTTTAGCTCCTCAAAAGCCTCCTCACATTCTGGAGTCCACTTGAATTTTGAGTGCTTCTTTGTAAGCTTCGTTAAGTGACTAGATATCTTCGAAAAATCTTTAACAAACTTCCGGTAATAACTAGCCAATCCAAGAAAACTGCGGACTTCTGTAGGAGTACTAGGATATTTCCAATTGTGAATAGCCATGATTTTACTTGGATCCATAGCAATTCCTTCTTTCGATACGACGTAGCCAAGAAATTTCACTTCATCTTGCTAGAATATACATTTGGATAGTTTAGCCTTTAATACATTCCTTCTCAGAATTTCTAGAACTTGTTCCAAATGTTTTTCACGTTCGGCCTTTTATTTAGAGAAGATTAGAATATCGTCAATAAAAACTAGAACAAATTTATTCAGGACTCCTCTGAACACTCTATTCATCAAATCGACGAAGTAAGCTGGAGCATTACATAAGCCGAACGGCATTACTAACCACTCATAGAATAAGTCTGGACCTCTGAATGCTGTCATAGGAACACACTCTTCGGCAATACGAAGCTGATGGAAACTGTAGCTAGGTCCATCCTTGAAAATACTTGTGCACCATTCAGACGATCCAATAAATCATCGATTCGCGGCAATGGATACTTATTCTTTATTGTCTGCTTATTCAAATCACGATAATCCACACATAGTCGCAGAGTACCGTCAGACTTTGGGACAAACACCACTGCTGCTCCTCAATCAGAGAAACTAGGCCTGATCAGACCCTTCCATACATGCTGTCACGTTTGATTGTCTTGTTCTTCTTTCTCCTTTAGGGTCATCCTCCGAATAGCGTGAACTACTGGCCTAACATTCGGAATAAAAGCAATCTAGAAATCGCTTTCTCTCTGCGGAGGTAAGCTAACAACTTCTTCGAACACATTCGCATAATTTTTGACGACAGGAATATCTTTGATGAGGTCCTGTATATTCTCTGTGACTACAGGGATATTTTCTATTTGAGCAGGAGAAACATCCAAAGCTGCCCGGAAGTCTTTTCTATTAGAATTCTGACCTTCATAGGGAATGGTCATATAATTCCCTAATTAGGCCTTTGCCTTAACCACTCTCTCGGCGCATCTGACCTTTGCCTCATATTTGGTTAACCAATCCAATCCCAGAATAAGATCGAATTCAGTAAAATTCATGATGATAGAGATGGTAGGGAACTTATAACAGGAAAAAGAGACAGGTACCGCACAAATCCAACTTAGATCGAGAGAACTTCCAACATGATTACGGACAGTGATGTGTTCTTTGGGCTTCCTTAATTTCAAGTCCAACTTCTTGACCGCATTCTTTGCAATAAAGCTTCGTGACGCACCTGTGTCAAATAGTACTTTGACTGGAATGTTTTTGACAGTAAGCATGCCTTCTAAAACATCAGACCTTCCCTAACTAGCTGAGGGTGCTGAGGTTTCTGCCACTTCATTTACCTGAGCCTCCTTGGTTGCCTTTAACAGCCGGCAATCCTGCTTTACATGTCCAAACCGATGGCAAATGCTGCATTCTCTGGTCTCTTGAAACTTGCTCTTTGATTTAGGTTCATTCCTCTTTAGTTTCTTTAAAGATCTGCATTTTCCTTGCAAATGCCCTTACTTATGGCAGTTATTGCATACGGCGGTCGTTACTGGTTCTTTCTCAGACCTGGCCCTTTTCCGATTGACTTTGGGCTTGTTACTGGCCTCAGACATCGTACTGGCCTCAGGATTATCAGTTTCAGGCTCACCTTTATTACTAGAACTGACCACTTCTTCGTAACGCAACATACCTTTCTTGTCGAGATCCTCATACTGGTAAGCCATGTATATCATTTCAGTAAAAGGAAGCTTCAAATTCCTGATTACACTATTCTGATATTTTCTTTGCAGGCCATGAATAAACCTCAGATTCTTCCTCTTTGGATCTTGAATCAGATGAGGAGCAAAGTGAGAAAGTTCATTGAATCTCTTATGATATTCTGGAATGGTCATATCTCCTTGTATCAGATAAGAGAATTCATCACATAACCGCTCAGTTGCTTCGGGAGGAGTAAATCTTTCTAGAAAAATCACTTTAAATCTATCCCAGGTGATATCACCTTCTGGATTATCTTTGATAGTCGAATCCCACCAAAACAAAGCTTCTTCTTTGAGTACTCAAGATGCCAGTAATCTTTTCTGGTCATCTCGCAGCTTTAAACCTTCAAAGATTTTCTCTGCAGAACGAATCCAAGCTTGTGTTTCCATAATGGATTCTTTGCCTAAGAATGGCGATCCACCCAGATTTCGAAATCTCTTGAATAGAACTTCTATATCTGATCCTGGCTGCGGGAGCACAACTGGCTCATTAGCTTGTCGAGCCATACGATTATTTCTTCTGTTCCTGCCAATCATTTTCTAGTGCGTCTGCAATTAGCAGACAAAGTGTCAGGTCAACAGAAAAGATATATCAAAATATAGAGACAAATACTTCAAATGTAAATGTATCTATCGGGGTGTATTTCATTCTGTTGTACTCATATAGGATATTACTGATCCTATCTGTAATGAGTTACCTATCTTAGAACACTACTGGTTCTATTTCGGACGAGCTCCTTGATATTTTATACTCCAGCACTAAGCTTAACCAAAGCTCTGGTACCACGTTGTGACGACCCCAAACCCCGTACTACGGTGTCAAGGGTAATCTTTGGAATATAACACATAAACAGATAACAGCAGAATAGAAATAAATAAATACACCAGATAATGAACAATAATACACTGGATAAACAATAATCATCAGAGTTACACAGTATACATGATCATACTTAGTACAAATACAGTTCAGCTATACATAAATGTCTACAGCGGATACAAACATAATATGTACAATAGGAGCTGAACAGCATAAAAAGAGATAAATGATAGAATCCATCTTCAGTTCCAGCTATCAAGAAAGAGCCAGCTAAAACCTGAATACAAGGTTGCCCGTGTAGAAAAGGGGCACCCGAGTTTGCAAGTGAAACAATCTACGAGTCAGTCATGGAACTGGTATGAGAAATCTACTTAACACATTTTAATAATTTGGCTAATCACAGGACCACGCCACTTTCGCGGAACTGGTTTGCTCCATTGGATTGCCGGTGCTTTAAAACAATTAAATCTTTTAAACATCGCAATGCTTTTTATAAAAATGAAGCCGAGATAAGACTCAAGTCCCATCACACAATGCAACGCAAATCGGAGGACAGAGTTTTACCTTATATCAACCAAAATATGCTTGATACGAGCAAAACAAATCATTTAAAATGTAGATTTTGTCGTTTAATTCTTAATCAAACTCCAACTGTAAATTAGCAAGAGGACGACCCCCTAAGTATTAACCCCGAAGGCCGAAACCAACATCAGACCAATACCCAGGAAACCACCCATCTTAGCACGTTTCTAGTTAGTTTCTAATTTTATAAAACAATCATAAATATCGATCATAGACGGCATTAATGCCCCATACCACTATGTCTCCATATATAGGTATACAATCAAAACCGCACAGTCACGTATTTGGAAATTGGATTTCCGTCATGAACCAAGGCAAAAGATAGTCCTTACCGACTTCGAGACAATCTAGCCCATGTCTCCGGAACAGCCGCAACTTCCCCTTGGAGCGACAGGGCCGGTCCACATGGAGTGGATTATAGTGCCTGAACAATACGTTTCCCCGCCCTTTGGGGCATAAATGAGCCAACGAATGACTCCATTGGTCCCGGATCGACCGATATAACCGAGGCGCCTCGCAACAGCAACAACCACATAGGTGAAAAATAGTATAAATGTCAGCCCGTTAATGCACCGACACCACCTCTAGCTAGAAGGAAATGCATGCCCTCCCTGAGGTCCTCTCCCGTTTCTGGTTCATACCGAGGTGTAAGGCTCGCGAATTCATGTTATACACAAAGCTACGCCACACAGGCGGTGCTTCGATCATCAACCACAAGACTTTACTTTTCAACAGAAGCCCTGATCACTGCATCTTAGCATGCCACACAGGCAATTCACACCGTGCAACCGATGGCTATCAATTACGCAGAATGAATTCCAATGTCAGCCAAATCGTCCTTTTACAAGTCCGTTCTGGGTCTGAATGAAACCGGAGGCACTATATACCTCGCAAACCCATCGATTTCCACGTACGTCTGGACGATCACCACTCATTATCCATATTTCGAGATGCCTCCCAATCAGGACATCAGTTACCATACAAACGAGGTGAAGATCTCCGGTCTTCGTCCACCATCTTCATCTTCGATTTCTTGTCGTCGATTCAGTTATTCAGAATGGGATAACCCCGGTCTTTCTGAACAACTCGCGTATATAATAAACAAGTGCTACATAAACACGACATACGCTTTATTCCAATTCATTAGTCACTAACCATCAATCAGTAAGAGAACGATTTCCCAAATATTAACCCCGAAGGCCGAAACCAACATCAGATCAAAACCCAGGAAAACATTCGACTTAGCCTACCTTCAGTTAGTTTCTAAATTTCATAATCTGTATCATTTATAATATTTTACAACGATTTATCACTATTTTTATTTATTTAAAAATAGCAAATTTATTTAAACGATGCTTCTGGCCTTAACATGGCCGTGGCGCTGTTTTTCTTCAGATTTGATTTACACATATATGAAAATCTAACCGTTGGATCATCACAAAATTTATATCCTTAGAAAGATCTTTTCAAAACGAATTCAACGTTTCCAGTTTCGGGAAAATACGACGGTCGGATCTCCCGGTACAATCGTTTGAAGTTTCAATTTCAAAATACGAACTGCAGCGTCGTTATTCAATTTAATTATATATATATATATATATATATATATATATATATATAAATATAATCGATTCTGGCGCTGTTTTTCTTCAGATTTAAATTAAACATTCCAGAAAATCCAACCATTGGATCTTTGCAAAGTTGGTGTCGTTGGAAAGATATTTCCAAAGCGAACCCAATGGTTTCGGTTTCGGGAAAATCCGATGGTCGGATCTCCCGCACTAATCGTTAGAAATCACGGTTTCAAAACACAAACTGCAGCTTCGTTATTCGATTTATTTTAATTATATTTATTCATATATATATATATATATAAATATATAAATTCTTCGATTTTAAAACCATATTCATTTCATACCTTTGATAAAAATGATATTTTTATCAAACTAACTTCTATTTCAACACTTCACTATTTTTAATAATTCATGTATATAATAAAAATATGATTTTTATTGTTAAACAATTTATTTCAAAACACGACTATTTTATATAATTCATATAGATGGTAAAAATATGATTTTTATTATAAAACAATTTCTTTCAAAACACGACTATTTTATATAGTTCATATAGATGATAAAAATATGATTTTTATTATAAAACAATTTATTTCAAAACACGAATACCATTCAACACATGAATTTCCATTCAACGAATAAATTTCTATGCAACACGTGATGGTTTTCTATAGTTCGTATATATAAAGTAAAAAATGTGATTTTTATTGCAAAACAATTTATTTCTAAACACGACTATTTTATACAGTTCATATAGATGGTAAAAATATGATTTTTATTATAAAACAATTTATTTCAAAACACGAATACCATTCAACACATGAATTTCCATTCAACGAATGAATTTCTATTCAAAACATGAAGGTTTTCTATAGTTTATATATATATAGATAAAAAGGTGATTTTTATATTTAAAACACGAATACCATTCAACACATGAATTTCTATTCAACGAATGAATTTCTATTCAACACATGAAGGTCTTCTATAGTTTGTATATATAAAGTAAAAAAATGTGATTTTCATTGCAAAATAATTTATTTCAAAACATGAAGGTCGTTCAATAGATGAATTTCTATTCAACACACGAATATAGTTTCAACACATGAAAATAATTCTAACACATGAATATTATTCAAAATTTCGGCAGCATAACGGCAGGGTAGTTAAAACCGGGGCCGTCCCTAGTACGACTCCTCGCTCTACCTTAAAGCCTCACAACTTTTGACAATGGGGATTTCATGCATCTAGTTCGCGCGCAGGCGGCATGTATATATTTTTCATTTCAACAAACTAATCCTATGTGATTTCAACCAAATAATTCTCAACCACAAACGGGTATTTTTCAACCACTATCAATCAATTTCAACCACAAACAATTCTAATCAACCATTCGCTATCAACCAATTTTCACATCAATCACAACCAATAAGTATCGTCCATGGTTTGTGGACGAGGGGCGTATATATATATATATATATATATATATTATATAAGCATTCCACTTCTATTTCAACACATATATAATTTTTACAACGCATATATAACTTATATATCGAACGTACAACTTATATAACGCTTATACATGAGGATTACAATGTTTATATAACTCATACATCGACTATATAATTTATACATCGTCGATTTCCATATCGTTTATAATTTAGAAATCTCACATTGCGTTCCACTCCACCAAAAATAGCAGAAGGCTCAGAAAAATATGCAGTCTCTTCTAGAATGTAGAAGACGTCCACACGAGTCCATTGTCTCTTGTTTCACTGAATTTCGTCAACAAACGAAAAGGATATGATTTTTACAGTGAAATCAAAAACCGTAGCGCTTTAAACTGCTATTAAATAGTTTAAAATAGTTTCAGCCGTTACCTTTCTGAAATGTTCAAAACTAGGTTTTGATTTTTCTTTGAATCCGACGATACGTCGATTGGCCTTCGCCACGAGGAAGAGGGAGGAGAGGCGCACCAGGCGCTGGTGGTGCGGTCAGGTGCGACGCACTGTAGCGGTGGCGGCGGCGGTTTGAAGTCGAGAACTTCCTAGCGTCGATTCTCCCAAACCACTCAATGAAAAAAATCCAAACTATATATGGATTTGAAGATCTTCTCGAGCTCTTCAAAATCTTCAACTGGAGGAGGGGCTAATTTTGCGTGGATTGATCATAAAATGAGCGGGGAAGTAGGAGCGGTTTTCCGCCTTCGATCGGGTTACGGGGAGAGAGAAAGTTTTCCTTTTTTTTAATAAAATTCTGATTGGCCGGGAGCTTTTAAAAGAGGCTTTTCTAACACGACCTCTAATCCAAATCCAATGACTATCGTCCCTAGATAAATACTCCCATTCCGAACACAATGAGATATGTTTCGTAGGCCCATTCGACTATTTCAGTCAGTTTTCCCTCAAATTAAAGTATAAAACATTCAATGTTTGATTTGAACGTACATTTCAATTTGCCGGGGCCACATACTGATTCTAAAAATTCCTGAAAAATAAATCTAGCTATGTTTTGACGATACGATCGCAACAAAACTAGTTTCGTCGAATTCTGAGACATTTGCAAAATGGCCCTTTTCTGGTCGATCCAATTTAACAAAAATCGACCAAACACATTTTCCTTTTCCACGCTCACATATTAACTTCAAAAATTATGAAATCTGAAACCTAGCAATAATTTGACATCCTGGATCCAACAAAAGTGGTTTTGTCGAATTCTGAGGTCGTTTGCAAAATGGCCATTTTCTAGGCTATATAAATTCTATAGCGACATTTCTGAAAATTCATTTGGCCATACCTTTTGCTTCCCGCTACGAAAATTCGATTTTTCAGATTCGTTAGAAAGATATTAACTAATATATTTAAATATTTTTGGTTTCACCGAAATCCGTTTTGTTTTGCACCCGGTACAGTCAATCAAAGTTTGAAATGAAAATTTGAAACTGCCGCGCCATTTCAGGCCTTGTTTATAATTCAAAGTAGTCATATTTATTTTCAAACGTCGATTCAAACTTACTTTTCGTCGTTATTACTTAAAATATTTATTTTAAATATATTAAATTCACGAAATTAGCCAATTTAATTTTTTTTAAATTGGTTCAGATTTTCTGGGTCATTACAGGTTACCTCCCAGAAAGCTAGGAGCCCCGGAGACTCAGGAAAGAAGGAAACAAGGATTCAAATAGAGGATCAAAAGATAGTGCATATGGCTTTGGGGAATATGCCTTTCGGGAAAAAAATTTCCCTTGTAAATGCTTCTTTTAAAATCGTTTTGAAAATACTTTTTCAAATCTTTTATCTGATCCGGTAACCTTCAGCTTTGATACCAAGTGAAACACCCCGCCTCCGTTAAGGTCACTCACAAAGGGAATGCCTTAACTTTGGTGGAGCATTATAGGTAAAAGATGCAGATAAATTACAAGATAGATAAATAAAGTAGCGAAAAATAAAGTCATTTTATTAACAAATTAATTCAGTCAAGCTTTTAAAACAATTGTCTCAATCATACTTAAAAGTAATACATAGAAATTTTGTCTTGATTTAAAAACTTCCAAATATAAAAGAAGCATAAAAAAACAACGATATTCACCAATAAAGCGTAAACCAGCCATAGTAGTGGAAGAGAGAGTCCAAAGCAATACATCTACTTTTCAAGCTGGAAATGATCCGATCTAAGCTGAAGTATTCCCTCCCTACGGGCCTAGGGGGGAAACGGAAGAAAAGAAGATGAAAGAAAATGGGTCAAACATGAGTTTGGTAAGTCCAGTGACTATTTAGCATGTAAAGAAGAAAAGGGTCATGACATGAATAAACTGAATCTAGGACATCACCCTAGAAATAAGATAATAAGGCTGAATATGCTAACTATTTTACTTCTCTGCACCACCTAACTAGTGTCCCAACTAGTAATCTGTATAAAATGATAATGTGATCCCAATCCCCGTAATTGTGGTAGCCTTCAGGTGTACATCTATCGTGAGGATTCCACCTCAATCAGCCTAATTGCCATGAACATGTTAGATGTACCCTTACTACCCTATCGATCGGCTCCTTACTCATATTAATTTTTCCTTGTGTCTGTGTCAATCGGCCCTCTCTTGCATGTAGATACCATGTGCTGGTCCCACCATAAGGTGTATCAATCCTTATGATAGCAACCCGACACGATTCAAGATGCACAATGTATAACTACTGGCACCCAGTGCCTGCTTTTTTCCACTTTGGAGTACGTGCACGCCCATAAACCGTCGGAACCTACACTGACGTACCCCCTGCCGCTGTTTTGACCACTTATAATCAGCCCAGTAATCGTGCCCCACCCTACCTAGTTCAGGGTACCATGATACATCTATGTGGGTTACTGCTGAAATTGGTTCCCCTTACTAGGGATTCCTAATGGTTAAGTTTGTGGGCCTATATTTACTAATATTACCCACCAACTTGATATGTACTTAACCCTCCCACTGATTCAAGCATGTTTATTTAATGGTTAAGTTTTATCGGCCTATATTTAGTAATATTACCCACATACACGAGATGTACTTAACCCTCCCATCGATTCAAGCATGTTTATTAAACGGTTAAGTTTTGTGGGCCTATATTTACTAATATTACCCACCAACCCGATATGTACTTAACCCTCCCATTTAACGTGTCATGTTGGTTAAGTGTTCCTTATTTTCTTAACCCCTTCCGTTCATCAAGTTATATTGGTTAAGTGTTTTCTTGTTAACTTAACCCCACATGTTCATCATGTTGTATTGGTTAAGTGTCATCAATCAATTCAAGTTAACTTAACCCACTTACTTGTCATGTTACTTTGGTTAAGTGTTGCCTTCTTGTGTTAACTTAACCCCACCACAAATCAAGTTATATTGGTTAAGTGTTGCCCTCTTGTTTTAACTTAACCTTACCACAAGTCAAGTTATATTGGTTAAGTGTTGCCCTCTTGTTTTAACTTAACCTTACCACAAATCAAGTTATATTGGTTAAGTGTTTCTTATTAGTTAACCCTACCCATTCATCATGCTATACTGGTTAAGTGTTTCCTATTAACTTAACCCTAGTCATTCATCTTGTTATATTGGTTAAGTGCTACCTTAATTAACTTAAGCCTACCATTCCTGTCTTAGCTTTAATTTATTCATTAAAGCACCAACCGCTCACACTAGATAGGTATTGTTGTGGTTACTAGATGTGTCGGGGGGTTTTGGGCAGTTTTACACCGCAACTCAGTCTAACCTCGGGTTCTTTTGGGCTTGATGCACTAACCTCTCACATTAGATATATATTGTTACAGTTGCTGGATGTGTCGGGCAGTTCTGGGCAGTCCTACACCGTAACTCAATCTAACCTCGGGTTAGGAATATTTGTCTTTTCTAAATTTACATATTTACCTTCTGTATTTGTATGTAAATTATTGTCATTCAAGTCATGCCCAATTTCTCTCTAAATCATGTTCATAATTTTAGGTATATAAATTATACCATTTCAATGCCACTAATCATTTTAAAATATGCCAATAACATGTAACTTCATGTTTTTCCCAACGTTACCCCCGCTAAACGTTCGCATAAATTTCATAGAATGTTAGGCTTTGCAATTTAGCCTAACTCAAAATCAAGAGAGGAAAAGGAAGAGACATGTAACATCCAAGACAAGCATAATATGGATCCAACATATGTCACATAAATTTGGCATAGAATAAATATATGTTTAATTATGAACTTGCAATTTTGAACCTAACCAACATGAACAATAAGCATATGGATGAGAGTTTACATAGAACTACACAATTCCAATTAGTCATATAAAGGTGAACTTGCATTTTTGGATCTAATTAACATGGATCTTAAACATACGAAATTACCCAAATCCAACTAGGCATGTAAATGCAAATTTTTATTTTGGGTCCAATGAACATAAACCTTAAGCATATAGAATTGCACAAGTTCAACTAGACATGTGAATATAAACTTTAATTTTTGATCCACTTTTCATAGATCTAAATGTGAATCTAATCATAATACATGTCTTAGCCTAACAACTTGCATGATTCAATAATCATATATCTAAATGTAGATCTAAACATAATACATGTCTTAGCCTAATAACTTGCATGATTTAATAAACATAGAACTAAATGTAGATCTAAACAACTTGCATGATTCAATAAACATAGATCTAAACAACTTGCATTATTCAATAAACATAGATCTAAATGTAGATCTAAACAACTTGCATGGTTCAATAAACATAGATCTAAATGTAGATCTAAACAACTTGCATGATTCAGTAAACATAGATCTAAATGTAGATCTAAACAACTTGCATGATACATAACATGAAAAAGCCACCATATTTACATAATATACAATTGATTTAACATCAACATATAACCACAATAATCTCACAAGCATATATGATAGAATCGTTACAAGAATAGGCATATCAGCATCGTCATTATCTTAGAACTAAGAATTACTCTAGTTTTCATTTTATTACAAATCACAACTTTTAATCGTTCACATCTAAATAATAATAGGACTTACAAAGAAAATAAAGTCTTGTTTTTTGGGATCTGTTTTCTGAAATTGGAAAGCAATCCCTTGAAGAAGACTATCAATTCTCTAAGTTAGTTTTGATTCGTAGCTTTAATCTTGCTTTCAGGTTGAAGAAGGAATGGTGGCTAAACTAGAATGATCATGGACGGCATGGTGGCTCCTTGAAAAGAATTTGTGTGATTTAGGGTTTGAGGATTATGGTTGCTTTTATTGAAGTTAAATCTCATGTGAGCCGTTAGATCGTTTAGGAGCAATCAAAGCCATCCAACTAAAGCAATGTGTCACTCAGCCAATCATAGCATGACACATAAGCCCTAACACCTTAGAATTTGTCACAAAACCAATCAGAGAAGGCCACGTAAAAAAGACAATCCTTGACCAACAAAAAAAGCGCCACGTGCGCCACATGATGCGTACACATCATATATATATATGTGTGTGTGTATATGTATATGTATATATATACATATATTTTTTCTATATATATTTTTTTTCCTTTTTTCTATCTTCCCAATTAACCATTTTCACACTAAACCACTTTTTGAACAGCGCTCACACCAAGCCACTTTTTAGCCATTCCCTTAAAACAAAAATATGGCGTTAGCAGGGGATCGAACTCTGTACCTCTTGTATGAAAGTAACATGTTCTAACCAAATGAACTACTAAGTCTTTTGCTTACAAACCTTAGAAAAATGCTAAACATTATTCTTTTCTTATCCTTCTTTTTCATGTTTTGCTGCAATATTTAATTTAAAGATATCTTCTTCATACGGAGTCCGATTTATGCAAACTCGGACTCTATCTCAAGCAGAATTCCGAGATGAACGCAATGGCGCAACCTGTTTCACCTATTTCTTTTTCAAATTAATTATTCTTTATTTTGTTATTTTAATATTCTCAGATAATATGGGGTGTTACATTGCTGGATTGTGCCGGGCGGTTCCGGGCAGTCTTACACCACAACTCAGTCTAACCTCCGGTTAGGCATGTTCGTCTTTTTATTTAATTTACATATTTTCCATTCATGTTTATATGTAAATTATCCCTAATTGTTATCATTTAAGTCATGTCACACTTACCATTTAAATCATGTCCATAATTCTAGGTATACAAATTATACCATTTCATGCTACAAACCGTTTACATGATTTTGAACCAATCTATGCCAGTAGCGTATAATTTAAATTTGGAATAGAACAACCTAAATTTAATTTAGCGTATAATTGTGAACTTGTATTTTAGTTGGATCCAATTATCATAGATCTAAACATATAAAACATGTAGATCTAAACATGTAAACATATATGAACATAACTTAGCTTATGGATTTGTATATAACATATCATAAAAGAATCACCAAATTAATATACCACATGATAGGTACAATAGTCCTAAAGGCATAGGTGATTTTAGATTAGTCACAAGGATAAACAGAAATCAAAATTGTTTATCTTACAACTAGGCACAAATTCTAGTTTCAATTCATCACAAGTCATGACTTCTATTAGTTCAAATCTGAATAATAACTATACTTACTTTGTAGTTATGCCAATAATCTAATTTATACACGATTGATTTACACTCATATTAACCCCGTTCTCTTTTTCCCATGATCTTTGTTCCGAACTCACCTAATTGTTCCAACTAAATTTGCATATCTTTTCAGTAATGTCTCAGGTTAATATATATGCCAAATTATTGGTGTTCCCCATTTCCAATATTTTACAGGTTATATAACAATTCCCCAATCACAAGTTTTGCCCAAAATCTACCGTACAAGTTATTTCAATTTTCCTAAACATTCTTTCACAACTACATGTATCGTTCGTATGCATGCCTTTCGGCGAGATCTGGACTAGGCTCGAAATTAGCCTAGTCTATAAATGAAAAGGAACGGGAAAGAGAACATAATAGGCAAAAGTATAAACCACAAGATTTTAATTGAATTAAGCATTTTAAATTTTTGGGGAATTGCTGAACGATCTGCATATAATTATTCATAAGGGTGATTTAAACCCACTCACCAGCATGCTTTCCAAAGACCTTTAGATCTGATCCGTTTTATCATTCATAGTTTTTAATTCCCGCTTTAACTCGATTTCCAAGCCTAATAATAATGAACTTATAATTAATTATTTTTATTCGAATTAGGAAGAGAGGAACTAAGAAGTAAATTGAATAGTAGATCGGATCAAGGGATTACCTTATTTGGTTAAGAGATCTAAAATCTGCATAGATTCGTTGCGACTAAAAGAGAAAGAGGAATTGCTGAAGTAAAACCCCAAATCTCTAAGTTTTAATTCCTCTAATAGATTGAAGAGGAAAAGACTAGAGTAAACTATGTTGAAGCAGCACTTCGTCGTTGTCGTCGAATTAAATGAATAAAACAATGAGTCTAGGGTCTATTATATAGCTGGTAGGTCAAGAATGGAGCCACAAATCTATCCAGGAGCGCACAAACGAACAGAGCCCAAATCTGTTTATGGGGGTCGACCCCTATGTCGACTCCCCTTAAGGGGGATCGACACCTATGTCGACCCCCCCAAGAGGGGTCGACACATCTGAGCGGGAAATTTCCCGCTCAGCCCAACTTTGGCTGAACGGTTTGAACTTCTGGGATGGTTATATATATACACATAATCTTATGTGTATACAAACTTCTACTGCTTATAACTTTTTCATACGTTATCCGTTTTATGCAAACTTGGTGCCCATCTAAACCAGAATTTTGAGGCGGACGCAATGGTGATGTCCGTTTTACCTAATTTTTGAAACTTGGATTAAGTACATTTGTTTTATTATCCGTTTTGTTACATATAATGTTACCATATAAATTTTCTTCTCTTCATCGTATGTATTGATTTAAACTGCACACCACCACCATATATATACACATTTTTAATTATATTAAAAATACGGGGTGTTAAATTCACTGATTAAATTAAGCATTTGTTTAATTTAAACGAATTAAATCGTTATTTTAACGATTAGATTCCAAATGAGGTAACTTAACTTGTTGGTAACGTTTATAATAATATACACGTATTAAATAAATAATTTTGATGCTTGAATGGACGTTATAAATTGTTTGTTGGTTGTCATTAGTTAAATTGGTTGTTTTTGTTTATCACGATGAGTAAATATATTGTCGTATTAGATTTGAGGTAACCCATTGTGATGCAGGGAAGGACAGGTTGGAGGGATCCAACCAGATTCCTCAAATATGTGTTTATTTATATGAACTATTTAATCAAGGTTCTTGATTGTTAGTCGTGAAATCCAAATTTAACACTTGTGTGATATTAAAAAGGAGTGATATTAGTTGAGTAATTATCTGCAAATGGCCTATAAGTGAATCATATTATATATATTGATTTACCGACAGGTAAGTCAATAAAAAGAAAGTTATAAAATTGTTTCATAACTAAAGACAGGTTTTGAAATCTATTTTATATAGATTATTTTTAAGTTATTAAAGGAAAAATATAATTGTTTTAACTTGTAATTATAAAATGAGTGTGTAAAACGAGATTTGTATGTTAATGAGTTTCACAAGCAAATGAGAACTGATTAACAAAATGGTCAAGGGTTGAATTGCTAACTTTCCAATATACAAGTAAATGAGATTATTTAATTAGATTTTTAATTAACTCAAATGAAATTATTTATTAATATAAAGAAATAACCAAGTGGAAACGGTTAATAGAGTAATCTTGTTTGAGATGTCCAAGTCGACCACTTGAACGAGAATTGATTATTAGATTGTTAGTTATTATTGAAGTTAAATATCATTTTAAAATAACCCTGTTAGAATGTTTATTTATTTTATGTATAGTTGATAATGAAGTAAACTATTTGATGTTAGACAATTAACAAGGAACTTAACAGTAAACGAGACTTTTATTGTATAATATGATTATTAATCCATAAAGTAACTCAATAGACAAGATTTGAAATTAGATTAGTGCTTTCAAATGAAAATAAGTTGTTTTGATATATGTTGAGTCCAGAATCGTATAAAAAGAATAATGTTAACTTTTAAAAGTGAATAAGGTTTGGAAGAAACCAGGTTGAAGTAAAAATAGTGATAAAGGGAATTAGTTCAGTATGACCTTGTTTATAACTAAAAATGGTTTTAATGAGTTTTACTCATACTTATATAAGTTAAAATTTTGTTTTATTCCCTGGAAGGAATTATATAAAAGGAAAGTTATAAACAAGATTTGATGTGAGCTGAAATCAACGGAAACTTTAATGGATTGAACTTGGTTATAAAAGCAAGAATCTAACGATAAAAATCTGGAGATGAATATTCTGAATGCGAACGAAGTTTAGTTAAATAAAATTAAGATACATGGTTATTTAAAAAGGATTTTAAAATAAATAGAAGTGTTGGGATATTATTTGAATGAGATTTCGTTTATAAACTTCTATATATTCTGAAGATAAGAATGTTGTTGACTCAAGATCCGAAAGGTAACTAAAATACCCCAACTTGTGACAACTTCTGATTATCCAAGAATGAAATTAGCTTAGAAATGATGGTAGTTGATGGAGTTAAGTTATATTTCCATGAGGAATATTATAAGCTATAAATTAAAGAGTTTATAAGTTAAATAATGCGATTTGGAAATAAGGATAAAAAGGGTGGTACTCCGTATGTTGGGAAATTTAGAAACATTAACAATAATTTAAATAAAAGGGCCAAGTGATGTTGTATATTAAACCAATGAATCCACTTTATTTTTCTATGGATGATGGTTGTTTATTTTGATAGTTAAATCGCCGACTATCAAAATCTGGCCAAATCCATTGTTGGTATGGAAAGACCGGGATCGAATTTATATTCTAAAACCATTCCGACCTACAAATACGTAAACGTTAAAGATATCAGAAGATGGTCGAGATGGAGCAATGAAGACCGTGGATCTTCATGGGCGGAAGAACTACTCGTTGGATTTCTAAGGGTAGCTCCCGAAGATATACTGACTTGTGATTCTGTCATGATTGAAATCTTCGGATTGCAAGGACTTCTCGTTGCTGATCCTTAGGGTGATTCATAGGATGCGGTAGGAGGGTGCCTTCGGTTCATCCTGTTCCTGGATGACTTGTATAGACGATGTGAATGGTGGCTAGATATTCCAAAAGTCAATTGACCTCAAGCCTCATCAACCGGGAAAATGACAGAAATCGGGCAGGCAACATGGCTATGTGGGTCGCTCCCATTAGGATGTATAATAACCTATCTAGAGAAAATTTGTTTCATTCTTTAATATATTTCGATGTTGTTCCTTTTTAGGGAAACGGTGGGTCGCACCCAACCGTTGGTGATATACATTCGATACACTCAAGCGAAATGAGCGGTCGGTCATGTATGGGCTGGGTTGCAAGACGTTCTTGTTGAACCCAGTGTATTCCCCTCTAGAGATATACTATCGGCAGGTGGTTCCATATCTTGTCATAGTCGGAATCCAACCTCCAATAAGCGCTCACGATTTTTGATTGTATACTATATATGTGAAGTGTGAGATGCAAGCGTTTTGCTATTTTGTTAATTACTTGTATTTAGACATTATCATAATATCAGAATAAGATATGATTTTAAAACTGTTTTGGGTTATATTAAGGTAAAAACCGTCTGTGTTTATGTGTGGGCTGGTCTTACTATTATCCTTTTCTTTCAAAAGGATTTGAACTTAAAAATCAATAGGTGTGTTTTATAAACTTAGTGGGTTTCTCCCTCTGGTTCACCAGACTGACCCGGTATTTGAAATGCTCGGGTTAGACCAAGTACAGATTCAGGTAATCGGATGTTGTAAGGAGACCAGATGGAAGTGATCAGACGTATGATGTTATATAGTTGTTATTCCGCTGTGTGTTGTTTATAAGGAAAGGTTGTTATAACTGTCCAAATGTTTTGATGTACTCTGATGATTGTAAGTTTTATTTCAAGCTCTCAGTAAAGTTCTATTTATATATTATATTATGTTCCGCTGTGATGTGAGACTCTGTGTTATGTTAATTCTCCTACTTCTTCTTCTATTATAATATTTCTTTCTTTCTTATCTCACCCTCTAATTTCTTTTTAATGACTATCTGGTGTTTCCGATATTGGAATTTTGGCAAGTATTATGGGATTTATATATTATTGTCGAAATTCGAGCATCCAATTTTTACCGGGTCGTTACACTCTTTGACTCTCACTCCTTCCGAATGAGCTAAAGTGATATGTTTCCTTTTAACCATTGTCCAAACCAAAAAGTAATCTATTTCCTTAGCAATCCAAAGCCAAAGGTAGTGTAGCTCCCTTTTCTGGTATGCCAAAATGTTGACGTAGGAAATTGGCCCTCGCATGCCAACACCCGATGAGTAGTGGGTTATGTAATAAATCCAAACACAAAATATTTAAAAGTAAATAACACCGAGATTTATAGTGGTTCGGCAGAAATGCCTGTGTCAACTTTGAGGTAACTATCATCTTTTCCATTTAGTTACAAATACAACCCTTCTATGCTTCTTATGTTCACAAAATTATGAACTGGGAATAACAAAGTCCTAGCTAATTCTCTACCAAGTTCAAAATTCCAATATGACTTTCCTATGTCCAAATGTCAAAAAACATGCTTCAATGTCTAACAGCGTCCAAGATAGTAAGCCAAGAGCCAAAATGTTGGTAATGATCTTCAAGAAGTTCACAAGTCAAATGGACATTCCAAATAGACATGAAGGAAGCCATTAAAAAGCTCCAAATTCAAAAATCCCGACTGCAGCAGAAATAAGCCAAATGTCCTTAAAACAGCCAAGTAATGGGGTATTGATAGGCAGGGGTATACAGGGACTTGTATCCATAATTTTCATATCCAGAGAGTGGTACCGATCTAGGGATTAGGGTTGAACCTAGGACTTAGCCGTTTACTCCGGCTTCATCTTTGAAGCATCATGTTCCATGCTAAATCCATTTCGTGTAAGAACCCGTAACTTCCCCATGAAGGAAAGAGCGGATACTTCGAGAACAACACACAAAGGAACGCAGGCAGAAGAACATTTCATTGTTTTTACAACAATTCCATCAGAATACAAGAATATGCAGAGTATGAATAAATGTTATACAACAAATACTAGAGATTACAATAAATTACATTTAAATACATCGCAGCGGAAAATAATACAAAACACAACTGAAAGATGATATACAGATACAGAGCTTTCCGGATATCATTCCAGCTGTAAACCAGGATCCTGTGAATATAAATCTGCAAAACCAAAACTACTAGCTGCCCGTGTGGAAAATAGGGGCACTCAGAGTTTAGGTCAAAACAATAAACTCCAGGCCAGTCATGTGACTGGTGTGAGAACTAAAACAGTTATTCAAAACTTTACTTTATAAGAGAGTAATTCGAGGGACCACGCCGTATAACACGGAACGGGTTTCCTCCCAAGAACACCAGTGCATAGAATAAACAACGCAATGCTTTTTGGAAAAATGAAGCTATTATAAGACCCAGGTCCCATCACATAATGCAACGCAAGCCGGAGGATAGGGCTTTCCCTTATAATAGCCAAACATTCATGGTATGTTTAAAACAAATCATTTGATACTATAATAAGTGTATAGTGTCAAAACAATTTCAATCATAAATATAAATCATAGACGGCATAAGCGCCCCATCCCACTATGTCGCCATACTAGGCTCTACAAATAAAACCGAAACACACGTATTGGAAAATTGGATTTCCATCATGGTGGCTCCTGATTCGAAAGATCGATCGCGTAGTGCAATTCCCCACGGCTTACGTCCCAGCAAGAGAAAACACCGTAATGCACATCCGCACTTTTGGGAACCGAGTATCACCGCGGCTTACGTCCCAACGAGAGAAAACACCGCTTACTCTATTCCTCTGAGCACTAAGCTCATCTCGGTCGACCGAATCAACGACACCACTAAGGTGCCTATCCACTATAAAGCATACTGATCAAACCATCAGTTTACCACCATACCGGGGTGTGAGGCTCGCGAATCAACGCTATAAACAAAGCCATGCTATATTAAAGCTGCGCTTTGATCATCATCCACCAAACTTTGCTTTTCAACAAAAGTCTGGATCACTGCATCTCAGCATGCCACACTATCAATCCATATCGTACCACTGATTTCTGCCAATTTATAACCTGTGAGCTCGTATGTATCAGAGAAGGGCGTTAAGCAAGAGAATAAATTCTATGCCGCCAAACAGATATATATTTAGCAGAGATCAACGAATACAATATAAAGGAATACAATGTCAGACACACCATCCATTTACAAGTATGTTCTAGGTCTGAACGAAACCGGAGGCACTTTCCTCGCATATCCGTCGATCTCTAAGTACGTTTGGACGACCACCATCTATTTCCCTCCTCTTGGGTGTACAACCCAATCCAGATCATCAGTAATTATCCAAAAGATGTGAAGACTTCCAGTCTTCGACCACCGTCATCATCTTCGACTTATCGTCGAATCGGTTATTCAGAATGGTTATAAACTCGGCCTTTCCGAACAACCCGCGCATATTATAAACAAATGTTACACAAACACAACATACGCCCCATTCCAATTCATCAGCCACTAACCGTAAATTAGCAAGAGAACAATTCCCCAAATATTAACCCCGAAGGCCGAAACCAACATCAGATCAATACCTAGGAAACCATCTTTCTTAGCTAACCTACAATTAGTTTCTAAATTTTACATTCTTAGGGAAAGGTTCCCATTAATTTTATCAAAGATAAATTCTTTTAAATTTATTCTTTAATCTTCCTTTGGATATCATTTCAAACCAAATTATGGTTTTCCAAACTAGTCGGGATTAGCGAACCATAACGAAGTAATTATTTTATTTTATGTCCCCATCCCAACCTATTCATCCCATGAAGCAGAACTGGTAATACTCCATATCTAACACCACGGTGTTATTGGTAAAATTAATTACCATTTCACGTTCAAATCTAATTAAAGATTTAACTATCGCTTTGGAGCAAAACTGGTGATACTCCATTCTCGCTCACTTTCCAAATTTGATAATTTTCATTATCAATTCACATTTCAATCTAATTACAGATTCATTAAAACTCCCTTTTAATGGGTTACAGAACTAATGTCATTTTAAACACAGTTCACGATAAACCCAAATCACATTCTATTTATTATCGGGTTAAAGAACAAGTGTTATTTAAAACACCCTTCACGATAAACCCACAAATCAATTCTAATTCAATTCCAATCAAATATATTAGAAATTCCTTATTTATTTAAAAATAATTGGGTTTTAAATTTAGTTCAAAACTAGTTCATTTCGATAAAAATCCATTTTTATCTTTACAAACGTGGGATTTTTCATCTCAGTTCTTCACAAATCATTTCTTATGATTTTACACAAATTATTACTATTTTGATAATTTTATCAAGGCCCGTACAGTCGATTTCCAACAACGGCCACCGAACTGCACTTACAGCGACCTTTTCCAAATTTGATTTGGACATATCTCCAAATCCAACCGTTAGATTTCAAATTTCTAATATTCGTTAGAAAGCTCTTTACGATACCAACCCAACGGTTTTGGTTTTAGGAGAATCCGACGGTCGGATCTCCCGTAATGTCCGTTCGAAGTCAATGGTCGAAATTTACGAACTGCCGCGGCGCGGCGCGTTCTATTCAGGCCATTATATTATATATATATATATATAATATATAATATATAATATATATAATATATATTTCGTCGATTTCTATATAAAACGAATTTTATAAATAGTTCCAAATTTGTTTCTAAAACAATTTCAACCTTCATTTCAAATTCAAATCAAAATTGATATTTCCCTTATAAATTCGTTTTAAATTCATTTCAATTCAATTCAAATTTCAAATTCATTTCAATTCGAATTCATTTTCTATTCAATTCAATTCAAATTCGTTTTCTATCCAATTCAAATCAAATTCGTTTTCTATTCAATTCAAATCAAATTCGTTTTCTTTTCAATTCAAATCAAATTCGTTTTCTGTTCAATTCAATTCAATTCGAATTCATTTTCTTTTCAATTTTCATTATAAAAACGAATATAATCGATATAAATATCGTTCGCGTCAAAATAGCGCATCTCTAATCAACACGGCTTTATATTTTTCGATAATTCCGTTATTCTATCCAACAAATGAATATTTATCCTATTCAACACATGAATCTATATTTTTGTCAACACATGACTAATCTCAATGAATGAGTACTGTCCACGTTTGACTGTTTTTTGTTATTCAATATATTTTATAAAATTATGATAACTATCATTTGATTTAAATCAGACTCCAACCGTAAATTAGTAAGAGAACGATTCCCTAAATATTAACCCCGAAGGCTGATACCAACATCAGATCATTATCCAGGAGACCACTCATCTCATCTATTTTCTAGTTAATTTCTAATTTATATATGATAAAGATGTAAATTTTATTGTTAAAATATTTCGTTCAACACATGACTAATCTCAACGGATGAGTACTGTCAACACATGAACCTTTATTTTATAATATTCTTTATCTTCCCGATTGGAATGAGGCCCAATCAATTACCATATAAAGTTAATTATATGGATTCCATACAACACATGTATATAATAGCAACGATAAATAATCAACCATCATCCAAAGTGCACTACACTGTATAAGCATCAAATATAGATATCTAACGCTTACAACAGCCTGTCGATCCATCGATCGACATAGAACTAATTACTGGGATTGGTATATGCCGTATTTTATCCCAATACCCGTGTGGGGTTTCAATCAAACACAGATTTTATTTGTGCAGTTGGGCGATGTGTAAAATTTATCGTCCCAATCAATGTCCTTCAAATAGGTGTACATAAACAAACCGTCCGGTTTGTAAATGAATATTTATTTATTCACATTCACGTTAAAAATTATATTTTTAACGACCAAATTATTTTATTCAACCTATGAATATTCTATTCGGCTAATTTATTAAATAAAATGATATCTTTATTTTTCTAACTTATTTTAGAAAATTTCAGCAGCATAGCGGCACGATACTAGAAACGGGACAAGGCCAAGCCTTATCCCCGGTCTAATAATGGCCCACGCCATACACATATCAATCAAATCCATTCCATTTCACCAAACAATTCAATTCAAATCAAATAATCTAACCAACTACACAAGCAAACAAACAAGTCCATGGTCTGTGGACGATGGTGTCGGGTGCTACTAAACACCGTCTGCATCCTAGTATATATTTATATAACTAGAAAAGAAGAGTTAAAGTGAGAAGTTCTCACAGAGGATTTCACTCCGCCGTGCTTTGCTTCTGAGCTACTGAACCGTCTGGATCAGCTTGAAATTCCTATGCATTTCTTTTCACGCTGTTCAAATAAAAATTATATTTTTATTGCTTCATTTCAATAAATAAAAATCATATTTTTATTTCTACTTGATATGTATTAAATGCTTCTTTCTATATAAATATTATATTTTTATATTTCTACTTCTCATATAAAGATCGAATTTTTATTATCTATATAATATAAAAATCGTATTTTTATAATCTCTACTATACAAAGATAATATTTTTATATTGTCCATTATATAAAAATCATATTTTTATTACTTCTACTTTATAAAAATTATATTTTTATCTCTCACATCTGATAAAAATCATATTTTTATTATTTTTATAATATAAAAAACATATCTTTAATACTTCTATAATATAAAAATCCTATTTTTAACCTTTCTATATTATAAAAATTATATTTTTAATTATCTCTACTTTTCTTTTCGTTTCTAAAAATCAAATCTTTCCACAAGCAAAAATCCTATCTTTACAACGCTATTATATAGATAAAAATTCTATCTTTACCATAATAAAAAACTATCTTTACTAAATTAAAAATCCGGTCTTTACTATTTTAAAAATCAAACTTTTATCAACTAAAGAAACCGATTTTTATATAAAAGAAAAAAAATCAGTTTTTAATCCTAATAAACTAAACTAACTGTTTGAAATAAACTAAAACTAACTAAAATAACATTTAAATAAAACTTCCAGTGTTTTCTTTTCAGAGGGGGGGGGGCTCGTGTCGACGTCAGAGGGGGATGGAGGAGGAGTCGCAGGAGGGTGGCGCGGTGGCTGAGGTGGGTGCGGATGATGAGGGGTTTCACGGTGGTGGGTTCTAGGGTTTTGGGGGTAGCTGAGGGGCGCTGGAGCGGGAGAACAAGGGGGTGACGGCGTCTTTGCGAGGTGGAGGAAGAAGGGAGGAGGAGGGGAAGATCGGAGCGGCGGTCGTGGAGGAGCAGGTCGGAGGTGAGGGAGGAGCGCGGCTGAGAGGAGCAGTTTCCTTTTTTTTCTTTTTTTCTCTGTCGATTTTCTGAAAAGTGAGGAGAGAGAATGGAGAAAGAGGGGGGAGGTTTTATAAAAAAATTATTTTTAATTTACTTATTTTATTTAATTTCAAAAAAGCAACTTTTATTTTCAACCTCGAAACGAGGCTCACCGCCTATCGTCCATAGCTAATTACCCCCATTCCGAACACAATGGGATGTGTACCGTAGGCTGATTCGATCGTTTCGATCAGTTTTCGTCAAAACCAACATATAACTCTATATATTGAATTTGAACGTGCATTTCAATTTACCGGGGCCACATACTAACCCGAAAAATTCCCAAAAAATATTTTCTACCTTCGTATTGACGATACGGTCCTAACAAAACTAGTTTCGTCAAATTCTGAGACCGTTTGAAAAATGGCCATTTTCCAATTGATTAAAAATCAACTAAAACTGGTCAAACGCGTTTTCCTTTGCCACGCTCACATATTGGTTCGAAAAATTATGAAAATTGAATTCTAACAATAATTTGACATCACGGATCCAACAAAAGTGGTTTCGTTGAAATCTGAGGTCGTTTGCAAAATGGCTATTTTTAAGGGCCTGAATTCCATAGCGACTATTCAGAATTTTCAACTGGACCTATCTTTTGATTCCCGCTATGAAATTTCAATTTTTTGGGTTCATTGGAAAGATAGTTACAATTAAATTCCCTTATTTTTGGTTTCACTAAAATTTGGTTTATTTTGCACCCGGTATGTTCAATTGAAGTTTGAAATCGAATTATCGAACTGCCGCGCCATTTTCAATTCCTTTTATATATATAAATAATTAGTTATATTCTAACGATGATCTATATAATATATACGTTCTATTTCTATTCAAAATAAATTTCTCATTGATATTATTCAAAATAATTCATTTTAAATATAGAAAATTCGCTAAAATTGCCAAAATAAAAATTTTAAACTGGCTCGCATTTCTGGGTAGTTACAATCTCCCCCACTTAAAACTTCTCGTCCCCGAAAAGGAAGGAAGCCGAAAGTTGTTTAACTAATCAACTCAACTTCTATTGCTTTCCTTACGGCTTAAGTTCTTCAACTTTTCAGTTTCTAAGAACTTCTCAAATTTTTAAAAATTTTGGATAAAACCATAAATTTTCGAAAAATTTCGCCATAACCTCCCCTGCACTGGGGGCACCGGGAAAATCCCGAAATTGCCATACAGGCCCTCTGATCTTAAAAAGAAGAAGAAGCCAAGCGGCTTGCCAATCGGCTCATAAAATCATCATCACCCAAACAAAACAGTAAATTATAGTAAATATGTACCTATTTGTCGGGCAAACAAATTTTATTCTTTGGCTCTAGCCTCCTTGCTATGACCTGTTCAATGTAAGTACTTGTATATGCAAGAAAATGCGACAAATTTTTAATGCAATTCACTATTTGGTACAATTAGGCATAGTGGTTCAAAATTATCAAACAAATAAACAAACAACAATCAATTAGTGAATTAACGTTTCAAATTCATAATTTGTTATATATACAAAAAATCATGTTTTTGATGCCAAATCACAACAAATAATCCTATCTAATTTGGTTGTCACACCAGTCTAATGGAAATATATAGATATCACACTTTCGATACTCGAGAATAAATTCTGATGATGTACGTACTATAGCGATCATCAGAACCATCCCCGGGTGACTAGAATGTGATTCTATATCTATCCAGTATATTAAAACTTCGAATATACGTTCATGACGTGTATATGCAAAATCTTTATATACTGAATCATCCAAATTTAATACAACTAAAATATTCAAATACGTATACTCGATTTAAATTTTTAAAACAAAATTTGTTTTCATTTGAAAAATATACTCTTCACACTCGTTCTAGGATACTACTGATCCCATCTCTAACGAGTTATTCTAACTGGATATTACAAATCCAATCTCTGATGAATTCTTTCGTATGGTTCTAATGTGTCTTGTTCTCTAGCTCTGTAAACAAGAGCTCTGATACCAAATGTAAGAACCCGTAACTTCCCCGTGAAGGAAAGAGCGGATACTTTGAGAACAACACACAAAGGAACGCAGACAGAAGAACATTTCATTGTTTTTACAACAATTCCACCAGAGTACAAGAATATACAGAGTATGAATAAATGTTCTACAACAAATACCAGAGATTACAATAAATTACATTTAAATACATCGCAGCGGAAAATAATACAAAACACAACTGAAAGATGATATACGGATACAGAGCTTTCCGGATATCATTCCAGCTTTAAACCAGGATCCTGTGAATATAAATCTGCAAAATCAAAACTACTAGCTGCCCGTGTGGAAAATAGGGGCACCTAGAGTTTAGGTTAAAACAATAAACTCCAGGTCAGTCATGTGACTGGTGTGAGAACTAAAACAGTTATTCAAAACTTTTCTTTATAAGAGAGTAATTCAAGGGACCACGCCGTATAACACGGAACGGGTTTCCTCCCAAGAACACCAGTGCATAGAACAAACAACGCAATGCTTTTTCGAAAAATGAAGCTATTATAAGACCCAAGTCCCATCACACAATGCAACGCAAGCCGGAGGATAGGGTTTTCCCTTATAATAGCCAAACATGCTTGGTACGTTTAAAACAAATCATTTGATACTATAATAAGTGTATAGTGTCAAAACAATTTCAATCATAAATATAAATCATAGACGACATAAGCGCCTTATCCCACTATGTCGCCATACTAGGCTCTACAAATAAAACCGAAATACATGTATTGGAAAATTGGATTTCCATCATGGTGGCTCCTGATTCGAAAGATCGATCGCGTAGTGAGATTCCCCACGGCTTACGTCCCAGCAAGAGAAAACACCGTAATGCACATCCGCACTTTTGGGAACCGAGTATTACCGCGGCTTACGTCCCAGCGAGAGAAAACACCGCTTACTCTATCCCTCTGAGCACTAAGCTCATCTCGGTCGACCGAATCCACGACACCACTAAGGTGCCCATCCACTAAAAAGCATACTGATCAAACCATCAGTTTACCACCATACCGGGATGTGAGGCTCGCGAATCAACGCTATACACAAAGCCATGCTATATTAAAGCTGCGCTTTGATCATCATCCACCAAACTTTGCTTTTCAACAAAAGTCTGGATCACTGCATCTCAGCATGCCACACTATCAATCCATATCTACCACTGATTTCTGCCAATATATAACCTCTGAGCTCATATGTCTCAGAGAAGGGCGTTAAGCAGGAGAATAAATTCTCTGCCGCCAAACAGATATATATTTAGTAGAGATCAACGAATACAATATAAAGGAATACAATGTCAGACACACCATCCATTTACAAGTCCGTTCTAGGTCTGAACAAAACCAGAGGCACTTTCCTCGCATATCCGTCGATCTCCAAGTACGTTTGGATGACCACCAACTATATCCCTCCTCTTGGGTGTACAACCCAATCCGGATCATCAGTAATTATCCAAACGATGGGAAGACTTTCGGTCTTCGACCATCTTCATCATCTTCGACTTATCGTCGAATCGGTTATTCAGAATGGGTATAAACCGGCCTTTCCGAACAACCCGCGTATATTATAAACAAATGTTACACAAACACAACATACGCCCCATTCCAATTCATCAGTCACTAACCGTAAATTAGCAAGAGAAAATTCCCTAAATAATAACCCCGAAGGCCGAAACCAACATCAGATCAATACCTAGGAAACCATCCTTCTTAGCTAACCTACAATTAGTTTCTAAATTTCACATTCTTAGGGAAAGGTTCCCATTAATTTTATCAAAGATAAATTCTTTTAAATTTATTCTTTAATCTTCCTTTGGATATCATTTCAAACCAAATTATGGTTTTCCAAACTAGTCGGGATTAGCGAACCACACCGAAGTAATTATTTTATTTTATGTCCTCATCCCAACCTATTCATCCCATGAAGCAAAACTGGTAATACTCCATATCTAACACCACGGTGTTATTGGTAAAATTAATTACCATTTCACGTTCATATCTAATTAAAGATTTAACTATCGCTTTGGAGCAAAACTGGTGATACTCCATTCTCGTTCACTTTCCAAATTTGATAATTTTCATTATCAATTCACATTTCAATCTAATTACAGATTCATTAAAACTCCCTTTTACTGGGTTACAGAACTAATGTCATTTTAAACATAGTTCATGATAAACCCAAATCACATTCTATTTATTATCGGGTTAAAGAACAAGTGTTATTTAAAACACCCTTCACGATAAACCCACAAATCAATTCTAATTCAATTCCAATCAAATATATTAGAAATTCCGATTTTTTTTAAAACCCCTTTTAAATCCAATTTATTTATTTAAAAATAATTGGGTTTTAAATTTAGTTCAAAACTAGTTCATTTCGATAAAAATCCATTTTTATCTTTACAAATGTGGGATTTTTCATATCAGTTCTTCACAAATCATTTCTTATGATTTTACACAAATTATTACTATTTTTGATAATTTTATCAAGGCCCGTACAGTCGATTTCCAACAATGGCCACCGAACTGCACTTACATCGACCTTTTCCAAATCTGATTTGGACGTATCTCCAAATCCAACCGTTAGATTTCAAATTTATAATATTCGTTAGAAAGCTCTTTACGATACGAACCCAACGGTTCGGGTTTTAGGAGAATCCGACGGTCGGATCTCCCGTAATGTCCATTCGAAGTCAATGGCCAAAATTTACGAACTGCCGCGGCGCGCCGCGTTCTATTCAGGCCATTATATTATATATAATATATATTTCGTCGATTTCTATTTATTTTTATAAATAGTTTCAAATTTTTTTCTAAAACAATTTCAACCTTCATTTCAAATTCAAATAAAAATTGAATTTTCCCTTATAAATTCGTTTTAAATTCATTTCAATTCAATTCAAATTTCAAATTCATTTCAATTCGAATTCATTTTCTATTGAATTCAATTCAAATTCGTTTTCTATTCAATTCAAATCAAATTCGTTTTCTTTTCAACTCAAATCAAATTCGTTTTCTCTTCAATTCAAATCAAATTCGTTTTCTATTCAATTTAAATCAAATTCGTTTTCTATTCAATTCAATTCGAATTCATTTTCTTTTCAATTTTCATTATAAAAACGAATATAATTGATATAAATATCGTTCGCGTCAAAATAGCGCATCTCTAATCAACACGGCTTTATATTTTTCAATAATTTCGTTATTCTATCCAATAAATGAGTATTTATCCTATTCAACACATGAATCTATATTTTTGTCAACACATGACTAATCTCAACGAATGAGTACTATCCACGTGTGACTGTTTTTGTTATTCAATATATTTTATAAAATTATGATATCTATCGTTTGATTTAAATCAGACTCCAACCGTAAATTAGTAAGAGAACGATTCCCTAAATATTAACCCCGAAGGCCGATACCAACATCAGATCAATATCCAGGAGACCACTCATCTCATCTATTTTCTAGTTAATTTCTAATTTTATATATGATAAAGATGTAAATTTTATTGTTAAAATATTTCGTTCAACACATGACTAATCTCAACGGATGAGTACTGTCAACACATGAACCTTTATTTTATAATATTCTTTATCTTCCCGATTGGAATGAGGTCCAATCAATTACCATATAAAGTTAATTATATGGATTCCATACAACACATGTATATAATAGCAACGATAAATAATCAACCATCATCCAAAGTGCACTACACTATATAAGCATCAAATATAGATATCTAACGCTTACAACAGCCTGTCGATCCATTGATCGACATACAACTAATTACTGGGATTGGTGTATGCCGTATTTTATCCCAATACCCGTGTGGGGTTTCAAACAATCAAACACATATTTTATTTGTGCAGTTGGGCGATGTGTAAAATTTATCGTCCCAATCAATGTCCTTCAAATAGGTGTACATAAACAAACCGTCCGGTTTGTAAATGAATATTTATTTATTCACATTCACGCTAAAAATTATATTTTTAACGACCAAATTATTTTGTTCAACCTATGAATATTCTATTCGGTTCATTTATTAAATAAAATGTTATCTTTATTTTTCTAACTTATTTTAGAAAATTTCGGCGGCATAGCGGCACGATACTAGAAACGAGACAAGGCCTAGCCTTATCCCCGTCTAATAATGGCCCATGCCATACACATATCAATCAAATCCATTCCATTTCACCAAACAATTCAATTCAAATCAAATAATCTAACCAACTACACAACCAAACAAACAAGTCCATGGTCTGTGGACGATGGTGTCGGGTGCTACTAAACACCGTCTACATCCTAGTATATATTTATATAACTAGAAAAGAAAAGTTAAAGTGAGAAGTTCTCACAGAGGATTCCACTCCGCCGTGCTTTGCTTCTGAGCTGTTGAACCGTCTGGATTAGCTTGAAATTCCTATGTAGTTCTTTTCACGTTGTTCAAATAAAAATTATATTTTTATTGCTTCATTTCAATAAATAAAAATCATATTTTTATTTCTACTTCATATATATTACAATGCTCCTTTCTATATAAAAATTATATTTTTATATTTCTACTTCTCATATAAAGATCGAATTTTTATTATCTATATAATATAAAAATCGTATTTATATAATCTCTACTATATAAAGATAATATTTTTATATTCTCCATTATATAAAAATCATATTTTTATTACTTCTACTTTATAAAAATTATATTTTTATCTCACATCTGATAAAAATCATATTTTTATTATTTTTATAATATAAAAATCATATCTTTAATACTTCTATAATATAAAAATCCTATTTTTAACCTTTCTATATTATAAAAATTATATTTTTAATTATCTCTACTTTTCTTTTCGTTTCTAAAAATCAAATCTTTCCACAAGCAAAAATCCTATCTTTACAACGCTATTATAAAGATAAAAATTCTATCTTTACCATGATAAAAAACTATCTTTACTAAATTAAAAATCCGGTCTTTACTATTTTAAAAATCAAACTTTTATCAACTAAAGAAACAGGTTTTTATATAAAAGAAAAAAAATCAGTTTTTAATCCTAATAAACTAAACTAACTGTTTGAAATAAACTAAAACTAACTAAAATAACATTTAATTAAAACTTACAGTTTTTTCTTTTCAGAGGGGAGGGGGGCTCATGTCGACGTCAGAGGGGGATGGAGGAGTCGCAGGCGGGTGGCGCGGTGGCTGAGGTGGGTGCGGATGATGGGGGGTTTCGCGGTGGCGGGTTCTAGGGTTTTGGGGTAGCTGAGGGGCACTGGAGCGGGAGAACAAGGCGCCGACGGCGTCTTCGCGAGGTGGAGGAAGAAGGGAGGAGGAGGGGAAGATCGGAGCGACGGTCGTGGAGGAGCAGGCCGGAGGTGAGGGAGGAGCGCGGCTGAGAGGAGCGGCTTCCTTTTTTTCTCTGTCGATTTTCTGAAAAGTAAGGAGAGAGAATGGAGAAAGAGGGGGGAGGTTTTATAAAAAATTTATTTTTAATTTACTTATTTTATTTAATTTCAAAAAAGCAACTTTTATTTTTGACTTCGAAACGAGGCCCACCGCCTGTCGTCCATAGCTAATTACCTACATTTCGAACACAATGGGATGTGTACCGTAGGCTGATTCGATCGTTTCGATCAGTTTTCGTCAAAACCAACATATAACTCTATATATTGAATTTGAACGCGCATTTCAATTTACCGGGGGCACATACTAACTCGAAAAATTCCCAAAAAATATTTTCTAGCTTCGTATTGACGATACGGTCCTAACAAAACTAGTTTCGTCGAATTCTGAGACCGTTTGAAAAATGGCCATTTTCCAGTTGATTAAAAATCAACTGAAACTGGTCAAATGCGTTTTCATTTTCCACGCTCACATATTGATTCAAAAAATTATGAAAATTGAAATCTAACAATAATTTGACATCACGGATCCAACAAAAGTGGTTTCGTCGAAATCCGAGGTCGTTTGCAAAATGGCTATTTTTAAGGGCCTGAATTCCATAGCGACTATTCAGAATTTTCAACTGGACATATCTTTTGATTCCCGCTATGAAATTTCAATTTTTCGGGTTCATTGGAAAGATAGTCACAATTAGATTCCCTTATTTTTGGTTTCACTAAAATCCGGTTTATTTTGCACCCGCTATGTTCAATTGAAGTTTGAAATCGAATTATCGAACTACCGCGCCATTTTCAATTCCTTATATATATATATATAAATAATTAGTTATATTCTAACGACGATCTATATAATATATACGTTCTATTTCAATTCAAAATAAATTTCTTGTTGATATTATTCAAAATAATTCATTTTAAATATAGAAAATTCGCTAAAATTGCCAAAATAAAAATTTTAAACTGGCTCGCATTTCCGGGTTGTTACATTTCGTATCCCCTAATATCGTATCTAAGGATACACAATCCATTGAATATGAAAACCCATAACCCATAACTGAAAGAATAAAGGGGGAATATACAATAAGGGCCTCCTTTAGTTAAACCATAAGTTTCTAGGACACAAGTTCGAAACAATTATTTTCCAGGACAAATTTCCACAGCCCCGTCCATTTCAACCATCTTCTTCTTTTTGACGATTGCCTCCTATTTTTTAACAATGCTCTACAAAAATTTTTGGCTGATTTCTTCTCTTTTTGACGATCATCCTCTATTTCTCAATACAGCCGATCTTCAAAAACAAGACCTAAGCCGATTCGTGAATCCTTAAATCCCTAATATCTAAGCCGATTCATAAAACCCTAAATCCCTAAGTCGATCTTCTCAAAAAAATCGATCTTCTCAAATAAGCTAAAACCCTAAAGTGGCTAAGAATCGACCGGTATGAATGTACATTTTCGTCTTTTAAAGTGTATATAAATGTTTTGTTCGATTACAGATTATAGCAGTAATACATTAGGACATATATATTCAGTAGTATATTTCTTTTTTATTTGACAACTTACAAATATAATCGGGTTTATCCTTTAATTTGAATTATTTAATTACATATTAAAATTTAGTATTATTTGAAAATTACTGATACATGTAAAAAAGATAAACACATCTATCTTTTACTGTAATTGTAATAAATGTCTAGTTATATTTTGCTCTAGGAAAAACAAATTTTAATGTTTATTTGTTATTTCATATACACTGCTATCAGTTTTTTTTAAAAAAATACAAATATATATAAATCATTACTGTAAATGATATAAGAGAAATACATAAAAAAGATAAATATATCTATCTTCAAAACCAATAATGTTTTTTACTAGAAGATTTACATATTTTATGTTAATTAAAAATAATTCAATAATTTTCGTGCATTACATGATTTAATACATTTATTTTAGCAAATGATTACCATTTTTTTATAACAAACAAACACAAAAAAATATAAACACATTTTTCTGTTATTGTAATTGTTATAAATGTTTAGATGTATTTTTTTTAGAAAAACAAATTTTAATGTTTATTTGTTATTTGGTATACACTGCTATCAGTTTTTTGAAAAAGATAAATGTATGTAAATCATCGCTGTAAAAGATATAAGACAATTAAAAGATAAATGTATCTATCTTTGTAAACAATAATGTTTATTTTAGAAGATTCGCATAATAGATTTTAATTAAAAAAAATTCAATAATTTCCGTGCATTAGATGATTTAAAAAAATTTATTTTATCAAGTGTTTAACATTTTTCAATTACAAACAAACACAAAAAAATAAACACATTTATCTGTTACAGTAATTATTATAAATGTTTAGATGTATTTTTTATAAAAAAAACAAATTTCAATGTTTATTTGTTATTTGGAATACAATACTATTAATTTTTTGAAAAAGATAAATGAATGTAAATCATCACTGTAAAAGATATAAGACAATTAGACTAAAAAGATAAATATATCTATCTTTGTAAAAAAATAATGTTTTTTATTAGAAGATTTGCATATTAGATTTTAATTAAAAAAATTCAATAATTTCTGTGCATTAGATGATTTAACACATTTATTTTAGCAAATGATTAACATTTTTTTATACCAAACAAACACAAAAAAGATAAACATATTTAAATGTTACTGTAAATGTTATAAATGTTTAGATGTATTTTAAAAAAAACAATTTTAATATTTATTTGTTATTTGTTATACACTACTATCAGTTTTTTGGAAAAGATAAATGTATGCAAATCATCACTGTAAAAGATATAAGATAAGTAGACAAAAAACAGATATATATATATATATCTTTATAAACGATAATGTTTTTTATTACAAGATTTTTATATTATATTTTAATTAAAAATAATTCTATAATTTCCGTGCATTAAATGATTTAACACACTTATATTAGCAAATGATTAAATTTTTTTAATAAAAAACTAACACAATAAAAGATAAACATAATTGATCAGCAATTCATGTTTAAAAAAATAAATGTAAATATGATCGAACTATTTTGAAAAACTTGTTTTAATACATCTATCCATGTTAAAGTTTTTGTAATATGAAAGCTAACGACAAAAAAGATAAGGAATTTTATCTTTTAAATAGGAGGTTGTTAAGGGGACTCCAAATTTGGTTAAAGCAAGGATAATGTTAAGGGGACTCCAGCTTAAATTTTTTTTTATTAAGGGGGGTCTAGAATATTTTTAAAGAAAAAGAAAACGAGACCTAAATGCCCCTAGCTCGTCATTTGTGTTAAAACCTAACATACTAAATTCAGCGCCAAATACAAACACGTGCTTTCAGAAATAAAAAAACAATTGAAAAAAAAAAATCATTGACAAAATACACAGCATGTTAGATCAAAATTTTCTTTTCTGCATTTAATTTAAACTGAACATATCAATTCCAATATGAATTTACAATTAATTACCCGGTTCGATGCCTTTCGATCTCCCACGAAACTTTATTGTGTCTCCTTTGCTTTAATTATATCCAATTTTTTTGATTTTATGTATAGCGTTGAGTTGTAAGTATTAATTAAGATTTAGATTTCTATGGCTTTTATTAATGAGGATTATTTGGGGTTAATATAGGAATTTTTATTTATATTTTTAAGGGGAGGCTAACTTATTTTGTACTTCCCATAACAATTATATACTAAATTAAGATTGGTCCTCCCCTTAACCAAATATGGAGTTCCTTTAATAACCCCTTTAATGTATTTCTGTACAAAAACATTGAAAATTACTTTTGTAATAAAAAATATTGTTAAATTATTATGTTAATATGTTTATAATATGTTTATCATTACATATACACTTTTTAAAAACAAAAAAAAGTTGGACAAAAAAGATAAATGGGTTTATATTTTTGTGCAACAGAGCCGATAGTTAATGGTTGTCAATATGTTATTTAACCTTATTATTTTTTTGTCTTTAGTGTATAACACAGCATATATAAGTTACGAACCTTATTGGATTGCCTAATTATTGAATGCTGTTGTACTTAATTGAAAATCATTATTATGCGTTATTCCAGTTTGGATAGTTGACAATTCATTTGACCATGTTAATTGAAAATCATTATTACATGTTATTTAACCATGAATTTTTTAAGAAGATGAATAGTTGACAAATGTTTAACTTTTTTTGGTTCTGTTTATAACAGATATGACTGTGGAATGTATATCATTATGAACTTGAGAAATTTTACGCATAGAAGACCTATGATAGGAAGCAATTCTCAACAACATATGTACAAAATAAGAGTTAATTTTGCGTCTGGTATACTGCAAGATGAACCGTAGAGCCAGATGATGAAAAAAATTCAATGTCTGAAGTTTAAAGATTTTAAAATAATTTTAGATAATAATACATGTAAAGTAGATAATTTTAATACTACTAATTGAAAGGATCTATATGTTGTCAGATTTAGGAATCTATATATAGTTTTGAAATCTTGTTAAATTTTATTTTAGGGTCAAATTTGTCATACAAAAAAAACACTGATTATATATTTGTTGCTTGATTATTGTGTGTTGATATAGTTGATATATCAATTGTGCATTATTGTGTTTATTTAAAATCTTCTCACTGTTGTATAATCTTGAGTTTGCTATTTAATTATTATGTTTATTCCACAAACCTTACATCATAAGAGGTCGAACTTTAACTCAAAGAAAATATTAAACAAAACTGTACTGTTGGGACTTTATTTTTTGTTAAATTTCCAAGTGGAAAAAAGATAAAACAATTTATCATTTTGTAAAACCGCAACTTAAATCAGTCACCAACCACCTATTCACTTTCAGCTACACATAAAGTTCGAGTCAACATATTTCAAGTCATGGTACATCAGTTCACTCAAAGAAGGGTGAACATAAAATCCAAATCAACAGTTTAAAAATAGGAAAATGTTTTGGCCTTATCTTTTGTTTTCAACATTCAACAACCTATGAAAGTTAGTTCACACAACAAACGTAAAATATTGCCTCTACATGAAAAGATAAATGAGATTATATTTTAAAACCTTTGCTGTAATGTACTGTATTTTTTGGCCAATTATTTGAATTATTTTATTTATTTAAAATATTGGTTTGAACTTAAATAATCGATTTTAACCATTTTTATTTGGAATATTTATTTATATTAATAAAATAATAATATTTTAATTCCAAAATATTTGGAAAATGTTGAATTTGAAGTATAATGTGATCGGGCAATTTAAAATGGTTTAAAATTGTTTATATTGAAATTATAGTATTGGTTTCATTTATAAAACGACGGTTGAGCATTAAATTTATAATTAATTATAAAACGAGCTCCAGTGGCACGGTAGTTTGTAATATGGCGTTTTGAACTTTAAACGGCTGTACAGGATCCAATATTAGTTGGATTTTCTCGAAACAAGAAATGTCCGAATCTGTTGGATAATATTATTCTAATGAAAGAGAAAAATCTAGTTTTCATAGTGTAGATTTTGTTTTATGTCCAAATCAAATTTTAAAATAGTCGTTATGGAATTCCTTTATATATTATAGCGATTTATTTATATAAAATAAAGGATTTTTATTTTTTTAATATCGATTTGGTTTGGAATTCAAACTAAAGTATTTTATTTTGAAAATATATGAAATTCTGCTCGGGTATAGCTGATTTTAATACATTATTGTTATTACATATTGGGTTATTTTAAAATGGAATTTATGACCTTACGCTGTGTAAATACATATAAGTTAACCGTTAAAATTTAAAATAGAAATTTCTCAGACGATCTCAAAATACGACGAAAATAGTTCCACTACATTAAAAATATTTAATTATTGTAAGGTTACAATTTTTATTGCAATTGGGTTGTAGATGGTGAAACTAAAAAGGGTATTCAATGATGGATTAAATGAAATAATTAAATTCGCTATCTTTCCCCATAAGCTATTCACGAAACCGTGCTCACCACGCTATTAAAAACTGTGCTCCTCACGCTCTTTAGAACCGTGCTTCCCACGCCCTCAGAACCATGTTTCCCAATCTACTTTCTCTATAAATACAGTAGGACCCGTTGACCATAAGCAAAGCGTCCTTTTAAATAAAACATTGTTCTCCCTCTTGAACGAAATACAGTAAAACGAAAAACATGGATTTTCTTCAGAAATTAATATCAATTAATTTATTCAATGAAAATTTCGAAAGAGAGTGGATCTGGCTCCATTGGAATTCTTTTTCGTAGAGCTTCACGCTCATATTTTTTTGAGCTCGACACCATTAGGGTTCGCTGCAAATATGATACAACATCCGAGTGGTTCTGGCAGGAACTAGGTGATGTAGGGAAGCAAGGCGAGGTCGCGGTGACATTCAGGAGGCTCGGACGGAGCGTGACGTGGGTTGGGAGGTTTTCAGGAGGTGGAGAGTTCAGATAGTTTATGGAGGAGCAGTTAGAAATATTTAATGTAGGGGAAGGCACTGCTGTGCGTGAGAAAGAGGCAATGTTTTGTGGTAAAGCAAGGGCTGAGAGGGTCTAGCATTGGAAAGTAGAGGGCGATGGAATTCAGTAGAAAAGGGGGACTAAATACAAGCATGTAAAGAAGTAATGGGGAAGGAAACCAATAAATGTATTTTGCATGAAGGAGGCGGTATCTACTGGGAGGAAATAAACGTAAAGAAAAAGGAAGAACATGAAATGCTTGGGAAATGAGAAGAGGTGGGTTCGGTGGTCTGTTTGTTATTCGAATGGTGGAAACGAGAAAATTAGGGATCAAGCTTTGGTGACATTTCGTGTGGTGCAGGTGGAGTAAGGTGATGCTGAGGTCCAGTCAGTATGAGTAGTGTGCAGAAGACAATCGAGAAATCACGATGGCAAAGGGAGAAAACGCGTTAATATCTGACATGGATTTTTAAAATGGTTAAGGATTAAGGTAAGATTAATTATAATTTAATTAAAAGATTTAATTAGCGTTATATTTAACGTTTAAATGCAATTGGATAGAGAAAGGATGAGGCCGTTGACCAATATAGCTGGGGGAACGCAAGGAATTCTGATTCTAATAATGGTGATTAAAGTCGTTAATGAATTTGAGGTAGGATAATTATTAAATATTAATAATAATATAGTTTATAAATTTCATGTTATAACTTGAAATCGTGGTAACAAATTAATTTGTTATCAGAATCATGTGAAATCAGATCAGTTGGGATCGTGACGACGAAGACTACGTTGCTGAGCAAGTTCAGACAAGATTGGATACAGTTGGATTTTTAGATAATTTTAAACGTTCATTTAAAATTAAATGAATACAACGTCAACTGTCAACCTTGATAAATTGGTGAGTTAATTATCACACCTTGTGGAATCCTGTGATGTGGTAAATTCATATTAAAATATAATTTACCGTTAAAATTATAAATTGGATGATTGGCTGCTATTGTTTGTTTATTGTTTGATTGGTTGCTGTCATTTATATTTCGTCATTTTAAATTAATATATTACTGAAATTTATTTCATATATTATTATCAAATGTATAACGAGCTGTGGTGCAGGGAAGAACAGGTTGGAGGGAACCGCAGATAGTAGTAAAACCTATTTGAATGTGATGGTTGAATGGAAATTTATCTGTGTTGTGTTTAAAATCAATCGACAATGTTGATTGAGTAGTTGGCAGTGAATGGTCGAAAATGTACTGCTTTTAGACGTCGTTCTACCGTTCGGTGAATTGACGCAAGTTTTAAAGTTATAAATTATTTTATTACTGAATTAAGGCTTTTTATTTATTATATACAAGAAATTGAATTAGAAATTTATAACTAAATATTTTAATCGAATTTGTAAAAGAAATTATTTAAATGGTTTATGTAATAAGATTTTATGATTTATACAAGTGCTAAAAGCAGAAAGCCAGAGAATATACATACGGGTAAGTAAAATAGAATATTTTTTTAAAAAATAGTTAAATGGTGTTTTTAAATTAATTAAGTTGTTTAATTAATTTAAAAGGAAGATGACAAATGAAAATCAGTTAATAGTTAACTAATAGCATAGTTAACTATTTTCAATATAGTTAATATGAAAGTTAATTATTATTTTAATTAATAATAATTATAGCGATGACTTTTAATTAGACAACGATTTAGATGTGATTAAGTGGCGATTAGTTGCGATCAAAGAGGCGATAAGAGTTCTATAAAGGGATTTATAACCCAAGTGTTCAAACGAGTTTTGTAAATGGAAGTTGTAGGGCAATGCAGAGAATTAAATAAGATTTTACTTAACCGCTAAATTAAGTAAAGTGAATTAAATTGGAATGGAACTTTTAAGGAAGAGGGTTAATAAATTAAAATATGGTAATGGATTTAGAATGGAATCTAAGCTAAGTGGTGAAAAGATGGTAAACGAATTTGTATAAGTGGTAAGGCAGAAATTCTAACATGTTTTAAAAGAAGGGTTTTAAACCAAACGATGACTTTAAATGTTAAAGAGTTGAATTGGGTGAAATGTTGTATTTGAAATAAGGATTTCAAATGTAAAGGAAAATATATACAATTGGGCTGTGTTAAGTATTGGTAAATGGTTATTTGGAAATGAAATCCTAGTTTAAAAGATTTTATTTTAAATAACGGGTAAGCGGATTTTAGTTATAAAATCCAAGATAAAAGTTATTATAAGTTTGCCCCAAATAGATGGAAGCATATTATTTGACATGATATTTTTATTAAAATCCAAGAGATATAAGTGAAACTATATTTTAGGATAAAAGTTGTGTTTTAGTGAAATTTTACTTAATCAAACAAATTAAGTAAAGAGATTATATTATAAGGGGATTTCAAATGTAAGAAACGGTTTATAAAACCAGATTTGAAATCGAGATGATAAATAAGATTTTTATGAGGTGTTTAAGTGACAAACTGATATTTATTCTAAGGTAAGAACGTTGTCGATCAAGGTCTGAGAGGTAAATAAAATACCCCAACTTGAACGGCTTCATTATTATCGAGGAATGGTATTAGTTTGAAACGAGGAAAAGGTGTTGTAGTTGGTTAATTATTCCATACGAGAAATATTGAACATGAGTACGAGGTTTTTGAATATAAATGTTAGTTACAAGGTAGACAAGAATATTCGATTTTTATAAATTGGACATTTGTTTTGTCATATCAGAATTGGTAATTTGGTTTATACCATTAAGTGTTATATATATATAAGTATATATCGTGATACAAGAATTTAAGAAAGGGAAAAAGGTTTTGAAGAAATATATTGATATTTCTAAAAGAAATGGGAACCTAGGTATATATATATATATACATGCTCTAAAGTATTTAAAATATTATTTATTATAATTGAGAATAAATATGAGGTTTAGGTATATTGAAAGAATTAAAAGTTGATTAACCATTCACTAATTATTTTTAAATAGGCCAAGAAATGCCAAATACTGAATCAGTGAAATAATTTTATTTACACGATTATTATTTGATAGTTAAATCACAGACTATCAAACGTGACCAATACGATTGTTGGTACGGAAAGACCGGGACAGAGTCTATATTCGAAAACCATTCTGAACCAGCAAATACGTGAAGACGCTGATTAAAGATGGAGAAATTGAAGACCGTGGATCTTCATAAGTGGAAGAATTACTTGACAAATATTCCCTGTGTTGCAACATAGAGGCATTCTGACGTGATTCGGTAGTGGTTGAGATTTTGCGGATTGAAAGGACTTCTCGCTACTGATCTATGGGGTGATCCCTATATTGGATGCAGTAGGAGGGTGCCTTCGGTTCATCTTGTTCCTGGATGACTTGTATGAACGAATGTCCGACAGAGTATTTCCTTAAAACCACGTACGTTGATTTTTTTAAATATACCGAGTTGGTGGCGAAAAGGGGCACTTCTTTTATACCTAGAGTATATTTGTGGACGTCAATTAGTGATTTGGAGGATCTGACAATGTGGCATTCAAAGTGAATGATGACCAGATATTTTAAAGGTAAATTCCGACCTCAAGCCTCATCAACCGAGAAATGACAAAAATCGGGCAGGCAGCATGGCTATGTGGGTCGCTCCCATAAGGGTGTATAATCACCTATCTAGAGAATTTCCATTTGCTACTTTAATCTATTTCGATTCTGTCCCTTTTTCGTGAGACGGTTGCTGACCCTAACCATCGGTGATATACATTCGGTACACTCAAGCGAAATGAGTGGTCGGTCATGTGTGGGCCGGGTTGCAAGACGTTCTTATTGAACCCAGTGTATTCGCCACTAGAGATACACTATCGATAGGTGGTTCCATACCTTGTCATAGTCGGAATTCAATCTCCAATAAGCGCCCGCGATTTTGATTATATACTATATATGTGGAGCGTGAGATGCAAGCATTCCACTATATTATAATCTATTTGTATTTAGACACTACTATGATATAAGAATAAGTTATGTTTCAAAAATGTTTTGGGTTATAGTAAGGTCAAAAACCGTCCGTGTTTATGTGTGGGCTGGTCTTACTATTATCCTTTTATTTCAAAAGGGTTTTCCAAAGTTAAACAAGTTGTTTGTGCTATGAATTTATCACGGAAAGTATTCTAGACTGACCCGGTGAATTTTGCTTTGCTTCAAATGTGTTCGGGTCAGATCGAGTATATTTCCAGGTTAGGTTTCGCTTGGAGTTTCAGGAGCTGGAAGGAGGAGGCTTCACCGCTAGTTATTCAAAATTATTTTCCGTTGTGGCTGATATATGTTGTACTCTGATGATTGGTATATATATATATATACAGTTCTTTGTATAAAGAGATTTGATATTATATTTTATTCGTTCCGCTGTGAGATTCTGATGTGATGTTCTTCTTCTTTCTTCTATTCTAATATTTCTTTCTTTCTACTCTCATCCTCTAACTTCTTTCTATTAACAATCTGGGATTTGATACTTGGGTTTTTGGCAAGTAGTACGGGTTTATGTATTGTTATCGAAAATTCGAGCATCGAGTTTTTCCCTCGGGTCATTACAGTGGTATCAGAGAAATTAGCTTAGTGATAACCTTGGATCTGTGGCGGAACTCGATTGAAATGGGGTTAGTAATACCCTCGATTGAGCTAAGTATATATATGAGAGCGCGTATTTGTAATTTGATATAAAAATATTTTTGAAATTCATTTTTGCCCAATTTATTTTATAAAATAATAAAAGTAATGATTTTCATAAAATATTATAATATGGGAAATCATTTAGATTTGTTAATGTTGATTTGAATGATATGTTTGAATTATGTGCTCGGTTTCTTGAATATAAGTTTGAAAATGATGGACTTGGTTGAAAACCAATCTGAAATAAATAAGTTGGATAAATCAATCCAGATTTAATGAATCTAAGTGGATATTTAAAGGAAATATCAAATATGAGATGTGTAAATGTAAATATTAATATTTAATCTAACTTATACTTGTTAAAGTTTACCGTATAAGATGTAATCATACTTGAAATTTTCAGAATTTGACTTGTGTTTGGAAAACAGTAAATCAATGGAATATTTGGAAATAAATGAATTGTTTAGATCGTATAGTTGGTTGCATGGATATTGATTTGAAACTTTATTGTGGACTAATGAATGAATCAAAGTCTAATGAATCTGAATGGAAATTTAAGGATATAAATGGATTGCTAGGACTTGATTATTAATAATTATATTCTCGTGTGGGTTGAATTGTGTGTAGAATTGGTTGGAATTTATGATGTGGATATTTTGAATTTAACTAACAGCGTTTTGATGACTAATGAAGTTTATTGGAGTTGAGAACAGGTGTCGAAGTGTCAATTCAGCTTTAAATTTCATCCAAGGGAATTCTGGAGTAAATTGAATCCAATATAGCATGATAATCGAGTAAGCTCAAATATAAATTATCTCTTATCGCATAATAGCGCTCGCAAAAAGGTACGCCTACGCAGAATATAAAATTTTGGTTTTTATTCGGATTTTGGATTTAATTTTGAATTTTTCCTAACCGAGTTGGTCGATGTATATATATTTCTTGATCCTACAATATTGCGGATGGCCCTCCATACATGGGAGACTCTGCCAAAAATTTTCCAAAATTTAAGGTGTTAGAAAATTTATGAAGATTTTTGAAAAATTCTGTTATTTGAAATAAATTGATTTTAAAACCAATTAGATTAGTTTTGGAAATAAAAATGAGTTTTAAATTAATTATTTTTGCAAAGATAATGGGTTATAACCTTCTTTCTACCTTGGTAATTTTGGGGACGAAAATCTTTTAAGGGGGAAAGAATGTAACGTCCCGTATTTTCTGGCCAATTATTTGAATTATTTTATTTATTTAAAATATTGGTTTGAACTTAAATAATCGATTTTAACCATTTTTATTTAAAATATTTATTTATATTAATAATATAATAATATTTTATTTCCAAAATATTTGGAAAATGTTGAATTTGAAGTATAATGTGATCTGGCAATTTAAAATGGTTTAAAATTGTTTATATTGAAATTATAGTATCGATTTCATTTATAAAACGACGGTTGAGCGTTAAATTTATAACTAATTATAAAACAAGCTGCAGCGGCGCGGTAGTTCGTAATATGGCATTTTGAACTTTAAACTGCTGTACAGGATCCAATATTAGTCGGATTTTCTCGAAACAAGAAACGTCCGAATCTGTTGTATAATATTTTTCTAATGAAAGAGAAAAATCCAGTTTACATCGTGCAGATTTTGTTTTATGTCCAAATCAAAATTTAAAATAGTCGCTATGGAATTCCTTTATATATTATAGCGATTTATTTATATAAAATAAAGGATTTTTATTTTTTTGAATATTGATTTGGCTTGGAATTCAAACTGAAGTATTTTATTTTGAAAATATATGAAATTCTGCTCGGGTAGCTGATTTTAATACATTATTGTTATTACATATTGGGTAATTTTAAAATGGAATTTATGACCATACGCTGTGTAAATACATATAAGTTAACCGTTAAAATTTAAAATAGAAATTTCTCATACGATCTCAAAATACGACAGAAATTGTTCCGTTACGTTCAAAATATTTAATTATTGTAAATTTACAATTTTTATTGCAATTGGGTTGTAGGTGGTTAAACTAAAAAGGGTATTCAATGATGGATTAAATGAAATAATTAAATTCACTATCTTTCCCCGTAAGTTATTCACGAAACCGTGCTCACCACGCTGTTTAAAACCGTCACCTCACGCTCTTCAGATCCGTGCTTCCCACGCTCTCAGAACCGTGTTTCCCAATCTACTTTCTCTATAAAAACAGTAGGACCCATTAGCCATAAGCAAAACATCCTTTTAAATAAAACATAATTCTCCCTCTTGAACAAATACAGTAAAACGGAAAACATGGATTTTCTTCAGAAATTAATTTCAATTAATTTATTCAATGAAAATTTCGAAAGCGAATGGATCTGGCTCCGTTGGAATTCTTTTTCGAAGTGCTTCACATTCATATTTTTGTTGAGCTCGAAACCATTAGAGTTCGATGCAAATATGATACAGCATCCGAGTGGTTCTGGCAGGAACTAGGTGATGCGTGGAAGCAGGGTGAGGTCGCGGTGACGTTCAGGAGGCTCGGACGGAGCGCGACGTGGGTTGGGAGGTTTTTAGGAGGTGGAGAGTTCGGATAATTTGTGGAGGAGCAGTTCGAAATTTTTAATGTGGGGGAAAGCACTGTTGTGCGTGAGAAAGAGGCAATGTTTTGTGGTAAAGCAAGGGCTGAGAGGGTCTGGCATTGGAAAGTAGAGGGCGATGGAATTCAATAGAAAAGGGGGACTGGATACAGGCATGTAAAGAAGAAGTAATGGGGAAGGAGACCAATTCATGTATTTTGCATGAAGGAGGCGGTATCTACTGAGAGGAAATAAACATAAAGAAAAAGGAAGAAAAGGAAATGCTTTGGAAATGAGAAGAGGAGGGTTCGTTGGTCTATGTGTTATTCGAATGGTGGAAACAAGAAAACCAGGGATGAAGTTTTGGTGACATTTCGTGTGGTGCGGGTGGAGTAAGGTGATGCTGAGGTCCGGTCAGTATGAGTAGTGTGTAGAAGACAATCGGGAAATCACGTTGGCAAAGGGAGAAAACGGGTTAACATCAGACATGGATTTTTAAAATGGTTAAGGATTAAGGTAAGATTAATTATAAGATTTAATTAGTGTTATATTTAACGTTTAAATGCTATTGGATAGAGAAAGGATGAGGCCGTTGACCAATATAGCTGGGGGAACGCATGAAATTCCGATTCTTATAATGGTGATTAAAGCCGTTAATGAATTTGAGGAAGGATAATTATTAAATATTAATAATAATATAGTTTATAAAGTTCATGTTATAACTTGAAATCGTGGTAACAAATTAGTTTGTTATCAGACTTATGTGAAATCAGATCCGTTGGGATCATGACGACGAAGACTATGTTGCTGAGCAAGTTCAGACAAGATTGGACACAATTGGATTTTCAGATAATTTCAAATGTTCGTTGAAAATTAAATGAATACAAATGCGTCAACCGTCAACCAAAATAAACTGGTGAGTTAATTCTCACACCTTTTGGAATCCTGTGATGTGGTAAATTCATATTAAAATATAATTTACTGTTAAAAATATAAATTGGATGATTGGCTGCTATTGGCTGTTTATTGTTTGATTAGTTGCTGTCATTTATATTTCATCATTTTAAATTAGTAGATTACTGAAATTTATTTCATATATTATTATCAAATGTATAACGAGCTATTATGCAGGGAAGAACAGGTTGGAGGGATCCGACCGGATTCCTCAAATATTATATATATTGTTTGTTTTATGTTATTTATATTTGAACTGATTGAACCCCAGATAGTAGTAAAACCTATTTGAACGTGATGGTTGAATGGATATTTATCTGTGTTGTGTTTAAAATCAATTGACAATGTTGATTGAGTAGTTGGAGTGAATGGCCGAAAATGTACTGCTTTTAGACGTCGTTCTACCGTTCGGTGAATTGACGCAAGTTTTAAAGTTATAAATTATTTTATAACTGAATTGAAGCTTTTTAGTTATTTTATACAAGAAATTGAATTAGAAATTTATAACTAAATAATTTAATTGAATATATAAAAGAAATTATTTAAATGGTTTATGTAATAAGATTTTATGATTTATACAAGTGCTAAAAGAAGAAAGCCAGAGAATATACATACGGGATATTAAAATAGAATAATTTTTTTTTAAAACAGTTAAATGGTGTTTTTTAAATTAATTAAGTTGTTTAATTAATTTAAAAGGGGAGATGGCAACTGAAAATCAGTTAATAGTTAACTAATATGTACGGTTGGCAAAATCAACCGTTTTTGATTAAAATTGCCAAATGGAATTAATTCGATTAAAATTTTCTGAATATTCGTTAAGTTTAATGAATGGTGTAATATATTAGTTAATCCCAGATTAACTATAAATTAAGGAAATTATTGAATTTTTTAGTGTTTAAATATTAGTTAATCTTCGATTGACTGTAATCCAAAGTAATTATTGAATTGTTTAGTGTTAATAAAGTAAATTCTTATTTAATAAGCTTTTAAAATGGTAATGACTCTATTTTTAGTTAATAGCATAGTCAACCATTTTTAATGTAGTTAATATGAAAGTTAATTATTATTTTAATTAATAATAATTACAGCGATGACTTTTAATTAGACATCGATTTAGAAGTGATTAAGTGGTGATTAGTTTTGATCAAAGAGGCGATAAGAGTTTTATAAAGGGATTTATAACCCAAGCGTTCAAACGAGTTTTGTAAATGGAAGTTGTAGGGCAATGCAGAGAATTAAATAAGATTTTACTTAACCGCTAAATTAAGTAAAGTGAATTAAATTGGAATGGAACTTTTAAGGAAGAGGGTTAATAAATTAAAATATGGTAATGGATTTAGAATGGAATCTAAGCTAAGTGGTGAAAAGATGGTAAACGAATTTGTATAAGTGGTAAGGTAGAAATTCTAACATGTTTTAAAAGATGGGTTTTAAACCAAACGATGACTTTAAATGTTAAAGAATTGAATTGGGCGAAATGTTGTATTTGAAATAAGGATTTCAAATGTAAAGGAAAATACATACAATTGGGTTGTGTTAAGTATTGGCAAATGGATATTTGGAAATGAAATCCCAGTTAAAAAGGTTTTATTTTAAATAAGGGGTGTTCTGATTTTAGTTATAAAATCCAAGATAAAAGTTATTATAAGTTTGCTATAAATAGATGGAAGCATATTATTTGACGTGATATTTTTATTAAAATCTCGGAGATATAAGTGAAACTATATTTTAGGATAAAAGTTGTGTTTTAGTGAAATTTTACTTAGTCAAACAAATTAAGTAAAGAGATTATATCGGTAGGGGATTTCAAATGTAAGAAACAGTTTATAAAACCAGATTTGAATTCGAGATGGTAAATAAGATTTTTATGAGGTGTTTAAGTGACAAACTAATATTTATTCTAAGGTAAGAACATTGTCGATCAAGGTCTGAGAGGTAAATAAAATACCCCAAATTGAAAGGCTTCATTATTATCTAGGAATGGTATTAGTTTGAAACGAGGAAAAGGTGTTGTAGTTGGTTAATTATTCCATACAAGAAATATTGAACATGAGTACGAGGCTTTTGAATATAAATGTTAGTTACAAGGTAGATAAGAATATTTGATTTTTATAAATTGGACATTTGTTTTGTCATATCAGAATTGGTAATTTGGTTTATACGATTAAGTGTTATATATATATATATATAAGTATATATCGTGATACCAGAATTTAAGGAAGGGAAAAAGGTTTTGAAGAAATATATTGATATTTCTAAAAGAAATGGAAAGCTGGGTATATATACATGGTCTAAAATTTTAAAAATAGTATTTATTATAATTGAGAATTAATATAAGGTTTAGGTATATTGAATGAATTAATAGTTGATTAGCCATTTATTTATTATTTTTAAATAGGACAAGTAATGCCAAATGCTGAATCAGTGAAATAATTTTATTTACACGATTATTATTTGATAGTTAAATCACAGACTATCAAACCTGACCAATATGATTGTTGGTATGGAAAGACCGGGACCGAGTCTATATTCGAAACCCATTCCGAACCAGCAAATATGTGAAGATGCTGATTGAAGATGGAGCAATTGAAGACTGTGGATCTTCATAAGCGGAAGGATTACTTGACGAATATTCCCTGTGTTGCAACACAGAGGTATTCTGACGTGATTCGGTCGTGGTTGCGATTTTGCGGATTTCAAGGACTTCTCGCTACCGATCCACGGGGTGATCCCTATATTGGATGCAGTAGGAGAGTGCGTTCAGTTCATCATGTTCCTGGATGACTTGTATGGACGAATGTCCGACAGAGTATTTCCTTAAAACCACGTACGTTGATTTTTACAAATATACCGAGTTGGTGGCAAAAAGGGGCACTTCTTTTATACCCAGAGTATATTTGTGGACGTCAATTAGTGATTTGGCAGATCTGACAATGTGGCATTCAAAGTGAATGATGATCAGATATTTTAAAGGTAAATTCTGATCTCAAGCCCCATCAACCGGGAAATGACAAAAATCGGGCAGGCAGCATGGCTATGTTGGTCGCTCCCATAAGGGTGTATAATCACCTATCTAGAGAAATTCCATTTGCTTCTTTAATCTATTTCGATGCTATCCCTTTTTCGGGAGACGGTTGTTGATCCCAACCGTCGGTGATATGCATTCGATACGCTCAAGCGAAATGAGTGGTCGGTCATGTGTGGGCCGGGTTGTAAGACGTTCTTGTTGAACCCAGTGTATTCGCCTCAAGAGATACACTATTGGCAGGTGGTTCCATTCCTTGTCATCGTCGGAATTCAATCTCTAATAAGCACCAGTGGTTTTGATTGTATACTATATATGTGGAGCGTGAGATGCAAGCGTTCCTCTAGATTGTAATCTATTTGTATTTAGACACTACTGTAATATCAGAATAAGTTATGATTTCAAAAATGTTTTGGGTTATAGTAAGGTAAAAACCGTCCGTTTTTATGTGTGGGCTGATCTTACTATTATCCTTTTATTTCGAAAGGGTTATGCTTGGAGTTTCCATACTGACCCGGTGAATTTTGCTTTGCTTCAAATGTGCTCGGGTCAGACCGAGTATACTTCCAGGTTAGGTTTCGCTTGGAGTTTCAGGAGATGGATGCCGGAGGCTTCACCGCTAGTTATTCAAAGTTATTTTCCGCTGTGACTGATACATGCTGTACTCTGATGATTGGTACGTATATACAGTTCTTTGTATAAAGAGATTTGATATTATATTTTATTCGTTCCGTTGTGAGATTCTGATGTAATGTTCTTCTTCTTTCTTCTATTCTAATATTTCTTTCTTTCTACTTCTCATCCTCTAACTTCTTTCTATTAACAATATGGGATTTGATACTTGGGTTTTTGGCAAGTAGTATGGGTTTATGTATTATTGTCGAAAATTCGAGCATCGAGTTTTTCCCTCAGGTCATTACATTTGCTGTCAAAAAAACCAAATAATAAAATAACCATTCAATAAAACATAGCATAAAATTCAAAAGACCAAATAACAAAATAATCATTCAACAAAAGAAATAATTGCATAATATAAAATAAAAAGATAAAATTAAATATCTTTTTAATCATCTATGCCACCACATATAACGAAACATAATATTGCTTAATTTTAATCAGTTTTTAACACTTATCACTGCTAAAAAACAATGTTCATCACATAAATATTAACAAATTTTGATCTTACAATATAATTTTTTTGAAGCAAAAAGTTAATGATAATTGTTGTCAACATATTACAGCCCACAAAAATAAAAACAGTGGCATGTACTATATATTATAGCCCCCAAAATAACAAAGTAGCATAAAGTTTTCAACAACATAATCAAGAAGAAGGTCCACCAATCCTTCTTACCCTTGCACACACTTTTTCAGCAAAGCTTTCAACATATATCTTCCTATCAGTGCCTTCAATATTATGAGGTAGGCCTCTTTCACTGAGCCTAAGCATCACCCCTCCAAAGTTGTCAAGAAGTCTTTTGCCCTTCCTTTTGCAAGTGATCTCAGAGCACTCTCCTAAATCAATAAGAGCCAAAGCATTGCCGCCACCAAGATCCATGTCCTGATAATTATATTCATTGCCCTAAAAAGCACATTGCTATCACATAGATCATAACTAATATCATCCAAACCTACTGCATCATCATCATTTGGTTATGCGTTACCAACTCCCATAATGTTTCCACCTGCATCAACTTCTACATGAGCTCCCCCTTCATAATTCACAAAAGCATTATCAACATTCACCCCTTGTTCAACATTATCCGGTTTATCCACTTCTTCTGACAAAAGTACATTAGGCACACTAGCACTCGGGGCATTCATAGGTGGAACATTTGTAGCGCTAGCAAAGCCACCCCTCTCTCTCCTACAATTCATAACCATCAGCCTGCCATCATCGCCCCTGGAAGAAATAGTCCTTCCAAATTCTCTTATGTCAAACTCCTTAGAAGACTCTCCATCCAGCTTCATAATTGTTACCTCATGATCATAGTTTTCAATGGAAATGATAATCGAAGGTGGGAGTACCAAATCATCATCTATCAGAATCAGGGCTCTCAACCAAGTATAATCTGCAGCATGCAAAGATTCTTACAAAAGTCTCTTCACATCTCCCAAATCCACTAGCACTGCTTTGAGCATTTCCAAACGTCTGCAAACAACTGGCAAGTTCTTCAAGCTAACCCATTCTTCAACCTTCCTCTTGGATATACTGCCGACCTGTGAGCGCCACCTCTTTAGATTCACAACCCCCTTCATCATAACAAAGGAATAGTTGAAATTATCAGTCAACAGAGAAGGAAGGAATTTCACAATAAAATTATTTCCCATTCTTCGAACAGTCCAGTTCCAATAAGGCAAACTCTTGCTGAACTTGGATATGATGAGATCTTCAAGTTCAATGATAGAGAAAGCTCCCCGAGCTATGGAGACCACCACCACAGATCTAGCCCATTTGAAATCATTGAGAAATGTCTCGGTTGAAATATAAGTATATTTTTTAGGGTTAGCCATTTTTTGGGGATTTTTTTATGGGATATACAGTAAAAAGAGTTTTGTCGAATCTGAAACATAAAATTGGATTTCAACGCCTGCAAACCCAATTATCTGAAGAGCTGCACCTAAAGCACCCATTAATAGATTTGATGTAATTAATTTTTTTAGAATAACGATTAGAATTTCGAGGCGGGTGTTAAGAGTAGGAATTTTTGATCTCATTAAAATATGCATATCCCTTTATAGTTGTCTTTAGAATAGAATTCATGTACGAAGATGGTACATCTTTGTCCACACCTTGCTTGTCATCTTGTGATAAAGAAATATAATTAAAGAAAGAAGTTGTGTAATAACCCGAAAAATCCGAGCCAATTTAAATTTTGATTTTGGCAATTTTGATGAATTTTGAATATTTAAAATGAATTATTTTAAATAATAACAACGAGAAATTTATTTTGAATAGAATTAGAACGTATATATTTATTTGAATTGTCGTTAAAATATAAATATTTATTTTTATTTATAAAAGGAATTGAAAATGGCGCGGTAGTTTGAAAATTCGATTTCAATGTTCAAATGAATGTACAGGATTCAAAATAAACCGGATTTTAGCGAAACAAAAAATATTAGAATCTATTCGAGAATATCTTTCCAACGAATCCGAAAAATTGAAATTTCATAGCGGGAATAAAAAGTTATGCCGGGTTGAAAATCCAGAATAGTCGCTATGGAATTTTGGCCCTTAAAAATGGAAATTTTGCAAACGACCTCGGTTTTCGATGAAACCACTTTTGTTGGATCCGTGATGTCAAGTTATTAATAATTTTTCTGGAATTTTTAGAATCAGTATGTGGCCGCGACTAATTAAAATGTGTGTTAAAAATTCAATATAATGATTTATATGTTAATTTGAAAGGAAACTGATCGTAACGGTCGAATGGGCTAATGAAACATATCCCATTGTGTTCGGAATGAGGGTATTTAGCTCAGGGCGACAGTCGTTGGACTCGATTTAGAGTTCGAAATAAAAAGTAAATTTATAGAATTAAATAATTAAATAATATTAAAATAAATTAAAAGTCAACTCCTCTATTTACTCTCACCCCCCTTCCAATTCAGATCGACGAACAAAGAGAAAAAAACGCGAGCCTCTAGAACCTCGTTGCCCTCGTTGACCTCGATATCCGCGTCGCTCCGTCAACCGCCGTCTCGCGCCACAAGTCATCTCGCCCGCCACCTCCATCCCCGGCACCACCATGTTTCCCTCCTCTAGCGAGCCAACTCGCGAATCCCCAAAATGAACAGCTCCCAAAGACCCGCCACCCCCTGCGCCTGACTAGAATCACCACCGTGGGTGCTGGCTTCGCCCACCGCCACCTGAACTTCCCCCCTGCCGCGAGCAGAAGATGTAATAACCCGAAATTCCGAGCCAATTTAAAATTTTTATTTTGGCAATTTTAGTGAATTCTGAATATTTAAAATGAATTATTTTAAATAATAATGACGAGAAATTTATTTTGAATAGAATTCGAACGTATATATTATATAGATCGTCGTTAGAATATAAATATTTATTTTAAATTATAAAAGGAATTGAAAATGGCGCGGTAGTTCGACAATTCGAATTCAAAAATTCAAATGAATGTACCGGGTGCAAAATAAACCGGATTTTAGTGAAAACAAAAATATTTGAATCTAATTGAGAATATCCTTCCAACAAATCCGAAAAATCAAAATTTTATAGCGGGAATCAAAAGTTATGTCCAGTTGAAATTTCAGAATAGTCGCTATGGAATTTCATCCCTTAAAAAAAACCATTTTGCAAACGACCTCGGATTTCGACGAAACCCCTTTTGTTGGATCCGTGATGTCAAGTTATTGCTAGGTTTCAAATTTCGTAATTTTTCGAATCAATATGTGAGCTTGGCAAGGGAAAACACGTTTGACCAGTTTCAGTTGATTTTAATTGACTGGAAATTGGACATTTTTCAAACGGTCTCAGAATTCGATGAAATTAGTTTTGTTAGGACCCTATCGTCAATACGAAGCTAGAAAATATTTTTTGCGAATTTTTAGAGACTGTTTGTGGCCCCGGTAAATTGAAATGTGCATTTAAAATTGAATATATAGATTTAAATTTTAAATTTGACGGAAACTGATTGTAACGATCAAATCAGCTTACGATACATATCCGTTGTGTTCGGAATGGGGGTATTACGCTAAGGACGACCGTCGTTGGATTGGATTTCGAGTTCGAATTGAAAAGTCGACTTAAAGAGAAAATAAATAATAATTAAATAAAACTATATAACCCCCACCCTCTATCTCTCCCCGACCCCTTTACAGAAAAACCCAAAATCACCCCGTTGACTGCGCCGCCTACCCCCCTCCATCGCATCGCCGCCGACGGACCCCACCCATGCACCTCCGCCTCCCTCGTCTCCGTCGACCCTCCTTCCCTCTTCCATTCGAGGCAGCGAGCACCCCAGTTTTGAAGACACCCATCGCCCTTTCCCTTCCAGGCCACCGCACCTCATTGCCGCCGACCCCAACGCCACCTCGCCCTCCCCCAGTCGCCGCCTCCTCCTCTAGAGCAGCCACACCCCCCATTCCTCTCCCCGACACTAGAAACCCCCTCTACAAATCCGCTGACAGCCGCAGTGGACCACCAGAAGGTCATCGCCGATCGCCTGAAGCCCCCTCGTCGACCACCAGACTTCGACAACCTTCTTCCGATCAAACGTAGTGAGTTTTACCGATTTTGTTTTATTTTATAAAAATCCGATTTTAAATTAGATTAAAACCTGATTTTATCATGTGGGAAAATGTGATTTGAAGTAAAGTATAAAAAATATAATCTTTTATATTGTAGAAGTATAAAAATATAATCTTTTATATTGTAGAAGTTTAAAAATATAATCTCTCTATTGAAAGTAGCGCTATAAAAATAGAATTTTTATCTATATAGTAGCGGTAGAAAATAAAAATAGATGAAGTAGAAATAGAAATATGATTTTTATCTATTGAAATGAAGCGATAAAATGTAAATTTTATTTGAACGGCGTGAAAAGAATTGCATAGGAATTTCAAGCAGATCCAGACGGTTCGGTAGTTCAGAAAAGCAAAGCACGGTGGAGTGGAACCCTATGTGAGAACTTCTCACCTTTTAATTTTGTTTTCTAGTTAATAATATATACTAGGATGCAGACGGTGTTTAGTAGCACCCGACACCCATCATCCACAGACCATGGACGGCTTGTATGCTTGTTTGTTTGATTTTGATGTGTAGTTGATTGTGTGATGATGTGAAATGAAATAAAATATTTATATAGTTAAAATATTTTATAGTTGAAAATAGAATTTTTAACATGTATTTGAAATGAAATAAATATAAACAAATCAGACGATTTGTTTATATACACACCTTTGACTGATATTGATTGGGACGATAAATTTAACACATCGCGCAACTGCACAAATAAAATATGTGTTTGATTGTTTGAAAACCCTACACGGGTATTGGGGTGATATATGACATACACTAATCCCAATAATTAGTTGTATGTCGATTAATTGATTGACAGACTGTTATGAGCATTAAATATTTATATTTGATGCTTATACACTGTAGAATGCACTTTGGATGATGGTTGATTATTGTTCATTGTTGATATATACATGCGTTGTATGGAAATCCATAGAAATAAAATCTATGGTAATTGATTGGGCCTTATTCCAGTTTTGAAAAAGAAATATTTGAATAGAAATATTTGAAAAAGAAATATTTGAAATAGAATATTTGAAAATAGAAATATATGAAGCCGTGTTGATTAGATTTACGCCATTTTGACGTGAACGATATTTATATCGATTTTATTCATTCTATAATGTACATCGAAAGTGATTTCAAAATCTGATATTGTGAATAGAAATGAATCCGAATTGAAATTGAATAGAATTGAAATTGAATAGAAATGAATTCGAATTGAAATTGAATAGAAATGAATTCGAATTGAATTCGAATTGAACTGAAAACGAACTGAAATTGAATTCAAAATCGATTTGAATTGAAATCAATTTGAAATGAATTTAAAACGAATTTGTAAGGGAAAATTCAATTTTGATTTGAATTTGAAAAAGAAGTTGAACGAATTTAAAACGATTTATAAAATACATTTTAAAAGGGAATCAACGAAGTATATATTATATATATTATATTATAATATAATGGCCCGAATAGAACGCGCCGCGCCGCGGTAGTTCGCGAATTTCGACCATTGACTTCGAACGGATGTTACGGGAGATCCGACCGTCGGATTCTCCTGAAACCAGAACCGTTGGGTTCGTATCAAAAATAGCTTTCTAACGAATATTAGAAACTAGAAATCTAACTGTTGGATTTGGAATTATGTCCAAATCAAATTTGGAAAAAGTCGCTGTAAGTGCAGTTTGATGGCCATTGATGGAAATCGACTGTACGGGCCTTGATAAAATTATTAAAAATAGTAATAATTTGTGTAAAATCATAAGAAATGATTTGTGAAGAACTAGGATGAAAAATCCCATATTTGAAAAGATAAAAATAGATTTTTATCGAAATGAACTAGTTTTGAACTAGAATTATAATTCTATTTATTTTTAAATAAATAAATTGGATTTGAAATGGTTTTGAAAATAACCAGAATTTCCAATAATTATATTGGAATGGATTTGAATCGAAATTGTCTTCGGAATATTTCGATGTTGGATTTCGTGATGATACAGATATTGTTATGGGAATTTGAAATATATATATATATATATATATATATATATATCGTTATTTCCAATACGATATTTGTTGGTCGTAGTATTTGATATTGATTATAAGCCGATATATTTTCTATTCAGAGCCTTGTATTTAATATCAAATGTGATTTGGGTTTGTCGTGAATGGTGTCTTCATTAATACTGTTCTTAAGCCCAGTTGAAAAAAGAATAAATCTTTTTATTTTTAGATTTAATGAAGTGTACCAATAAAATGATATTTAATTGGAATTGAATAATGAATTTATTTTTGGGTTTATCGTGAACAGTGTTTTAAATGACACTTGTTCTTTAACCCGATAATTAATGGAATGTGATTTTGGGTTGTCGTGAATGGTATCTTCAATAATACTGTTCTTAGACCCAAAGGAGTTAAGAAAATCAGAAACTAACTGGAGATTAGTTAAGTTGAATGGTTTCTGAGGTATTGATCTGATGTTGGTTTCGGCCTTCGGGGTTAATACTTAGGGAATTGCTCAATTGCTAATTTATGGTTAGGGTCTGATTGAAATGGAATGTGATTTTGGGTCTATCGTGAACCGTGTTTTAAACGACACTGATTCTTTAACCCAGTCAAAGATTAAAACTTAGTGGAGTTTTAATGAATCTTTAATCAGATTGATAAGTCGAGAATGGAGTATCACCAGTTTTGCTCCAGGTGATAGTTAAATCTTTAATTAGATTTAAACGTGAAATGGTAATTGAATTTACCGATAACACCGTGGTGTTAGATATGAAGTATAACCAGTTTTACTTCATGGGATGAATAGGTTGGGGTTGGGAAATTAAAACAAATGATTACTTCAGTAATGTAACGACCCGGATTTTGAGCGACTTTGGTTATCGACGTAAGCTCGACGTCGATAACCAAAACATCGAAAAATCCCGGTAATTAATGAAAGAAATTAGAAGGTGAGAATAGATAAGATAGAAACGTAGAATAGAAGAAGAAGAAGAACACAACATCAGAGTAACACAAACCTAACAGCGGAACGAATAACATATAATAGATAACATAACTTTGAAATATAACAGTTATGTATACAATAGCACTTATCAGAGTACAAGACATACAACACAGCGGAAATAACTATAGCTATATGATCTTTAAGCCTCCTGCTCCACGCTCTTCCAGTATATCTGTAAATTCCTGACTACTTGACTGCTCGTACAAAATTAGACCCCCAAGAGTTTAGGGAAAACAAAACAAATAAACTCCGGGTCAGTCATGGGACTGGTATGAGTAAAACAGTTTAAACAGGTATATGAACAAGTAAACGATATCTCATAAGACCACGCCGCAGAACGGAACGGGTTTTTCCCTTATGAGAATCCAAAATATCTTTATATCAAAAACCTTTTGATATTATAATAATGTCTATGTACAAACAGATATCAACTAGCAGAAACGCTTTCATCTCACGTTCTACATATATAGTATACAATCAAAATCGCAAGCACGTATTGGATAACGGATTTCCAACTATGACAAGGTATGGAACCACCTTCCGATCAGTGTACTCTAGGAACAATACACTGGAGTTCAACAAGAACATCTTGTAACTCAGCCACACATGACCGACCACTCATTTCGCTTGAGTGTATCGAATGTACATCACCAACGGTTGGGATCAGCAACCGTTCCCGTATATATATGGGACAGCATTGATAGATTTAAGAAACAAATGAATATTCACTAGATTGGTAATTATACACCCTACTTCGGTGCGACCGACTTAGCCATGCTGTCTGCCCGATTTCTGTCATTTACCGGTTGATGAGGCTAGAAGCTACGCTTTATCATCACATCAGATTCACTTCGAATGCCACATTGTCAGATCCATCGAAAATCACTAATTTGCGTCTACAACAATACATTACGGGTCAGCTAAAAGAAGTTTCCTTCTCCGCTTCCACTCTTGGTACGGTTGAAGAAATCAATGTACGTGACCTTTCTGGAAATACTATGTCAGACATCCATCTTCATTCGCTTAGAAATGTCACGTCGTCATACCCGCCAAATCACAAATTGACTTATCCAAAAATAACACGGGTATACAGCTAAGAGAAACGAATTCCTCCGCCACCAAACGTGAATACGTTTGAACAGATCAACTTACGCGATCCATTGGATATACTCTGTCAGACCTTCGTCCATACAAGTTGTCCTGGGACTGGACAAACCGAAGGCACTATTCTGTAAACAGGATAGCCCTTGCATTTTACTCCGTCTTCAATTATCTTTGGCATATATGATTTGCGACGCTTATGCCAATACAGAGTGGTTCTTTGGATAAAAATCCAAACGGTCTCTCCATATTAACAACGTTAAAATGGTCAAAACTTCGATAGTCTGTGATTTAACCATCAAAGAAAAACAAGTGTGGAAACAACGATATTATTCCCTGATGGAAATTATATCGAACAAACATCTTTTAACATTAATCTCTTTAGTTCCCTTATTTACTTATCTCCTGTTTCCCTATATTCTAAATTCTTATTTTCTTTTATCAGAAAACATTTCTGATTCTCGTTTGGAAAACATTTCCAAAACTCCTTTACGATCAAACATTACCATTTCTTAGTTAAGAAGGAAGTCACTCAAGTTAGGGTATAATTACCTCTCAGACCTTAACTGAACAACGTTATAACTTCGAAATGGTCAAAGTTTATCTTTAACAACTTCTCTACGCTTTTTCTCGGATTCAATTTTACTAATCCACTTCTATATTTAAAACATTGGTTATAACGATAACGCTATAATCCCTACTTTCGAATTATCTAACTTTAATTATAACTTCTATTCTTATTAGTGAATAATTAACCTAACACTTATTTATTTATAAATAAATAAATCTCTATTTAGACACTGGAAAGTATAAGTACTTTCCCGAATTCGATATAATCGAATTTGCCGATTAACTCTCTTCGAGAAATCTCTATTTGATTAACTCTTCTTCGAATAACCTATATTCGATTAATTTCTTCCTTTTCAAATATCTCATATTTGAAAATCTTACTTTCGAATAAACTATATTCGTAAATCTCTTTTCGAATAACTCTTGTTCGATAAATCTCACTTCGATCAACTAATATTCGATAACTTTTCCTTTTCAAATATCTCATCTTTGAAAAACCTCACTTCGAATAAACTAACATCGATAACTCCCTTCGATGAAACTAACATCGATAACTCCTTTCGATGAAACTAACATCGATAACTCCTTTCGATGAAACTAACATCGATTACTCCTTCCGATGAAACTAACATCGATTTATTTAACTCGACGAACTTAACTCGACTAACTTAACTTGACTCGACTAACTCGACTTACTTGGTTCGACCAATTCGATTCGATCAACTAGGCTCGACTAACTTGACTAACTTAACTCGATTTACTTGGTTCGACCAATTCGATTCGATTTACTAGGCTCGACTAACTTGACTAACTTAACTCGACTTACTTGGTTCGACCAATTCGATTCGATTTACTAGGCTCGACTAACTTGACTAACTTTGTCTCAAATAACTATATTTGATTAACTCTAGTTCGTTTTAACTCTAATCGATTAACTCTAACTAATTAACTCCAACTGGTTAACTCTATTTGATTAACTCTAACTGGTTAACTCTAACTGATTAACTCTAACTGGTTAACTCTAACTGATTAACTCTAACTGGTTAACTCTAACTGATTAACTCTAACTGGTTAACTCTAACTGATTAACTCTATTGGTTAACTCTATTTGACTAACTCGACTTGACTAACCCCTTTCGAATAACATATTCGATTAACTACTTTCGAATACCATATTCGATTAACTAACTTCGAATACCATATTCGATTAACTCCTTTCAAATGTCTATATTCGATTAACTAACTTCGAATACCATATTCGATTAACTAACTTCGAATACCATATTCGATTAACTCCTTTCGAATGTCTATATTCGATTAACTAACTTCGAATACCATATTCGATTAACTAACTTCGAATACCATATTCGATTAACTCCTTTCGAGTGTTTATATTCGATTTACTTTATTCACTTTATAAAGATTTCCTTTTTAACAACGTTTTATTCATTTGAAAAGATTTACTTTTAAATAACGGTTCTACACTTTACAAATGTCCTTTTTATAATGTTCCCTTTCCAATTCTATTTGTAAATGGTTTACAAATATTTCCTTTTCAAATTTATTCTTGAAATACTCTAACTCCTTAAATTCCCGGGAAAATTCGCCATAACCTCCTTTGTATCGGGAGCATCGGGAAAATCCCCAAACTCGCCACACAGGCCTTTCCATTCAAAAAGAAATGTTTTGAATTTATTTCCTTTTCAAATATCTCCTATTTATAAATATCCCAATTTATAAATATTCCTTATTCATAAGTATTCCACTTTATAAATATCTCTTATTTATAAATATCCCATTTTATAAATATTCTATTTTCAATATCCTTTGAAAATTCCCTTATCTACATTCCGGTATGTTATGGTATTCAATCATATCAAATCACGATGTTCAATATCGTCCATACACACACAATCAATCAACAGGTTATAATTCACATCATATATCAAAATATATGAAAAACAATAAAATAACTGTTGAGGAATCCAGTCGGATTCCTCCAACCTGTTCTCCTGCATCCACAGATGTTACACAATAAAATTTACATCACTTGCAGTTCCATATGATATATTCTGATAAACAGAATCAATATAGAAATTCAACTAACTGACCAGCAGTTCAATCAAACGGTCAACACACAGTCAAACAGAAAATATCTAACAGTTCTAAAAATACAACATGAAATTATAAACTGTTCAGAGTTGGTGAGATTTACTCACATTTGCAGTTCATCGTTAAAGAACGATAAACTGTCGTTTGATTTGAATCAAACATTTTATTTCGCCATTAATTCAAATGAGCTCCAATCCACTTCTAGTCAGTCCCATTGGGTGGTGTCCGTCCATACGATCCCGACGGAACTTGTTTTACCATTCAACATTCCGGCCCAACAGCTTTGATCCGCACCTACCCATTACCAAACTCCTTCTCTCCCAATTCACATACCACGCCTCCAGAACTTCATTTTAAACCCGTAACCATCCTTTTTTCCTCCCCCCTTTTGACCTTCCTTTCTTCATGAAATTGGAAAACAAATCCCATTAAAAACTTCTCCTACAAAAACTCTTCCACTTCATACATTCATCTTCCAACTCGATCAACCCTCTCCATCACGTTGCTGTCAAGTTCGAACCACCATGACCGCCCACTTCCTGGCCGATTCCTCTACCAACTCATCACGGAAATACTCATCGACCTCACCATTATCCTTCACATCCTGCGAGCATCAACACCATCCCTATTTCATGGAGTTCGCACCCACCAACCGAGTTGCGTCGTCAGCCCAAAATCCGCAAATACAAAGTGAGATCGACACTTTTATTTTTGATAATTTCCCAAAAAACCCAAATCGCTGCTATTTACAGGTCCTAACCCAAATCCAAAGCAAGAAATCCACATCGATTCTCCTCATCCCAGAAAATCGCAGCCCTAGGTTCCTCGAACTGTCGCTGTAAATTTCCGCAACTGAGAACCCTCGTCGAACTCAACGTAAAGCACCTCCAAACAAAGATCTCCTCACCTTGAATTCGAAAATATATATATTACCATTTAAGGGAATTTATAGGATTTATTCTTGAATTATCCATTGTTGCATTTTTCTTTTTGGTTTTCTGGAAACATGGGTGGCGGCTGCTTTTTTGACTAATGAGGATTAGGTTATTAAGGGTGATAGTTAGCTTGGTTTTATAGTGGAAAAATTTAGATATTTATTTTCGAATATTATATTATTTTATCGATTTTAAGTTCGTCTTTGGTCCTTAAAAATCTCTACGACCACATATGATACCCAAAAATCACCAAACTGGACACGTAGCTAGAGTTCGACATTACGGTCCCAACAAAACTGGTTTCGTCGAATTCCGACTCCGTATGCTCACACAACGTATTTTTAACCGTCAAAATATTGACTGTTTCTCACTCTAAAAATCCGTACGGCCACACAGTGACTCTAAAAATCACGAAACTGGAAATCTAACAACTATTTGATGTTGCGGATCCAATAAAACTGGTTTCGTCGAATTCCGACTTCGTTTCCAAAACCGGCTATTTTTAAAGCTTTGGATGACCCATTTAAATATATAAATATATTTAAATATAAATAAATTAAATATAAATAAATTCATATTATCGTATATCTTCACATATGATATTGTACAGCTCTAGAATATCATATCAGAATTTACAGTTTGATATTTCAGATTTTAGATTTATCTCGATATTAAATTTATATCGAAAACCCTTTTATAACGTATATAAAGCGTTGCGAATTATAAAGGAATTCTACAGCGACTTTTCTAAAATTTGATTTGGACGTAAATCAAAATCTACACGACGAAATCCCGATTTTTCTCTTCCATTAGAAAAATATACTCCACCAGCTCCACACGTTTCTTGTTTCACAGAAATCCGGCTTAAAACGAATCCTGTACATTCAGTTGAAGTTCAAATCGCCAAATAGCGAACTGCAGCGCCATTTCGAGCTCGTTTATAAATATATTATAAACTATACGTTCAACTGTCGTCGATTCAATATCATCGTTATTATATTTCGAATCGAAACTCCACCAAATCTCGTATGCTATTCAATTCGCACGATATTGTGAATTTCACTATTTCGACATTATAATATATTATTATATTATAATTATTTATTAAATATTCAACATTATTTAATTAAACGATCATTAACTTCTCTAAATCACCAATTATATAATTAAATAAATTAATTATATATCTCTAAAAATGCGGGTCATTACATTCTTCCCCACTTAAAATAATTTCGTCCTCGAAATTGCTAAGTTAGAGGACGACCCTGTCTATTGGAATTCCTAAGATTTGTTTACTCCTTATTTCTGATTTCAACTGAACCAATTAATATTGACTAAAACAATAATTCTTCCGACTAACTAAAATTTTCAAAAATTCTGAAAATTTTCTAACACCTTAATTTTTCGAAATTTTTTGCCAGCACCTCCTTTGTACTGGTCAATATCTCAAACTCTAACTCGCCTCTCTGGGCCTTCTTTAACCCAAAAGAAAATCAAACAGCCAAGCGGCTTGCCAATTCGGCTCATAAATCTCATATCCATATATAATATAAACTGGTACCTTTTTGTCGGGAATATCAACTCTATCACTTCCATATGCAATCAACTCAGCATATACCAGTGTTATTTCCATCATATTCCAATTAGTTCATATCCTCAAAACCAAATCGAATTTCATTCGAACCCGAATATCAAATTTCAAATTCTTAACTCATCAACCCAATTCCATAACAGATTATTCTCTAATCCAATTCAATTCTATTTAACTCAGTTCAAGTTAATATTTCAATTTATTTCTTCTATCTTATTCTATTTAACTTCATAAGTTAAAATTAAATTCCGAAACTTAATTTCCTGGGTCTATTTCAAATCAATTTGAAATTACAATGCCAATTCAAAACCTTTGAATTTCTAAACAACTTGTTTTCTCAAAACAATTCAAAAACAAAACCTTTGGTAGTAGTCCGTCACTTAGAACTCGAAAATGAACACTGATGATGTCGCGATTCATCATCAGAATCTATTTTCCAGCTATCGAAGTGAGTTCAATACTATATCACCTTCAGTTTGAAAAACGTTTTCAAAATCTCCCAGGAACTTAAAATTTCCTTATTTTAATTCCAATCTGATTTAAATTCAGATTTTTCTTCATTTTATTTCATATACTTTACTTATATGAATTCTGATTAGTCATTTATAATCATTTTACCTTTTTATAATCTTACTCGATTATAATAACAACCAACACAACCAATATACTATATCAAATATATTCGGGTAAAATTATTCCATTTACCCTCTTTCAAAACATACCATCACGGTTCATCGTATTCGAGTGTTTAGTAACCCCCATCGATACAGTGGATCAAACCGATCGACCAGAATTCACAAACAACTCAACCAATAAAACTCCACAATATAAAATCATTTTATATTAACTAACAAATACGTCCACTCGTATATATACACTCAAACTCAGTCTAGGATATTACTAATCCCATCTCTACTGAATCACGCCACAGAGCCAAGGTAATAACTAAACCAATGCTCTGATACCAACTGTAACGACCCGGATTTTGAGCGACTTTGGTTATCGACGTAAGCTCGACGTCGATAACCAAAACATCGAAAAATCCCGGTAATTAATGAAAGAAATCAGAAGGTGAGAATAGATAATATAGAAACGTAGAATAGAAGAAGAAGAAGAAGAAGAAGAACACAACATCAGAGTAACACGAACCTCACAGCGGAACGAATAACATATAATAGATAACATAACTTTGAAATATAACAGTTATGTATACAATAGCACTTATCAGAGTACAACACTTACAACACAGCGGAAATAACTATAGCTATATGATCTTGAAGCCTCCTGCTCCACGCTCTTCCAGTATATCTGTAAATTCCTGACTACTTGACTGCCCGTACAAAATTAGACACCCAAGAGTTTAGGGAAAACAAAACAAATAAACTCCGGGTCAGTCATGGGACTGGTATGAGTAAAACAGTTTAAACAGGTATATGAACAAGTAAACGATATCTCATAAGACCACGCCGCAGAACGGAACGGGTTTTTCCCTTATGAGAATCCAAAATATCTTTATATCAAAAACCTTTTGATATTATAATAATGTCTATGTACAAATAGATATCAACTAGCAGAAACGCTTTTATCTCACGTTCTACATATATAGTATACAATCAAAATCGCAAGCACGTATTGGATAATGGATTTCCAACTATGACAAGGTATGGAACCACCTTCCGATCAGTGTACTCTAGGAACGATACACTGGAGTTCAACAAGAACATCTTGTAACTCAGCCACACATGACCGACCACTCATTTCGCTTGAGTGTATCGAATGTACATCACCAACGGTTGGGATCAGCAACCGTTCCCGTATATATATGGGACAGCATTGATAGATTTAAGAAACAAATGAATATTCACTAGATAGGTGATTATACACCCTACTTCGGTGCGACCGACTTAGCCATGCTGCCTGCCCGATTTCTGTCATTTACCGGTTGATGAGGCTAGAAGCTACGCTTTATCATCACATCAGATTCACTTCGAATGCTACATTGTCAGATCCATCGAAAATCACTAATTTGCGTCTACAACAATACATTACGTGTCAGCGAAAAGAAGTTTCCTTCTCCGCTTCCACTCTTGGTACGGTTGAAGAAATCAATGTACGTGACCTTTCTGGAAATACTATGTCAGACATCCATCTTCATTCGCTTAGAAATGTCACGTCGTCATACCCGCCAAATCACAAATTGACTTATCCAAAAATAACACGGGTATACAGCTAAGAGAAACGAATTCCTCCGCCACCAAACGTGAATACGTTTGAACAGATCAACTTACGCGATCCATTGGATATACTCTGTCAGACCTTCGTCCATACAAGTTGTCCTGGGACTGGACAAACCGAAGGCACTATTCTGTAAACAGGATAGCCCTTGCATTTTACTCCGTCTTCAATTATCTTTGGCATATATGATTCGCGACGCTTATGCCAATACAGAGTGGTTCTTTGGATAAAAATCCAACCGGTCTCTCCATATTAACAACGTTAAAATGGTCAAAACTTCGATAGTCTGTGATTTAACCATCAAAGAAAAACAAGTGTGCAAACAACGATATTATTCCCAGATGGAAATTATATCGAACAAACATCTTTTAACATTAATCTCTTTAGTTCCTTTATTTACTTATCTCCTGTTTCCCTATATTCTAAATTCTTATTTTCTTTTATCAGAAAACATTTCTGATTCTCGTTTGGAAAACATTTCCAAAACTCCTTTACGATCAAACCTTACCATTTCTTAGTTAAGAAGGAAGTCATCCAAGTTGGGGTATAATTACCTCTCAGACCTTAACTGAACAACGTTATAACTTCGAAATGGTCAAAGTTTATCTTTTAATCTTTAACAACTTCTCTACGCTTTTTCTCGAATTCAATTTTACTAATCCACTTCTATATTTAAAACATTGGTTATAACGATAACGCTATAATCCCTACTTTCGAATTATCTAACTTTAATTATAACTTCTATTCTTATTAGTGAATAATTAACCTAACAATTATTTATTTATAAATAAATAAATCTCTATTTAGACACTGGAAAGTATAAGTACTTTCCCGAATTCGATATAATCGAATTTGCCGATTAACTCTCTTCGAGAAATCTCTATTTGATTAACTCTTCTTCGAATAACCTATATTCGATTAACTTCTTCCTTTTCAAATATCTCATATTTGAAAATCTTACTTTCGAATAAACTATATTCGAAAATCTCTTTTCGAATAACTCTTGTTCGATAAATCTCACTTCGATCAACTAATATTCGATAACTTTTCCTTTTCAAATATCTCATCTTTGAAAAACCTCACTTCGATTAAACTATAATCGATAACTCCCTTCGATGAAACTAACATCGATAACTCCTTTCGATGAAACTAACATCGATAACTACTTTCGATGAAACTAACATCGATTACTCCTTCCGATGAAACTAACATCGATTTATTTAACTTGACGAACTTAACTCGACTAACTTAACTTGTCTCGACTAACTCGACTTACTTGGTTCGACCAATTCGATTCGATCAACTAGGCTCGACTAACTTGACTAACTTAACTCGACTTACTTGGTTCGACCAATTCGATTCGATTTACTAGGCACGACTAACTTGACTAACTTAACTCGACTTACTTGGTTCGACCAATTCGATTCGATTTACTAGGCTCGACTAACTTGACTAACTTTGTCTCAAATAACTATATTTGATTAACTCTAGTTCGTTTTAACTCTAATCGATTAACTCTAACTAATTAACTCCAACTGGTTAACTCTATTTGATTAACTCTAACTGGTTAACTCTAACTGATTAACTCTAACTGGTTAACTCTAACTGATTAACTCTAACTGGTTAACTCTAACTGATTAACTCTAACTGGTTAACTCTAACTGATTAACTCTATTGGTTAACTCTATTTGACTAACTCGACTTGACTAACCCCTTTCGAACAACATATTCGATTAACTACTTTCGAATACCATATTCAATTAACTAACTTCGAATACCATTTTCGATTAACTCCTTTCGAATGTCTATATTCGATTAACTAACTTCAAATACCATATTCGATTAACTAACTTCGAATACCATATTCGATTAACTCCTTTCAAATGTCTATATTCGATTAACTAACTTCGAATACCATATTCGATTAACTAACTTCGAATACCATATTCGATTAACTCCTTTCGAATGTCTATATTCGATTTACTTTATTCACTTTATAAAGATTTCCTTTTTAACAACGTTTTATTCATTTGAAAAGATTTACTTTTAAATAACGGTTCTACACTTTACAAATGTCCTTTTTATAATGTTCCCTTTCCAATTCTATTTGTAAATGGTTTACAAATATTTCCTTTTCAAATTTATTCTTGAAATACTCTAACTCCTTAAATTCCCGGGAAAATTCGCCATAACCTCCTTTGTATCGGGAGCATCGGGAAAATCCCCAAACTCGCCACACAGGCCTTTCCATTCAAAAAGAAATGTTTTGAATTTATTTCCTTTTCAAATATCTCCTATTTATAAATATCCCAATTTATAAATATTCCTAATTCATAAGTATTCCACTTTATAAATATCTCTTATTTATAAATATCCCATTTTATAAATATTCTATTTTCAATATCCTTTGAAAATTCCCTTATCTACATTCCGGTATGTTATGGCATTCAATCATATCAAATCACGATGTTCAATATCGTCCATACACACACAATCAATCAACAGGTTATAATTCACATCATATATCAAAATATATGAAAAACAATAAAATAACTTTTGAGGAATCCAGTCGGATTCCTCCAACCTGTTCTCCTGCATCCACAGATGTTACACAATAAAATTTACATCACTTGCAGTTCCATATGATATATTCTGATAAACAGAATCAATATAGAAATTGAACTAACTGATTAGCAGTTCAATCAAACGGTCAACATACAGTCAAACAGACAATATCTAACAGTTCTAAAACTACAACATGAAATTATAAACTATTCAGAGTTGGTGAGATTTACTCACATTTGCAGTTCATCGTTAAAGAACGATAAACTGTCGTTTGATTTGAATCAAACAGTTTATTTCGCCATAAATTCAAATGAGCTCCAATCCACTTCTAGTCAGTCCCATTGGGTGGTGTCCGTCCATACGATCCCGACGGAACTTGTTTTACCATTCAACATTCCGGCCCAACAGCTTTGATCCGCACCTACCCATTACCCAACTCCTTCTCTCCCAATTCACATACCACGCCTCCAGAACTTCATTTTGAACCCGTAACCATCCTTTTTTCCTCCCCCCTTTTGACCTTCCTTTCTTCATGAAATTGGAAAACAAATCCCATTAAAAACTTCTCCTACAAAAACTCTTCCACTTCATACATTCATCTTCCAACTCGATCAACCCTCCCCATCACGTTGCTGTCAAGTTCGAACCACCATGACCGCCTACTTCCTGGCCGATTCCTCTACCAACTCATCACGGAAATACTCATCGACCTCACCATTATCCTTCACTTCCTACGAGCATCAACACCATCCCTATTTCATGGAGTTCGCACCCACAAACCGAGTTGCGTCGTCAGCCCAAAATCCGCAAATACACAGTGAGATCGACACTTTTATTTTTGATAATTTCCCAAAAAACCCAAATCGCTCCTATTTACAGGTCCTAACCCAAATCCAAAGCAAGAAATCCACATCGATTCTCCTCATCCCAGAAAATCGCACCCCTAGGTTCCTCAAACTGTCGCTGTAAATTTCCGCAACTGAGAACCCTCGTCGAACTCAACGTAAAGCACCTCCAAACGAAGATCTCCTCATCTTGAATTCGAAAATATATATTACCATTTAAGGGAATTTATAGGATTTATTATTGAATTATCCATTGTTGCGTTTTTCTTTTTGGTTTTCTGGAAACATGGGTGGCGGCTGCGTTTTTGACTAATGAGGATTAGGTTATTAAGGGTGATAGTTAGCTTGGTTTTATAGTGGAAAAATTTAGATATTTATTTTCGAATATTATATTATTTTATCGATTTTAAGTTCGTCTTTGGTCCTTAAAAATCTCTGCGACCACATATGATACCCAAAAATCACCAAACTGGACACGTAGCTAGAGTTCGACATTACGGTCCCAACAAAACTGGTTTCGTCGAATTCCGACTCCGTATGCTCACACAAAGTATTTTTAACCGTCGAAATATTGACTGTTTCTCACTCTAAAAATCCGTACGGCCACACAGTGACTCTAAAAATCACGAAACTGGAAATCTAACAACTATTTGATGTTGCGGATCCAACAAAACTGGTTTCGTCGAATTCCGACTTCGTTTGCAAAACCGGTTATTTTTAAAGCTTTGGATGACCCATTTAAATATATAAATATATTTAAATACAAATAAATTAAATATAAATAAATTTTGTATTATCGTATATCTTCACATATGATATTGTACAGCTCTAGAATATCATATCAGAATTTACAGTTTGATATTTCAGATTTTAGATTTATCTCGATATTCAATTTATATCGAAAACCCTTTTATAACGTATATAAAGCGTTGCGAATTATAAAGGAATTCTACATTGACTTTTCGAAAATTTGATTTGGACGTAAATCAAAATCTACACGATGAAATCCCGATTTTTCTCTTCCATTAGAAAAATATACTCCACCAGCTCCACACGTTTCTTGTTTCACAAAAATCCGGCTTAAAACGAATCCTGTACATTCAGTTGAAGTTCAAATCGCCAAATAGCGAACTGCAGCGCCATTTCGAGCTCGTTTATAAATATATTATAAACTATACGTTCAACTGTCGTCGATTCAATATAATCGTTATTATATTTTGAATCGAAACTCCACCAAATCTCGTATGCTATTCAATTCACACGATATTGTGAATTTCACTATTTCCGACTATTTCGACATTATAATATATTATTATATTATAATTATTTATTAAATATTCAACATTATTTAATTAAACGATCATTAACTTCTCTAAATCACCAATTATATAATTAAATAAATTAATTATCTATCTCTAAAAATGCGGGTCATTACAAGTAAGGTTCGTTAATCCCGACTAGTTTGAAGTGATATTCAAAAGGAAGATTAAAGAATAAATTTGAAAGAATTTATCTTTGATAAAATTAATGGGAACCTTTCCCTAAGAATGTGAAATTTAGAAACTAACTGTAGGTTGGCTAAGCAGAGTGATTTCCTAGGTATCGATCTGATGTTGGTTTCGGCCTTCGGGGTTAATATTTGGGGGACTGATGAATTGGAATGAGGCGTATGTTGTGTTTGTGTAACACTTGTTTATTATATGCGCGAGTTATTCGGAAAGACCGAGTTTATCCCGTTCTGAATAACTGGTATGACGATAATTCGAAGGTGAAGACGGTGGTTGAAGACCGGAGGTCTTCACGTCGTTCGGATAATTACTGATTATCTTGATTGGGATGTACACCCAAGAGGAGGGAAACAGTTGGTGATCGTCCAGACGTACTTGGAGATCAATGGATATGCGGGGTACTAGGTGCCTCCGGTTTCGTTCAGACCCAGAACGAACTTGTAAATGGATTATGAGTCTGGCATTGGATTTCAGTCTGTGTGATTGATTTCTATTAAATATATATCTGTTTGGCGGCGGAGAATTTATTCTCTTGCTTAACGCCTATAACACCCCGCCTCCACTAGGGTCACTCTCAAAGGAATGCACTAGCTTTAGAGGGGCATTATTGGTAAACATGCACAGAAGTATGACAAGACAGAACATATAAAATAGCGGAAGTAAAATCGAACTTTCATAAACATTAATGATTAAGGTCTAAAGCCTTTTACATCAGAGTACATCAAAACCTGTCTTGCAATAATAAAGAAGCATAAAAACCTTTTCATAAATTATTCCCCAAAATAAAGCGGTGAAGCAGCCATAGCCAAGAAAAGACCAAGCTATACATCAAGCTATACATGATGACCTTCAAGCATAAGAGGCCCGAACTAAACAACATCATTTCCTCCCTGGAACCTGGGGGGGGGGGGGGAACGGAAGACAAAGAGGCGAAAGAAAACGGGGACAGTCATAAAGACTGGTAAGTCCTATCTACTCCCAGTATAAAAACAGGTAAAGGTAACATGACATGCATAAACTGAAAGTAAACATAAGGATGACTACAAGATAGATAAACTAAACCAGGGTAACTGGCTGAACTACTATAGCAAGGTAAACTAAGATATCGTGATAAACTACGGTGTCGTGATAAATCAAGGTACCACATCATCAGGTTTCTATCAAGTATACTATCCCAAGGTATCTATCCTGTCTAACATCCCCCGGTGTCTATTATGTATATTTTTCCTGGTTCTAACATGTATATTTGCTCTGCACCTCTCGTACTAGTATCCCTACCCGCGTCATGTGTTAACCATGAATGTCCCTTGCCCCATGTCATGAAATGGTCCATGTCAACCTAATATATAGCATATGTAGGTTTTCCCAACTCGTATGTTTCTCTCCATGTATAAGTTCAGTCCTTTGCCATAGGCCATACGGGCTCTCCCATGTAAACGTTTTATCCTTGAAGTTGTTTTGGACTGCAACCCTTGATCTAGTTGTGTTTCCCTACCATGAACTATCGCACGTCCACTTAGGATTTATGCCACCTAGGACCGCTAGGGATTATGCTACCTAATGAACGTTTCCGTGTCTCGGTTTGGGTTTTGGCCACCTAGGAACACTAGGGATTATGCCACCCGTCAACCGCGCCCTTCATCCCACGTGTGTATCGTGAATCGTTTCCCATGTCTAGACGCACATGTTCCCCAATGTGCCATCCGAGTTCCGTGCCAGGGCAAACCAAGAAATACGGAACTCGGTCGGGAGCTTTAAGTCGTCTGCTGATGCAGATATCAAGGTCTGTTTTTGTACCCGTGGCTATGGTCCCACGTGACCCCTCCCTCAACTACTGAAAGGCAACCCAAGAAAAATCATGTATGAGAACCACATCCCGGCCCCACTATAGCCCCACTTTCCTACGGGCCTACCTCACCCATGACTCGATAGCAAGAACATGGTCTGTTGGGGATTCCCTGCCTTTCCGTTCATACACGATTGACTAAAGATGGTAGGTAGTCGACGACGTGCTATCCAGGGCAAAAACCGAGAATCGTCGACTCCACGCTAATCCATCCCAGTCTTTAGGTCGCTCGCATAGCAACCAAGGCATACTCTTGGTCCTTCTAACGCAGACCTTAACCTCTCATGGGCCTAGTATAATTACTTGGCAGCCCACAGAGGGATCCCAAGAATATCCTCACGACCCCCGAAGCTTCCACTTCGGCACCCAGCGCGCTGGAGCTTTTATCAAAGTCAGATAACTTGCTCCTCCTCGTATACTAAGCGATGACCTACCGTATCAGGTTACTCATCGCTTTGTGAATTAATCCTATGTCCTTAGCTAAGAATTATTACTTAGTTACCCTTAACTAAGGTTTACCACTTAGCTTCCTTTCCCGTTGCCCTTGATTAACCATGATTCTATACCTAGTTCCTCTAACTAGGGTTTGTCTTATTGGGTTAAGTGTTATCATTCAAGTCCATGCCTTAACCCGCCCACGAATCACGTCAAGATTGGCTAAGTATTTAAGTTCAAGACTTAGCCCTACAAGTTGGTTAAGTGTACCCAGAGGCTCATGACTTAACCCTATCAAGCCAAATCGGTCAAGTACTAGCTTACCTTAATCTTATCGGATTATCTTGCTAGATCGATTAAGTATAGATTATCTTAATCCCATCAAATTATCGAGTCGGATTGGTTAAGTATAGGTGGGCTTAACCCCATCCTCTAATCGTACTACAATGGTTAAGTATATTCTAAAAAGGTCTTGTGACTTAACCTTATCAGGTCCGCGTATTAGATTGGTTAAGTGTAGGTTACTTAACCCCATCAAATCATCTTGTATAATTGGTTAAGTATAAGTTGCTTAACCCCATTAAATTATCACGTTAAGTTGGTTAAGTATTGGTTACTTGACCTCATTGAATTACCAAGTTTAAGTTGGTTAAGTGTTTAACTTAACCCCATCGAATTACCGTGTTTAGATTAGTTAAGTGTGGATTACTTAACCCCATCTAATTACCGTGTTTAGATTAGTTAAGCGTGGATTACTTAACCCCATCTAATTACCGTGTTTAGATTAGTTAAGTCTTAATTACTTAACCCCATCTAATTACCAAGTCGGATTAGTTAAGTGTAAATTACATAACCTCATCCCCTAATCATCTTGCATGGTTAAGTGTCATTAAGAAATCAAGTCCGGTCCCACTTAACCTACCCATTCGTGCCATATCGGTTAAGTGTCATTAGTCAAATTTACTTAACCTTATCATGTGGCATTAATTTAATTAATGCACCCTCAACCTCTCACATTAGACCTTGTTGTGGTTACTAGTTAAGCCGGGCGGGTCCGGGTAGATTTACACCACAACCTAGTCTAACCTCGGGTCTTAAGCGCGACGTGACCAACTTCTCACATTGGATCCTATTGTTTGTAGCTACTAGTTAAGCCGGGCGGGTCCGGGTAGATTTATGCTACAAACTCAACCCAACCTCGAGTTGGCCACTTCCATGTTTGGTCTAGTGTTATATTACACTTACAACCTATACGTGTCTAATTTCAAGTCCCAAGTTTACCCCACGTGTCATGCCCCCATTTTGGTTCAACTTACATGTCGTGTTCACATGTAACCTCAAGCCAAGTTTTCATGTCATATTCAAGTCAAGATTTCGCGTCATGTTCATGTTTATCTAACTACCCCAAAGTCGTGTTTTCCAACGCAAGCAAAAGCGAGTCAACATTGTAAGGATACTACGTCACATATTGGCCTCAAAACATGCATGATGCCAAAAAGGGATTGGCTTCCACATGCAAAACCTTGGCCAAAAACATGCATAGTGTCATAAGGTGATTTGGCCACAAACATGCATAGTATCCCAAGGGGATTTGGCCACAAACATGCATAGCATAAAAGGGGATTACTTGCATAAGTGTTCATGTCATAAACCTATCATGAAGGGATGAACATGCCCATGTTACTCATGTGATAAAAAGGTAAACTTGCATATTATCATAAGGGATTTCGGGTTCATATACTTGCATAGCCTCAAAGTCACATTCATGCACATGTTTCATGAGTCAAAGTGGTTTCAAGTGTGCATGCTAAAATACCACAAGCAAAGGTCCAATCTTGCATGGCAAACTAGGTCCAATGTAACATGAATAGCATGGTTTAGTCGCTACAACATAACCCAAAGTCATATGTTCATGCTAAAGGGGCAAACTAGGTTCCCATAGGCTAACATACTCATGTTACTTTGCATTTTATCCCATGTCACATCAAGTTCATCGTTTAACTCTATAAGTAGCTAGAACTTACATAGCGTGGCAAGAGGACTAGGAGCATGAATCGTTTTGACAAAGAAAGGTGGCTCCTTTGATGAAGATCCGTCATGAAACTCGCATAGCAACGTTGATTTGGCCTCTATTTAGTGTAGCAAGCTTGCACCTTTTGATTTGAACCCGATTTGAATGCATAGGCTCTAGGGATTGGAGATGGAGGCCATGATCAAAATTGATTTTGGCAGCACTTAGTTGCTAGGTTTGATTTTTAGGGATTTAGGTTAGGTTTAGGGTCTTTTTATAGAGATTAGGATAGTTTTAGGCCCTTAGATTAACCCTAGGATAGATCTGAACCATCAAACCATGTCAGAAGCTTCCAGAACAAGACCAGGGACCAGTGCAGGTGCACCAAGCCAGGAATGCTCGTCTGAGCCAAGTCGACAGCCAAGTCGACAGGGCTGTCGACTTGGTCAGACCAAGTCGACTCCCAAGTCGACAGGGCTGTCGACTTGGGTACTGTGGCGGGAACTTTTCCCGCCTGGCCCAACTGGCCAAATTTTCCAAATTCAAGTTTGAATTTGAAATCTGTTTTTTACTTAGAAATTTTCTGAAAACTTCGTTGGGCCTTAATCGGGTCATACGGACTCCGATTTTCGAAAACTCGGACTCTATTTCACGTATTTTTCCGAGACGAACGCAATGGCACAGCCCGTTTAACTTGATTCAGAATTTAAAATTAAATTCTGCCTTGATTCTCGTCTTACTCATGTTATCGAAATACGGGTTGTTACATTCTCCCCACCTTTTAGGATTTCGTCCCCGAAATCTCCAAGTTAGGGAGAACCTATCCTACCATCCATCATCCATCTACTCAAAACATCATCCATAAGCAACCATTGTCCTTAGCTGATTCCTAATGCTATATGAATATATGCAAAACGTGTGTGTACATGTTCCTTAGCTAATGCTAATGATCAGGCCTGAATAATCTTTATAATGCAAAAATATGTATAGTGCCATGAATCCAACATGTATGCAAATAGTCCTAGTCATATAGATACTATATGCGTGCACAATCATTCATTCATATGCAACAACCGCATGATGACACATCCAATTTCATCCATAAACAAGTATAAATACTCGTGCATATGCAATATGAAATGTGACCGAGTCGAGCTAGCATCTAATGTGTATACGCGCATCCACAAGCAACCACTTGCAACCATATCAATCATAACATGTTTCAAATACATGTTTACATCCATAGGGTTCTACCTAGGATTCCCTGAAATAGGGTCGAGAAGATAAACAAGACAAAACTCCTTATGGGGTTTGTAACAGGAAATAGGACCGAGAGGGTGTCCACAAAAGGTAGCCTACAAGTAAGCTCTACAGGCGAACCAAGGATCAAAGATATACTCTTAAAAAGAGACGTGATGCGCGCGTCCAAGCCTCATTTCCATGAGCTTAATTCCATCAGGCCTTGACCGCCTTTGACTTCATGATTTCGTAGCTCCTTGATTCCTATTTCCAAAGTATGAGTCGGAACTCTTTTCACTGTCGCCTCTCATTCCACTTCCATTTATTCTTTCCCTTGTATACTTGGCTCAACCATATCTACGTACTCATGCCAGCTCTCCAAAATTCACTAGTGAATTCTGGATCTCGCTTTCCGATGCCAATCCATGTTGCCAAGAGTTCTTACTAGGGTGATTGCCATAACCCATGCATAATCGAAACGAACCATCCGCCTTAGCGGCGAATCCCATTTGAACGGATTACCAACAACTGCATCCCGGGATTCTAGGTAACTAACCATGACAGAACCCAAAAAGGGTTACACAAGACTTCGAGGGTATCACCAAGGCAAGTCAAGAATCCAACCACCCTCTTTCTAAAACCGAGAATGGTATCCCTTACTGGGTAACCACTTTACCCCTAGAATCCATCCATAGCTCCAAAAACATGGGTACTCTCGAATCCAAACGAGTCATGAATAAGTGGACCGATCCTCTAACAAGATTTGGGACAAGAATGGGATCCTCTTCTATGCTAGTACTAAGGTGCAGAGACTCAACTATCGAAGAAGACTTAAATGATATGATGATCAAAACAAAGTCCTAACGGAATGATAGAGAAGAAAAGCTAAACCTTTAACAAGATCGTTACCCTCCTTCCGAGGTACCCTAGAAATGAGAGCATACTACTGCCCTCCCGATGGTCTTGTCCTTGTCTCATGATACTTAACTATCCACCCCGTTTTACCGTGCCAAAGGTACTCTCTCATCATGGGTTTCATTGTTCATCTTTCTCGCTCATTCTGGGTTGAGCCATACCAACAAGTTGTTCATCCTTAAGCTCGCATCCTTTATCCTCTTTCTCACTATCCTTTCTTGTAACGCGGCCACTGGTCTCTCGAGAACCACCTCCATCGTACGGGAAACACCTACGTGGCTAGACAAAGATTAGTCACAGTGAGAACTACTGTGACCACGGATGGAGGAAAGAAAGGAAATGAGATTCAATCAAGGAATCAAAGAATGGTGCTAATGGCTTTTGGGGAATAGCCTTTTTAAAACAAACTTTTCTTGAAAAATGCTTCTTTATAAACGGTTTTCCAAATAGTTTTCAGAAGGTTTTAAAAACTTTTCCCAGTCTGGTAAACCTCGCTCTGATACCAAATGTAACACCCCGCCTCCGCTAGGGTCACTCGCAAAGGAATGCACTAGCTTTAGAGGGGCATTATTGGTAAACATGCACAGAAGTATCACAAGACAGAACATATAAAATAGCGGAAGTAAAATCGAACTTTCATAAACATTAATGATTAAGGTCTAAAGCCTTTTACATCAGAGTACATCAAAACCTGTCTTGCAATAATAAAGATGCATAAAAACCTTTTCATAAATTATTCCCCAAAATAAAGCGGTGAAGCAGCCATAGCCAAGAAAAGACCAAGCTATACATCAAGCTATACATGATGACCTTCAAGCATAAGAGGCCCGAACTAAACAACATCATTTCCTCCCTGGAACCTAGGGGGGAAACGGAAGACAAAGAGGCAAAAGAAAACGGGGTCAGTCATAAAGACTGGTAAGTCCTATCTACTCCCAGTATAAAAACAGGTAAAGGTAACATGACATGCATAAATTGAAAGTAAACATAAGGATGACTACAAGATAGATAAACTAAACCAGGGTAACTGGCTGAACTACTATAGCAAGGTAAACTAAGATATCGTGATAAACTACGGTGTCGTGATAAATCAAGGTACCACATCGTCAGGTTTCTATCAAGTATACTATCCCAAGGTATATATCCTGTCTAACATCCCCCGGTGTCTATTATGTATATTTTTCCTGGTTCTAACATGTATATTTGCTCTGCACCTCTCGTACTAGTATCCCTACCCGTGTCATGTGTTAACCATGAATGTCCCTTGCCCCATGTCATGAAATGGTCCATGTCAACCTAATATATAGCATATGTAGGTTTTCCCAACTCGTATGTTTCTCTCCATGTATAAGTTCAGTCCTTTGCCATAGGCCATACGGGCTCTCCCATGTAAACGTTTTATCCTTGAAGTTGTTTTGGACTGCAACCCTTGATCTAGTTGTGTTTCCCTACCATGAACTATCGCACGTCCACTTAGGATTTATGCCACCTAGGACCGCTAGGGATTATGCTACCTAATGAACGTTTCCGTGTCTCGGTTTGGGTTTTGGCCACCTAGGAACACTAGGGATTATGCCACCCGTCAACCGCGCCCTTCATCCCACGTGTGTATCGTGAATCGTTTCCGATGTCTAGACGCACATGTTCCCCAATGTGCCATCCGAGTTCCGTGCCAGGGCAAACCAAGAAATACGGAACTCGGTCGGGAGCTTTAAGTCGTCTGCTGATGCAGATATCAAGGTTTGTTTTTGTACCCGTGGCTATGGTCCCACGTGACCCCTCCCTCAACTACTGAAAGGCAACCCAAGAAAAATCATGTATGAGAACCACATCCCGGCCCCACTATAGCCCCACTTTCCTACGGGCCTACCTCACCCATGACTCGATAGCAAGAACATGGTCTGTTGGGGGTTCCCTGCCTTTCCGTTCGTACACGATTGACTAAAGATGGTAGGTAGTCGACGACGTGCTATCCAGGGCAAAAACCAAGAATCGTCGACTCCACGCTAATCCATCCCAGTCTTTAGGTCGCTCGCAAAGCAACCAAGGCATACTCTTGGTCCTTCTAACGCAGACCTTAACCTCTCATGGGCCTAGTATAATTACTTGGCAGCCCACAGAGGGATCCCAAGAATATCCTCACGTCCCCCGAAGCTTCCACTTCGGCACCCAGTGCGCTGGAGCTTTTATCCAAGTCAGATAACTTGCTCCTCCTCGTATACTAAGCGATGACCTACCGTATCAGGTTACTCATCGCTTTGTGAATTGATCCTATGTCCTTAGCTAAGAATTATTACTTAGTTACCCTTAACTAAGGTTTACCACTTAGCTTCCTTTCCCGTTGCCCTTGATTAACCACGATTCTATACCTAGTTCCTCTAACTAGGGTTTGTCTTATTGGGTTAAGTGTTATCATTCAAGTCCATGCCTTAACCCGCCCACGAATCACATCAAGATTGGATAAGTATTTAAGTTCAAGACTTAGCCCTACAAGTTGGTTAAGTGTACCCAGAGGCTCATGACTTAACCCTATCAAGCCAAATCGGTCAAGTACTAGCTTACCTTAATCTTATCGGATTATCTTGCTAGATCGATTAAGCATAGATTATCTTAATCCCATCAAATTATCGAGTCGGATTGGTTAAGTATAGGTGGGCTTAACCCCATCCTCTAATCGTACTACAATGGTTAAGTATATTCTAAAAAGGTCTTGTGACTTAACCTTATCAGGTCCGCGTATTAGATCGGTTAAGTGTAGGTTACTTAACCCCATCAAATCATCATGTATAATTGGTTAAGTATAAGTTGCTTAACCCCATTAAATTATCACGTTAAGTTGGTTAAGTATTGGTTACTTTACCTCATTGAATTACCAAGTTTAAGTTGGTTAAGTGTTCAACTTAACCCCATCGAATTACCGTGTTTAGATTAGTTAAGTGTGGATTACTTAACCCCATCTAATTACCGTGTTTAGATTAGTTAAGTGTGGATTACTTAACCCCATCTAATTACCGTGTTTAGATTAGTTAAGTCTTAATTACTTAACCCCATCTAATTACCAAGTCGGATTAGTTAAGTGTAAATTACTTAACCTCATCCCCTAATCATCTTGCATGGTTAAGTGTCATTAAGAAATCAAGTCCGGTCCCACTTAACCTACCCATTCGTGTCATATCGGTTAAGTGTCATTAGTCAAATTTACTTAACCTTATCATGTGGCATTAATTTAATTAATGCACCCTCAACCTCTCACATTAGACCTTGTTGTGGTTACTAGTTAAGCCGGGCGGGTCCGGGTAGATTTACACCACAACCTAGTCTAACCTCGGGTCTTAAGCGCGACATGACCAACTTCTCACATTGGATCCTATTGTTTGTAGCTACTAGTTAAGCCGGGCGGGTCCGGGTAGATTTATGCTACAAACTCAACCCAACCTCGAGTTGGCCACTTCCATGTTTGGTCTAGTGTTATATTACACTTACAACCCATACGTGTCTAATTTCAAGTCCCAAGTTTACCCCACGTGTCATGCCCCCATTTTGGTTCAACTTACATGTCGTGTATACATGTAACCTCAAGCCAAGTTTTCATGTCATATTCAAGTCAAGATTTCGCGTCATGTTCATGTTTATCTAACTACCCCAAAGTCGTGTTTTCCAACGCAAGCAAAAGCGAGTCAACATTGTAAGGATACTACGTCACATATTGGCCTCAAAACATGCATGATGCCAAAAAGGGATTGGCTTCCACATGCACAACCTTGGCCAAAAACATGCATAGTGTCATAAGGTGATTTGGCCACAAACATGCATAGTATCCCAAGGGGATTTGGCCACAAACATGCATAGCATAAAAGGGGATTACTTGCATAAGTGTTCATGTCATAAACCTATCATGAAGGGATGAACATGCCCATGTTACTCATGTGATAAAAAGGTAAACTTTCATATTATCATAAGGGATTTCGGGTTCATATACTTGCATAGCCTCAAAGTCACATTCATGCACATGTTTCATGAGTCAAAGTGGTTTCAAGTGTGCATGCTAACATACCACAAGAAAAGGTCCAATCTTGCATGGCAAACTAGGTCCAATGTAACATGAATAGCATGGTTTAGTCGCTACAACATAACCCAAAGTCATATGTTCATGCTAAAGGGGCAAACTAGGTTCCCATAGGCTAACATACTCATGTTACTTTGCATTTTATCCCATGTCACATCAAGATCATCGTTTAAATCTACAAGTAGCTAGAACTTACATAGCGTGGCAAGAGGACTAGGAGCATGAATCGTTTTGACGAAGAAAGGTGGCTCCTTTGATGAAGATCCGTCATGAAACTCGCATAGCAACGTTGATTTGGCCTCTATTTGGTGTAGCAAGCTTGCACCTTTTGATTTGAACCCGATTTGAATGCATAGGCTCTAGGGATTGGAGATGGAGGCCATGATCAAAATTGATTTTGGCAGCACTTAGTTGCTAGGTTTGATTTTTAGGGATTTAGGTTAGGTTTAGGGTCTTTTTATAGAGATTAGGATAGTTTTAGGCCCTTAGATTAACCCTAAGATAGATCTGAACCATCAAACCACGTCAGAAGCTTCCAGAACAAGACCAGGGACCAGTGCAGGTGCACCAAGCCAGGAATGCTCGTCTGAGCCAAGTCGACAGCCAAGTCGACAGGGCTGTCGACTTGGTCAGACCAAGTCGACTCCCAAGTCGACAGGGCTGTCGAATTGGGTACTGTGGCGGGAACTTTTCCCGCCTGGCCCAACTGGCCCAATTTTCCAAATTCAAGTTTGAATTTGAAATCTGTTTTTTACTTAGAAATTTTCTGAAAACTTCGTTGGCCCTTAATCGGGTCATACGGACTCCGATTTTCGAAAACTCGGACTCTATTTCGCGTATTTTTCCGAGACGAACGCAATGGCACAGCCCGTTTAACTTGATTCAGAATTTAAAATTAAATTCTGCCTTGATTCTCGTCTTACTCATGTTATCGAAATACGGGTTGTTACAACGCCCTTCTCTGAGACGTACGAGCTCAGGGGTTATATATTGGTGGATATCCATCGCATGGAATGAATTGCCTGTGTGGCATGCCTAAGTGGCAAAGGATCAAGGCTTTTGTTGAAAAGCAAAGTCTTGTGGTTGATGATCAAAGCACGTCCTTTGTGGCATCGCTTTGTGTAGAGTTGATTCGCGAGCCTCACACCTCGGTGTGGACCAAAAACGGGAGACGGACCTCAGTGAGGGCATGTGTTTCCTTCTAGTTAGAAGTAGCGTCAGTGGTTTTACACGCCCTGACGAGTTTGATTTATGTGGTTGTTGCTGTTGCGAGGCGCCTCAGATATATCGGTCGATCTGGGACCGATGGAGTAGTCATTCGTTGGCTTTCTCACGCCCCAAAGGGCGGGGAAACGCATGTTCAGGCATTTTAATCCACTCCGTGTGGACCGGCCCTGACGATCCAAAGGCTTGACTGAGTACTTGCCTGAGGGGTGGACTAGAGCGTCTCGAAATCGGTAGAGGACTATCTTTTACCTCGGTTCACAGACGGAAATCCAATTTCCAAATATGTGACATTTGCGGTTTTATTTGTAGAGCCTAGTATGGCGACAAAGTGGGATGGGGCGCTTATGCCGTCTATGATTGATACTTATGATTTGAAGTTGTTTTATACACTATGCACTTATAATAGTATCAAATGATTGTTTTAAACGTATCAAGTATTCTTGGCTATTATAAGGTAAAACCCTATCCTCCAGCTTGCGTTGCATTGTGTGATGGGACATGGGTCTTATAATAGCTTCATTGTTCTTTATTTAGCATTGCGCTGTTTGTTATATGCACTGGTATTCTTTGGAGGAAACCCGTTCCGTGTTATACGGCGTGGTCCCTTGATTTACCTAACTTTAAAAATAAAGATTAATAATTGTTTTAGTTCTCACACCTGTCCCATGACTGACCTGGAGTTTATTGTTTTAACCTAAACTCCGGGTGCCCATATTTTGACACGGGCAGCTAGTAGTTTAGGTTTTGCAGATTTATATTCATAGGATCCTGGTTTGCAGCTGGAACGATATCCGGAAAGCTTTGTATCCGTATATCTCTTCTAGTTGTGTATTGTATTATTTTCCACTGCTATGTAATGTATTATAATCACTGATATTTGTCGAATGTATATTATTTGTTTTCATACTCTGTATATTCTTGTATTCTGATGGAATTGTTGTAATAAGCAATGAAATGTTCTTCCGTCTGCGATCTTTTGTGGCTTGCTCTCGACTCAATCCGGGATTTCCCATAAGGGGGATTTCGGGTCGTTTCAGAAGACCCCCACGCCCCCTCCCTCTTCGGTCAGCAAACACCAGCGCTGGAGCTCCGTTCAAGCGACAGTCAGCGGAAAATAACAATTGCGATGGAACGAATTGAAATCAAAAAGGACTTCAAACGGTTCAGAAATTCATAAATGAAATGGCAGAGTGTATCTCAAAGGTGAGAACTCCTCACTTTAATTTTCTTTATATAGTTATTTATTATGTAACTGCATATATGAACTGCTCCCCGTCGTCCACAGACCATGGACGACTTGTGTGATTGTTTGTGTTGTGAAAATTGACTGTTGATTGTGAAATAAAATATATATTCGTGTTGTGAAATAAAATATATATTCATGTTGTGAAATAAAATATATATTCATGTTGTGAAATAAAATATATATTCATGTGTTGAAATAAAATATATATTCATGTGTTAAAATAAAATAAATATTCATTTACAAATCGAACGATTTGTTTATGCACACCGATTTGACTGATATTGGTTGGGATGATAAATTGTACACATCGCCCAACTGCACAAATAAAATATGTGTTTGATTGCTTGAAACCCCACACGGGTGTTGGGATGATATTGACATACACTAACCCAATTGTTTAGTTGTATGTCGATCGATGGGTTGACAGGCTGTTGTAAGCGTTGACTACTTATATTCAATACTTATGCAGTTGAGTAGTGCACTCTGGATGATGGATGATTGTTTATCACTATTGATATATACATATGTTGTATGGAAATCCATAGAAATAAAATCTATGGTAATTGATTGGGCCTCATTCCAGTTTTGAAATAGAAATATTTGAAATAGAAATATTTGAAATAGAAACATTTGAAATGAAATATTTGAAATGAAATATTTGAAATAGAAATATTTGAAAAGAAATATTTGAATTAGAAATATTTGAAATAGAAATATTAGAAATAGAAATATTTGAAAAGAAATATTTGAAATAGAAATATTTGAAAAGAAATATTTGAAATAGAAATATATAAAGGCGTGTCGATTAGATTGATTCCATTTTGATGGGAACGATATTTATATCGATTTTATTCATTTTTATAATGAATATCGAAAAAGAATTATTTTCAAAATCTAATGTTTTGAAAATATTATCATTTATATATCGATGATATGAAATATTCAATTTTGATTTGAAGTCGAATATGAAGTTGAAATCGTTTTGAAAACGAATTTAAAATGATTTATAAAATATGTTTCAAAAGGAAATCGACGAAATATACATTATATATATATAATGGCCAGAATAGAACGCGTCGCACAGCGGCAATTCGCGAATTTCGACCAATGGCTTTGAATGGATATTACGGGAGATCCGACCATTGGATTCTCCTAAAACCGGAACCTTGGGTTCGTATCGAAAAGAGCTTTCTAAAGTATATTAGAGATTTGAAATCTAACGGTTGGATTTGGAATTATGTCCAAATCAAATTTCGAAAAGTTCGTTGTAAGTGCAGTTCGATGGCCGTTGATGGAAATCGACTGTGCGGGCGTTGATAAAATTATTAAAGATATCAATAATTAGTGTAAAATCATAAGAAATGATTTGGAAAGAATTGGGATGAAAAACTCCTTGTTTGAAAAGATAAAAAGAGATTTTTATCGAAATGAACAAGTTTTGAACTAGAATTATAATCCCATTTATTTTTAAAATAAATAAAGTGGATTTGAAACGGTTTGGAAAATAACCAGAATTTCCAATATATAAAGTGGAAATGGATTTGAATCGAAATTGTCTTTGGAATATTTCGATATTGGATTTCGTGGTTATACAGATATTATTACGGAAATTTGAAAGATATATTTATATCGTTATATCCAATACGATATTTGTGGGTCATAGAATTTGATATTGAATATAAGCCGATATATTTTCTATTCAGAGCCTTGTATTTAATATCAAATGGGATTTGGGTTTGTCGTGAATGGTGTCTTCATTAACACTGTTCTTAAACCCTGTTGAGTAAAAGATTAAATCTTTTTATTTATATTTAATGAAGTGTACCAATTAAATAATATTTAATTGGAATTGAATTGAAATTGATTTTTGGGTTTATCGTGTACGTTATTTTAAATGACATTTGTTCTTTAACCCGATAATTAATGGAATGTGAATTGGGTTTGTTGTGAACTGTGTTTTAACAACAATCGTTCTTTAACCCGATTTACAGTGAAATTTGACTTTGAATTTATAAATACTTTGTTAAGATTTAAAGGAGATTTTCCAAAGTAAAGTTCTCCAATTTAATAAAATAAATTGGAATAGAATGGAATTCGATTTGGTGATAATCGAAGTGAATTTCTGTGGATGAGGACTGCTAATATATATAGAATTTAAAAGGCTTTGCTGTTATTCCATTTATATTGTTAGTCGGATATGGAAGTTTATATCGATTATATATATTGATTTGTTTTCCATGAAGATTCCATCGTTAATGGAATGTGATTTGGGTTGTCGCGAATGGTATCTTTAATAATACTGTTCTTAGACCCAGCAGAGTTAAAAAAATCAGAAACTAACTGGAGATTAGTTAAATTGAATAGTTTCTTGGGTATTGATCTGATGTTGGTTTCGGCCTTCGGGGTTATTACTTAGGGGATTGCTCACTTGCTAATTTACGGTTAAAGGCTGATGGAATAAAATGTGAATTTGGGTTTATCGTGAACCGTGTTTTAAACGACATTTGTTCTTTAACCCAGTTAAAGACAGGATATGATTTCCCAAGTTAAACAATCATTAATATTGACTTTTGGGAAGATTAAAACCAATTGGAGTTTCAATGAATCTTTAATTAGATTGAAATGATCGAGAATGGAGTATCACCAGTTTTGCTTCAAGCGATAGTTAAATCTTTAATTAGATTTGAACATGAAATGGTAATTGAATTTACCGATAGCACCATGGTGTTAGGTATGAAGTATTACCAGTTTTACTTCATGGGTTGAATAGGTTGGGATTGGGTAATTTAAAACAAATGATTATTTCGGTAAAGTTCATTAATCCCGACTAGTTGGGATAAACCATAATTTGGTTTGAATTAAAATCCAAAAGAAGATTAAAGAATAAATTTCAAAGAATTTATCTTTGATAAAATTAATGGGAACCTTTCCCAAAGTATAAGAATATTTGAATAAAAGATTATTCTGAATTGGAATGAGGCGTATGTAGTGTTTGTGTAACACTTGTTTATTATATACGCGAGTTATTCAGAAAGACCGGGTTTATCCCATTCTGAATAACTGAATCGATGATGTGTCCAGGATGAAGACGGTGGTTGAAGACCGGAGGACTTCACATCGTTTGGATAATTACTGATGATCTTGATTGGGTTGTACACCCAAGAGGAGGGAATTAGGCGGTGATCGTCCAGACGTACTTGGAGATCGATGGATATGCGAGGTACAAGGTGCCTCCGGTTTCGTTAAGACCCAGAACGAACTTGTATGGACTGTGTGTTTGACATTGGATTTTGCTCTGTGTTGATGGATCTCTATTAAATACACATCTGCCTGGTGAAGGGGAATTCATTCCCTTACTTCACCCTTCTCTGAGATATACGGGATCAGAGGGTGTATATTGATAGACATCTGTAACGACCCGGGTTTTTCAGCTATTTGATTCGAATATTTAAATTTATTTAAATATTATATTTGAATTATTTACAGAATTTAATATCGAATTCATTTATTTAACGATGAATGAATGTTTATATTTATATTTAATATAAAACGAATTCGAAACAACGCGTAGTTCGTAAAATTGAATTTCAACTTCAATTGACCATACCGAATCCATTTTAAGTCGCATTTCGGCGAAACAAGAAGCGTCTGAATCTAGTTGACAATATTTTTCTAATGGAAGAGAAAAATCGAGTTTTCATATTTTAGCTTTTGTTTAACGTTCAAATGAAATTCTGAAATAATCGCTATAGAATCGTTCATGGACCGTAACAGTTTATTTGAAATAACTGCATACTGGATTCAAATTTAGACAAGGTTCTTTTGAGGCGTAGTCATAATTTAATTTTTAGAATTTTACTGTAATTTTTATTTCGTAAAATAAGCAACTTTTTATTTGGAGTATTTTGCACCCTGTATCAGCATTTTGGGGTTTCACAGAATAAGTTAAACTACCGATATTATTATATATTTGGGATCGTGGCACACTGGTGAACGCGACGGTATATTTATTTCTGTCCATAGCAAGTCGTATACGGACAGAGTTTTATATAGCGGTGTATGTTCAACTTTAAAACTAAAAATCGTTGGTCATATCAACAAAAATATTGGTGCAAACTTGCGCTGTCCTGGGACTGAAATGATTTGTCGTTTCATTGAAAAGAGAACGTGACCACCTCTCTTGAAATGTTGCATCACACGTTAAGCCTACACCCTTTCTTTTCAGTTCTAGAGTCAGCTAGCTAACGTAAAATGCATATGGCCTACAGACCCTTTACAATAGCATAGCTACGCACATGTTGAAGTCCAATCAGCACCTTGAAAATGTATGAACTTGCATACCTCTAACACCTATGCTACATGCAGACGGCTATATTTTCGTTTCTGCTTTCCATTCTTAAGCACTGCACCAGCTACGCTTTCACTTCAGCATTAAACATGCTAAAGAAAACACAACATTCTGTAGCCGATCCCAACCCCTAGCTAAAGTCATTTTCAAATCTTAGTATGACCCGCCTATTTATTTTTCAGATCTTTTGCAGTCAACAAGGAAAAATTGGGCACGTTACTATTTTGTACGAGCGTCAGATAATTCTGTTGTAACTGTGGGTATGTTGATCTTAATCTATTCACTCTAGTACTGTGTATCGTTCTTTCTATTCAAAACAGCAGACCTATTCCTCTGTGTAAACACTGCCTTGTCTTCATCAAATCTAGAATGCAGACTAAATATCAACTTTCTCTTGATTTATGAAATGAAAATTCTAGCAGCAACGTTTCCCTTTAAATCAACACAGCCTCCCCTGAATAACCCCACTGCCATCTTTCATTTCAAGCCAACCACGCCCATCACCCTACATATACTCACCACTGTTGGCTAGCCTATCCTATTACTTCATGCCCAAGAGTCCACACCTATAAATACACAGCGCTCTTTCACTTTTAAAACCCAAACCAATTCATACACAGAGCAAACGAAAAAAAACAAAAACAAATTATATTTATAATACCCACCGTTTCACTACGATAGCGCGAGCGTGGGCTAATGGACTGAGGTCCGACGTTGGAGAAATGGCTGCAGTGCTCGTAAAGGCCAGGTGGAGGGTCGGAGTTACATGGAGAGATCGCAGAGGTGGTTCGGTGTTAAAAAGTGGAGGCGGTGAGGTTTGATATGAGAGGGTGAGGTTGTGTGTTCACTGTGTTGGGTAGTATGGGTGAGAAGCAAAGGGGGCTGGCAGTGGATACATGAAAGGGTGGGGTAGTTGCGTGTATCTCATGTACAGGAAAAAGAAGAGAATTAGTATTGGAAGAAGAGTGGGAGCGGACGGGTTTGCAAGGGGGCAGTGTGGGCTTTGGCCCGCAAGCAAAAAAAAAAAAAAAAAAAAACAACGAAAACAAGAAAAAGGGCGGAAGGGGGACAAACACGTGGAGATGTGAGGAAGTTTGTAGGAGCAGGTGTTGTTCATTACCTTGGGGAAGGAGAAGTTGTGATGCATAAAGCATTAACAGGTGGGGAATAAAGTGGAAGCCGCATGTTCATTGGAAGGAGGGAATTGTGCCAAATAAAGAGTAATGTATGAATGGGAGAAGACATGCAGAACAAGAAGAGAAATAAGGTGGATATTGTGAGTGATAGTATCGCTGTAGCAAGAAGAAAAGAGTGGAAAGAATGGAGAGCACAACATGAAAAAAAGAGAACATCGGTTTTCATTGATTGGGAATAACCCAGTGGAAGGAGAAGTATTTTAGGATAGCAACCGACGATTAAGGTAATTAGTTTTTTATTGAGTAATAAATTATAATTTAATTTATAAAATATGGGTTATAACTAAAAATGGCTATAACCGGTCCGTTCATGCACAGAATCGACCGGAACTGGAACCGTTGTGATTCTATCGACGAAGGCAACATGATGAAATTGATTTGGATGAGTTCGGAGCTGACTGGAATTCCATGCAATTTTAAACGCTTGTTTGAAATTGTGCGAACAACGCGAATCGTCAACCGAAAAACGAAGGTGAGTTAATTCTCACACATTTCTGAAATACTAGGATGTGCTAAATCCGTATAATTTAATTTAATTAGTTGATTGGATGCTTTGGATGCCTATGTTTGCTTTAATGGTTGATGTTAATTATATTATCTTCGTTGAAATATTTCTATGTACTGATATGAAATATTATAATGATCTATGGTGCAGGGAAGAACAGGTAGGAGGAACCAAACCGGTTCCTCAAATATTTCATATGCTGTTATTTCATATTTTATGAACTGTTAAAAACCCGTAGACTTTAAACCCTGTTGGTTGTTGGATGTGGTTCAGTTTGAACCAATATATATAATATTGGTTGAGAAATAAATAGCTAATGGCCCAAATATACGCCGTTTTATAAAGATCGATCCACTGTTAGGTGAATCGCTAGAAATGAAGTTATGAAATTATTTTATAACCAAATATAGATTTTAAAGTATATTATTTTAAATAAAGTATTAAAAGGAGAATAAACCAACTACATAAATACATTGATTGGTTTAACCAAATCGACTGTGCGTGAAGCACGTGTTTATATAAGTGATTATTAAAAACGATCTTATTTAGCTAATTCAAGTGATCGGAATTTACGTAACAATTAGAATGGGTTTATATTGATATTAATCAATGTGAATAGAATTATTTAAATTAATTAATTATTAATTAATCGATAGATCCATAACGATTAACTAGCAAGTTAATCAAGTTTTGAGTTGAACAAGTTAACGACTTTAACTGATATTGTTTATTAAATTAGCTCGTTAATGTAAAGAAAGTAGTTAATGGTTAAGTAACCCAGTTCTATTTTAGTAAATGTTGAAATTTGATTATCTGTCATTTATTAAAGAGTCGAAGTGATAATTTGAAATGGGAAATCAAACGTAAACCCGAGTTTGAATAACAGTAGTGAAACGAGATAAGTAATTATAAAGATGCGGTATAGGACTATATTAAAGAAGAGATGGTATTTCACCAAGATAGAAGTAAAATGGGATTTGCTGTGATAAGGGGAAAGAGTATTTGTTTTTTGTATTACAACTGATATCTATCTGACGATAAGAACGTTGTTGATCAAGGTCTGAGAGGTAATTAAATACCCCAACTCGTTGCTTGCTGTGTGCTTGGTCGCATGATAGGGGTTCTCGCTTCGCGTTAAGTGGCGGACGGGAGACTCTTACCCCTACATGTCTCGAAAATGTGGGTTGGTTGTGAAGTCGAAAGGCTGGCCGTAAAATGAGTTGGTGGGGTACCATTGTAAGCCACGGGGGACATTATCCCTCTACCTTGGGGTTGGAGGGACGGTTGAAAAGCCTACCGAAAATCCCTGGGTCGCTACAGTTGGTATCAGAGCAATGGTTTAGGAATAACCTTGGCTCTGTGGTGTAACTCGATAGAGATTGGGCTAGTAATACCCTAGATCGAGTTGAGCGTATATATATATATATGAGAGCGCGTATTTGTAATTTGATATAAAATTATTTTAAATTATTTTTGCCAAGATATTTTATAAGGAAGGCAAGTTTTAATACCTTATAATATTATTAGTGTTGAATTCAATTAGAATTTAATTTGATTATAGGATTTAATAAGATTGAGGCTGGTTTAATATAACCAGAAGCATTCTGAATATGGAATTAAATATAGGATCAAATAAGTCGGAATTTAACTTAAATTAAGTTAAATATGGGATAATTTGGTTTGTTGGTATATTGTTTGATTTATTGAATGTTAGTTGGTTAAATCGAATTTGACAACGAGTTAAGAAGAAATAGAATGAATTTGAAGAAAGAAAATAAATCCCAGTATAATGAATTAAATATAAGGTGTTGGGTTGGTTGAATAAAATTCATCAACCAGATCAATGAAGAAGCTGAGTGGAATGGGATTGTTATTTGCATTATAAATTGAGTTAAGTGCAGATTTTAGAAGGCGATGGAATTGATTTGGTTGCAGATTTGAAGTACAAGTTGGAAAACGAAGAGCAGTTACTTGGTTTTCTTCGAAATTGAAATTGAGTTGCCCGACAAAGAGGTAAACCGTAATATATTGATTTGGTGTTTGAATTTATACCCGATATGGGTAGCCGCTTGGCTTTTATTTTCTTTTGATCAAAATGAGAGGCCCAGAGTGGCGTTTATAGTTGTTTCAATCGAACCGTGCAGAGGAGGTGCTGCCAAATTTTTCAAAATTTTTATAACTTGGTAATATTTTTTATAATATTTTGAATTAATTAGGACGAAATTTATTTAAGGGGGGGGGATGTAACGACCCGGGTTTTTCAGCTATTTGATTCGAATATTTAAATTAATTTAAATATTATATTTGAATTATTTACAGAATTTAATATCGAATTCATTTATTTAACGATGAATGAACATTTAAATTTAATATAAAATGAATTCGAAACAGCGCGGTAGTTCGTAAAATTGAATTTCAACTTCAATTGATCATACCGAATCCATTTTAAGTCGAATTTCGGCAAAACAAGAAGCGTCTGAATCTAGTTGACAATATTTTTCTAATGGAAGAGAAAAATCGAGTTTTCGTATTTTAGCTTTTGTTTTACGTTCAAATGAAATTCAGAAATAATCGCTACAGAATCTTTCATCGACCGTAACAGTTTATTTGAAATAACTGCATATTGGATTCGAATTTAGACAAGGTTCTTTTGAGGCGTAGTCATAATTTAATTTTTAGAATTTTACTGTAATTTTTATTTCGTAAAATAAGCAACTTTTTATTTGGAGTATTTTGCACCCTGTATCAGCATTTTGGGGTTTCACAGAATAAGTTAAACTACCGATATTATTATATATTTGGGATCGTGGCACAATGGTGAACGCGACGGTATATTTATTTCTGTCCATAGAAAGTCGTAAATGGACAGAGTTTTATATAGCGGTGTATGTTCAACTTTAAAACTAAAAATCGTTGGTCATATCAACAAAAATATTGGTGCAAACTTACGCTGTCCTGGGACTGAAATGATTTGTCGTTTCATTGAAAAGAGAACATGACCACCTCTCTTGAAATGTTGCATCACACGTTAAGCCTACACCCTTTCTTTTTAGTTCTAGAGTCAGCTAGCTAACGTAAAATGCATATGGCCTACAGACCCTTTACAATAGCACAGCTACGCACATGTTGAAGTCCAATCGGCACCTTGAAAATGTATGAACTTGCATACCTCTAACACCTACGCTACATGTAGATGGCTATATTTTCGTTTCTGCTTTCCATTCTTAAGCACTGCACCAGCTACGCTTTCACTTCAGCATTAAACATGCTAAAGAAAACACAACAATCTGTAGCCGATCCCAACCCCTAGCTAAAGTCATTTTCAAATCTTAGTATGATCCGCCAATTTATTTTTCAGATCTTTTGCAGTCAACAAGGAAAATTTGGGCACGTTACTATTTTGTACGAGCGTCAGATAATTCTGTTGTAACTGTGGGTATGTTGATCTTAATCTATTCACTCTAGTACTGTGTATCGTTCTTTCTATTCAAAACAGCAGACCTATTCCTCTGTGTAAACACTGCCTTGTCTTCATCAGATCTAGAATGCAGACTAAATATCAACTTTCTCTTGATTTATGAAATGAAAATTCTAGCAGCAATGTTTTCCTTTAAATCAACACAGCCTCCCCTGAATAACCCCACTGCCATCTTTCGTTTCAAGCCAACCACGCCCATCACCCTACATATACTCACCACTATTGGCTAGCCTATCCTATTACTTCACGCCAAAGGGTCCGCACCTATAAATACACAGCGCTCTTTCACTTTTAAAACCCAAACCAATTCATACACAGAGCAAACGAAAAAAAACAAAAACAAATTATATTTATAATACCCATCGTTTCACTACTATAGCGCGAGCGTGGGCTAATGGACTGAGGTCCGACGTTGGAGAAATGGCTGCAGTGCTCGTAAAGGCCAGGTGGAGGGTCGGAGTTACATGGAGAGATCGCAGAGGTGGTTCGGTGTTAAAAAGTGGAGGCGATGAGCTTTGATATGAGAGGGTGAGGTTGTGTGTTCACTGTGTTGGGTAGTATGGGTGAGAAGCAAAGGGGGCTGGCAGTGGATACATGAAAGGGTGGGGTAGTTGCGTGTATCTCATGTACAGGAAAAAGAAGAGAATTAGTATTGGAAGAAGAGTGGGAGCGGACGGGTTTGTAGGGGGGCAGTGTGGGCTTTGGCCCGCAAGCAAAAAAAATAAAAAAATAAAAAAAACAACGAAAACAAGAAAAAGGGCGGAAGGGGGACAAACACGTGGAGATGTGAGGAAGTTTGTAGGAGCAGGTGTTGTTCATTACCTTGGGGAAGGAGAAGTTGTGATGCATGAAGGATTAATAGGTGGGGGAATAAAGTGGAAGCCGCATGTTCATTGGAAGGAGCGAATTGTGCCAAATAAAGAGTAATGTATGAATGGGAGAAGACATGCAGAACATGAAGAGAAATAAGGTGGATATTGTGAGTGATAGTATCGCTGTAGAAAGAAGAAAAGAGCGGAAATAATGGAGAGCACAACATGAAAAAAATGGGAACATCGGTTTTCATTGTTTGGGAATAACCCAGTGGAAGGAGAAGTATTTTAGGATGGCAACCGACGATTAAGGTAATTAGTTTATTATTGAGTAATAAATTATAATTTAATTTATAAAATATGGGTTATAACTAAAAATGGCTATAACCGGTCCGTTCGTGCACAGAATCGACCGGAACTGGAACCGTTGTGATTCTATCGACGAAGGCAACATGATGAAATTGATTTGGATGAGTTCGGAGCTGACTGGAATTCCATGCAATTTTAAACGCTTGTTTGAAATTGTGCGAACAACGCGAATCGTCAACCGAAAAACGAAGGTGAGTTAATTCTCACACATTTCTGAAATACTAGGATGTGCTAAATTCGTATAATTAAATTTAATTGGTTGATTGTATGCTTTGGATGCCTATGGTTGCTTTAATGGTTGACGTTAATTATATTATCGTCGTTGAAATATTTCTATGTACTGATATGAAATATTATAATGATCTATGGTGCAGGGAAGAACAGGTAGGAGGAACCAAACCGGTTCCTCAAATATTTCATATGTTGTTATTTCATATTTTATGAACTGTTTAAAACCCGTAGACTTTAAACCCTGTTGGTTGTTGGATGTGGTTCAGTTTGAACCAATATATATAATATTGGTTGAGAAATAAATAACTAATGGCCCAAATATACGCCGTTTTATAAAGATCGATCCACTGTTAGGTGAATCGCTAGAAATGAAGTTATGAAATTATTTTATAACCAAATATAGATTTTAAATTATATTATTTAAAATGAAAGGGATAAACCAACCACATCTATGCTTTGATTGGTTTAACCAAAACCTACCGTGCGCGAAGCACGTGCTTATTACGTGATTTTAAAAAACAACAACTGTATTTAGCCAAGTCAAGTGACCAGAAGTAGCGTAACAGTAAGAACGTGTCTATATTGATATTGATCAAAGTGAATAAATTTATTTAGATTAATTAATTATTAATTAATTTAAATGGCAAGATCAATAACGATTGACTAACAGGTTAGTCATGTTTGAGTTGAACAAGTAACGGCGTTAACTGAAATTGTTTATTGAATTAGTTCATAAATCTAAAGGGGGTGGTTAAGGGTTAAGTAATCCAGTTTTTATTGAAACTTGATTATTAGTCATTTAAATAATGATCGAAGTGATAATTTGGAATGTAAAATATGTTAAGGAATGTTTTGAAGATTAAAGCTATGAATAAAGCAATTTAAATATTTATAATGAGATATCGAAGTTTTAATTCATATTCTTACTGGAATATCTTGGATTCTAGGAATCCAAGTTAGGTGAAGTTCTAAAACCCAGATTGAATCAGGGTAGTTAAACGAACTAAATTATAAAGATGCCATATAGAATCGCCATTTTTAAAGAAGAGATGATATTCCATTAAGATAGAATTATAATGGGATTTGTCGTATTGGAAATGAGTGTTGGGTTTTGTATTACAACTGGTATCTATCTTACGATAAGAACGTTGTTGGTCAAGGTCTGAGAGGTAATTAAAATACCCCAACTTGAACAACTTCAGGACTATCAAAGGATGATGTTAGTCGTAATGATGAAAGTGTTAGAATAAAGTATTTTGGGAGAAACAAAAGTGTAATGTTACTTGAAGGATTTAGAAATATGTATAACGAGATTTCGAAATAAAAGGAAATAAAAAGGGGCTTGATGATATGAAATGATTCGTGGAATTATAGCGATATTTTCAAAATTATGGAATGAGATTTAAAGGGGTTCATGTTAAAAGGAATGAGTGGTGATTTTGGTAATTCAAATAACGAAGCCAAAGATGGGGTCATGATGGTTGTTGCACGAAGGATAACTGAATCGATAAGATAATAAGAAATGTTATAGCAATATTTGAAATGTTAGTTGAAGGTTAAACTGGGTATGATTTAAGATATTTTCTATGTATATAAGTAAAAGGATTTGCGAACATTAATATACTTGACCAATATATTATTTTCGGGTATTTTAACTGATATAGTGGTTTCAAATGGCCAAGTGATGCTGTGTATAAACCAATGGGCTTGTTTGTTTTATGGTTGTTTATTTTGATAGTTAAATAACCGACTATCAAAATCTGACCCAACGTTATTGGTACGGAAAGACCGGGATCGATTTTTTATTCGAAAACCATTCTGACCAATAAATACGAATACATCGAAGACGTTGATCGAGATGGAGCAAGTGAAGACCGTAGATCTTCATGAAGCGGAAGAGTTACTTACAATCTCTGGCTGATCCCTAGAGATATACTGTGACTTTGTATTGATTGGAATCTTTGAGTTTCAAGGACTTCTCGCTGCTGATCCATGGGGTGATTTCTATATTAGATACAGTAGGAGAGTACCTTCGGTTCATCCTGTACCTGGATGATATATATGGACTATGTGAAGGGTGACCAGATGTTTCAAAAGTCGATTATTGCCTCAAGCCTCAACAACCGGGAAATGACAAAAATCGGGCAGGCAGCATGGCTATGTGGGTCGCACCCATTAGGGTGTATTGTCACCATCTAGAGAATATTCATATTTGTTACTTCTTTTCATTTCTGTATCTCCCGGGGATTACGGTGGTCGCGCGACAAAGATTCGTAAGGTGACAATATACTCGATACACTCAAGAGAAATGAGTGGTCGGTCATGTGTGGGCCGGGTTGCAAGATGTTCTTGTTGAACCCAGTGTATTCATCTCTAGAGATACACCATCGGCAGGTGGTCCCATACCTTGTCATAGTTGGAAGTCCAATCCCCAATAAGCGCCCGCGTTTTTGATTGTATACTATATATGTGGAGCGTGAGATGCAAGCGTTCTGCTAGATACTTGTATTTAGACACTATTATAATATCAGAAAAGATATTGATTTCAAAACGTTTTTGGTTATAGTAAGGTAAAAACCGTCCGTGTTTATGTGTGGACAGGTCTTACTATTATCCTTTTATTTCAAAAGGATTTCAAAGTTAAACAAGTTGGTTGCTGTATGAATTTATCACTGAAAGTATTTCAGACTGATCCGGGTGAATTTTGTTTTAAATCAAATGTGCTCGGGTCAGACCGAGTATATTATCGGTTAGGTATCGCTTGGAGCTTCAGAAGAGGAGTTGAAGTCGAGATGTATTCCATATATATACTAGTACTGGTTTATTTCCGCTGTATGTTGTATTGATCTGAATGTATACTCTGATGTTGTGATATACAATTTTTGTATAAAGTATTTCTGATTATTATATTTTGTCCATTCCGCTGTGAGACTCTGATCTTCTTATTCTTCTATTCTAATATTTTTTTCTTTCTTTTCTCACCCTCTAACTTCTTTCTATTAGCTTTCTGGGTTTTCGATACTTGAGTTTGGACACAGGACGTGTTAGTGTCTGGATTCGAGTGTCGAAATTCCTGGGTCGCTACAACATCAGTCGCATGGTGTGAATTGCCTATGTGGCATGCCTAAGTGGCAAATGATCAAGGCTTTTGTTGAAAAGCAAAGTCTTGTGGTTGATGATCAAAGCACCGCATGTGTGGCATAGCTTTGTGTAACGTTAATTCTCGAGCCTCACACCCCGATTGTGAACCAGAAAGGGGAGAGGACATCTGGGCAGGTATGCGTTTCTTTCTAGCTAGGGTGGCGTCAGTGACCTACCAGCCCTGACATTTATATTATTTTCACCTGTGTGGTTGTTGCTGTTGCGAGGCGCCGATATTGGTGACTATGTGGAGCCGATGGAGTCATTTGGCTCATTTACGCCCTAAAGGGCGGGGAAACGCATGTTCAGGGTTTAAGTTTAATCCACATCAGTGAACTGGCCCTGAAGATCCAAGGGTCACTCGAGCTCTGATCCTGAGGCTCGGGCTAGAGAGTCTCGAATCTGTGAGGACTATCTTTTGCCTCGGTTCATAGATGGAAACCCAGCTTCCAATACGTGACTTTGCAGTCTTGATTGTAAACCTATATATAGCGACATGATATATGGTACCCATGCCGTCTATGATTGATACTTACGATTGAAATTGTTTTGACACTATGCACTTATAGTAATAATAAAAGATGAGATTTAGGGTATCAAGCATTCTTTGGCTATTATAAGGTAAAACCCTATCCTCCGGCTTTTGTTGCATTGTGTGATGGGACTTGGGTCTTATAATAGCTTCATTGTTCTTTATTTAGCATTGCACTGTTGTTTTATGCACTGGTATTCCTGGGAGGAAACCCATTCCGTGTTATACGGTATGGTCCCTTGATTTACCTGACTTTAAAGTAAAGATCAATAACTGTTTTAGTTCTCACACCAGTCACATGACTGACCTGGAGTTTATTGTTTTAACCTAAACTCTGGGTGCCCTTATTTTCGACACGGGCAGCTAGTAGTTTTGGTTTTGCAGATTTATATTCACAGGAACCTGGTTTACAGCTGGAATTATATTCGAAAAGCTCTGTATCCGTATATTATTTTCAGTTGTGTTTTGTATTATTTTCCGCTGCAGTAATGTATTTAAATCTCTGATATTTTCTGTTTTATTTTATTCATTCATACTCTGTAATATTTTTGTATTCTGATGAATTGTCGTAATAAGCAATGAAATGTTCTTTTGTTTGTATTCCGATGCGTCTTGTCCTCATTACGATCCGGGTTTTGAACGGTCTTGGTCGGTTTAGCGATCGATTAGGTCCGGGCGAAATCTTTATCGTTACATTTGGTATCAGAGCTTTGGTTTACAGAGCTCGAGAACAAGGCACATTAGAACCAAAAGAAAGAATTCATCAGAGATTGGATTAGTAAAATCCAATGAGAATGAATCGTTAGAGATGGGATCAGTAGTATCCTAGAACGAGTGTGAAGAGTATATTTTTTAAAATAAAAGTGAAAACAAATTTTGTTTTGAAAATAAAATCCAATTATACGTATTTGATTATTTTATTTGTATTGAATTTGGACAATCTAATATATAAAGATTTTGCATATACGCCTTGCAAACGTATGTTCGAAGTTTTAATATACTGGATAGATATAGAATCACACTCTAGTCACCCGGACATGATCCTGATGATGAAGTATACCATCATCAGTATTTATTTTCGAGTTTCGAAAGTGAGATATCTATGTATTTCCAATTGACTGGTGTGAGAACCAAAGCTAGATAGGGCTATTTGTTGTGAATTGGCATCAAAAATATGATTTTGACTTATGAATTAAAGTTATGAATTTGAAATCATAATCAACTAATTGATTACTGGTTGGGTTGTTTGATTATTATTTGACTAATTAAATGTTGAACCTTTAGCCAAATTGAACCAAATAGTGAGTTGTATTGAAAATTAGTCGCATTTGCATGCATATACATGTACTTACATTGAACAGGTCATAGCAAGGAGGCTAGAGAAGAGGAATAAAATTATTTGCCCGACAAATAGGTACATGTTTATTGTATTTCTTGGGTTTTGGATGATTTTATGAGCCGATTGGCTAGCCACTTGGCTTTTTCTTTTGGATTGGTGAGGGCCATGGGAGGCTATTTGAAATATCCCGAAGCTCGTGGTGCTGGGGAGGTTATGGCGAAAATTTTCGAAAATTTAGGGTGTTAGCCAAATTTTTGAAAAATTTGAAAAGTTCTTAGAAACTGAAAAGATGAAGAACTTAAGCCGTAATGAAAATAATGGAAGTTGAGTTGATTAGTTAAACAACTTTCGGCTTCGTTCCTTTTCGGGGATGAATAGTTTTAAGTGGGGGAGATTGTAATAACCCAGAAAATCCGAGCCAATTAAAATTTTTATTTTGGCAATTTTAATGAATTTTGAATATTTAAAATGAATTATTTTAAATAATTACAACGAAAAATTTATTCTGAATAGAATTAGAACGTATATATTTATTTGAATCGTCGTTAGAATATAAATAATTATTTTTAATTATAAAAGGAATTGAAAATGGCACGGTAGTTTGAAAATTCGATTTCAGAGTTCAAATGAATGTACAGGATTCAAAATGAACTGGATTTTAGAAAAATAAAAAATATTAGAATCCATTCGAGAATTTCTTTCCAACGACACCGAAAAATTGAAATTTCATAGCGGGAATAAAATGTTATGCCCAGTTGAAAATTCAGAATAGTCGCTATGGAATTTTGGCCCTTAAAAATGGAAATTTTGCAAACGACCTCAGTTTTCGACGAAACCACTTTTGTTGGATCCGTGATGTCAAGTTATTGCTAGGTTTCAAAATTCATAATTTTCTGAATCAATATGTGAGCGTGGCATAAGAAAACGTGTTTTGTCAATTTCAGTCAATTTGGATCGACCAGAAAACGACCATTTTTCAAACGACCTTCAAATTTGACGAAATTAGTTTTGTTAGGATCGTATTGTCAATACGAAGCTAGAAATATTTTTTTTGGAATATTTAGAATCAGTATGTGGCCCCAACAAATTAAAATGTGCATTTAAAATTCAATATAATGATTTATATGTTAATTTGAACGGAAACTGGTCGTAACGGTCGAATTGGCTAACGTAACATATCCCATTGTGCTCGGAATGGGGCTATTTAGCTAGGGGCGACAGTCGTTGAACTCGATTTAGAGTTCGAAATAAAAAGTAACTTTATAGAATTAAATAATTAAATAATAATAAAATAAATTAAAAGTCAACCCCTCTATTTACTCTCACCCCCTTCCAATTCAGATCGACGAACAAAGAGAAAAAAAATGCGAGCCTCCAGAACCCCATCGCCCTCGTTGACCTCGACATCCGCCTCGCTCCGGCTAACCGCCGTCTCGCGCCACCAGTCATCTCGCCCGCCACCTCCATCCCCGGCGCCACCACGTTTCCCTCCTCCAGCGAGCCAAATCACGAATCCCTAAATCAAACAACCCCCCAAGACCCACCACCCCCTGCGCCTGACCAGAATCGCCACCGTGGGTGCTGGCTCCGCCCACCGCCACCTGAACTTCCCCCCTGCCTCGAGCAGAAGACCCCTACGCCCTCTCCCTCTCCGGACAGCAAACACCAGCGCTGGAGCTCCGTTCAAGCGAAAGTCAGTGGAAAATAACAATTGCGATGGAATGAATTGAAATCAAAAAGGACTTCGAACAGTTCAAAAATTCAGAAATGAAATGGCGGAGTGGATCTCAAAGGTGAGAACTCCTCACTTTAATTTTCTTTATACAGTTATTTATTATGTAATTGCATATATGAACTGCTCCCCGTCGTTCACAGACCATGGACGACTTGTGTGATTGTTTGTGTTGTGAAAATTGACTGTTGATTGTGAAATAAAACATATATTCGTGTTGTGAAATAAAATATATATTCATGTGCTGAAATAAAATATATATTCATGTGAAATAAAATATATATTCATGTTTTGAAATAAAATATATATTCATGTGTTAAAATAAAATAAATATTCATTTACAAGTTAAAATAAAATAAATATTCATTTACAAATCGAATGATTTGTTTATGTACACTGATTTGACTGATATTGATTTGGATGATAAATTTTACACATCGCCCAACTGCACAAATAAAATATGTGTTTGATTGATTGAAACCCCACACGGGTGTTGGGATGATATTGACATACACTAATCCCAATTGTTTAGTTGTATTCGATCGATGGGTTAACAGGCTATTGTAAGCGTTGACTACTTATATTCAATGCTTATGCAGTTGCGTGGTGCACACTGGATGATGGATGATTGTTTATCACTATTGATATATACATGTGTTGTATGGAAATCCATAGAAATAAAATCTATGGTAATTGATTATGCCTCATTCCAATTTTGAAATAGAAATAATTGAAATAGAAATATTTGAAATGAAATATTTGAAATGAAATATTTGAAAAGAAATATTTGAAATAGAAATATTTGAAATAGAAATATTTGAAAAGAAATATTTGAAATAGAAATATATAAAGCCGTGTCGATTAGATTGACGCCATTTTGACGGGAACGATATTTATATCGATTTTATTCATTTTTATAATGAATATCAAAAATGAATTGATTTCAAAATCTAATGTTTTGAAAATATTTTCATTTATATATCAATGATATGAAATATTCAATTTTGATTTGAAATGGAATATGAAGTTGAAATCATTTTGAAAACGAATTTAGAACGATTTATAAAATACATTTTAAAAGGAAATCGACGAAATATACATTATATATTATATATATATATATATAATGGCCAGAAAAGAATGCGCCGCGCAGCGGTAGTTCGCGAATTTCGACCATTGGCTTCGAATGGATATTACGGGAGATCCGACCGTTGGATTCTCCTAAAGCCGGAACCATTGGGTTTGTATTGAAAAGAGATTTCTAACGAATATTAGAGATTTGAAATCTAACGGTTGGATTTGGAATTATGTCCAAATAAAATTTGGAAAAGGTCGTTGTAAGTGCAGTTCGATGGCCGTTGATGGAAATCGACTATACGGGCCTTAATAAAATTATTAAATATATCAATAATTTGTGTAAAATCATAAGAAATGATTTGGAAAGAATTGGGATGAAAAACTCCCTATTTGAAAAGATAAAAAGAGATTTTTATCGAAATGAACTAGTTTTGAACTAGAATTATTATCCTATTTATTTTTAAAATAAATAAAGTGGATTTGAAATGGTTTTGAAAATAACCAGAATTTCGAATGTATAAAGTGGAAATGGATTTGAATAGAAATTGTCCTTGGAATATTTCGATGTTGGATTTCGTGATTATACAGATATTGTTACGGAAATTTGAAAGATATATTTATATCGTTATTTCCAATACGATATTTGTGGGTCGTAGATTTTGATATTGAATATAAGACAATATATTTTCTATTCAGAGCCTTGTATTTAATATCAAATGGGATTTGGGTTTGTCGTGAATGGTGTCTTCATTAACACTGTTCTTAAACCCAGTTGAGTAAAAGATTAAATCTTTTTATGTAGATTTAATGAAGAGTACCAATTAAATAATATTTAATTGGAATTGAATTGGAATTAATTTATGGGTTTATCGTGAACAGTGTTTTAAATAACATTTGTTCTTTAACCCGATAATTAATGGAATGTGTATTTGGTTTATTGTGAACTATGTTTTAACGACATTCGTTCTTTAACCCGATTTACAGTGAAATGTGACTTGGAATTTATAAATCTTTTGTTAAGATTTAAAGGAGATTTTCCAAAGTAAAGTTCTCCAATTTAATAAAATAAATTGAAATGGAATGGAATTCGATTTGGTGATAATTGAAGTGAATTTCTATGGATGAGGACTGCTAATACATATGGAGTTTAAAAGGCTTTGTCGTTATTCCATTTATATTGTTAGTTGGATATGGAAGTTTATATCGATTATATATATCGATTTGTTTTCCATGAAGATACCATCGGTAATGGAACGTGACCTGGGTTGTCGTGAATGGTATCTTTAATAATACTATTCTTAGACCCAACAGAGTTAAGAAAATCAGAAACTAACTGGAGATTAGTTAAATTGAATGGTTTCCTGGGTATTGATCTGATGTTGGTTTCGGCCTTCGGGGTTATTACTTAGGGGATTGCTCACTTTCTAATTTACGGTTAAAGGCTGATGGAATAGAATGTGATTTTGGGTTTATCGTGAACCGTGTTTTAAATGACATTGGTTCTTTAACCCAGTTAAAGACAGGATATGATTTCCCAAATTAAACAATCATTAATATTGATTTTTGGGAAGATTAAAACCAAGTAGAGTTTTGATGAATCTTTAATTAGATTGAAATGATCTAGAATGGAGTATCACCAGTTTTGCTCCAAGCGATAGTTAAATCTTTAATTAGATTTGAACGTGAAATGGTAATTGAATTTACCGATAACACCGTGGTGTTAGATATGAAGTATTACCAGTTTTACTTCATGGAATGAATAGGTTGGGATTGGGAAATTTAAAACAAATGATTACTTCGGTAAAGTTCGTTAATCCCGACTAGTTGGGATAAACCGTAATTTGGTTTGAATTGAAATCCCAAGGAAGATTAAAGAATAAATTTAAAAGAATTTATCTTTGATAAAATTAATGGGAACCTTTCCCAAAGTATAAGAATATTTGAATAAAAGAATATTCTGAATTGGAATGAGGCGTATGTAGTGTTTGTGTAACACTTGTTTATTATATACGCGAGTTATTCAGAAAGACCGGGTTTATCCCATTCTGAATAACTGAATCGACGATGTGTCGAGGATGAAGACGGTGGTTGAAGACCGGAGGTCTTCACATCGTTTGGATAATTACTGATGATCTTGATTGGGTTGTACACCCAAGAGGAGGGAATTAGTTGGTGATCATCCAGACGTACTTGGAGATCGATGGATATGCGAGGTACAAGGTGCCTCCGGTTTCGTTCAGACCCAGATTGAACTTGTATGGACTGTGTGTCTGACATTGGATTTTGCTCTGTGTTGATTGATCTCTATTAAATACACATCTGCCTAGTGAAGGGGAATTCATTCCCTTACTTCACCCTTCTCTGAGACGTACGGGATCAGAGGGTATATATCGATAGACATCAGTCGCATGGTGTGAATTGCTTGTGTGGCATGCCTAAGTGGCAAATGATCAAGGCTTTTGTTGAAAAGCAAAGTCTTGTGGTTGATGATCAAAGCACCGCCTGTGTGGCATAGCTTTGTGTAATGTTAATTCGCGAGTCACACACCCCGGTTGTGAACCAGAAACGGGAGAGGACATCAGGGAGGGCATGCGTTTCTTTCTAGCTAGGGTGGTCTCAGTGACCTACCAGCCCTGACATTTATATTATTTTCACCTATGTGGTTGTTGCTGTTGCGAGGCACCTCGAAGATATCGGTGACTATGTGGAGCCGATGGAGTCATTTGGCTCATTTACGCCCCCAAGGGCGTGGAAATGCATGTTCAGGGTTTAAGTTTAATCCACATCGGTGGACTGGCCCTGGCGATCCAAGGGTCACTCGAGCTCTGATCCTGAGGCTCGGGCTAGAGAGTCTCGAATCGGTGAGGACTGTCTTTTTCCTCGGTTCACAGATGGAAACCCAACTTCCAATACATGACTTTGCGGTTTTGATTGTAAACCTATATATGCCGACATGATATATGGTACCCATGCCGTCTATGATTGATACTTATGATTGAAATTGTTTTGACACTGTACACTTATAGTAATAATAAAAGATGAGATTTAGGGTATCAAGCATTCTTTGCCTATTATAAGGTAAAACCGTATCCTCCGGCTTGTGTTGCATTGTGTGATGGGACCTGGGTCTTATAATAGCTTCATTGTTCTTTATTTAGCATTGCGCTGTTGTTTCATGCACTGGTATTCTTGGGAGGAAACCCGTTCCGTGTTATACGGCGTGATCCCTTGATTTACCTAACTTTAAAATAAAGTTCAATAACTGTTTTAGTTCTCACACCAGTCACATGACTGATCTGGAGTTTATTGTTTTAACTAAACTCTGGGTGCCCTTATTTTCGACACGGGAAGCTACTAGTTTTGGTTCTGCAGATTTATATTCACAGGAACCTGGTTTACAACTGTAATGATATTCGGAAAGCTCTGTATCCGTATATTCTTTTCAGTTGTGTTTTGTATTATTTTCCGTTGTAGTAATGTATTTAAATCTCTGATATTTTATGTTGTATTTTATTCATTCATACTCTGTAATATTCTTGTATTCTGATGAAATGCTGTAATAAGCGATGAAATGTTCTTCTGTTTGTGTTTCGATGCGTCTTGTCCTCATTACGATCCAAATTTTGAACGGTCTTGGTCGGTTTAGCGATCGATTAGGTCCGGGCGAAATCTTTATCGTTTCATTTTGCAAAATAAGAGATTGCATTTTTTAAAATTTACATTATGGATTGAACGTCCACATGACCGAAAACAAAATTAAGTTATCTTACCATATAATTCAACTTTAGCATGAGTTGCATTTAAAATGAAGTAGTATGATTTATAAAAATGATTTACCACTAAACTGATATAACCGATTTTCTTTTACTTATTAAATTATGTAAACTGTGTTGCATTTGAAATAAAAAAGATAAATCATTTTATCATTTTTACAATAATTACCAACAACATCCTCCAAATAACAGTTAATATGTTATATATAATATTAACTACCAAGTTGTAACATAAATTATGTTAATTTGAAGATAAATTATGATAAATGATAATGAATTTTCAATACTCATTTTTATTCTTCTACTAAGCTAAGAAAGATAAAAGCTTTTATATTTAGTTGAAAATATATTAGTAAAAAATAGTATTATAGAGTCTTATAAACATAATAACAAGCAATATTATATTCAATATCCTCATATATATACAATATACTTTTAATAAAATAACATAGTATGTCACAGCCATAAATATAATATCAATAAAAGATAAAATGATATATCTTTCTTCAAAAATCAAAATAATAATATTACAGAATACAAAGTCATGCTCAGTTATGTGAATAACATTATCAGACAGTAGAAATTCATTATATATCATCCATCACAATATCATCACTAAATTCAGTTAAACTGAAATTATTATCAATAAAAGAAAAAATCATTTATCTTCATTTTACATCAGTATAACAATAGTACTCATAATAAAACACCATTTATATATTTGTTTCAAAACATACAAAATTACACATCACATTTCATCAACTCCCAAAAGATGAAACATGAAAAAAAATGAAGAAAAACTGTACTTCGCTGCATTACATTGCCATAAGCATACACAAAATAATCCCAAACATGATCCATGACATAGCTAAAGCTCTTGCAAAGAATTTTTTCTCTCGTGATTTCCACATTTAACGCACATTAAAGCCATCTTTACCTTCATATCAGCAACAATCTCATCAGCTTTTGCCCTCTTTTGCTTTTGCTTCAGCAACTTGTCTTCAAGTGTCATTTTTTCCATGAGCAATTGCGATATAATATTTTCTTTATCCATCAATTTAATTGTATTTTCTCCCATTTTAGCATTGTTATTGATTTCTTACACTCCTTCATGCCACATAAAATACCCACATTCGTCATTATGTACATATGTTAAATTCTAAACTAAAATGTCATTGAAAAATACGATAATCAACAAAGCAAGCAAAAATACTTAATTTATACTTACAGGACACATGGAGCAACCAAAACACTTCTTCCCTACATTCAACCCTGCCTTCGTAGTCCTCATCTATGGTGGGATTCTGTGGTGGCAAAGCTTAATTCCCGCTACTGTTGTTGAATTTGAAGTAGAACTTGATGGAGTCATCATTGAACTCGAAGATGGACAAATCAACTACATTAGGACATATAATCGACATTACGAAAAAATAAATTCATTTCATAAGGCCATCTTGAAAACATAATACAATGATACTTTCTTTATATTACTTGCTCCTTACATTATTCATATTAACATTAGCCTCAATATAAAAACCAAACCCGCAAATATTTAGCAAATAACACCAACAAAATGAAAACATAATACAGAGTACATAGCAATTTGAAAAAAGATAATTGCTTTTATCATTTATGAAAAACTGAGAACACCGTGTTAAAAAAAAGGAACAATAAAATTGCTAGAGGCTATTCATCATTTCTTTCCTTTTCTTTTTTAATTTTGTTACTTGAATGTGTACTCTATGAAGGAAAAGTACAAATCTAAATTTGAACTTCTAAAACATATACGCTTTTATCTTTTCTATTTGTTATTTAAATCATTTGTATACCTAATTTAATAATTTCAAATTAGAAGAAAATTTATAAATATTTTTAACATGTAGTAGTAACTATGATATGCAAGTACATCTTAATATTTTATTTCATTATTTTTATAAAAAGATAAATGGATATATCTTTTTTAACTCCAGTATACATTAACATCCAGTACATCAAATTAAATAACATTTAATCTTTTACAGTATTTATTTTGGATAAAATATACATACAACATTAAAAACAATGAAAAATGGTTTTGGGTTATCTTATATTAAGAAGGAGCATGGTTGTATATTAAACGTTTATACCTATACATTGAAATACAATCTTTTTTTAATATAAAAAGATTGAGCTTCATTTGTAAATGTACATTGAAATGCAGTTATCACTGAAATCATTTATCATTTTATGTAAAGAATCTCACCCATTTATCATTTTTTGTCCTACTTTTAAAAAAAGATAAAATCATTTATTGTAACAACCCGTATTTTGAATAACATGTTATAACATAAATCAAGGCAGAATTAAATGTTAAAATCTGAATCAAGGGAAACGGGTTGTGCCATTGCGTTCGTCTCGGAAAAATACGCGAAATAGAGTCCGAGTTTTCGGGAATCGGAGTCCGTATGACCCAGTTATGGCCCATAGAAGTTTTCAGAAAATTCCAAGTTCAAAAACAGTTCAAATTTCAAATCTGGAGCCAAACAGACTGGGCGGGAAAGTTTCCCGCCTAGCCCCCAAGTCGATTGGGGAGTCGACTTGGGAGTCGACACATCCCAGTTGGTGTCGACTGCCCAGTCGACACCCCTGTCGACCTGGGTGTTCGGGCCAAGTGGCCTGGTGCACCTGCTGAGTGTTTTGAGACATGTTTTTGGGCCTGTTTTGGGATTTGATGGTTCAGATCTAAACTAGGGTTAATCCTATGGCCTAAACTAACCTAAACCTCTATAAAAACACCCTAAACCCTACCCTAAATCACCAAAAATCAATCCTACAAATAGGTTAAGCCAAAATGCTCCTTGATCATGGCCTCCATCTTCATAACATGGCCTCCATCTTCTTCATGAAAGCTTGAGTGTTCTAAGCTAGTAAAAGAGCCATCTTTCTTCATCAAATCAAAGGAGCTACCTATTCTCAAGGCTATTTGTGTTGCTACATCATTCCTAAAGCTTCTACAACATCTCTATCTTGTTCTATTTGGTTCTAGTTCTCATAGCCACACTTTATAAGCCCTCCTCTACTCTTAGATCTAAACTATGAACTTAAAATGACATGTAGCAAGTTGAAATGAGACTTTTGTGTTATGCTTCCTTGGATTTCATGCATAGATTCATTCATGACCCTTTTGATCTATGGTTGTGGACCTAATGTTTACCTATCATGAATCTAGTACCATTTATGTTGACTTTGGGTGGAAAGCTATGAGCTTTATGTGGTGATTGTGCATAAATGCAACATAGAACCCCTCATGACCTTGATATTAACTTGCCATGAAGGGCCTATATGCTAATCACAAGTTTATCACCCTATTCGCTTAGTTTAATGCCATACACGTGTAGGTTGGAATTGGACCTAAGTGCAATATTTGCCTTGAACCTATCATTGTATGCATAGATCTATTCATGTCTCTCTTGATCTATGATTGTGGACCTATCATGAACCTAGTACCGTTCATGTGGACTTTGGGGAAAATGCTATGAAATGGATTATGGCTTATGCATGTTAACAAACCTTAACTCCTTATGTTCCTTAACATTCATATGATGATATTGAACTTATGTGCTATGCACAAGTTAGGATTGTCACCCTATGTCAACTATTACCATGTTACCACCATATTTGCTAATTATGCTATTCATACATGTTTGTGGCCAAATCACCCTTATGCTATTATGCATGCTTGAGGCCAAAGCACCCATATGCTATTTGATATGTTTGGGGCCAAGTCACCTTCTATGCTATCATACATGTTGAGGCCATATGCTAGTATGTTGAACCCCTTTTGCCTCGAATATCACCATGTTTAACTTGTGATAGACTTTGCCATCTTATGCCCACCTTGTCATATTCTTATGTTCCCCCTTTTGATCTATTTGTGTTGATGCGAACTTACGTGCGATGGGGTTACGTTATGGGTAAACTTAAATGACATGAAACATGACTTGAAAATATGACATGTGATTATACTTGAAAACATGAACGTGGACATGACATGTAGAAAACATGAAAGTGGCCAACTCGAGATTGGGTTGAGTTTGTAGCATAAATCTACCCGGAACCGACCGGCTTAACTAGTGGCTACAAACAATAGGACCCAATGTGAGTAGTTGGTCATATCGCACTTAAAACCCGAGGTTAGACTAGATTGTGGTGTAGAGCTACCCGGACCCGCCCGACTTAACTAGTAACCACAACAAAGTCTAATGTGAGAGGTTGGGGTGCATTAAGTTAATTAATGCCACATGGTAGGGTTAAGTCATGGACTACTTGAATACTTAACCAATTAAACACGATGAATTGGTAGGGTTAAGTCATGGACTACTTGAATATACTTAAACAGTTGAACACGATGTATTGATAGGGTTAAGTCATGAACTGCTTGGATACACTTGACCAACTCAATACATGGTTAGGATAGGGTTAACCACACTTAACCCATTTAAAACCCTAGTTAGGTGGTCCATTTCAGCAGTAACCTACTTGGGAGTATCTGGATACCCTGGACTAGGCTAGGGTGGGGCATGATTACTAGACTGATTGTAAGAGACCAAAAGAGACGACTAAATAGGTGCACCAGTTAAGTTCAGGCGGACCATGGTCGTGCACATTGAGTCCGGGGTTGAACATGGGCACCAGTAGGTTTAGACTGTGCGTGCTTGTTTTGTGTCTGTGGTTAACACCTTAGGGCTCGATACACCCTGGGGTGAACCTTGCACAGTTAACTACATTCCATGATTAAGCCGTATGACACCGATACACGACGAGTTAGGCTTATAGAGTGCCGATCGACTAGATCGTATAGTTGGACCTTGACTGGGGTCATCTCATGATATTGGGCCTATTGGGCCAAGGGATCATTTCTTGTTTATACTTGACATGGGTTGGAAAACTAGTACACTCTTGGTGCAACTTAACCTTGTATATGCGATGCCACACTTGATCTATCTTGTTAACTATTTACCATGCCAGTTTAGTTACCATCCTTATGTTTCATCTTAGTTTCTCATGTTCAGTTAATTTTACTAATAGTAGGTAGGACTTACCAGTCTTTATGACTGACCTATTTTCCTTTCGCCTCTTTTATTCCGTTCCCCCCCCCCAGGTTCTCATGGTGGGAACACTAGCACCTAGCTTGGATCTTTGGCTTGCTTTTCTGACAGCTCATGTACGGTTTGGACTTGAGCTTTTCTGACAGCTCATGTTCGGTTCATGTTTTCTAAACTTTGTTTTGTTGGAAAATGATGACCAAGTACTTTGATGTAACTTGACTATGGTTTTGAAATAGTAATTTTATCCGCTGCTTTATTTACACTGTTTTACTCATATGTTCTGTCTTGTAATATCTCTGTGCATGATTACCCAGTTAAACACCCCTCCAAAGCCAGTGTACTTGCAAGAGTGACCCTGGCGTAGGTGGGGTGTTACATTTGGTATGAGAGCATAAGGTTTATGAGATTGAACAAAAGGTTTTTAAAACTTACGTTTTGAAAAACTATTTTCTAAACCGATTATAAAGAAGTATTTTTCCAAGAAAAGTCTAGTTTATTTTAAAAGGCTATTCCCCAAAAGCCATTAGCACTATCCTTAGTTTCCTCGTTCTGAATCTATCTTTTTCTTCGTTTCAGTATAGCCGATAATTTTGCCATTTTGGAGGGCATACCAGTACCTATTTGGTTTAGAAGGTACATGGAGGCAAGGGCGAATGAAGCCGGCCCCGCGGACATTCCTCCTCCTCCCCCCGTGGCTAACATTCCTCCTCCTCCCACTGTGGCTAACATTCCTCCTCCTCCCCCGTGGCTAACATTCCTCCTCCTCCCGTATCTGAGGTTCCTCCTCCTCCTCCTCAGCATCCACAAGCGGATTTCGCGAAGATTTGCAAGGACTTTAAGGTGATGGGTTGCAAGAATTTTGTTGGGACAGAGACTTATGTGGAGGCAAGAAACTGGTTAAAGGAAACTGAAGACCTCTTTGCTATCTTTGATATGGAGGACCGTAGGAAAGTTCTGTTGGCGGTATGGCTGTTGAAAGGGGAAGCTGCATATTGGTGGGTAGTCACCACCACTACTAGGCCAATTCAAACTTGGGATGATTTTAGGAGATGGTTTGGACTGAGGTTTCTATCATCAGCAGAAGAGAACCTTCAGATGGAGAGGTTCCTATCTCTAAAGCAAGGGGACATGACAGTTAGGGAATACGTGGATAAGTTTAATCAACTTGCTCGGTTCGGTCCAGACTTGGTTAACACAGCTCAGAAGAAATCCCTACACTTTGCTCTAGGATTGAATGAGCCATTGCATGGTTTAGCCATGTCCCATATACCCATGGGGGAGACCTTCGAGAGTTTGGTGAATATAGCCCTGCTTCAAGAGGAAGATAAGAGTGGCAAGAAGGAGGTCAAGGCAAATGAGTCTCAAGGCAAGAAGGAAGATTCCGAGAAAGGAGACAAGAACAACAAGAAGGGAAACAAGGGCAACAACAACAACAAGGCAAGAGAGACAAGAAAGTGCAACTTCTGTAGAAGCACTGGGCACATAGCCAAAGACTGTAAGAAGAAGAAGAGGAAGCTGGGCGTATGCTTTCATTGTGGAGAGTCTGGACACTATAGTAAGGATTGCCTGAAAAAACGATGACAAGGGAAAAGGCAGACTCAACGAGCAGGACCCTCTGGAGGGCAGTTGCAGGCTCTCCACGCTCTTCCAGCTTTTGATCGAGGTAGTGTTTCTATAGAAAGTCATGTTTACATTTCTGATTTCCCTGTTCGTACCTTATTTGATTCTGGCGCATCGCATAGTTTTATTTCTGATCTTGTTGAAAGTTTGCACCTAAGTACTAGTCTAGTTGAAAATCCCGTTAGTGTTTCAAATACAATTGGGGATTCCGCCCATTTATCTATGATTTGTATGGATTTGAGGATCTCTATCTTGAGCGTAGAATTCATGTGCAATGCTTGTGTTCTCGGGTTTATGGGATACATGTTGATTTTGAGCATGGATTGGTTATCCAGTTATGGAGCCATTCTTGATTTTGAACATAGGGTTGCGAGGCTCATGACTCACCTCGGTAATACCCTCGAAATCTCATGTGACCTTTAGGGTTCCGTCATGATTAGTTATCTAGAATCCCTTGGCACCTTTATTGGAAATTGGAAATTTGTAATCCAATCGAGTAGTGTTCGCCACTAAGGCGGATAGTCCATTTCGCTTAAACATGGGTTATAGAAATCACCCTAGTAAGTACATTTGGCAACGTGGATTGGCATTTGTTTTCAAGAGATAGTTCTTCTGCGTGGAGTACCGTATAGTATGTAAACGAGATCCAGGATTCACTAACGAATTTTGGAAAGCTTGCATGAAACCATGAGCACGCAGTTATGTTTAAGCCAAGTATTTTAGGAAAAGAATAAGTGGAAGTGGAACGAGAGGCAACGGTGAAATGAGTTCTAACTCATATTTTGGAAATTAGATTTAAGAGCTACGAAATTGTGAAGTTAAAAGACGGTCAAGGCACGATAGGATTAAGCTCAAGAAAATGCGACTTAGAAGATTGAAGACTAGATACGCACATTATATCTCTTTCTAAGAGTATATCCTTGATCCCTATTATTCTGTAGAGCTTACTCGCATGCTATCTTTTAAGTATATCCTCTCGGTCCTATTCTCAACCTTAGTTCTGTTGCAAACCCCATAAGGAGTATGACTCGCCTGTTTGTGATATATAGTTGGGGTGAAGATGTCCATTAAGTTGACCAAACTATTTGGGCTTTATGGGATATGGGTCATAGTTGATAGACTTACAAAGAGTGCTCACTTTGTTCCGGTGAAGAGCAAGAGGACCACATCATGGCTGGCATCTGTTTATCTTCGAGAGATAGTGCGATTGCATGGAGTTTCTTCTAGCATAGTTAGCGATCGTGACCCAATTCTCGCTAGCCAATTCTGGAATAGTTTGCAAGAAGCGATGGGTACGCAATTGAATCTAAGTACGGCCTATCACCCACAGACGGATGGTAAGACCGAAAGGGTGAATAGGGTACTAGAAGATCTGTTGAGGCTACGCATTCTTGGCTTTGGTGGCACTTGGGAAGATCACCTTCCTCTCGTAGAATTTGCTTATAATAACAACTACCAAGAAAGTATAGGGATAGCACCATTCGAAGGTTTATATGGGAGGCTGTGCAAGTCACCAACATGTTGGTGGGAGACGACAGATAAGCTTATACTTGGGCCCGACATGATAAGGGACACATCCGAGAAGGTTGAGTTGATTCGAAGGCGGATGAAAACGGCCCAAGACAGACAAAAATCCTATGTAGACAAGCGAAGGATAGACTTAGAGTTTGAAGTTGGAGATATGGTCTTTGTGAAGGTTTCTCCTTTGCGAAATGTGGTTCGTTTTGGAGCAGTTGGGAAGCTGGCACCAAGGTTCGTAGGACCCTTCCCTATCATAGAGAGGATTGGGAAGATGGCTTATAAGGTGGAATTGCCCGAGAAGCTGGCCGGAGTGCACAACGTTTTTCATGTCTCGCATCTCCGTAAGTGCCTACATGAGTCAGCCGAGGTAGTTGAGCCTAGCATTCTTGAAGAAGTGGAGGTAGAAAAAGAGGCAACTTTGAGGCGAGCTCCGATTCGTATCTTGGGAACGGAGATCAAGAAGCTGAGGAATCGAGAAGTCAAGTTAGTAAAGGTTCAGTGGAGTGAAGCCGATGAAGATGCAACTTGGGAAACCGAGGAGAAGATGCGTGGGCTTTATCCATTTCTTTTTGAGGGTACATTCTCGATCTCTTTTCCTAGTCAGCATATCTTTCTTTTACTATCCATGTTTATCTTGTTATCTCGTTAACCTTGTCATGAGAACCTTAGGTAGAAACCCTATGGATGAAACATGTATTTGAAACATGTTATGCTTGATGTTTGCAAGTGGTTGCAAGTGTTTGCAAGTGGATACTCGTGGATGCATGATACACATTAGGCACTAAGATCGGCTCACACACTTTCATATTGCATATGCATGAGTGCTTATACCTATTCATGGATGAAACTTGTTATGCTATAACATGGATGTTGCATATGGATGAATGTTATGTGCACTCATGTAGAGATTATGAATTATGTTAGGAATTTGCATACATATGGACTCATTTCATTAACATACTTTGCATTAAGGAGGTTTACTGAATCAGTAACCGCCTGATTTTCGCATTAGATAAGTACATATACACACACCTTTCGCATATGATCATACAGCATTTAGAATCTTTTAAGTACAATGACTGCTCGTGGATGATGTTTTGAGTAGATGGATGATGAATGGTAGGATACGTTCTTCCTAACTTGAAGATTTCGGGTACGAAATCCTTTAAGGTAGGGAGAATGTAACAACCCGTATTTTGAATAACATGTTATAACATAAATCAAGGCATAATTAAATGTTAAGATCTGAATCAAGGGAAACGGGCTGTGCCATTGCGTTCGTCTCGGAAAAATACGCGAAATAGAGTCCGAGTTTTCGAGAATCGGAGTCCGTATGACCCAGTTATGGCCCATAGAAGTTTTCAGAAAATTCCAAGTTCAAAAACAGTTCAAATTTCAAATCTGGAGCCAAACAGACTGGGTGGGAAAGTTTCACGCCCGGCCCCCAAGTCGACTGGGGAGTCGACTTGGGAGTCGACACACCCTAGTTGGTGTCGACTTCCCATTCGACACCCCTGTCGACCTGGGTGGTCGGGCCAAGTGGCCTGGTGCACCTGCTGAGTGTTTTGAGACATGTTTTTGGGCCTGTTTCGGGATTTGATAGTTCAGATCTAAACTAGGGTTAATCCTATGGCCTAAACTAACATAAACCTCTATAAAAACACCCTAAACCCTACCCTAAATCACCACAAATCAATCCTACAACTAGGTTATGCCAAAATGCTCCTTGATCATGGCCTCCATCTTCTTCATGAAAGCTTGAGTGTTCTAAGCTAGTAAAAGAGCCATCTTTCTTCATCAAATCAAAGGAGCTACCTATTCTCAAGGCTATTTGTGTTGCTACATCATTCCTAGAGCTTCTACAACATCTCTATCTTGTTCTATTTGGTTCTAGTTCTCATAGCCACGCTTTGTAAGCCCTCCTCTACTCTTAAATCTAAACTATGAACTTAATATGACATGTAGCAAGTTGAAATGAGAATTTTGTGTTATGCTTGCCTTGGATTTCATGCATAGATTCATTCATGACCCTTTTGATCTATGGTTGTGGACCTAATGTTTACCTATCATGAATCTAGTACCATTTATGTTGACTTTTGGGTGGAAAGCTATGAGCTTTATGTGGTGATTGTGCATAAATGCAACATAGAACCCCTCATGACCTTGATATTAACTTTCCATGATGGACCTATATGCTAATCACAAGTTTATCACCCTATTTGCTAAGTTTAATGCCATACATGTGTAGGTTAGAATTGGACCTAAGTGCAATATTTGCTTTGAACCTATCATTGTATGCATAGATCTATTCATGTCTCTCTTAATCTATGATTGTGGACCTATCATGAACCTAGTACCGTTCATGTTGACCTTTGGGAAAAATGCTATGAAATGGATTATGGCTTATGCATGTTAACAAACCTTAACCCCTCATGTTCCTTAACATGCATATGATGATATTGAACCTATGTGATATGCACAAGTCAGGATTGTCACCCTATGTCAACTATTACCTTGTTACCACCATATTTGCTAATTATGCTATTCATACATGTTTGTGGCCAAATCACCCTTATGCTATTATGCATGCTTGAGGCCAAAGCACCCTTATGTTATTTGATATGTTTGGGGCCAAGTCACCTTCTATGCTATCATACATGTTGCGGCCATATGCTAGTATGTTGAACCCCTTTTGCCTCAAATATCACCATGTTTAACTTGTGATAGACTTTGCCATCTTATGCCCACCTTGTCATATTCTTATGTTCCCCCTTTTGATCTATTTGTGTTGATGCGAACTTACGTGCGATGGGGTTACGTTATAGGTAAACTTAAATAACATGAAACATGACTTGAAAATATGACATGTGATTATACTTGAAAACATGAACGTGGACATGACATGTAGAAAACATGAAAGTGGCCAACTCGAGATTGGGTTGAGTTTGTAGCATAAATCTACCCGGAACCGACCGGCTTAACTAGTGGCTACAAACAATAGAACCTAATGTGAGTAGTTGGTCATATCGCACTTAAAACCCGAGGTTAGACTAGGTTGTGGTGTAAAGCTACCCGGACCCGTCCGGCTTAACTTGTAACCACAACAAAGTCTAATGTGAGAGGTTGGGGTGCATTAAGTTAATTAATGCCACATGGTAGGGTTAATTCATGGACTACTTGAATACTTAACCAATTAAATACGATGGATTGGTAGGGTTAAGTCATGGACTACTTGAATATACTTAACAAGTTGAACACGATGTGTTGATAGGGTTAAGTCATGAACTTCTTGGATACACTTGACGAACTCAATACATGGTTAGGATAGGGTTAACCACACTTAACCCATTTAAAACCCTAGTTACATGGTCCTTTTCAGCAGTAACCTACTTGGGAGTATCTAGATACCCTGGACTAGGCTAGGGCGGGGCACGATTACTGGACTGATTGTAAGAGACTAAAAGAGATGGCTAAATAGGTGCACCAGTTAAGTTCAGGCGGACCATGGTCGTGCACATTGAGTCCGGGGTTGAACATGGGCACCAGTAGGTTTAGACTGTGCGTGCTTGTTTTGTGTCTGTGGTTAACACCTTAGGGCTGGATACACCCTGGGGTGGACCTTGCACTGTTAACTACATTCCATGATTAAGCCGTATGGCACCGATACACGACGAGTTAGGCTTATAGGGAGCCGATCGACTAGATCGTATAGTTGGACCTTGACTGGGGTCATCTCATGATATTGGGCCTATTGGGCCAAGGGACCATTTCTTGTTTATACTTGACATGGGTTGGAATACTAGTACATTCTTGGTGCAACTTAACCTTGTATATGCGATGCCACACTTGATCTATCTTGTTAACTATTTACCATGCCTGTTTAGTTACCATCCTTATGTTTCATCTTAGTTTCTCATGTTCAGTTAATTTTATTAGTTTTTATACTAATAGTAGGTAGGACTTACCAGTCTTTATGACTGACCTGTTTTCCTTTCACCTCTTTTCTTCCGTTTCCACCCCCCCCCCCCAGGTTCTCAGGGTGGGAACACTAGCACCTAGCTTGGATCTTTGGCTTGCTTTTCTGACAGCTCATGTACGGTTTGGACTTGAGCTTTGCTATGGCGACACTACTGTTATCTTTGGGGAATACTTTACTTATGTTATTTTTCGGTTCATGTTTTCTAGACTTTGTTTTGTTGGAAAATGATGACCAAGTACTTTGATGTAACTTGACTATGGTTTTGAAATAGTAATTTTATCCGCTGCTTTATTTACTCTGTTTTACTCATATGTTCTGTCTTGTGATATCTCTGTGCATGATTACCCGGTTAAACGCCCCTCCAAAGCCAGTGTACTTGCAAGAGTGACCCTGGCGTAGGTGGGGTGTTACATTTATCTTTTACGAATCACAAAACACCAAGAACTGAAGAACATGCGTCATCAACTAATATTATTTAATATATAATTTCATACTCAAAGTGAGTACAAATAGATTTGATTGACAAACATAACTGGTATGATTGCTCAAAACAGATCTGAAGTTATAGCGTAAATAATAAAAACATAATCTAAAGGGAATAATGCAACCAGGCTAAATACACAATGCTTATTTTATTAGAAGAATACATTTCAGAGTTCATTATTTGACCTAAAGAAAATGAAGCATTCCTTTAATAGATCAAAACTGCCTCTCAAATAACATTGAATAGTTCATTATAATAAATATACAAGAGCGTGAAAAATGACATAAAACATCGTATTAGCAATGAAAAATAACAAATAAAATAGAGACTCACCAAAAAATAAGGAATCCAATAGAGAAAATCGATTAGCCTATCCAAATGAACAAAATCGCCTCAATATTTCCCATAATTAAACTCGAATTTGATTTCAGAACAAACTAACGCCTAATTTTTTTCCACAAAAATAAACGACGACTTTGACCTAATTTCCATGAGCACCTTATTTCCAAAGATACGACAGTTATTTAAGGAGATGAAGAATCACGCTTTGATTTTTGTCCTGGAAAATAATTATTTAAAACCCGTGTCCTACGAAATAATTGGGACCAGGTAGTAGGACCTTAATGTAAATTTCCAAAAGAAGAAATGTGCACAACGATCAAAAAATCTTTCTCCATAGTATTGATCCGTGAAAAATAGGGATAATAATGATCATCGAAGCCTCATGTAAATTTGCACCATCCAATACCGATCCTAGAACAGTCGTGGGGATACGAAAATCCCTGAAATATTGGGATATCAATTTTCGTATCCAAGAAAGTACTGATCCTGGGATCGGTTATGAGAATACCGATCCCAGGATACTTAGCTAAGTTTTCCACCTCCCGGACTTCATGAGCCGCACCAATCCCGGAACACGTAGCCAAATTTCTGAGTTTTTTCTAGAATTCTATGACTTCGTCCAAATCGCTCCAAACTTTCCTGAATTTGTACTTGAGTCCCAAGCATTCTAATAGCCGTAAATTGACGTGTGATTACCTAGAAAAAAGGAGGATCAACAATTATAATAATGTCTATAATTCATAAGTAAAATATAAATATAGCAGAAATACATGCATCTCACGTTTCGACATAGTTTGATTACATCTAAAATTGTACAGCATCGCATTGGAGTTTGGCTTTCCATATAATGATTGGACAATGGGGTACCACCCACCACGGAAAGTATCTAAAATGTAATAATGAGCACCTCCCCTAGATCCCCTGCCAACATAGGACCACCCCATCACTTAACTTGATGGTACCGAGTATGTATTCACCCTGGTTGCTTTGCAACCCTTTCCCTATGAGCGCTCATACACTACTCAATGAGATAAATGCACGTATCCAGAAGGATGACAATCATACCCTATTTGGGTGCGGCCCACTTAGCTCTGCTGCATCTCCCTGATTTCAATCATTCCCGGTTGATGAAGCTTTGAGGCTATGCTCTTACCTTTCTGAGGCATTTCCACCTTGAATGTCCATCGCCTTTCAGTGGCAATGTTCTGATAACATGCATCCATACATATCGTTCGGGAGCAGAATGAATCAAAGGCATTACTTCTACTAGGTCCTTATAATTAGTAGCAAATAACTCTTGCACTTCAACTTCATTCTTCAATTCAACATCTTGAGATGATCCAATTGTACACTTAGTCAGATCAAAGGGTTTTTGAATACTTGATCTGATCTCGGTCTCTTTGAAATGACAATAAATATAACTTTAGACATATCATACAATTAAATAAGAGCGGGATTCATTCCCTAACTGTTATTGAATGCATTTCCTTATCCTTGTCACATATATCTTAGAGTAAAAGGTCTGTATTTGATTGTCGGTTATTTAACTATCCAGCACAAAATCAAATAAACAGATTTATTTCCATAGGCTCTAGTAAGTCTCATTTAAATAATCTTGAATTTATTTAAATTAACAACATAGTTATATGCATACTTATTTTTAAACATAAGTATTACTTAACTCAGAAGTTCTTAATATTAATTTTACATGATAATCTCGCTCTTGAATATTAGTTTCATAACTGAAAGTGTAACGTCCCGGATTTTTAGCTGTTTTATATTGAACATATAAGTTTATTTTAAAATGCTGAATTAGAAGTATAAATGAATTTATCAGTTAAATAATTGATATATGAATTAATATCGAATATATTGGATATCATAATACAAAACGATAACAATTGAATTCAGTGTTAAAACTGAATAGAAACAATTTAGTTGATTCATATAAATTTTATGTTGAATTAGAACGACGATATTTATTTATTTTCAATAAGTTTAATTGTTTTAAAATCAACTAATATTTTAGCCAGTTGAAATTTAAATTTAGTTGTCAATTTAAATATGTCATTTCTCTATACAACTGAATTTAATTTTTAGAACCTGTTCTGTTCAGTCGAGATTAACAGGTATTGTTGTGGACATTGGTCGTAAAGTTAAAAATAAGCAGTTCGGGGTTTCGAAGTAAGGGAGCCACGAGATATTTTAAACAGATAGGATCGAAATCAAATCACATTAAAACGTTGTACTTAAGCCACCCTATATGCTTAAGCTGTCCCTAGCATTTCCTTTCGCAGACTTACTGTTTTTTTCTTGAGCACAATATTCTGTCTTCCAGCTTCGATACAAAGGAAACATGATTTTTATGGCCTTGTACCCTTTTGTTCCCTGTTCGCATGTATATATATCACCATCGGCCATCGTCATTTTCGTTCTGAACCCCAAAAGCCATTCGAGTCCTTCCTCATCATTTTCCCAATGGAAAATCAATTCCACCGTATAAAAAAAAAAAAAGACCCAAATTGATTTCGATTTCGTGAGGGCGCGATAAATTTTCTGGGCAAGATTCCGAACCGGAAGTTGAAATCATGATGAGGTTGACTTCGTGGAAGCAGGCGCACCCTGCTGGCATCGTGGATGGGAGCTCCGACTACTGAAACCGTGAGCAGAAAGAGTTGGGGTTCGGCCTCCGTTTCGGGATGCTAAGTCGCGGTTTTTACTTGAGATTTTGGAGAGTTCCGAATTTGAAGCTGACAACGTTGAATGGCGGATGGGGGGCTGTCGAAGTGGCAACCATGGACTGAAGAGGAATTCCAAAGCCTACCTGGTTACGTTTGTTTGCTGGGTATGGGTCTCGATGAACGTGAAAGCCTGGGAGGTTGAAATCGTAAGGGTCAGTCGCAGTGATGTCAGGGGATGCTCGTGGGATTTTTGGGAATGGTCGATGTAGGACTTTCTTGAATTATATGGAATGCGACATAGAGGATTTTTCTTTGAGGAGTGCGGAACTGTATTTTGGGAAGGCGACTTAACAAAAGAGAAAAAATGGTTAAGGTAATTTATTTAAATAAATTCTTGCTTAAATTCATTTAAATAAAATTTGTATATACATGTATAAGATCTTGGTAACTAATTTATGTTATATTGAATATATACATAGATTAGTTTAATTACTTGTTAAGCTAAAATCTAATTTAGCAACCGAAGAAAAATATATAGGAAAAAATTCATTCGTTTGAATAGTTATTTAATAAAGTAATGCTTAATCAGAAAATTTAAATAAAATTTTCGTAGGTACGAATTCATTCGAGAAGATTCGTAGTCAATGATCTGAAATTAAACAGGATATTCAGCAATGGAAATTCCGGTGAGTAAATCTCACTCACCTTTAGAATTATTTTTATTTCATTAAAATAATTGTTTGTTGCTTGTTGAATGATTTCTGGTTGTTTTATATATTAGTTATTTAGGCTATATATATATATATATATATATATATATATATATATATATATATTGGGTTGATTGATTGGTTGGATTCCCGCAGTCTCATTAGCGGATGCCCGCAGTTTTATAGCGGATGATTACCCTATACGCCCCACGCTATGATTAGTGGATGACCTTCTATACCGCGATATTCTGCCACAAAGAAGAATGGGTATTATTTATGTGCTAACATCTGTGGATGCAGGAAAACAGGTTGGAGGAATCCAACTGGATTCCTCAAATTATATTATCTGTTTGTTTATTTGTTTGCATATATATTTTTATATATTATGTGTTAGAAAAATAAATAATTCGTTGCTTTGTGTGTTTAAATATCACTGGGCTTAAGTAATGATATTTAAAAATATCGTGGAAGGATATTTGAGATTTAAAAAGGGAAAATTCTATTTTTAAATAGAATTTGAATTTTAAATGGAAATAAAAATATAAAACTTGTTTTTTTGAAAAATAAAACAAGTAGTTCCTTTATAAACGAAGTTTATAAATAGTTCTTTTATAACGAAGTTATAAATGAAGTGAAAAGAATTATCATTTGATAATTCAGAAATAGAAATACAAGTGTTTTGAAAATATGATTCAAAAGGAAATTTAAATATAGAATTTGAATGATAGAAAAGGAAATGGAAATTTGAATTTAGAATTCAAATAGAAAATCCAAAGTTGATTTGGATATAGAACTTTCAAATGGTGTTTGAATATAGAGAATTTGAAATAGAATTTCCAAAGAGAATTTGAAATAGAATTTCCAAATAGAATTTGAAATAGAATTTCAAAACAGAATTTTCAAAAGAGAATTTGAAATAGACTTTGAAAATAGAATTTCAAAAATAGTATTGCAATGAAATTTGAATTCAAATATAACTGAAAGAGAATTTGACTATAGAAATTCAAAAGGAATTCAAATATAGAACTTGAAGGAATTTAAATATGGGATTTGAATTCAAGGGAATTGAAATAGGATTTGAATTCAAAGGAATTCAAATGAGATTGGGATAAAGGAAATTCAAAAATGGAATTTCAAATAAAAGAAATGTAATTTGAAATATTGAGAATTTCAAAGAAGAGAAAGTGGAATTTGAAACATTTAGAATTCCAAATAGAATTTAAAGGGAGTTTGAATATTTGAATTTCAAATAGAATTCAAATATGGGGTCTGAATATAGCAATTCAAATAGAATTTGAATAAATGAATTTGAATATAGAATTGCAAGGTAGAATTGTAATGAAATTTGAAATATCGAATTCAAGAGAATTGAATATGGATTTGAATTTAGAATTCAAAGAAGAATTGAATATAAACTTCAAATATAATCGAAATAGAGTTTGAATATATAACTCAAATAGAATTGAATATGATGTTCGAATAGAGATTGGAAATAGAAATTCAAGTACTGAATTTGAATATCAAAGAAATTGGGATTTGAAAATAGAATTCAAAAGTGAGATTGGAATTTGAATCAAGAAATTCAAATAAAGAAAAATGGAGTTTGAATATTAGAAATTCGAATGGAGTTAAAATGGAGTTGGATTCATTTTAACGAAAGTTTAGAAGTTTATATATAAAAATATAATTAAAACGAACTCGCCGTAGCGCTGCAGTTCGTAAATTGGCAATTCGAACTTCATTTGAGTATACAGAACGCAATTGAAGTCGGAATCCTTCGAAACAAGAAACGTCAGGACCGGTTTGATAATAGTTTTCTAATGGAAGAGAAAAATCTGGATTTTGTCAAATAGATTTTGAGTTATATCAAAATTAAATTTTCAGAAAAACAGCGCCAAAACTATTTAAAAACCATAACGGTTTATTTCATTTTATAAAAGAATTTTTAAGCAAATAAAATCCGAATTTCTATTTAGAAAATTTCAGAGTTGAGTTGTAAAATATATGCGAATTCAAGTTGTGTAAATGAATATGATTTTTGAAATAGGAACCAGATTTTGATTTATTGAATAGAATTAACTAAACTTAATAGAAATTAGTTAATGAGTTTTCGAAGGGATATTGGGGTTTGAATAAGTGAATTCGATTTGAAAATATATATTCGGAATCAAAAAGGAAACTAGAATTGGAATTGAAACGAAATTTGGTTATGACCAAGTTAAATATTTTGTTTGAACATGTTATGTTCAAACAAAGAAGTGAAATAGGCAAAAGGGCTAATTAAAGAATAATTGAGCGAAACTGAATTCAAACGATTCAAAATTGAATTCAAACGAATGGATTGAGTTGAATAGAATTGGAAACAGGTGAACAGGTGTTAAACAGATATGGGATGGAGTATATGAAGATTTAAATTTATGTGCTCGACAAAAAGGTACATGTTTAATTCATATATAAGGTTTTATGCGCCGTATCGGCAAGCCGCTTGGCTTTTTCTTTTTCTTTTCGATTGGAGAAGACACCGGGAAGCTATTTGAAATTTCCCGACGCTCCCGATACAGGGGAGGTTATGGCGAATTTTTCCGGAGATTTAAGGAGTTAGAATATTTTTAAGAAATTTGACAATTAGAAATCTATATATCGATATATATAGAAATTGATAAGGAAACGAAATCAAAAATAACGAAAAAGGGCCAATATGGTTATTGAAATATTTGGATAACAAATAATGATAGAGAAAATAAAGAAGTGGTTTAATTAATGAAATATTAATTAAAGAGCCCAGTGATTTGGTTGATATGTTGATTGAACACTTGTTTTTATTCGATAGTTAAATCACAGACTATCGAAGTTTTTGACCATCGTTGTCAATATGGAGAGACCGGTTGGATTATTATCCGAAGAACCACTCTGTATCGGCATAAGCGTTGCGAACCAAGTATGCTGAATATATTGAAGACGGAGTAAAGTGCAAGGACTCTTTCTATTAATAGAAATTGTGCCTTCGGTTTCGTTCAATCCCAGAACGAACGTAAATGGACGAATGTCTGACAAAGTATTTCCAATGATCAAATGGGTTGGTCTGTATGAATATATATGGTTGCAACGGATTTATCCCTTAGCATAATATCCAGAATATTTGTACAAACTCAACTAGTGATTAACGGATCTGACAATGTGGCATTCAAAGTGATTGTGTCATCAATGAATGGTAAGTATTCGTAGCCTCAGGCCTCAACAACCGGAAAGGACAAAAATCGGGCAGGCAGCATGGCTATGTGGGTCGCACCCATTAGGGTGTATAATCACCTATCTAGAGAAATTCCTTTTGTTTCTTAATCTATCGATTCTGCCCATTCGGGAAACGGTGGTTTGAGTCCAACCGTTGGTGATATACATTCGATACACTCAAGCGAAATGAGTGGTCGGTCATGTGTGGGCCGGGTTGCAAGACGTTCTTGTTGAACCCAGGTGTATTCGCCTCTAGAGATGCACTGTCGGAAGGTGGTTCCATACCTTGTCATGTTGGAAATCAAATCTCCAATAAGCGCCATGCGGTTTTTGATTTTATACTATATATGTGGAGCGTGAGATGCAAGCGTTCTGCTATTTGGTTATTTACTTGATGTAGACATTATTATAATATCATTGAATTTGATATCAAAATGGTTTGGGTTATAGTAAGGTAAAAACCGTCCATGTTTATGTGTGGGCTGGTCTTACTATTAGCTTTTCTTTCGGAAAGGATTTTTAAAGTTAAACAAGTGGTTGGAGTTTACTCACACCAGTCCCATGACTGACCCAGAGTTTATTTTGTTTTGTTTTCCCTAAACTCTTGGGTGCTCAAATTTGTACGGGCAGTCAAGTAGTCGGGATTTCACAGATTGATTTGAAGGAGCTGGAAGCAGGAGGCTTCACCGGTTAGCTATAGGCTATCATATATTCCGCTGTGGACCTTGTTTGTATCTGGAAACAGATGTTTATAACTGTTCCAGAAATGACTGTTGTGCTCTGATGATGGTATGTATATAAAGTTACTGATTGTATTTCAAAAGTTATGTTATATAATATATTTTATTCGTTCCGCTGTGAGTTGTGATCTTCGTTTTTCTTATATTCTAAGTTTTCTATCTTATCTATTCTCACCCTCTATCTTCTTTCTAATAATGATTCGTATTTCTGTGCAATTTGGGTTGGACGTGTGGTGTTATTAGTCAATTCAGATAGCACGGATTTGCGGGCCTTTACAGTTGGTATCAGAGCTTAGGTTGAGCGAATACCTAGGCTTGATAAGGGTTGTGCTCATTAGAGATAGGGTCAGTAGTACCCTAGAATGAGTTGAGCATATATATACGAGAGAGCGTATTTGTAAGTTGATATAAAAGTTGTTTTATATTGTGTTGGCTAGTCTGTTGAGTGGTTTATGAATTCTGATCGAATAGTGGGACGCCACAAAGTCGATAGGAATTTCTAAACACTTGAACAGAAGATTGAACACGATATTGTTTTAAAGTGGGTGAAATTATTTTACCCAAAATTCTATTTTGGTATAGAAAGAATAATTTTTGAAATTATTATATATGAATGTGTTGGTTGATATTATTATAATTAAATGGAATTATAAGAAATGAAATGGTTATATAGAACCAAACAGAACTTGTATATGAATAACATATACAAATGAAATGAATTGAAATTTAATTCAAATTAAGAATTCAAAATCCTGGGAAGTTTGAAAATATTTTCTAAAAAAGTAAATAATATAGATTTGTTTTAAAGGATTTTAAATGGATTTTGAAATTTTTAAGCACTGAACTCACTTCAGTGGCTGGGAAATAATTCTGATGATGATTGCAACATCATCAGTGTTCATTTCCGAGTTTCTAAGTGATGGATTGCTACCTTAGAAATTTTTTGATGGAAATTTGTTTGAAAGAAAACAAGTTGTTTTGGAAAAATTCAAATGTTTTGAATTTAAAATAGAAATAAATATATGTATATATATTTATGTGACTTCAGAAGGATTTGAATAAAAACCCTGGGATTTGGATTCTGGAATTAAAATTTAACTGAAGAAAGTTAAATGGTTCGAGGTGAATAAATTGACTAGAATCAATTTGAAATAAATTGAAATGAATATGAATTAGAATGCATATGAATGGAAACCAAAAGCTTTGGTTGAAAATAAAGTCATAGAAATATGAGGAGTTGAGTTTCAACATAAGTGAGATTTTTAAAAGTAATGAGTTTGTACCATTTTTCCTACCTTAGCAATTTCGAGGACGAAATTATTTTAAGGGGGAAGGAATGTAACGTCCCGGATTTTTAGCTGTTTTATATTGAACATATAAGTTTATTTTAAAATGCTGAATTAGAAGTATAAATGAATTTACCAGTTAAATAATTGATATATGAATTAATATCGAATATATTGGATATCATAATACAAAACGATAACAATTGAATTCAGTGTTAAAACTGAATAGAAACAATTTAGTTGATTCATATAAATTTTATGTTGAATTAGAACGACGATATTTATTTATTTTCAGTAAGTTTAATTGTTTTAAAATCAACTAATATTTTAGCCAGTTGAAATTTAAATTTAGTTGTCAATTTAAATATGTCATTTCTCTATACAACTGAATTTAATTTTTAGAACCTGTTCTGTTCAGTCGAGATTAACAGGTATTGTTGTGGACATTGGTCGTAAAGTTAAAAATAAGCAGTTCGGGGTTTCGAAGTAAGGGAGCCACGAGATATTTTAAACATATAGGATCGAAATCAAATCACATTAAAACGTTGTACTTCAGCCACCCTATATGATTAAGTTGTCCCTAGCATTTCCTTTCGCAGACTTACTGTTTTTTTCTTGAGCACAATATTCTGTCTTCCAGCTTTGATACAAAGGAAACATGATTTTTATGGCCTTGTACCCTTTTGTTCCCTGTTCGCATGTATATATATCACCATCGGCCATCGTCATTTTCGTTCTGAACCCCAAAAGCCATTCGAGTCCTTCCTCATCATTTTCCCAATGGAAAATCAATTCCACCGTATAAAAAAAAAAAGACCCAAATTGATTTCGATTTCGTGAGGGCGCGATAAACTTTCTGGGCAAGATTCCGAACCGGAAGTTGAAATCGTGATGAGGTTGACTTCGTGGAAGCAGGCGCACCCTGCTGGCATCGTGGATGGGAGCTCCGACTACTGAAACCGTGAGCAGAAAGAGTTGGGGTTCGGCCTCCGTTTCGGGATGCTAAGTCGCGGTTTTTACTTGAGATTTTGGAGAGTTCCGAATTTGAAGCTGACAACGTTGAATGGCGGATGGGGGGGCTGTCGAAGTGGCAACCATGGACTGAAGAGGAATTCCAAAGCCTACCTGGTTACGTTTGTTTGCTGGGTATGGGTCTCGATGAACGTGAAAGCCTGGGAGGTTGAAATCGTAAGGGTCAGTCGCAGTGATGTCAGGGGATGCTCGTGGGATTTTTGGGAAGGGTCGATGCAGGACTTTCTTGAATTATATGGAATGCGACATAGAGGATTTTTCTTTGAGGAGTGCAGAACTGTATTTTGGGAAGGGGACTTAACAAAAGAGAAAAAATGGTTAAGGTAATTTATTTAAATAAATTCTTGCTTAAATTGATTTAAATAAAATTTGTATATACATGTATAAGATCTTGGTAACTAATTTATGTTATATTGAATATATACATAGATTAGTTTAATTACTTGTTAAGCTAAAATCTAATTTAGCAACCGAAGAAAAATATATAGGAAAGAAATTCATTCGTTTGAATAGTTATTTAATAAAGTAATGCTTAATCAGAAAATTTAAATAAAATTTTCGTAGGTACGAATTCATTCGAGAAGATTCGTAGTCAATGATCTGAAATTAAACAGGATATTCAGCAATGGAAATTCCGGTGAGTAAATCTCACTCACCTTTAGAATTATTTTTATTTCATTAAAATAATTGTTTGTTGCTTGTTGAATGATTTCTGGTTGTTTTATATATTAGTTATTTCGGCTATATATATATATATATATATATATATATATATATATATATATATATTGGGTTGATTGATTGGTTGGATTCCCGCAGTCTCATTAGCGGATGCCCGCAGTTTTATAGCGGATGATTACCCTAGACTCCCCACGCTATGATTAGTGGATGACCTTCTATACCGCGATATTCTGCCACGAAGCAGAATGGGTATTATTTATGTGCTAACATCTGTGGATGCAGGAAAACAGGTTGGAGGAATCCAACTGGATTCCTCAAATTATATTATCTGTTTGTTTATTTGTTTGCATATATATTTTTATATATGATGTGTTAGAAAAATAAATAATTCGTTGCTTTGTGTGTTTAAATATCACTGGGCTTAAGTAATGATATTTAAAAATATCGTGGAAGGATATTTGAGATTTAAAAAGGGAAAATTCTATTTTTAAATAGAATTTGAAATTTAAATGGACATAAAAATATAAAACTTGTTTTTTTGAAAAATAAAACAAGTAGTTCCTTTATAAACGAAGTTTATAAATAGTTCTTTTATAACGAAGTTATAAATGAAGTGAAAAGAATTATCATTTGATAATTCAGAAATAGAAATACAAGTGTTTTGAAAATATGATTCAAAAGGAAATTTAAATATAGAATTTGAATAATAGAAAAGGAAATGGAAATTTGAATTTAGAATTCAAATAGAAAATCCAAAGTGGATTTGGATATAGAACTTTCAAATGGTGTTTGAATATAGAGAATTTGAAATAGAATTTCCAAAGAGAATTTGAAATAGAATTTCCAAATAGAATTTGAAATAGAATTTCAAAACAGAATTTTCAAAAGAGAATTTGAAATAGACTTTGAAAATAGAATTTCAAAAATAGTATTGCAATGAAATTTGAATTCAAATATAATTGAAAGAGAATTTGACTATAGAAATTCAAAAGGAATTCAAATATAGAACTTGAAGGAATTTAAATATGGGATTTGAATTCAAGGGAATTGAAATAGGATTTGAATTCAAAGGAATTCAAATGAGATTGGGATAAAGGAAATTCAAAAATGGAATTTCAAATAAAAGAAATGTAATTTGAAATATTGAGAATTTCAAAGAAGAGAAAGTGGAATTTGAAACATTTAGAATTCCAAATAGAATTTAAAGGGAGTTTGAATATTTGAATTTCAAATAGAATTCAAATATGGGGCCTGAATATAGCAATTCAAATAGAATTTGAATAAATGAATTTGAATATAGAATTGCAAGGTAGAATTGTAATGAAATTTGAAATATCGAATTCAAGAGAATTGAATATGGATTTGAATTTAGAATTCAAAGAAGAATTGAATATAAACTTCAAATATAATCGAAATAGAGTTTGAATATATAACTCAAATAGAACTGAATATGAAGTTCGAATAGAGATTGGAAATAGAAATTCAAGTACTGAATTTGAATATCAAAGAAATTGGGATTTGAAAATAGAATTCAAAAGTGAGATTGGAATTTGAATCAAGAAATTCAAATAAAGAAAAATGGAGTTTGAATATTAGAAATTCGAATGGAGTTAAAATGGAGTTGGATTCATTTTAACGAAAGTTTAAAAGTTTATATATAAAAATATAATTAAAACGAACTCGCCGTAGCGCTGCAGTTCGTAAATTGGCAATTCGAACTTCAATTGAGTATACAGAACGCAATTGAAGTCGGAATCCTTCGAAACAAGAAACGTCAGGACCGGTTTGATAATAGTTTTCTAATGGAAGAGAAAAATCTGGATTTTGTCAAATAGATTTTGAGTTATATCAAAATCAAATTTTCAGAAAAACAACGCCAAAACTATTTAAAAACCATAACGGTTTATTTCATTTTATAAAAGGATTTTTAAGCAAATAAAATCCGAGTTTCTATTTAGAAAATTTCAGAGTTGAGTTGTAAAATATATGCGAATTCAAGTTGTGTAAATGAATATGATTTTTGAAACAGGAACCAGATTTTGATTTATTGAATAGAATTAACTAAACTTAATAGAAATTAGTTAATGAGTTTTCGAAGGGATATTGGGGTTTGAATAAGTGAATTCGATTTGAAAATATATATTCGGAATCAAAAAGGAAACTAGAATTGGAATTGAAACGAAATTTGGTTATGAGCAAGTTAAATATTTCGTTTGAACATGTTATGTTCAAACAAAGAAGTGAAATAGGCAAAAGGGCTAATTAAAGAATAATTGAGCGAAACTGAATTCAAACGATTCAAAATTGAATTCAAACGAATGGATTGAGTTGAATAGAATTGGAAACAGGTGAACAGGTGTTAAACAGATATGGGATGGAGTATATGAAGATTTAAATTTATGTGCTCGACAAAAAGGTACATGTTTAATTCATATATGAGGTTTTATGCGCCGTATCGGCAAGCCGCTTGGCTTTTTCTTTTTCTTTTCGATTGGAGAAGACACCGGGAAGCTATTTGAAATTTCCCGACGCTCCCGATACAGGGGAGGTTATGGCGAATTTTTCCGGAGATTTAAGGAGTTAGAATATTTTTAAGAAATTTGACAATTAGAAATCTATATATCGATATATATAGAAATTGATAAGGAAACGAAATCAAAAATAGCGAAAAAGGGCCAATATGGTTATTGAAATATTTGGATAACAAATATTGATAGAGAAAATAAAGAAGTGGTTTAATTAATGAAATATTAATTAAAGAGCCCAGTGATTTGGTTGATATGTTGATTGAACACTTGTTTTTATTCGATAGTTAAATCACAGACTATCGAAGTTTTTGACCATCGTTGTCAATATGGAGAGACCGGTTGGATTATTATCCGAAGAACCACTCCGTATCGGCATAAGCGTTGCGAACCAAGTATGCTGAATATATTGAAGACGGAGTAAAGTGCAAGGACTCTTTCTATTAATAGAAATTGTGCCTTCGGTTTCGTTCAATCCCAGAACGAATGTAAATGGACGAATGTCTGACAAAGTATTTCCAATGATCAAATGGGTTGGTCTGTATGAATATATATGGTTGCAACGGATTTATCCCTTAGCATAATATCCAGAATATTTGTGCAAACTCAACTAGTGATTAACGGATCTGACAATGTGGCATTCAAAGTGATTGTGTCATCAATGAATGGTAAGTATTCGTAGCCTCAGGCCTCAACAACCGGAAAGGACAAAAATCGGGCAGGCAGCATGGCTATGTGGGTCGCACCCATTAGGGTGTATAATCACCTATCTAGAGGAATTCCTTTTGTTTCTTAATCTATCGATTCTGCCCATTCGGGAAACGGTGGTTTGAGTCCAACCGTTGGTGATATACATTCGATACACTCAAGCGAAATGAGTGGTCGGTCATGTGTGGGCCGGGTTGCAAGACGTTCTTGTTGAACCCAGGTGTATTCGCCTCTAGAGATGCACTGTCGGAAGGTGGTTCCATACCTTGTCATGTTGGAAATCAAATCTCCAATAAGCGCCATGCGGTTTTTGATTTTATACTATATATGTGGAGCGTGAGATGCAAGCGTTCTGCTATTTGGTTATTTACTTGATGTAGACATTATTATAATATCATTGAATTTGATATCAAAATGGTTTGGGTTATAGTAAGGTAAAAACCGTCCATGTTTATGTGTGGGCTGGTCTTACTATTATCTTTTCTTTCGGAAAATATTTTTAAAGTTAAACAAGTGGTTGGAGTTTACTCACACCAGTCCCATGACTGACCCAGAGTTTATTTTGTTTTGTTTTCCCTAAACTCTTGGGTGCTCAAATTTGTACGGGCAGTCAAGTAGTCGGGATTTCACAGATTGATTTGAAAGAGCTGGAAGCAGGAGGCTTCACCGGTTAGCTATAGGTTATCATATATTCCGCTGTGGACCTTGTTTGTATCTGGAAACAGATGTTTATAACTGTTCCAGAAATGACTGTTGTGCTCTGATGATGGTATGTATATAAAGTTACTGATTGTATTTCAAAAGTTATGTTATATAATATATTTTATTCGTTCCGCTGTGAGTTGTGATCTTCGTTTTTCTTCTATTCTAAGTTTTCTATCTTATCTATTCTCACCCTCTATCTTCTTTCTAATAATGATTCGTATTTCTGTGCAATTTGGGTTGGACGTGTGGTGTTATTAGTCAATTCAGATAGCACGGATTTGCGGGCCTTTACAGAAAGTGACACTCAAATTCTAACATTCCTCTTCGACCAAAGACTAGTATTATATATTAAATAATAGTGGAATCGTTCAAGTTGGTGTATTTTAATTACCTCTTAGACCTTGAGTCGAAATCATTCTTATCCATTAGATTCGTAGAAGTTCGCTATCCAAAACGTTCACCAAACATGGATTTGTAAATCCAAATGATTTTTCAAACCTTAAAACATTTTCAAATATTCACTAAGTTATCTTGATTAACTTATATTTTAAATCAAGAAATTTAATTAAATTAATTGAGTTGATTTTCTTATCTTTAGATAATTAAATCATCTTTAACACTTAATTAATTCTGAGATAGATTAAGCTTAAAGCATTCTCCTTAGATAATCTATACAAATTTAAATTACTATTTAACTAAGCAATTTACTAACTAAAATTTATTTTGTTAATTAAAACATTAATTAACTTCTCATAATTCATTTCAAAAAATAATTAGCTTAAATGATTTCAATTAAAAAGTTCAACACTTTAATTATTATTATTTACAATAATAATCAGCTTCAACATTAATTAGAATAAAAGTAGTTAACTTAATTATTAATTAAAAATAAAATAGTTAATCTCTTTTAAAAGCTATTAGAATAATAACTAACTTAAATAATAATTGTCAACTCAATAATTATCTTTAAATACATTTAATTAAAAGATTAGTTAACTTTTATGAGACATTATTAAGTTTTAAACAACCATTTGTTAAGACTATTACTATTAAATTAATTAAAATAAAATAAATTTAATGTCCAATTTCAATTTAAAACATTTGATTTAAACAACTTCAAAGCATTGTTAACTTATTAACTAATTTCAACTAATCCTTCCCTTTAAGTTAAATTAATAACATAATTAATTTAAAATAATCACAAATAATTGCTTCTTGAAAACAATTATCCGAAACTATTAACACTTAATTTAATTTCTAATTTGCTTTACAGAAATTAAAAACTTAGCAGCAACAATGGCCCTTAGTACTTCTTTCATTTAAACGACATTCAAGTCGTAAACACAGTTTACAAAATACATATACGTAACTAAAATTCAATACTATTGATTGATAATATAACATCGCAGTACATGTATATATATGTACACACACACTTACATATATATATATATATATGTATGTATATATGTCAAACTAACACAATAGCAGAACGGTGTTTATTTCTGATAGAAGGATGTTCAAATAATAAGATCAGCTCAATTTATCATGGAACAGGATTTATTTCCACTAATAGATGTCAAAATAAAATATATAATTACGATTAACATAATTAAACAAAACTCAGTCAATTGTACAACCAATTTATTATCTTGCAAACTTACAAATCATTAAAGGTCAATTGTTAAAAGATGTGCATTAATTTAGTTTCAAACGACTAAATTTACGTTGGTTTAAATATAATGATTTCTCAAATTAAACCAATATTTTAATTACTTAATAAGTTCAATTTGTTTTAAACTCGACAGCTGCATCGAGTTTCTTACACGAAATCACACTTGCTATTAACATTAACACGCATGACTCGACTACACAAACCCTAAAGTCTATGCGTACACATGTTCAAAACCAACATATATATATATACCTTCATTTATGTTTAATTTCTACTTTCAAATTTGAATTTAAACTACCTTTTTTTTTTACTGGGCCGAACCCAAAACATGAAACTGTAACAACCCCTTTTTTCAGAACCAATTTAAAATTTTGTTTTAAGCTATTTTAAGGAATATGGAAATATGAATTGGTTATTTTTGCTAAATAAAATTTGAGAATGATTTTAAAATTAGTTTTTATATTTTATTTGACTTAAAACAAACTCAGTAAAATTATTAAATTGATTTATGAGCCTTGTATTTGAAAATTTTGAAAATTCGATTTTTAAAATCATTACATATCCCTTAAAAGGTGAAAATTTTCTAGCGAGCTTAGAATTCGACGAGACAAATTTTATTGGATCCGGAATAATAAGTCATTTCTAGATTTCAAATTTTGCACGAAATGGAGTTAGTGTGTGGCCATGCTCGATAAACCCGTTTGGGGTAAAACCAACGATCAGTTTACAAAGGAACGTTATTAAAATAATCTCAGAATTCGATTTCACTTTTTTTTTTAAGATTCATATAGTCAAAATTGCTAGAATCCAAAATTTCATAATTTTTGGAGTTAGTGTGGGCGTACAAGAAGAAAATGTATGCTAAACTCGCCTTTATGAAGCTAATTTGAGCATAATTGAGAAATTAAATGGAAGATTAACCGAACTCAGAATTCGAGGAAACTTGATTTGTTGGATTCGTAATTCCGTGTGTTATCTCATGCCGAAATTTCATAGCGAACGGAGATCATTTGCAGTCGGACGATTGGAGAGAAAGAGGGACGAAATCACTTACTTAAACCGCTTTCTCCTTTCTCTTTTCATTATTTTCCTCTTCCTCTCTTCTGCCTTCTTTCTCAAAAATGGTGACCTCCCTCCTCCATGTCGTTGTCACGCCCTCCACTCCTGTAGCAGCACCTCATCCTCTCCTTCCTCTTCTTTCAAACCCTATAAGCCTTTCCTCCACCTTAGCCGCCTCTCACGGACCCCGCCACCACCGCAGCCACCTCCCCGCTACCCACGCCACCTGACCTCCGCCTGCAAACCCCCTCCTCCGGCTGTGGACCCCACTTCAGCCAAAACCCCCTCTTTTACAAAAAATCCCATTTGCAAATACAACACTCTCCTTCTTTGCTCAATAACCGTTGATCCGTGCATTTCTGGCCAAGTCCACATAAACGAAAGGTGTAGATCTCGTTTTTCTCTAAGAAATGACATATCATAATCGAATTTTGGATTTCGGAGCTGCCCTAAAAAATGACTAGACTTTGCTGACATGGAGCTTATTTTTGCAATTTCCCATGAATCCCAACGTTTTCGGGAGAAAGTGCACTAGGAAAAAGTTGTCCGGAATGGTGTTTCCATATTGTTGACCAAGTTTGGTGAAGATTGAAGGTCGTATGCGGATTGTAGAGCTAAAATGGTGATTTCAGGTTGCGGAGAGCTATAACGACGAGTGCGTGACGAAAAGACAAAGTCTTTAGATGGTAGGAAGTTGAGAAAACCTACATAAGAAGTGTTCTGGCGATTGGATTAGCTATTGGGTGAGAACTCTCTCCCTCAAACAATTTTTATAGTTATTATATCTACGACTGAGTATATATTGATTACGAGTGATTGCAATATTTGTTTGCTGATTGATGGATGTTTACAGTTTTGATGTTATCATCATTAAGTTATGATTATAAGTGTTGATAAATAAAACATTTATATTGTGGATTATTCTGGGATGACAATTTACCCACCCGTCTCCCAAATAATAGATAAGTTCACATGGATTGTGATGTAAACCCCACATGGGTATGGGGACGATAATTTCACACATCGCCCAAGTATACAAATAATAATATGTATTTTTTGGTTGAAAACCCCACATGGTTATTGGGATGATATTTGATTTACACTAATCCCAAGTGTTTAGATTAGATGTTAATCGATTGATTAACAGACCGTTCTAAGCGTTATTTAATTATTTAATGCTTATATGGTTGTAGATGCACTCTGAATGTGAATTGAATGTTTAATAGTTGTTTATAACTATTGTTGAATACATGCAATGTATGAAATCCATATAATTAAAATTATATGGTAATTGACTGAGTTTGATTCCAATCCGGAAATAACGAATATTTTAAATACAATATTAAGTAAAGAATCAAAATATGGTTTTGATGTCCGATTTTGGATGGACACAAAAATATAAAAGTTTGGTTTTGATGTCCAATTTTGGATGGACACTAAAATATTAAAATTGAACAATGAAATGGGAAATTTTAAAGACAAACGACTGAAACGAGTTTTCAAAGATGAATATACATATTATATATATAATATAGAATAATGGTTTTAATATAACCAAAATTTTCCAACGTATGAATTGGAATGGAAATAATCTACGGAATATTTCGATATTGGATTCCATGATTATACGGATATTGTTGAGGAATTTGGAAGATATAAATATCGTTATTTCCAATACGATATCTGTTGGTTTAAGAATTTTATATTGAATATAAGTCAATATGATTTCTATTCAGAGCCTTGTATTTAATATCGAATTGGATTTTGGGTTTGTCATTAATGGTGTCTTCTATAACACTGTTCTTAAACTCAGTTGAGGAAGAATAAATCATTTAACTAAGATTAATGAAGTTTTCCAAATTAATTAATTTAATTGGGACTGAATTGAAGTTTGATTTTGGGTTTATTGCGAATGATGTTTTAAATAACATTCGTTCTTTAACCCAATTAACAATGAATATATGATTTGGAATTTATAAATTTTTAATTAAGATTCAAGGAAATTTTCCAAAGTAAAGTTTTCCAATTTAATACATCAAATTGGAATTAAGTGGAATTCAATTTAGTGATAATCGAGATGAGCTTCCGCGAAGGAAGATTGTTACTATTTATGGAATTTAAAAGGCTATGTCGTTATTCCACTTATAGTATTAGTCTAATACGGAAATTTATATTGATTATATACTGTTATGATTTCTGTGAAGATTCCATATGAAAGATGAGTTTGGATTTATCGTGAGCTGTGTTTTAAATAACATTAGATCTTTAACCCAGTTAAAGAAAGGATTAATTTCCTAAGATTGAATAATCATTAAGTAGTGATTTTTGAGATTAAAACTAAGTGGAGTTTTAATGAATATTTAAATAGATTGAAATGAGAATAGGGTAATTAAATTTACCGAATTCAAGAAGTGTTCGAGAATGGGGTACCACCAGTGTTACTCCATGCGATAGTTAAATCTTTAATTAGATTTAAAACGTTGAATGGTAATTGAATTTACTGTTAACACAATGGGTATTAGATATGGAGTGCTACTAGTTTTGTTCCATAGGATGAATAGGTTGGGATTGGGATAATAAGATGAATGACTACTCCGATAAGGCTCGTTAATCCCGACTAGTTTGATAAACCTGAATTTGGTTTAAGTTGTGAAAAGATATTATAAGATATTTTGAAATGATTTCCAAGAATATTTGAATAAAAGAATATTTTGGATTGGAATGAGGCGTATGATGTGTTTTAATAGTACTTGATTATAAGATACGTTAGTTATTCAGAAAGACCAGGTTTAACCCATTCTGAATAACTGATACGATGACTAAAAGTCGAAGATTTGAAGACGGTGGTTGAAGACAGGAGATCTTCACATCGTTTGGATGATTACTGATGTCCTTATTGGACTGTACACCCAAGACGAGGTAATAAGTGATGATCGTCCAGACGTACTTGGAGATCGGTTGGATATGCGAGGGCCTCTCTCCTGTATTGAACATATGGGACGAGGAATAAAGTCTCTCCAGTTTCATTCAGACCCAAAAAGGACTTCCAAATGGATTATATGTATGACATTGTATTTCGCACTGTATTCGTTTATCTCTTCTAAATATATATCTATTTGGTAGTAGAGAATTTTTTTCTCTTTCTTAATACCCTTCTTTGAGACGTACGAGCTTAGAGGTTATATATTGGTGGAAATCAATGGTACGGTATGGATTGACAATGTGGCAAGCTAAGATGCATGGATCAAAGCTTTTGTTGAAAAGCAGGGCTTTGTGGTTGATGATCAAAGCATAGCTTTAAATAGCGTAGCTTTGTGTATAGCGTTAATTCGTGAGCTTCATCCCCCGGTATGAACCAGAAATAGGTTGACGGACCGCATGTAGGACATATGTTTCTTTCTAGCCAGGAATGGTGTCATGGTATGGAGCCTAGACATTTTACTTATATGGATGATGTATAGAGAGGTACCTCGGATATAAAGCTGACTAAAAGGCTCAAGTGATAGGTCTGATAGGATTGGGAATGTATTGTTCGGGAATAACTAATCCATAAACGTAAGAGTGGACCAGCCCTGCATGATCCTAGAGGCACGCCTGAGTATGCGTCCTGGACATCTAGCTAGAGGTTCTCCGAATCGGATGATCCTTTGCCTTGGTTCATAGGTGGAAACCTAGTTTCCAATACGCGATTTTATGGTTTTAGTTGTAATCCTATACGACGACATAATATATGGTACCTATGCCGCCAATGATTGATACATTTATATTTGAAGTTGATTTCTTCACTATGCACTAATAGTAATAAAAGATAAGTTTCACGTATCAAGCATATTTGGCCATTACAAGATAAAACTCTATTCTCTTATTTGTGTTGCATTGTGTGATGAGACCTAAGTCTTATAATGGCTTCATTTTTCCTTTTTAACCATTGCATTGTTTATTTATGGTATTCTTGGGATAGAACCCGTTCCTTATTATATGGCATGGTCCCCTTATTTACCCAACATTAAAATAAAGTTAATAACTGTTTTAGTTCTCACACTAGTCCACTGACTTACTCGGAGTTTATTGTTTCCACATAAAGTCTGGGTGCCCATATTTTGCACACGAGCAGCTAGCAGTTTTGGTTTCGCGGATTTCTTTTCATAGAATCCTGGATTACAGCTGGAGCTATATATGGAATGCTTTGTATCCTTGTATTTCTTTCAGCGGTGGTAGTTGTTGTTTTCCGTTGCATATTATATTCATGTATTTTATTTCCGTTGTTTTGTAATATATTAATCTCTGATATTTTTCTGCTGTATATTGTTTATTTGTATTTTGAGATCTTGTACTCTGATGTAAATTGTAGCAATAACAATGAAAAGTTCTCATATTTGTGTTCTGGTGCATCGTGTTCTAAAAGCAGTCCGCCTTCTTGTTCGGCTTAGGGCAGCCGAGAAGTTCGGGTCCCTACAGAGACCCAACCCTAAACCGAAACTACCTTAAGCTCACACAACACACACCTACCTCAACATTTCTTCCATTCAAGCTTTAGGAAGCTCAACGCAAACCCAAGAACAAAATGTTCATACTCAAAGAAAACCCATAGATCCAAAAACAACAGACGTGTGCATACCTTGTCGTGCACGTATACATACCCTTCGACCATCTAGAGTTCACTGCACCACCTCCAGCATGTCACGTCGCCACCAGAGGTCACCCACGACCGGTCAGTCGGACCTCCAAGTCCCTGCTCCTCCAAAACACTGTTCAAAACCCAACCTGAATATGTCGACTTGGGAATCCATCACAAACTCGCCTCCCACCACCAAGTCTGACCACGATTTTGTTCGCCACCACCACCGAGCCAACCTCCACATCCATGCATGCCTTTCTACTAAAATCAAATGGTTTTGGGGCAAATGATTTTTATAACTATAGAAAACAAAGAACTGGGTTTCTCAAACTTAAGATTTCTCACTTCTAATACACACATACAACTCCTTTTCATTTGTTTCTACGATAAAATCATATGTATATACTCACACATGCTGTAAAGACCCAGATTTTAACCATTTAATTTAACATTTAAAATTTGTTTTAAATGTTGATTTGTGATTTAAATATCCTGAATTCAATGGGTTTGAGTATTAATTTAATATAAATAATATAATAGTAATTTAAATCTAAAATAATCGGAATTATTTGAGTTTACAATATAGTATAAATTGGCAATATTTAAAAATTTAATTGAATTTAGATTTGATTTATAATAAGGAATTCGTTTATTAAACGACGATTGAACGTATAATTTATAATTTAATTGTAAAACGAGCTGTAGTGTTATGGTAGTTTGTAGTTTTATGTTTCGAACTTTAAATGAATGTACATAATCCAATATAGGTCGAAATTCTTTGAAACAATAATCGTCCGGATCTTGGATAATAATTTTCTAATGAAAGAGAAAAATCGAGTTTTCATGTTATAGATTGTGAGTTATGTCCAAATAAAATTTTAAAAAAGTCGCTATGGAATCGTTTAAAAACCATAACGATTTATTATATAAAATAAAAGGATCTCTAATATATCTAAAATCATTTTAATTTATAATTCGAGATGTTGAGTTTAAAATTTAAACTAGTTTATCTTGAAGTTATATATGATTCTATTTGAATATATACGATGATAGTAATTTAATATAAATAGATTTGTTCATACTGAAATTATATATATATACACATATATATATATTATTGATTTAATATGGAACATAAGAATAGTCAATTATCAAATGACCTCGGATTTCAAAAAAAATACTTTTATAAAATCGGAAATGGTTAATAATCATAAGATTTCCAGCTTCACGCCAATCGACATTATTTTTTGTCCATGCACGGTATATGTGACAGCCCACCCCGCACCAGCCGACATTTTCTCCGAAATGCGTTGTTCCAATGCCCGACTAACACGGGACGGTCCCCAAAGAAAGGAAAAAGGGTGGAGAAACTTAATAAAGAACCTGTAGAATGTCTCACTACGCATGGAATAAAATATAATAATAACATAGTTGACATAAAACACGGGAGACAGTGCATAAGCTGAAACTAAACCATAGTCATCATAGCAGCGGAAATCCAAACACAGCTTATGATCCAATGCCATTATTACAACTTTGTAAAATATTGTGTCTAAAGCAAAAAATAGAAAGAGGCACACTACTAATGCCCAAAGTAGTGACCAGCAGCGACAACGGGAGAATATATATATATATATATATATATATATATATATATCATACATGGAAGCCTCCTGCTCGTCTCCAGTACAACTACTCGTGCATGATCACCTGACCTGTCTCTAGTCTGCTCATTTAGGAGCACCCAGAGTAATAAGAAGAGACATAAAACTCTGGGTCAGACGAAATTCTGGTGTGAGCGATAAGCAGCTAAACAAAACAATAACAGGTACGCTAAACCATACCTAAACCTGGACCTGCAACCAAAGAGTTAGCACTACATACCGTACAATACTCTAAGGTGCCACTGAACATAAAGGACAAAGATACGGGGGAGGGGGTGTGCATGTCATAGTGAAGGCAAACAATCAAGCATAGCAACCATCCTCATGTCTCTTCTCAGTGCGTAAAGCATACAATGTCCACCACTGTCAATCACTAGACCCATCAAGGTAGTGACGGAGTTCGACTTGTACAACTATTGCTACCACCAAGCTCACCTCGTGGAGTCATGACTACATCTTTACAAATGACCCCACTTCATTGGTCTATAGCCCTTTTAGTCGTACCTAGGCCACTGTGGCCCTGAATCCGTTCACGTACCCCTACACATAGTGATCCAAAGTTATAGACATCGTTAACCCCTTAGCACACGTCCTGCAACAAAGCCCAATCATGAAGTTCACTCGTTGTTTCCCACCTGGATCCCGAGTCAAAACTACTCATTTCGACTTCCTTTACATCTCGGGTTTTGGTCAAATTGGAGTTTGTCTTCAGAAGAGTCATCGCGTAATCGCAGCTCCAATCCGGTTCGGTTCGGCTTGCTTCAGCCAGTTCGCTTTGAATACATCGCTCCTAGGCTTCCCGTTTGGTTCGGTGTTCCACTTCAGGTTGGTTCAGTTCGGTAGTCCCCCTTCCTTTCAGTCGGTTCGGTTCCGTGCTCATGGATCCCGATCCGGTTCAGTGCTTCACTCCTACCCCAACTCCAAGCTAGGTCCTCCGATCCAATCCTGCTGCCTAGCTCTAATCTGATCTGATCCCCACGCCCTTGCTTCCGATCCGATCCCCTACTCAGCTCTGATTTGATTCCCAACCCAACTCCAACTCTTTGCAAATGGCCCTCCTTCTTGCCAAGGCTCAGCTAGTGCCAAGTTCCGATCCGGTTCGTATTCCCCTTGCCCGGTCCACCAATCCGATCCCAGCCCTATAATCTGATCCGAAACTCTGCACATTTCCTGCAACTTTTCCAGCAACTTGTTTACGCCATTCGACGACGTTTTTGACCAATCTAACTTTTCTAATCAATCAAAAAGCATACCATATAGTCATAACAACATGTATAATCAACCACAAACATCCAAGCAACAATATGGTATGTTAAAATGGATCAACATACCCAAAAGCATGATTTTCCCCGTAATCCCCTTAATCATGGTTTAACAATACGATTAGCAAAACATGTTCAAATCAAAACAAATTTTTATTAGAGCACTAAAATAATATTTTACAATTTTACAATTTTTTCCAGATTTTTCTGAGCAATAATTTCGGTAATTATCACTAATCACCCCTAATTAGCCGTAATTAGTGAAAAACAATGCAAATCACTCACCTTAGCCCCAAATAAACTTTAGATCTGAAATATTCTCTTTTATGGATCGAATCTCTATGTGTTCCAGCAGCTAAGTTCCAAAGTTGATGTTGATTTGCCTTGATTTGATGTAGTTTTGCTTAATCCTTGATTAGGAAGTGATTTGGTGTGTTTTTAGATGTTGGAGGCCATTATTAGGTTAAAGAAATGATAAGTGGCGGTTGGAAAATGAGTGAAAAACCGAAATCCTAACCCTAGCAGCCCTTAAATACCTCTAATCCCGAAATCCCCCAATGGGCCTAGCTGCTAATCACCCGGTTAAGCCCAATTAAGTTGTTTTTCACCTTTTAAACCTTATTTCAGCCATATCTCCCAAACGGTGAGTCCGTTTGGCTAACGTGACAACTCTACGGAATTGTAAACCATTATCCGGATCTAATGGAAGTGGTTTCAGGTAAAAACTCCTTTCCAACCAAAAGTTATGGCCAAAACAAGATTAGCTAGGGGCAAAATGGTCATTTAAAAATCGGCAAAAATCGTGAACATGGGAAATGACCCCAATAGTCGTCTCCGAAAGTTACATGACCATACGACTTCGTACGTAAAAGAAATAAATATTCTACGATCCTTCGATGCGTAGAATACGGGTCGTTACATTCTCCCCCCTTAAGAAATTTCGTCCTCGAAATTCCTTAACCCAAAGCATACAAAGGATCCCGCATGCCTATCAATCATTTACGAAAAATCGAACATACAAAATAACAAACAAGTCTACCCTAGCATGCGGAAAACTAAGTAGCAATTAAAATCTTACCAGGCAAAGAATTCTGGATACGTCTTCCTAATGTTCTCTTCCGTCTCCCAAGTACAGTCATTCTCATTCTCGCCTCACTGAACTTTGACTAGATTCACCGCTTTCCTTCGAAGTTTCTTCGTATCGTTCCCAACAATACGCATAGGTCTGCGGTTCCCAACCGCCTCGGGTTCAACCTCGATATCATCCAACTGATCAGGTGAAATAGCCATATCGAGGTCGTGCACGAATTTCCTTAACTGGGAAACATGAAATACATTATGAACTCCCGCCATCTTCTATGATAATTCAACTTTATATGCCAAATTCCTAACTTGCTCGAGAACTGGGAATGGACCAATAAATCTTGGTGACAACTTGCCTCTCCTGCCAAATCGTAGCATGCTCTTTAACGGAGAAATCTTGACAAACACCAAGTCACTAATGGAGAACTTTAAATCTCTTCTCCTCTTATCAGCATAACTCTTTTGTCTGTCTTGGGCAGCCCTCATTCGTTGTCGGATGATCTTAATCTTGTCTTAGGTTTCTCTTATCACGTCTGGTCCAAGCACATACTTCTCACCGGTTTCTAACCAACATGATGGTGAGTTGCACGGTCTTCCGTACAAAGCTTCAAATGGAGCCATACCAATACTGGATTGATAGCTGTTATTATATGCAAACTCTACTAGATGCAAATGGTCGTCCCATGATCCACCAAAATCTAATATGCAAGCTCTCAAGAGATCTACTAATACTCGATTCACCCTCTCTGTCTGACCGTCATTTTGAGGATGATACGCGGTACTGAGATGTAATTCTGATCCTAACGCCTCTTGTAAGCTCTTCCAAAACCTACTAGTAAACAACGGATCTCGGTCACTCACAATGCCTTTAGGTACTCCATGAAATCTCACTACCTATTTCATATATAGTTCTGCTAATTTAGCTGTCGTCCTATTTGACTTGATTGGTATAAACCTTGCGCTCTTGATCAAACGATCGACAATCACGCAAATGTTATCATGGCCCGATCTAGTCCTTAGTAAGCCATCGATGAAATCCATTGAAACTTGCTCCCATTTCCATTCTGGAATTTCTAATGGTTGTAACAAACCACTAGGCTTCTTTTGCTCAGGTTTAACTAGCTGGCAATTCATGCATTTCGATGTACACTTCCCAACGCCTCTTTTAATCCCTTCCCAGTAGTAGGTCTTTTTAATGTCTCAATACATCTTGTTACCACCGGGGTGTATAGTCAGTTTTGCGTGATGACATTCTCTAAGCACTACATCTCTCAATCCATTGACATTGGGTACAACTAGTCTTCCATTCTTTCTAAGCCATCCATCTCGATCAAGCCCATACTTGTTCATCTCTTCGTCGATTCCCATCTCTAACTTTGAGATGATTTCTAATAGGCTAGGATCGTTCCTCTGACTAGAACCAATCCGCTCAATCAAAGTGGGTCTGATCGTCAAACTTGCTAACATCTCTGGATCCAATTCGCACTTTAGTCTGAAATCATACCCAGCGATGTACTACAGTTGCTTCCATTCAAGAAACATAGCCCCTAAACTGGCATGTCTTCTACTCAATGCATCAGCTACCGCATTGCCCTTTCCTGGAGTATATGCGATATTGAAATCATAGGAAGCCAAGAACTCTTACAATCTTTGCTGACGGAGATTTAGATCCTTCTGAGAGAAAAGATACTTTAGTGACTTATGATCAGTAAACAACTCGAATCTTTCTCCCAAGAGATAATGTCTCCACATCTTCAACGCGAACACGATCGCAGCTAATTCCAAATCGTGGGTCGGATATCTTTTCTCGTGCGGTTTCAATTGCCGACTTGCATAAGCTATAACCCTACCTCCTTGCATCAATACAGCACCCAGTCTGGTACCATAGGCATCCGTATATACCGTCATCTCTTCATTCCCCTTAGGAATGACTAACACTGGTGCACATGTCAACTTTTCCTTTAGACTCTTAAATGCATTCTCGCACTTTCCATGCCAGACGAAAGCTTGATTCTTCTTGGTCAACTAAGTCAACGGTGCTGCTATCTTGGAGAAGTCTTGGATAAACTTACGATAATATCCGACTAACCCCAAGAAACTTCTTACGTCTGTTGCATTCTTGGGCGTAGACCAATCTTGTACCATAGCCACCTTCGCAGGGTCTATGGCAATACCATTTTCTGAAACAACATGGCCCAAGAATCTCACTTCCCTCCTCCAGAAGTGACACCAAGAAAATTTTGCTTTCAACTGGTGTTTTCTCAACACCTCCATCACTACTCTCAAATGTTCCTTGTGTTCTTCCTATGTCCTCGAGTAGACCAAAATATCATCCACGAACACAAGAACAAACTTATTCAATTGATCCCTGAATACCCTATTCATAAGATCCACAAAATATGATGGTGCATTGGTCAACCCGAATGGCATGAATAACCACTCATAAAATCCAGACGGCGTCCGAAAGGCTATTTTAGCTATACTCTCCGCTTCCACTCTAAGCTGATGAAAACCTATCGCGAGATCCAACAAGGAGAACACTCTCGCACCATTCAACCGATCAAACAAATCATCTATCCGCGGTAGAGGATACTTATTCTTCTTCGTCACCTTATTCAACTCGCGGTAGTCCACACACAATCGAAGGGAACCATCGGCCTTGGTAGCAAACACAACTTGTGCTCCCTATTCAGAAACACTTCTTCTGAAAAATCCCTTTTTCAAAAGATTGCTTACTTGCACCCCGAGCTCTCGCTGCTCTCTTGGCGCCATACGACGAAGTGGCATCACTATAGGTCTGGCATTTTTCACTAAATCAATACGGAACTCAATCTCTCGGTGTGGTGGAAGCCCGGTCACTTCCTCGAAGACATCCGGATACTGGCCAGCCACGGGCACACCTGACAACTCGTCATGCAGGATGTCGAGGGAATTTAGAAAACTAGTCATTACCCCATCACTGGGTAGACCACCAAACACTACCCTCCATCCATCATTCGCTCTAACAGTCACCAAAAAGCCCTCACAGTCTACCACCACCCCGTATCTTTGGAGCCAATCGACTCCCAAAATAATGCCAAACCCAGTAAAGCCCAAAGCAAAGCAATCACAAACAAACATGCATCCATGACTCAATAAGACCACATTACGACAAATCATGCTAAGGGTAGTCGAACCACCAATCGGGTTTGTCACTACTAAAGGTCTATCGACAATCTCGGGCTCCAATCCCAACCTATCTACCAGGTCACTAGATATGAAGGAATTGGAAGCTCCAGTATCAAACAACACTCTAACTGGAACATCATAAACAGAAAGCATACCTTGAACAACGACATTCTTTCCTTTCTCCGTCGCAGTTGGGGCATTCGACGAAGAAGGAACAACACTGATAGCATATGCTTTCACAATCTGGTTCTCTTTCAAAGGTTGTGGACACTTATCCTTTTGATGTCCAACTTGGCCGCAGTTGAAGCACCTCCTATCCGCAGGCTTTGCTCGACAATTACTAGCATAATGGCCCTTCTTGCCACAGCTAAAGCACTCAACATCTTTCTTATTCTTTTTCTTCTGGCCATCCTTGTTCTGATTCTCCTATCTTTTATTCTGAGAACCATTCTTGCCTCCACCGCTTGCTTGCGGCTTTGGCTCTTCTGTAGATGCAAACTCAGTCTTCGACTTAGGGTATAGGCTCTCTGATCTCAAAGCTTTCCCCACAATCGATTCAAACGTCTCATCGATGTGGTTAATAAGCCTTCCCCCAAGTACTGATCCAAGCCTGTTATGAACTTCTCATTCTTCTTCTCGGGAGTGTCAATGAGGGATAACCCATACTTCGATAAAGTATCGAACTCAGAAATATACTCCGAGACTGCTCTACCATTCTGCTTAAGCTCAAGAAATTTCCTAAACAACTCTGATTTCTGAGCAGCTGGGATAGACTTATCACTAAAGCAAGCCTTGAACTGATCCCAAGTAACTTGATCCTCTGGAGTAGCTGCCTTAATAGCATTCCACCAATTCATTGCCCGTCCTTGCAGCTAACGGAATGCTAGCCTTCTCTTCATTGCATCCTCGATACCCAAATCTTCAAAGATGCGCTCACAGCTATCCAACCAATCTTGAACATCCGTAGCCGACTCCGTTTCGTGGAACGGTTTCCCACCAAGGCTGGTGTAATCCTTACAGAGCTTGGCGAAATCGGCCCTAGGCACCTGCACCTATGCACCACCACCATTAACAGCATTGGGAAATGCCCTCTGAACATCCCTAAGCATCTCTCCCATGAAGTCAATGAACATCATCCTCATGTCAGCAGCATTCCCATTATTGGTTCCTCTACTAGTACCCCTCATATATCGGCTCATCGTTAAATTTGTAAAGAGAAAATGATTAACCATCTCTTCAGTGGTGCCAGTGCAGTGCGACTTCATCCTTAGCTATACAAATAGTATATATATATAGCTTTTGAAAACCAAAATATAACAAATACGTGCTCTCATATACGTACTATCTCTCCCTGATGACTTCCTTAGGTTAACTACGCAACCTAGAGCTCTGATACCAAGTGTGACGGCACCCCCCCCCCCCCCCCCGCACCGGCCGACATTTCCTTCGAAACGTGTTGTGCCAATGCCCGACTAACACGGGACGGTCGCCAAAGAAAGGAAAAAGGGTGGAGAAACTTAACAAAGAACCTGTAGAATGTCTCACAACGCATGGAATAAAATATAATAATAACATAGTTGACATAAAACAAGGGAGACAGTGCATAAGCTGAAACTAAACCATAGTCATCATAGCAGCGGAAATCCAAACACAGCTTATGATCCAATACCATTATTACAACTTTGTAACATAGTGTCTCTAAAGCAAAAAAAAGAAGAGGTACACTACTAATGCCCAAAGTAGTAGCCAGCAGCGACACAGGGAGAATATATATATATATATATATATATCATATGTGGAAGCCTCCTGCTCATCTCCGGTACAGCTACTCGTGCATGATCACCTGACCTGTCTCTAGTCTGCTCGTTTAGGAGCACCCGGAGTAATAAGAAGAGACATAAATCTCTGGGTCAGACGAAAGTCTAGTGTGAGCGATAAGCAGCTAAACAAAACAATAACAGGTACACTAAACCATACCTGGACCTGGACCTGCAACCAAAGAGTTAGCACTACATACCGTACAATACTCTAAGGTGCCACTGAACATAAAGGACAAAGATACCGGGGAAGGGGTGTGCATGTCATAGTGAAGGCAAACAATCAAGCATAACAACCATCTTCACGTCTCTTACTCAGTGCGTAAAGCATACAATGTCCACCACTGTCAATCACTAGACCCATCGAAGTAGTGACGGAGTTCGACTTGTACAACTACTGCTACCACCAAGCTCACCTTATGGAGTCATGACTACATCTTTACAAATGACCCCACTTCATTGGTCTATAGCCCTTTTAGTCGCACCTAGGCCACTGTGGCCCTGAATCCATTCACGTACCCCCTACACATAGTGATCCAAAGTTATAGACAACGACAACCCCTTAGCACATGTCCTGCAGCAAAGCCCAATCATGAAGTTCACTCGTTGGTTCCCATCTAGATCCCAAGTCAAAACTACTCATTTGGACTTCCTTTGCATCTCGGGTTTTGGTCGAATTGGATTTGGTCTTCAGAAGAGTCATCGCGTAATCGCAGCTCCAATCCGGTTCGGTTTGGCTTGCTTCAGTCTGTTCGCTTCGAATACATCGCTCCTAGGCTTCTCATTCGGTTCGGTGTTCCACTTTAGGTTGGTTCGGTTTGGTAGTCCCCCTTCCATTCAGTCGGTTCGGTTCGGTGCTCATGGATCCCGATCCGGTTCGGTGCTTCACTCCAACACCAACCCCAAGCTTGGTCCTTCGATCCGATCCCGCTCCCTAGCTCTAGTCCGATCTGATCCCCACGCCCTTGCTTCCGATCTGATCCCCTACTCAGCTCTGATTTGATTCCCAACCCAACTCCAACTCTTTGCAAATGGCCTTCCTTCTTGCCAAGGCTCAGCTAGAGCCAAGTTCCAATCTGATTCGTATTCCCCTTGCCCGGTCCACCAATCTGATCCGAGCCCTATAATCCGATCTGATCCGGTCCGAAACTCTACACATTTCCTCCAACTTTTCCAGCGACCTGTTTACGCCATTCAACGACGTTTTCGACCAATCTAACTTTTCTAATCAATCACATAGCCTACCATACAGTCATAGTAATATGTATAATCAACCACAAACATCCAAACAACAATATGATATGTTAAAATGGATCGAACATACCCAAAAAGCATGATTTTCCACTTAATCATGGTTTAACAATACGATTAGCAAAACATGTCCAAATCAAACCAAATTTTTATCAAACCTTTAAAATAATATTTTAGAATTTTACAAATTTTTCCAAATTTTTCTGAGCAATAATTTCGCTAATTATCACTAATCACCCCTAATTAGCCGTAATTAGTGAAAAACAATGCAAATCACTCACTTATCCCCAAATAAACTTTAGATCTGAAATATTGTACCACCCCGAATTTTCTATTAACACTAAAGTTGCTAAAATAATAATAAGTGTGTAGAAGAGGGGATGTATCTAATATGAATATAAAAATATTAATAAGTGTGTAAGAGAGGGGATGTATCTAATATGAATATAAAAACAATAATAAGTGTGTAAAAGGGGGGGTGTATCTAATGTGTACATTGTAGAATATATATATATATATATATATATATATATATATATGGGCAGTTAATGCAAACATGAATAGAAGTTTATTAATTTGCTGAGTGTTTGCTGAGTCACTTCTGACTCATTGCTGAGTCAACAAGATAAACCCCATCTTGTCTGAACGGCTGCGGTTATTTCTAGGTTAAATCTAATGGCCTAAATGAATTCTAAAATCTATAAATAAGTGGGTAGACCCTAGACCTAAATCACTTGTAAAATTAGAGAAGCTACCGTCATGCTGCTGCCATGGAGTTCAGCATAGCCGTCACAAACTAATGAGAGGAAGCCTAATCATCTACAACTAAATCTACACAAATCAAATCAAAAGATCTCTCTTTCTCTAATTCTTTTCTTTTGTTGGTGAGTATGATGATTCTCACAAGACTATTACAAACTAATTTGACTCAGTTATGAATGGATCACAAGAAAGTGATGTGATTTGTAATTGTAAATTCTATATATTGTGGATCTCTTATTATGTTATTATGTTGTCGTATGATGTAAATTATATATGCTATGTCATGCTATGTTGTAAATTCTCTTATGCTATGTCGTGCTATGTTGAGAATCATGTCAAGCTATGTTATACTATCATACTATGCCATGTTATAAATCATGCTATATTATGTTGAAAAATCATGATGTTGTTGGATCATGCTTAAAGTTATGTTTTTTTTTCTTAATTTAAATGGATCTTGTTTATGGGAATTTGCCTATTAGGTTAGGTGTACCCATAAACTTGAAACTATAATTAAATAAAACTTGATTATGGGAATTTGCCTATTGAGTTAGGTGTACCTATATAAAACCATGTTGTAAAAAAAATTAGATGATGTTGATTCACACATGTTCATATGTAAGTTGATTGAGATTATATTAGGTGAATTTTGAACAAGTTGACACCTTTAGGTCCATGACATGTATAATCTATGCAAGTTGGACATATGCAAGTTTCACCCCTTATTATGATTCATTTGGTCACATATACATGTTGTTGTTATGATAATCTCTTTTATGCTATGAGTTAGGCTATTCGAGTCTAACATATATTTTGCGAATAAACGTTCAAACGTGGGGTAGGGGTAATATTAGGAATTAATAAATTGGGTGCAGTTTTGTAAGATTTTGCATACCATGAATGGATGTCCATAATTGAGTCAATTATGGACATTGTTAAAAATTGGAAGTAATTAATAATTCAAGTAGGGAATTATTAAAATTGGGGGAAAGTGGATTATTATTAATAATCAATGCTTAGGACACGAGGTTGGACCCGTTTGTGATGTAAACCTGCCCGGACCCGCCCGGCAAATCCAGTAGTCACAAATGTCGGCCCAATGTGAGAGGTCCTAGGCCCAAACTAAAGCATAACAGTTGTAAAGACACGAGGTTAGACTCTTTTATGGTGTAAGACTGCCCGGACCCGCCCGGCAAATCCAGCTGCCATAAATGCCAGTCTAATGTGAGAGGTCTTTATGAGGTTATGGCCTTAATGAACTAAGAAATACTTAACCAGATAATCATGTAAGGTGGGACATGGGGGTTAAGTAGGTGCCTTGGGTGGCATGAGGAATCTGGTGGTTGCCTTTAGAGGCATTTGAAATACGATTAGACTTAACCAAACACACATGTAAATGAACATGACTAAGTGGGTTAAGTGGGATGGACTGATGGGGACAAGCTTAGGTGGAATGCTTGTGGTAAATAGTGGGGGCCCATTTCAACCAGTATCCCAAAACGTATCTTTGTGGGCTCGACCCAAGTCGAGGACGGGACACGCATACTGGGTTTGACTATAAGAGGCCAAAACAGGGAGCGGTGGCAACGCAAGTCCAACGGGTTTCATATGCGTGTGTGGACCCGGGATGGTAGGTAAGACGTTGTTGCATCGTGTAGATATAAGCCGTGCATGTCCGTTGTATCAGGTTGCCACTTTAGGGGAGTGATACACCCCACTGTGGGGCCAGCACGGGTATCTACGAGTTAGGGAGCCGATCGAATAATGGGAAGTAGGGTACACCTAGTGGAGATAGGGGCAGGCGGCACCTATGTAGTCAGCTAGGGGTACGTAAAGCCATTGGGAAAGTTTCTAAGTGAAGCTAAGTGGGATGAATCTTTAGGGTGACTGGTGTGGTGCAGTATAGTGTTTATCCTTTAGTATTTAGGAGCGCCTATAACGTTGCCTTTAGCGATTGTCTATGTCCTTAATCTGCTCTTCATAGACATTTTCTTGTTTTCCAGCTTATGCCTTAGTCCAGTTATTTTGGTAATAGTATTGTAGAATTATCATATTCACCAGACTTTATGTCTGACCCCCCTCTTTTCCATCCTTTTTCTCCCTTCAGGTCCGCAGGTTGGGCCAAGTTCTAGTGGAGTCTAGTTGGATCGCTTATCTTCTGGAAAGCTTGGACTGCTGAAGTAAAGTCCAGCTTGTTATCTTTCTTTTTAATGGCTATTCATGTAATGGGATTATGTACTTGTTTTATCAAGATAGATATTGTACTTGACATTGAATATGGTGTTATGATGTAATCAAACATGTTTTGACTTCTACTACAATGAAAATAAAGTTTTTGGATTTACAAGTACTATTTTATATCTGTCTTGTTGTAATTTTACTGTTCTATATTCACTTAAAACCTCCATGGAAGTTAATGCATTCCCTTTGTGAGTGACATTAATGGACGTGGGGTGTTACACGTGGTATCAGAGCATAAGGTTACCAGAACAGATAAATTTTTTTTTTTTTTGAAATTTTTTTTTCTAAAGTATTTTTGGAAGAAGTGCTTTCAAAAAAAAAACATGTTATTTAAAGAGAGTTTTTATGAAAAACATAATCCCAAATAGCCACATCCTTATCTTTATCTTTAGAATTCTCCATTTTGAATCTTTCCTTTTTCGTTTCAGCATGGCTGAAGATCTTAATCTCCCAGAAGGTGTGACGTTTCTAGGGTGGTTTAGGAGATACTTGGAGGCTAGGGCCACCACTGCAGGCCCAGCAGATACTCCTCCACCCCTAGTTGCACCCATTCCTCCTCCTCCTCCTCCTCGTGTTGACACTTTTGCAAAGACGTGCAAGGAATTCAAGGCTATGGGAGGAAAAACTTTTCAAGGGACTGAGACGTTTGTGGAGGCCAGAGATTGGCTTAAGGAGACTGAGGAATTGTTGGATATCTTTGAAGTGGAAGATGGGAGGAAAGTCCGTTTAGCTGCTTGGTTAATGAAGGGAGAGGCCTCGTTTTGGTGGGAGGTCACTAACGGGGAACGTCCAGTAGATTCTTGGGCGGATTTCAGACGAAGGTTTGAGGCAAAGTTTCTTTCAAGGGCAGAGGAGAACTTAAATATGGAAAAATTCCTGGCACTAAAGCAAGGGAGCTCATCAGTAAAGGAATATGTCAATAAATTTAATCAGTTAGCAAGGTTTGGCTTGGAGTTGGTGAACACGCCAGAGAAGAAAGCTTTGAGGTTCGTTAGAGGCTTGAATGAACCGTTGCAAGGGTTGGCTATGACCCACATCCCTATGGGAGCCACCTTTGAAAAGCTAGTAGAAATGGCACTTATGCATGAGGATAAGGCAGTTGAAAAGAAAGGGGATCAGAAGAAACCCCAACAGCAAAATAAGAAGGGTGGTAAAAACAATAATGGCAAAGGGAAGAAGAAATGCTTCAATTGTGGGACGCCTGGCCATCTCAGCAAAGATTGTAGAAAGAAAAAGAAGACTGGTTGTTTTCATTGTGGAGATGCGGGACATTTAGTGAAGGACTATCCAAAGAAGGGGCAGAGGGCAGGGTCTACCTCGGGAGGACAGGTGCAGGCTCTTATGGCACCAGGGCAGGCAAGGGGGCAAGTTCAGGCTATTGCGGCCCCACCGCTGCAAGAAAGAGGTAGAACAATTTCTGTTGAAAGCTTAGTTTTTCTGTTTGATCATCATGACCGTACCTTATTCGATTCTGGCGCATCTCATTCGTTTATCTCTGCATCATTAGTTGAATCACTGCACTTGAACACCAGTTTAGTAGAGGATCCCTTGGTCGTTTCAAATCCAATTGGGGGTTCGGCTTATTTGACCATGATATGTTTGGATTTGAAAATCTCTATACTTAGCGTTGAATTTAGATGTGATGCTTATGTATTGGGCTTCACGGGCTATGGGCTAATTTTAGGAATGGATTGGTTGTCTAGAAATAGGGCCATTCTTGATTGTGAAAGGAGAGTAGTTAGGCTTGTGACTCGCCTTGGTAATGCTCTCGACATCTTTTGTAATCCCATAAATTCCGTTATGCTAAGTTATCTTGAATCGCTTGACGCGTCTGTAGAGAACCTGCGATCGGTAGAAGTGGTCCGGGAATATCCGGATGTGTTTGAGGAGGTGGAGGGCTTACCTCCAAAGCGGGAGATAGACTTTCGAATTTATCTTGTGGATAATGCTAAACCCGTATCTTTGCCAGTGCGCCACATGGCTCCTCGTGAAAGGAGGGAACTCAATAAGCAAGTAAAGGAGTTGCTTGAGAAGGGGTTCATAAGACGTAGTATATCGGAGTGGGGTGCTCCAGTAGTTTTTGCCACAAAGGCGGATGGGTCTCTTAGACTTTGTATGGACTATAGAGAACTAAACAAGCTTACTAAAAAGAACCGACACCCACTGCCGAGGATTGACGATCTCTTTGATCAGTTAGTTAGCGCCTCAGTGTTTTCGCAGTTGGACTTAGCCACTGGCTTTCATCAACTGAGAGTGGCTGAGGATAGTATAGATAAGACTGCTTTTAGGACTCATGACGGATTCTATGAATGGCTAGTGATGCCCTTTGGTTTGACAAACGCCCCTGCATATTTTGTTGATTTGATGAGTAGGGTGTTTAGGGAATACCTTAACAAATTCGTGGTAGTCTTTGTGGATGACATCTTAGTCTTTTCTAAGAATAAAGAAGAGCACTCCCTACATCTTAGGGAAGTGTTGGAAACCCTTCGAGCGCATAACCTTAAGGCAAAATTTTCTAAGTGTCACTTCTGGAGGGAGGAAGTACGGTTCTTAGGGCACGTGGTTTCCAAAGAAGGGATAGCAGTGGATCCCGCAAAGGTGGTGGCCATCCAAGATTGGAAGGTCCCTAAAAATGCAACCGAAGTAAGAAGTTTCTTGGGGTTGGCTGGCTATTATAGGAAGTTTATCAAAGACTTCGCAAAAATATCAGCTCCATTAACACGGTTAACGAAGAAGAACCTGGTTTTTACGTGGGACAAAGATTGCGATGATGCGTTCCAACGTTTAAAGAGAGCCTTAACTTCAGCCCCAGTCTTAGTACTGCCAGACTAGAATAAACCGTTTACCATCTATACTGATGCTTGTGGGACGGGACTTGGCGCGGTCCTCATGCAAGAGGGAAGAGTAATAGCCTATGGTGGAAGGCAGTTGAGGTTTCATGAAAAAAATTACCCCACGCATGACTTAGAGCTAGCCGCAATTGTTTTCGCGCTTAAGTCTTGGCGTCACTATCTTCTTGGTGAGAAATTCGAACTGTTCACTGACCACAAATCATTAAAATACTTATTCTCTCAGAAGGATTTGAATTTAAGGCAGCAACGGTGGATGGAATTCTTAGCCTCCTACAATTTTGAAATAGCATATACCCCGGGCAAGGGTAACGTGGTGGCAGACGCCTTAAGTAGGAAAAGGTTGTCCTTGAGTCCGTTGTTTGTTGAACGACAAAGCTTAGAATTCATCTCTATGTTTGACTTTAGACCCTCCGTTGACTTAGTACCCGGTCTGTTAGCATCCTTGGAGGTTAGACCTACACTTCTAGGACGGGTTGGTGAGGCACAGCGAGACGACCCACAGTTGGTTGAGATAGTAGAAAAGCTCAAAGGGGGGGAGTCGTCAAGCCATCTTCGTAGGTATACCCTAGACGATAAGGGTTGGTTACGAAGGGATAATAGACTTTGTGTACCACAAGACGAAGACTTAAGGAAGGCCATTCTTGATGATGCTCATCGCTCAAAAATGACCATTCATCCCGGCGGGGATAAGATGTAAAAAGATATGAAGCGGGTTTTCTTTTGGGCCGGTATGAAAAAGGATGTGGCCGAGTACGTCGCTAGATGCTTGGTGTGCCAACGAGTTAAAGCAGAACAAAAGAAACCTGGTGGGTTGCTTCACCCATTAGAAGTTCCACTATGGAAATGGGAAAGCATCTCAATGGATTTTGTGGATGGATTACCAAGATCAAGGAAGGGTAACACGGGGATTTGGGTTATAGTAGATAGACTTACTAAAAGCGCCCATTTTATTCCCATGAAAAGTAAGAGGACTGCTCCGTGGTTGGCTTCTGTATACATTAAGGAGATAGTTCGTTTGCATGGTATTCCTTCTAGTATAGTAAGCGACCGTGACCCCATCTTTACTAGCGAATTTTGGAAGAGTTTACAAGAGGCGGTAGGGACTCAGCTATGTTTGAGCACCGCATATCATCCTCAGACAGACGGCCAGACCGAGAGGGTGAATCGCATTCTAGAGGATCTTTTAAGGCTTTGTATCCTAGACTTTGGGGGTACATGGGAAGAGCACCTTCCGTTAGTAGAATTCGCATATAACAATAGCTTTCAGTCTAGTATTGGCATGGCACCTTTCGAAGCTCTTTATGGAAGGCCTTGCCGTTCGCCTACATGTTGGTGGGAATCTACCGATAAAGTCCTACTTGGGCCCGATATGGTTAGGGAAACCTCGGAGAAGATTGAGTTGATTCGAAGGAGGATGAAAGCAGCACAAGATAGGCAGAAATCGTATGCTGATAAGAGGAGGACAGATCTTGAGTTTGACATTGGGGGCATGGTTTTTATCAAAGTATCTCCATTACAGAATGTTGTTCGCTTTGGGTCCGTGGGGAAATTAGCACCAAGGTTTGTAGGGCCGTTTCTTGTAAAAGACAGGATTGAGAAGATGGCATATAGTGTGGAGTTGCCTGAGAAACTTAGTGGAGTACACGACGTATTCCATGTATCACATTTGAGGAAGTGTATGCACAAGACCGCGGAGGTGGTAGAGCCGAGCTTGCTTAAAGAGGTGGAAATAGAGCGTGATGCAACAATTAGACGAGCTCCTACATGCATTCTTGGGTCGGAGATCAAAAAGTTGAGGAATCGAGAGGTCAGACTGGTTAAAGTGCAATGGGGAGATGATGAGAGCAACGCAACTTGGGAGACAGAAGAGAAGATGCGTTCGTTGTACCCTTTTCTTTTTGAGGGTATGTCTTTTAATTTCTCCTTTATCGCTTAGCTTATCTTATCTTATCTTTAGTATGTCCTCTCATTAGTATCTTTGACCTTTAGTTAGGATAATCCTATGGTTGAAACATGTGTTTGAGACATGTTATGTATGATGGATGCAAAATGGATGCAAGTGTTTGCTAGTGGTTGCTCGTGGATGCATATATACACACACTTTAGGCACTAGATCGGCTCAGTCACTACATATTGCATATTGCATATATATGGATGTATTTAGAAAATGGATGAACGATGGTTGTATTATCATGTGGATGCTGCATTCAGATGATGGTTGTGCACGCATATTGAAGTATTATGTGGCATTAAGAATCTTTTGCATACATAATGGATGCATGGCACGATCATAGTTGCATTAAGGAGGTCAACTGAATCAGTGGACCGCCTGATTTTGCATTAGATACGGACATATACACACACTGTGCATTTAAACATGAAAGCATTAGAAGTCTGTAAGGACAATGGATGCCTGTGTATGATGGATGAGTAGATGGACGTTTGGATGGTAGGATATACATTCCTACAGACTTGAAGATTTCGGGGACGAAATCTTAAAGGAGGGGAGATTGTAGCACCCCGAATTTTCTATTAACACTAAAGTTGCTAAAATAATAATAAGTGTGTAGAAGAGGGGATGTATCTAATATGAATATAAAAATATTAATAAGTGTGTAAGAGAGGGGATGTATCTAATATGAATATAAAAACAATAATAAGTGTGTAAAAGGGGGGGGATGTATCTAATGTGTACATTGTAGAATATATATATATATATATATATATATATATATATATATATATATATATGGGCAGTTAATGCAAACATGAATAGAAGTTTATTAATTTGCTGAGTGTTTGCTGAGTCACTTCTGACTCATTGCTGAGTCAACAAGATAAACCCCATCTTGTCTGAACGGCTGCGGTTATTTCTAGGTTAAATATAATGGCCTAAATGAATTCTAAAATCTATAAATAAGTGGGTAGACCCTAGACCTAAATCACTTGTAAAATTAGAGAAGCTACCGTCATGCTGCTGCCATGGAGTTCAGCATAGCCGTCACAAACTAATGAGAGGAAGCCTAATCATCTACAACTAAATCTACACAAATCAAATCAAAAGATCTCTCTTTCTCTAATTCTTTTCTTTTGTTGGTGAGTATGATGATTCTCACAAGACTATTACAAACTAATTTGACTCAGTTATGAATGGATCACAAGAAAGTGATGTGATTTGTAATTGTAAATTCTATATATTGTGGATCTCTTATTATGTTATTATGTTGTCGTATGATGTAAATTATATATGCTATGTCATGCTATGTTGTAAACTCTCTTATGCTATGTCGTGCTATGTTGAGAATCATGTCAAGCTATGTTATACTATCATACTATGCCATGTTATAAATCATGCTATATTATGTTGAAAAATCATGATGTTGTTGGATCATGCTTAAAGTTATGTTTTTTTTTCTTAATTTAAATGGATCTTGTTTATGGGAATTTGCCTATTAGGTTAGGTGTACCCATAAACTTGAAACTATAATTAAATAAAACTTGATTATGGGAATTTGCCTATTGAGTTAGGTGTACCCATATAAAACCATGTTGTAAAAAAATTAGATGATGTTGATTCACACATGTTCATATGTAAGTTGATTGAGATTATATTAGGTGAATTTTGAACAAGTTGACACCTTTAGGTCCATGACATGTATAATCTATGCAAGTTGGACATATGCAAGTATCACCCCTTATTATGATTCATTTGGTCACATATACATGTTGTTATTATGATAATCTCTTTTATGCTATGAGTTAGGCTATTCGAGTCTAACATATATTTTGCGAATAAACGTTCAAACGTGGGGTAGGGGTAATATTAGGAATTAATAAATTGGGTGCAATTTTGTAAGATTTTGCGTACCATGAATGGATGTCCATAATTGAGTCAATTATGGACATTGTTAAAAATTGGAAGTAATTAATAATTCAAGTAGGGAATTATTAAAATTGGGGGAAAGTGGATTATTATTAATAATCAATGCTTAGGACACGAGGTTGGACCCGTTTGTGATGTAAACCTGCCCGGACCCGCCCGGCAAATCCAGTAGTCACAAATGTCGGCCCAATGTGAGAGGTCCTAGGCCCAAACTAAAGCATAACAGTTGTAAAGACACGAGGTTAGACTCTTTTATGGTGTAAGACTGCCCGGACCCGCCCGGCAAATCCAGCTGCCATAAATGCCAGTCTAATGTGAGAGGTCTTTATGAGGTTATGGCCTTAATGAACTAAGAAATACTTAACTAGATAATCATGTAAGGTGGGCCATGGGGGTTAAGTAGGTGCCTTGGGTGGCATGAGGAATCTGGTGGTTGCCTGTAGAGGCATTTGAAATACGATTAGACTTAACCAAACACACATGTAAATGAACATGACTAAGTGGGTTAAGTGGGATGGACTAATGGGGACAAGCTTAGGTGGAATGCTTGTGGTAAATAGTGGGGGCCCATTTCAACCAGTATCCCAAAACGTATCTTTGTGGGCTCGACCCAAGTCGAGGACGGGACACGCATACTGGGTTTGACTATAAGAGGCCAAAACAGGGAGCGGTGGCAACGCAAGTCCAACGGGTTTCATATGCGTGTGTGGACCCGGGCTGGTAGGTAAGACGTTGTTGCATCGTGTAGGTATAAGCCGTGCATGTCCGTTGTATCAGGTTGCCACTTTAGGGGAGTGATACACCCCACTGTGGGGCCAGCACGGGTATCTACGAGTTAGGGAGCCGATCGAATAATGGGAAGTAGGGTACACCTAGTGGAGATAGTGGCAGGCGGCACCTATGTAGTCAGCTAGGGGTACGTAAAGCCATTGGGAAAGTTTCTAAGTGAAGCTAAGTGGGATGAATCTTTAGGGTGACTGGTGTGGTGCAGTATAGTGTTTATCCTTTAGTATTTAGGAGCGCCTATAACGTTGCCTTTAGCGATTGTCTATGTCCTTAATCTGCTCTTCATAGACATTTTCTTGTTTTCCAGCTTATGCCTTAGTCCAGTTATTTTGATAATAGTATTGTAGAATTATCATATTCACCAGACTTTATGTCTGACCCCCCTCTTTTCCATCCTTTTTCTCCCTTCAGGTCCGCAGGTTGGGCCAAGTTCTAGTGGAGTCTAGTTGGATCGCTTATCTTCTGGAAAGCTTGGACTGCTGAAGTAAAGTCCAGCTTGTTATCTTTCTTTTTAATGGCTATTCATGTAATGGGATTATGTACTTGTTTTATCAATATAGATATTGTACTTGACATTGAATATGGTGTTATGATGTAATCAAACATGTTTTGACTTCTGCTACAATGAAAATAAAGTTTTTGGATTTCCAAGTACTATTTTATATCTGTCTTGTTGTAATTTTACTGTTCTATATTCACTTAAAACCTCCATGGAAGTTAATGCATTCCCTTTGTGAGTGACATTAATGGACGTGGGGTGTTACAAATATTCTCTGTTATGGATCGAATCTTTATGTGTTCCAGTAGCTAAGTTCAAAAGTTGATGTTGATTTGCCCTGATTTGATATAGTTTTGCTTAATCCTTGATTAGGAAGTAATTTGGGGTGATTTTAGATGTTGGAGGCCATTATTAGGTTGAAGAAATGATAAGTGGCAGGTGGAAAATGAGTGAAAAACTGAAATCCTAACCCTAACAGCCCTTAAATACCTCTAATCCCGAAATCCCCCAATGGGCCTAGCTGCTAATCACCGGTTAAGCCCAATTAAGTTGTTTTTCACCTTCTAAACCTTGTTTCATCCATATCTCCCAAACGGTGAGTCCGTTTGGCTAATGTGACCACTCTACGGAATTGTAAACCATCATCCAGATCTAATGGAAGTGATTTCAAGTCAAAACTCCTTTTCCATCAAAAGTTATGGCCAAAACAAGATCAACTAGGGGCAAAATGGTCATTTAAAAATCGGTAAAAATCATGAACATGGGAAATGACCCCAATAGTCGTCTCCCAAAGTTACATGACCATACGACTTCGTATATGAAAGAAATAAATATTCTACGATCCTTCGATGCGTAGAATGCGGGTCATTACAGTATAAACACATATTGTTTGACCATTTGAAATAAACATGGTACAAATAATCTCGGAATTAGACGAAACAAGTTCCATTGTGTTTGGAATATTAAATTATTGTATGATTTCCAATTTCATCACGACCGAAGTTCGTATGGGTCCCTATGAACTGTGACCGTCGAGCGTTATACGTCAAAAATATCGCTGGTCTCTTTCTAAAAATATCCTTGGTCACATCATAAAAAAAATCATTCGTCACCTCAAATTAATATTACTACTTTCCCCCTCCCCACACGTTGCCCATGTTCTTCTAATCATTCTTTGCGTTAACATATGCCTCTCTTTTCCTCTTCTTCTATATAAACGGCAACCAATCTTCCTAAACCTAAACAAAAGCCTTCTTTGTTTTCTCCATACAACAAACTAAAACAAGAAATATAAGAACGCTTCTTCGTAAATTCTAAAACTTATGAGCCATGCACTTCATTTCCTCCAATCAAAACACTGCAAGCATCTTCTATTTTCTGATTCGAACGTAGCGAAGCCGCACCCACCAACTTAAATTCAGAAAAGTTAAATAAATAAAAACCAATGCTATGGACCCATTAAGATCATACATGAAAGCCCCAGTCTCGTGAAAATTTATTAGCTCGACAGTTATTCCTGGAGGTAAAGGTTGCTACAACTGTACGGCGCGCCGTTCGTGGCAATTTCTGGCATCATTGGTTGACGCAGGTTCAAGCCCCTGAAGGAAAAATGATGAGGGTAGAGTTGGCAACGTTCGGTAGTGGTCAAGATCACTCCAGCGGTCGGAGGAGGGAGGAAATGTTATTGAGGCGATTTTCGGTTTATGGGAGATTCTGGCGGTTAGGGATGGTAATGTGGGTCGTCGTCACCAGTGTGGACCCTACTCGGATAGGGGAAGGCATTCATGGGGTTTGGTGATGCTCTAGTGGGCCAAAGGTGAGGCTATAGGTGTTTTAAAGACCAAGAGGCGATTCTGAACGATAAGAGGGTGCCGGCGAAGAAGAAATATGGGAAGAGATGGGTTGTAATCTTCGTTTATGGGCTTGGTCCTTATGAAATAATAGTAATAATATGGATTAAGCGTTGGTTCTGGTTGGAAAGAAAGAAAAGTCGGGGTTTGCTGTAAGGAGTGGAAACGTGTGAGAGATTAAGGCAGTTGATGATGTGGATTAGTGTCTAAACGGTAATTAGTGAGATGATTATAAAATTAGTAAATTATATTATTATAATTCAAGCTTAATATGGTAACAATCGTAACTTATTCGTACGATCACAGAATTGAATGAAATAGGAGGTGATGGAGTCGTGTCAACGAAGCCTATGAAATCGAGCTGGGTTGGTTGGGATTGAAAGTAGTTGGAATTTTATTTGATTTTAAACGTTCGTTTAAAATTAGATGAGAATAGCTAGAAACCGTCGAATCAAAAATAAATGGTGAGTTAACTCTCACACCTTCTGGAATTCTATGATGTGTTAAATTCATATAACTATAAATTGCAGTTAATAGTATAAATTGGATGATTTGATTTTGTGGATGCTTATTGGTTGTTTAATGGTTGTCGACATTTATGTTTATGTTGTATTGGATGATTTAGATTAAAATATTTATTTAAGATGTTATTATATATTGATGTTATGAGCTGTGATGCAGAGAAGAATAGGTTAGAGGAACCCTACCGGATTCCTCAAATATTTTGTATGTTGCTTGTTTTTCCATATTATTCATATATGAATTGTTTATCCCAAATAACATTATATCCTAATTGGATGTTTGTGTTTGATTGAATATTGATCGTTGAAATTGAATTCAATGATTATTACGTTTTAATCAATAGACAATATTGATTAAGTGGTTGCAGCAAATGGTCTAAAACCCATGTTTTAAAGATGTTAAATCGCCGTTAGGTGAATCGACGAATTTGAAGTTATAAATTTTATTTTTATAACAGAAGCGAAGTTTTAAATTATGTTTTTATTAAAATAGAATTTTTACAAATAAGTCGGTATTTACAAATAGTTTAAACAATAATAGCTATATAATATTATGTGTAGCAATTTTAATGTTTTGATAAATTTATAAGTGTAGAAGTCAGAATTTAACCTACGAGTTAATGTTTTGAAATGACTATTTTTAATTAAACAGTTAAGCGATATTATTAGATTAATTATATTAATACAAGAGGAAGGATTTATTTTTAAGTAACTGATGATTTCTAAATTGACTAAGTCAATCGTTTAATTTGTAATTGATTATTAGATTAACTGGTCTTCAATATATCTAATGGAAATAGTTAACAAATAATTGTTTTAAATTAATAAGATTTCTTAAATATTAATTATTTTTTATTTAATGATGGTTAAAATGGTTATTGAATTGATAATCATTCATGTAGTTAGTTTAATAAAGTGATTAACTAATCCATTTTTAATTATTAATGAAATAAACTATTATAGAAAATGATGAAGTTAATTATTATTTGGATTAATTGACAAGAATAATCCAAAGTTAACATGTCTTCCCATAATAATCCGAGTTTGGATTATTTCTGAATAATCCGAAGTTTGGGGGTTGCCTTCTCTTAATGATCCCAATTACCTGGCAACATGTTTAGCAGATTTTTTTTTCCTTTCCTTTTTTCGTTTAAAAATTGCTAACACTACCTCATATACCTCCATGCACCTGACAACTGCCACGCTTTACCTGGTAACCAAAGTTTCATTATGATTCTCAACGACATTGATTGTAGTATCCAGATTAAGGTTAAAGGAACTATCCAACCAAAGCACAGAAGATTTAGGTTCAGCACATGTCCTAGCACCCACATCAGTTATACCTGCATTAACAGTGCAAGTCCTAGTTTTAGCAGGTAAATAATTTGCCCCAATATAAGTTGCTATCTCAGACTATGTAGCAGATTGAAAAGCAGACGAATTCAAACAAGATAAAGTGGATGGGCCGCACTGAGTTGGCAGTGTACTAATTTTTGCCACATTTTCAACATTTTTCAAAACATCACTTACACCCAAATTATTATAAGAGTTTTTACCAATAGCATCAACTATTGATGGACTATCACCCAAAGACACAACCGTTTCTGTGCAACGTGAATCCACAGCCGAGGTAGCAGGAGAGGTAAAACTAGGTTACCTAAGACAAGCACTGCAGAGAGCATAGAAATATTGGACAGACCTACTTGAAATCCCAGTGTAAAATCCTCCAGTTTAGATAATAGATCTCTAAAAGGCTCGGATCTAGACAAGTTGCCTTCTGCAAAAAGAAAAACGGAAGTGCAGGGTTACGTGTTATCAGTTTTGGATCCATAACATATGCGAACCCAACAAGTTTCAATCTTTATAGACTGGGCGGTGCAATCACATGAGGAGACAGGCTGAGAAGAACGTTGAGCCATCGAAAATTTCTTACTAGATCTTGTCAGTGACTTGACCCGTAGATCTGAGATAGGAGGTTTCGGTTTTAGTTTACAACCGATAGCGAAGGAGAGGCGAGCGAAGAAGGATATGGATCTATAAGATGAAGAAAGAAGCAGAGCGGGATATCTAAGAGGAGAGAGAAAGACGGAGGAGGCGGAAATCTCCAAAGAGCCAGAGTTAATGCCAGAGTGAAATGAACTGGTGACCGGTTAAACAAGTAAATAGGTCATTGGGATAATTATAGGAAGACATCCCCAAACTTCGGATTATTAGAAATAATCCAAACTTTGGATTATTATAAGAAGGCATGTTAAACTTCACATTATTCCTATCAATTAATCCTTATTATTTTTAATTAATAATAATTAAAGTGATTATTTCTTAAATGGATTGTAACTACCCGGAAAGTCAGAACCAATTTAAAATTTTTATTTTGGCTATTTCATTGAATTTTGAATAGTTAAAATAATTTATTTTAAATAATAATGATTAAAAATTTATTTTAATCGAATTTAGAGCGAATATATTTATCTTAATTTCAAAAGGGATTAGAAATAGTACGGCAGTTTGAAAAGTCAAACCTGAACTTTGACTGATTATACAGGATTCAAAATTTAACGGATTTTAGTGAAACAAAAAATATCTAAATCTGTTTAAAAATATCTTTCCAACGAATCCGAAAAATCGAAATTTCATAGCGGGAATCAAAATTTATGGTTAGTTGAATATTCTGAATAGTCGCTATAGTATAATTTATAGCCCGTATAAAAGGCCATTTTTCAAACGACCTCCGTTTTGAACGAATTCACTTTTGCCGGATCCAGAATGTCAAATTATTGCTGAGTTAATTTTCCTGAATTTTTGGAATTAATATGTGAGGGTGCCAAAAGAAAATGTGTTTTGTCAATTTCAGTCAAATTTAATCGTTTGAAAATGGCCATTTTTCAAACGGTCTCCAAATTCGATGAAATTAATTTTAATAGGACCGTATCGTCAAAACAAAGCCAGAATTATTATTTTTTTGGAATTTTCAGAGTCCGTATGTGGCCCCGGTGAATTTAAATATACAATCGAATTAATTTAATAAAGGATTTAAATTTTAAATTCAAGAATTCAGGCCACAAACAGTCGTTTGGCCTGACGGGACCTATCCCATTAATTCCGGAATAGGGGTAATTAGGTAGAAATAACTCCTGTTGGACTGAAATTGAAGTTGTTTAGAACTTATGTTTTTTTTGTAAAAATTAGAAATAAAATATTATAAAAATCTTTTGTCCTTTTCCCCAAAACCCTAATACCCTCTTTTGAATAGCCGCCGCCCCCTTAACCCATGGCCAGAAAACTTCTACCTTTCCTCCTCTAATTCTCTCAATCCACCACAAATTGGACCTCACTCCTTTAGACATTATCGAAGAGATTTTCTTGCTCTTTGATTCTATATGGTTGGATCATCCTCAAGTGGCACGAACTCCGAGATTCGTGACCACCAAACTGCCGACTTCCCTCCCCTACCGCACCACCAGGGCCCCACCAAGCTCCACCCCATCTGAGGCGCACGTGCGCCACACCCCCTCTTTGAACTGCCAGTGTTTGATCAACCTCCAATGCCTCGATCCACGAGCAAAATTCAACCCTAGAACGGAACCAAATCTGAAAAGCTTACGGCCTTTTCTGAATAAGGAGGAAGAAGGGTGTTCCCTTATTATTTTATTAATTTAATTTATTTTAAAACATTCTTGTACTAAAATAATTCATAACTCACTCATATGAACTCATAACTGTACGATTTTCGAAGCGCTGCGATCGTAGACACGAGATCTACATTTCTAGACTGATGGAATCCAATTCTGAGCTGATTGAATTTTAGGCAAAAATTTGCAGATCTAAACCATTCAAAGTCAAACGACAGTGAGAAATCCTATTTTATTTTTATTATTATCTATTTTAAAATAATTAGAATAAATCATAATTGTATTCTCATTGATTTGATGTATATTTCTACATGTTATGCTACGTGATTTGATTTGTATGTGATGTGTTAATGTAGATCTGTTCGTTTGGGTGATGTTATGTTATAATTGAAATTGCCATAAAAATGATCAAATACTTTGTTGTTATTTTGTTGAATCAAAATATTCAACAAAAATAGAGTATCACTTTTATTATATATGGTTGGAATTATAATTGCCATAAAAATGAATCAAAAATTTTGGTTGTTATTTTGTTGAATCAAATATATTCAACAGAAATGAAATATCACCTTTGTTTATTTGTTGAATTGAATTAGAATTTTCAATTCAATAAAAATATCACCTTTGTTTATTGGTTTAATTGAATTAGAATTTTCAATTCAATAAAAATATCACCTTTGTTTATTGGTTGAATTGAATTAGAATTTTCAATTCAATAAAAATATCAACTTGTTTTACTGGTTTAACTGAATTAGAATTTTCAATCAAATAAAAATATCACATTTGTTATTGTTGGATTGAATTATAATTTTCAATTCAATAAAATATCATTTTTGTTTTTGTCTGATTGAATTAGAATTTTCAATCAAAATAAAAATATCATTTTTGTTTTTGTTTGATTGAATTAGAATTTTCAATCAAAACAAAATATCACTTTTGTCTGTTATTTGATTGAGTTAAAATTTTCAATCAAAAAGGAAATAGCAGATGTTGTCATTTTGTTGAATTGAAATATTCAACAAAAATGAAATATAAATTTCTATCATTTTATGGAACTATTATAAAAATAGAAATGCTCATGTTTTAGATAAAAATATGGACATTACATAAAAAAATATAAATTTTTAATGTAATGTTAAAAATAAAGAAAATGTTCATGTTTATGAACAAAACATGAATTCATTTAAAATATACCTTTTTAATGTAATGTTAAAATAAAGAAAATGTTCCTACTTTTTTTTCAAAACATGAATTCATTAAAAATATACATTTTTAATGAAATGTTAAGAATAGAGAAAATGTACATGGTTTAGAGATCAAAACATGATTTCATTAAAAATATACATTTTTAATGAAATGTTAAAATAGAGGAAATGTACATGTTTTAGGATTAAAGACATGTAGTCATTAAAAACCATATTTTAATGTCATTCATGAAATTGGAAAAATGTACATGTTTAGAAATAAAACATGTAGTCATTAAAACCCATATTTTAATGTCATTAAGCAAATTAGCAAAATGTTCATAGTTTGAACAAAACATGATTTCATTAAAATATACATTTTTAATGTTAAGAATATAAATAGAGAAAAAATTTCATGTTTCTAATCAAAACATGATTTCATATAAAATATACATTTTAATCTAGTGATTGAAAATGTTCATGTTTTATAATCAAAACATAATTTCATTAAAAATATACATTTTTACTGTAAAGTAAAAATAAGAAAGTGTTCATGTTTTAAAGTCAAAACATGATTAAACCAGAACTATACTTTTAAATGTAATAGTAGACAATAAGAAAATGTGCATGTTTTTAATCAAAACATGATTTCATATAGAAATGTTCACATTCTTAATATAATGTTAGGATATAGAAAATGTGCATGTTTCTTAATCAAAACATGATTACATTAAAAATCTACATTTTAATGACAAGAATAGAAAAGTAGAAATTGTTCATGTTTTAAAATGCAAAACATGTTATACATTAAAATTTCACTTTTTAATGTAATAATAGGAATGTAGAAAAAGATTTATGTTTTAAAAAGAAAGTATGTTTTACATAAAAAAAATTACTTTTAATGTAATAACAAAAGTTGGACAAATATTCATGTTTTTAAAATAAAACATGTTTACATTAAAAACTTTGTTTTCAATGAAATGGATAAAAATGCATTTATGATTACATCACATATATTAGAATTTATATGCGTTGTTAAAAATGCATTTATAATTACATCGCATATATTAGAATTTATTTGCGTTGTTAAATTTGCATTTATAATTACATCGCATATATTAGAATTTATATGCATTGTTAAATTAGCATTTATACTTACATCGCATATATTAGAATTTATAAGTGTTGTTAAACTTGCTTTTATAATTATATCGCATAGATTAGAATGTATATGAATTGTCAAACTTACATTTATATATTCTTTATTTGGTATGTTAAATGCGTTAGAGAAATCATCGAAGAGTTTATATATATATATATATATAAATTAAAAATAAACGAATCGCGTGCGGTAGTTTTCGTTTCAGAATTGTAAATTTAAACGATTATATCGAAAGATCCGACCATCGGATTTTCCCAAAACTGGAACCGTTAGGACCGCTTTAGGAAGATCTTTCCAATGATATAAATTTTGTTAAAATCCAACGGTTAGATTTTGAGATAAGTGTAAATAAAATTTCGATAAAAACAACGCCAGGTCCGCCCATCGTCCCAAAGCGTCGTTAATTTTTTTTTGGCTATTTTTATATAAATAAAATAGCGATAAATCATTATTAAATACTATTAACGATATGAAATGATTTTAAACTATATATATGCGAGAATCATTTGAAAAGAACGAGTTAAATCTCATTTCAAATGATTATACGATGAAATAAATTGAACATCTTAAAGACGGCGACTGAAGACCGACGATCTTCACATCGAAAGGATAACTACTGATGCCCGACATTGGTTAGCTACCAGTAATGGTTTAAAGTGGTGGTTGTCCGGACGTACTTGTTGATTGTCCTTATATGCGAGCACCTCTCTTCTGTATTGGACATACAGGACGAGGAATAAGGTGACTCCAGTTTCGTTCAGACCAAGAACGGACTTGTAAATGGATGTGTGTCCGACATTGAATTTCATTCTGTGTAATTAAATTGATTTCTATCTAATATATATCTGTGGTGGCGGAGAATTTATTCTCTTGCTTAACACCCTTCTTTAAGATGCATGAGCTCAAAGGTTATATATTGGTAGTTATCGATCGCATGGCGTGAATTGTAATGTGACATGCCAAGATGTAATTGATCGAGGCTTTTGTTGAAAAGAAGAGCCTCGTGGATGATGATAAAAGCATAGCCTATTTCGGCATAGCATTGTGTATTACGTTACCTCGCGAGCCTCACACCCCGGCAGAGTCAAAAACGGGACATCGGAACGCTGGGAGTGCACACGTTTCTTTCTAGCTAGAAGTGGTGTTTGGGTTTTTAGAAGGCCCGACATTTTTACTTATGTGGTTGATGGAATGAGGCACCTCAGTTTTTATTGGTCGATTGTGACCATTTTATGGGTTCTATAGGACTGGGAAGCGTGTGTTCAGGAATTGCCAATCCACTAAAGTATTTGTGGACCGGCCCTACAGGATCCAAGGGTTCGTCAACGTTTGAATCCTTAGACATTGCTAGAGTGTCTCGAATCGGTTAAGAGATCGTCCCTAGCCTTGACTCATGATGGATCCAATACGACATTACAGTTTTGATTGTAAACCTATATATGGCAACATAGTACGATGTGGTATTATGCCGTCTAGGATTGATACATTTACTTTGAAGTATTTTTAAAACCTTTTAGACACTAATAATAATATTAAAAATATTATTTTCTACGTATCAAGCATTTTTTATCATTATAATGTAAACCTCTATCCTCCGGTTTGCGTTGCATTGTGTGATGGTACTTGAGTTTTATAATGATATCATTTTCTAAAAAACATTGCGTTGTTTTTAAATAACATTTATTAAACATATGCACTGGCAATCCAATGGAGTAAACCCATTCCGCGTTAGCGGCGTGGTCCTGTGATTAGCCATATTGTTAGTTAAGTAAGATTTCTCATACCAGTCCCATGACTGACTCGTAGTTTGTTTCACTTTGCAAACTCGGGCGCCCTCTTTCCACACGGGCAGCCAAATGACAGGTTTTAGGTATGGATACTTTCTGGACTATAGCTTGCTAAGGAAGAAGATGAAGAACCATTTCTTTTATCTTTTTATTTTCTTTTTGAGGCATTTAGACATTACTGAGTTTTGATGTATTTTGGTGGAGATTGAGACTTTATTTCTTTCCTTGTTTAGACTTCCATTTTGCTAAGTGTATCCTGCACTGCATACTCTGATGTCTGTGATGTTATGTTGTGATGACATTTCCATTTCCGCTGCAATGATTTATATGTTATGCAATTATCTGAGATCTGTTATTGTTTTAATTATGTTATGCTCCTATGATTATCCTTACTTTCGTACCATGGAAGTTTGGGGTCGTCACAAGTGGTATCAGAGCCAGGTTTCGATCCTGGGACCTGTGGGTCGTTACTATACCCAAAACCCGCTCTCCATCTCACCAAATCGCACCTCCTTAGACTTCACCTGCCACCGATCGGAAAATGTCACATGAACCGACGAAAAGCCATCTCCTGACGCCCTGACCCCTAGCTAACTCGGTGGCTCCCTGCCTTCTCGATCCGCATGCGAACAACAGCGGTTTGGGGCGTAAAATCGAGCACCACGATCCATTAAACACGATCATGTCCGTATGAAATGAAAGATCTTGGAGAAGCCTATGTGTGACGATCCCAAAACCCCGTGACACGGTGTTAAGGATAATCATTGGAATATAACACATTAATCATCATTAGCAGATCACAGATAATAGCATAAACAGAAAATAGAATAATTTACACACATATGACAGCGGAATCATATAGATAACATCACATCAGAGAAGCACAGTACAGGATACAACTTAGTACATAATGATACATAATTAGTCACCATCGCCTGAGGCGGAATCATACATAAAGAGTACACAAAAGGAATATCAGTCTACATCGCCAGTGGCGGAATCATAATATAGATACAATAATGGCGGAGAAAATCCAAGTCAGCACAGTGTAGTCAAGCCTCGCCATGAGCCAAAAGGTGCGTCAGAAACCTGTAACTAGGCTGCCCGTGTGAAAATAAGGGCACCCGAGTTTGCAAGGTGAAACAAACTACGAGTCAGTCATGGGACTGGTATGAGAAATCCATTCAACTTATTAACAATAATAATAAGGCAAATCAAAGGACCACGCCACTTTCGCGGAATGGGTTTACTCCAATGAGTGCTAGTGCATGAAGTAAATTAAATGATTAAATCAACGCAATGCTTTTTCTAAAATGAAGCCATTATAAGACTCAGGTCCCATCACACAATGCAACGCAAGCCGGAGGATAGAGTTTTTACCTTATAATGGCCAAAGATGCTTCATACGAATAAACAAAGGTGTTTGATATTATTACTAGTGTATATATGTTTCAAAAGCAAATTCAATCATAAATATCAATCCTAGGCGGCATAGCTACCATCTACTATGTCGCCGTACTAGTAATACAATCACAACCGCATATATCGTATTGGAAATTGGATTCCTTCATGAGTCGAGGCAAGGGGCAAGCTCCTCTCCGTTCGAGACACTCTAGCTAATGTCCCAGGACCCCACTATGATCCTTGGAATCGGCTGGGCCGGTCCTCTCTTACTTTTGAGGATTAGTTATTCCTGAACACACGTTTCCCGGTCCTTACAGACCTATAATCGAGGCGCCTCGCATTCCAACAACCACACAGGTGAAAAGTATATATAATGTCAGGGCTGGTAGGTCACTGACACCACCATAGCTAGAAAGAAACGTCGTGCACTCCCAGCGGTCCATCTCCCGTTTTTGACTCATACTGAGGTGTGAGGCTCACGAATTCACGTTATACACCAAGCTACGTCACACAGACCATGCTTGGATCATCAACCACAAGACTTTGCTTTGCAACAGAAGCCTTGATCACATGCCACTTAGGCGTTCCACACAGGCAATCCACTCCATGCGACTGATTTCTGTCAATACATAACCTCTAAGCTCGTACGTCTCAGAGAAGGGCGTAAGCAAGAGAATAAATTCTCCGCCGCCAAACAGATATATATTTAACAGAGATCAATCAACACAGAACAAAATCCAATGTCAGACACACAGTCCATTTACAAGTCCATTCTGGGTCTGAACGAAACCGGAGGCACCAATTCCTCGCATATCCGTACAATCAACACTATGTTTGGACGGCTACTACTTCAATTCCTTCATGGTAGCTACTCCAATCACGAGTATCAGTAGCGCCCATCCATCCAATATGGAGATCGTCGGTCTTCAGTCGTCTTCGACTCTTCGACTTCTCAACGTCGATCGATTATTTGAAATGAGATAAACTCGGCCTTTTCAAATAATCCACGTATATTTAGATTTTCAAACCAATTAATCACAGGGTTGAACTATTCAACATTCACATTTCAGTTATTTAGTTATAATTTTCACGTCAAATACGTTCAACCATCACATATCAAGCAAACACAACAAAATTGGTTTATTTCCACTCTATATCGTCAATAGCACTTTATAACGATACATCGCCATTTTTATTTAATTTAAAACGGCCATTTTTAATTAAACGACGTTTCAGGTCGTGTCGATGCACTGGCGCTGCTTTCCACTAATTTTGTTTTACACATATAGGAAAATCTAACCGTTGGATCTTCACATATTTTACATCATTAGGAAGGTCTTTTCAAAACGAATCCAACGGTTCCAGTTTTGGGAAAATCCGACGGTCGGATCTTCCACACTAACCATTTGAAGTTACGATTTCAATTTACGAACTGCAGCGTCGTTATTCGATTTAATTTAATTATATTTATATATATATATAAATATAATCGTTTCTGGCGCTGTTTTTCCTTAATCTTGAATTAAACATTCCAGACAATCCAACCGTCGGATCTTCACAAAGTTGGTGCCGTTGGAAAGATATTTCCAAGGCGAACCCAACGGTTGAGGTTTCGGGAAAATCCAATGGTCGGATCTTCCGCACTAGTCGTTTGAAATCACGGTTTCAAAATATGAACTGCACGGCCACGTTTCGTTTTAATTATATTTATATTTATATATTTATACAAATATAGTTCATTCAATGATTTCCATATCGTTTTCACTTCAAATATTTTTCTAACACCTTAAAATTTTGGAAAATTTCGCCATAACCTCCCCTGCACCGGGAGCATCGGGAAATCGCAAATAGCGTTCCCGGTCCTTCTAATCTCAAAAAGAAAAAGAAAAAGCCAAGCGGCTAGCCAACAGGCTCATAAAACCATCACCCAAACAAACAGTAAATGTGTACCTATTTGTCGGGCACAAAATTTTATTCCTCTTCTCTAGCCTCTTTGCTATAACCTGTCCAATGAATATGCATGTACATATATATACAGTTCTTATCATTTATCAATTTCCATTCAATTGCATATTTGATTTGCTTTGGTTTAAAAACACCATTCATTCGAATATGTCATGCATAGGCTAAAATCATATCATTAGCTAGGTAATGTATATTTCAACTCATGCACGTTTATTTGAACAAGTGGCTATTTTTAACACTTCACATTTCAAAGATGATAATTTTGGCGAACTAAAATAGATTTCAACACATGACTATTTTATTTAGTTCCTATGCATGTTAAAAATAATATTTCTATCACAAATATTTGTTTCAACGTCCGCATATCTTTAGCATATCACACATATGATAAAAATGATATTTTTATCATTTAAAATATTTATTCAACCAATGTATGATTTCAACACTTCATAGTTTCAATAAAAATGTAATTTTTATCGTTCAATCTTTTTATTCAACACATGAACCTTTCCACTACACACATTTCTCAACAAATGAGTATTTCCACACATAGACAATTTATTTATGTTGTTCATATTAGAAAGATGGGATTTTTATGATTGAAATTATTTATATAAGGCGAATATTTTTCATACTTCATATATATATAAAAAATATGATTTTTATTGTTTATACACTTCATTCATTCACAAATGAATTTTATTTTCGAACATCACTTTTCAACACATGAATATTTCCACACATGGACATAGTTTCAATATATGGCTTTAATTTCTATGCATGCAAATAATTTCAACATATGAAAATAATTCTAACACACAAAGATTATTCAAAATTTCGGCAGCATAACGGCAGGGTAGTTAAACCGGCACCGTCCCTAGTACGGCTCCTCGCTCTACCTTAAAACCTCGCGGTTTTTGACAATGGGGATCATGCATCTAGTTCGCACGCAGGCGGCATGTATATATTTATTTCATTTCCACAAACTAATCCTATGTGGTTTCAACCAAATATTTTCCAATCACAAACGGGTATTTTTCAACCACAATCAATTCAATATCAACCACAAACAATCCCAAACAACAATTTGCCGTCAACCAATTTTCACAACAATTTCAACCAATAAATATCGTCCATGGTTTGTGGACGAGGGGGCGTATATATATATATATATATATATATATATATATATATATATATATATATATATATAAATATTTATATATAGCAATTCACTTTTATTTCCACACATATATATATATAAAGAAATTGAAGAGTGAGAAATTCTCACCAATAGCTATCCAATAACACGACTCTTCCTTTATAGAAATCTTCGCCTACTTCGCCTTCTTGTCGCTTTCGTTGCCCGTATTCTCTACATAGGTAAAAATCGAATTTTTACTATGTTATTCAATATATAAAGATCATATTCTAAAAACAAAGATTATATTTTTAATATTCCTATGATGTAAAAATTATATTTTTATTGCTTTAAAAATATAAGAATCATATCTTACTTCTTCTACTTAACAAAAATTCCGTCTTTTCTATTTTTAAAAATATGATCTTTATTTTTGCAAGTTCAAATCTTTTTCCTTTTAAAAGATTAAACCTTTTTCTATTTCAAAGTTTAAACCCCTTTTTTTTTCAAACCTTAAAATAAAATCAGTTTTTTACTTTCTTTTTAAATCAGTTTTTATAATTCCTTTTCAAATACAGTTTTTGCATCTTTAAAAATTCAGTTTTTAAATCTTAAAAAATTCAGTTTTTAAATTTCTTTAAAAAAAATCAGTTTTAAAATTCTTTAAATCAGTTTATAAATTCTTTTCAAATCAGTTTATAAATTCTTTTCAAATCAGTTTTTAAATCTTTAAAAATTCAGTAATTAGCAAAACAAAAATAAAAATAAAAAAAAGTAAAATAACCCTACTTACTCACCGCAGGCTGCGAAGGGGAGGGAAGAAGAAGGAGCGTCGGCGGCAGGGTTTCAGGGGCTGCTCGATGTTGTCGGCGGCAGGGTGTTTGAGGGTTGCTCGATGGTGTCGGCGGCAGGGCGTTCGAGGTGAGGGCGGGGTGCTCGATAGTGAGGGCGGCGGCTTCGATTTGTTGGCGGCGATGTCTGGAGGGAGGAGCGGCCGTCTAGGGTTTAGGTTTTCTTTTATTTTATTTTATTTCGTTTCTGGTAAATGAATCGGGGGGGGGGGGGGCAAGCAGAAGAAAAGGAGGGAAGAATATATATATATTTTTTATTATTATTTAATTATTTAATTTTGCAAAAAGGTTGACTTTTACATACGACCTCGAAACGAGGCCTACCGCCTGTCGTCCATAGCGGTTTACCCCCATTCCGAACACAATGGGATATGTATCGTAAGCTGATTTGATCGTTACAATCAGTTTCCATTGAATTTACATTTAAATCCTTATATTGAATTTTAAACGTACATTTCAAATTACCAGGGTCACATACTAACTAGAAAAATTCTAGAAAAATATTTTCTAGTTTCGTATTGACGATACGGTCCTAACAAAACTAGTTTCGTCGAATTCTAAGACCGTTTGAAAAATGGCCAATTTCCTGTCGATTAAATTCAACAAAAACTGGTCAAACGCGTTTTCTTTTGCCACGCTCACATATTGATTCGGAAAATTATGAAATTTGAAACCTAGCAATAGTTTGACATCCCGGACCCGACAAAAGTGGTTTCGTCGAATTCCGAGGCCATATGCAAAATATCAATTTTCCAGGCCTATATATTCTATATACCGACTCTTCTGAAAATTCATTCGGCCATAACTTTTGATTCTCGTTATGAAACTTCGATTTTTCAGATTCGTTAAAAAGGTATTGACTAACAGATTTAAATATTTTTGGTCTCACCAAAATCTGTTATATTTTCCACCCTGCATGGTCAGTCAAAGTATGAATTCAAATTTTCAAACTGACTCACTATTTCTAATTCACTAATTTATTGAAATATTCTATTTCAATGGTTCAAATTGCTTTTAAATAATCAATTTAAAAATTTTAAATTGGCTCGTATTTTCCGGGTTATTACAATCTCCCCTACTTAAAACTTTTCGTCCTCGAAAAGGAAACAACAATAAAGTAGGAAATAAAATGTAAATGCAAAGTATGGTAAAGGTACCTTGCACCGGAGTTAGTCAGAGATATCCACTCTGCATTTGGGATAAGCTTGCTTAATGCTTTCCTCAGTTTCCCAAGTACAGTCTCTAGGATCACTGCTCCACTGCACTTTAACTAAATAAACCTTTTTGCTTCTGAGTTCTCTAGTTTCTTTGCCAACAATTTTTAATGGCTCTCTTCTGAGTGCTAATTCTGGAGTTATCTCCACATCCTGTTGCGCTGCTTCTTCTACAACAAGATCCGGATCATGCACATGTCTCCTAAGTTGAGATACGTGAAATACATTGTGCACTCCAGGCAACCAATCTGGCAATTGAACCCTATAAGCAAGAGTTCCAATTCGCTCAAGTATAGGAAAGGGACCAATAAATCTCGGTGCCAACTTCCCAGTCTTTCCAAATCTGATTACTCCTCTCATCGGAGAAACCTTTAAATAAACGTGTTCACCAACAGCAAATGTCAAATCTCTCCTTCTAGAGTCTGCATAACTTTTCTGTCGGCTTTGGGCGGTTTTCAATCGCTTCTTGATGAAGTCCACTTTATCAGATGCTTCCCTAATCATATCGGGTCCTAGTACAAGTCTGTTGCCAGGTTCTACCCAACATGCTGGAGATCTGCAGGGTCTGCCATATAATGCTTCAAATGGTGACATTCTCAAACTTGCTTGATAGCTATTGTTATATGAGAATTCTGCCAAATGCAAATGATCTTCCCATGACCCACCAAAATCAATTATACAAGCCCGCAATAAATATTCTAGAATTCTATTCACCCGCTCAGTTTGGCCATCTGTTTGGGGGTGATAAGCGGTGCTCATATTCAGTTTTGTCCCCAATTCAGTCTGGAAAGCCTCCCAGAATTTGCTAGTAAATAGGGGATCTCTATCACTGACTATGCTGATGGGAATTCCATGCAGCTTAACAATTTCTTTGAAATATATCTGTGCTAGACTTTGGGCAGTTCGATTGGACCTGATAGGTATAAAATGGTCAGTCTTCGTGAAGCGATCTACGATTACCCAAATACTGTCATTACCTTTCTTGGTTCGCGGCAAACCATCTATGAAATCCATGGAAATCTGTTCCCATTTCCAGCCTGGGACTTCCAACGGTTGCAACAATCCAGCTAGCTTCTGTTGGTCACTCTTGACCAATTGACAAGTAGGGCATCTGCTAACATACAAAGAAATATCTCTTTTCATTGCCTTCCACCAGAAAGTGCGTTTGATATCGTTGTTCATTTTACTCACCCCAGGATGGATGCAAAATTTGGATTTATGGCATTCGTCCAGCACTTCTCTTCGAAGGCCTGGAATATTTGGGATACAAATCCTGTTATTTAACCTGAGAACCCCCTAATTGTCAATACGGAAGCTCGTGGTTTCACCTTCCTGGACTCTCTTACTGATTCTCTGAATGAATTCATCTTCTTTCTGAAGGGCTGAAATCCTATCAATCAATCCAGGTGTAATTATAAGATGGGCAAAAATTGCGGTTTTTCTACTAAGTGCATCAGCTACTACGTTATCTTTCCCTGGCGTATACAGGATATCAAGATCATACGCTGCAAGAAATTCTAGCCAACGCTGCTGTCTCAGATTCAGATCTTTTTGGGTATATAAATACTTCAATGATTGGTGATCTGTGTACAATATAAATTTCTCGCCTAATAAGTAATGCCTCCAGATTTTCAAGGCAAATACGATGGATAGCAACTCAAGATCATGAGTCACATAATTCTTCTCATGCGGTTTCAATTGGCGGCTTGCATAAGCGACTACTTGGCCTCTCTGCATTAACACTGCACCAAGACCTCTAATAGAAGCATCTGTCCAAACCGTTAAATCCTGATTGCCATCAATAATAGTTAATACTGGAGCGGTGATCAACTTCGATTTCAATTCCTGGAAAGCTTCTTCACAGTCGGAAGTCCACTTAAACTTCTCATGTTTCTTTGTGAGCTTCGTTAACGGACCGGATATCTTCGAAAAATCCTTAACGAACTTTCGATAATAACTAGCCAATCCCATAAAACTTCTAACTTCTGTGGGAGTAGTGGGTTATTTCCAGTCTTGAATCGCTATTATTTTGCTTGGGTCAACAGAAATTCCTTTCCCTGACACGACATGGCCAAGAAATTTGACTTCTTCTTGCCAGAAGACACATTTAGAGAATTTGGCTTTGAAGACGTTCTTCCTTAGAATCTCCAATACTTGTTCTAAGTGTTTTTCATGCTCGGGTTTTGATTTGGAGTAGATTAAAATATCATCGATGAATACGAAGACAAATTTATTCAGAACTCCCCTGAACACTCTATTCATTAGATCGACAAAGTATGCTGGAGCGTTGCATAGGCCAAACGGCATTACTAACCATTCATAAAATATGTCCGGGCCTCTGAAAGCGGTCAAAGGAACACACTCTTCTGCTATTCTCAATTGATGAAAACCTGTAGCTAGGTCCATTCGGGAAAATACTTTCGCCCCATTCAATTGGTCTAGAAAATCATCAATGCGGGGTAATGGATATTTGTTTTTAAGCGTCTGTTTGTTGAGGTCTCGGTAATCAACACATAATCTAAGAGTACCGTCTGACTTTGGGACAAACACGACAGCTGCACCCCAATTAGAAAAACTCGGTCTGATTAGACCTTTCCACAACAGTTGACGAGTTTGATCGCCTAATTCTTCTTTTTCTTTCAGAGTCATTCTACGAATTGGATGTACCACGAGTCTGGCATTAGGAATTAGATCGATTCGGAATTCTATTTCTCTTTGCGGAGGTAAGTTTTCAACTTCTTCAAACACATCCGCATAGTTGCTAACAATCGGAATCTTTTCTATGGAAGTGGGGATAAGTTCTAATGCTGACCAAAATTCTTCTCTATTCGGATTCGAACCATGACAGGGAATATATATATGTCCAAGCTCCGTTCAGATTTTAACAATTCTTTCCGCACACCTCACTTCGGCTTCATATTTCGTTAACCATTCTAACCCAAGGATGACGTCGAATTCGGGAAAATCCATAACAATCAAATTAATGGGAAATTTGTAGAAAGAATAAGAGATTGGCACCCTACAATATGAACTGAGAGTAATAGGACCCCCTATCGGGTTATGAACTTCAACCGATTCTTTGAGCTTTCGCTGTTTTAACTTTAATTTGTGCACTGTGTTTTTAGCAATAAAACTACGCGATGCACCTGTGTCAAATAATACAGAAACAGGAATATTTTTAATTGTAAGGGTACCTCCCAAAACATCGGGTTTACCTGCTCCGTCGGAAGCAGCTGGCGGGCTAGACCCGTCATAAACATGAGCAACAGTAGCTTTCTTCAGCAAAGGACAGTCTCTGACCAGATGGTCGGTCTTGCGACAGTTGAAGCACGAGCGAGGGTTCTGAGAGCCTTGGCTCGAGCCTTGAGAGTTTGTTTTCTGCCTCTTCGGAGCTGTGCAGACGTTTGAGTAGTGCCCCGGCTTACCACAATTAAAGCAATTTCCTCTTGGCGGCTTGCCAGTCTGAGGCTTTGAAGATGCTGCTTGGCTTGACTCGCCTTGATTTACAGCAGGCTTGCGCTTGTTTCCCGCTTGGCTTCTAGCGCGATCCTGATCCAGATGCCTTTGATCAAGGTCTTCATAGTTGCATGTCATTTCCACTAGCTCGTTGAAATCCAGCTTGACATGGGCCATGGCTCTATCATGATATTGTCTTCTTAGTCCAAAGATAAACCTCTTATTTTTGGATTTCGCGGTAGCAACAAGTTCTGGAGCATAGGGCGACAACATTGTGAATTTGTTCAGATAATCTTGCACGGAAAGATCCCCTTGCTGGAGATTGGCGAAGTCATCGTGCATTCTTTCTAGAGCTTGTTCTGGGACATATTTATCCTTGAAGAGTTCTTTAAATCCATCCCATGTTCTTCCAGCTTCTCTATTCCCGGCGGTAAGAGATTCCCACCATAATTCGGCTTGTTCCTGCATAAGCCAGGCGCCCATAATAGCTTTGTCTTCGTCTCCTAGCCTTAGGCCTTCAAGAATTTTCTCGCATGTTTTGAGCCATGCAAGGGCCTCTATTACGGTGCCAGTTCCCGAGAAGGTCTTGCCTCCTAAGTTCTTATATCTCTTAGCTACACGGTCGAGCTCGAAGTATTGAGCTGCCGGAGGTTGTATCAAAGGTCCTTCTTGAGCTGGGATTTCTCCCCTTCCTCGGCCTCGGCCGGCACGGCCTCCTCTAGCGGCGGCTGCTCTGGTAGCCATTTGTCAAATTCTGTATAAGCAACGAAAAAGTCAGTTAACAGAAATAATAGTCTATTGCATAGTTAAGCAGAAATTCCTACGGAAAGATAACGATGGACTGATCAATTGTTTTTGCTATTCTGCTCAGCTCATTCTAGGACTTTACTAGTCCTATCTCTAATGAGCGACTCGCCTTAGAATACTACTGATTCTATTTTGACGAAGTGTTTAATGTGTTAGACTCCAGAACTAAGGTTAACCAAAGCTCTGATACCAGCTGTGACGATCCCAAAACCCCGTGACACGGTGTTAAGGATAATCATTGGAATATAACACATTAATCATCATTAGCAGATCACAGATAATAGCATAAACAGAAAATAGAATAATTTACACACATATGACAGCGGAATCATATAGATAACATCACATCAGAGAAGCACAGTACAGGATACAACTTAGTACATAATGATACATAATCAGTCACCATCGCCTGAGGCGGAATCATACATAAAGAGTACACAAAAGGAATATCAGTCTACATCGCCAGTGGCGGAATCATAATATAGATACAATAATGGCGGAGAAAATCCAAGTCAGCACAGTGTAGTCAAGCCTCGCCATGAGCCAAAAGGTGCGTCAGAAACCTGTAACTAGGCTGCCCGTGTGAAAATAAGGGCACACGAGTTTGCAAGGTGAAACAAACTACGAGTCAGTCATGGGACTGGTATGAGAAATCCATTCAACTTATTAACAACAATAATAAGGCAAATCAAAGGACCACGCCACTTTCGCGGAACGGGTTTACTCCAATGAGTGCTAGTGCATGAAGTAAAGTAAATGATTAAATCAATGCAATGCTTTTTCTAAAATGAAGCCATTATAAGACTCAGGTCCCATCACACAATGCAACGCAAGCCGGAGGATAGAGTTTTTACCTTATAATGGCCAAAGATGCTTCATACGAATAAACAAAGGTGTTTGATATTATTACTAGTGTATATATGTTTCAAAAGCAAATTCAATCATAAATATCAATCCTAGGCGGCATAGCTACCATCTACTATGTCACCGTACTAGTAATACAATCACAACCGCATATATCGTATTGGAAATTGGATTCCTTCATGAGTCGAGGCAAGGGGCAAGCTCCTCTCCGTTCGAGACACTCTAGCTAATGTCCCAGGACCCCACTATGATCCTTGGAATCGGCTGGGCCGGTCCTCTCTTACTTTTGAGGATTAGTTATTCCTGAACACACGTTTCCCGGTCCTTACAGACCTATAATCGAGTCTCCTCGCATTCCAACAACCACACAGGTGAAAAGTATATATAATGTCAGGGCTGGTAGGTCACTGACACCACCATAGCTAGAAAGAAACGCCGTGCACTCCCAGCGGTCCGTCTCCCGTTTTTGACTCATACCGAGGTGTGAGGCTCACGAATTCACGTTATACACCAAGCTACGTCACACAGACCATGCTTGGATCATCAACCACAAGACTTTGCTTTGCAACAGAAGCCTTGATCACATGCCACTTAGGCGTGCCACACAGGCAATCCACTCCATGCGACTGATTTCTGTCAATACATAACCTCTAAGCTCGTACGTCTCAGAGAAGGGCGTTAAGCAAGAGAATAAATTCTCCGCCGCCAAACAGATATATATTTAACAGAGATCAATCAACACAGAACAAAATCCAATGTCAGACACACAGTCCATTTACAAGTCCGTTCTGGGTCTGAACGAAACCGGAGGCACCAATTCCTCGCATATCCGTACAATCAACACTATGTTTGGACGGCTACTACTTCAATTCCTTCATGGTAGCTACTCCAATCACGAGTATCAGTAGCGCCCATCCATCCAATATGGAGATCGTCGGTCTTCAGTCGTCTTCGACTCTTCGACTTCTCAACGTCGATCGATTATTTGAAATGAGATAAACTCGGCCTTTTCAAATAATCCACGTATATTTAGATTTTCAAACCAATTAATCACAGGGTTGAACTATTCAACATTCACATTTCAGTTATTTAGTTACAATTTTCACGTCAAATACGTTCAACCATCACATATCAAGCAAACACAACAAAATTGGTTTATTTCCACTCTATATCGTCAATAGCACTTTATAACGATACATCGCCATTTTTATTTAATTTAAAACGGCCATATTTAATTAAACGACATTTCAGGTGGTGTCGATGCACTGGCGCTGCTTTCCACTAATTTTGTTTTACACATATAGGAAAATCTAACCGTTGGATCTTCACAAATTTTACATCATTAGGAAGGTCTTTTCAAAACGAATCCAACGGTTCCAGTTTTGGGAAAATCCGACGGTCGGATCTTCCACACTAACCATTTGAAGTTACGATTTCAATTTACGAACTGCAGCGTCGTTATTCGATTTAATTTAATTATATTTATATATATATATATAAATATAATCGTTTCTGGCGCTGTTGTTCCTTAATCTTGAATTAAACATTCCAGACAATCCAACCGTCGGATCTTCACAAAGTTGGTGCCGTTGGAAAGATATTTCCAAGGCGAACCCAACGGTTGAGGTTTCGGGAAAATCCAATGGTCGGATCTTCCGCACTAGTCGTTTGAAATCACGGTTTCAAAATATGAACTGCACGGCCACGTTTCGTTTTAATTATATTTATATTTATATATTTATATAAATATAGTTTATTCAATGATTTCCATATCGTTTTCACTTCAAATATTTTTCTAACACCTTAAAATTTTGGAAAATTTCGCCATAACCTCCCCTGCATCGGGAGCATCGGTAAATCGCAAATAGCGTTCCCGGTCCTTCTAATCTCAAAAAGAAAAAGAAAAAGCCAACAGGCTCATAAAATCATCACCCAAACAAACAGTAAATGTGTACCTATTTGTCGGGCACAAAATTTTATTCCTCTTCTCTAGCCTCTTTGCTATAACATGTCCAATGAATATGCATGTACATATGTATACAGTTCTTATCATTTATCAATTTTCATTCAATTGCATATTTGATTTGCTTTGGTTTAAAAACACCATTCATTCGAATATGTCATGCATAGGCTAAAATCATATCATTAGCTAGTTAATGTATATTTCAACTCATGCACGTTTATTTGAACAAGTGGCTATTTTTAACACTTCACATTTCAAAGATGATAATTTTGGCGAACTAAAATAGATTTCAACACATGACTATTTTATTTAGTTCCTATGCATGTTAAAAATAATATTTCTATCACAAATATTTGTTTCAACGTCCGCATATCTTTAGCATATCACACATATGATAAAAATGATATTTTTATCATTTAAAATATTTATTCAACCAATGTATGATTTCAACACTTCATAGTTTCAATAAAAATGTAATTTATATCGTTCAATCTTTTTATTCAACACATGAACCTTTCCACTACACACATTTCTCAACAAATGAGTATTTCCACACATGGACAATTTATTTATGTTGTTCATATTAGAAAGATGGGATTTTTATGATTGAAATTATTTATATAAGGCGAATATTTTTCATACTTCATATATATATAAAAAATATGATTTTTATTGTTTATACACTTCATTCATTCACAAATGAATTTTATTTTCACACATCACTTTTCAACACATGAATATTTCCACACATGGACATAGTTTCAATATATGGCTATAATTTCTATGCATGCAAATAATTTCAACATATGAAAATAATTCTAACACACAAAGATTATTCAAAATTTCGGAAGCATAACGGCAGGGTAGTTAAACCGGCACCGTCCCTAGTACGGCTCCTCGCTCTACCTTAAAACCTCGCGGTTTTTGACAATGGGGTTCATGCATCTAGTTCACACGCAGGCGGCATGTATATATTTATTTCATTTCCACAAACTAATCCTATGTGGTTTCAACCAAATATTTTCCAATCACAAACGGGTATTTTTCAACCACAATCAATTCAATATCAACCACAAAAAATCCCAAACAACAATTTGCCATCAACCAATTTTCACAACAATTTCAACCAATAAATATCGTCCATGGTTTGTGGACGAGGGGGCGTATATATATATATATATACATATATATATATATATATATATATATATATATACTTATATATAGCAATTCACTTTTATTTCCACACATATATATATATATATATAAAAAGAAATTGAAGAGTGAGAAATTCTCACCAATAGCTATCTAATAACACGACTCTTCCTTTATAGAAATCTTCGCCTACTTCGCCTTCTTGTCGCTTTCGTTGCCCGTATTCTCTACATAGGTAAAAATCGAATTTTTACTATGTTATTCAATATATAAAGATCATATTCTAAAAACAAAGATTATATTTTTAATATTCCTATGATGTAAAAATTATATTTTTATTGCTTTAAAAATATAAGAATCATATCTTACTTCTTCTACTTAACAAAAATTCCGTCTTTTCTATTTTTAAAAATATGATCTTTATTTTTGCAAGTTCAAATCTTTTTCCTTTTAAAAGATTAAACCTTTTTCTATTTCAAAGTTTAAACCCCTTTTTTTTCAAACCTTAAAATAAAATCAGTTTTTTACTTTCTTTTTAAATCAGTTTTTATAATTCCTTTTCAAATACAGTTTTTGCATCTTTAAAAATTCAGTTTTTAAATCTTAAAAAAATTCAGTTTTTAAATTTCTTTAAATAAAAATCAGTTTTAAAATTCTTTAAATCAGTTTATAAATTCTTTTCAAATCAGTTTATAAATTCTTTTCAAATCAGTTTTTAAATCTTTAAAAATTCAGTAATTAGCAAAACAAAAATAAAAATAAAAAAAAAGTAAAATAACCCTATTTACTCACCGCAGGCTGCGAAGGGGAGGGAAGAAGAAGGAGCGTCGGCGGTAGGGTTTCAGGGGCTGCTCGATGGTGTCGGCGGCAGGGTGTTTGAGGGTTGCTCGATGGTGTCGGCGGCAGGGCGTTCGAGGTGAGGGCGGGGTGCTCGATAGTGAGGGCGGCGGCTTCGATTTGTTGGCGGCGATGTCTGGAGGGAGGAGCGGCCGTCTAGGGTTTAGGTTTTCTTTTTTTCTTTTTTTTATTTCGTTTCGGGTAAATGAATCGGGGGGGGGGGGGGGGGAGGGGGGTGGGGGGGAAAGCAGAAGAAAAGGAGGGAAGAATAATTTTTTTTTTTATTATTATTATTTAATTATTTAATTTTGCAAAAAGGTTGACTTTTACATACGACCTCGAAACGAGGCCTACCGCCTGTCGTCCATAGCGGTTTACCCCCATTCCGAACACAATGGGATATGTATCGTAAGCTGATTTGATCGTTACAATCAGTTTCCGTTGAATTTACATTTAAATCCTTATATTGAATTTTAAACGTACATTTCAAATTACCAGGGTCACATACTAACTAGAAAAATTCCAGAAAAATATTTTCTAGTTTCGTATTGACGATACGGTCCTAACAAAACTAGTTTCGTCGAATTCTAAGACCGTTTGAAAAATGGCCAATTTCCTGTCGATTAAATTCAACAAAAACTGGTCAAACGCATTTTCTTTTGCCACACTCACATATTGATTCGGAAAATTATGAAATTTGAAACCTAGCAATAGTTTGACATCCCGGACCCGACAAAAGTGGTTTCGTCGAATTCCGAGGCCATATGCAAAATATCAATTTTCCAGGCCTATATATTCTATATACCGACTCTTCTGAAAATTCATTCGGCCATAACTTTTGATTCTCGTTATGAAACTTCGATTTTTCAGATTCGTTAAAAAGGTATTGACTAACAGATTTAAATATTTTGGGTCTCACTAAAATCCGTTATATTTTCCACCCTGCATGGTCAGTCAAAGTATGAATTCAAATTTTCAAACTGACTCACTATTTCTAATTCACTAATTTATTGAAATATTCTATTTCAATGGTTCAAATTGCTTTTAAATAATCAATTTAAAATTTTTAAATTGGCTCGTATTTTCCGGGTTATTACACTATGATTTTTACTTTTGATTTGTGTTAAATTTTGAATTGGATCGAGAGATAATGGGGATTGAAATCGGGACATTTCTGGCCATTGAACAATAAGGTGGCGGCTAGGGTATTTAGTATTAGGGTGTTTTTAATCCTATTATTTATAATATTTAATTGTTAATTTTGTAAATAAACCCATAATCCCTCAACAGCTCCAATTTCAGCCCAACGAAGGTTGTTCCTGGGCAAATACCCCCGTTTCGGATCCGATGGACTAGGTCCCGTCAGCACATTTGATCGTCTTGGCCCACTTTTCTTCAATTTAAAATATAAATCATATATTTATTTAATTCTATCGTACATTTAACAAAATGAATGTTTTTGATATTTTATATTGTTTACAATTCTTTTAAATAAGAAATTCAAATTATTCTATCAAAGATAAATTCTTTAAATTTATTCTTAAATCTTTCTTATAAAGATTTATTAAAATACAAAGGTTATTCGGGAAGACCGGGTATAACCCATTCTGAATAATTACTGCGACGATTAAAAGTCGAAGATGAAGACGGTGGTTGAAGACCGGCGATCTTCACATCGAATGGATGACTACTGATGCCTTTGATAGGAGTTACTGCCTTGAAAGGGTTACAGTGGTAGTTATCCAGACGCACTTGTTGATTGTCTGGATAAGCGAGCACCTCTCTTCCGTATTGGACATACAGGACGAGGAATAAGGTGACTCCGGTTTCGTTCAGACCCAGAACGGACTTGTAAATGGATGTGTGTTAACAATATGAAATATCATTAATATTCATTTTGTTAAATTAGAATTGTTAACAATATGACATATCACCTTTATTCAATTTGTTAAAATAGCATTTTTAACAAAACGTAGTGTCAATTTTATTCATCTTATCAAAATAGAATTGCTAACAATATGCAGTTGTCATTTTGTTAACATATAATTGTAAATTGAGTTAAGAATCAATTTTTATCATTTTATCGAAATAGAATTGTCAACAAAAATGAAATAATCATCTTCATTCATTTTTGGTTGAAATAGAATGGTCGACAAATAAAAATATCAATTATTGTTAGACTTAGTATTTGTATACAAATTAAATCTACATTTTATCGTCAAATTATACAATAGGATTTGTGTACAAATTAAAGAGACATTTTTTTTATTGTCAATATACACATTAGAATTTATGAATATATTAAAGAGACATTTTTTTTATTGTCAATATACACATTAGAATTTGTGTATATATTAAAGAGACATTTCTATTGCAAATATAACCATTAGAATTTGTGTATATATTAAAGAGACGTTTCTATTGCAAATATACACATTAAAATTTGTGTATATATTAAAGAGACATTTCTATTGCAAATATACACATTAGAATCTGTGTATAAATTAAAGAGACATTTTTATTGTCAGAATATATATTAGAGTTTGTATGCAAATTAAAATAAACATTTTTTTGTGTGTCATGTCATACATTGAAACTATATACAAATAAAAATATTTCTTTTTATTTGTTAAAGTATAAAATAGAAATTGCATACAAATAATGAAAATAAAAATTATCTTTTGATTTGTCATTAGCAAAGATGTTATGTAAATAAAATACATGTTTATTTGACATTATGAACATGTAGATATGTTGTGCCAATAAAACATTATTTTATTTGGCGTGTTAAATACGTTAGAGGAATCGTCGAATAGTTTATATTTATATATATTATTTTATACGTATATAAATATAAATTAAAATAAATGAATCATGCACGGTAGTTCGCGTTTCGAAATCGTAACTTTAAACGATGATACCGAAAGATCCAACCGTCGGATTTTCCCAAAACTTGAACCGTTAGGTCCGCTTTGTGAAGATATTTGCAGCGATATAAAATTCTCTAAAATCTAACAGAAGTGGGTTGTCAAATGAAATGACCCAAACTTCCCCGTAAAGGGAAGTACGAATTGCTTTGAGAACAACACTCATCAAAAGACAAATAGAAGAACATTTTCATTGCTATTACAACAATTACAAAAATATAACAGAGTATGAATAAATATTTTACATTTGATAAATACAATATCAAAGATATAAATTACATTTAAATAGCAGTAGAAAAATAATACAAAATACAACCGAAAGAAATACACGAATACAGAACTTTCCGAATATCGCTTCAGCTGTAAACCAAGATCCGGTGAAAATAAATCTGCAAAATTGAAACTACTAGCTGCCCGTGTGGAAAGTATGGGCACCCAGAGTTTAGGTTAAAACAATAAACTCCAGGTCAGTCATGGGACTGGTATGAGAAATCTTATTTAACCTATTTAATAATAAGGCAAACCATAGGACTACGCCGCTAACGCGGAACGGGTTTACTCCATCAGATTGCAAGTGCATAAACATCAACCATAAATAAACATATGGATCTACAATGCATCAATCAACATGCAATTCCTTAATCTACCCATTTAGGCTTAATCCCTAAACTTAGATTAAATTTTTTACATGGTATATATATATATATATATATATATATATATATATATATATATATATATGCACGGCTTTATTTAGCATAGCTATTTCTACTATTAGTTAATTTCAGATATTACATAAATGAAATTCTTATGTTAGCATCATTATCAATTTGAATAAATTTCGATTAATATTGGGTTTGAATAAATGAATACTTGTTTGAAATGTACATTTCCTCTATTTTAACATTTCATTAAAAATGTATATTTTTAATGAAATCATGTTTTGATTTCTAAACAATGTAGAAAAGATTAAAAATATATAACCCATATGTTTATGTGTTATATTCTTAACAAATAGTACTGAAATCCAATACATTATGGGTTATTTGATAATTATGTAGAAAAGATTAAAAATATATAACCCTTATATTTCTGATAATTCGTCTTCTTATAAGAAATCCGACGGTTGGATCTTTCGGTATAATCGTTTAAAGTTACGATTCCGAAACGCAAACTACCGCGCGCGATTCATTTATTTTTAATTTATATTTATATATGTATATAATTATATATATAAACTCTTCGACGATTTCTCTAACGCATTTAACATGCCAAATAAAGAATATATAAATGTAAGTTTGACAATGCATGTACATTCTAATCTATGCGATAAAATTATAAATGCAAGTTTAACAACACATATAAATTCTAAAATATGCGATGTAATTATAAATGCTAATTTAACAACGCATATAAATTCTAATATATGCGATGTAATTATAAATGCAAATTTAACAACGTATATAAATTCTAATATATGTGATGTAATTATAAATACATTTTTTACAACGCATACAAATTCTAATATATGCGATGTAATTATAAATGCATTTTTATCCATTTCATTAAAAACAAAGTTTTTAATGTAAACATGTTTTATTTTAAAAACATGAATATTTGTCCAACTTTTGTTATTAGATTGAAAGTAATTTTTTTATGTAAAACATACTTTCTTTTTAACATATAAATCTTTTTCTACATTCCTATTATTACATTAAATGTGAAATTTTAATGTATAACATATTTTGCATTATAAAACATGAGCAATTTCTAATTTTTTATTCTTGTCATTAAAATTTAGATTTTTAATGAAACCATGTTTTGATTATAAAATATGTACATTTTCTATATCATAACATTATATTAAGAATGTGAACTTTACTATATGAAATCATGTTTTGATTAAAAACATGCACATTTTCTTATTGTCTACTATTACATTTAAAAGTATATTTCTAGTTTAATCATGTTTTGACTTTAAAACATGAACACTTTATTATTTTTAACTTTACAATAAAAATGTATATTTTTAATGAAATTATGTTTTGATTATAAAACATGAACATTTTTCCCATTTTCAACCATTACATTAAAATGTATATTTTATATGAAATCATGTTTTGATTAAAAACATGAACATTTTTCTCTATTTATATTCTTAACATTAAAAATGTATATTTTAATGGGATCATGCTTTGTTCAAACTATGAACATTGTTACGACCCAAAATCCCCCTTAAGGGACATCACAGATTGCACTGAGGATAAGACGAATTAGAACACAAACAGAAGAACATTTCATTGCTTATTACAACAATTTCATCAGAATACACGAATATACAAAGCATGAATAAATATTATACATCAGAGGAATATCAGAGTTTTTAAATTACAATACTGCAGCGGAAAAAATAATAATACAAAACACAACTGAAAAGAATATACGGATACAGAACTTTCCGAATATCATTCTAGTTGTAAACCAGGATCCTGTGAATATAAACCTGCAAAACCAAAACTACTTGATGCCCGTGTGGAAATAGGGGCACCCAGAGTTTAGGTTAAAACAATAAACTCCAGGTCAGTCATGTGACTGGTGTGAGAACTAAAACAATTATTTAAAACTTTACTTCAAATCAGATATATCAAGGGACCACGCCGTATAACACGGAACGGGTTTCCTCCCAAGAATACCAGTGCATATAACAAAACAGCGTAATGATTTTGGAAAAATGAAGCTATTATAAGACCCAGGTCCTATCACACAATGCAACGCAAGCCGGGGGATAGGGTTTTCCCTAATAATAGCCAAACATGCTTGGTACTTTGAAAACAAATCATTTGATACCCTTATAAGTGCATAGTGTATAAAACAACTTCACATATAAATGTATCAATCCTAGACGGCATGGGTGCCATATATCATGTCACCAATACTAGGCTCTATAATCAAAAATGCAAATGTCACGTATCGGAAGTTGGATTTCCATCTGTGAAACAAGGCCAGGGATCGTCCTTACCAAATTCGAGACGCTCTAGCCCTTGTCTCAGGATCAGAACGCATCGACCCTTGGATCTTCAAGGCCGGTCCACACAGAGTGGATTAATATGCCTGAACAATGCGTTTCCCTGCCCTATGGGGCGTCAATGAGCCAAATGACTCCATCGGTCCCGGATCGACCGATATAACCGAGGCGCCTCGCTATCCATCATCCACAAAGTAAAATGCCAGGGCGTGTAAAACGCTGACACCACTCCTAGCTAGAAGGAAATGCATGCCCTCCCTACAGTCCTCTCCTATTTCTGGTTTACACCGGGGTGTGAGGCTCGCAAATTAACGCTACACAAAGCTATGCTGTATTAAAGTTGTGCTTTGATCATCAACCACAAGACTCTGCTTTTCAATAAAAGCCTTGATCATTTGCATCTCAGCATGCCACACAGGAGATTCACGCTATGCAACCGATGTATATCAATCACATAGAATGAAATCCGATGTCAGACACACATTCATTTACAAGTCCGTTCTGGGTCTGAACGAAACCGGAGGAATCTCATTCCTCGCATATCCATCGATCTCTAAGTACGTCTGGACGATCACCAACTGATTCCCTCCTCTTGGATGTACAAACCAATCAAGATCATCAGTAATTATCCAAACGATATGAAGACCTCCGGTCTTCAACCACCGTCTTCATCGTCGAATTATCGTCGATTCAGTTATTCAGAATGGGTATAAACCCAGCCTTTCCGAATAACTCGCGTATATAATAAAAAAGTGTTATAAAACACAACATACGCCTCATTCTAATACAGAATATTCCTTTATTCAAATATTCCTTTATTTTGGGAAAGGTTCCCATTAATTTTATCAAAGATAAATTCTTTAAATTTATTCTTTGATCTTCTTTTAAATATCAATTCAAACCAAATTATGGTTTATCCAAACTAGTTGGGATTAGCGAACCTTACCGAAGTAATCATTTGTTAAATTTCCCAACCCCAACCTATTCATCCTATGAAGTAAAACAAATAATACTTCGTATCTAACACCACGGTGTTATCGGTAAATTCAATTACCATTTCACGTTTAAATCTAACTAAAGATTTAACTATCGCTTGGAGCAAAACTGGTGATACTCCATTCTCGATCATTTCTTGAATATGATAATTTTAGTTATCAAATTCACCTTTCCATCTGTTTAAAGATTCATTAAAACTCTGATTCAGTTTTAATTTCCAAAAATCATTACTTAATGATTATTCAAAGTTAAGAAATAAGTCTTATCTTTAACGGGGTTAAGGAACTAATGTCATTTAAAACACAGTTCACGATAAACCCAAAATCTCGTTCCATTAACAATGGAATCTTTACGGAAAACAGATCAATATATATAATCGATATGAACTTCCATATCCAACCGATAATATAATTGGAATAACAGCAAGGCCTTTTAAATTCCATATATATTAACAGTCTTCATCTACAGAAACTCACCTCGATTATTACCAAATCGAATTCCATTCAGTTCCAATATATTTTATTAAATTGGAAAACTTTACTTTGAAAAATCTCCTTTAAATTTTAACAAAAGATTTATAAATTCCAAATCACATTTCACTATAAATCGGGCAAAAGAATGAATGTCATTAAAACACAGTTCACAACAAACCATTTCACCTTCCATTAATTATCGGGTTAAAGAACAAATGTTATTTAAAACACCGTTCACGATAAACCCAGATCCTAATTCCAATTAAATATTAATTAATTGGTATACTTCATTAAATCTAAATAAAAAGATTTAATCTTTTATCAACTGGGTTTAAGAACAGTGTTAATGAAGACACCATTCACGACAAAACCAAATCCCATTTGATATCTAATACAAGACTCTGAATAGAAAATATACCGGCTTATATTCAATATCAAATACCACAACCAACAAATATCGTATTGGGAATAACGATACAAATATATCTTTCAAACTCACTTAACAATATCTGTATAATCACGAAATCCAACATCAAAAATATTCCGAAGACAATTTCGATTCAAATTCATTTCCAATTCGTATATTGGAAATTCTGGTTGTTTTTAAAGCCATTTCAAATCCAATTTATTTATTTTAAAAATATTGGATTTTTTGATTCTAGTTCATAACTAGTTCATTTCGATAAAAATCTATTTTTATCTTTTCAAATATGGGATTTTTCATCCCAATTTTTTCCGAATCATTTATTATGATTTTACACGAACTATTGATATTTTTAATAATTTTATCAAGGCCCGTACAGTCGATTTCCATAAACGGACATCGAACTGCACTTACAGCAACCTTTTCCAATTTTGATTTTGACATAATTCCAAATCCATCCGTTAGATTTCAAATCTCTCATATTCGTTAGAAAGCTCTTTTTGATACAAACCCAACGGTTCCGGTTTTAGGAGAATCCGATGGTCGGATCTCCCGTAATATCCGTTCGAAGTCAATGGTCGAAATTCGCGAACTGCCGCAGCGCAACGCGTTCTATTAAGGCCATTATATATATATATATATATAATATGTATATATATATATTATATTTCGTCGATTTCCATTTAAAACATATTTTATAAATTGTTTTAAATTCGTTTTCAAAATGATTTCAACTTCATATACAATTTCAAATCAAAATCGAATATTCCATATCATCGATATATAAATGATAGTATTTTCAAAATATTTAATTTTGAAATCAATTCCTTTTCGATATTCATTATAAAAATGAATAAAATCGTTATAAATATCGTTCACGTCAAAATGACGTTAATCTAATCAACACGGCTTTATATATTTAAATATAATCGGGTCCATCCCAAATCGGACATCAAAATCATATTTTGATTCTTTTATGAATATTATTTGATATTCGTTATTTTAAAATAATCGTTATTTTAAAATATTTATTCTTTCTGAACTGAAATCAAACACATTCAATTACCATATAATTTGATTATATGGATTTCACACAACAAATGTGTATAACAACAATGAAAACAACAATCCATCATCCAAAGTGCATTCCACACTATATAAGCATTAAAAATAAATATTTAACGCTTATAACAGCCTGTCAATCAATCGATCGACATACAACTTATTATTTGTATTAGTGTATGTCATATATGATCCCAATACCCATGTGGGGTTTCAATCAACAAATAATGAATTTTATTTGTGCAGTTGGGCGATGTGTAAAATTTATCATCCCAATCGATATTAGTCAAATGTGTGCACATAAACAAATCGTCCGATTTTTTTATAAATATTTATTTTATATACACGTTAAAAATTATATTTTTAACTCTAAAATATTTATTCAATCCACATCACACAATCAATTATCACAACACATCAACCAAACAAGTCATCCATGGTCTATGGACGACGGGTGCTGCTAAGCACCGTCAGCATCCTAGTATATATATGCATCCTGGTATATATTTCAACTAGAAAATAAAATAAAAGTGAGAAGTTCTCACGGTTTCCACTCCGCCTTTTCATTTCTGAATTTCTGAATGGCTTGGATTTGCCCGAAATTCAATGCAATCCTTTACACGCTGTTCATAGTAAAAATCACATTTTTATTATCACTACATGTACATAAAAATCACATTTTTCTCTCGCCATTCTTTATATAAAAATTATATTTTTATATCCCCACTACTTATATAAAGATCGAATTTTTATATCGCTACATCTATAAAGATCATATTTTTAATCCTCTACTTATATAAAAATAATATTTTTAATTCTCTACTTATATAAAAATAATATTTTTATATTATGAAAAATCATATCATTTCGTTATTTTAAAATATAAACTTTCCTATTATAAAAATATAAACTTTCTCTATATAAAAATATGTACTTTCTTTATATATATAAAAATATATTCTTTCCATTTCTAAAAAATCTAATCTTTATATTCTATAGAAATCAAATCTTTCTCTAATATAAAAATCTAATTTATAACTCACCTTTCCTATTATAAAAATCCAATCTTTACTATGATAAAAACCAAAACGTTTTATCATATAAAAATCAAAACCTTTTAAACTATAAAAATTTGTTTTAATCGAAGAAAATAAATAAAAATCCTGAAATTAAAAACTTACATTCAACGTTGAAGGAGGAGGTGGGTTAAAGGCGACGTTGGAGGTTGGAGAGGTAGCGGGGAGGTCTCGTCAGGCGGTGGTGGCGGATACAGGGCCGGCGGTGGTTTTCAGGGCATGGGGGGCATGGGTCTCGCAGATTCAGAAGGGGGGTGGCATAGGAGTGGGAGGGCGGAGGCTGGGGGGTGCGGCGGTGTGAGGGCTTCTCCGACGGCGGCTTGGTTGGTGGAGCGGCGGCCACGGGGTGGAGGGCGACGGGTAGTTAGGGTTTTCTTCTTCTTCTTTTTAAAATTTTTTTGAACGATGTTTGACCGTGGGAGATAAAGGAGGAGGGGTTGACTTAGGAATATATATATATTTATTTAATTATATTATTTTAATTACAGAAAAGTTACTTTTTCTTTTCAACCCCAAACTGAACCCAACGACTATCGCACCTAGCTAATTACCCCCATTCCGAACACAATGGGACCTGTTTCATAACCCAATTCGACTATTTCGATCAGTTTTGATTGATATTAAAATATAAATCTATATATTCAATTTTAAACATACATTTCAATTTACTGGGGCCACATACTGACTCTACAAATTCCTGAAAAATTATTTCTAGCTTCGTATTGACGATACGGTCCTAACAAAACTAATTTCGTCAAATTTGAAGGGCATTTGAAAAATGGCCAATTTCTGGTGATTCGAAATTGATTGAAACTGTTCAAACACATTTTCTTTTGCCATGCTCACATATTGATTTAGAAAATTACGAATTTTGGAATCTAGCAATAACTTAACGCTATGGATCCAACAAAAGTGGTTTCATCGAAAACGGAGGTCATTTGCAAAATTTCCAATTTTAAGGGCCAAACTTCCATAACGACTGTTCTGGATTTTCCACTGGACATAACTTTTTATTCCCGCTATGAAATTTCAATTTTTCGGATTCGTTGGAAAGATATTCTCAAATAGTTCTAATACTTTTGGTTTCGTTAAAATTCGGTTTATTTTGAATCTTGTACATTCATTTGAAATTTGAAATCGAATTTCCAAACTACTACGCTATTTTCAATTCCTTTTATAAATAAAAATAAATATTTATATTCTAACGTCGATTCAAATAAATATTTACATTCTAATTCTATTCAAAATAAATTTCTCGTAATTATTGTTTAGAATAATTCATTTTAAATATTCAAAATTCATTAAAATTGCCAAAATAAAAATTTGAAATTGGCTCAGATTTTCCGGGTTATTACAAACATTTTGCTAATTGGCTTAATGACATTAAGCAAATTACCTATTTGCTAATTTGCTTATTGACATTAAAATAATGTCATTAAGCTCGAACTCCTTTGTTTAACATTAAATGTATACTTTCTTTTTGCTAATGTGCTATTTCTAAACATGTAATAAATGTTGGGTGGAACTCGATAATCAATTAGTATTGGGTCTCGACATGATTCGTGAAGCAGCAGATAAAGTTGACTTTATTAAGAAGCAATTACTGGCTACTCAAAGTCGACAGAAGAGCTATGTAGACTCACAAAGAAGGGATTTAGAATTCTCTGTTGGTGATCTTGTATATTTGAAGGTTTCCCCACCGAGAGGTGTAATTCGATTTGGGAAGACTGGGAAATTAGCACCGAGATTCATTGTTCCATTCCCTATTCTCGAAAGGATTGGAACTCTCGCTTATAGAGTACAGTTGCCTGAATGGTTGCCAAGAGTCCACGATGTATTTCGTGTGTCCCAACTCCGGAAGCATGTTCATGATCCAGATTTAGTTGTGGAGGAAGCAGCACAACAAGATTTGGAGATTACCCCAGGCCTAGCAGTAAGGAGGGAACCAGTGAAAATTGTTGGCAAAGAGACCCGAGTGCTGGGGAACAAGAGGATCCACTTAGTCAAGGTGCAGTGGACCGGGGATCCTAAAGACTGTACATGGGAGTCTGAGGATAGCATCAAACAGGCTTATCCCAAGTGCAGAGTAGACATCTCCGAGTAACTCTTGTGTCGAGGTACATTCACAATACCTTGCATTTTCCGTTTTGTTTCCTACTTTACTCTTGTTTCCTTTTCGGGGACGAAAAGCTTTTAAGTGGGGGAGATTGTAACAACCTGGAAAATCAGAACTAATTTAAAATTTTTATTTTGGCTTTTTCAGTGAATTTTGAATAGTTAAAATAATTTATTTTGAATAATAACGATTAAAAAATTATTTTAATCGAAGTTAGAGCAAATATATTTATCTTAATTTCAAAAGGGATTAGAAATAGTACGGTAGTTTGAAAAGTCAAACCTGAACTTTGACTGATTATACAGGATTAAAATTTAACGGATTTTAGTGAAACACAAAATATCTGAATCTGTTTAAAAATATCTTTCCAACGAATTTGAAAAATTGAAATTTCATAGCGGGAATCAAAAGTTATGGCCAGTTGAATATTTTGAATAGTCACTATTGTATAATTTATAGCCCATATAAAAGGCCATTTTTCAAATGACATCCGTTTTCGGCGAAACCACTTTTGTCAGATCCGGAATGTCAAATTATTACTAAATTTAATTTTCCAGAATTTTTGGAATTAATATGTGATGGTAGCAAAAGAAAATGTGTTTTGTCATAACATATTTTGGAATTCTATTCCAAAATAGTAAGTGATCAGATTAATTCCTATTTCAAGTTACATAAATGGACGTGGGGTGTTACCCGTGGTATCAGAGCATTGTAAGTGATCGGATGAAAGTTAATGCCATCCCCTGCCGCAACCAGGGGCCCACCGAGCTCCACCCCACCTTAGGTGCACGTGCGCCACACTCCCCCCTTCGAACTGCCAGTGTTTGATCAACCTCTGGCACCTCGATCCGTAAGCAAAATTCAACCCTAGAACGGAACCAAATCTAAAAAGCTTATGGCCTTTTCTGAATAAGGAGGAAGAAGGGTATTCCCTTATTATTTTATTAATTTAATTTATTTTAAAACATTCTCGAACTAAAATAATTCATAACTCACTCATATGAAATCAGAACTACACGATTTTCGAAGCATTGCAATCGTAGACACGAGATCTACGTTTCTAGACCGACGGGATCCAATTCTAAGATGATTGAGTTTTAGGAAATTTTTTTGCAGATCTGAACCATTCATAGTCAAATGACAGTGAGAAATCCTATTTTATTTTTATTATTATCTATTTTAAAATAATTAGAATAAATCGTAATTGTATTCTCATTGATTTGCTGTATATTTCTACATGCTATGCTACGTGATTTGATTTGTATGTGATGTGTTAATGTAGATCTATTCGTTTGAGTGATGTTATGTTATAATTGAAATTGCCATAAAAATGAATCAAATATTTTGTTGTTATTTTGTTGAATCAAAATATTCAACAAAAATAGAGTATCACTTTTATTACATTTGGTTGGAATTATAATTGCCATGAAAATGAATCAAACATTTTGGTTGTTATTTTGTTGAATCAAATATATTCAACATAAATGAAATATCACCTTTGTTTATTTGTTGAATTGAATTAGAATTTTCAATTCAATAAAAATATCGCCTTTGTTTATTGGTTCAATTGAATTAGAATTTTCAATTCAAAACAAATCACCTTTGTTTATTTGTTGAATTGAATTAGAATTTTCAATTCAATAAAAATATCACCTTTGTTTATTTGTTGAATTGAATTAGAATTTTCAATCAAATAAAAATATCACCTTTGTTATTATTGGATTGAATTAGAATTTTCAATTCAATAAAAATATCATTTTTGTTTTTGTTTGATTGAATTAGAATTTTCAATCAAAATAAAAATATCATTTTTGTTTTTGTTTGATTGAATTAGAATTTTCAATCAAAACAAAATATCACTTTTGTCTGTTATTTGATTGAGTTAAAATTTTCAATCAAAAAGGAAATAGCAGATATTGTCATTTTGTTGAATTGGAATATTCAACAAAAATGAAATATAAATTTCGATCATTTTATGGAACTATAATAAAAATAGAAATGCTCATGTTTTAGATAATAATAAGGACATTACATAAAAATAATATACATTTTTAATGTAATGTTAAAAATAAATAAAATGTTCATGTTTATGAACAAAACATGAATTCATTTAAAATATACCTTTTTAATGTAATGTTAAAAATAAAGAAAATGTTCATGCTTTTTTTTTTCCAAAACATGAATTAATTATAAATATACATTTTTAATGAAATGTTAAGAATAGAGAAAATGTACACGGTTTAGAAATCAAAATATGATTTCATTAAAAATATACATTTTTAATGAATTATAAAATAGAGAAAATGTACATGTTTTAGGATTAAAGACATGTAGTCATTAAAAACCATATTTTAATGTCATTCATGAAATTAGAAAAATGTACATGTTTAGAAATAAAACATGTAGTCATTAAAAGCCATATTTTAATGTCATTAAGCAAATTTGCAAAATGTTCATAGTTTGAACAAAACATGATTTCATTAAAATATACATTTTTAATGTTAAGAATATAAATAGAGAAAAATGTTCATTTTTTTAATCAAAACATGATTTCATATATAATATATATTTTAATGTAATGGTTAAAAATGGGAAAAATGTTCATGTTTTATAATCAAAACATAATTTCATTAAAAATATACATTTTTATTGTAAAGTTAAAAAAAGGAAGTGTTCATGTTTTAAAGTCAAAACATGATTAAACTAGAAATATACTTTTAAATGTAATAATAGACAATAAGAAAATGTGCATGTTTTTAATCAAAACATGATTTCATATCGAAAAGTTCACATTCTTAATATAATGTTAGGATATAGAAAATGTACATGTTTTATAATCAAAATATGATTTCATTAAAAATCAACATTTTAATGGCAAGAATAGAAAAGTAGAAATTGTTAATGTTTTAAAATGCAAAACATGTTATACATTATAATTTCACATTTTTATGTAATAATAGGAATGTAGAAAAAGATTTATGTTTTAAAAAGAAAGTATGTTTTACATAAAAAAATTACTTTTAATGTAATAACAAAAGTTGGACAAATATTCATGTTTTTAAAATAAAACATGTTTACATTAAAAACTTTGTTTTTAATGAAATGGATAAAAATGCATTTATAATTACATCGCATATATTAGAATTTACATGTGTTGTTAAAAATGTATTTATAATTACATCGCATATATTAGAATTTATATGCGTTGTTAAATTTGCATTTATAATTACATCGCATATATTAGAATTTATATGCGTTGTTAAATTAGCATTTATAATTACATCGCATATACTAGAATTTATAAGCATTGTTAAACTTGCATTTATAATTATATCGCATAGATTAGAATGTATATGCATTGTCAAACTTACATTTATATATTCTTTATTTGGCATGTTAAATGCGTTAGAGAAATCATCAAAGAGTTTATATATATAATTATATATATATATAAATTAAAAATAAACGAATCGCGCGTGGTATTTCACGTTTCGGAATCGTAACTTTAAACGATTATACCGAAAGATCAAACCGTCGTATTTTCCCAAAACTAGAACCGTTAGGACCGCGGAAGATCTTTCCAACGATATAAATTTTGTTAAAATCCAACGGTTAGATTTCGAGATAAGTGTAAATCAAATTTCGATAAGAACAACGCCAGGGCCGCCCATCGACCCGAAGCGTCGTTAAATAAATTTGGCTATTTTTATATAAATAAGATAGCGATAAATCGTTATTAAATACTATTAACGATATGAAATGATTTTAAACTATATATATACAAGAATCATTTGAAAAGACCAGGTTAAATCTCATTTCAAATGATTATACGACGATCCAAATTGAAGATCTTAAAGACGACGATTGAAGACCGGCGATCTTCACATCGAAAGGATAACTTCTGATGCCCCGCATTGGTTAGCTAGCAGTAATGGGTTGAAGTGGTGGTTGTCCGGACGTACTTGTTGATTGTCCGGATACAAGAGCGCCTCTCTTCCGTATTGTACATACGGGATGAGGAATAAGGTGACTCCGGTTTCGTTCAAACCCAGAACGAACTTGTAAATGGACGTGTGTCCGACATTGAATTTCATTCCATGTAATTAAATTGATTTCTATCTAATATATATCTGCGGTGGAGGATAATTTATTCTTTTGCTTAACAACCTTCTTTGAGACGCATGAGCTCGAAGGTTATATATTGGTAGTTATCGATCGCATGGCGTGAATTGTCAATGTGACATGCCAAGATGCAATTTATCGAGGCATTTTTTGAAAACCAGAGCCTCGTGGATGATGATCAAAGCATAGCCTATTTCGGCATAGCTTTGTGTATTACGTTACCTTGCGAGCCTCACACCCTGGTAGAGTCAAAAACGGGACAAGGGAACGCAGGGAGTGCACACATTTCTTTCTAGCTAGAAGTGGTGTTTGGGTTTTTAGAAGGCCCAACATTTTTACTTATGTGGTTGATGGAATGAGACACCTTGGTTTTTATTGGTTGATTGTAACCATTTTACAGGTTCAATAGGACCGGGAAGCATGTGTTCATGAGTTGCCAATCCACTAAAGTATTTGTGGACCGGCCTTGCAGGATCCAAGGTTCGCCAACGTCCGAATCCTGAGACATTGCTAGAGTGTCTTAAATCGATTAGGAGATCGTCCCTAACCTTGACTCATAATGGAAATCCACTCTCCAATAGGACATTACGATTTTGATTGTAAACCTATATATGGCGACATAGTAGGATAGGGTACTATGCCGTCTAGGATTGATACATTTATTTTGAAGTATTTTTAAAACCTATTAGACACTAATAATAATATTAAAAATATTATTTTCTACGTATCAAGCATTTTTTATCATTATAAGGTAAAACTCTATCCTCCGGTTTGCATTGCTTTGTGTGATGGGACTTGAGTCTTATAATGATTTCATTTTCTAAAAAACATTGTGTTGTTTTTAAATAACATTTATTAAACATATGCACCGCCAATCCAATGGAGTAAACTCGTTCCGCGTTAGCGGCGTGGTCCTGTGATTAGCCATATTGTTAGTTAAGTAAGATTTCTCATACCAGTCCCATGACTGAATCGTAGTTTGTTTCGCTTTGCAAACTCGGGTGCCCTCTTTCCACACGGGCAGCCAAATGACAGGTTTTAGGTATGGATACTTTTTGGACTGGAGCTTGCTAAGGAAGAAGATGAAGAACCTTTTCTTTTATCTTTTTATTTGCTTCTTGAGACATTTAGACATTATTGAGTTTTGAAGTATTTTTGTAACACCCCACATTTTTAATATAATTAAGAATGCACAAATACGTATATATGCATAGATTGGTAAATAATGGTGATGTATAATGAAAAATTAATTCATACATTAAAGAGTAAGGAAACTAATGCGATAACAATGTGTGTAATCGAAGAGATGAGAAAATAAAAATACTTAATTTAAATATCAAGAATTAAGTAAAACGGACATCACCATTGCGTCCGTCTCGAAATTCTGGTCAAGATAGACACCTGGTTTGCTAAAACGGACATCATATGAAGAAGTTATTAAGCCTAGAAGTTTGTATAAGCACAAGAGAAATATATATATATATATATATATATGTGTGTGTGTATATATACATATATACAAACAAATTAAAATATAAAATAAGGATTGCATGTAATAAATACATGTACTAAAAAAAATGTAATGCATGCATTAAAAGAAAGAAAGGTTTGGTTGCATGCAATGTAAATATGTTGTATAAACTGATTTGCAAACATAATGCATTAACATTAAAAGAAAAAGATTCATGCAATGGTTTAATTTAAGTATTGCAACTAACATGAAAAAGAGAAGTAAGGAGAGAACAACAATTATCATTGTTCTAAAACTTATTAACAAAAGACTTTATAGCTCAGTTGGTTAAGACATTGGATTTGTAACATGGAGGGGGGGGTTCGAACCCCGGCGGCGGCATAATTTTTATCTTTGTTTTAGAGAAGGCCAACTGAACATGAAAATATATGTACGTATACAAATTCAAAATTTGAAAGGATAAGAACGTACATATAAGGAAATAAAGAAAATATAGGTATATATATGAGAATATATATATATATATATATATGCATAATATATGTATACAAAAGTTAAAATTCAAGATAAGGCTACAGTCAATGAAATATGGCAAGAATCAAATAACGGTGCAACATCGTTTGAATTTTGAAAATAAAACGAAAATTGTGCGTATATATATATATATACGCGTAAAATGGTCGGTAGAGTAATTGTATACATATAAGAATATTTCATGTGAATAGAACAGCTAAATAAATTCCAGAAATTCAAAAGTTCAAAAATCAAATTTCTATGCCAAAGCAATTCAAACATTCGAAATTCGAATTTCTGCGCCAAAATAGCTTGCGGGATCCAATGCTGACTCAGCGCTGCATGTACGATAAGATTTGGCTAGATTCATCTGCGAACCTGGACTATTTTCTTAACTGGGTTCAATGCTGACTCAGCGCTGCGTGTACGATAAGGTCTTGAGCATCTATATAAACACCCCTAAGGCTGCAGTTTTCTTTACACATCTTCGTTATGCCTATACTCTGCCTAATTGATATCAAAATAAATCAAAGACGGGGTTATGCTGCTCAAGTTCTTCGTTAGAATTCAAGTAGAGGATCAAAGGCTAATTCAACGACTTCAACAACTATTTTCTAAGAATCAAATCTAAATTAGAGGATCGATAATCTACGTCAAGGGATAGCTTTTCAATTTCAGAAATCAGATCCCAGAATTCAAGATCCGTTCTTAAATTAGTGAGTGGGATTACAATACACTTCATGCATAATAGTATTATTATCATTCGTCATTCCTCAGTTAAAATTCATTTTGCAATTTAAAATAATCTTTGTATGCTTAATCTGTTCCTCTTCCCTATTCTTCCTTTTAATTTTTGAAACTTTGGCTACCTTCGAGCCAAGGTGAACAATGCATAAATTATAGTTATTTGGGAAGTGCTTGAGATTTAATCGATGAATTAGGAAATTTGGGAAAAAGATTATTACATAAATGGTTGTGTAAGCAAAGTAGAAATGGGTTAAGTAGCACTTGACATATGAATAAGCTTAACCAACATATGAGGAATGATAGCAACCTATTAGGAACACATGTATTGGAAACTGGAATAATAGGTATAGCCTATTAACCGGATTATAAGCATGAACATAAATTGGGGTTTTTGGGTAAAGCTTGAATTTGAGACTTGAAAATTGGATATGCCGTTAAGATCCTAGAAACATAATTAAAAATGGAATATGTTGGACAAACCATGTTTTTATGTAATTATGGAACTCGACACATAACATGAAATTGACAATAGTGGCATAACTTGAACATGAACATGCTTGTGAATTGGTAATTGACATTTGATATCTAGAATGAACATGAACATGCTTGTAAATTTATAATTGGCCTATGACACCTAGAATAGACAAGAATTGTTAATTGGCTAAACATGAAACATGGCTAACTTGAGGTTAGAATGAGTTTGCGGTGTAATCCTACCCGGAACCTCCCGGCACATCCAGTGACTGCAAACAATAGGTTCTAATGTGAGAAGTTAGTCGTAACGTGCTTGAAACACGAGGTTAGATTGAGTTGTGGTGTAATCCTGCCCGGAACCAACCGGAACATCTAGTGACTGCAACAATAGGTCTAATGTGAGAGGTTGGGCATTAATAATTAATTAATGCTAATGACACATGCTAGTATGGTAAGGTTAAGTCAACATGAATACTAGACAACACTTAACCAATTTGACATGATATAAGGGTGAGTTAAGTCAACGTGAACCGCTAGATAACACTTAACCAATTTGACATAATATATGGGCGGGTTAAGTCAATATGAACTGATAGAGAACACTTAACCAATTTAGCATGGTACGTGGGTTGAATTGAATACATGATTGGGGGTTAAGTCAACTTGGACACATGGGCAAACTTAACCAATATAACAGTATCAAAGCAAGGAAAAGTGGGGAATGATAAGATTAAATAATAGATAAACTTATCCTAGGGATAAGAAATGAATATGATTTAAGATTTAATACAAGACTCGGAGGGTGGGACGACTTATACCATGAAATAAGTTAATCTAAGCTGAAAATGTGGGAGAACACCCATACGCTATCATTTGATAAAGAGAACTTAAGTCATGCTTGAATTCATTGGTAAACCTTAGTTAATAGGAACTAAGTAACAAACCTTAGTTAAAGAGAACTAAGTAACAGAAACTAAGTTTCAAACCTTGGTTAAGAGAACCAAGTAACAAACCTTAGTTAAGAGGACTAAGTTGTAAACCTTAGTTAAGAAAACGAAGATTAAGAGAACTAAGTAGTAAACCTTAGTTAAGAAAGCTAACGATTCAGGAAACTAAGTAGTGAACCTTAGTTAAGAAAGCTAACGATTCAGGAAACTAAGTAGTAAACCTTAGTTAAGAGAACTAAGTAGTAAACCTTAGTCAAGAAAGCCAAGTAGAACACGAGGAGGAGCGAACGTCCATCTGAACATGAAGAAGACTCCAACGAACTGTGTTACGAAGCACGCGGCTTCGAGGGGACGTGAGGGTACTCTCGGTATCCCTCTATGAGGTTGCAGATGATCCTCCTGGGCTCACAGAGGTTAAGGTCTGCGTTAGAAGAGCCAAGGGTATGCCTTGGTTGCAATATAAGCAACCTAAAGACTAGGATGGGCCAGCGTGAGGCGGCGATATCTTGTTTAGCCATGTGACACCACGTCGTTGTCTACCTACCGTCTTGAGCCAATCGTGATACGCAAGCGGAAAGGCGGACAACTCCAAAAGACCATATACTTTGCTATCTAGTTGTGGGTGAGGGTGGCCAATAGGTTTGTGGGGGCATAAAGGGCATGCGTACTGTTCTCATTCTTGATTTTCTTGGGTGCCTTTCATTACTTGAGGGAGGGGTCAAGTGGGACCATAGCCACATACAGATAAAACAAACCTTAGCATCTGCATCGGCAGATAACTTAAATCTCCTGACCGAGTTCCTTGTTTCTTGATTGGCCCTACCACGGGATTCGGGCCGCACATATAGAGGACATGTACAACTAGATATCTTGCACGTTTAATGACACGATTGGGACGTAAAGTCTAGGAACATATATCTCTCTGGGTAGTGTGTCCTAGACTAAGGGGAATTGTTCGATAGGTAGCATAAACCCTAGTGGCCCTAGGTAGCATAAACCCTGGTCAGATCTAGAAAGCGTTCAATAGGTAGCATAAACCCCAATGGCCCTGCGTAGCGTAAACCCTGATTGAATCTAGGAAGCGCTGGATAGAAAACCCTAGATTAGATCTAGGTAAGAAACGAAATCTAGCAAGATCAAGAGTGGTAGTCCAAACGATTTCGAGAATGGTGGCACTACACTAAAGTAGTATAGATTTACATGATGAAGCCCGTACGACATACGACAAGGGACTGTATATATACATGGAAAGGGTTATATGAGTTGGGGGTATCTACATATACGTTGTATTAGGTTAACCTACTAGTGGGACATGAGAATAGCCTAGAGAGCTAATATCGCGAATAAACTAATAAGCAAGAAAATATAACTGAATGGTATATGTAGGATTATATAGAAGTTTATTCTAAGTCCATTCACACAAAACTTATGTTCTGACCCCCTCCTCATTACATACTTCTAGGTTAGGTTCATGACAGAGATGGTATAAGCTTTGGATACTGGTTAGGCAGTATGTTTTATAAGGTAAAGCTATATTAAAGTATATTATACTTTGAATTCCTTCTGCCGTAAGATGCTTTTGAATTCTGACATGTTTTCTTTATCTTTGTCTTTTTCTGCAGGATACCAGAGCGCCTAACTCGGGTTTCGATGGATTGGGTTTTTGAAAAAAATTCAGTCTGTCGGAATCCGGGTTGTTACATCTAGTATCAGAGCTTCGGTTTAGTGATCTTAGGGAGGTAATGAGTGAACATATTTGTATTTTCTAAAATATAAATATATTATATATAAAAACTTAAATCCATAAAGTAACCCACTAGGAATGGAAAGAGTTGGGATAGCTATTTTGTACACTAAAGGAATGAACCTAGAAATTTTAAGACCCTTAGGTGGTTTGGTTGGAAAGTGTACAATATGATTTGGTATTGGAGAAAGAAAGTATCCCATAAGAATTAAAACTGAAATGTTGTTATTTCATAGTAGTGGGTTTAGAAGTGAAACATTATAAGTTAGAAAAAGGTTAAAATGTGGAAAATGGATTAGGAATATATATATATATATATAGTTGAGATAATTGGTTTGGAAAGTGCCTAGGAAAGCCTAGTTGAGTTAAAAGAGCCACTTTGAGTCTAACCCAATAATAAACTTTTAAGAACTTGAATTTGTAAAAGAGTTTGTGGTGTTTTTCAAGTTTTAATCTTAAAAGTATTTTTGATGTTTAAGAAAAATACGTACAGGACATATTAAGTGCATGTTGGGTTTTTAAAGTAAAGTGGTGTATACTTTGGTAAAACAATGATGTCTTGTTTTAAAAGAACACTCTCATTAAAAAGTGCATAATATAGAGCATATATAGCTCGCTAGTTTTCATATTATAATATATGAAAGGATTGAAAAGAAAGTGTTGCGTTTTATAAAAGAAAATTCTATTCTGTTAACAATAAATTTTGATTATTGATTTACGAAGAAATTTTGTTGGGTGGACAAAATAAGTTGTAGGAATAGAATAGATTTTTGCACCTTATAGCGAGTAGTTAAATTAACTTTGTAATCAGAAACAATGTAAGCCCGATAGTTGTCCTTATTTACTCCAGTTTTGTGGTTTGAAAAAAAAAAGTTTTGCATTTTGTTCTGTAACATGTTTTTATGGTTTGGCGAAAACAAGTTTTGGAGAAGAAAACAAAGTTTTAACACTTTTAATTTTTGAAAAAAATTGTAATGAAAAGAAAGGAGGCCAAACCATGTTTTAAAAAGAATGGAGTAGGTAAGGATTAATGCCTAGAAAAGGACGAGAGAAAGTTAAAACTATGAATTAAACAATTGGAACCAACTAGAGATTGGTTGAGTTGAGTGATTATGTAACGACCCGTGTTTTTCCGCCTATTTATTTGGATTATTTTAATTATTTTTAATTATTTAAAATATTGGTTTGGTTTTAAATAATTGAATTTAACGATTATATTTGGGATATATTATTTAAATAAATAATAAAATAATAATTTAATTTCCAGAATATTGGAAAATGTGGAATTTGAAATATATTGTGACCAGGCAGTTTAAAGTGGTCAGATATTGTCTATAGTGAAATTATATCGACGATTCGTTTAGAAAGCGACGACGGAATATATATGGTTTATAATTTAATTAAATAACGAGCTGCAGCGGCGCGACAGTTCGCGATTTGGCGTTTCGAATTCAATTGGTCATATCGGGTTCAAAATAAGTCAGATTTCCTCGAAACATGAAACGTCGGGACCGGTTTGTCGATATCTTTCCAACAGCAGAGAAAAATCCAGTTTTCATCGTGTAGATTTTGTTTTTTGTCCAAATCAAATTTTGGAAAGGTCGCTATGGAATTTCCTTTATATATTATAGCAATTATTTATAGAAAATAAATGGTTTTTAAATTTTTATAATATCGATTTGGCTTCAAATTCAACCCGGGATATTTTATTATGATAATATACGATATTCTGGTCGTATATGGCCAATTTCAATATTTTAATAATATTATATTGAGGTATTTTAAAATTGATTTATTTTATTTGAATTGGTCAGTTATAAAAGGGACTTTCTTCAAACGACCTCAGTTTTCGACGAAACAAATTTTGTTGGTACCGCAACAGTAAATTATTGCTAGATTTCAAGTTGCACGCAAATCAGTGTTATTCTGTGAGCGTGGCAAAATAAAATGCAATATTAATCATTCAAATTGGACGTGTATGAACGCTATTCGAGCAAACAAACTCGGAATTCGACGAAACAAGTTTCGTTAGGACCGTATCGTCAAAATATACTATGTCGTCCGGTCGCGTCTCGAACGGGGTTCGTATGTGAGCGCAACAACGAATAAACGACGTTCGAAAACGCGATACGTACGAAATAAAAATCGTTTGTCAACATCGTTCGTCAAATCAACTTAAAATATATTATCTCCACACTATATAAACACCTAAACTTCTAATCCTAGCCACCAAAATCAGTATTCTTCATGTAATTTTGCAAAAACACCCCTAAACACAAAATCAATTATATTTTCGAATCCGTGATGAATTTGTGGGGGGTTCCAAAGCAAAAGTAGTAGATTGGGGACGTATCTACCTGCTCAGAAAAGTTGGGGGTGAACGGCCACCTGTAGTGGTCGGAATCGGCTTAAAACCAGCGAATTCCATTTTCGTTTTTGGCCAGAATGGAGGAGTTTGGGTTGATTTGGGAGGCCGGGACCTTGGGGGTTTTGTAGAGGAGAGATAAGGCTTTCAAATGGCTGTGGTCTCGGGATCTGAAAGGGTGTTTGGTGGCCAGAATTGGAAGATGAACGGAGATGGAAGTTTTTGGTTCGTTTGTGTTTGTGGAGGTCGGTTATGGATGATTTCCGGTGAACTGGTGGCGTATGGTGGGTCGAGGTTGAGGGTCGATGGAGCTCTGATGGATGGGGTTCGAACGGTGGTGGTGGCATCGACTATTGTGCCTCGTGGCGACGGCCCTTGGCATTTGATCGGAATTGGGGGAAAACTAGATTTCCGGTGAATGAGGCAATGGAGGAGGGTGGTGTTTGGGGCGGCAGCTACTGGCGGAGCGGCGGTCACGGTGGGGTGGTCGATGGGGTCTCCGGCGGCTCCTATCGACTCCGGCGACGGCTCAAGGTAGGTGAAGTTTTGAACGTTGCGAAGAAGCATCGGGTTTGAGGAGGTTCAACTAAAGAAAACGCGTTTCTTTGTTTCAGACATGATGACGTGGCAAAGAAGGTAATTAAATATTTAAATTAATTTTTAATTTGTTAATTAATAACCGTATAATATGTTCAAACTTTGGAATGCGATAACTTCCACATACGTTAACGAAATCTGATGAAACTCGATCCGTTGGGATCGCAGGGACGAGACCTATCCGATGGCACTGACTAGGAGTCGATCTGACACAGTTGAAATTTCAGCAAATTCTGAGTGTTCGTTTCAAATTAAATGCAACAAATGCATCAAACGTCGACAGAATAACCTGGTGAGTTAATTCTCACACCTTCTGGAATTCTGTGATGTGGTAAATTCATATTAAAATATAATTTACCTTTAAAAATATAAATTGGTTGAATGGTTGCCATTGGTTGTTCTTGTTTGATTGGTTGTTGTTATTTATAATTCATCGTTTTAAATTTATAGATGATTGAAATTTATTGCATATATTATTATGAAATGTGTATCGAGCTGTGATGCAGGGAAGAACAGGTTGGAGGGATCCGACCGGATTCCTCAAATACTGTTTATGTTGTTTATTTGTTTTATATCGTTGATATTTGAACTGATTGAACCCCATATGTTAGTGAGACTTGTTTGAACATGATGGTTGAACAAATATTCACCCGTGTGTGTTTAAAATCAACCGACAGTTTTGATTTGGTAACTGGCGGTAAATGGCCCAAAATGTGTTGTTTAGACGTCGTTCGACCGTTCGGTGAATCGATGTAGTTTTAAAATTATGAATTATTTTCTAACTAAATTGAGCCTTTCTAAGTCATTTTATATAATTGATTAAATTATAAATTTATATATAAATATTTTAATCAAGTTTGTAAAAGAATTATTTAAAAGAGTTTGTGTAGTAACATCGTGTGATGTAAACAAGTTATAAAGAAAAAGGGCAAAGAAATTTCCTATGTGTTGAAAAAAAATGAAATAATTGTTTTTAAAACAATTAAATGGCGTTTTAAATCAATTAAGCTATTTAATTAATTTAAAAATGGGAAATGACAAATGATAGTCAGTGAACTGCTAAGTGAGGTGTACGGTCGACAAAAATCAACCGTCTTTAGTTGAAATTGATAATTGAAGTAATTTGATTTTATTATCTTGAATATTCGTTAAGGTTTAACGAATGGTGTTGAATAGTTATTTAATCTTTGATCAACTATAGATTAAAGTGATTATTGAATTAGTTTGTGTTTTTAAAGTAAACTTTCTATTTAATAAGGTTTTCAAAAGGATGATAATACTATTTTAGTTAATAGAAAAGTTAACCATCTCTAATATAGTTAATATGGAAGTTAGTTATTATTTTAATTAATAATAAGTAAAGCGATGACTTTTAATTAGTCGTCGATTAAGAAGTGTTGAGTAGCGATTGGTTTCGATTAGAAGGGGCGATAAGAGTTAAGTAGAATTAAGATCCAAAGTATTCAAACAAGGTTTGTAAATGAGATTTATAGGCAATTTGGAAGAAATCCAAAATAGGTTTAAAAAGGGTTTTATACCAAATTAGTGACCTTAAAGAGGTAAGGTATTTGGTTGAATGAAGCGTTGTAAGTAAAATTTGAATTTCAAAGGTAAAGTTAAGTACACATAATTGGGTTGTATTAAATATCGGTAAATGGTTATTATAAAGAAATCAAAGAGAAGTTTTAAAAGGATTTTCTTTAAAACCAAATTGATGAGTTAAATGTTGAAGAATTGAGTAAAGAGATTTATCGAAAGAAGGTTTTAATGTAAGCGATGTTTTATAAAACCAAATTTGAAATCGAGACGATAAAGTTGTTATGAGAGTTAAGTTACAAACCGATATTTATTCCTAGATAAGAACGTTGTCAATCAAGGTCTGAGAGGTAAATAAAATACCCCAACTTGAATGGCTTCACAATTATCGATGAATGATATTCGTTTGTGGTGAGTGCAAAGTGTTGAAATTGGCAAAGTATTCTATACGTGAAGTATTGAAAATGAATGCGAGATTTTGGGAATATGAATATAAGTAAGAATATTTGGGTTTAAATTATAAGTCGACATTCGATTTGTCAAATATCTTTTAAAGAGGCCAAGTCATGCCAAGTACTGAAGCAGTTAAATCATTTTATTGACACATTTGTTATTTGATAGTTAAATCACCGACTATCAAAACCAGACCAATACGATTGTTGGTACGGAAAGACCGGGATCAAATTTATATCCGAAAACCATTCCGACCAACAAATACGTGAAGACGTCGATTGAAGACGGAGCAAGTGAAGATCGTGGATCTTCATAAGCGGAAGGACTACTGGTTGAATTTCTCTGGCTTGCAAACAGAGTTATTTGATTTGTGATTCTGTCGTGGTTGAAATCCACGGGTTGCAAGGACTTCTCGCTACTGATCCTTGGGGTGATTCCTATATGAGATGCAGTAGGAGAGTACTTCGGTTCATCCTGTTCCTGGATGACTTGTATGGACGAGTGTCTAACAGAGTATTTCCAAAGGGGTCACATACGTTGATTTCTTCAAACGTATTTCTGTTGATGGCGGAGAAGGCCGTACACCTTCTCTTAGCTAACCGCAGAGTATTTTTGTGGACGTCAATTAGTGATATCTAGCGGATCTGACAATGTGGCATTAAAAGTGAATGATGGCCAGATGGTTGAAAGGGAATTCTAGCCTCAAGCCTCATCAACCGGGAAATGACAAAAATCGGGCAGGCAGCATGGCTATGTGGGTCGCTCCCATTAGGGTGTATGATCACCTATCTAGAGAAATTCCATTTGCTTCTTTAATCTATGTTTCGATGTTGTCCCTTTTTGGGCAGACGGTTGCTGATCCCAACCGTCGGTGATATACATTCGATACACTCATGCAAAATGAGTGGTCGGTCATGTGAGGGCCCGGTTGCAAGATGTTCTTGTTGAACCCTGTGTATTCGCCTCTAGAGATACACGTGCGGAAGGTGGACCCATACCTTGTCATGGTTGGAAATTCGATATCCAATAAGCACCCGGGGTTTTGGTTTGTATACTATATACGGGTAGGGTGAGATGCAAGCGTTCCTCTAGTTTGTTAATTACTTGTATTTAGACACTATGATAATATCATAGCAAGTAATGATTTCAAAAACCATTTTAGGTTATAGTAAGGTAAAAACCATCCGTGTTTATGTGTGGACTGGTCTTACTATTATCCTTTTGTTTCGAAAAGGATTTTTCCAAAGTTAAACAAGTGTGTGTTATGTGAATTTACCACTAATAGTATTCTAGACTAACCCGGTGTATTTTTTTCTAAAATCAAATGTGCTCGGGTCAGACCGAGTATATTCCAAGATAGGTTCCGCTTGGAGTTTCAGGAGCTGGGAGCAGGCGGCTTCACCATTAGTTATATAAAGTTATTTCCGCTGTGATTGATATCTGTTAAACTCTAATTGTAAGAACCCGTAACTTCCCCGTGAAGGCAAGCACGAATACTTTGAGAACAACACACAAAAGGACGCATACGGAAGAACATTTCATTGTTATTACAACAATTCCATCAAATACAAGAATATACAGAGTATAAATGAATGGATTACATTCGATAAATATCAGAGATTACAATAAATTACATAGCAGCGGAAAATAATACAAAATCACAACTAGAAGTGATACACGGATATAGAGCTTTCCGAGCATCGTTCCAGCTGTAAATCAGGATCCTGTGAATATAAATCTGCAAAATCAAAACTACTAGCTGCCCGTGCGGAAAATAGGGGCACCCAGAGTTTAGGTTAAAACAATAAACTCCAGGTCAGTCATGGGACTGGTGTGAGAACTAAAACAGTTATAATTCTTTATTTTAAAGTTAGGTAAATCAAGGGACCACGCCGTATAACACGGAACGGGTTTCCTCCCAAGAATACCAGTGCATAGAACAAACAGCGCAACGCTAAATAAAGAAAAATGAAGCTGTTATAAGACCCAGGTCCCATCACACAATGCAACGCAAGCCGGAGGATAGGGTTTTTACCTTATAACAGCCAAAGCATGCTTGATACGTTTAAAACACATTATTTGATACTATTATAGGTGTATAGTGTCAAAACAATTTCAATCATAAATATCAATCATAGGCGGCATGAATGACCCATACCACTATGTCGCCATACTAGGTTCTACAAATAAAACCGCACTATCACGTATTGGAAATTGGATTTCCGTCATGAGCCGAGGCAAGGGGCAAGCTCCTCTCCACGTTCGAGACACTCTAGCAAATGCCTCAGGACCCCACTATGATCCTTGGATCTTCAGGGCCGGTCCTCTCTTACTTTTGAGGATTGGCAATTCCTGAACACACGTTTCTCGGTCCTTACAGACCTATATCCGAGGCGCCTCGCATTCCAACAACCACACAGGTGAAAAGTATATAAATGTCAGGGCTGGTAGGTCACTGACACCACCCTAGCTAGAAAGAAACGTCGTGCTCTCCCTGCAGTCACTATCCCGTTTTTGACTCATACCGAGGTGTGAGGCTCGCGAATTCACGTTATACACAAAGCTACGCCACACAGGCCGTGCTTTGATCATCAACCACAAGACTTTGCTTTTCAACAGAAGCCTTGATCAATTGCCACTTACGCATGCCACACTGGCAATTCATTCCATGCGACTGATGTCCATCGATATACAACCTCTGAGCTCGTACATCTCAGAGAAGGGCGTTAAGCAAGAGAATAAATTCTCCGCCGCCAAACAGATGTATATTTAATAGAGATCAATCAACACAGAATAAAATCCAATGTCAGACACACAATCCATTTACAAGTTCGTTCTGGGTCTGAACGAAACCGGAGGCACTTTCCTCGCATATCCGTCCATCTCCAAGTACGTCTGGACGATCACCAACTGATTCCCTCATCCTGGGTGTACAGCCCAATCAAGATCATCAGTAATCACCCAAACGATGTGAAGACTTCCGGTCTTCAACCACCGTCTTCATCTTCGACATCTCGTCGAATCGGTTATTCAGAATGGGTATAAACCCGGCCTTTCTGAATAACCCACGTATATAATAAACGAATGTTACACAAGCTCAACAAACGCCTCATTCCAATTCAGAATATTCTTTTATTCACAAAATCACATTCTTAGGGAAATGTTCCCATTAATTTTATCCAAGATAAATTCTTCTAAATTTATCCTATAATCTTCCTTTGGATATCATTTCAAACTAGTCGGGATTAACGAACCACACCGAAGTAATTATTTATTTTATTTCCCAATCCCAACCTATATATCCCATGGAGAAAACTGGTAATACTCCACATCTAACACCACGGTGTTATCGGTAAAATTAATTACCATTTCTTGTTCAAATCTAATTAAAGATTTAACTATCGCTTTGGAGCAAAACTGGTGATACTCCACTCTCGATCACTTTTCAGATTTGATAATTTAAATTATCAATTCACATTTTTAATCTAATTAAAGATTCATTAAAACTCCACTTAGTTTTAATCTTCTCAAAAATCAATATTCTATCTTTAACTAGGTTAAAGAACCAATGTCTTCTAAAACACGATTCACGGTAAACCCAAATCACATTTGATATTAAATACAAGGCTCTGAATAGAAAATATATCGGCTTATATTCAATATCAAATTCTTAAACAAACAAATATCGTATTGGAAATAACGATATAAAATATATCTTTCAAATTCCCATAACAATATCCGTATAGTCACGAAATCCAATATCGAAATATTCCGAAGATAATTTCGATTCAACCCCAGTCCAATCCACGTATTGGGAATATCGATTATTTTAAAATCACTTTCAAATTCAATTTATTCATTTCAAAAATAAATTGATTTTTAATTCTAGTTCAAAACTAGTTCATTTCGATAAAAATCTATTTTTATCTTTTCAAATGTGGAATTTTTCACCCCAGTTCTTTCCAATTCACATATTATAATTTTACACAAATTATAGATATTTTTAATAATTTTATCAAGGCCCGTACAGTCGATTTCCATCAATGGCCATCGAACTGCACTTACAGCGACCTTTTCTGAAATTGATTTGGACATAATTCCAAATCCAACCGTTAGATTTCAAATTTCTAACATTCATTGGAAAGCTCTTTTCGATACGAACCCAACGGTTCCGGTTTTAGGAGAATCCGACGGTCGGATCTCCCGCAATGTCCGTTTGAAATAAATGGTCGAAATTCACGAACTGCCGCGGCGCGGCGCGTTCTATTCAGGCCATATATATATAATATATATATATATTATATATATATATTTCGTCGATTTCCTTTTAAAACCAATTATATAAATAGTTTTAAAATTCGTTTCAAAATCTATTTCAACACCATTTCCATTCAAAGCCAAAATTGAATTCTTCTTTATAAATTCGTTTTAAAATTCATTTCTATTCAATTCAAATTTTAATTCAATTTGAATTCATTTCAATTCACTTTCAATTCAATTTGAATTCGTTTTCAATTTATTTCGAAATCGTTTTCAATTCAATTCATTTCGAAATCGTTTTCAATTCAATTCATTTCGAAATCGTTTTCAATTCAATTCATTTCGAAATCGTTTTCAATTCAATTCATTTCGAAATCGTTTTCAATTCAATTCATTTCGAAATCGTTTTCAATTCAATTCATTTCGAAATCGTTTTCAATTCAATTCATTTCGAAATCGTTTTCAATTCAATTCATTTCGAAATCGTTTGAAATCGATATAAATATCGTTCACGTCGAAATAACGCATCTCTAATCAACACGGCTTTATATTTTTCAAAACTCCTTTATTCTATCCAACAAATGAATATTTATCCCATTCAACACATGAATCTATATTTCTTTCAACACACGACTAATCTCAACACATGAGTACTGTCAACACATCACTATTTTTGTTATGTAAAATATTTTATAAAACTATGGTATCTATCGTTTGATTTTTCAATTAGACTTCTACTGGGAAGTAGTTCTAATTTTAAATGTGATAAAGATGTAATTTATTTTATTGTATAAAATATTTCACTCAACACACGAACATCGTCAACACATGACTATTTTTATATTCAACACATGAATTTTCTTTTATAATATTCATTGTTGTCCCGATTGGAATGAGGCTCAATCAATCACCATATAACGTTAATTATATGGATTCCATACAACACATGTATATAATAGCACTGAAAAATAATCAACCATCAACCAAAGTGCACTACACTGTATAAGCATCAAATATAGATATCTAACGCTTATAACAGCCTGTCAATCAATCGATCAACATATTTAATCAATCAGGATGAGTGAACTTCCAAATTTCATCCCAACACCCGTGTGGGGTTTCAAACAATCAAACACAGATTTTATTTGTGCAGTTGGGTGACGTGTAAAATTTATCGTCCCAATCAATGTCCTTCAAATAGGTGTACATAAACAAACCGTCCGGTTTGTAAATGAATATTTTATTTATTCACATTCACGTTAAAAATTATATTTTTAACGATAAAATATTCTATTTCAACACATGAATTTCTATTCAGTTCATTTACACAATAAAAATGATATTTTTATTTTTCTAACATATTTTAGAAAATTTCGGCGGCATAACGGCACGATACTAGAAACGGGACAAGGCCTAGCCTTATCCCCGGTCTAGTGAAGGCCCACGCCATTCACACATCAATCATATTCACCAAACAACCAAATTCAAATCAAATCATCAAACTAATCTATGCAACCAAACAAACAAGTCCATGGTCTGTGGACGATTGTGTCGGGTGCTACTAAGCACCGTCTGCATCCTAGTATATATATATAACTAAAAAAAAGAGAATTTAGAGTGAGAACTTCTCACCGAAAGCTATCCAATCATCTTGACTCTTCTTCTCGCCTTTTTATCATCTTCTTGTGCCCGTAGTCACTATATATATAAAAATCACACATTTTTATATTTCGATGTCTTTAAAATAAAAATCACATTTTTATTTATTCACTTTCAATTTAAAAGTCATATTTTTATAATCACTTCATATATTTAAAAATCGAATTTTCACTTCGCTATTCAATACATAAAAATCATATTTTTACTATGACGTTCTATGGATAAAAATTCTATTTTTTATAACGCTATTCTCTATATAAAGATTTCGCCTTTTCAAAAATATAGATTTCATCTTTATAAAAATCATCACTTTATTTCAACGTATATAAAATAAAAATCAGATTTTTATTTCGCTACATATACAAAGATGATATCTTTATATTCTCTATCCTATAAAGATTATATTTTTAATACTTTAAAAATATAAAAATCATATTTTTAATATTTCTATATAGTAAAGATTATATTTTTAATACTTTAAAAATATAAAAAATCATATTTTTATCACTTTAAAAATATAAAGATCATACCTTTTACCAAATAAAAATCCTATCTTTTCACCTTTTAAAGTTCTAATCTTCTTCCATTTAAAATTCAAACCTTTTCTATTTTAAATTCTTTTTTTTAAAATCAGTTTTAAATTACTTTTAAAATCAGTTTTTAAATTACTTTTAAAATCAGTTTTTTAATTAATTTTAAAATCAGTTTTTAAATAAACAAAAAAACAGTTTTTAAACTTAAAATCGAAATTAGTTTTAAACTTTAAAATAAAAATAGTATTTAATCTTTTTTTTCTCCAGTTTATATAAATCAAAAATAAAATAAATAAAAAGAAAAAAAAGGACTTACAGGGGGGGTCTCTTTGAGTTCGCCGGAGGTGGCTAGGGGGGGAGAGGTCGGCGGAGGTGGGCGCGACGGGGTAAAGGGGCGGTGGCGGCTGTGTCGTGGTGGGCGCAGGCGGTTCGGGGTTCGAAGGGGGTAACGGGTCTCGTGGGTTCGACGAAGGGGGAGGGTGAATCGAGAGGAGGGAGGACAGGATCGGTGAGAGGAGGAGGTGGAAGCGGGGCGGCTCGCGGCGCTGCTGGGGGGGGGGGGGGGGGGGGTGGGCTGTCGATCGATTCCGATTCGGTTTTTTTTTTCTTCTTTTTTTTTTTTCGTTATGAACGGCTGAATTGGGTGGGGGGGCAGAAGGTTTTAAGGGAGAAAAGGGGGGAATATTTTTATTTTTATTTTTATTATTTTAATTAATTTAATTTCTAAAAGTTGACTTTTTATTTTGACTTCAAAACGAGGCCCACCGCCTGTCGTCCGTAGCGTTTCACCCCCATTCTGAACACAATGGGATATGTATCGCAAGCTGATTCGATCGTCTCGATAAGTTTCCGTTGAATTTACATTTAAATCACTTTATTGAATTTTAAACGTGCATTTCAAATTACCGGGGTCACATACTAACTAGAAAAATTCCAAAAAAATATTTTCTAGCTTCGTATTGACGATACGGTCCTAACAAAACTAGTTTCGTCGAATTCTGAGACCGTTGGAAAAATGGCCAATTTCCAGTCGATTAAAATCAACTGAAATGGTCAAAACACGTTTTCCTTTGCCACGCTCACATATTGATTCGAAAAATTATGAAATTTGAAACCTAGCAATAACTTGACACTGCGGATCCAACAAAAGTGGTTTCGTCGAAATCCGAGGTCGTTTGCAAAATGTCCATTTTTAAGGGCCTGAATTCCATAGCGACTATTCAGAATTTTCAACTGGACATATCTTTTGATTCCCGCCATGAAATCTCAATTTGTCGGATTCGTTGGAAAGATACCATCAATTAGATCACAATGTTTTTGGTTTTACTAAAATCCGGATTGTTTTGCACCCGGTACATTCAATTGAAGTTTGAAATCGAATTATCGAACTACCGCGCCATTTTCAATTCCATTAATAATTATATATAAATATTTATATTCTAACGACGACGTATATAATATATACGTCGAATTCTATTCAAAATAAATTTCTCGTCGATATTATTTAAAATAATCTATTTTAAATATTCAAAATCCGCTAAAATTGCCAAAATAAAAATTTTAAACTGGCCCAGATTTTCGGGTTATTACAATCTCCCCCACTTAAAACTTTTCGTCCCCGAAAAGGAACAAAGTCGAAAGTGGTTTGATTATTAAGCTCTACATTCGGTCGGGCTTCCATTCTCCAACTTTTCAGTTTCTGAGAATTTTCAAATATTTCAAAAATTTGGCTAACACCCTAAATTTTCGAAAAATTTCGCCATAACCTCCCCTGCACCGGGAGCATCGGGGAATTTCAAATAGCTTCCCCGGTCCTTCAGATCTCAAAAAGAAAAAGAAAAAGCCAAGCGGCTAGCCAAGCGGCTAGCCAATAGGCTCACAAAATCATCATCACCCAAACAAAACAGGAAATTATGTAGTAAACATGTACCTATTTGTCGGGCAAACAAATTTTATTCTCTGCTCTAGCCTCCTTGCTATGACCTGTTCAATGTAAGTATATATATATGCAAGCAAATGCGACCGATTTTCAATACAATTCAATATTTGGTTCAATTAGGCTAAATGGTTCAAAATTATCAAACAAATAAACAAACAATAAAAACATCAATCAATTAGTGAATTAGAGTTTCAAATTCATAAATTTGATATATATACAAAAAATCATGTTTTGATGCCAATTCACAACAATGTGCTCTAACTATATTGGTTTTGGTTCTCACACCAGCCTAATGGAAATATATAGATAATCACACCTTCGAAACACGAATATAAATTCTGATAATGGAGCTCCATCAACAAAATCATCTCCGAGCGACTAGAGTGTAATCCTATATCTATCCAGTATATTAAAACTTCGACTATACGTTCATGACGCGTATACGCGAAATCTATATATACTCGATTGTCCATATTGAAAATAAATAAATAATCAAATACGTATAAAGCGATTTAAATTTTCAAAACAAAATTGTTTTCATTTGAAAAATATACTCTTCACACTCGTTCTAGGACACTACTGATCCCATCTCTAACGAGTAATTCTAATTGGATATTACTAATCCAATATCTGATGAATTCTTTCGTATTGTTCTAATGTGTCTTGTTCTCGAGCTCTGTAAACCAAAGCTCTGATACCAACTGTAAGAACCCGTAACTTCCCCGTGAAGGCAAGCACGAATACTTTGAGAACAACACACAAAAGGACGCATACGGAAGAACATTTCATTGTTATTACAACAATTCCATCAGATACAAGAATATACAGAGTATAAATGAATGGATTACATTCGATAAATATCAGAGATTACAATAAATTACATAGCAGCAGAAAATAATACAAAATCACAACTAGAAGTGATACACGGATACAGAGCTTTCCGAGCATCGTTCCAGCTGTAAATCAGGATCCTGTGAATATAAATCTGCAAAACCAAAACTACTAGCTGCCCGTGCGGAAAATAGGGGCACCCAGAGTTTAGGTTAAAACAATAAACTCCAGGTCAGTCATGGGACTGGTGTGAGAACTAAAACAGTTATAATTCTTTATTTTAAAGTTAGGTAAATCAAGGGACCACGCCGTATAACACGGAACGGGTTTCCTCCCAAGAATACCAGTGCATAGAACAAACAGCGCAATGCTAAATAAAGAAAAATGAAGCTGTTATAAGACCCAGGTCCCATCACACAATGCAACGCAAGCCGGAGGATAGGGTTTTTACCTTATAACAGCCAAAGCATGCTTGATACGTTTAAAACACATTATTTGATACTATTATAGGTGTATAGTGTCAAAACAATTTCAATCATAAATATCAATCATAGGCGGCATGAATGACCCATACCACTATGTCGCCATACTAGGTTCTACAAATAAAACCGCACTATCACGTATTGGAAATTGGATTTCCGTCATGAGCCGAGGCAAGGGGCAAGCTCCTCTCCGCGTTCGAGACACTCTAGCAAATGCCTCAGTACCCCACTATGATCCTTGGATCTTCAGGGTCGGTCCTCTCTTACTTTTGAGGATTGGCAATTCCTGAACACACGTTTCCCGGTCCTTACAGACCTATATCCGAGGCGCCTCGCATTCCAACAACCACACAGGTGAAAAGTATATAAATGTCAGGGCTGGTAAGTCACTGACACCACCCTAGCTAGAAAGAAACGTCGTGCTCTCCCTGCAGTCACTATCCCGTTTTTGACTCATACCGAGGTGTGAGGCTCGCGAATTCACGTTATACACAAAGCTACGCCACACAGGCCGTGCTTTGATCATCAACCACAAGACTTTGCTTTTCAACAGAAGCCTTGATCAATTGCCACTTACGCATGCCACACTGGCAATTCACTCCATGCGACTGATGTCCATCGATATACAACCTCTGAGCTCGTACGTCTCAGAGAAGGGCGTTTTGCAAGAGAATAAATTCTCCGCCGCCAAACAGATGTATATTTAATAGAGATCAATCAACACAGAATAAAATCCAATGTCAGACACACAATCCATTTACAAGTTCGTTCTGGGTCTGAACGAAACCGGAGGCACTTTCCTCGCATATCCGTCCATCTCCAAGTACATCTGGACGATCACCAACTGATTCCCTCATCCTGGGTGTACAGCCCAATCAAGATCATCAGTAATCACCCAAACGATGTGAAGACTTCCGGTCTTCAACCACCGTCATCATCTTCGACATCTCGTCGAATCGGTTATTCAGAATGGGTATAAACCCGGCCTTTCTGAATAACCCACGTATATAATAAACGAATGTTACACAAGCTCAACAAACGCCTCATTCCAATTCAGAATATTCTTTTATTCACAAAATCACATTCTTAGGGAAATGTTCCCATTAATTTTATCCAAGATAAATTCTTCTAAATTTATCCTATAATCTTCCTTTGGATATTATTTCAAACTAGTCGGGATTAACGAACCACACCGAAGTAATTATTTATTTTATTTCCCAATCCCAACCTATATATCCCATGGAGAAAACTGGTAATACTCCACATCTAACACCACGGTGTTATCGGTAAAATTAATTACCATTTCACGTTCAAATCTAATTAAAGATTTAACTATCGCTTTGGAGAAAAACTGGTGATACTCCACTCTCGATCACTTTTCAGATTTGATAATTTAAATTATCAATTCACATTTTTAATCTAATTAAAGATTCATTAAAACTCCACTTAGTTTTAATCTTCTCAAAAATCAATATTCTGTCTTTAACTGGGTTAAAGAACCAATGTCTTCTAAAACACGATTCACGGTAAACCCAAATCACATTTGATATTAAATACAAGGCTCTGAATAGAAAATATATCGGCTTATATTCAATATCAAATTCTGAAACCAACAAATATCGTATTGGAAATAACGATATAAAATATATCTTTCAAATTCCCATAACAATATCCGTATAGTCATGAAATCCAATATCAAAATATTCCGAAGATAATTTCGATTCAACCCCAGTCCAATCCACGTATTGGGAATATCGATTATTTTTAAAATCACTTTCAAATTCAATTTATTCATTTCAAAAATAAATTGATTTTTAATTCTAGTTCAAAACTAGTTCATTTCGATAAAAATCTATTTTTATCTTTTCAAATGTGGAATTTTTCACCCCAGTTCTTTCCAATTCACATATTATAATTTTACACAAATTATAGATATTTTTAATAATTTTATCAAGGCCCGTACAGTCGATTTCCATCAATGGCCATCGAACTGCACTTACAGCGACCTTTTCTGAAATTGATTTGGACATAATTGCAAATCCAACCGTTAGATTTCAAATTTCTAACATTCATTGGAAAGCTCTTTTCGATACGAACCCAACGGTTCTGGTTTTAGGAGAATCCGACGGTCGGATCTCCCGCAATGTCCGTTTGAAATAAATGGTCGAAATTCACGAACTGCCGCGGCGCGGCGCGTTCTATTCAGGCCATTATATATATAGTATATATATATTATATATATATATATATAAATATTTCGTCGATTTCCTTTTAAAACGAATTATATAAATAGTTTTAAAATTCGTTTCAAAATCTATTTCAACACCATTTCCATTCAAAGCCAAAATTGAATTCTTCTTTATAAATTCGTTTTAAAATTCATTTCTATTCAATTCAAATTTTAATTCAATTTGAATTCATTTCAATTCACTTTCAATTCAATTTGAATTCGTTTTCAATTCATTTCGAAATCGTTTTCAATTCAATTCATTTCGAAATCGTTTTCAATTCAATTCATTTCGAAATCGTTTTCAATTCAATTCATTTCGAAATCGTTTTCAATTCAATTCATTTCGAAATCGTTTTCAATTCAATTCATTTCCAAATCGTTTTCAATTCAATTCATTTCGAAATCGTTTTCAATTCAATTCATTTCGAAATCGTTTTCAATTCAATTCATTTCGAAATCGTTTTCAATTCAATTCATTTCGAAATCGTTTGAAATCGATATAAATATCGTTCACGTCGAAATAACGCATCTCTAATCAACACGGCTTTATATTTTTCAAAACTCCTTTATTCTATCCAACAAATGAATATTTATCCCATTCAACACATGAATCTATATTTCTTTCAACACACGACTAATCTCAACACATGAGTACTGTCAACACATCACTATTTTTGTTATGTAAAATATTTTATAAAACTATGGTATCTATCGTTTGATTTTTCAATTAGACTTCTACTGGGAAGTAGTTCTAATTTTAAATGTGATAAAGATGTAATTTATTTTATTGTATAAAATATTTCACTCAACACACGAACATCGTCAACACATGACTATTTTTATATTCAACACATGAATTTTCTTTTATAATATTCATTGTTGTCCCGATTGGAATGAGGCTCAATCAATCACCATATAACGTTAATTATATGGATTCCATACAACACATGTATATAATAGCACTGAAAAATAATCAACCATCAACCAAAGTGCACTACACTGTATAAGCATCAAATATAGATATCTAACGCTTATAACAGCCTGTCAATCAATCGATCAACATATTTAATCAATCAGGATGAGTGAACTTCCAAATTTCATCCCAACATCCGTGTGGGGTTTCAAACAATCAAACACAGATTTTATTTGTGCAGTTGGGCGACGTGTAAAATTTATCGTCCCAATCAATGTCCTTCAAATAGGTGTACATAAACAAACCGACCGGTTTGTAAATGAATATTTTATTTATTCACATTCACGTTAAAAATTATATTTTTAACGATAAAATATTCTATTTCAACACATGAATTTCTATTCAGTTCATTTACACAATAAAAATGATATTTTTATTTTTCTAACATATTTTAGAAAATTTCGGCGGCATAACGGCACGATACTAGAAACGGGACAAGGCCTAGCCTTATCCCCGGTCTAGTGAAGGCCCACTCCATTCACACATCAATCATATTCACCAAACAACCAAATTCAAATCAAATCATCAAACTAATCTATGCAACCAAACAAACAAGTCCATGGTCTGTGGACGATTGTGTCGGGTGCTACTAAGCACCGTCTGCATCCTAGTATATATATATATAACTAAAAAAAAGATAATTTAGAGTGAGAAGTTCTCACCGAAAGCTATCCAATCATCTTGACTCTTCTTCTCGCCTTTTTATCATCTTCTTGTGCCCGTAGTCACTATATATATAAAAATCACACATTTTTATATTTCGATGTCTTTAAAATAAAAATCACATTTTTATTTATTCACTTTCAATTTAAAAGTCATATTTTTATAATCACTTCATATATTTAAAAATCGAATTTTCACTTCGCTATTCAATACATAAAAATCATATTTTACTATCACGTTCTATGGATAAAAATTCTATTTTTTATAACGCTATTCTCTATATAAAGATTTCACCTTTTCAAAAATATAGATTTCATCTTTATAAAAATCATCACTTTATTTCAACGTATATAAAATAAAAATCAGATTTTTATTTCGCTACATATACAAAGATGATATCTTTATATTCTCTATCCTATAAAGATTATATTTTTAATACTTTAAAAATATAAAAATCATATTTTTAATATTTCTATATAGTAAAGATTATATTTTTAATACTTTAAAAATATAAAAATCATATTTTTATCACTTTAAAAATATAAAGATCATACCTTTTACCAAATAAAAATCCTATCTTTTCACCTTTTAAAGTTCTAATCTTCTTCCATTTAAAATTCAAACCTTTTCTATTTTAAATTCTTTTTTTTAAAATCAGTTTTAAATTACTTTTAAAATCAGTTTTTAAATTACTTTTAAAATCAGTTTTTAAATTACTTTTAAAATCAGTTTTTAAATAAACAAAAAAATAGTTTTTAAACTTAAAATCGAAATTAGTTTTAAACTTTAAAATAAAAATAGTATTTAATCTTTTTTTTCTCCAGTTTGTATAAATCAAAAATAAAATAAATAAAAAGAAAAAAAAAGGACTTACAGGGGGGGGGGTCTCTTTGAGTTCGCCGGAGGTGGCTAGGGGGGGAGAGGTCGGCGGAGGTGGGCGCGACGGGGTAAAGGGGCGGTGGCGGCTCTGTCGTGGTGGGCGCAGGCGGTTCGGGGTTCGAAGGGGGTAACGGGTCTCGTGGGTTCGACGAAGGGGGAGGGTGAATCGAGAGGAGGGAGGACAGGATCGGTGAGAGGAGGAGGTGGAAGCGGGGCGGCTCGCGGCGCTGCTGGGGGGGGGGGGGGGGGGTGGGCTGTCGATCGAATACGATTCGGTTTTTTTTTTTCTTCTTTTTTTTTCGTTATGAACGGCTGAATTGGGGGCGGCCAGAAGGTTTTAAGGGAGAAAAGGGGGGAATATTATTTTTTTTATTTTTATTATTTTAATTAATTTAATTTCTAAAAGTTGACTTTTTATTTCGACTTCAAAACGAGGCCCACCGCCTGTCGTCCATAGCGTTTCACCCCCATTCTGAACACAATGGGATATGTATCGCTAGCTGATTCGATCGTCTCGATAAGTTTCCGTTGAATTTACATTTAAATCACTTTATTGAATTTTAAACGTGCATTTCAAATTACCGGGGTCACATACTAAGTAGAAAAATTCCAGAAAAATATTTTCTAGCTTCGTATTGACGATACGGTCCTAACAAAACTAGTTTCGTCGAATTCTGAGACCGTTGGAAAAATGGCCAATTTCCAGTCGATTAAAATCAACTGAAATGGTCAAAACACGTTTTCCTTTGCCACGCTCACATATTGATTCGAAAAATTATGAAATTTGAAACCTAGAAATAACTTGACACTGCGGATCCAACAAAAGTGGTTTCGTCGAAATCCGAGGTCGTTTGCAAAATGTCCATTTTTAAGGGCCTGAATTCCATAGCGACTATTCAGAATTTTCAACTGGACATATCTTTTGATTCCCGCCATGAAATCTCAATTTGTCGGATTCGTTGGAAAGATATCATCAATTAGATCACAATGTTTTTGGTTTCACTAAAATCCGGATTGTTTTGCACCCGGTACATTCAATTGAAGTTTGAAATCGAATTATCGAACTACCACGCCATTTTCAATTCCATTAATAATTATATATAAATATTTATATTCTAACGACGACGTATATAATATATACGTCGAATTCTATTCAAAATAAATTTCTCGTCGATATTATTTAAAATAATCTATTTTAAATATTCAAAATCCGCTAAAATTGCCAAAATAAAATTTTTAAACTGGCCCAGATTTTCGGGTTATTACACTGATGATTGGTATGTATATACAGTTTCTTTTGTATAAAAATATTTGTTACATTTTATTTTATTCGTTCCGCTGTGAGATTCTGATGTGTTCTTCTTCTTTCTTCCATTCTAATACTTCTTTCTTTCTACTCTCACCCTCTAAGTTCTTTCTCATGACAATCTGAGGGTTCGATACTTGGGTTTTTGGCAAGTGATACAGGTTTATGTATTGTTTGTCGAAAACCCGAGCGTCGACCTTTTCCCGGGTCGTTACAGTGGTATCAGAGCTATTGGTTTAGTGATAACCTTGGCTCTGTGGCGTGATTCAATAGAGATGGGGTCAGCAGTACCCTAGATTGACTTTGAGTATATATACGAGAGAACGTATTTGTAAATTTGATTATAAAATTATTTTTGAAAATATTTTTGTCCAACTTATTTTATATTATAATAAAAGTAATGATTATTATAGTATGGGCAAATTGTTTTGATTTGTTGATTTGAATGGTATGTTTGGATGATGTTGTTGATTACTTGGATATGAATCTGAAAATGATAAACTTGGTTGGAAACCAATATGAAATAAATAAGTTGGGTAATCAATCCAAATTAAATAAATCCGAATGGATAATTAAACTAATAAATGAAGTGATTATAATAATTATAATCTCGTGTTGATTGATCGGTGTGTAGAATTGGATGATATGGATGTTTTGAACCTTATTAACATTTGTTTGATGATTATCGAAATCCATTTGAGTTGAGAATACGTGCTGAAGAGCTAGTTCAGCTTTAAAATCCATTCAGGAGAAAATTTTGGAGTTAATCGAATCCAGAGCTGAACGATAATTGAGCAAGCTCGAATATAAAATATCTCTTATTGCGTATTAGCGCTCGCAAAAAGGTACGCCCACGCAAATATGGAATTTGGTTTTCTTTGGAGTTTTGAGTTTGAATTTTGGATTTTCCGACCATGAGAGTCGATATATACATATTTCTTGATCGTGCGATTTTGCAGATGTCCTCCGTACAGGGGAGACTCTGCCGATATTTTTCCAGAATTTAAGAGATAGAATTTTTTTGGAGATTTTTGGAAAATTCTTTTATTTGAAATAAATTGGTTTTAAACACAATTGGGTCAGTTTGAAAATAAATTCGAATTTTTAAAATTAATTCCTTTTGAAAAGATAGTAGTTGACGGCATTTCTTCTACCTTAGCAATTTCGAGGACGAAATTATTTTAAGGGGGAAGGAATGTAACCACCGGTGTTTTTCCGCCTATTTATTTGGATTATTTTAATTATTTTTAATTATTTAAAATATTGGTTTGGATTTAAATAATTGAATTTAACGATTATATTTGGGATATATTATTTAAATGAATAATAAAATAATAATTTAATTTCCAGAATATTGGAAAATGTGGAATTTGAAATATATTGTGACCAGGCAGTTTAAAGTGGTCAAATATTGTATATAGTGAAATTATATCAACGATTCATTTAGAAAGCGACGACGGAATATATGTAATGACCCGCATTGGCAGAGGTATTATGGGAAATTTATTAAATTATACCAATGGTGGTTTAGAGTATTTAATGGTTGTAGAAAATATAATGATGAATATTTAATTTGAATAATAAGAATTGGCTGAAATGGCGATATGGTGTGAACCGGATCATCTGTGATATTTAATTCAGCTTGGAATTGAATTTGAATAACGAATATATTCAATCGTCGACAGTTGAACGTATAGTTTATAATATAATTATAAACGAGCTTGAAATGGCGCTGCAGTTCGTAATTTGGCGATTCGAACTTCAACTGAATGTACAGAAGCCGTTTTAAGTCGGATTTCTACGAAACAAGAAACGCGTGGAGCTGGTGAAGTATATCTTTCTAGTGGAAGAGAAAAATCGGGATTTCGTCGTGTAGATTTTGATTTACGTCCAAATCAGATTTCAGAAAAGTCGTTGTGGAATTCCTTTATAATTCGTAACGCTTTATATACGTTATTAAAGGGATTTTCAATGTAAATTGAATATCGAATCAATTTGGACTCGGAATAGCGAGTATATAAATATACTGGAGCTGTATGATATTCCTCGGTGGATATATACGAGAATATATATTTATTTATATTTAATTTAATTTTATTTAAATATATTTATATATTTAAATGGATCATTCAGAGCGTTAAAAATAGCCAGTTTTGCAAACGAAGTCGGATTTCGACGAAACTAATTTTATTGGATTCGCAATATCAAATAGTTGTTAGATTTCCAGTTTCGTGATTTTTAGAGTCAGTGTGTGGCCGTACGGATTTTTAGAGTGAGAAACAGTCAGTATTTCGATGGTTAAAAATACGCTGTGTGAGCATACGGAGTCGGAATTCGACGAAACCAGTTTCGTTGGGACCGTAATTTCGAACAGTAGCTACATGTCCATTTTGGTGATTTTTGAATATTTTATGTGATCATAGGGATTTTTAAGAACCAATAAAATTAGCTAGGAGAGAAAATTAATATTTTATTCAAATATAAAATTATTAAAAATGTCCTATATAATAACTTAAACATTCCTAACCTAATTTCCATTCTTCATTCGGTAAAATACTGAGCCGCCACCAAGTTTCACCAGAAACATCAAAACACAGAAAAGTCCATCTTCTAAATTCACAAAACAAATCCAAACAAATTCAATAAATCCCAACACATATATGTTTGGGTTCCTCAGAATCTACTCTACTTTCCCATATGAGTTTTGTGAGGTTCGAAGCAAATACTTGTCGCTGCAAATAAACAGCGTCTGTCGCCCTTTTCTAGGGTTGGACTTTGTTCTAACCTGGAGCATCGATTTGCGGATTTGAGCTTGGATTCGAGGTCAGGGATGAAAATCACACTTGTAGTCGGATTTTGGGCGAGTGCGGTCATGGTTTAGGGCTGGCGATTTACTGCGGCGTGGGTACGGTTCTGGAGTTGTGACGAGAGCACCATGCTCGACTTCGATGGGATGCGTCTGAGTAGAAGGAGAGGATGAAGGGTAGCTCGTTGGTAACTTCGATTTTGAGATGTACGGTGAAACGAGTGAGAACGTGGAGGCATAGAAATCGGGTGTGGTAAAGATGAACAGCAGTTCGATTACTGATTTTGGGGGAAGATGGAGTGAAAAGGAGCGGGTATGGGGTATAAGTATGGAGATGGGCCAGATGTGTAAGTGGAAGCCCAAAAGGGGATTTAAATTCAAGTTTTAAATTAATTAAAATGTGTATTAACTTGTATTACTCGTATCTAGCTCGTACGAAGCCCGATTTACGAACCGTAAGTTGCGTTGGTACCGTATGGACGAGAGCTTCACAATGAAGCTGACTGGAAGTGGATTCGAGCTCGTTTGAATTTATGGAGAAATAAATTGTTTGATTCAAATCAAACAACAGTTTATCGTTCTTTAACGATGAACTGCAAATGTGAGTAAATCTCACTAACTCTGAACAGTTTACATTTACATGTTGTATTTTTAGAACTGTTAAATATTGACTGATTGACTGTGTGTTGATTGTTTGATTGAACTGCTAGTCAGTTGTTTAAATTTCTATATTGATTCTGTTTAACAGAATATATCATATAGAACTGAAAGTGATGTTATCTATATTGTTTAACATCTGTGATGCAGGGAAACAGGTTGGAGGAATCCAACTGGATTCCTCAACATTTATTTTATTGTTTTCATATATTGTGATATATGATGTGTTATATAATCTGTTATGGATTATGGGTGTTGGAATGATGTTGACCATTGTTATTCGATATTGTAAATATCATAAAAGACCCTGGGATGTAAAAAGAAGTATTTCAACGTATATTGAAATAAAAAGGAATTTTATAAAAGGGAATATTTATAAAACGAACACGGTTTTATAAAAGGGATATTTATTTAGAAAATAAATAGAAGTTATAAAAAGGAAATATTTGTAACGGTAAATAGAAGTTATAAATAGGAAATATTTGTAATGGTAAGTAAACGTTATAAAAAGGAAATATTTGTAACGGTAAATAGAAGTTATAAATAGGAAATATTTGTAACGGTAAGTAAACGTTATAAAAAGGAAATAGTTGTAATGGAAAACGTAGTTTATATAAAAAGAGTTAATCGATGTTAGCTAATCGATTAGTGTTAAAGTTAAAAAGAGTTAATCGATGTTAGTTAATCGATTAGAGAAGAAGTCAAAAGGAGTTAATCGAATATAGTTTATTCGAAGAAAGTCAAAAGGAGTTAATTAAATATAGTTTATTCGAAGAAAGTCGAAAGGAGTTAATCAAATATAGTTTATTCGAAGAAAGTTAAAAAGAGTTAATCGATGTTAGTTAATCGATTAGAGAATAAAGTTGAAAGGAGATAATCGATGTTAGTTAATCGATTAGAGATAAAGTAAAATGAGTTAATCGAATATAGTTTATTCGAATAAAGTTAGTAAATCGAATATAGTTTATTCGAAAGGGGTTAAGTGAATAAAGTAAATCAAATAGAGATCTATTCGAAGGAGGGTTAAGTAAGGAAGATAGTAAAAGGAATATAAAGTGAACTTTGCCCATTTCAAAGTTAGAAATGTTGTTCAGTTAAGGTCTGAGAAGTAGTTCTACCCCAACTTGATTGGCTTCGTTTTAACTAAGGAATAGTTAATGTTCGGCAGTAAATAGAAATGGTTTGAGTTGGCATCGCGATGGTTTGTTTAAACATCTGCCTAAGTCCAATGAAGAAGCTTTGGAAATGTTTTCCAAATAAGAAACCAGAAATGTTTTCAAATAAAGAAAACGAGAAATGGAAATGTTTTCCATTGTTAATAACGTATATTTTCTAAATTTAGAAAATAAGAAATAAGGAATATAGGGAAACAGGAGATAAGTAAATTTATGAAATAAGGATATAAATGTTAAATGATGTTTGTTCGATATAATTTCCATTTGGAAATAATATCGTTGTTTGCACACTTGTTTTTATTCGATAGTTAAATCACAGACTATCGAAGTTTTGACCATTTTAACGTTGTTAATATGGAGAGACCGGTTGGATTATTATCCAAAGAACCACTCTGTATTGGCATAAACGTTGCGAATCATATATGCCAAAGATAATTGAAGACGGAGTTATGCAAGGGCTGTCCTGTTTACAGAATAGTGCCTTCGGTTCATCCTGTTCCTGGATGACTTGTATGGACTGATGTCTGACAAAGTATTTCCAGACGATCACGTATATTGATTTCTCCAACTGTACCAAGAGTGGAAGCGAAGAAGGAAACTTCTTTTAGCTAACACATAATGTATTGTGGAGGACGCCAATCGGTGATTTGATGGATTTGACGATGTGGCATTCGAAGTGAATCTGATGTGATGTTAAAGCGTAGCTTCTAGCCTCATCATCCGGTAAATGACAGAAATCGGGCAGGCAGCATGGCTAAGTCGGTCGCACCGAAGTAGGGTGTATAATCACCTGATCTAGAGTTTCATTCATTTCTAAAAATCTATTATTGATGCTGTCCCATTCGGGAACGGTTGCTGATCCCAACCGTTGGTGATATACATTCGATACGCTTAAGCGAAATGAGTGGTCGGTCATGTATGGCCGGGTTGCGAGATGTTCTTGTTGAACCCAGTGTATTCCTCTCTAGAGGTACACGAGCGAAAGGTGTTTCCATACCTTGTCATAGTTGGAAATCCATTACCCAATACGTGCTTGCGGTTTTGATTGTATACTATATATGTAGAACGTGAGATGAAAGCGTTTCTGCTAGATGATTATATATATACTGTGGTTGATAGACATTATTATAATATCAAAAGGTTTTTGATATAAAGATATTTTGGATTCTCATAAGGGAAAAACCCGTTCCGTTATGCGGCGTGGTCTTATGAGATATCGTTTACTTGTTCGAACTGTTTTTAAACTGTTTTACTCATACCAGTCCCATGACTGACCCGGAGTTTACTTTGTTGTTTTCCCTAAACTCTTGGGTGCCTAAATTTGTACGGGCAGTCAAGTAGTCGGGATTTTACAGATACATTGAAGAGCTGGAGCAGGAGGCTTCAGGATCATATAGCTATTATTATTTCCGCTGTGTTGTAAGTGCTGTACTTTGAAAATGATATGTATATGCAAGTACAGATTTGTATTTCAAAGTTATGTTATGAAATATATTTATTCGTTCCGCTGTGGGATTCGTGTTACTCTGATATTGTGATCTTCTTCTTCTTCTATTCTAAGTTTCTATCTTATCTTTCCTCACCCTCTAATTTCTTTCACTAATTACCAGGATTTTTCGACGTTTTGGTTATCGACATCGCGGTTATGTCGATAACCAAAGTCGCCGAAAATCCGGGTCGTTACAGTTGGTATCAGAGCTTAAGTTAAGAATTTCTTGGCTCTGTGGCGTGACTCGGTAGAGATAGGGTTAGTAATACCCTAGACTGAGATTGAGTGTATATATACGAGTGAACGTATTTGTTATTGATATAAAAATTTGTTTTATATTGTGGAGATTCATTGGTTGAGTCGTTTATGAGTTCTGGTCGATCTGTTTGATCCACTGTATCGGTAGGAGTTACTAAACACTTGAATACGATGAACCATCATGGTATGTTTTAAAGGAGGGTAAATGGAAATAGTTTACCCAACGTATATATTGATATATATTGGATATATTGGTTGTTATTATAATCGAGTAAGATTATAAATTAAATGATTATGTAAATAATCAATCAGAATTCATATAAGTGAAATACGTGAATTCAGATGAGCTAAATCTGAAATTTAAACCAAAAATTGAATTAAAACTCTGGAGAATTGGATAAGTGTTTGTAAATGGATTTGAATTTAAAATAAGGAAAATTTAAGATCCTGGGAGATTTTAAATTGTTCTACAAGCAGTGTGAATTATATTTTGAAATGAATTTCAAAGTGGAAATGTTTAGAAATGGTTTTATAGTATTGAACTCACTTCGATCGCTGGGAAATAGATTCTGATGATGACAGCTGCATCATCAGTATCCATTTTCGAGTTGTAAGTGACAAATTACTACCAAAGATACTGTTTTGAATTTGTTTTGGGAAAGACAAGTGTGTTGAATTTCAAAATGGGATTTAAAATATAGAATTTGAACTTTCAAATAGATTTGAAATATTAACTTGTTTTAAAAGAAATAAAATGAGAAGTTCCTTTATAAACGAAGTTTATAAATAGTTCCTTTGTAAACGAAGTTGATAAAATGAAGTGAAAAGAATTATCATTTGGATAATTCAGAAATAAAAATACAAGTGTGAAATGGAAAGGGAAATCTATTTTCCAAAGGTAGGAATATCGATTTCAAAAGGAATTTGAAACCGAGACTTATTTAAAGGAATTTGAATAAAGGAAGTTCAAACATTGGATTTGAATATAGAAAATTCAAAGGTGATTTGAATAAAGAGAATTCAAATAGAAATTGAATATAGAAATTCAAAGGGAGTTTGAATATATGAAATACAATGGAAGTGATATAGAATTTGAATGTAGAAATTCAAATGGCATTTGGATATAGAAAATATAAGAGATTTCAAATATAGGATTTGAATATCGAAATTGAAAATGAAATTTGAATGTAGAGGATTCAAATAGAATTGAAAAGGAAATTTGAATGTAGAGGATTCAAATAGAATTAAAAAGGAAATTTGAATAAAGAAGATTCAAATAGAATTGAATTTGAAATTTGAATATAGAAGATTCAAAGGGAATTGAAATGAAATAAAGAGAATTCAAATAGATTTGAATATAGAAATTCAAATTGAGTTTGAAAATAGATTTGAATAATGAAATTCAAATATAGAATTTGAATAAGAGATTTGAAATGAAATTCAAATATAGAATTTGAATAAGAGAATTGAAATGGAATTCAATTAGTTGATAAACAAGTTAAACATGTATTTGAACATGTTATACTCAAATATGAAAGTGAAATGGGCAAACCAGTAATTTGAAAATCACTTAACTAACTAAGTTAAAACGATTGGATTAAGCTGGAATGAATTACAAATGTATAAATATGCATGAGATAGGTATGGATAAGGTATGAAGGTATATAAATAGAATGCTCGACGAAAAGGTATGTATTCAATTCATATATGAGATTTTATGCGCCGTATCGGCTAGCCGCTTGGCTTTTCTTTTTCTTTTTGATTGGAGAAGGCCTGTGTGGCAGTTTGAGGATTTTCCCGATGCTCTCGGTACAAAGGAGGCTATGGCGAATTTTTCTGGGAATTTAAGGAGTTAGAATATTTTTAAGATAATTTGATAGTTAGAAATCAACGTATCAAAATATATAAAAGTCGATAAGGAAACGAACTTAGAAATGGAATAGTATAATCAAAAAGGAAGACTAAGAATAAAATCTAGTAAGAATAGAAAGAGGAAGCGTATACGTGTTTAGAAGTGAATAAGTAATTGTATGGTATTGATTATTGGAGTAAGTAGTCATATCTGTTTTGACGTTATAAATGTTATTCAATCAAGGTCTGAGAGGTAGTTATACCCCAACTTGATTGATTTCATTATTAACAAATAAATAGTAAGATTTCATGCTCGAAGATCAATGTTGGATGAGAGTTAGTTGAATATAGTATTTGGGTTGTCGTAACGATGTTTTACACAACATCTGTTTTAACCCAAATAAGTGCAAGCTTGGAAATATAATAATAGAATATTTCCTAAATATAGAAATAAACGAGATCGGAAAAGAGATAAGTAATTGGAATATTTTCCAATTATAAATAGCATATATTTTCTAAAGTTTAGAAAATAAAGGAAGGCGATATTCGGAAATGTTTTCCAAATAACGTAAAAGGGCCAATATGGTTATTGAAAATATTTGGTTAACAAATATTGATAAAGGAATAGAGAGGTGATTTAACTAATGGAATATTGATTATGGGCTCAGTTGAATTTCAAAAAAAGAAAATTTGATTTTTGAAAGGAGTAAACTGTTAAAAAAGGAAAATTTGATTTGAAATAAAATTCGACTTAGGATATAAGTGAATGGTTGTGTCGTGGATAAAAGCAGATGGGAATTTGACTGGGGATAACAGTGGTATATGCTGAGTCGATAGCATATATAAGTGATAGAGTTGATTTACCCGACAAAAGGTACAAGTTTATATTTCAAACGGTATGAGATTTTGATGAGCCGAATTGGCAAGCCGTTTGGCTGTTTTGATTTTTCTTTTGGGATGGAAATGGCCCAGAGAGGCGAGTGGTGGTTTGACGTATTGACTAGTACAAAGGAGGTGCTGGCGAAATTCTTCGAAGAGTTATGGAGTTAGAAAATTTTCAAGATTTTTGAAAATTTTCGTTGATAAGAATGAATTAATAATTTAATTGAAATTAAATTGGTTCAGTTGAAACTGAAGTTAAGAAGTGAACAAGTATGTTCTAACCAGTAGATAGGGTCGACTTCTAGTTTTAGCAATTTCGAGGACGAAATTATTTTAAGTAGGGAAGATTGTAATGACCCGCATTGGCAGAGGTATTATTGGAAATTTATTAAATTATACCAATGGTGTTTTAGAGTATTTAATGGTCGTAGAAAATATAATGATGAATATTTAATTTGAATAATAAGAATTGGCTGAAATGGCGATATGGTGTGAACCGGATCATCTGTGATATTTAATTCAGCTTGGAATTGAATTTGAATAACGAATATATTCAATCGTCGACAGTTGAACGTATAGTTTATAATATAATTATAAACGAGCTTGAAATGGCGCTGCAGTTCGTAATTTGGCGATTCGAACTTCAACTGAATGTACAGAAGCCGTTTTAAGTCGGATTTCTACGAAACAAGAAACGCGTGGAGCTGGTGAAGTATATCTTTCTAGTGGAAGAGAAAAATCGGGATTTCATCGTGTAGATTTTGATTTACGTCCAAATCAAATTTCAGAAAAGTCGCTGTGGAATTCCTTTATAATTCGTAACACTTTATATACGTTATTAAAGGGATTTTCAATGTAAATTGAATATCGAATCAATTTGGACTCGGAATAGCGAGTATATAAATATACTGGAGCTGTATGATATTCCTCGGTGGATATATACGAGAATATATATTTATTTATATTTAATTTAATTTTATTTAAATATATTTATATATTTAAATGGATCATTCAGAGCGTTAAAAATAGCCAGTTTTGCAAACGAAGTCGGATTTCGACGAAACTAATTTTATTGGATTCGCAATATCAAATAGTTGTTAGATTTCCAGTTTCGTGATTTTTAGAGTCAGTGTGTGGCCGTACGGATTTTTAGAGTGAGAAACAGTCAGTATTTCGATGGTTAAAAATACGCTGTGTGAGCATACGGAGTCGGAATTCGACGAAACCAGTTTCGTTGGGACCGTAATGTCGAACAGTAGCTACATGTCCATTTTGGTGATTTTTGAATATTTTATGTGATCATAGGGATTTTTAAGAACCAATAAAATTAGCTAGGAGAGAAAATTAATATTTTATTCAAATATAAAATTATTAAAAATGTCCTATATAATAACTTAAACATTCCTAACCTAATTTCCATTCTTCATTCGGTAAAATACTGAGCCGCCACCAAGTTTCACCAGAAACATCAAAACACAGAAAAGTCCATCTTCTAAATTCACAAAACAAAACCAAACAAATTCAATAAATCCCAACACATATATGTTTGGGTTCCTCAGAATCTACTCTACTTTCCCATATGAGTTTTGTGAGGTTCGAAGCAAATACTTGTCGCTGCAAATAAACATCGTCTGTCGCCCTTTTCTAGGGTTGGACTTTGTTCTAACCTGGAGCATCGATTTGCGGATTTGAGCTTGGATTCGAGGTCAGGGATGAAAATCACACTTGTAGTCGGATTTTGGGCGAGTGCGGTTATGGTTTAGGGCTGGCGAATTACTGTGGCGTGGGTACGGTTCTGGAGTTGTGACGAGAGCACCATGCTCGACTTCGATGGGATGCGTCTGAGTAGAAGGAGAGGATGAAGGGTAGCTCGTTGGTAACTTCGATTTTGAGATGTACGGTGAAACGAGTGAGAACGTGGAGGCATAGAAATCGGGTGTGGTAAAGATGAACAGCAGTTCGATTACTGATTTTGGGGGAAGATGGAGTGAAAAGGAGCGGGTATGGGGTATAAGTAAGAGATGGGCCAGATGTGTAAGTGGAAGCCCAAAAGGGGATTTAAATTCAAGTTTTAAATTAATTAAAATGTGTATTAACTTGTATTGCTCGTATCTAGCTCGTACGAAGCCCGATTTACGAACCGTAAGTTGCGTTGGGACCGTATGGACGAGAGCTTCACAATGAAGCTGACTGGAAGTGGATTCGAGCTCGTTTGAATTTATGGCGAAATAAATTGTTTGATTCAAATCAAACAACAGTTTATCGTTCTTTAACGATGAACTGCAAATGTGAGTAAATCTCACTAACTCTGAACAGTTTACATTTACATGTTGTATTTTTAGAACTGTTAAATATTGACTGATTGACTGTGTGTTGATTGTTTGATTGAACTGCTAGTCAGTTGTTTAAATTTCTATATTGATTCTGTTTAACAGAATATATCATATAGAACTGAAAGTGATGTTATCTATATTGTTTAACATCTGTGATGCAGGGAAACAGGTTGGAGGAATCCAACTGGATTCCTCAACATTTATTTTACTGTTTTCATATATTGTGATATATGATGTGTTATATAATCTGTTATGGATTATGGGTGTTGGAATGATGTTGATCATTGTTATTCGATATTGTAATTATCATAAAAGACCCTAAGATGTAAAAAGAAGTATTTCAACGTATATTTAAATAAAAAGGAATTTTATAAAAGGGAATATTTATAAAACGAACACGGTTTTATAAAAGGGATATTTATTTAGAAAATAAATAGAAGTTATAAAAAGGAAATATTTGTAACGGTAAATAGAAGTTATAAATAGGAAATATTTGTAATGGTAAGTAAACGTTATAAAAAGGAAATATTTGTAACGGTAAATAGAAGTTATAAATAGGAAATATTTGTAACGGTAAGTAAACGTTATAAAAAGGAAATAGTTGTAATGGAAAACGTAGTTTATATAAAAAGAGTTAATCGATGTTAGCTAATCGATTAGTGTTAAAGTTAAAAAGAGTTAATCGATGTTAGTTAATCGATTAGAGAAGAAGTCAAAAGGAGTTAATCGAATATAGTTTATTCGAAGAAAGTCAAAAGGAGTTAATCAAATATACTTTATTCGAAGAAAGTCGAAAGGAGTTAATCGAATATAGTTTATTCGAAGAAAGTTAAAAAGAGTTAATCGATGTTAGTTAATCGATTAGAGAATAAAGTTGAAAGGAGATAATCGATGTTAGTTAATCGATTAGAGATAAAGTAAAATGAGTTAATCGAATAAAGTTAGTAAATCGAATATAGTTTATTCGAAAGGGGTTAAGTGAATAAAGTAAATCAAATAGAGATCTATTCGAAGGAGGGTTAAGTAAGGAAGATAGTAAAAGGAATTTAAAGTGAACTTTGCCCATTTCAAAGTTAGAAATGTTGTTCAGTTAAGGTCTGAGAAGTAGTTCTACCCCAACTTGATTGGCTTCGTTTTAACTAAGGAATAGTTAATGTTCGGCAGTAAAAGGAAATGGTTTGAGTTGGCATCGCGATGGTTTGTTTAAACATCTGCCTAAGTCCAATGAAGAAGCTTTGGAAATGTTTTCCAAATAAGAAACCAGAAACGTTTTCAAATAAAGAAAACGAGAAATGGAAATGTTTTCCATTGTTAATAACGTATATTTTCTAAATTTAGAAAATAAGAAATAAGGAATATAGGGAAACAGGAGATAAGTAAATTTATGAAATAAGGATATAAATGTTAAATGATGTTTGATCGATATAATTTCCATTTGGAAATAATATCGTTGTTTGCACACTTGTTTTTATTCAATAGTTAAATCACAGACTATCGAAGTTTTGACCATTTTAACGTTGTTAATATGGAGAGACCGGTTGGATTATTATCCAAAGAACCACTCTGTATTGGCATAAACGTTGCGAATCATATATGCCAAAGATAATTGAAGACGGAGTTATGCAAGGGCTGTCCTGTTTACAGAATAGTGCCTTCGGTTCATCCTGTTCCTGGATGACTTGTATGGACGGATGTCTGACAAAGTATTTCCAGACGATCACGTATATTGATTTCTCCAACTGTACCAAGAGTGGAAGCGAAGAAGGAAACTTCTTTTAGCTAACACATAATGTATTGTGGAGGACGCCAATCGGTGATTTGATGGATTTGACGATGTGGCATTCGAAGTGAATCTGATGTGATGTTAAAGCGTAGCTTCTAGCCTCATCATCCGGTAAATGACAGAAATCGGGCAGGCAGCATGGCTAAGTCGGTCGCACCGAAGTAGGGTGTATAATCACCTGATCTAGAGTTTCATTAATTTCTAAAAATCTATTATTGATGCTGTCCCATTCGGGAACGGTTGCTGATCCCAACCGTTGGTGATATACATTCGATACGCTCAAGCGAAATGAGTGGTCGGTCATGTGTGGCCGGGTTGCGAGATGTTCTTGTTGAACCCAGTGTATTCCTCTCTAGAGGTACACGAGCGAAAGGTGTTTCCATACCTTGTCATAGTTGGAAATCCGTTACCCAATACGTGCTTGCGGTTTTGATTGTATACTATATATGTAGAACGTGAGATGAAAGCGTTTCTGCTAGATGATTATATATATACTGTGGTTGATAGACATTATTATAATATCAAAAGGTTTTTGATATAAAGATATTTTGGATTCTCATAAGGGAAAAACCCGTTCCGTTATGCGGCGTAGTCTTATGAGATATCGTTTACTTGTTCGAACTGTTTTTAAACTGTTTTACTCATACCAGTCCCATGACTGATCCGGAGTTTACTTTGTTGTTTTCCCTAAACTCTTGGGTGCCTAAATTTGTACGGGCAGTCAAGTAGTCGGGATTTTACAGATACATTGAAGAGCTGGAGCAGGAGGCTTCAGGATCATACAGCTATTATTATTTCCGCTGTGTTGTAAGTGCTGTACTTTGAAAATGATATGTATATGCAAGTACAGATTTGTATTTCAAAGTTATGTTATGAAATATATTTATTCGTTCCGCTGTGGGATTCGTGTTACTCTGATATTGTGTTCTTCTTCTTCTTCTATTCTAAGTTTCTATCTTATCTTTCCTCACCCTCTAATTTCTTTCACTAATTACCAGGATTTTTCGATGTTTTGGTTATCGACATCGCGGTTATGTCGATAACCAAAGTCGCCGAAAATCCGGGTCGTTACAATATATATGGTTTATAATTTGATTAAATAACGAGCTGCAGCAGCGCGACAGTTCGCAATTTGGCGTTTTGAACTTCAATTGGTCATACCGGGTTCAAAATAAGTCGGATTTCCTCGAAACAAGAAACGTCGGGACCGGTTTGACGATATCTTTCCAACGACAGAGAAAAATCCAGTTTTCATCGTGTAGATTTTGTTTTTTGTCCAAATCAAATTTTGGAAAGGTCACTATGGAATTTCCTTTATATATTATAACAATTATTTATAGAAAATAAATGGTTTTTAAATTTTTATAATATCGATTTGGCTTCAAATTCAACCCGGGATATTTTATTGTGATAATATATGATATTCTGGTCGTGTATGGCCAATTTCAATATTTTAATAATATTATATTGAGGTATTTTAAAATTGATTTATTTTATTTGAATTGGCCAGTTATAAAAGGGAGTTTCTTCAAACGACTTCAATTTTCAACGAAACAAATTTTGTTTGGACCGCAACAGTAAATTATTGCTAGATTTCAAGTTGCACGCAAATCGGTGTTATTCTGTGAGCGTGGCAAAATAAAATGCAATATTAATCATTCAAATTGGACGTGTATGAACGCTATTCGAGCAAACGAACTCGGAATTCGACGAAACAAGTTTCGTTACGACCGTATCGTCAAAATATACTATATCGTCCAGTCGCGTCTCGAACGGGGTTCGTACGTGAGTGCAACATCGAATAAACGACGTTCGAAAATGCGATAGGTACGAAATAAAAATCGTTAGTCAACATCGTTCGTCAAATCAACTTAAAATATATTATCTTTACACTATATAAACACCTAAACTTCTAACCCAAGCCATCAAAATCAGAATTTTTCATGTAATTTTGCAAAAACACCCCTAAACACAAAATCAATTATATTTTCCAATCCGTGAAGAATTTGTGAGGGGTTCCAAAGCAAAAGTAGTAGATCGGGGACGTATCTACCTGCTTAGAAAAGTTGGGGGTGAACGGACACTTGTGGTGGTCGGAATCGGCTTCAAACCAGTGAATTCCATTTTCGTTTTTCGCCAGAATGGAGGAGTTTGGGTTGATTTGGGAGGCCGGGACCTTGGGGGTTTTGTAGAGGAGAGATAAGGCTTTCAAATGGCTGTGGTCTCGGGGTCTGAAAGGGTGCGTGGTGGCCTGAATTGGAAGATGAACGGAGATGGAAGTTTTTGGTTCGTTTGTGTTTTTGGCGGTCGGTTATGGATGATTTCCGGTGAACTGGTGGCGTATGGGGGGTCGAGGCTGAGGTTCGACTATTGTGCCTCGTGGCGGAGGCCCTTGGCATTTGATCGGAATTGGGGGAAAACGGGATTTCAGGCGAACAAGGCAACGGAGGAGGGTGGTGTTTGGGGTGGCAGCTACTGGCGGAGCGGCGGTCACGGTTGGTCGATGGGGTCTCCGGCGGCTCCTATCGGTTCCGACGATGGCTCATGGTAGGTGAAGTTTTGAACGTTGGGAAGAAGCATTGGGTTTGAGGAGGTTCAACTAAAGAAAACGCGTTTCTTTGTTTCAAACATGATGACTTGGCGAAGAAGGTAATTAAATATATAAATTAATTTTTAATTTGTTAATTAATAACCGTATAATATGTTCAAACTTTGGAATGCGATAACTTCCACATACGTTAACGAAATCTGATGAAACTGATCCGTTGGGATCGCAGGGACGATACCTATCTGGGGCACTGACTAGGAGTCAATCTGACGTAGTTGAAATTTCAGCAAATTCTGAGTGTTCGTTTCAAATTAAATGCAACAAACGCGTCAACTGTCGACAGAATAACCTGGTGAGTTAATTCTCACACCTTCTGGAATTCTGTGATGTGGTAAATTCATATTAAAATATAATTTACCTTTAAAAATATAAATCGGTTGAATGGTTGCCATTGGTTGTTCTTGTTCGACTGGTTGCTGTTATTTATAATTCATCGTTTTAAATTTATAGATGATTGAAATTTATTGCATATATTATTATGAAATGTGTAACGAGCTGTGATGCAGGGAAGATCAGGTTGGAGGGATCCGACCGGATTCCTCAAATACTGTATATGTTGTTTGTTTATTTTATATCGTTGATATTTGAACTGATTGAACCCCATATGTTAGTGAGACTTGTTTGAACATGATGGTTGAACAAATATTCACCCGTGTTGTGTTTAAAATCAATTGACAGTGTTGATTTGGTAACTGGCAGTAAATGGCCTAAAATGTGTTGTTTAGACGTCGTTCGACCGTTCGGTGAATCGACGCAGTTTTAAAATTATGAATTATTTTCTAACTGAATTGAGCCTTTCTAAGTCATTTTATATAATTGATTAAATTGTAAATTTATATATAAATATTTTAATCAAGTTTGTGAAAGAATTATTTAAAAGAGTTTGTGTAGTAACATCGTGTGATGTAAACAAGTTATAAAGAAAAAGGGCAAAGAAATTTCCTATGTGTTGAAAAAAATGAAATAATTGTTTTTAAAACAATTAAATGGTGTTTTAAATCAATTAAGCTATTTAATTAATTTAAAAATGGGAAATGACAAATGATAGTCAGTGAACTGCTAAGTGAGGTGTACGGTCGACAAAAATCAACCGTCTTTAGTTGAAATTGATAATTGAGGTAATTTGATTTTAATATCTTGAATATTCGTTAAGGTTTAACGAATGGTGTTAAATAGTTATTTAATCTTTGATTAACTATAGATTGAAGTGATTATTGAATTAGTTTGTGTTTTTAAAGTAAACTTTCTATTTAATAAGGTTTTCAAAAGGATGATTATACTATTTTAGTTAATAGAAAAGTTAACCATCTCTAATATAGTTAATATGGAAGTTAGTTATTATTTTAATTAATAATAAGTAAAGTGATGACTTTTAATTAGTCATCGATTAAGAAGTGTTGAGTAGCGATTGGTTTCGATTAGAAGGGGCGATAAGAGTTAAGTAGAATTAAGATCCAAAGTTTTCAAACAAGGTTTGTAAATGAGATTTATAGGCAATTTGGAAGAAATCCGAAATAGGTTTAAAAAGGGTTTTATACCAAATTAGTGACCTTAAAGAGGTAAGGTATTTGGTTGAACGAAGCGTTGTAAGTAAAATTTGAATTTCAAAGGTAAAGTTAAGTGCACATAATTAGGTTGTATTAAATATCGGTAAATGGTTATTATAAAGAAATCAAAGCGAAGTTTTAAAAGGATTTTCTTTAAAACCAAATTGATGAGTTAAATGTTGAAGAATTGAGTAAAGAGATTTATCGAAAGAAGGTTTTAATGTAAGGGATGGTTTATAAAACCAAATTTGAAATCGAGACGATAAAGTTGTTATGAGAGTTAAGTTACAAACTGATATTTATTCTGAGATAAGAACGTTGTCGATCAAGGTCTGAGAGGTAAATAAAATACCCCAACTTGAATGGCTTCACAATTATCGAGGAATGATATTCGTTTGTGTTGAGTGCAAAGCGTTGAAATTGGAAAAGTATTCTATACGTGAAGTATTGAAAATGAATGCGAGATTTTGGGAATATGAATATAAGTAAGAATATTTGGGTTTAAGTTATAAGTCGACATTCGATTTTCAAATATGTTTTAAGGAGGCCAAGTCATGCCAAGTACTGAAGCATTTAAATCATTTTATTGACACATTTGTTATTTGATAGTTAAATCACCGACTATCAAAACCAGACCAATACGATTGTTGGTACGGAAAGACCGGGATCGAATTTATATTCCAAAAAAATTCCGACCAACAAATACGTGAAGACGTCATTTGAAGACGGAGCAAGTGAAGACCGTGGATCTTCATAAGCGGAAGGACTACTGGTTGAATTTCTCTGGCTTGCGACCAGAGTTATTTGATTTGTGATTCTGTCGTGGTTGAAATCCACGGGTTGCAAGGACTTCTCGCTACAGATCCTTGGGGTGATTCCTATATGGGATGCAGTAGGAGAGTACCTTTGGTTCATCCTGTTCTTGGATGACTTGTATGGACGAGTGTCTGACAGAGTATTTCCAAAGGGGTCACGTACGTTGTTTTCTTCAAACCTATTTCTGTTGATGGCGGAGAAGGTCGTACACCTTCTCTTAGCTGACCGCAGAGTATTTTTGTGGACTTCAATTAGTGATATCTGGCGGATCTGACAATGTGGTATTCAAAGTGAATGATGGCTAGATGGTTGAAAGGGAATTCTATCCTCAAGCCTCATCAACCGGGAAATGACAAAAATCGGGCAGGAAGCATGGCTATGTGGGTCGCTCCCATTAGGGTGTATGATCACCTATCTAGAGAAATTCCATTTGCTTCTTTAATCTATGTTTCGATGCTGTCCCTTTTCGGGCAGACGGTTGCTGACCCCAACCGTCGGTGATATACATTCGATACACTCAAGTGAAATGAGTGGTCGGTCATGTGAGGGCCGGGTTGCAAGATGTTCTTGTTGAACCCTGTGTATTCGCCTCTAGAGATACACGTGCGGAAGGTGGACCCATACCTTGTCATGGTTGGAAATCCAATATCCAATAAGCGCCCGGGGTTTTGGTTTGTATACTATATACGGGGAGCATGAGATGCAAGCGTTCCTCTAGTTTGTTAATTACTTGTATTTAGACACTATGATAATATCAGAGCAAGTAACGATTTCAAAAACCGTTTTGGGTTATAGTAAGGTAAAAACCGTCCGTGTTTATGTGTGGACTGGTCTTACTATTATCCTTTTGTTTCGAAAAGGATGTTTCCAAAGTTAAACAAGTGTGTGTTATGTGAATTTACCACTGATAGTATTCCAGACTGACCCGGTGTATTTTGTTTTTAAATCAAATGTGCTCGGGTCAGACAGAGTATATTCCAGGATAGATTCTGCTTGGAGTTTCAGGTGCTGGGAGCAGGCGGCTTCACCACTAGTTATATAAAGTTATTTCCGCTGTGATTGATATCTTTTAAACTCTGATGATTGGTATGTATATATAGTTTCTTTTGTATAAAAAGATTTGTTACATTTTATTTTATTCGTTCCGCTATGAGATTCTGATGTGTTCTTCTTCTTTCTTCTATTCTAATACTTCTTTCTTTCTATTCTCACCCTCTAAATTCTTTCTCATGACAATCTAGGGGTTCGATACTTGGGTTTTTGGCAAGTGATATGGGTTTATGTATTGTTTGTCGAAAACCCGAGCGTCAACCTTTTCCCGGGTCGTTACAGATTATCTGAGCGTCAATCTGATGTTGATTTCGGTCTTCGGGGTTGATATTTAGGGAGTTACTCTCTTGCCAATTTACAGTCAAGGATTAGCTAATATTAAACTAATGGAAAATTCCTGTAGAATGCATAAGCATTGAGAAACCTAGGTTTGTTGCTTGAGAAAGAGAGAAATAGTATAGGCTAGTAATGCACAGCAAGTACTAGTAGTGACTACTAAGTAGTAAAGGGCAAGTAAGTGGGTAGATCCTGTTGTGTGGACTCGCAATTGTCTGAGATGACAAAGTCCTAAGATTCTTGGCCCATAGTAGTAGCTGTGTAGGATGCTGTTCGAGTTGAAAACAGAAAAAGCTTATTTGAAATAATAAGCTTAATTAATTGGATTAAGTCAAATAAGCTACGAAAGAGAAAAGCCTAAGCTAACAAGAGATAATAAATTCAGTAAGGCAACAAATGTGATGGGAAAAGAAAATGGAAATCTTACGAAAAAGATGAATAAATATGAAATTATTCCAAGATAATATGAAAGAGAAAGGAAAGTTTTCTTATGCGGTTGTACTTGGATAGGAAAGTAGGAAGTTTTTATAGAATAGTTATATAAAAATCCGAGTGCAATTATAAAAGGTACAGCGGAAAATGTAAATTCTTCCGTTTTATATCTTTTCGTAACATAAGAAATTGAATTTAGAAAATTAGATTTTTCTAAATTTCGAATTTAATGATGGTTGGTAGGGTTTTGGATGCGACAATTGGGTGAACCTTGCTCTTATTCTATAAGAGTATGAGAAAACTTGGATGTAAAATATTTTGTTTTTTCAAGAATATTGCATTCATATAGAACTGCAAGTATATTTAGGATGTGAGCATCATGTTTTGAAAGGGTTTTTTAAATTTGCATACATATAGGTGGATCCAAATTAGGCATACATACTTTACTATGATGTATCTCACTTTGCACATGTGCACAATGTTTGCAACAATTGGATGCACACTCGATGGATGGATATTGCGAGGGATTATCTATTTTACTCTTATCGAATTTCGGGGATGAAATTCTTTAAGGGTGAGAGAATGTAACACCCCACATTTTTAATATAATTATAAATGTACCAATATGTATATATGCATAGATAGGTTAATAATGGTGATGTATAATGAAAATTAATTCATACATTGAAGAGTAAGGAAATTAATGCGATAACAATGTGTGTAATCGAAGAGATGAGAAAAAAAATACTTAATTTAAATATCAGGAATTAAGTAAAACGGACATCACCATTGCGTCCATCTCGGAATTCTGGTCAAGATAGACACCTGGTTTGCGTAAAACGGACATCATATGAAGTAGTTATTAAGCCTAGAAGTTTGTATACGCACAAGATATATATACATATACACAAACAAATTAAAATATAAAATAAAGAATAAAATAAGGATTGCATGTAATAAATACATGCACTAAAAAATGTAATGCATGCATTAAAAGAAAGAAAGGATTGGTTGCATGCAATGCAAATATGTTTCATGCACTGATTTGCAAACATAATGCATTAACATTAAAAGAAAAAGATTCATGCAATGGTTTAATTTAAGTATTGTAACTAACATGAAAAAAAGAAGTAAGGAGAGAACAATAATTATCATTGTTCTAAAACTTATTAACAAAAGGCTTCATAGCTCAGTTGGTTAAGACATTGGATTTGTAACATGGAGGTCGGGGGTTCGAACCTCGGGGCGACATAATTTTTATCCTTGTTTTAGAGAGGGCCAACTGAACATGCAAATATATGTACGTATACAAATTCAAAATTTGAAAGGATAAGAACGTACATATAAGGAAATAAAGAAAATATATGTATATATATGAGAATATATATATATATATATATGCATTAATATATGTTTACAAAAGGTAAAATTGAAGATAAGGCTATAGTCAATGAAATATGGCAAGAATCAAATAACGGTGCAACATCGTTTGAATTTTGAAAATAAACGAAAATTGTGCGTATATTTATACGTGTAAAATGGTCGGTAGAGTAATTGTATACATATAAGAATATTTCATGTGAATAAAACAGTTAAATAAATTCCAGAAATTCAAAAGTTCAAAAATCAAATTTCTATGCCAAAACAATTCAAACATTCGAAATTCGAATTTCTGCGCCAAAACAACTTGCGGGACCCAATGCTGACTCAGTGCTGCGTGTACGATAAGATTTGGCTAGATTCATCTGCGAACCAGGACTATTTTCTTAACTGGGTTCAATGCTGACTCAGCGCTACGTGTACGATAAGGTCTTGAGCACCTATATAAACACCCCTAAGGCTACAGTTTTCTCTACACATCTTCATTTTGCCTATACTCTGCGCTAATTCATATCAAAATAAATCAAATACGGGGTTATGCTGCTCAAGTTCTTCGTTAGAATTCAAGTAGAGGATCAAAGGCTAATTCATCGACTTCAACAATTATTTTCTAATAATCAAATCTAAATTAGAGGATCGATAATCTACATCCAGGGATAGCTTTTCAGTTTCCGAAATCAGATCCCAGAATTCAAGATCCATTCTTAAATCAATGAGTGGGATTACAATACACTTCATGCATAATAGTATTATTATCATTCGTCATTCCTCAGTTAAAATTCTTGTTGCAATTTAAAATAATCTTTGTATTCTTAATCTATTCTTCTTCCCTATTCTCCCTTTTTATTTTTGAAACTTTGGCTACCTTCGAGCCAAGGTCAACAGCGCGTAAATTATAGTTATTTGGGAAGAGCTTGAGATTTAAGCGATGAATTAGGCAATTTGGGTAAAAAGATTATTACACGAATGGTTGTGTAAGCAAAGTAGAAATGGGTTAAGTAGCACTTGACATATGAATAAACTTAACCAACATATGAGGAATGATAGCAACCTGTTAGGAACACATGTATGGGAAACTGGAATAATATGTATAGCCTATTAACGGGATTATAAGCTTGAACATAAATTGGGTTTTTTGGGTAAAGCTTGAATTTGAGACTTGAAAATGGGATATGCCGTTAAGATCTTAGAAACATAATTAAAAATGGAATATGTTGGACAAACCATGTTTTTATGTAATTATGGAACTCGACACATAACATGAAATTGACAATAGTGGCATAACTTGAACATGAACATGCTTGTGAATTGGTAATTGACATTTGATATCTAGAATGAACATGAACATGCATGTAAATTTATAATTGGCCTATGACACCTAGAATAGACATGAATTGTTAATTGGCTAAACATGAAACATGGCTAACTCGAGGTTAGAATGAGTTTGCGGTGTAATCCTGCCCGGAACCGCCCGGCACATCCAGTGACCGCAAACAATAGGTTCTAATGTGAGAAGTTAGTCATAACGTGCTTGAAACCCGAGGTTAGATTGAGTTGTGGAGTAATCCTGCCTGGAACCAACAGGCACATCCAGTGACCGCAACAATAGGTCTAATGTGAGTGGTTGGGCATTAATAATTAATTAATGCTAATGACACATGCTAGTATGGTAAGGTTAAGTCAACATGAAACACTAGACAACACTTAACCGATTTGACATGATATATGGGTGGGTTAAGTCAACGTGAACCGCTAGATAACACTTAACCAATTTGACATGATATATGGGCGCGTTAAGTCAACATGAAGTGATAGAGAATACTTAACAAATGTAGCATGGTACATGGGTTGAATTGAATACGTGATTGCGGGTTAAGTCAACTTGGACACATGGGCAAACTTAACCAATATAACAGTATCAAAGCAAGGAAAAGTGGGGAATGATAAGATTAAATAATAGATAAACTTATCCTAGGGATAAGAAATGAATATGACTTAAGATGTAATACAAGACTCGAAGGGTGGGACGACTTATACCATGAAATAAGTTAATCTAAGTTGAAAATGTGGGAAAACACCCATACGCTATCATTTGATAAAGAGAACTTAAGTCATGCTTGAATTCATTGGTAAACCTTAGTCAAAAGGAACTTAGTAACAAACCTTAGTTAAAGAGAACTAAGTAACATAAACTAAGTATCAAACCTTTGTTAAGAGAACCAAGTAATAAACCTTAGTTAAGAGGACTAAGTTGTAAACCTTAGTTAAGAAAACGAACGATTAAGAGAACGAAGTAGTAAACCTTAGTTAAGAGGACTAAGTAGTAAACCTTAGTTAAGAAAGCTAACGATTCAGGAAACTAAGTAGTGAACCTTAGATAAGAAAGCTAACGATTCAGGAAACTAAGTAGTAAACCTTAGTTAAGAGAACTAAGTAGTAAACCTTAGTCAAGAAAGCCAAGTAGCACACGAGGAGGAGCGAACGTCCATCTGATCATGAAGAAGGCTCCAACGAAGTGGGTTACGAAGCACGAGGCTTCGAGGGGACGTGAGGGTACTCTCAGTATCCCTCTATACGGTTGCAGATGATCCTCCTGGGATCACTAAGGTTAAGGTCTGCGTTAGAAGAGCCAAGGGTATGCCTTAGTTGCAATATAAGCAACCTAAAGACTAGGATGGGTCAACGTGACGCGACGATATCTTGTTTAGCCCTGTGATAGCACGCTGTCGTCTACCTACCATCTTGAGCCAATCGTGATACGCAAGCAGAAAGGCGGAGAACTCCAAAAGACCGTATACTTTGCTATCTAGTTATGGGTGAGGGTGGCCAATAGGTTTGTAGGGGCATAGAGGGCCTGCGTACAGTTCTCATTCTTGATTTTCTTGGGTGCCTTTCATTAGTTGAGGGAGGGGTCAAGTGGGACCATAGCCACATACAGATAAAACATACCTTAGCATCTGCATCGGTAGATAACTTAAAGCTCCCGGCCGAGTTCCGTGTTTCTTGATTAGCCCTGCCACGGGACTCGGGCCGCACAAATAGAGGACATGTGCAACTAGATATCGTGCACGTGTAACGACACGTTTGGGACGTAAAGTCTAGGAACATATATCGCTCTGGGTAGTGTGTCCTAGACAAGGGCGCATTGTTCGATAGGTAGCATAAACCCTAGTGGCCCTAGGTAGCATAAACCCTGGTCGGATCTAGAAAGCGTTCAATAGGTAGCATAAACCTCAGTGGCCCTGGTAGCGTAAACCCTGGTTGAATCTAGGAAGCGCTGGATAGAAAACCCTAGATTATATCTACGTAATAAACGGAATCTAGCAAGATCAAGAGTGGTAGTCCAAACAATTTCGAGAATGGTGGCACTACACTAAAGTAGTATAAATTTACATGATGATGCCTGTACGACATACGGAAAGGGACTGTATATATGCATGGAAAGGATTATACGTGTTGGGGGTATCTACATTTACGTTGTATTAGGTTAATCTACTAGTGGGACATGAGTATAGCCTAGAGAGATAATATCGCGAATAACCTAATAAGCAAGAAAATATAACTGAATGGTATATGTAGGATTATACAGAAGTTTATTCTAAGTCCACTCACACAGAACTTATGTTCTGACCCCCTCCTCATTACATACTTCCAGGTTAGGTTCATGACAGTGATGGTATAAGCTTTGGATACTGGTTAGGCAGTATGTTTTATAAGGTAAAGCTATATTTAAAGTATATTATACTTTGAATTCCTTCCGCTGTAAGATGCTTACGAATTCTAACATGTTTTCTTTATCACTGTCTTTTTCTGTTGGATACCAGAGCGCCCAAATCGGGTTTCGACAGATTGGGTTTTTGAAAAAATTTCGGTTTGTCGGAATCCGGGTTGTTACAATTTTGGTGGAGATTGAGACTTTATTCTTTCCATGTTTAGACTTCCATTTTGCTAAGTGTATCCTGTACTACGTACTCTGATGTCTGTGATGTTATGTTGTGATATCATTTCCATTTCCGCTGCAATGATTTATATGTTATGCTATTATCTAAGATCTGTTATTGTTTTAATTATGTTATGCTCCTATGATTATCCTTACTTTCGTACCACAGAAGTTTGGGGTCGTCACAGTTAATTACATGTTTGGGGTCATCACAGTTAAAAATATGTGAGGGTCCCCACTTACTATCTTTTGGATGGCTTAGATGAATCCTAGTCAGATCTAAGGGTTCTAATTAATCCTACACATCTATATAAGCACACATAAACCTAAACCCTAATCTAAACTAAATTCATTCATAAGCCGTCATGCTGTTGCGTCCTAAACTAAGCTAGTCTCTTCTCCCACCAATTAAAGCTTAGGAATTGCGAAAAAGGATTCTAGAACAACAACGAACGAATCAAAGCCTAAGAACTGCGAAAAGGAGAACGATTCTACAAACGCCTAATTCTCTTCTTTAATCAATTCTCTGTGAGTGCAGTTACTTTCACAAAATAATTATTTAAACGTAATTATGATAAGTTGTGATCTAGATTGTATGAATATGCTTGTTAAATCATATGCAAGTTATGTTCATCTATACAAGTTATGCGGGTTTATATGCAAGTTATGTTCATCTATGCAAGTTTATATGCAAGTTATGTTTATCTATGAAAGTTATGCAAGTTATGTTCATCTACACAAGTTATGCAAGTTCATATGCAAGTTATGTTTATCTATGCAAGTTATGAAAATTTATATGCAAGTTATGTTCATCTATGCAAGTTATGCGAGTTTATATGCAAGTTATGTTCATCTATGCAAGTTATGTTTATCTATGCAAGTTTATGTATGTAAGTTTATATGCAAGTTATGTTCACCTATGCAAATTATGCAAGTTTATATGCAAGTTATGTTCATCTATGCTAGATATGCAAGTTTATATGCAAGTTATGTTCATCTATGCAAGTTTATATGCAAGTTATGTTCATCTATGCAAGTTTATGCTTATATGGTTAGATCCATGCCAGCTCTTACGTTTATATCTATGTCAGTTTACATTGCATATGTTAATTGGATCAATCTTATATGCTAGTTCACATTTATATGTTTAATTATAATTATGTTGTTCTATGCCAAGTTTATGTTACACATGCTTAATTAGATCTATATTATTTTATGCCAGTGTGGATGTCATATGTCTCTTCCATTTCCTTCTCTTATGAGTTAGGCTAACAGCGAGCCTAACGTATTATGTGAATTATACGTACGAACGACGTGGGAACATTGGGGAATAGTTGGGGAAATATTAAATATTGGATATTATGTAATTAGCATAAAATGGTTAGTAACCATGTAATTAACTTGAGATATAAACTGGCATAGTTTATATACATGGAAATTATGGACTTAATTTAGATGATAATTATGAACATAACTTGAACTGACTACACTTGTGGATAATTGACATATAAACTTGGACATGAATGGTAAATATGTAAATTGATTAAAAGATGAACATGCCTAACCCGAGGTTAGATTGAGTTGTGGTGTAAGACTGCCCGGAACCACCCGGTACATCCAGCAACCGCAACAACAGGTCTAATGTGAGAGGTTAGCGCATCAAGCCCAAAACCCGAGGTTAGAATGAGATTGCGGTAGAAGTCTGCCCGGAACCGCCCGACTCATCCAGCAAACACAAACAACAGTTCTAATGTGAGAGGTTGGTGCATTAATAAATCAATTGAAGCCAATGAACAGACATGCTAAGAATGGTAAGGTTAAGTAATATATGAATAGGCGACACTTAACCAATACAACATGTCCATTAAACAAACGGATGGGGTTAGGTTAAATTGAGAACACTTAACCGTTATAACATGTTGATTAGGAAACCCTAGTAACGGGGACCCATATCAGCAGTAACCCACATAGATGTATCATGGTACCTTGAACTAGGCAGGGTGGGACACGATTACTGGGCTGGTTATAAGCGGTCAAAATAGCGGCGGGTGGTGCATCAGTGTAGGTTCCGATGGAGTACGGGCATGCACGTGCTCTAGAGTGGAAAAATCAGGCACTGGGCATTAGTAGTTATACACTGTGCATCTTGAATTGGTCGGGTTGCCATCATAGGGATTGACACACTCCATGGTGAGACCATCACATGTATCTACAAACAAGCGGGGCCGAATGACACAAGTAATAAATACACACGAGTTAGGGAGCCGATCGAATGGGGAGGGTAGTGGGTACAATAAGTGGAGATAGGGGCAGGCGACACCTATGATAGTAGCTAGGGGTACATGAAACTACCATTATTATTATCAATATGGTTAGTAAGAGGGATCAACTTTCAGAGTAAATAGGGTTGGTGCAGTGTAGTAATTATCCTATAGTGATTAGAAGCGCAATCAATGTTTACTTTATTCATCTTGCTTACCTTGTCATATAGGCTTATGTTACAGTCGTTTCTTACTTTCCGGTTTATGTTCTTATCCTCTTACTTTAATAATTATATTGTTAAAGTTATTGGACACGCAAGACTTTATGTCTGACCTCGTTTCTTTCGCCCCTTTTATTTCCGTTTCCCCAAATGTGACAACCACGGGATTCGAACCCCCGACTTCCCGTAAAGCAACACCACGCACTAACCACTGTGCTTAAAGATCTTTGTTTTAGCTTTTTGAGAGGGGTGTTACAAACTACCCCCCTTAAAGAGCCCAACATCCTCATTGGCTCATATCACTCACCACCCAGGCGTTGTGCATGTAACCCGCATCAGTACCACACCGACCGATATTCTCAGCATTACACACACAATTCCGGCTGGGTATAGGATCTAATACCAAAATAGTCCTCCACTTCCTTGAGCCAATTCTAGCTTCGACAAATGTCTCAGTCCTATGAAACGGTTTTCCGCCCATCCCACGAAAGTTTTTACATATTTTAGAAAAAGCATATACACACGGGGAAAGAGACTCAAGAAGGAAAAAGGAAGAGATTCAAAACAAAGAATCGAAAGAAAGATATATGGCTCTTAGGGAGTATGTTTTTCATAATAAACCTTTCTCTTGAAAACTCCTTCTTTAAAACATGTTTTTGAAAAAACTTCTATATAAAAAAATGCTTTTGAAAACAGTTTTCAAAATCTGTTATCTGTTCTGGTAACATTCAGCTCTGATACCACGTGTAACACCCCACGTCCATTAATGTCACTCACAAAGGGAATGTATTAACTTTCATGGAGTATTACAAGTGTATAGAACAGAATATAACAAGACAGATACATATATTGGTACTTTAAAAATCTAAAACAACTTCATTGCAGCAAACAAATAGTTTGGTTACAACACCGAAATCAACAATAAAACCAAGTACACTTAATATCCATCTTGACAAATTAATTTCTGAGTACATAAAACAAGAAGCATAACCCCAACATAATTAGCCAAAAAAAGTGATAAGTTGTACTTTTACTTTCAGCAATCCAAGCACTTCCAAAAGAGAGAGAAAGAGATCCAAATCAAGCTCCACTAGGCCCACCCTGAGAACCTGGAGGGTGGGGGGAATGGAAAAAAAGAGGCGAAACAAACGAGGTCAGACATAAAGTCTGGCGAGTCCAGTAACCTTAACAATATAATCATTAAAGTAACAGGATAACAACATAAACTGGAAAGTAAGAAATGACTATAAAATAAACAGGCATGACAAGGCAAGCAAGATGAATAAGGTAAACGTCGATTGCGATTCAAATCACTATAGAATAATTACTACACTGCACCAATGCTCATTACACCGTACTATTACTAGTTCCATATTAAGAGTTGATCCCAACCCCGCAATTGGTTGCCCTTAGGCATAACATCTAGTAAGAGGTATAGACCCCATACAATCCTCGACAGCCTGCTTGCCCATAATAGATACTAGATGTCCCCTCACTACCCCTAATCGATCGATTCCCTAACTCGCATATATTTATTACTTGTGTCATTCGGACCCGCTTGTTTGTAGATACCTGTGCTAGTCCCACCATGGGGTTTATCAATCCCTATGATGGGAACCCGACACAATTCATGATGCACAGTGTATAACTACTGATGCCCAATGCCTGATTTTTTCCACTCCGGAGCACATGCACGCCCGTACTCCGTCGGAACCTACACTGACGCACCACGCGCCGCTATTTTGACCGCTTATAATCAGCCTAGTAATCATGCCCCACCCTGCCTATTTCAGGGTACCATGATACATCTATGTGGGTTACTGCTGATATGGGTCCCCATTACTAGGTTTTCCTAATCAACATGTTATTAGGGTTAACTGTTCTAAATTTATGTGTCAAGTTAATTACATGGTGTAACGACCCGTAATTTCGGTAATATAATAATTAATTTATTTAATTATTTATATAGTGATTTAGAGAATTAAATGGCCGTTTAATTAAATTATATTGAATATTTAATTAATATAATAATTGAATAACATATTTAATTCCAAAATAATTGGAAATAACAGAATTCACAATATTGTGTGAATTGGGAAATTCAAATATATATATTCGATTCGAAATTTAATTATATTAACGAATATATTTAAATAACGACAGTTTGAACGTATGAATTATAATATAATTATAATCGAGCTCGAAATGGCGTTGTAGTTCGTAATTTGGCGATTCGAACTTTAAACGAATATACAGAATCCGTTTTAAGTCGAATTTCTATGAAACAAGAAACATTCAGAGCTGTTGAAGTATATTTTCCAATGGAAGAGAAAAATCAGGATTTCGTCGTGTAAATTTTAATTTATGATCAAATCAAATTTTAAAATAATCGCTATGGAACGTTTATAAGCCATAATGATATATTTAATTATAATTAAATATTGGCTTCGAATTTGGATAAATCCTTTGGGATGTAGGTATGATTTAATTTTTAGAATTTTACTGTAATTTTTATTTTGTAAAATAAACACTTTTTATTTTGGAGTATTTTACACCCTATATCAACATTTCGGGGTTTCACAGAATAAGTTAACGGACCTATATTATTAGATTTTTAGGATCATGGTGCAATACCCGACACGACTGTATTTTCATTTCTGTCTTTAATGGTCCGAAATTGAACAGAGTTTTATGTATTGGAGTACATACCTATATTTTTAACGTTAAATGAAAAGAGAAAAATTACAATACCTTAACTACTAAGTTATAGTACCACATTCTTTCTGTTGGCCTAGAATACTCCACCCCTAAGAATCAATGAATGGTTTAAATCAAGACAGACCCTACACGTAGATTATGACAGTGAAGTGATTACATATTTCATATTTTACCACTCGATACCTCAACAACTAAGCTTTCCGTCCTATAAATAATCTCACCAAGACATCATTCTCTGGCTTTCATCAACTATCCCAGCAGCAAGTTTAGATCTGAGAAATCAAATAAAATTCCTATAAATCATGAGAGGTATATATATGGATTGCAGAGCGAATTCTCTTTGCTTCGATATGAGTCTGGGAGGAATTGCTTTTGTTTTTGTTCGTCGATTTCTAATACAGTGCAAGTCTGTATACCTAGGGCCCAAGATCGCGAGTAGTACAAACCTTAAATCATGTTTTGGAGTTGATTATGGTTTCAATACGTCTTTTAGCACTTGCTTGCGGATTTTTGTGGAGATTGATGATGGAAAGGTTCGAACTGTTTCCTGTAGCTCATGGAAGGGCTGCCAATCGCTTTTCAAGGATGAAGATCGAGCTTTACAAAATTGGTATGGCGAGATGCAGCTTTCGATGATGGTGGTGCTGTCAGCTGTTTTCGTGGAGAAGGTTGTAAGAACGAAGGGGATGAATTCGGCCTTTGTTTGTTGAGGAGCTGGAGTATTTCGATCTGTTGGAGAAGAAGGAATAAGTGCAACGCGGGTTTGGGCCTTAACAATAGTGTATGGGCCGGCAGGAAAAAGAACGGTTAAGCCCAATGATAAATGGAAATTGAATTTCTATTTTTGATTTAAAATAGCGTATTGTTTTGTAAAATCAATAACTATATCATAAGATATCAAAATTCAGCAAAACAAGATCCGACAGGATCGTATGGACGGACACTACACGATGGAACTGACTGGAAGTCCATCAGAGCTCATTACAATTTATAGCAAAATAAATTGTCCATCTGAATCAAGCGATGGTTATCGTTATTAACGATAATCTTCCAATGTGAGTAAATCTCACTAACTCTGAACAGTTCATATGTTTTTAACGTATTTTTAGAACTGATGAATATTGGTTAATTGCTGTGTGTTGACTGTTTGGATGAACTACTAGTCAGTTGGTTGAAATTATATATATATAAATCGTTAAATATATATTGATTTTGTTATCAGAATATTTCATATTGAAATGAAATTGATGTGAATTTTATTGTGTAACATCTGTGGATGCAGGGAAACAGGTCGGAGGAATCCAACTGGATTCCTCAACATTTATTTTACTGTTTTTCATATATTGTGTTATATGATGTGATATGAAATCTATTGCTGATTTCGTATGTTTGAAATGATAACGATCATTGTTATATGGTACGTTAAATACCATAAGAAATACCAGAATGTATAAAGGGAATTTTCAAAGTGTTTATTGAAAATAAAATATTTACAAAATCAAAGGATTTCATAAAAAGGATATTTGTTTATAAAATGAATTAGAATTTATTTAAAGAGAAAATATTTATAAAATCAAGGGATTTTATAAAAGGAAATTATTTATAAAATCAAAGGATTTTATAAAGAGGAATATTTATAGGGAAAATAAATAAAATCATATGAGGAATATTTATTGGGATAATAAATAGAAGTATAAAATGAATTATTTATTTAGAAAATAAATAGAAGTATAAGGGGATTATTTATTTAGAAAATAAATAAGATATTATAAGGGATACTTATTTGGAAAAAGATAGGATTTAAAAGTGGAATATTTGTAAAAAAAATAGAAAAGGAAATGTTTATAAAACGAATAGAATTTTATAAAAGGAGAATTTTACCTTAGGAAGGTTCAGACCCATGCTTCGCACACGGGTATTACATGATAAGGATTTAAAGCAAATGTTGAATAGAAATCTGTTTTTACAGATAGACAGAGGAGATTAATTTATAAATAATATTTTATAAATTAAGTATAATATTTATCATTGGATAAATGGAATATATAAGTCAGAACTTATATAGAGAAGTAAGAATCGATTTTAACATCGATATTTGAAACTGAATATGAACGTAGTGTTAATAAGACTTATTAATGGGATTTATTGAAGTGTTGAATATAAAATAAGATTTTGTATGAATTGTTTATAAATAGAAGTATAAATAGAATATTTAAAATAAGATAATATTTTAAATATGAATCCAAACTGTTTAAATTATATAAATAATATGTAATTCATATCGAATATGAATAATGGATTAAGGCAAGTATTCTTGCAAAGAAGAAGATTATAAAAGAGAAGTTATTCATATTTCATATGAATAAATGGAATTAATAAATGTTTTGAAAATAAAAACATTTATAAAGAAAGATTGGATTTGAAATAGAATTCAAAGGGGAATTTGAATGAGATAGAAATATTAGTTATTCGAAGTGAAATAATCGAATATTAGTTATTCGAAGAGAGTTAATCGAATATTAGTTATTCGGAGAGAGTTAATCGAATATTAGTTATTCAAAGAGATCTAATCAAATATTAGTTATTCGAAGTGAGTTAATCGAATATTAGTTATTCGAAGAGAGTTAATCGAATATTAGTTATTCGAAGTGAGATAATCAAATATTAGTTATTCGAAGAGAGGTAATCGAATATTAGTTATTCGAAGTGAGATAATCGAATATTAGTTATTCGAAGAGAATTAATCGAATATTAGTTATTCGAAGAGAGTTTATCGAATATTAGTTATTCGAAGAGAGTTAATCGTCGAATTCGATTATATCGAATTCAGGAAAGTACTTATACTTTCCGGTGTTTAAATCAAGATTTATTTATTAAATAAATTTATTAATTCAAATTAATAAATAAGAGTTATACTTAAGTTATTATATTTCAGAAGCATGGAATTATAACACCATAGTTATAATCAAATGGTTTCTATAAAAGAAGTGGATTCGTAAATAGAATCCGAGAGTTACGTAAGGAAGTTTGTTAAAGATTTATAAGATAAACTTTGTCTATTCCAAAGTTAAAACGTTGTTCAGTTAAGGTCTGAGAGGTAATTATACCCCAACTTGATTGACTCCCTTTTTAACTAAGGAATGGTTAAGGTTTGATCGTGAAGGATGGTTAAGTGAATTTAGTTAATGAGTGTAATTTTTTAAGTTTGCTTAGTAATGTTTTATTTAAACATATGTTTAAAGCCAATGAAGGAGTTTTGGAAATGTTTTCCAATAAGAATCAGAAATGTTTTCTAATATATAAAAATAAGAAATGGGAGTAAATATGGAAATGTTTTCCAGTGATTAATAAAGTATATTTTCTAAATTTAGAAAATAAGGATTTAAAATATATGGAAACGGGAAATAAGGAAATGAATAAATTAATGATAAATTAATTTAAAGGGATAAATATGGATTGATGTATTGATCGATAGAATTTCCATCTGGAAGTAATATCGTTGGTTGTACGCATGTTTTCTTTGATAGTTAAATCACCGACTATCGAAATTTTTGACCATTTTTCCGTTGTCATTATGGAGAGACTGGTTGGATTATTATCCGAGAACCACTCCGCATTGGCATAAGCATTGCGAATCAAATATGATGAAGATAATTGAAGATGGAGTAGTGCCTTCGGTTTGTCCAGTCCCAGGACAACTTGAATGGGCGAATGTCTAACAAAATATATCTGGTAGATCGCGTAAGTTGATTGTTTCAAATGTATTTACGTTGGTGGCGGAGGAATTCGTTTCTCTTAGCTTATACCAGTGGTATTTTTGGGGAAATCAATTTGTGATTTGACGGTATGACGATGTGGCATTCGAAGTAAATAGAGGAGTGATCTGTTAAAAGATACGTTTTGACCTCGAGCCTTATCATCTGGGAAATGACAGAAATCGGGCAAGCAACACGGCTAAGTGGCCGCACCCAAATAGGTTATATTGTTACCATCTAGAGAATATTCATATTTGTACTTCTTTCAATTCTGTATCTCTCGGGAACGGTTATGTTGGAATACTAACCAAGGGGTGGCAATATATTCGATACACTCAAGAGAAATGAGTGGTCGGTCATGTGTGGCTGAGTTGCAAGATGTTCTTCTTGAACTCCAGGGTATCGCTTCTACAGTACATTGAGCGGAAGGTGGATCCATACCTTGTCATAGTTGGAATCCATTCACCAAATAAGAGCCCCCGGTTTTGATTGTATATTATATATGTAGAATGTTATATGCAAGCGTTTCTGCTAAATTGCTAAGTACTTGTATTTAGATATTATTGTAATATTAGAAGAGACTTGATATAAAGAATAATTCGGTTTATCGTAAGGCAAAAACCGTCCGTGTTTATGTGTGGATCGGTCTTACGATTATACTTTCTTTTAAAGAGATTTAAAAAGTTAAACAAATGATTTGAGTTTACTCACACCAGTCACATGACTGACCTATAGTTTATTTTGTTTTTGTTTTCCCTAAACTCTTGGTGCCCAATTTTGTACGGGTAGTCAAGTAGTCGGGGTTTACAGATACTTGAAGAGCTGGAGCAGGAGGCTGTAGGATTATATAGCTATTGTTTATTTCCTCTGTGTTGTAAGTGTTATACGCTAATAATGGTATTGTATAAAGATACTGTTTTATTTCAAAGTTATGTTATGAAATATATTTATTCGTTCCGCTGTGAGATTTGTGTTTACTCTGATGTTGTGATGTTCTTCTTCTTCTTCTATTCTAAGTTTGTATCTTATCTATTCTCACCCTCTAAACTTCTTTCATTAACTATCGGTATTTTTAATGTTGGATAATCGATGTGGGTTTTATGTCGATGACCAAAGATCGCAAATTTCCGGGACATCACACATGGTTACTAACCATTTTGTGCCAATTACATAATATCCAATAATAATGTTTTCCCAAACTATTCCCCAACATTCCCACGTTGTTCGTACATATAATTCACATAATACGTTAGGCTCATTGTTAGCCTAACTCTTAGAAAAAGGAAAGGAAAGAGACATATGACATTCAAACTGGCATGAAACAATATAGATCTAATTAAGCATGTGTAACATAAATGTAACGACCCATATTTTTGACCATTTAGTTTAATATTTAAAAATGGTTCTTTATATTGTTTTGGAATTTTAAATGGTTTAATTTCAATAATTTTGAATATTTTATTAATATAATAATATTTTATTCCGAAATGGTAGAAATTTAGTGGATCTGCAATATAATGTGAACTGGCAGTATAAAAGGATAAATTTTTAATTAAAAATAGTACGTTTACAAATGAAGTAGTAGCTAACGAACTCGGATTTCGATGAAATCAGTTTCATTAAATCCGAAATGATGAAATTAGGTAACCAACCAAGTTACGTCAAAAATGGCATCCGTATGTGGAAAAGAAAAAAAATAAAAGACCAAAATTTGAACTAAATTTCGACGGTAATTGAAATTTGCTAATGCTAACGGCAAAACTGGGAACTAAGACCTATCCAGGAAAATTCTAAACATAGGATATTAGCTATATATGAAGTCTGGGAAAATCCTATAACGGATATAGAAAGTTATTAAGGAAACAAAATTTAAACAAATTATTTGAAAATCTAAATGAACTCCGATTTTTGATTTGAATACATAGGATTGAAGTACGTTAAAAACGGGGCCAGATGGTGGAAGAATTTCTGAAAACCGTTATCGTTTGATACTCCAACATGAGACCGGAAGGTGTTGAAACTAACACAAAACACTATTTTGAATTTGAATTTAAATTATTTGAAAGTTCAAACGAATTCGAATTTGAAATATTTTTATATATTATTGAAGAGCAAGAAAATTTGAACAACATGATTGAAAAAGATTTTGGATAAGGTATCAATAAGTAAGTCAAATTAACGTCCGAATAGGGTTGAGAAAACACACTTTACTATTCATAAATTATTAAATTTATTAATAATTTAAGGATTAATCCTAGCCATCCATTTTCGACCGTTGGATTCGCGCCACCTCAGCAATCCATGTGACTCCTTCGGCTATAAATAGCCCCCCCCCTTTATTTTAAACTCACTCCGCCTCCTCCTCTTTCAAGCTTTGGCAATGGTAGAAATAATAATAAAATAATAGAAAATAGGGAAAAGGAAGAAAGGGAGAAAGGAGGGCAAGACGGGGGGCTAGGGACTCTTAGGCAGAGGCTGGGGCTACACGGGGTAAGTTTTTAAATAATATTTATTTATTTATTTATTTTGGTACTATATATATATATATTATAATTAAAATAGAATTTGTAAAAATAAATATCGGAACATTCTAAGGGTGACAGAGAGGATAGTGTCTAAGGCTTGAGTTTGGAAAATATAGTTTCCTGCTCTTCCTGGCTATCCCTAACTGATCCGACGGATTGGATGGTTAATTTAAATTTAAATTTAAATTTAATTTTAAATTTAAATTTAAATTTAATTTGAATTTAAAATAGACCAGGGGCATTTTCGTAATTTATAACTATAAACTTTAAAAGCTTATAACTTTTCCAAAACAAGTCGGATTTCCACGAAACAAGGACCGTTAGATTCTTATCGAAAAATACTTTCAAATGAGTTATATCATATTTTTGATCCGGGTTATAATTTTTAAGTTATAATTAAATGAATATTTTTAAATATTTTATTTGGAAATTAAATTTAATTAATATTAAAATGGTTTTTCAATTTTAAAAAATATGGCTAGAGATGGGAAACTAGGATTTTTTAGAAGGACAAGGAAGGTAATTTGGCTAATAACGCAATTAGGAATTAATTAAGATAAAAATAATTTAATTAATTTAATTAAATAGATATTCATTTAAATTAGGTAAATATTGTAAATAGCATAACTTTTGCATACGTTAACGAAATTTAACGAAACAAGATCCGTTGGGATCGCAGGGACGAGACCTACCCGATGGCACTGACTAGGAGTCATTCTGACGCTATCGAAAATTCAGCTAATTTTGGATGGTCGTCCCAAATTAAATGCAACAAACGCGTCAACCGTCAATCAGAATAAACTCTGGTGAGTTAATTCTCACACCTTCTGGAATTTTGTGATGTGGTAAATTCATATTAAAATATAATTTACCTTTAAAAATATAAATTGGTTGATTGGTTGCTGTTGACTGTTATGGTTGATTGGATGCTGTTAATTAGATTTAATTGATCATATGAATTTTATTTCATATATTGTTATGAAATGCCTAACAAGCTGTGATGCAGAGAAGGACAGGTTGGAGGGATCCGACCGGATTCCTCAGATATTATATATGTTGTTTGTTGTTTCATATGATTGATATATTGAACTGATTGAACACCATATGGTTGAAAAATCTGTTTGAATGTGATGGTTGAATAAATAACCACCCGTGTTGTGTTTAAAATCATCCGACAGTGTTGATTGGGTAATTGGCAGTGAATGGCCTAAAATGTGTTGTTTTATACGTCGTTCGACCGTACGGTGAAACGACGCAGTTTAATGTTATAAATTGGTTTATAACTAAATTGAGGCTTTTTCAGTTATCTTATTTAATTAATTAAATTAGATATTTATGAATATATATTTTAAATCGAGCCTTTTAAAGAAATTCTTTAAATGGTTATGAATAAGAACTTGTGATCTACACAAGTGTTAGAGGCAGGAACCCAAGGAATTTACCCACGAGTTGGTAAAAATGAAATTATTGTTTTAAACCAATTAAATGGTATTTTTTAAATTAATTAAGTTAAATTAATTAATTTTAAAAGGGGAATGACAAATGACATCAGTTAACTAACTGATGTGTACGGTTGATAAAATCAACTATTTGAGTAAAATTGATAAATGAAACAAAATTTGATATAAATATCCTGAATGATGTAAAATATTAGTGAATCCTCGATTGATTATAATTAAGGTAATTATTGAAATGTTTAGAGTAAATAAAGAGATTCTTATTTATTGAGCTTTTTTCCAATGGATTTTATACTATTTTTAGTTAATAAACAAGTTAACTATTTAATATAGTTTATAATAAAGCTAATTATTATTGTTTAGTTAATAGTAACTAAAGTGATGGTTTTTGAATTAGAATTCAATGTAGAAATGGTTAAATGACGATAAGTTGGTCAAAGGGACCGAAAGAGTTTTATCGAAGGAATTCATAACCCCAGTTTTCAAAAACAAGATTTGTGGATCGAATTGAAAGGTAAATGTAGAGATGAAAACAAGATTTCACTTGATTAAATAAAGTGAACTCAATTCAAATGAAATGACCAAAAAAGATGATTTATAGATTTATAATGGACTAAATTAGGATTATGGGTTTGAACTGGAATCGAATTGGTAAAAGAGAATAAATAGACT